>CANTUQ010000131.1:1045000-3522500 GCA_947683425.1 Excoecaria cochinchinensis
ATATAAACCTATTGGGTCACACACCAAGAGCAAAATGAACAGAATGGATTTTATTGGGTTATTTCGGAATAAAATATAAATATAGGTATTTATATTTAATTTCGAAATTACATATTTATATATATATATTTATGCATATAAATATCTCTTATTTTGAATATGAGATAATAATATGTATTAATATATTATTTCTTATTATTTAGAATAATAAATAAATATATATATATAAATATATGTATATATATATATATATATATTATATCTTAATTTTGAATTAAGAGATAATATCCTCATTTATCTTTTCCTAAGAGGAAAAGGATTTGAAATATATATACAGTTATATATGGGATATATGTTAATAAAAAAAAAAGAAGTTTAACCCTAATAAAACACTAATCACGTTATTCTAAATAACAAGGATTAGAGTGGCTGTATTCAGTTTTATCCTTTAGAAAGAAAGAAAAGAAAACAGAGCTAACGTTTCTTCTTTGAGAAAGAAAGAAAAGAAAACCAGCCACCATTGTTCTTTGAGAAAGACAGAAAATAAAATCCATTCGCACAAAAGGGAGCTAACACCCCTGCGATATCTGTTCGTTTTGATCGTGCGTGTGGATACCGATAGAGGACGTTCGTGTTAAAGGCAGCGTCTTCAGTCCGGATTAAAGGAGCTAATTTCATTCTAAAGGTTAGTAATTTTAATCTCTTCCTTTTGAATCAATCGAAAATACTTGGATCCTGTTTCGGGTTTCGATTTTATTCCGCTGCGTTGATGTTGATTTAATCCGACGAAACCCAACAGATATTTTATTGGAAAGCGATTCTATAATACTTTCTTGTTGCCTAAAATAAACACATAAGCATGGTCTTAGGCTCAACGGGGTTAGATGATGTTTTCCAATATTTTGTTGGTTGGTGACTCCAAAACACCTCTTGCTGCCCAAAATAGATGCACTCATAAGTTTAACCAATCTTCACGAGTTTAATGAACCTCTCTCAAACCCTAAAAGTGGGCTGATAGCTTCAATTTATTACTTAGTCTTGTTATTCTTTTCGTGTGATATTTTTGGTTTTTATTTGTGTTTATTGTTTTGTTTTTGTTACTTTTAGTTAATTTTGTCAAATTTAGTTAAATTAGGTTTTTATATATTTTGATAGCAATTTGATAGTGTTTTATGTTGAAATGCAGGAATTACAGGTACCTCATGGTCACAACAAAAAGGTTGTGACCATGACATATATTTTCTCAGGGCAGAATTGTGATCACATGTACCTCATGGTCACAACAGTTTTGTTGTGACCGTGACATATAGTTTTACATGGCAGATTTGAAAGCAGAGGTGCCTCACGGTCACAATCAATTGGTTGTGACCATGACATGTGGATTTTCATAGCAGAACTAAAAGCTAAGCTACCTCATGGTGGCAAATGATTTGTTATCACTGTGACATAAGAAGTCAAGTTGGCAGAATTGAATTATCAAGCACCTCACGGTGACAACCATTTGGTTGCCACCGTGACCCCCAATACCTCACCATGACAACCATTTTATTGTCACCGTTACCCCTCCGAAGCTATATATTGCAGGCTGCTGTTTGGCAAAAGGAGCTCTTTTATTTTTTTGGGAAAAAAAAGGGTTTTTAGATTTGAGTTTTTCTGGGTTTTTCTTTTGTTCTTAAATTTAGGGTTTTGATATTTTCCTTAGATTTACACTGAAAATAGATAGATTTACAGCAAAATACATAGATTTAACACAAACATACGGCTTAGATGCTTATATTTTCTTAGTTTTGAGTTCATTTCCATCAAAGCCTTGAATAAGAAGATTGAAGAACTTGGGATTCAGCTGGGTTTTCTTCCTCAATGAATTTCTGGGTTTGTTCTCTCTTTTTTCCCTCTTTACTTTGTAATGGATAGTGAGTAGTCTTCTAGTTGTTTGGGGGATCTTTGAATCCCTTACCTATGATGTGAATATTGAACATATTTTTAGTTTATATATATAAATGAATGGTTTATTTCACTATTGCTTATTGTTAATTAATGGGATTTCATTTTCTCGAGTTATTTTCTAGCTTGGATGAATGGTTTCTACCATATATTTTTGTTGGTTGTTGAGCTTGTATGGATTGAATACTATGAATGATATTACTCAGTTTTTCTATCATGAATGCTGTATATTTTGGATTGCTCCGGAAAGGGACTATAGATGTGTAGGATTTTATAGTTTTAGGACTAGAGTGTGGAGTGAGATAGATGAGTTTTTGGTTGTTTGGCTTCGAAATGGTAAAGCAAACCGAACTTAGGATTATAGACCTTTGCTTAAACTAATTGTAAGGCTTACTTAGAAATGGGACGTCATGTAATTAGAGTAGCTTGCTCAATAATGGGATGCTTGGGTTAAGAGGGTTATCCCGAATTCATTTATATATGACATTAGGTTAAATTAATTCACATTGGGTAAGGGGTGGATGAGTGAACCTGAGCAACGCTTCTTTTATATTGATTTTTATATTTGTTATTTTTTTCCATAGCTTAATTCATACCAAAAATTTACTGCTAGTTTAGTTTAACAAATTTTAATTGCACATTTTAGCTTCTTAATTTCTTCAATTTAAACAATAGATAACTCATACACACAAAACAGTTGGGAATTCTTTAGCATACAATTAATTGTCATAGATTGCACACACAATCCCTTAGTTACGATATTCGTGGGTCTTTAATTATACTCGCTATATTACTTGTCGATTCAGTACACTTGTTGAACACTGATCAAGTTTTTAGCGCCGTTGCCAGGGATTGGCGTTGTTTGTGAGTATTGATTGTTATCTGTATGCGTTTTCTTTTTCTTATTTTACTTTTTCTTATTCTTTTCAGGTAATCATGGTGCATGAACAGATTGAGACAAGAGCAAGTAGCACCCTATAACCCTAAAATTGAGAGGACTTTACATCAACGAAGGAGAGCTAATAGAGAGAACAACATGGAACTAGATCTTCCTATTAATGAATTTCCACCCGAGAATGAACAAATGCTGAGGGCACAAGAAGAAATTGCAGGTAGACGTAGAGAAGAAGTACCTAGGCAGAGGACGATTAGGGACTATGCCATACCAAGATGGAATGAAGACCATAGGATGATTGTGCTACCTATAGGGGTACAATTTGAGCTTAAACTAGCAACCATCACAATGGTATAGAGAAATCAGTTCTTCGGTTCAGATTTGGAAGATCCTGCTCAGCACATTGACATATTCTTGGAGGTCAGTGACACGATTCAGATTCCGGGTGTTCCTACTGTTGCAGTTAGGTTGAAGTTATTTCCTTTCACATTGAATGGAAAAGCGAGGGAATGGCTTCAGATGTTACCAAGCCAATCAATTTGGTCATGGGATCAGTTGCAAGAGAAAGTTTTGATGAGATTTTTCCCTCCCACCAAGACTGTAAGTATTCGCAACAGCATAATGAGTTTTTACCAGATGAATGAGGAGCCTTTCCATGAGGCTTCGGAGAGGTTCAAGAGGCTATTGAGAAGCTGTCCACACCATGTGATAGTTATTTACCAATTGATGACGATATTCTATACTAGAGTTACACCACAGACAAGGTCACTATTGGATGCATCATCTGGAGGCTCTTTCTTAAATAGGTTGCCGGAAGAAGCTTTCCATTTGTTGGATGAGATGGTAGCAAATGACTCTCAATAGACTACTACTAGATCAATTTCGAGAGGACAAGGGATGCATAATGTAGATGAAGTGACACTACTGAAGGCACAGTTAGAGCTGGTAAAGAAAGAGTTAAGTGGGTTGAAGGTACAAAATGTAGTTTTAGTTGCTCAAGAGAGTGAATCGTATGAAGGCAGGCCATGTATTCAAGAGGGTAGAGCTATAAGAGATGTGAATGCAATAGGAGATTATCGAAGAAATGATCCCTACAGTAATACATACAATCTGGGTTAGAGAAATCACCCGAATTTTTCTTGGAAGGATGGAAATCAGCATGTCTCATCTTCTCAACCACAAGCAAAAGCCCCTTTTAACCAAAATGTTCATCACGACCACAACCAATCTTACCAACATCAAGCAACCACTCATTACCAAGCCCCATATCCACCACATCACCACCAAGGGCAAAGTTCAAACCAATCCCAACCTCAAGCATATCACCCACCGGGATATCAACCAAGACCAACTGTCCAAGAGAAGAAGCCTAATCTTGAAGACATGCTAGCTAGTTTCATGAATAGTAAATAGCAATTTGTGAATAGTCAGCAGCAATTTATGGCTAGTCAAGATACAAGGTGGAAATCACAAGAGCAATGGAACCAAAATCAAGACGCTTCCATGAGGAACCTAGAAACACAATTGGGCCAGCTTGCAACTTCAATGTCCCATAGACAACCGGGGACTTTTCCTTCAAATGTGGACCGAAATCCCAAGGCGGAGGTAAAGGAAATTACATTAAGAAGTGGCAAGGAGGTATCATATGGAGAGGAGAAATGTAAGTCATCTTCACCATCATCGAATAAGGAGGAGCCGACATTGAAGGTAAGAGACTCTAACCCTAGGGTAGAGGTAAATGTGGATGCTCCTATAATTCATAAGAGTAAAAGCCTAGTGAACCCCAATATAGAGGATCTTGACATAAATAGGTTACCATTTCCTGCTATAGCTAGGAAAGAGAAGAAAAATGAGCAATTAGCTAGGTTTCTGGAAATGTTTAAGAAATTGCACATCAATTTACCTTTTGCTGAAGCCTTAGCTCACATGCCTAATTATGCTAAATTTATGAAAAAACTTTATTCTAATAAAAAAAAATTGGAAGGGCATGGGACTGTGCAACTTACAAAGAATTGTAGTGTAATAATCATGAACAAGATTCCTAAAAAATTGAAGGATCCAGGTAGCTTCACTTTACCCTATGAGATTGGTCAAACTTTTGTTGGAAAGGCTTTGTGTAACACCCCCTTCCCATACGTAGGCGATCCCATCCGAGAAGGAGTGAGATGCCGTATGAGTAAAGGTGCCACCAAGCAAGTACAAAGTAAAACATACATTCATTCATAACATACATACAGAAATACGGTATAAATAAAACTTTACAGAAAGGAAAGCAATAGCTGATCATTCATTAATATAATAAAGCATTACAATAATGTTCTGATCAACTAGCTGATACAAGATACTATTACATAACCAAAATATAATTACAAATGCGGAAGCTGAAACAAAACTGATACAGAGAGTTCTATACAAAAAGAATCATCACTGATACAAAACTGAGCCCTACACTAAAACTCTTCTGTGTTGGCTTGATGACGGCGACTCTCTCAAAGCGAAACGCCTTCCGCACCTGCACGGGTAAAAACATCGTGCTAAGCGATAAACGCTTAGTGGGGAAACACACATAAATAATGGACGGCCATTCAGAATGGTCGCCAAGGCATAACACATTCACAATGGCAGAATGCAAAGGCTATATCATAATCCATACAAACATGCTCATATTTAAAAGCCATACAATCAGTATCTCATAATCGTATCCATTCCAGAATAATCCAACATGTGTTACATCCATAAACTCATTCAGATATTCCATTTAATAGCCAAATCAGATCAGAACAATTCTATTAAACATTTAAAGAACACCTGCTGACTCTAGATGGTGGATAACGAGTGTACTGAAGGTACCTTACGGGTACGAATCGAATACTGAGGGTACCTCACAGGTACAAATCAAAAGTCATTTCATTAATCAAAACACATTATTATATAAATATACTGAGGGGATCTTAAACAAGATCCTAATACTGAAGGGTTCGCGAGGAACCAAACGGGGACCTGATCGGGGTCCAAACTTAACTGAGGGCTGCAGCTAAAGACTCTATTAGGCATGCCTAACTATCCACTTACTTGACTCTAGCAGGTTAAGCGTCATTTAAATCACATTTCAGGGTACGAAATAGAATTCATCCGAAATTCATGGTATCACTTATATCAAAGCATATAAAAGTATGGCATGCATCATACCGCAATATAAGTCCATTCAGAAGAGACACCAAAATCATTTCTGAGTCAAAAGCCGGGAAATTTCGAAAAAAGGGCTGAACGGGGTAACGGGTGAGGTTGGCTGGTCACGAGGCGTGACTGGCCTCCTCACAAGGCAGGTCACGAGACGTGACTGAGGGTCACGCCTCGTGACTTGCTTGTCCCTCGCAGATCACGTTGCGTGATCTCGCAGATCTCGCAACATCTCTCGCCGGTCACGCGACGTGACTGAGGGTCACATCTCGTGACTGGCTCCTTCTTCAGCTGGTCGTGCGACTGGCCTTCTCTCAGGCTGGTCACGAGGCGTGACGGGGAGTCACGTCTCGTGACTGGCCTCATTTAAGCTGGTCACGAGCTGTGGCAGACAGCCACAACTCGTGACTGGCCTCAGACTGGCAGGTCATGAGTCGTGACCTGAGGTCACGTCTCGTGACTTGTCTCCCTTCTTGGCTAGTCACGCGACACGATCTGGAGAACGGGATTTTTTACAGTATCGATTTCCAGATTTTTCCCAGAACACAAAAATCAATTCAAATTTGATTCAAAACCAATAAAACCTGTTCTTACCTTCCAGAATTCATCTCAAATAATATAGGCAACATTTATACAACTCAATTCAACATTTAAACATTAAATCAATTCAAGAATAATAACATTCAAATTTCTCAAGAACAAGAACCCTAGAAAATTGACAGTAACTTAAAATCACACAAATCACAATCAATTGTTCTCAAACCTGGAATCTAAGCTTCTAACACTTAGTCCCACTGCTCCCAGCAACCTCCTTGCCTTTGGGATCGCGCGGAGCCTCAACTAAACACAAATATCCAACATGCAAAACCCTAAGTTAAACCTAAACTCGAGGAAGAAGAAGAAGATGAAGTAAATGGAGAGAAAGCTAAGGAAATGCAGTGACTTACCAACAAGAGATGCAAAGAGAGATTAACTCCACCAATTCTAACTTGAATCCACACCACAATGCTTAGAGTAAAGAAAATGCAGAAGAAGAAGAAGAGGGTGATGAGAAGAAAAGAAAGAAAAGTAAATCTGTATTTCCTTTCTTTCATTCCCTTTTCTTTTTCCTTTCTTTGCCCTAAGTATGTGTCCAATTCTAATTGGTGAAGCTAACCACTCACACCCGAACTAACATGCATTACACACACCCAAAGTAATCTCACTTAAATGCACCCTACAATGGTATGAGCAAATGTACACAAACATGTCCCAACTTAAAACACCCTAATATGGTATGCTCAAGTGCACACAATTATTTCTCAATTAATTAACACACTAATGCCATGTATGCACCCACATACTAACAAAACCCGAAGAACATACATTTTACTAAAATACCCTTATGAAATGCCGAACACATGCGAATGCTTACACATACAGACAGACAGACAGGCTCATTCTACTAGGGGGCAAACGGGGTGTGACAACTCTCCCCTACTAATAAGAATTTCGTCCTCGAAATTCTCACCTGAACTGAATAACTGCGGATACTGAGCTCTCATCGAATCCTCTGGTTCCCAAGTCGCTTCTTCGACTCCATGATGGATCCACAACACTTTAACCAACGGAATCTGCTTATTTCTCAACTGCCTCACCTCTCGGGCTAGAATAGCTCGCGGTTCCTCATCATAAGAGAAGTCTGGCTGAACCTGGATATCCTGAACAGAAAGTACATGCAAAGGATCTGATCTGTACCGACGAAGCATCGAAACATGGAACACATCGTGCAACTTTACTAACTCCATCGGTAGCGCCAATCAGTAGGCTACAGGTCCTACCTTAGCCAAAATCTCATAAGGTCTAATAAAACGAGGACTAAGCTTGCCTTTCTTGCAAAACCGAAGCACTTTCCTCCAAGGTGAAACCTTAAGGAAAACCTTGTCCCCGATCTCAAAATGCACATCTTTCCTTTTCAAATTGGCATAAGACTTCTGTCGATCCTTGGCTGCCTTTAAATTCCGCTGCACCACTCTGATCTTCTCTTCAGTATCTCTAACCAAATCTGGTCCGATCATAGATCTCTCGGATAGCTCGGTCCAACAAACCGGAGTCCTACACTGACGACCATACAAAGCCTCATATGGTGCCATACCAATGCTCGACTGAAAACTGTTATTGTAGGCAAACTCCATAAGCGACACATATCTGTCCCAACTACCCGAAAAATCCAAAGCACAAGCCCTCATCATATCCTCCAGAATCTGAATGAGTCGCTCAGACTGACCATCGGTCTGAGGATGAAACGCTGTACTGAAGTTCAACCTAGTGCCCAAAGCTCTCTGTAACTCCTTCCAAAACTTGGAAGTAAACCTCGGATCCCGATCTGAAACTATGGACAAAGGCACACCATGCAACCGAACTATCTCATCCACATAGATACTGGCCAATCTGTCCATGGAGTAGTCCACTCTAACTGGCAAAAAGTGAGCTGATTTCGTAAGCCGATCCACAATAACCCAAACTGAGTCATGTTTCCTCTGAGTCAAAGGCAAACCAGAAATAAAGTCCATGGCGATATCATTCCATTTCCACTCAGGAATAGATAAAGGCATAAGCAAACCCGAAGGAACCTGATGCCCGGCCTTTACCTGCTGACAAGTCAAGCACTTGGAAACAAAATCCACTATATCACGCTTCATACCAGACCACCAATAGAATTGCTTCATGTCTCTATACATCTTCTCACTGCCCGGATGCATAGTAAAGACTGTACTATGCGCTTCACTCATGAGCTGTCTCCTCAAATCCTCAGACTCTGGCACACACAGACGATCTCTGAACATAAGCACCTCATCCTGAACTGAGAACTCTGACTGCTTACCCGATCTGACCTCATGCACAATCCGCTGAAGTCTCACATCGTCTCTCTGAGCATCCACAATCCTCTGTCTCAAAGTAGGCTTCACACGCAACTGAGCAATCAAAGCCCCATCTGAACTAAATCGCCATCTGAATCGCCTCAAGAACAAGGCTGAAACCGATTTTCGACTCAAAGCATCAGCGACTACATTAGCCTTACCAGGATGGTAATCCACAATGCAGTCGTAGTCCTTAAACAACTCTAGCCATCGGCGCTGTCTCATGTTCAACTCCTTCTGTGAAAGGAAGTACTTCAAGCTCTTGTGGTCCGAGAAGATCCTACACTTTTCCCCATACAAGTAGTGACGCCAAATCTTCAAAGCAAAGATCACAGCTGCCAACTCTAAATCATGCGTCGGATAGTTCTTCTCATGTGGCTTCAACTGACGAGAAGCATAAGCCACTACCTTACCTTCCTGCATCAGTACACATCCAAGACCAACTCCAGAAGCATCACTATAAATGACAAACTCCTTACCCGAGATGGGTTGAGTAAGAATAGGAGCCTCAACAAGCAACTGCTTTAACCGATCAAAACAAGACTGACACCTGTCTGACCACTCAAATCTGACTCCTTTCCTCAACAATCTAGTCATCGGAGCAGCAATCACAGAAAATCCTTTAACAAAGCGACGGTAGTAACCTGCTAAACCAAGGAAACTCCTCACTTCCTGAACATTTCTAGGCGCTTTCCAATCAACTATCGCCTCAATCTTGGCTGGATCTACCTGGATACCTCTAGCTGAAACAATGTGACCCAAGAATGATACTTCTCGAAGCCAGAAATCACACTTGCTAAGCTTAGCAAACAACTGATGCTCTCTCAACATCTGAAGAACTAATCGGAGATGCTCCTCATGCTCACTCTCATCCTTGGAATACACCAAGATATCATCAATGAACACTACTACAAATCGATCTAAGTATGGCCTAAACACACGGTTCATCAGATCCATAAAAGCCGCTGGAGCATTAGTCAAACCAAACGGCATCACAAGAAACTCATAGTGGCCATACCTAGTCCGAAATGCAGTCTTAACCACATCCGCATCCTGAACTCGAAGCTGGTAGTACCCTGATCGAAGATCTATCTTGGAGAAGACACCCGCACCTCGAAGCTGATCAAATAAATCCTCAATCCTAGGCAACGAATACTTGTTCTTCACTGTAACTTTATTAATTTGCCGGTAGTCAATACACATCCGCAGGGATCCATCTTTCTTCTTGACAAAAAGAACTGGAGCTCCCCAAGGAGATATGCTAGGTCGAATAAACCCCTTATCCAATAGCTCTTGTAGCTTAATTTTAAGTTCCTTCAACTCTACAGGAGCCATCCGATAAGGTGCTCTCGAAATAGGTGTAGTACCCGGCATAATCTCAATGGACAACTCAACCTCTCTCTCAGGAGGCAAACCAGGCAATTCGCTCGGGAATACATCACTAAACTCCCGCACTACAGGAATGTCCTCAATCTGAACCTGATCCCTCTTAGAATCTAACACAACTGCTAGAAAAGCCTCACAACCTTTCCTGATAAATCTCTTAGCTTGCATTGCAGAAATAACATTATTCAACGAACTAGCACCCAAACCTTTCAGAAACACAAGAGACTGACATCTATCCCGAAGCACAACTGTCTTCCTATGGCAATCAACTACAGCCCGATGCTTACCCAACCAGTCCATACCCAGAATCAAATCAAACTCTCTGAAAGGCAACTCAATCAAATCCGCTGGAAGCACAACTCCCTCAACTATCAAAGGACAACTCCTAAAAACTCTACTCACACTGACACTATGCCCTAATGGACTGGTCACACAAATCTCATAATCTAACTGATCAACTGCATGCAACTTATCAACAATTTTATCTGTGCACAAATATAAGTGTGTGGAACCAGGATCAATTAGAGCATATAACTCAGTGTCATGGAGTAGGAACTTACCAGCAATAACATCAGGCGCATCCTGCTCATCTCTGGCTCTCATAGCATATGCTCTAATGGCACCCTGAGGAGGATGCTCAACAGTCTCAGAAGCAGCTCCATCTCTATGCCGACCACCTCTACCTGTACCTCTGCCTCTGCCACGAGTAGCCTGAGAAGCATTCGAACTGACCCTACTGCCCTCTCTCTGGGAACCTGAATCCTCATGCAATCTCGAACAACTGGCCAAAAGATGCTCAGAACTCCCACACCTGAAGCACGCACCAGAGAGCCACCTACAATCCCCCCGATGAGTCTTACTACAATGAGGACAAACTGATGCAGTCTCAGATCTACCACCTCTACCAAAACCTGATACAGCTGCAGAACCCTGACGTCTACCTCTAGAAGCCGGACCAGATGCTGACTCATCCTGTGGGTTCCTAGATCTCTTACCCGAAGAAGATCCTCCACGAGAAGAGTTCCTCCTCTGAGCTCTCTCTCTCATCACAGTCTCAGACAACTCAGCTCTCACAGCAGCCTCTATAATCTGATAGTAGCTAACCCCAGGTATGCACATCAAAGAAATCAAAGCAATCTTCAAAGACTCATTTAACCCTGCCTCGAAATGCTTGCATCTAAAGTCATCAGTCATAACTCCACGTGGGGCATAGCGAGATAACCTATTGAACCCTTTCTCATAATCTGCTACAGACATGGCCCTCTGTCTCAAATTCAAAAACTGCGCCCATCTCGAATCTCTATAAGTCTGAGTGATGTATTTCTTTGTGTACTCACCCTCAAAGAACTCCCAGGTAATTGGATCCGGTAGCTGAGGATGCCTGCAAACCAATTCCCACCACTCAAAAGCAGACCCTTGCAGAAGAACTAATGCACACTCTGCCTGCTGATCGGGAGGACACCGAATCTCTCTCAAAGCACGCTTCACTTTATCTAACCATTTCTCTGCCATCTCAGATTCATTCAAACCAGTGCCATAGAAATCCTCAACTCCTGCCCTCCTCAAATTCTCCATAGGTGCTCTAGGAGCAGTCACTCTCTCCAAAACCCTAGCCATGTCCTGATGCAGTCTGAACATAGCCTCAAAGGGCATGGCTGCGGCCTCGGGCTGGACCCTAGCATGCTGAGCCGACACAGTAACAGAAACAGACGGATCCACAACTGGAGGATTCACACTCTCGGCGGATTACTCAAGTGATCCTCGAACATAATTAGAAGCCATCTAAACAAACAAGAAACAACCGTATCAGCCAACACAGATCTAGACTCATTCATATCTAAGCAACTCAGAACAATCATAATTTCACAACAACACCCAGAAACGCCTAAACCTATGCTCTGATACCACAAACTGTAACACCCCCTTCCCATACGTAGGCGATCCCATCCGAGAAGGAGTGAGATGCCATATGAGTAAAGGTGCCACCAAGCAAGTACAAAGTAAAACATACATTCATTCATAACATACATACAGAAATACGGTATAAATAAAACTTTACAGAAAGGAAAGCAATAGCTGATCATTCATTAATATAATAAAGCATTACAATAATGTTCTGATCAACTAGCTGATACAAGATACTATTACATAACCAAAATATAATTACAAACGCGGAAGCTGAAACAAAACTGATACAGAGAGTTCTATACAAAAAGAATCATCACTGATACAAAACTGAGCCCTACACTAAAACTCTTCTGTGTTGGCTTGATGACGGTGACTCTCTCAAAGCAAAACGCCTTCCGCACCTGCACGGGTAAAAACACCGTGCTAAGCGATAAACGCTTAGTGGGGAAACACACATAAATAATGGACGGCCATTCACAATGGTCGCCAAGGCATAACACATTCACAATGGCAGAATGCAAAGGCTATATCATAATCCATACAAACATGCTCATATTTAAAAGCCATACAATCAGTATCTCATAATCGTATCCATTCCAGAATAATCCAACATGTGTTACATCCAGAAACTCATTCAGATATTCCATTTAATAGCCAAATCAGATCAGAACAATTCTATTAAACATTTAAAGAACACCTGCTGACTCTAGATAGTGGATAACGAGTGTAATGAAGGTACCTTACGGGTACGAATCGAATACTGAGGGTACCTCACAGGTACAAATCAAAAGTCATTTCATTAATCAAACCACATTATTATATAAATATACTGAGGGGATCTTAAACAAGATCCTAATACTGAAGGGTTCGCGAGGAACCTAACGGGGACCTGATCGGGGTCCAAACTGAACTGAGGGCTGCAGCTAAAGACTCTATTAGGCATGCCTAACTATCCACTTACTTGACTCTAGCAGGTTAAGCGTCATTCAAATCACATTTCAGGGTACGAAATAGAATTCATCCGAAATTCATGGCATCACTTATATCAAAGCATATAAAAGTATGACATGCATCATACCGCAATATAAGTCCATTCAGAAGAGACACCAAAATCATTTCTGAGTCAAAAGCTGGGAAATTTCGAAAAAAGGGCTGAACGGGGTAACGGGTGAGGTTGGCTGGTCACGAGGCGTGACTGGCCTCCTCACAAGGCAGGTCACGAGACGTGACTGAGGGTCACGCCTCGTGACTTGCTTGTCCCTCGCAGATCACGTTGCGTGATCTCGCAGATCACGCAACGTCTCTCGCCGGTCACGCGACGTGACTGAGGGTCACGTCTCGTGACTGGCTCCTTCTTCAGCTGGTCGTGCGACTGGCCTTCTCTCAGGCTGGTCACGAGGCGTGACGGGGAGTCACGTCTCGTGACTGGCCTCATTTAAGCTGGTCACGAGCTGTGGCAGACAGCCACAACTCGTGACTGGCCTCAGACTGGCAGGTCACGAGTCGTGACCTGAGGTCACGTCTCGTGACTTGTCTCCCTTCTTGGCTAGTCACGCGACACGATCTGGAGAACGGGATTTTTGACAGTATCGATTTCCAAATTTTTCCCAGAACACAAAAATCAATTCAAATTTGATTCAAAACCAATAAAACCTGTTCTTACCTTCCAGAATTCATCTCAAACAATATAGGCAACATTTATACAACTCAATTCAACATTTAAACATTAAATCAATTCAAGAATAATAACATTCAAATTTCTCAAGAACAAGAACCCTAGAAAATTGACAGTAACTTAAAATCACACAAATCACAATCAATTGTTCCCAAACCTGGAATCTAAGCTTCTAACACTTAGTCCCACTGCTCCCAGCAACCTCCTTGCCTTTGGGATCGCGCGGAGCCTCAACTAAACACAAATATCCAACATACAAAACCCTAAGTTAAACCTAAACTCGAGGAAGAAGAAGAAGATGAAGTAAATGGAGAGAAAGCTAAGGAAATGCAGTGACTTACCAACAAGAGATGCAAAGAGAGATTAACTCCACCAATTCTAACTTGAATCCACACCACAATGCTTAGAGTAAAGAAAATGCAGAAGAAGAAGAAGAGGGTGATGAGAAGAAAAGAAAGAAACGTAAATCTGAATTTCCTTTCTTTCATTCCCTTTTCTTTTTCCTTTCTTTGCCCTAAGTATGTGTCTAATTCTAATTGGTGAAGCTAACCACTCACACCCGAACTAACATGCATTACACACACCCAAAGTAATCTCACTTAAATGCACCCTACAATGGTATGAGCAAATGTACACAAACATGTCCCAACTTAAAACACCCTAATATGGTATGCTCAAGTGCACACAATTATTTCTCAATTAATTAACACACTAATGCCATGTATGCACCCACATACTAACAAAACCCCAAGAACATACATTTTACTAAAATACCCTTATGAAATGCCGAACACATGCGAATGCTTACACATACAGACAGACAGACAGGCTCATTCTACTAGGGGGCAAACGGGGTGTGACACTTTGTGTGACATAGGGGCCAGCATTAACTTAATGCCATATTCTATGTGCAGGAAACTCAATCTAGGTGATCTCAAGGAGACAAGAACGAGGCTTCAGCTTGTGGATAGGTCGGTAAGGAAACCCAGAGGGATAATAGAGGACCTACTAGTGAAGGTGGGAAAATTCATTTTCCCTGTGGACTTTGTAGTCATGGAGATGGAGGAAGATAGAAAAGTGCCACTCATTATGGGGAGACCATTTTTTAATATGGCAAAAGCCTTGATTATGTACATGGTCAAAAAGTCACCCTATGATTCAATAATGAAGAGTTGGTAGTGGACATGAACAAAGCTCAAAAGTATCCATCAAGTGATTTGGAGGAGTTAATTTACTTTTTTGATGTGGTAGATGAATGTGTGGAAGAAACTCAGGAGAAGGTGTTGCTAGATGATCCATTAAATTTGAGTTTAATGCATTCCTTGGAGAATAAAGAGTTGGATGAAGCAGGTGGAGAATTGATAGCACCCATAGAGAAAGAATGTGGAGAGGAGAAATCAAAGCAAGAAGGGTTTACTCCACAAAAGGGAGATTCAAAATCTGAACTTAAACCCCTTCCTCCTCATTTAAAGTACGTATTTTTAGAGCATGAAACAAAACCAGTAATTATCTCTTCTATATTGTTAGGTTTTGAAGAGGAGATGCTGCTTGAAGTGCTGAAAAAGAATAAGGAAATAATTGGATGGGAGACATCAAACCTGAAGGGGATCAACCCAAGCTACTGCACTCACCAAATTTCGATGGAGGAAGACTGCAAGCTGGTAGCTCAACTCCAAAGGAGGCTCAACCCAGTAATGCAAGAAGTGGTCAAAAAAGAGGTACTCAAACTCCTCAATTCAGGTATAATCTATCCAATATAAGATAGTCAATGGGTTAGCCCAGTACAATATGTTCCTAAAAAAGGGGGAATGAGAGTGGTTAAGAATGAGCTCGATGAACTCATTCTAACTTGTACAGTTACGGGTTGGAGAGTCTGTATAGATTATAGGAGACTGAACAACGCCATTAGGAAGGATCATTTCCCATTGCTATTTATTGATCAGATGCTAGAGAGGCTAGCAGGGAATAGGTTTTATTGTTTCTTAGACGAGTATTTACAAATCCCCATAGCCACTGAAGATCAAGAGAAAACGACCTTTACCTGCCCTTATGGCACATTTGCCTATAGGAGAATGCCCTTTGGATTGTGTAATGCGCCGGCTACGTTTCAATAGTGCATGATGGCAATATTCCATGACTTCATAGAGAAATTTATGGAGGTCTTTATGGATGATTTCACCATTTATGGGAGAGACTTTGAGAGCTGTTTAAAGCATCTTAATTTAGTGCTAGGTATGTGTGAGAAAATGAACTTAGCATTAAATTGTGAGAAGTGCCACTTTATGGTGAGAAAAGGCATTGTGCTAGGGCACAAAATTTCAGAGAAGGGAATAAAGGTGGATAAAGCCAAGGTAGAAGTCATAGAAAAACTCCCACCCCCAACAAGTGTCAAGGGAGTTAGGAGCTTTTTAGTGCATGAGGGGTTCTACCGCAGGTTTATCAAAGATTTTTGAAAAATTGCAAAACCCTTGTCCAATTTGCTGATGAAGATGCTCCTTTTGATTTTACTAATGAATGTTTGTTGGCATTTGAAATAATGAAACAAAGACTTATTTCAGTGTGACGCACACCGAACCCTGGGGCACCCCGAACAGCCCGCCTTCAGGGCCTTTGGGATAAGGTTCATGAAAACTTGTAGGAAGTTGTCTATTTTTGGCAACAAGGAGGTTTCTTGGAGTCGCCACCCAATAGAACATTGGGAAAGGTCATCTAGCCTCAGTGAGCCTAAGACAGTGCTGCTATGTCCATCATAGGTAAGCCGGAGGTGTCTTGGAGGTCTCCACCCTAATGATAGAGTGGTCCACTAGCCTCACGGTTGGACAAACCAGAGGTGTCTTGGAGGTATCCACCTTAATAGAACATTAAGATGGCCCTCTTGCCTCGTGGTGCTTAGGACTGTGCAAGTTTGAGCCTTTTTTACGAGTCACAAGAGGTGTCTTGGAGGTTTTCACCCCAACAAAATGCCGAGGTGGCCCTCTCGCCTCATTGAGCCCAAAGACCAAAGAAGGTTCGGGACTTCGCATTTATTCATACCTTGGTTAATTTTATAATTGAGCTTGGAATTTAGCGTTCCATCCCTTTTCTCATTCAATTCGGTGCTGTTTAATTAAAGCGCAAGTTATTCATTCAAAGAAAGCGATGAATAAAATAGGATTAAAATAAAGTACATGAAAATAAGTACAAAAAAACTAGAGGCGAAATACAACCCCCCATTGTAAATAAAATACAAAGCATGCATAAAATGGGATATATATTAAAGATGAGGACATGGGTCCTCGCATGCATATTTATTATAAAACAATTTTGATGTCACAATTTTTATTTTGGATGGAGGAAATTGAGACACTGGTCCCATTTTTATTAGGAAAGACTCCAAGTTAATTAATAAAAATATTTTTGTGATTTTCTTTTTAGCGTGCCTAAAATAAACAATTTTATAAGAAAATTACATGGCAAAATAAATGACAAAAGCCAAATAAATGAAATATTACAAATAAAACAGTTAAATATCTAACCCAAGCGAGCCTTTCGGATCTCCTCGTGTTCTCACAAAAATGCCCAAAAGGGAAAGTAAGTTGTGAAATAAAAATAAAACACCAATGAAATAATGTTAGTAATTAAATCAATTAAATCAACTAAGTATATAATAAATGATAAAATAAAATAAAATGACATGAAAGATAATAAATGTATTAACATGTTAACAAATCAAAATAAATGAAAATATGCATTAAATGATAAAAGAATTAAATGATTTAATTGGAATAAGTAAAACATGCTAACAAATTAATACATAAAAATATGAACATGATAATGATAATAATGAACATAAACAAGTAAATGGATAATCAATAAAAATATAACAATGGCAATAAAAAAGAATGATAAAAAATATTGAATAAAAGAATGATGAAAAATGAATAACAAAATAAAGATAGCAATTAAATGAATGACATGGTTAATCAATATAATCACAATTAATATAAAACATTTTCATGGTAAAAATATCAATTAAAATGAATTTATTTAATTGCATGTTAAAAATAATGATGAATCAAAGTAAAATAAATTAATTACATGTTAAAAATAATGAACAATCAATATTTACATGAATAAGAATAAAATATTATATGAACATATTAAATAAAACAAATAAAATAAATGAATGAATGAAAGAAATAAAAATATACATGAATAAATTAAATATGAACAGAAATAAAATAAAATAAAAGCATCAAACCCATAATATTTACCCTCAGAATTTTGAATTCGATGAAGGTGAAAATGATATTGATTTCCTTGTTTGTGGTTTGCAAGATTAGAATTGAATGATAAAACATTGGAATTTTATTCCAAGAAAAAATAGGAAAAATGATAAAAAATTCTTTAAGAACAAAAAATTAATTTCTTTGTCTAAAAAATGATTTTTATTGATTAAAATAAAAATAATCTCAAGAACAAACAAACCTTTAGTTTGCCTCAAGAAACAAAACATATGAAAAAAAAAATCTTATTTTTAGAAAATCAAATGAAAAAATTAAATTTTGATAACAAACAATTATTTTGTTTGTCTCAAAATTAACTTTTCATCAAAAAGAGATTCAAAAGAAAAATCAATGGAAAAAAGTTTAATTGAACAAAAATAAAAAGTTAAAAAAAGAATTTTAAGAGCAAATAATTGTTGTATTTGTCTCAAAATTGAAATCAATCAATAAAACTACTTCTAAATATATGTTTAGAAGAAATTCTATTGGAAAAATATGAACTGAATATTTGTTCTTTTTGGTGGGGAAAATCTGGAATTTTTAGAGAGAAATTGAGAGAAATAAGAAGAGAAAACCTAAAACAAACCCTAAGAAAAATCCCCCCTTTCTATTTTTTATCTTTATCTTATTATATGAAGAAAATAAGAAAAGAAAAATAATTCAAGGGATAAAACCTAAAAAAATCAGATATTATCTATTTTAAATTTTAAAAAGTGAAAAAAACCTGAAAATCCCTTAAAAAAGTGATAAAAAATCGAAATTTGTGGAAAAAAAATCAGAAAAAATCAGTTTTGGGGCGAAAATGACCATTTTGCGGTGGACAGGGGCTACGGACGCCCGTCGGTGCACCTGATGGGCATCCATAGTGCATGCTGGGCGAGAGCTCTCGCCCAGCGTGCGCGAGACGCTGCGCGCGAGATGCGCTTCCGCACAGCAGCACGCTAGTGCCCGCGCGGCCAAAACTTCGAAAATTATTATTTTTTTAAAATTTTTCATTTTAACTAAAAATGTTGTAATTTCTAAGCCCCATTTTTCAAATCTAATTTTCAAAATATTTTTTATTATTTTTTATTTTTTCACTCTAAAATGCAAATTTGACCAGGAAATCATCACTTTCAACCTTTTTGCCTATGAAAAGGCATCTTATCATCATTAAGTAACTTTGATCTGGGCTGCCTCAGGACCCGGTGCTATAGTTGCCCCCAATTTTGGGAAAACTAGTGCACTAATGCCTAGATGAGCCAAAATTCAGAGAAGAAGGAAAGAGATGCGTACCTGAGGCAGCCCTTACCTTTTTGCCATGTGGAATGTTGCGACTTGTTGCCGTTGAGCTGTAGTACTATCCGACTGTGGCTCGTTTGCAATCTTTTCTATCGCATTGTCCCGCTCGCCTCCGATCGGCTTGCACAGCGTCTGTGAGATGCGGTGTCCCCTAACCACAATCCCGTTGCGATCTCTTCTATCTCGTGTGCCCCGATGTCCTCAACTCACCATGCACGGTGGCTGGTCTGTCCCGCTAGCCTCATCTCGGCTTGCACGGTGTGAGGTCAAGTGTTGTCTAACTGCATCCTCTGTTGCGATCTGTTCTTTCACTGGCCCCCACTATCCTCATCTCGGTCTGCACAGCGGCTGGTCTGTCCCACTGGCCTCATCTCGGCTTGCACGGTGTGAGGTGAAGTGTTGTTTAACTGCATCCTCTGTTGTGATATGTTCTATCGCTGTCCCCCGCAAACCTCATCTCGGTCTGCACGGGGGCTGGTCTGTCCCGCTAGCCTCATCTCGGCCAGCACGGTGTGAGGTGAAGCGTTGTCTAATTGCATCCTCTGTTGTGATCTGTTCAATCGCTGGTCCCCCGCTAACCTCATCTCGGTCTGCATGCCGGCTGGTCTATCCCACTAGCCTCATCTCAGCCTGCACGGTGTGAGGTGAAGTGTTGTCTAACTGCATCCTCTGTTGCGATCTGTTTTACCGCTGGTGATCCGCTAGCCTCGTCCCGGCCAGCACGGCGGCTGGTCTGTCCCGCTAGCCTCATCTCGGCCTGCACGGTGTGAGGTCAAGTGTTGTCTAACTGCATCCTCTGTTGTGATCTGTTCTACCGCTGGTGACTCGCTAGCCTCGTCCCAGCCTAAACGGCGGCTGGTTTGTCCCGCTAGCGTCATCTCGGCCTGCACGGTGTGAGGTGAAGTGTTGTCTAACTACATCCTTTGTTGCTATCTGTTCTATCACTGGTCCCCCGCTAACCTCATCTCAATCTGCACGGCTGCTGGTCTGTCCCACTAGCCTCATCTCAGCCTGCACGGTGTGAGGTGAAGTGTTGTCTAACTGCATCCTCTGTTGCGATCTGTTCTACCGTTGGTGATTTGCTAGCCTCGTCCCGGCCTGCTCGGTGTGAGGTGAAGTGTTGTCTGACTACATCCTTTGTATCTATTCTACCGCTGGTGATCCGATAGCCTCGTCTCAGCCTGCACGGTGTGAGGTGAAGTGTTGTCTAACTGCATCCTCTGTTGCGATCTGTTTTATCGCCGGCGTTCATCTTGAACCTCTTCTTTTTTTTCTGCAAAAAAAAAAAGGAAAAAGCAAATGTGTAGGGCATATAAAAAAGATGCATACCCGTGGCAGTACATGCCTGTTTGGGGCGTTGTTAGATGTGTGCCCCTTGAAGGACGGTTAGTTGTTCCCTAGATACCGATTCCTCTATCATCTCCATCGGGGTCTTCTTGTTGGGAAAACCTGTGTGCCTCTTAAGAGGGCTTTGTGCTCGCAGGGAGATTTTGAAAATTTGTGCTCACTGAGAGGCTTAAATGCTCACTGAGAGACTTTGATGCTCACTGAGAGACTTTGATTTCGAGCCTCCAGAGAGGAAAATATGTTTGAGCCTCCTTAGAGAAAAATTATACTTAAGCCTCCAGAGAGGAAATTGGATTTGAGCCTCCTCAAAGGAAAATTATATTTGAGCCTCCAGAAAGGAAATTGGATTGGAGCATCCTCAAAGGAAAATTATATTTGAGCCTCCAGAGAGGAAATTGGATTGGAGCCTCCTCAGAGGAAAATTATATTTGAGCCTCCAGAGAGGAAATTGGATTTGAGGTTTTCGTTGCTTGCCCGCAGGCGGATAGGTTTTTCTTTCTTTTTGTTTTCATTTTCATTTTTGTTTTTGTTTTTGTTTGTTTGTTTTTTTTATTTGTAAGTTTTTGGGATTCTTAAATTTTGGATGTATTTGAATTTTTACAGTATATTGGATTTTCAAGGCCTTGAAAATATCTTCTTCTTTTTGATTTGTTGTTTTGGTTTGTTTGTCTTTGTTGTTTTTGGTTTGAGAGTTTGTATCCTTGTAAATTTATATTGTTTGAGAATTTGTACATTTGAATTTGGCTTTGATACACTCATTATGTGATATGTGTGAGCGTACATCTTATGGTAGAGAAACTTACTTGATTTCCCCCGGCATGCCGTACATGAATCTGACAATGTTAAGCTGAACTCCTCTCTTGGATCATCTTTAAGTCTGAGCCATGTACGTATACAAAACACTGTGCATGTGTGTGGAATCATGTGTGTGCAATATACATACATCTTAATCCGGATCTTATACGCTTTGTATGTGGTGTGTGAGCATACATCTTCTGACAGAGAAACTTACCTGTTTGCTCCCGGCATGGTGTGCATTAAAAGGCTTATTCTTTTCCCTCTTGGGAGCAGGTCCTTGAGATTCTTCTCTCATAAGGACTTTATCTTGAACCGATTGTTCGGCATGGATAAGCGCCAATGTAGAGCTGAAATTGTACCTTAGCCCATTTCTGCATTTGATTGCCTCCAATTAAAGTATGCGTGGGTAGTCCGGCTTCTCAAAGGATCGTATTTTCTATAGATTTGTGTGATTTTTGATTGCCCTGAGCACGGTGTGTCTGGATAGACTTGTCCTTGTGGGCGTTCCACCTCTGTATATACGCACTTGATTTTATCTTGGATACCGTGGCCGATAATATTGAACTGAATCCGTCCTTTGGATCATCCTTGCTTATAAGGTTTATTCGGAACTTTCCTTCTGAGTCATGCGTACAACAACATATACAACAGACTGTGTGTGTGTATGGAATCATGGGTGTGAAATATACACATAAAGCTATATACACGAGACATAAGCAAAGGATTAGTGTACAAGAATTGTGTGTGCATATCTATACGTGTAAAAGACTGAATGCACGTGACATGCATGTGATATGCAAAAGCTTTATGCAAGTGAGATGCATGTGATATGCAAAAATGGATAGACCACATCCCAGGTGGTTAAGGGATTCGTTGAGGGTACTGCTCGGTTGCTCACATTGTCTGATGCTCCCAAGGATGTAGAAAAGAGTTGTCTTGGCTTTACGGACTCTGACCCATAATCTTTCCAAGGAGAACTGACTCGTGCGCATCTTTGCCCCCCGGTCAACGACCATTTTGCCCCCTAAGACTCTGAATCAAATTCTGCATTATGCACCACCTGCCTAAAGGAAATTTATTTAGAGTAATGCCGCCTTATTGCTCCAGGCATCAAAGGTCATTATTTTAAAGGTAGTACGTCCCTTGTGGATTTTCACACTAGCTTTTCTTAGCGAGAAATGCGTCCCTTTAGGGATTTTCACATAACCCTGTGCCTAATTTTTGCCTGGAATGGACCCAACCCACTCCAGCGGCTTTTATTCATTTTCATTTTTTGAAGGACAGACTACCTGTTCCTAGGTTTTCACCCTGCCCTTTGGCCTAACTTTTGCTTAGAGAGCCAGTCACGATTTTCATCTCTAACGGCCTTTTCTTTTTAGACTCTCTTGCCTTTCAAGTACGGCCGCAAGAAAAGTTGAAGATACTATCAGAGCCCCTTCATAGGGTAATCAGTAGTTGTTCTCTGAGGTATTTCTCTCTAAGCATCAGTTGCATTCCTTTGACTTTCTGGATGAATGAGTTGCCAGATTAGGTGAGGTAGCCAATGAGGATCGGGTTTTTTAGGGCTTCATGGGGCTGCTTTTTACATTACCGCCCATTATGCTCGATAGTTCAGAGGGATCAACGATGTAGTGAGTCATCCCTATCTTTCCAATATGGACCTTTAGTCCTCTTGGGTTTTCTTGATTGAACATTTTCTCTCAAGCCTCTAATTTTTGCCCAGGATGCCTTTTTTCGGTTTTCACCCTGACGAGGCGCCCATTTTTAGCAAGGCTACCTTTTTTCGATTTTAAGTCTTTAGCCATGGACTGCTTGAGTTCATTGATGTTGACTGGTTCTTTGAAGTCATCTTTATCGTCGCCTATTGCTGTTGCCTCAGATAACAATCTCTGAAGAACAAGAGGATCTTCTCATATCGGCCTAAAGTTCCCCCGATGTTCGGAACACCTTGTCCCTTTTGCTTAAAGAGTCTCCCTCTTTTAATGGTTGCTTTCTGACTTCCTTCCTGGATGATCGAGCTGAGTGTTTGCTGATAAATATGACCGTGGCAGTAATCTCATGACCTGTCCTTGCCTGATGCGTCTAACTGCTGCTGCCGTTGCTATGCCCTATCGACCTTTGAAATCTGGGCTTCCATAGATGTCCTCAAAGATTTGAGCTCTACTTTGACCGGCTATACTTTCTCTGCCCCCTGTGTCAAGGAATAAAGGTTGACTCCTTTAGAGGTTCCGACGGTGGTTATGTAGCTTTGAAATGCAAAAGGCAACTTCTGTACCCAACCTTTGTAGTTTTGGATTATCTTAACCAAGATCGTCTTACTAGCAGCCTCTTCTACCTCATTGATTTGAGGGCAATACAGAGAGAACTTGTGGTCTTTAATGCCATACGTCTGGAGCAACTCCCTAACTTTAATCATAAGGTGTCCTTCTATCCTTGAACCCTGCGTGGTGCGGAAGACCATCTTGACATGACCCTGTCCGTTAGGGCTATAGGGCACACCCCCCTATGATGTTTATTTCCAAGCTCGAGCAACCTATATCCATTGCAAGTCGATATAATTCTTGTGGTCCTTTTCAGAAGTCAAGAAAAGTGGCAAAGTACAAGCACGTGTAGATCAGCGGGGTTTGAACAAAGCTTGCCCCCCATGATTGTTTTCTAATCTACATATTGATTCTTTTCCTTCTCTCTTTTTTGTATTTTATTTTTCTCTTTTTTTTTTCTTTTGTTTTTTTCTTCCTGTCCTTTTTTCTTTTGTTCTTTTTTTCTGTTCTTTTTTCGAGGATAAGCTTTGTTCAAATCCTAATAGTTTACACATACACGCACTCCTCATCTCTTCTCGATTTGGTACAACATTGACCAATCAACACTGGCATTGAACTTCAACTAGAAATTTTAGCTTCATTTCTGCTTGTGGATTCCTCTTTTTGACCTTTTTTGCCCCTTCTAGCTTGAATCGTCTGAGCTTATGCGTGGCCGGTTCATGATTGTGGTGTGTTTGAACGATGTGCCTACTGAATCGACGATCAACTCTTAGCGTGTCCTCATATGTCCAGGCAAAGACTTTTTTATATCTTGTTGAATTTCTCTCAAGTTTTAATCTCTCCTCAGGAGTTATAACAGATGTTATCAAGATTTTCTTTGGGTTCGCCAAAGTTCTGAGATTAAATGGAGTAACATCCATTGAATCAATATCAAATAGGGATGAGTCATGATTATGATTATGCATAGTGAAATCATAAGAGACATAACACAAGTAAGCAAAAACGTTCATCTTATTAATGAAGCTAAAATGTCATTATTAAACAGTTTAAAAATAAAAAGAACATTCTGAATAGCTAATCATTTTTTGTTCTTGCCAACGCAAATTGCTTGAAAATCTTCTGATACCTCAGGCTCCCCTTCTCTGGACCGTGTCCCCAAGATTGGTGATAATTGTTCTATCTTTTTCTCTTCTTCCTCGGATTTGGAATCCGATCAGTGTCAACCCATTTTTGTACGCACTCCCTCAAAGCGCGGCAATAATCTGTTTTATGCCCTGTGTGCTGATGATATGCACAATACCAATCCGCTCTATGTCCTGGCCTTCCTTGGCTCATGGCTAGCCTTGGCGATAGTGGTTGCAATCTCCCTTCTTTGGTGAAATGCTCAAGATACCAGGATAATGGTTTACCTAAGTTGGAATCGCAGTGCACGGCTGTCTCAGTGACCGATGCTTCAGCCCTCTCATCACCATCGTTCTCATTACTGTTGTTAGAGCCCCCTTTAAACTCTATACTACCATAACCATAGTTGGCGACAATTGCCTTCCGTGCTAAATGCTCCCCTTCTGCCTCGATGGCTATATCTTTAAGGGATTCCCAATCTTTTAATCCCTTTAACTTGAGTGCCTCCTTCAAATATGGTCTGGCATTCCTGATAAATAACCTAATTTGATCTGGGGTATCAGGCTTTCTCTTTATCTCCATTACCTAGTTCCTCCATCAAGGTTAGGTACTCATGGAATGATTCTCCTGACTTCTGTTGAAGTAGCTCTAGATCCTTCAGAGTGACCTCCATTCTTGTACTGCAGTCGTACTGCTTGAGAAACTCCTCTGTCAGTAGATCCCAATCTTCTTTAGTTCTCTTGTCCAGTCCATGATACCAGTCCACCGTAGGACCTGTTAAACTCAAACATAAGTACTCTATCTTTTACTTCTTTGTCAATGTAGTATCCTTTATTACCAGGGAGTACTGTTTGATGTGTGTGGTGAGGTTCGATGTACCGTCAAACTTCGAAACATCAGGTAATTTAAAATTCAAAGGGAATAGATCCTCCCCATCCAGCTCCTTATCCTCTGGGTTCATCCCTTGACCCCTTGTCAACATCTTCGCCATTGCCTCGAACTTTTCTTCCAGATGGCCTCTTCCTTCTGGGGTGCCTTTCCTCTCTCTGACACTGGCTCTTCATATTCATCCTCTTCTAGGTCATCTTTCAACCTCTGGAATGGCCTTATACTCTGGACCCCTGACATTATTGCTCTCAAGTTTATAGGTGGTGGGCGAATTTCCTCTTGCCTATCTTCTCTGTCCTCCTCCCGTCCATTTTGTCTCATGGGAGGAGGAGGTGGATTCTGCGGCACAGCTAGCTGACCTAATGTAGCCATCATGGCCATCATCTGGTTCTCAAATTCTTCTAACCTTTGGCCCACTTCTTCTGCTATCATAACCCTAGTAGCATCTGTCCCTCTTGGTGAGTTGGCCATTTCTGAATCTATGGAGAACTGGGATGATATAGCGTGACTGCCTTCTGAAACTGTGTCGAAGAACTCTACCCTTTCTGGTAGCTTAAAGAATGGATTCCTATGCAGTCAACCTTGGGGACCTCTTGACCACCTGGGCCAATCTATGATGGCTGCAGAACACACTCATTAGGATGATGCATGAATGACATATAAGATGCATGATCGTGCTTATGCAACATCCACAAATCAGATGCAAGCACATAGGTCCTTCCAACCTTGTTACTCCCGCACATGAGGTCATAGTCTATTTCCTAGGTGGGATTAGCCCATGGGTCAATAGGGGACCCGATGGACGCGTATAGTCCACGGTGGAAAACTGGCAGCATAACCTCTCCTAAATAATGCACAGGCACATGGGTTATGATCATTACATATTTAGGCAGTCCAAATAAATTGACTTGGGCCAATCAGGGCATAAAAGCTTTTGATTAGGTGACCACTCAAATTATCTGGGTTTGCCCAATACATAATGATCCATACAGCAAGCATAGTATTAAGGTTTATACCACTTAGGGGAAGTAACTATTTCCATTACATGAGCTTTAGTCAAGGTGATGGACTTTAGGGCTACCCAAGTATGGTCACTGCCAATGGGTCTAGCTCATCACGAGCGTAACGACCGATCGAGTCTCCATTTAATATACCATGATGGTACGAGGCTTGGGCTGGTGATTATCCTTAACACTTCCCTACATTGAGTGAACGTAGGGTCGTGCTTCGAGAACGCATTGGGGTCGAAAGAGGGACCAAACTAACATAGATCTAAGGCTCTAATGAGATGCAATGCGGTTTCGAAAAAGGAGGAAATGTCTAAATCAAAACCCAATTGTAAATTTTAACCAAGGTACTTTCGAAGCGAAGTCTCGAGTATTTTGTCCCCAGTGGAGTCACCACTATGACGCGGTCAAACCCCGGGGTGCCCCGAACTGCCCGTCTTCAAGGCCTTCGGGATGAGGTTCATGAAAACTTGTAGGAAGTTACAAGTGTGTCTATTTTGGGCAATAAGAAGGTTTCTTGGAGTCGCCACCCAATAGAACATTGGGAAAGGTCGTCTAGCCTCAGTGAGCCTAAGACAGCGCTACTATGTCCATCATAGGCAAGCCGGAGGTGCCTTGGAGGTCTCCACCCTAATGATAGAGTGGTCCTCTAGCCTCACGCTTGGGAAAACCAGAGTATTCTTGGAGGTATCCACCTTAATAGAATATTAAGATGGCCCTCTTGCCTCGCGGCACCTAGGACTATGCAAGTTTGAGCCTTTTTTACTGGTCACAAGTGGTGTCTTGGAGGTTTCCACCCCAACAAAATGTCGAGGTGGCCCTCTCACCTCATTGAGCCCAAAGACCAGAGAAGGTTCGGGACTTCACATTTATTCATACCTTGGTTAATTTTATAATTGAGCTTTGAATTTAGTGGTCCATCCCTTTTCTCATTCAATTCGGTGCAGTTTAATTAAAACGCAAGTTATTTATTCAAAGGAAGCGATGAATAAAACAAGATTAAAATAAAGTACATGAAAATAAGTACAAAAAAACTAGAGGCAGAATACAACCCCCCATTGTAAATAAAATACAAAGCATGCATAAAACGGGATATATATTAAAGATGAGGACATTGGTCATCGCATGCATATTTATTATAAAACAATTTTGATGTGATAATTTTTATTTTAGATGGAGGAAATTGAGACATTGGTCTCATTTTTATTAGAAAAGACTCCAAGTTAATTAATAAAAATGTTTTTGTGATTTTTTTTAGCGTGCCTAAAATAAACAATTTTATAACAAAATTACATGGCAAAATAAATGAGAAAGCCAAATAAAAAAATATTACAAATAAAGCAGTTAAATATCTAACCCAAATGATCCTTCCAGATCTCTTCGTGTTCTCGCAAAAATGCCCAAAAGGGAAAGTAAGTTATGAAATAAAAATAAAACACCAATGAAATAATATTAGTAATTAAATCAATTAAATCAACGAATTTTATAATAAATGATAAAATAAAATAAAATGATATGAAAGATAATAAATGTATTAACATGTTAACAAATCAAAATAAACGAAAATATGCATTACATGATAAAAGAATTAAATGATTTAATTGGAATAAGTAAAACATGCTAACGAATTAATACATAAAAATATGAACATGATAATGATAATAATGAACATAAACAAGTAAATGGATAATCAATAAAAATATAACAATGGCAATAAAAAAGAATGATAAAAAATAATGAATAAAAGAATGATGAAAAATGAATAACAAAATAATGATAGCAATTAAATGAATGACATGGTTAATCAATATAATCACAATTAATATAAAACATTTAGATGGTAAAAATATTAATTAAAATGAATTTATTTAATTTTATGTTAAAAATAATGATGAATTAAAGTAAAATAAATTAATTACATATTAAAAATAATGAACAATCAATATTTACATGAATAAGAATAAAATATTATATGAACATATTAAATAAAACAAATAAAATAAATAAATGAATGAAAGTAATAAAAATATACATGAATAAATTAAATATGAACAGAAATAAAATAAAATAAAAGGGTGGTCAAACCCAGAATATTTACCCTCAGAGTTTCGGATTCGATGAAGGTAAAAATGATATTGATTTCCTTATTTGTGTTTTGCAAGATTAGAATTGAATGATAAAATGTTGGAATTTTATTCCAAGAAAAAATAAGAAAAATGATAAAAAAATTCTTGAAGAACAAAGAATTAATTTTTTTGTCTAAAGAATGATATTTATTGATAAAAATAAAAATAATCTCAAGAACAAACAATCCTTTTGTTTGTCTTAAGAAACAAAACATATGAAAAAAAAATCTTATTTTTAGAAAATCAAATGAAAAAAATTAGATTTTGATAACAAACAATTATTTTGTTTGTCTCAAAATTAACTTTTCATCAAAAAGAGATTCAAAAGAAAAATCAATGGAAAAAAGTTTAATTGAACAAAAATAAAAAGTTAAAAAAAGATTTTTGAGAGCAAATAATTGTTGTATTTGTCTCAAAATTGAAATCAATCAATAAAACCACTTCTAAATATATGTTTAGAAGAAATTCTATTAGAAAATGATGAAAAAGATGAACTGAATTTTTGATCTTTTTGGTGGGGAAAATCTGGAATTTTTAGAGAGAAATTGAGAGGAAGAAGAAGAGAAAACCTAAAAAAAACCCTAAGAAAAATCCCCCCTTTCTATTTTTTATCTTTATCTTATTATGTGAAGAAAATAAGAAAATAAAAATAATTCAAGGGATAAAACCTAAAAAAACTAGATATTATCTATTTTAAATTTTAAAAAGTGAAAAAAACCTAAAAATCCCTTAAAAAAGTGATAAAAAATCGAATTTTGTGGAAAAAAAAGGGGAAAAAAATCAGTTTTGGGGCGAAAATGACCATTTTGCGGCGGACAGGGGCTACGGCCGTTCGTAGTGCACACTGGGCGAGGGCTCCCGCCCAGCGTGCGCACGACGCTTCGCGCGCGGACAATCACGCGTCACGCTGAATGTCACCTCGCTCCGGCGCTGCCGCGCGGCCGACGCTCCGAAATTTATTATTTTTTTAAAAATTTTTTCTATTAAACTAAAAATATTGTAATTTCTAAGCCCCATTTGTCAAATCTAATTTTCAAAATATTTTTTATTATTTTATATTTTTTCACTCTAAAATGCAAATTTGACCAGGAAATCATCACTTTCAACCTTTTTGCCTGTTAAAAGGAATCTTATCATCATTGGGTAACTCTAATCTGGGCTGCCTCCGGACTCGGTATCTACATTTAGCCCCGGTGATTGTATCTCCGGATTGGAATTTTCCATTTCAGCTAATGTGTGATGCAAGTGATTTTGCAGTAGGAGCAGTACTCGGACAAAGGCGGGAGAAGGTGTTCCATGCAATTTATTATGCAAGCCATACCTTGACTGGAGCCCAGCTTAACTACACCGCAACCAATAAGGAACTTCTTGCAATTGTCTTTGCTTTCGAGAAGTTCAGGCCATATTTGCTAGGTGCAAAAATTGTGGTGTGGTCCAACCTTGCAGCCTTGAGACATCTCTTTGCCAAGAAGGAGTCAAAGCCAAGATTGATAAGATGGGTGCTCCTTTTGCAAGAGTTTAACCTGGAGATTAAAGATAAGAAGGGGGTAGAAAATTTTGTGGCGGATCACTTGTGTAGATTGGAGCACAATCACATTGAAAAAGGGAGATTTTCGATTTGTTCCCTGATGAGTGTATTTGTGCTTTATTTATGTGTGTAGTTACTGTGCCTTAGTTCTCTAATGTAGCTAATTTTCTTACAGGTGGCTATATGCCAAGGGACTTCACATGGCAACAGAAGAAGAAGTTAAAAGCTGATGCCAAGCACTACATTTGGGACGACCCTTATCTTTTTCACCTGTGCATTGATCACGTGTTGAGAAGGTGCATTCCGAATGAAGAGAAATGGGAGATCACCAAAGCATGTCATAGCGAGGAAGCTGATGGACATCATGAGCCAAATAGAATGGTATCAAAAATTCTCTCTTCTGGTTTTTATTGGCCTACAATGTTTAATGATGTTAAGTTATATGTGCAAACTTGTGATAGATGCCAAAGGGTAGGCAATATTTCTAGGAGGGATGAAATGCCCTTCACCAATATGCTTGAGGTAGAGTTGTTTGACTTGTGGGGGATAAACTCTATGGGGTCTTTCCCGATATCCTATGGGTTTGAGTATATCTTAGTGGCAGTAGATTATTTGAGCAAATGGGTAGAAGATGTAGCCACTAGGACTTGTGATGCCAAGGTTGTGTTAGAGTTTTTGAGAAAGAATATATTCACCCGATATGGAGCCCCTAGAACCATTGTTAGTGATGGTGGTAAACCCTTTGTTAACCACCAATTTAAGGTTTTGTTGAAAAAGTTTGGACTGAGGCATAAGTTACTACCTCTTATCATGCCCAAGCCAACGGTCAAGTTGAGGTGTCCAACCGGGAATTGAAAGCCATCTTAAAGAAAACCGGTAAATGCATCTAGGAAGAATTGGTAAGATTTGTGGGCATATAGGACAGCATTTGAGACACCGATAGGGATGTCTCCCTTCAGGTTAGTGTTTGGGAAGTCCTGTCACCTTTGGGTGGAATTAGAACATAAGGCTTATTGGGCTACCAAAGTCTTGAATTTTGACCTTGTGAGTGCAGGAAAGTGCAGGTCCCTGCAGTTGAATGAGTTATAAGAGCTCAGATTTTTGGCATACGATCACGCCACGAAGTGCAAAGACAACTCCAAGAAATGGCATGATCGAAGGTTGATCAAGAAGGAATTTGTGCCTAGGATGAAGGTGCTTTTATATGATAGCAGGTTGAGATTGTTTCTTGGGAAATTGAAACTTAGGTGGAAAGGGCCTTTTGAAGTTGTGGGAGCTAATAAATTTTGAGTGGTGACATTAAGGCACCTGAAGGATGAGAAAGAGTTCAAGATGAATGGCCATCACTTGAAGCCGTACTTCGAATCGAGGTTTGAGGTCGCTTCTGTGATTGTCACCTTGTCCGAACCTTGATTGCATGAGAAACTCCACTGCAAATGAGATAAATGCAGAACTACTTCTAAACTTTGATTATTTCATGTTATTGGTCTTCCATAGGTTGTTAATAGTGTTTGGTGTTGCTCAATTATTGTGATTCATAGTCTTAGTTTAGCAATTTTCTTGTTGGAGAGTTTTTCAAGTTTTATATGGCCTGAAATAATGTGGGAAGTCTGAATTTTTTTAGAAATACGTAGGAGGTCACGGTGGCAATGAATTTGTTGTCACCATGACCAAAGGAGAATTACATTTTGGATTGGAAATTTGAATATGTCACGATGGCAATGGATTTGTTGTCACCGTGACTAGTGGAGAGTTTAGCTTCTGGATTGCATTTTGAGTTATGTCACAGTGGCAATGGATTGGTTGTCACCGTAACCAAGTGGCAAGTTACATTCTGCATTAAGGTAGGAGGTATGTCACAGTAGCAATGAATTTGTTATCACCGTGACCAAAGGTGGAGTTACATTTTATTTTTAAATTAGGGTACGTCACGGTAGCAATGGATTGGTTGTCACCGTGACCAGCTGAAGGTTAAGCTTCTGTATTGGAAATTTGGATATGTCACAGTGGCAACCAATTTGTTATCACCGTGACCTAAGTAGAGTTAGCTTCTAGATTGGAAATTTGGGTATGTCACGATGGCAACCATTTAGTTATCACCGTGACCCACCCCCCCACCCCCCCCCCCCCCCCCCCCCCCAAGAAAGCTGTTTTAAAAATCCAATTTTTCCATGTTTATGTTTCACTCCCACCATACTTCTCACTCTCAGTTTGCAATTCTCTTTCTCTCGTCTATTTGTGTGATTCATTTTTCATTTTGGGCTACAATATTCTCACGTCTTCAACAAGTAAGTGATTTTTTACTATGTCTTTCTTCTTCAATTATTTCTTTCTTAAGTTGCTTCTCTTTGTTCACGAAGTTATCTCCATTGTTGTTCTTTTGGGCCTGAGCTTTGGTTTCATATGGCATTTCTTTTCATTATACTTTGAATTCTTTGTGTGAGTTTCATCAATTCCTATTTATTTCTTCAATTGACATTCTTGTGGTTATTGAATGCATGTAATGTTTGTGAATTAGGGATTTAGGGCATATTCTGTGTGAATTGGGTATTAATTTTATTCAAAATTTTATTTGAATTTGAGAAATGTTAGATATTAAATGCTATATTCTTCATTATATTATTTTCAATTTCAAGTTTTTGGATTTTTGTTAGTGCTTATGGGTTAAATTTCAGAGAATGAATCTTATGCACGCTAGGTGTTTGTTAAAATGCCTCAATGAACATTTCTCCCCAAATTTTTGCATTTTCTAGATGGAGTTCAGTTTTTATATTGCCCTTGTGCTTGATTATACTTTACGTATGTCATTGAATGAACAATCTTGACTGTGTGAATTATTGTTTCTTCTTCAGAATGTTATTGTCATCAATTGTTCATGTGAAAAGGATGAGCTTGTTTCTAATGAGTTTGATAATTCATGTTGTTATTTAGGGCTATTGTTATATTATAAACTTGAGTTGCTGTTGAATCTTTTCCTTTCTCGTGCAGTCGCCCCAAAGCGTAAGAGCACAACAATTGCTTGTAGCTCATCCAGCCAGCCTTCTCTCGACATCTCCAAGGTCCCAAATTGGGTACCAAACAATATGAAAGCGAACTATGCCCTCCTCACCAAATGCAAGTACATTCCGACAGCCTACTTAGGCATGGACTTGCTTGGCAAATTAGGGATCAGAGACAAAGTCCAACATCTCATTGCGAACATCGGATGGAAGCGAATCTTTGCACATAATGAGAAGGTTTATCTTGATTTGATAAGGGATTTTGTGGCGACTGTGCAGTGTAGGATTGGTAAAAATGGTGCCACAGATCCAGGAGTTGTTTCTTTCTATCTAGAGGGCACATTGTACGAGATCTCTTTTGGGAGGTTTTTAGAGCTACCCGGTTTTCCTCCTCTTACGCCAAATTGCTTTAACGACTATGATAAGGATAGTGCCTGGGCATTAATCGGAGACACTATTACAGCCACCAGTTATGTGTCGGGGAAAACGAAGGCTCACCACTTGAATAGTCATGCTCTACGGATTATCCATAGATTTTTTTTGATGTCATTGTTGAGCCATATGGATTCTGCTGGGCAAGTCAACTTGCCTGAAGCCCTCTTTCTGACATGCATGGTTAGAGGATTTAGGATCAATGGTGCCCCACATTTGTGGCACAAGCTAGAAGAGCTACAGTGGAACCCTAAGAAGGTTAAAAAAAATCTCCATTGGTGGGTGGGTAGCGGTTATTGCCAACGGTGTACATCACCCTTTGAGAAGGCCTTGAGCACTACCATATGGTGCTTTAATTGACAGAAAGCTATTGAAAAATATAAAGGTGGTGGCAGACGATGAGATAAAAGGTTATGGGTATCACCTGACCAGTAGAGAGGAATATTTACAAAAAGTGGAGCGCAGTCTGGGTGGATTACCTCGTGCACAAGATCAAGAACCTGATGCTCCTGATCTAGAACATGTCTCATTCACTTCTCTATAGTACACCTCATTAGTGGAAAAAATAGATACCATATCGATAACTCAAGCAGATCTCCAGGCCCAGCTCGATCAAGTATTGCTGGGCCTCACATCCTTAAAGGCACGCTTTGATGCACATTTTTTGCCGCCACCACCACCGAAGACTTGAGCCCAGGGAGCCCCCTATCCTTTGTTTTTAATTTATTTTTGTGTTGTTAGTGTTTAACTTGCTAGGGACAGCAAGATCTTAAGTGTGGGGTAGGGGAGTAAAACCAATGAAATTTTGTTGTTAACTTTTTATTGAAGAAGAACAAGTTTTAAATTGCTACATTTTGTTTTTATTTCTAAGTTTCATGTGCTTTAGTTTTAATATGCGTGTTTTGTTTTTAAGTTATCTGTGTGCTGAATTGTTGTTACCTTAATATCCTTATCTTAGTCTAGTTTACCTCTGGTTATTCCTGATTTGAATGGTTTGAACTGTAACCTGTGAATGGATTATCATGAGAACTGATTGTCGCAAGAGAGTAGTTGTATGTTTTAGCAACAAATTAATCTTAGTTAGTCATAATCTTTTGATTTCTTATCCATTGTGCACTTTAGGCTTAATTGCAAAAAAATTGAAAAAATCAGTGTGTGAAAGCATTTGAGTGAAGGAATCTTAGGATAGTTAGAACCTTCCTTATCACCCTTTGAAATAATATAACAACTCAAGCAGGATTAGGACATGACCTAGGCAGTTTTTCTTTGGTAACCACTTTTAAATGACTGTTGACCTACCTGTATGCAAATTTTCCATTACTAGCCCCGTTGAGCAGATTTGGTATTGTGACGCGCGCCGGAACCCAGCAAGGGCCCTCGCTTTGAATCCGCCTTTGGGATTCAAGAAATTGGTTTGCATCTTTTCATGGGCGCCATGAGACATCATCAGTGTATTCCTCCCAATAAAACATTGGGGAGAACAACCTAGTCTAATGACACCTAAAGGCACCTTTGAGGCATTTGGAATCGCCACCCAATTTGCAAGAAATTGGAAAAAAGTCTCTCACCTCTAACGGTCTAAACCAAAGATATGATGTCTGGAACTTCCCTCTTATTTATGCTTTGGTTAATTATAAATGGGTTTTTAACGTCTTAAAATTATATCCCTCATCTCACGCAATCGATGCATTTAAATTAAATAGCGCATTCCAAGCATACGAAAGCGATAAACACACAAGTACACAATTACAAAAGAAATAGGGGCGGAATACAACCCCAATAAAAGGAAATTAAAAATGTAAATGGGACGGAATACAATCCAAAAAAATAAATAAAGTTGCCCCAAAATTAATTACAAGGGCCCAAAAAGAAATGAGCTTAAATTTAAAACACTCACACAAAATAAGAAAAGGCATACATAAATCGGGGCATTATTTTGGAAACATTGGTTCCTTCACAGTTGGTCGAAACTTAGGAACATTGATTCCTTCGCATTTATTTAAAGAGGGTTCGGAGAGTCATTTTGATTGTTGAGTGAAAACCGGGATGAGTGATCCCAATTTTGGAGAAAATCGACTCTTCGTTTTAATTGCGATATTTTTTATTGTTTGGCTAAAACAAGGGATATTGGTCCCAATTTTATTAGTAAAAATTTAATTTAATTGTAAAAATATTTTTGTGACTTTTTATCTCACGTGTGCATAAATAAAATAATTATTTATAAATGACACAACATAAAGAAAGGGTTGAGAAAGATCTCACCAAAATCGATGGGATCCTCCATGCGTCGCGACCCATCCGGGGAGTCGCGAGGATGCTCAAATAACCCGACTCAAGTTAAATCTCAGACAAAAATTAACATAAAAAATATTAGTAATGGTTCTAAAAATTAATCAAGTAAAAACGAAATAAATATTAGGCAACTCAAATTATAATGATAATAATAATAATGATAAGACAAGCACAACAAAATAATAATAATATGAATATGATGGTAGCAATAACAATAATGATGATAAGTGCAATAATAATAATAATAATAATAATAATAATAATAATAATAATAATAATAATAATAATAATAATAATAATAATAATAATAATAATAATAATAATAATAATAATAATAATAATAATAATGGGTTACAGCAATAAAAACTAGCAAACGTAAGATAAACTCAAAATAAGTTAATAATATAAAGATAGTAATAGTAATAAGAATAGCAAACAACATAATAATAATAATAGTAATAACAAAAATAATAATAAATAATAATAATAATAATAATAATAATAATAATAATAATAATAATAATAATAATAATGATGATGATGATGATGATAATAATAGTGAAGGAACATAAAAATCAAATTGAAGTAAGCAAATAATATATTAATAGTGATATTAACACATTAAAATGCAAAAAGTAAATAATAGACATGATAATAATATTAAAAATAACAAATAATATAGAAAAAATAAATAAATAAATAAATGAGAACAAGTCCAAGAATGTTTACCCTCATAATTTTTTTAGATCGGAGAAACGGTGTCTCGATTTGTTTTCCTTGTCGAATTTGTGGTGGTGAATATTTGAAAAAAAGTGAAGAAATTGATGTCTTAAAATAAATTGAGAGAATATTTTGATAAAAATATATTTTTTTTTTGGTGGATGATTGAGTAAAGGAAATTAATTTTCCAAACTCAAATCACCCAAGAGATGGATTGTATTCTTGGAAAAAAATGAATAAATTAAAAAACTTGGGAGAAAGATGAAAGAACTTAAAAATATTTTGAAGAAATTTTGAGGGAGGAGATGAGTTCCTAGAGAGAAGAAAAAACTAGACAGCCAAATGAAAATCTTCCTTTTTTTTCAAAACCCAGTTGTCGTTTTTTTTTAATCTGTGCCCCGTACTAAAATAAATAAAGCCAAAACCATCTTTTAATTTGTCTTCCCGGAATTTACATGAAAACGGAAACATTTTTCGGTCAAAACGGCGAGAACATAGCTGAAGAAAGCAGAAATGAAGCGCCGCGTGGCGAGGGAGACCGTGTGCGTAAAAATGCGCGTGTGGTGCCTCCGCACCGTTCGCCTGCGCGCGCGTGTGCGGCATCGCACGTGTCTGCGCGCGCAATGCCGACATGGCGCGCTTGCAGCTAGCGGTACCCTCGGTACCACGCGACCACTTTAAAGAAGTGGCCGCGTGGTAACACTTCTTATAAAGTGGCCAATATGGCCACTTTATAAGAGTGGTACCACGCGCGGTACCACTCTTATAAAGTGGCCAAAATGGCCACTTTATAAAAGTGGCCGTGTGGCCAAATTCAATTTTTTGTTTTTTTTAATTAAAACACACTTTTTCAAATTATTTTTTTTTTAACCCAAATCTTTAATAAACTAATTAACTAATTCAATTAAATTAATTGACTACATTAATCCAATTAAATTAATTAACTAACTTAAATTTCCACTTTTTTTCAAATATCAAAAATAATTCAACCAATTTTTTATAATAATATTTTTATATATATATTGATTTTTATTTAAAAATAACAAGGATATCGACAAGGAAAATATCATTTTATGACACCTCTGCCTATAAGTCGGTATCAGTTTCATCATTGGATAATTCTGATCTTGGACCACCTCGGGACCTGGTGTCTACAGTTGCCCCCAATTTTGGGGAACTTAAAATTTAGGTGCCTAAGTGAGCCAAAATTCAGAAAAGAAGGGAAGAGACACGTACCTGAGGCGGTCGCTTTCCCAAACAAGGTGTTATCGTTGGAGTGTTATGTAATCTGAAGTGGTGCCCCCTAGGAGGTCTTTGGCTGATCGGTGCCCTCTGAGAGGTGTTCAGGTGATTCTCCCTAAGAAGTCTTTGGTTGGCGCTCCCTAAGAAGTGTAACACCCCTTACCCATACTTAGGCGATCCCATCCGATAAGGAGTGAGGTACCGTATGAGTAAGGGTGTCACCACACAGATACAGAATAAACATACATACTAAAATACAGGGTAATTTAAAACTTTACAACACCATTCATAAAAGTCGATTATGCATTAATATAATGAAAGCATTACATTACTATTCTGATCAACTGAAAGATACAACAGATAAATACAAATTTCCAAAATACATATACAAAAGCGGAAGCTATTACAAAACCAAAGAGTTCTATACAAAAAAGAATCCTCAAACTACAAAAAAATAAGCCCTACACTAAGACCCTGCTGTGTTGGCTTCGATGACGGCGACTTTCCCAAAGGCAACTCCTTCCGCACCTGCACGGGTAAACACACCGTGCTAAGCGATAAACGCTTAGTGGGAAAAACACACATATAGCATAAGGACAACCATTCACAATGGTCGTCAAGGCAATTCACATGCGTACTTCATGTACATACGATAATCATGGCATAACAATAGCATAAACTCGTGCTCACATACATAAAGCCATTCATCAGAAGGTTCATAACAATAATCATATCCTCATAACAGATTACACTTTTCACCATTGAATCCATAAAGATATAACATATGATTTCCCATATAACAATTCATACAAAGCACCTGCTGACCCGAGGGAGTGGATAACGAGTATACGGACAGTACTTTACGGGTACGAGCCGATACGGACAGTACTTTACGGGTACGAGCCGAGAAAACTAATTTTTCATTTAACTTTTACAAAACATTACAAAGGGGATCTTAAGCAAGATCCTTTCACATAAGGGTTCGCGAGGAACCAAATCGGGGACCTGATCGGGGTCCAAACAGAACGGAGGGTTGCAACTAAAGACTCTATTAGGCATGCCTAACTATCCACTTACTAGACTCTAGCAGGCCATGCATAAGCCATTCAATTCATTTCACAACTTCCCAAAATCATCATCATATATGCACATAAACATATCATGGTTACGCTTGCATATTATTCATAGAATACCAAGCATAAATCTCATAATTGCAAAAGAAAACTGAAGTTCGAGCCACAAGGAATGAAAGAAAACTCATTCAGCAAACAGGGGACTGTCGCGCTCTCGACAGAGACCAAAGTCTCTTTGCTGCACGCGCGCGATGGATTTCGCAACCGCTATCAGGACGGAAGGGCCAAACTCTGTCTCGCTCACGACGGATGTCGCGATCGCGACAGAGGACAATTGGTGATGTCGCGGGCTCGCGACGGACCGCGTGCTCGCGATAGCACTTGGCCAACAATACGCTCTGTCGCGATCGCGACAGTCGTCGCGCTCGCGACAGAGGGTACACAACACTTCGGCTGTTGTGGGCTCACGACAGATGTCGCGTGCTCGCGACAGCGAAGCTCCCAACACCGCTCAGTCGTCGCGATCGCGACGGCGTCGGGATTTTAAAAATCTGCAGAATTCTGCAGATTTTCCTCCTCCAAAATCACCCAATCTCACATACAATTCAATCAAGAGCCTCTTACCTCAAACCCAGCCATCCATTAACCTCAACAACCGTAATATAACATTTATTAACAAGAATTTTCATACAATCCACTAATTTAAGCATCCAATTTCAAGAATCAATCAAAACCCCAATTTATGCTTCAAACCACATCAATTCCAAAATTATCATAATTAACTCAGATTCTTGCAAGTCCCACATTGCAAAACAAAGACCCATACCAAACATACCATAACAAAAGCATATTACAACTCAATTTCTCAAGAATCATCAAGGACACATTTGCATGCAAAAATAAGAAATTCCCAAACCTCAAAAATCCTTTGCTCCTATTGCTTAGTTCGTCCGACCTTCTCTTTACCCTTCGGTTCACGAGGAGGCTCAACTAAGCACAAAACACCCAACACACAAACACAAAGCTCAAAACTTCAAACGCTAAACTAGAAAATAAGAAAAAGAGAAGAAGATGGAGAACCAAATGAAGAAAAGGAGAATAATGCAGTAGATTTACCTTTAAAATGCTAAACAATGATCAATTTCCACCACTAGAGGCTTGAATCTAAGCTAGGGCACTTAAGAGAGTGCAAAGGAGGAAGAAGAAGAAGGAGAAGAAGGAAAAACGGGAATGGGTTTTCAAAAATCTAATTTTTCCCTTTTCACCTTTTTCTCTTTCCCACTTTACACATGTCAATCATCTAGTGGAGGAGATTGCTCACTCACACCCTAACTAAATGCATCACATACACACAATGAGACACCCTAATAATGCATCCTACATATGTGTGAGCAACACACACAAGCACATCTCCTTAAACACACCCTACAAACATATGCATGTCCACATTTTACAATAACCCACTAGTGCATATCCTAGTATGGTGCACTCATGCACACACTAGTCTGTCCCAACTAATTCACACCATAGCACCATGCATGCACCCACATGGTAGCAAAACTCTTAAAACATGCAATATTACCAAAATGCCCTCATTAAACAAAACTTATGCAAATGTACACACATACATAAATGGCTCATTCAACTAGGGGGCAAATGGGGTGTGACAACTCTCCCCTACTAACAAGAATTTCGTCCTCGAAATTCTCACCTGAACTGAACAACTGCGGGTACTGTAATCTCATCGACTCCTCCGGTTCCCAAGTTGCTTCCTCAACCCCATGGTGATTCCACAAAACCTTGACCAAAGGAATCTGCTTATTCCTCAACTGTCTTACTTCCCGAGCTAGGATAGCTCTAGGCTCCTCATCGTAGGAAAAATCCGACTGCACTTGAACTTCTTGAACCGAAAACACATGGGAAGGATCCGATCTATACCGACGGAGCATCGAAACGTGAAACACATCATGAAGCTTCGATCATTCCATCGGCAAAGCTAACCTGTATGCCACTGGACCAACTCTTGCCAAAACCTCATACGGACCAATAAAGCGAGGACTAAGCTTTCCTTTCTTTCCAAATCGAAGCACTTTTCTCCAAGGAGACACTTTAAGAAAAACCTTGTCCCCAACTACAAACTGCACATCTTTTCTCTTCAGATTGGCATAAGACTTCTGTCGATCCTTGGCCACTTTCAAATTCCGCTGCACAACTCTGATCTTTTTCTCTGTATCTCTAACTAGATCTGACCCAATCACTGACCTTTCGGATAACTCTGTCCAACAAACTGGAGTTCTACACTAACGTCCATACAGAGCCTCATACGGTGACATACCAATGCTCGACTGAAAACTGTTGTTGTAGGCAAACTCCATCAATGATACATACTTGTCCCAACTACCCGAAAAGTCCAAAACACAAGCCCTCATCATATCCTCTAAGATCTGAATCACACGCTCGGACTGACCATCCGTCTGAGGATGAAATGCTGTACTGAACTTCAGCTTGGTACCCAAAGCTCGCTGCAACTCTTTCCAGAACTTAGACGTGAACCTTGGGTCCCTATCTGAAACTATGGACAAGGGCACTCCATGCAACCGAACTATCTCGTCCACATAAATACTGGCCGATCTATGCATCGAATAATCCATCCTAACCGGCAAAAAGTGAGCGGACTTCGTGAGTCGATCCACAACAACCCAAACGGAATCATGCTTTCTCTAAGTCAAAGGCAATCCGGAAACAAAATCCATGGCGATGTCATCCCACTTCCACTCGGGAACGGACAAAGGCGTAAGCAATCCAGAAGGAACCTGGTGCTGAGCCTTGACCTGCTGACAAGTCAGGCACTTGGATACAAAGTCCACTATGTCCCTCTTCATGCCATACCACCAAAAGAACTGCTTCAAATCTCGATACATCTTCACACTGCAGTGATGCATGGTGAAAACTGAACTATGTGCCTCATCCAAAATCTATCTTCTTAACTCTTCACTATCCGGTACACACAAACGGTTTCTAAACAGAAGAACTCCATCCTGAACCGAAAACTCTGACTACTTGCCCAAACTGACTCCTTGCACAAATCGCTGAAGCTTTTCATCAACCTTCTGAGCATCAACTATATGTTGTCTCAAAGCAGGCTTGACCCTCAACTGAGCTATTAAAGCCCCATCTGAACTAAACCTCCATCGAAACCGTCTCAAAAACAAGGCAGAAACTGACTTCCTACTCAAAGCATCTGCGACTACATTGGCCTTACCCGGATGGTAATCCACAATGCAATCGTAGTCCTTAAACAGCTCAAGCCAACGACGTTGCCTCATATTCAGTTCCTTCTGAGTCAGAAAATACTTCAAACTCTTGTGGTCCGTAAAGATCCTACACTTCTCCCCATACAGATAATGACGCCAAATCTTCAAAGCGAAGACAACTGCTGCTAACTCAAGATCATGCGTCGGATAGTTCCTCTCATGTGGCTTCAACTGTCGAGAAGCATAAGCCACAACCTTACCTTCCTGCATCAGAACACATCCTAGACCAACACCTGAAGCGTCACTACACATAACAAACTCCTTACCCGAGGTGGGTTGAGTCAGTATAGGAGCTTCAACTAACAACTACTTCAACCTCTCAAAACAGGCTTGACACTTATCCGTCCATTCGAACTTAGCTCCTTTCCTCAATAACCTGGTCATCGGAGCAGCAATCACTGAGAAACCTTTAACAAACCGAAGGTAGTACCCTGCTAGACCAAGGAAACTCCTCATTTCCTGAACATTTCTAGGCGCTTTCCAATCCACTATCGCCTCAATCTTAGCTGGATCCACTTGGATACCCTTCGCTGAAACTATATGGCCCAAGAACGACACTTCCCGAAGCCAAAAATCACACTTACTCAACTTGGCAAACAATCGATGCTCTTTCAAAACTTGCAAAACTAGCCGAAGATGCTCTTTATGCTCAGTCTCATCCTTGGAAAACACCAAAATGTCGTCTATAAACACCACTTCAAACCGGTCTAAGTATGGCCTAAACACTCTATTCATCAAATCCATGAATGCCGCTGGAGCATTAGTCAAACCAAATGGCATAACAAGGAACTCATAGTGGCCATACCGAGTCTGAAATGCAGTCTTAACCACATCTTCGTCCTTAACACGCAGCTGATAATACCCAGACCGAAGATCTATCTTGGAAAACACACCTGCACCTCGAAGCTGATCAAATAAATCTTCAACTCTGGGCAACGGATACTTATTCTTCACTGTGACCTTATTGATCTGCCTGTAGTCGATACACATCCTCAAGGACCCATCCTTTTTCTTAACAAACAGGACTGGAGCTCCCCAAGGGGATATGCTGGGTCGAATGAACCCCTTATCCAATAGCTCTTGTAGTTGAGTTTTAAGTTCTCTCAACTCTACAGGAGCCATCCGATAAGGTGCTTTCGATACCGGTGTGGTACCCGGCATAATCTCTATGGCTAGCTCAACTTCCCTCTCTGGAGGCAAACCCGACAATTGACTCGAAAAAACATCACTATACTCCAGAACAATAGGGATGTCCTCAATCCTAACTTGATCCCTCCTGGAATCGAAAACCACAACCAGAAAAGCCTCACAACCTTTTCTCAAAAACCTCTTGGCTTTAATTGCAGAAATCACATTGTGCACGGAACTCGCACCCAAACCTCTGACAAACACTGGAGCTCGGTTCCTATCCCGAAGCACGAAAGTCTTCCTATGACAATCAACCATAGCTCGATGCTTGCTCAACCAATCCATACCCAAAATCAAATCATACTCTCTGAAGGGCAACTCTATCAAATCCACAGGAAACTCAACACCCTCAACCAACAACGGACAATTCCTATAAACTCTACTCACACTGACACTATGCCCTAATGGATTGGTCACACATATCTCATAGTCTAACTGTTCTACCACATGCAACTTATCAACAAACCTATGCGTGCACAAATATGAGTGTGTAGAACCAGGATCTATTAGAGCATATAATTCAGTGTCATGGAGTAGGAACTTACCAGCAATCACATCAGGGGCATCCTGCTCCTCTCTGGCTCTAACTGCATAAGCTCTAGTTGCGACCGGTGTAGGATGCTCAACTGTCTCAGAACCAGCTCCATCTCTAGGTCGACCGCCTCGACCTCTACCTCTACCTCTATCTCTAGCAGCCTGTGAAGCATTCGATCCAACTCTGCTAGCTCCTCCCTGAGGACCCGAGTCTTCACCCATCTGAGGACAATTAGCCACACGGTGTTCGGTGCTCCCACACCAAAAGCACCCACCAGTGAGCCACCTACACTCACCCCAGTGAGCCTTACCACAATTCTCACAAATTGGAGTAGCATCAGACCGACCACCTCTACCAGATCCAGATACTGCAGCCGAACCTTGCCTTCTTCCTCTGGTAGCCGAACCAGCCACAGGTTCATCTTGCGGGTTCCTAAACCTCTTACCCGAAGATGAGGAAACACCACCCCTAGCAGAACTCCGGCACTGAGCTCTCTCTCTAATCAAAGATTTCATCTTCTCTGCCCTGACAGCAACCTCAGCAATCTGATAATAACTTACCCCTGGCATACACATCAAAGAAATCAAAGCAATCTTCAAAGAATCATTCAACCCGGCTTCAAAATGCTTACATCTGAAATCATCCGTCATAACCCCACGCGGAGCATAACGAGACAACCGGTTAAACTCCTTCTCATAATCTGCAACTGACAAGGCCCTTTGCCACAAACTCAGAAACTGCGCCCATCTACCGTCCTTATATGCCTGAGTCACATACTTCTTAGTGAACTCCTCACTGAAGAAGTCCCAAGTAACAGGATCAGGCATCTGAGGTTGCCTACTCACCAATTCCCACCATTCATATGCTGAACCTTGAAGCAAAGCTACAACGCACTCAGCTTGTTGATCAGGAGGACACCTGACTTCCCTTAAAGCTCTCTCAACTTTATCAAGCCACCTCTCAGCTATCTCAGACTCATCAAGTCCGGTCCCATAGAAATCCTCAACACCGGCCCTTCTCAGACTTACTATCGGAGCTTTCGGGGTAGTCACCCTTTCCAAAACCCGAGCCATGTCTTGATGCAATCTGAACATTGCCTCAAAAGTCATGGCAGCAGCCTCGGGCTGGACCCTAGCACGTTGAGCCGACACCGAAACGGAGACAGACGGTTCTACCGCTGGAGGGTTCACACTTTCAGCGGACTCCTCAAATGCACCATGAGCAGAATCAGAATTCATCTAACAAATAAGAGGACAACCACATCAGCCAACACAGCCCTAGACATAGACATATGCACACATAACATCATATAATCAATCACCCAGAAATGCCTAAACCGAGGCTCTGATACCACAACTTGTAACACCCCTTACCCATACTTAGGCGATCCCATCCGATAAGGAGTGAGGTACCGTATGAGTAAGGGTGTCACCACACAGATACAGAATAAACATACATACTAAAATACAGGGTAATTTAAAACTTTACAACACCATACATAAAAGCTGATTATGCATTAATATAATGAAAGCATTACATTACTATTCTGATCAACTGAAAGATACAACAGATAAATACAAATTTCCAAAATACATATACAAAAGCGGAAGCTATTACAAAACCAAAGAGTTCTATACAAAAAAGAATCCTTAAACTATAAAAAAATAAGCCCTACACTAAGACCCTGCTGTGTTGGCTTCGATGACGACGACTCTCCCAAAGGCAACTCCTTCCGCACCTGCACGGGTAAACACACCGTGCTAAGCTATAAACGCTTCGTGGGAAAAACACACATATAGCAAAAGGACAACCATTCACAATGGTCGTCAAGGCAATTCACATGCGTACTTCATGTACATACGATAATCATGGCATAACAATAGCATAAACTCGTGCTCACATACATAAAGCCATTCATCAGAAGGTTCATAACAATAATCATATCCTCATAACATATTACACTTTTCACCATTGAATCCATAAAGATATACCATATGATTTCACATATAACAATTCATACAAAGCACCTGCTGACCCGAGGGAGTGGATAACGAGTATACGGACAGTACTTTACGGGTACGAGCCGATACGGAAAGTACTTTACGGGTATGAGCCGAGAAAACTAATTTTTCATTTAACTTTTACAAAACATTACAAAGGGGATCTTAAGCAAGATCATTTCACATAAGGGTTTGCGAGGAACCAAGTCGGGGACCTGATCGGGGTCCAAACAGAATGGAGGGCTGCAGCTAAAGACTCTATTAGGCATGCCTAACTATCCACTTACTAGACTCTAGCAGGTCATGCATAAGCCATTCAATTCATTTCACAACTTCCCAAAATCATCATCATATATGCACATAAACATGTCATGGTTACGCTTGCATATTATTCATAGAATACCAAGCATAAATCTCATAATTGGAAAAGAAAACTGAAGTTCGAGCCACAAGGAATGAAAGAAAACTCATTCAGCAAACAGGGGACTGTCGCGCTCGCGACAGAGACCAAAGTCTCTTCGCTGCATGCGCGCGACGGATTTCACGACCGCGAGGAGGACGGAAGGGCCAGGCTCTGTTCGCGGGCTCGCGACGGACCGCATGCTCGCGATAGCACTTGGCCAACAATACGCTCTGTCGCGATCGCGACAGTCGTCGCGCTCGCGACAGAGGGTACACAACACTTCCGCTGTCACGGGCTCGCGACAGATGTTGCATGCTCGCGATGGCGAAGCTCCCAACACCGCTCTCTATCGCGATCACGACAACGTCAGGATTTCGAAAATCTGCAGAATTCTGCAGATTTTCCTCCTCCAAAATCACCCAATCTCACATATAATTCAATCAAGAGCCTCTTACCTCAAACCCAGCCATCCATTAACCTCAACAACCATAATATAACATTTATTAACAAGATTTTTGATACGATTCACTAATTTAAGCATCCAATTTCAAGAATCAATCAAAACCCCAATTTATGCTTCAAACCACATCAATTCCAAAATTATCATAATGAACTCATAATCTTACAAGTCCGACATTTCAAAACAAAGACCCATACCAAACATACCATAACAAAAGCATATTACAACTCAATTTCTCAAGAATCATCAAGGACACATTTGCATGCAAAAATAAGAAATTCCCAAACCTCAAAAATCCTTTGCTCCTATTGTTTAGTTCCACTTGGTCCGACCTTCTCTTTACCCTTCGGTTCACGAGGAGGCTCAACTAAGCACAAAACACCCAACACACAAACACAAAGCTCAAAACTTCAAACCCTAAACCAGAAAATAAGAAAAAGAGAAGAAGATGGAGAACCAAATGAAGAAAAGGAGAATAATGCAGTAGATTTACCCTTAAAATGCTAAGCAATGATCAATTTCCACCACTAGAGGCTTGAATCTAAGCTAAGGCACTTAAGAGAGTGCAAAGGAGGAAGAAGAAGAAGGAGAAGAAGGAAAAACGGGAATGGGTTTTCAAAAATCTGATTTTTCCCTTTTCACCTTTTTCTCTTTCCCACTTTACACTTGTCAATCATCTAGTGGAGGAGATTGCTCACTCACACCCTAACTAAATGCATCACATACACACAATGAGACACCCTAATAATGCATCCTACATATGTGTGAGCAACACACACAAGCACATCTCCTTAAACACACCCTACAAACATATGCATGTCCACATTTTACAATAACCCACTAGTGCATATCCTAGTATGGTGCACTCATGCACACACTAGTCTGTCCCAACTAATTCACACCATAGCACCATGCATGCACCCACATGGTAGCAAAACTCTTAAAACATGAAATGTTACCAAAATGCCCTCATTAAACAAAACTTATGCAAATGTATACACATACATAAATGGCTCATTCAACTAGGGGGCAAACGGGGTGTGACAAGAAGTCTTCGGTTTAATGTTCTCTGAGAATTTTTTTGTTAGATTTGATGCTCCCAGAGAAGTCCTCGGCTGATGCTCCCTGAGAAGTCTTCGGCTGAAGCTCCCTGAGAAGTCTTCGGCTGATGCTCCTTGAGAAGTCTTCGGTTCATGCTCCCTGAGAAGTCTTTCGCTGATGCTCCCTGAGAAGTCTTTGGTTAATGCTCACTAAGAAGTCTTTGGCTGATGCTCCCTGAGAAGTCTTCGCCTGCTGCTCCCTGAGAAGTCTTCGGTTAATGCTCCCTTAGAAGTCTTCGGCTGTTGCCCCTTGAGAAGTCTTCGGTTAATGCTCCTTGAGAAGTCTTCGGTTAATGCTCCCTGAGAAGTCTTCGGTTTTTGCTCCCTGAGAAGTCTTCAGTTGATTCTCCCTGAGAAGTCTTCGGTTGATGCTCCCTGAGAAGTCTTCGATTTTTGCTCCCTGAGAAGTCTTTGGCTGCTACTCACTGAGAAGTCTTTGGCTGCTGCTTCCTGAGAAGTCTTTGGCTCATGCTCCCTGAGAAGTCTTTGGCTGCCGCTCCCTGAGAAGTCTATGGCTGCTGCTCCCTGAGAAGTCTTTGGCTACTGCTCCCTGAGAAGTCTTCGGCTGCTGCTCCCTGAGAAGTCTTCGGTTCATGCTCCCTGAGAAGTCTTCGATTTCTGCTCCCTGGGAAGTCTTCGGTTGATGCTGCCTGAGAAGTCTTCGATTTCTGCTCCCTGAGAGGTCTTTGGCTGCTGCTCCCTGAGAAGTCTTTGGCTGCCGCTCCCTGAGAAGTCTTTGGCTGCCGCTCCCTGAAAAGTCTTTGGCTGCTGCTCCCTGAGAAGTCTTTGGCTGCTGCTCCCTGAGAAGTCTTTGGTTGATCGCCCCCTGAGAGGTCTTCAGTTGATTGACTTGGATTGAATTGATGTTTTGATCGATATTGCCCCTTGCCCTTTCGTTGGCATTGGCATTGATTGTTTCTTTCTGCAAAACTTAGAAAGGAAAATATGCAGGAAGGGGTGTGAGCATGAACGTGAGATGCATATGTATATAGGAGCAGGATAATAATTCGTCTAAGTGGATTTGGAGGCGACAGCTGGTTTGGTCGTAATTTGCAGTAGCATCGGTGCCCCGTGGAATTGCTTTTGAGTTTCATGCCTCTGGGGGATTATGAGGTTCTCTTCTGATAGATGTAGTCATTTTTTAAAGGTAGTGTGTCCGTCGTGGATTTTCACACTAGCTTTTCTTAGTGGGAGATGCGTCCTTGTCGAATTTTCACATAACCCTATGCCTTATTTTTTGCCTGGAATGGACCCAACCTAATCCAGCGGCTTTTATTTATTTTATTTTTATAGGGCAGACTGCTTGTCGCCAGGTTTTCACCCTGCCCTTTGGCCTAACTTTTGCTTAGAGCGCTAGTCACGGTTTTCATCTCTAACGGCCTTTTTTTTTTTTTTTGCGAGAGAAATTGGAGTTGTTGCGAAAGGTCTTTTGGGTATGATTGGCATGTGCTTATGTCTCAGATATTGGTTGTATGAGCTTGGTTCTTTATCGGGAAGGTGCTGTAGGATTGGCTTCACAGTAGGTAGCAAGAGGAGTTGGCTGAAGTGCCTGAGTAGCGAGATGGTAGAGGGTAGATGATAATAATGTGCTGGTTTTATATCGGACTCAGACAACTTTGAGTGTGCAAGATGAACTGCCCTGGTTATACTAATACATCTTTGCATAAATGCATATATTTCAATCTGATTTCATAACACATGATCACTATTTGGCATTAACTCGAAAAATATGAGACCTCATCTAATCTCGGGATAGATCTTGAGAGCATCAAACTCCTATTATCATTTAGCCCTCGTGGGTTTTCTTGATTAAATATTTTTTATCTTTTTTTTTAAATTTATTTAGCCTCTGCCATGGACCCTCCTTCAGTTTGACAGTATTGGTTGAATTCGCTTTCATCTTCGTCAGCCGGGGGGACTGCTGCTTGTGAGAGTGGCACCTCTTGGTATCAAAGTCTTGGTCTTAGCCCTTGTGCAGACTGGTTGAGGTGATGGGTTCCTTATTTGGGGTTTGAATATGAAGTTTCACATTTGGCCTGTATTGGCATTGGCGGTTCGAACCCTGGAATGGCCTTTCAATGGTTGGGATAGGGTGACAGGTTGGGCTTGGATGATTTGGGATACTTTTATCAGTTTTGGTGGTTTAAACCCTGGAATGGCCTTTCAATGGCTGGGCTTGGATGGATGGTTTGTGGATTAGTCTTTTAGGTCCTTTTCAGTGGCAGAAGAAGAGCGACAAAATACGGGTGTGTGTAGGTCAGCGGGATTTGAACAAAACTTGCCCCCAAATAACATTCCCTTGCCCCCTGATCAATTCTCTCTTTTCTTCTCTCTTCTTTTTTTTTTCTTTTTTTTATCATTTTAATTTTTTTTTCTTTTTTTTTAATTTTAATTTTTTTCTTAATTTTTTTTTATCCCTAATTTCCTTGCTCTTAACAAGTTTTGCTTAAATCCGGAAGTTTACATATACGCGCACTTTTTTTCTTAACCATTGGGACCATGTTACTAAATCTAGTTGAGCATTAAGTTTTAGCAAGAATTTGGCTATAAGGGTTCTGGATGGTCAAGGGTCAATCATAATCGATTTTGAGGGTGCACATTTCAAGGGGTCAGGAGGAAAGAGGTCATATGGTTTGGTTCTGATGGGTCATATATTTCTCGTGGAGGTCTTGAGTTTTATTCGTCCAACTTTTGATGTAGATTTCGAGGTTTGATCTTATTTGGTAACGCCATGTGCAACTTAGATGTTGTGGATGCAAAGAAATGGCTTTCAAAATTCGGTTCGTCGTCATGTTGGCAAGTGGAAGTAGTACTGATCTCAAGAACGTCCTTGTTAATTTTCAGCATGTCACACCAGGTCCAGGCAGAGGCTTTTTTTTCTATCTCTCAAAATTATCCTCTCCTCAAGAGTTATATCAGATGCTATCAAGATTTTGTTTGGATTACCCAAAGTTCCGAGACTAGATGGAGTCGTATTAATTGGGTTAATGTCAAAATGAATGGATGCATCGTGATCATAAGAAATGAAATAATAAAAAATATCATACAAATAAGCAAAAATTATTCGTTGAAATAACTAATTGTCATAAGGAGTTCTTGCATTAAAAGGAAATAAAGCATTGAAAAAACATAGTCTTCTTTGCCGTTTGCTAGAATTGATCAAACACCTGGCCGGGGAACTACATTGTAGTTCATCTTCTTCTTCTTCTCTCTCTTTTCAGGGTCTGTGATCTGCTTGCTATCAATGAGGACTTGAACGCGACACCTCAAGGTCTTGCAATCATCTGTGGTATGCCCGGTGTGCTGGTGAAAAGCACAATACTGATCTGCCTTCTGATCGGGATGTCCTTGGTCTCTGGCAGGCCTAGCTGGCAATGGCTGCAATATTCCCCCCTTCATTAGCTTCTCGAAGAGCCATGACAAAGGTTTGCCCAGATCAGAATAGTGCTTTTGAGCTATTTCAGCCATTGGTACTTTCCCTGTCCTTCTTGTACCGATGCTACCAACTCCTTGACTTGTAGGGCTAGTGATAGTCTTATTGAGGGGTGCCCGGGTAGTTTTTATGAGTTGAGCTTGAAGGACTAGCGCCATGGCATCCATCCTTTCCTTAATTATGGCCAACAACCACTTTTCAAGCTCCTCGAACCTTCTATCCATCTCTTGGGTCATTAAGGCATGAGCCTCTTCCATAATAGGCAATTCAATTTGTTCAACAGCAGAGGTCACAGGCGGTTGCCTGGCATTTGGTGCCATCTGGGCAGCGATATTTTCCATCAGGGCGGATATCCTCTTTTCAAAATCCTCTAATTTTCTGGCAAGGTCTTGGGTAGTTAAAGCTCCGGTCTCCATCGAAGATGATGCACTAGTCATTGAGAGTGACCCAAAATCCCAAACAGGCACTAATTCTAGCAATCCAAAGGGCGAGTCTATCCTCACTAGTCGATCGTCAGAACTTCTAGTCCACTTGGATGAATCTATGGTGGCTGCAAGACTCAGATTGTTAGAATGATGCATGAATGACATGTACAATGCATGATCATGCCATGCAAACAGTTTTTGATGAGTGCGAAATCAATGAATTACCACAATACAATGGGATGCCTGGAAGAAATCACACACAAGATGATATGCACACGTGAAAAAATAATATGCAGATGAAAAAAAATATACACGTATAGCATGAGAGAAAATATATTATTTATAATATATACATGTATTTATTTTATCGACATATATGAATGATATGCGATGCATGAGCATGCCGTGCAGTATCCACAACCACATGCAAGCAACAGATCCTTCCAACCTTATTTCTCCCACACACGAGGTTGAGTAGTCCCTTCCTAGGTGGACTTAGTCCATGGGTCAACAGGGGACCCAATGAACGCGTATGGTGCACAGCGAAAAACTGGCAGCATAACACTCTTAAACTAATGAACATACGTATGAGTTTTGGCCATCTCGTATTTGGACATTTCAATCTCATTAAGATGGGCCCACCGGGGCATGAAAGCCTTTGATAAAAGACCACTTAATTTGGTTGATTTTGTCTAATACGTGATGACCCATATCACAAGCATTGTATTAAGGAGCATGCTACCTAGGGGAAGTTTCTACTTGTCATTACATGGGCTTTGGTCAAGGTGATGAAATTTTAGGGCTACCCAATCATGGTCCCTGCTAACGGGTCTAGCTCATCATGAGTGTAGCGACCGATCGGGTCTCCATTTGATATACCAAAAGGTACAAGGCTTGGGCTGGTGATTATCCTTAACACTTCCCTACAATGAGTGAAAGTAGGGTCGTGCTTTGGGAATGCACCGAGGTAAAGAGGGACCAACTATCGTAATTCTAAGGCTCTAAGATGCAATGCAAATTTTCGAAAAGAGATAGAATTTTAAGTTTTAAAAACCCCAATTATACATTTTAACCAAAGCACTTTCGGAGCAAAGTCTCAAACACAAAGTCCCCAGCGGAGTCGCCACTGTGACGCGCGCCGGAACCTAGCAAGGGCACTCGCTTTGAATCCTCCTTTGGGATTCGAGGAATTGGTTTGCGTCTTTTGATCATGGGCGCCATGAGACATCATCGGTGTATTCCTCCCAATAGAACATTGGGGAGAACAACCTAGTCTAATGACACCTAAAGGCACCTTTGAGGCATTTGGAGTCGCCACCCAATTTGCAAGAAATTAGGAAAAAGTCTCTCATCTCTAACGGTCTAAACCAGAGATATGGTGTCCGGAACCTCCCTCTTATTTATGCTTGGGTTAATTATAAATGGGTTTTTAACCTCTTAAAATTATATCCCTCATCTCACGCGATCGATGCATTTAAATTAAATAGCGCATTCCAAGCAAACGAAAGTGATAAAAGGAAAGCGATAAATGAAAGCGATAAAGACACAAGCACACAATTACAAGAGAAATAGGGGCGGAATATAACCCCAATAAAAGGAAATTAAAAATGTAAATGGGACGGAATACAATCCCCAAAAATAAATAAAGTTGCCCTAAAATTAATTACAAGGGCCCAAAAAGAAATGAGCTTAAATTTAAAACACTCACACAAAATAAGAAAAGGCATACATAAATCGGGGCTTTATTTTGGGAACATTGATTCCTTCGCACTTGGTCGAAACTTAGGAACATTGGTTCCTTTGCATTTATTTAAAGAGGGTTCGAAGAGTCATTTTGATTGTTGAGTGAAAACCGGGATGAGTGATCCAATTTTTGGAGAAAATCGACTCTTCGTTTTAATTGCGATATTTTTTATTGTTTGGCTAAAACAAGGGACATTGGTCCCAATTTTATTAGTAAAAATTTAATTTAATTGTAAAAACATTTTTGTGACTTTTTATCTCACGCGTGCATAAATAAAATAATTATTTACAAATGACACAACATAAAGAAAGGGTTGAGAAAGATCTCACCAAAATCGATGTGATCCTCCATGCGTCGCGACCCATCCGAGGAGTCGCGAGGATGCTCAAATAACCCGACTCAAGTTAAATCTCAGACAAAAATTAACATCAAAAATATTAGTAATGGTTCTAAAAATTAATCAAGTAAAAACGAAATAAATATTAGGCAAGTCAACTTATAATGATAATAATAATAATGATAAGACAAGCACAACAAAATAATAATAATATGGATATGATGGTAGCAATAACAATAATGATGATAAGTGTAATAATAATAATAATAAAAATAATAATAATTGGTTACAATAATAAAAACTAGCAAACGTAAGATAAACTCAAAATAAGTTAATAATATAAAGATAGTAATAGTAATAAGAATAACAAACAACATAATAATAATAATAGTAAGAACAAAAATTATAATAAATAATAATAATAATAATGATAATAATAGTGAATGAGCATAAAAATCAAATTGAAGTAAGCAAATAATATATTAATAGTGATATTAACACATTAAAATGCTAAAAGTAAATAATAGACATGATAATAATACTAACAATAACAAATAATATACAATAAATAAATAAATGAGAACAAGTCCAAGAATGTTTACCCTCAAAATTTTTTTAGATCGGAGAAACGGTGTCTCGATTTGTTTTCCTTGTCAAATTTGTGGTGGTGAATATTTGAAAAAAAGTGTAGAAATTGATGTCTTAAAATAAATTGAGAGAATATTTTGATAAAAATATTTTTTTTTGGTGGATGATTGAGCAAAGGAAATTAATTTTCCAAACTCAAATCACCCAAGAGATTGATTGTATTCTTGGAGAAAAATGAATAAATTAAAAAACTTGGGAGAAAGAGGAAAGAACTTAAAAATATTTTGAAGAAATTTTGAGGGAGGAGATAGTTCCTAGAGAGAAGAAAAAACTAGAGAGCCAAATGAAAATCTTCCTTTTTTTTCAAAACCTAGTTGCCGTTTTTTTTTAATCTGTGCCCCGTACTAAAATAAATAAAGCCAAAACCATCTTTTAATTTGTCTTCCCGGAATTTACACGAAAACGGAAACATTTTTCGGTCAAAACGGCGAGAAAATAGCTGAAGAAAGCAGAAACGAAGCGCTGCGTGGTGAGGGAGACCGTGTGCGCAAAAATAAGCGCGTGGTGCCTCCGCACCGCGCGCCAGCATACGCATGTGCGACATCGCACGCGTCTGCGCGCGAGGATCCGACATGGCGCGCGTGCAGCACACGGTATTCTCGGTACCACGTGACCACTTTGAAGAAGTGGCCGCGTGGTAACACTTCTTATAAAGTGGCCGGGTGGCCAAATTCAATTTTTTTTTTAATTAAAACACAATTTTTCAAATTCTTTTTTTTTTAACCAAAATCTTTAATAAACTAATTAACTAATTTAATTCAATTAAATTAATTGACTAAATTAATTCAACTAAATTAATTAACTAACTTAAATTTCCACTTTTTTTCAAATATCAAAATTAATTCAACCAATTTTTTATAATAATATTTTTTTTATATATATTTATTTTTATTTAAAAATAACGAGAGTCTCGACAAGGGAAACATCATTTTATGACACCTCTGCCTGTAAGTTGGTATCAGTTTCATCATCGGGTAATTCTGATCTTGGACCGTCTCGGGACCTGGTGTCTACAGGTATGCTAAAAGCATACTATGCAATTATTTTATTGTTACACTCATCATTTTTCTATTCAACCTAAATTTTTTTGCCTATCCTTTCTAAGAATTGGCCACTCTAGGATTAGGTTGGGATGACATTGAGGGTTGAGTAACGGTATTTATTACTAGTGTAACTTGGGTGTGGGAAAAATTTTCTGAATGCTGAATTGTGAAACTTTGGGGTGTTGCCAAGTATATTTCTGATTTTCCCTTATTGAAGTCCATCATTGTAAGAAAGTGAAAGTTGTGGATATCTTGCAAGTTATGTTTGAAAAATTTGGCTAGCTCATGATCAATTGACTTATTTAAAAAAAATTAAATAAAAGAAGTGAAAATGTTGATCATTAATTTGATCTTCAAGCTAGTCATATCTAGAAAAATTCAAGTGTGGGGTACCTTCAAAAAGAGGGAAGTGCTTATGCGTTCAAAAGTGAACGGGTTTTGAAAGAAGAAACTCATTAGGGCCCTTCGTCTGTTGATTTTTTTGTGGTTTAGTGTTTATCATTTTGGGAAGTTTGGTAGTGGCAATTGTTGGTAAGTTGAATGTGGGTTGATGCAAATTTTTATTCAGATTGGATAGTAGTGAATGTGGGTAGAGTGGCTGACTCTTTGTTCGATATCCTTATCTCTTTTTGTTAGCCAATTCCCTAACCTAGCATTACAACCTTAGAGTAAGTCCTAGTGATCCTATTCTTGACTTGAGTTGTTTAGTGGAGATGACCCGTGTGGTTTCAGTGCTAAAGGAGAGGCTTATGACTGTCTTGAGTTTCAAGTGCGAAACCAGTACTCAAAATATTTTCTTATCATTTTCTTTGCTCAATTGCTGGAATGCGCTTGTTGTCTTTGTTTTGAAAAGTAGAAAAATTATTTTTAGCCTAGCAAAAACACACATGAAATCGCTTGATATAAACTTACTTGAGACTTTTTGGTTAAGACTCTTTTGCTAAGTGCTATTTTGGTTTGTTTGAATATTTCTATTCTGAGTTAGAGTTTAAATTTTCAGGAATGTGGACAATTCAATTACTCGAGGGCGAGCAAAGTCTAAGTGTGCGGTATTTTGATAACTTCTATTTAGTACTTAGTTTTGTTATTCTTTTCATGTGATTTTTGGGTTTTTATTTGTGTTTGTTGTTTTGTTTTTGTTACTTCTAGTTAGTTTTTGTCAAATTTAATTAAATTAGGTTTTTATACACTTTTGATAGAAATTTCATAGTGTTTTATGTTGAAATGCAAGAATTACAGGTACCTCACGGTCACAACAAAAGGGTTGTGACCGTGACATATATTTTCTCAAGGAAGAATTGTGATCACATGTACCTCACGATCACAACCCTTTTGTTGTGACGATGACATATAGTTTTACATGGCAGATTTGAAAGCAGAGGAGTCTCACAGTCACAACAAATTGGTTGTGACCATGACATGTGGATTTTCAAAGTAGAACTAAAAGCTGAGCTACCTCATGGTGGCAACTGATTTGTTGCCACCGTGACATAAGAAGTCAAGTTGGCATAATCAAATTTTCAAGCACCTCATGGTGACAAGCATTTGGTTGCCACTTGTGACCCCCATTACCTCACGGTGACAACCATTTTGTCGTCACCGTGACCCCTTCGAAGCTATATAGTGCAGGCTGCTATTTGGTAAAAGGAACTCTTTTATTTTTTTGGAAAAAAGAGGGTTTTTAGATCTAAATTTTTTTGGGCTTTTCTTTTGTTCTTAACTTTAGGGTTTTGATATTTTCCTTAGATTTACACTGAAAGTAGATAGATTTACAGCAAAATACATAGATTTAACACAAATACACAACTTAGATACTTAGATTTTCTTAGTTTTGAGTTCATTTCCATTGAAGACTTGAAGAAGAAGATTGAAGAAATTGGGATTCAGCTGGGTTTTCTTCCTCAATGAATTTTTGGGTTTATTCCCTCCTTTTCCCTCTTTACTTTGTAATGGATAGTGAGTAGTCTTCTAGTTGTTTAGGGGATCTTTGAATCCTCTACCCATGATGTGAATATTGAACATATTTTTGAGTTTATATATATAAATGAATTGTTTATTTCACTATTACTTATTGTTAATTCATGGGATTTTATGTTCTCAAGTTATTTTCTAGCTTAGATGAATGGTTTTTACCATATATTTTTGTTGGTTGTTGAGCTTGTATGGATTGAATACTATGAATGATTTTACTCAGTTTTTGTATCATGAATGCTGTATATTTTGGATTGCTCTAGAAAGGGACTCTAGATGTGTAGGATTTTATGATTTTAGGGCTAGAGTGTGGAGTGAGATAGATGAGCTTTGGGTTGTTTGGCTCCGGAATGGGAAAAAAAATCGAACTTTGGATTATAGACCCGTGCTTAGGCTAATTGTAAGGCTTGCTCTGGAATGGGACGTCATGCAATTAGAGTAGCTTACTTCGGAATGGGACGCTTTGGTTAAGAGGGTTATCCCGAATTCATTTATATATGACATTAGCTTAAATTAATTCACATTGGGTGTGGGGTGGATGAGTAAACCCGAGTAATGCTTCTTTTATATTATTTTTTATATTTGTTATTTTTTTTCTATAGCTTAATTCATACCAAAAATTTACTTCTAGTTTAGTTTAACAAATTTTAATTGAACATTTTAGCTGCTTCATTTCTTCAATTTAAATAATAGATAACTCATACACACAAAACAGTTGGGAATTTTTTAGCATACAATTAATTGTCATAGCTTGCACACACAATCCCTTGGGTATGATATTCACGAGTCTTTAATTATACTCTCTATATTACTTGTCGATTTCATACACCCCGGGAACCACAGGGTTCGGCACATGTCACAGTGGCGACTCCACTAGGGACTTAGAGATCTTGATTGTAATGGCCCAAATTCTATCTTGGTATTGACCAATAAAATCTATAAAATCTCTAATGTGGTTTGAGTATGAAAATAATAGTTTTAATACCCTTAGTTGTAGTAAAGTTAAAAGGTTAGGCGTGCAAGAGGCATAGCAATCCTAGGATGGGTGACCTACTGGGAAGCTATATAGCTGAAAGTGGCAACTGTCTGCTAAAAACATTTTATTCACTTGTTTTGATCTATGGACTAACAGGAGTCTAGTGATAAAATCTGGTGCAAAAATGAGGTCAAATAGGTCTCCGAAAGTCAAACCGAAGTTAGCCCTTGTTTCGGTTCAAATAGTAACAAAGTTTGACTAAGCTTTGAATTAATTTTTAAAGATGATAAATGGAATCAAAATGATATTTTGAAGGTATGGAATGACTCTAAACGATATTTAGAGATTTTAGACAGTGAAAAATTTATTTTTACGGCAGTGTAGAAACAATGTCTAATTGGACCGATTTAAGTGAATTAGTCCTCAAATGGGCTTCGAGTGAGCTAAAATTTTGTATGGAGCCTATATTCTATAATTTAATAATGTTCGAATCAGTTTGGGGATAAAATGATAAAAATCACTTTGGGTTTAAAAATTAAAAATAGGCTTATATAGATTGTGCCACTTTAGTTAAACCAAGCCCAGCCCATTAAATCACCTATAAATAGCCTTAATATCATAATTATCTAGACAAAACCTGAAAAATCCAGCAGCTCTCTCCTGCACTTCCTTGGCCGAATTGACTACCATTAACCTTCCTCCATCTTTCTTCAATTCTCTCTTCATCTCTCCTTAAATCTTAGCCTCTTAAGTAAAGTTCAGCTCCTGTACAACATAGTAGTGGTGATTGGAGTCGATTTGAAGTGATTGAAGTGGGAAAAACAAAAACTTGAAAGTTTGGGTGTAAAATTGAGGTAAGTGATATAGTTGTTTTCAAATTGATTCAAGGGTTCTTATAGGTAATTTAAGTTGTGTAGGTTATGTTTATACAATTATCTTGCAAAAATGAAGCAAGATTTTAAGTAGATCTTTATGTATATTTTCGGCCTCCATTAGGTAACCAAGGTGAGGAAGGTTCCTCCAAAGGCAAAGGCAAGGAAAAGGAGTACTAAGAAGTGTTAAGCAAGGATCTAAGGTTAGTGATTGCAAAATCCATCTATTTCCATGACTTAAGTTTAATTTTAGGTTATGTCTAAGAACAAAGTATGTGAAATATGCATGTTTAATTGAATTTAACCTTATAAACATGCTTAAGAAGGCTAAAAATGATGATTTGGATGGTTAAAATGGAATGATAAAATTTTGGTGATGATGGTATAACTTGTTGAATGATATGCCTTAGATTTTCCATAATATATATGATGTTTATGGCATATAAATGATGTATATGTGTTGTTTGGCATGAGATTAAGTTAATTGAATGAATAAAGGAAAGAAAAATAAATGTGATGGATGATGCATGTCTTGGCCGAATGGTGTACATAGTAAAAATCTGATTTTTAATGTGTCATGATGTCATATAATGGTATAGTTAGGTTAATTAACATGTAATTTAGCTAGATAAATGATAAATAAGGTAAAAATAATTTATAGTGAATGTATGACATGTTGGCCAAATGGTATGTATGTGAATACTAATGTATACCATGATGAAATAATGAGTTTAATGGTATAAAATGGTATAATGATTGATTTAGATTGAAAAGAATGGAATGGTAGGTAAGATTCCATTAATTGTGCATATTGTAACATAAAAGTGTATAATTGGAACAATTTAATGCCCTATGTAGTATTCTGGTAGTCAAATCTAGCTCAATATTTAGTGGCGAGCCATAGGGACACCAAACCGTGGGGATGAGCATGACATCTCACTTATTGTAGGCCAATGACGGTCCTACTTAATGTATTGAATGTTGAAATGTCAAATGTAATGAAATGGAATGTAGGGGTGGTCCTTCAGGGTCCCTCTAAAATGTATTGAACCTATAAGGTTCACGTCTCGAGTATCCAGTTCAAAGATTTCTACCAATATTATACAAGGGGCAATATGATAAAAATGTGAATAATATGCTTAAATTGAAGTAAAAATGAAATTTATGATGAACAAGGACCTAATTGAAAGAAATAAAAAGTTTTGGGGTAAAATGTTAATTTGGCCATAAATTGTATAATAAGGGTTATTAAGGGTAAAAATATAAATAATTGGGTAATTATGTAAATTAGTGGCTTTTTAGGGACAAAAATGTAATTTGGCGTGATTTTGTTAATTTAGGGACTAAATGGTAATTTGCATTTTTAATAATGGTTAAAATTGTAAAAAAAATGAATTGATGGCATTTTTATAAATATAAAGAAGTTTAGGGGCTAAATCGTAATTATGCCATATATAAAGGACTAAAATATAAATATGGATTTTCATGTGTACTAATTGTATATATGTGATAAAGTGAAGGATTTAATTGAAATTATGAGCATAATTGCATGCATAAAAATTTAGTGAATTAAATATTAGTTTAAAATTAATATTTTATATATTATAAATATATATGTTTTATGCATGCACTATAAGAAAACTGTAAAATAAAGACGGAAAAATAGAGACGAAAATTTTTCCGTCTCTAAATAGAGACGAAAAACAGTTTTCGTTTCTAAATAGAGAAGGAAAACAGTTAAATAGAGACGAAAACTCATTTCCCTCTCCAAATTTCCGTCTCAAAAAGTGGTGGGATTGATTCCCTCCAAATTTTGAGACCGAAAATAAAGACCGAAAATATTTTCCGTTTCTACAAAAAAATTTAAGTCTCTAAATTTAGAGACAGAAATTTTTTTCCGTCTCTAAACTTAGAGGCGGAAATTTTTTTCCGTCTGTAAATAGAGACAGAAATATTTTTTTAGTCTCTAAATAGAGACCGAAAATTAGTTCCGTCTCTAAATAGAGACGGAATAATTAATCCGTCTCTAAATTTAGAGACAGAAAACTAGTTCCGTCTCTATTTAGAGACAAAATTTATTTTCCGTCTCTAAATAGAGACGGTTTTTGCGTTCCGTCTCTAAATAGAGATGGAAAACCAAATTCCGTCTCTATTTTTCGGGATATTTTTTCACAGCTCCCTTCTTTTCTCTCTCCTTCTTTTTCTTCTCTCATTTTCTTTTTCGCTCTTTTCTCCCCTTCCCTCCCCTCGCTGGCAGAAGCTACGCCGCCCTCTCCCCACCGCCGTCCTACGTGATCTTCCTCCCCGGCCACCGTGCGCCGCCTCTCTCCCCGCCGTCCTTCTTCCTTTTTCCCTTTCTTCCCCCCTCCCTTTCTTCCCCATCGCGGCTCCTTCTCTTCCCCGCCGGCGACACCGCAGCTCCCCTCCTCCACGCCGACGCGAGATCCGGCTTCCTCCCCCCCGCCCACGCCGACGCCGCTGCTCCCCCTCCTTCCCGTCGGCGGCCAGATCTGCAACTAGAGGTATTATTTTTTTCTGCAATTTTTTTGTGTTATTTTAATTGTGTATTATATAATATTTACGTGTTAATTTATTTTATTGGTTAATATTTTGATATTATTTTTATTATTCTATTTAATATATATTTTTAATGTTATTTGTTCTAATTTATGTTAATTAATTTGTAATGGTTATTTTTCAATTTAATTTGTTCCAATTAATTCATAATAGTTAATGTAGTTTAATATGTTGGTTAATACTTTATTGTAGTTTAATTTGTTAGTAAATAAGTTTAATGTAGTTTAATATGTTGGTTAAAACAAATTAATAGTTAATTAATTTGTATTTTAATTTGTTTTAATATGTTTTACTATGTTGTATTATTTGAATATATTGTGTTATATTTGGGTGTGTAATTATTTTAGTCTTATTTCATTAACTGTGCATTTTTTTTATATTATTTGAATGTGGTATTTAGTTATTTGAATATAAAGTTATGTCCAATTTGTGTATGTACATTGAATTGCAATGTATTTTGAGTTGTAATTAAGAATAATGTTATTATTTTTTTTTATTTATTAATTGAGGTGTATTTTAAATTTATTGTATATTGAGGTGCATGTATGTTGTATAGTGTATATTTTGTCAATTTGGTTTTTATGACTTATTTGTGAGAGTAGAAATTTTTGGTGTTGTTTCTAATTTTTATTGTGTGAAATGTCATTACATTAAATATATATATAAATTATTTTTTATTTGTCATTGCATGTACCTACCACAACCGCCCCCGGATCGGCGTTAACCTGTTGTACATGCCGAATAATGGCAGCTTACCAGCCGCTTTCGTCGAGGTAAGTTTGTTATGTATTAAAAATTTATTTTTTACAAGTATTAAAAAATTTTTTAATATTTTTTTAATCGCATCTATATGTTTGAAATATGCTGGTTTAAATGAGATAAAGATGTGTAAGTCACTGTCATGTTGTAATTCAACAGTAACCTGTGCAATTATTGATGATAATGTAATAACGACATATGACTTTAAGTGATAAATTCACATATGTTGGTGAATTTATCCGTTGAATTTAGATGTTTGAGGTGGATGGGAAAATTTCTTATTACATTGATTTTGTTATGGAGTTGCGATTGGTTGACATTTTATGGAAGTGTTAAATTTGCTACTCTTTGACAGGGGGATAGGGACCCGTATAGGGGAAACTTTGTCCCTTTTTTTACAAAATTTTAATGATTTTAATTTAGGAAATTGAATGAATGTCAGTATTAAATGAATATCATATACAAATAATAATCGAGTGGATTTTTATTCCATACATGCCCCTTAATGGTTTTGTGTATATATGTCAATGTTATAATTTTTATGATATTGATATTATTTTTTACGTTAATAATTAGGTAAAACTGTAACACCCCCACCGTCGCCCCCGTTGGAAGGACGCCGGCGGGCGCGCTACCCGATGCACTCACACACGGATATACACATTCGTTACGCGGAAGCATGCATACTAGCACAAACATACATACAAAAATACGGGTAATTAAAAACTTGACTTACCTTGCGGCACTGACTAAACATGCAATAACTCATACACACATAAGCACTAAGCTGAAGCATAAACACATGCATACATAAAATTACTCAGCGGAAGCATAAAGTGAACGATACAACAAAGGGGTTCATTTAACGGAAAACTTAATTACTACAAGATCCTTACATATTCAAATACATAAGAAAAAGGCTACAAAATTACAGAATCCGAAATACAGGAACTGAACAAAATACAAAACTTCTAACTTCTACGTGGCCAACCTTGCAGATGCGCGACTCGATCCGAAAACAACCTGCCACCTGCACGGGAAAAGAGCCCGTGCTAAGCGATAACGCTTAGTGGGGGGAACACACAAGTAATATGGACGGCCATTCACAATGGTCGCCAAGGCAAAACACATTCAAATGGCAAATGCGGATATTCATAACACATATATAATCAGACATGCATGGTAAAGGCAATACCATACATAATACAATTGTCACCATGCAGAACTACATACAATATCCCATGCATTAAACTTACCGGTTCCGCCGAGGTATCGAATAGCAATAATTCACCATGCATAAACTCTTAAGAACATTACACATGCACATATTATACTAAGGTATCCTTATCATTGCGGAACCCGCTCACATGCAACACACAACAACGTATTAAAACACTGCGATAACTGAGTTCATAGGAACATATAGCATATCGGTACACTATGGCACATGTACTTACCACACGTCGATCCACATGCATTGCATCTCAACCACTCAATTAGACACATTCACAATACAATATAGACGGTAAGCATATACAAATGCATACATGAGTCATATCCCAACCATTCAAACTTCCATGATCACATTCAGAAAGATAGCTGATTCATATTACTGAAATCTTAACCAAACGGTTATCAAAATCTCATATTCATATCAGACAAAGCGAATAAAATACCTGCTGACTCAAAATAGTGGATAACGAGAAATCAGACAGTGCCTCGCTGGCACGATCAGTCGCACCTTACGGGTACGAATCGAAGTAATCACAGAAACTTTATCTGACGGTACCTTATTGGTACGAACGGGCGCACCTTACGGGTACGAATCGAGAGAAAAACAACATCATTTTCCGTATTCAAAAACATTTTAACGAAAGGGGATCTTAAACAAGATCCATACATATAAAGGGTTCGCGAGGAACCAAACAGGGACCTGATCAGGGTCCAAACGTTCGAAGGGGCTGCAGCTAACAGAACTCTATTAGGCATGCCTAACTATCCACTTACTAGACTCTAGCAGGTCATACATACCATTCAATCCATTTCATAACTCCCAAAGTCATCATCATATATGCACATAATCATATCATGGTTCCATATTCATATTATTCATAAAATACCAAACATAAATCTCATAACTGTCAAATGGAACGGAAATTCAAACCGCACGAAATGAAAGAGAACTCATTTAGCATATACGGGTCTGTTGCGCTCGCGACAGAGACTGAAGTCTCTTCATTGCGTGCGCGCGACGGACTTCGCGACCGCGAGGAGGACGGAAGGGTCAGACTCTGCCGCGCTCGCGACGGATGTCGCGATCGCGACAGAGAACAATTGGTGCTGTCGCGGGCTCGCGACGAATCGCGTGCTCGCGATAGTACTTGGCTAGCATTGCACTCTGTCGCGATCGCGACAGTTGTCGCGCTCGCGACAGAGGGTGCTCAACACTTCGGCTGTCGCGGGCTCACGGCGGCGTCGCGTGATCGCGACAGCGAAGCTCCCAACACCGCTCTCTGTCGCGATCGCGACAATATTCGCGATCGCGACAGTATCGGGATTACGAAAATCTGCAAAAATTCTGCAGATTTTCCTCTTCCAATTCCTCCTCCCATCATAGAAATCTCAATCAAAGGTCACTTACCTCCAATCCAGCCATCCATTGACATTAACAATCATAATACAACGTTTATTAACAATAACATCATACAATCCAATGGTTTAAACATTCAATTTCAAGAATTAATCAAAAACCCAATTTATGCATCATAATCTTGCAAATTCCACGTTCTAAAACAAAGACCCATAGCATATGCATCAAAATAAAGGACATCCAATAACCTACTTCCAAGAAACCATCGAAACACATACATTGGGGAAGGTACGGGATTGATCCGGGTTAACTTACTTCCAGAATTGTATTGCCTAAACCGACCTCTAAACCTCATTTTTAGCCAAATCTTCCTTCTTAACAAATGTTCCCTAGGATGTTAAAGATCAAATGCAACATAATTCAGATAAAAAGGACATCTAGAACTCCAGATATGATCTCCACAACCCAGACTGTTCAAATAACCCGACCCAAACAGAAACACTACGATGTTATCCAAATTACAGGGTCTTAGAGCAAGAATTTGCCCAAGGCTATTTCTAGGACATTCAAAGACGTGGACGTCATGGTTCTAATGGCTCAAGAATCACACGATGTGGAGGTCTATAACTATACTTATGACAAAAACAACACACAGAGGTCAAATAAAAACGGGACAAAATTGCCAAACTCATGCACTTCAAAACCAACCCTCATATACATTCATCTCAATTAATCACATGGATTACTAACATATTTATCCAAACTAATTCATGCATTTACACATATCAAAACACTCAAATTTCAGAGATTTAAACAATACAAACTCATTTACATCTTAAGTGAGAATTAGGGCATAACAACTCATAGATTCCAATTCACAAATCAAAGAACCCAAACCTGATTTCTTTGTAGCTTCAAGACCCAATCTTCACCTTCTCTTTCCCCTTAAGCTTTCTCTTGAAACCCAAAGCTTGTACAAAACCAAAACCCACAATTACTCTTCCACAAACTTTAACTTAAAGAAAACCAAAGAAGAAGACAATCCAAAAATCCAAACACAACATCCAAAATCTAACCACTTACCTCTTCAACCTTGCTCTCAAACACTTCCAAAACCAGCTCCAACCCACACAAACAAGAGAGGAAATGCAAGAAATGGGAAAGGAGAGAAGAAGAGAAAGAACGGGAGAGAGAGAAGAGAGACCAACGTGAATTCTGCTCTCCCTTTCTTTCTTCTTTTCCTTTAACTCTTTTCCCATTAATTGCTCACCTACCAAGCCACTTGTCCCTCTCCTATTGGGCCAAACATCCACTTACTTGACTTTCCACTCTAAGCACCATACACAAACCACACACAACCATGTCTTGAATAAATATCTTCAAGGCACCAAACACCACTCACACCATATTATTTCTTAAAACTCACTTACATCCAAGGCACCATACATACAACCCACACTATAAAACCCCTTAATCCACTTATATCCTACTTCCATACACTACAAGCACACTCTAACATTTCCCTTTACAACCTACTTAATTAATTACTTAGCCACTAAATCCTTATTATCCAATTTTTCTCAAGCACAAATTACTGAAGTACCCTTGAATTCCCGTGTTAACGCGCCAATTCCGACCAGGCCTGATTTGGGGTGTGACAAAAACTAATTAGGGATTGAAGTGAAATAGTAGGTTAGAGAATTGAATTCAAATAAAATACGATAATTGACACGTGATGGTACTAACTTTGACATTATGATTTTTGCTAAGCAGTTTAACAGTAATGAGTAATATGGACAGAAGTTTGATGTATAGAAGAATAACACTAGATGGGTATATTAATTTAGAGTTTGCTGAAGGAGTTCAGCACTTTATTGAATATGCAAGCTCCCAACCTGCATACATGGACGGTTTAAAAATTAGGTATCCATGCAAAAAGTGCAAACACAGGTGTTATCTTCCAACGGAGGAGGTGCATCTCCATTTGATAAAAAAGGGATTTGTGGCCAATTATTTTGAATGGACAAGGCATGGAGAGCCACTAATTAGTAGCACGTTTAGAAGTACAGAAGTTGGACCGGGTGTATGGGAATTTGATTTTCAAGGAGGGCCACATTGTATGACTACCAATTTTTGTGATACCGAGAATCCCTATATGCAAATGGTTTTTGACGCAGCCGGATGTTCAATTCAGCCTAATTTAGGCAGTGTCGAAGAGGAACGCAACCCAGACGCTGGTAATTTTTTCGATTTACTTAATGCAGCTGACCAGGAATTATGGCCAGGATGTGATAATATGACACAATTGGGATCAGTTGCTCGAATTTTAAACATTAAATCAGAAGGTCATATTTTCGATCGCAATTTAAACGAAATCCTGTCTTGGTACAATGAATCCTTACCAACGGACAATAATATGGTTGACAATTTCTATGAAATGAAGAAATTACTTCGGGGTCTTGGTCTGCCAGTTGAAAAAATTGATTGTTGTCGGTTAGGCTGTATGATTTTCTAGGGAGATGACGTTGAATTAATGAGTTGCAAATTTTGTTGTCAATCAAGATTCAAGCCAACGAATTCTAATAGGAAGCAGGAATTAGTGCCATGGAAACGGATGTATTATTTTCCTATTACTCCAAGACTTCAGAAGCTTTACTCGTTAGATGTGACAGCTTCTCACATGAGGTGGCATAATGAACATGAATAGACAGATGGAGTAATGAGCCATCCATCGGACGCTGTAGCATGAAAACATTTTGATGACATTCACCCCGATTTTGCTTCAGAAAGTAGAAATGTGAGGCTGGGTTTAAGCACAGATGGTTTTCAGCCTTTTGGGCAATCATGCCAACAATGCTCATTATGGCCAATCATACTAATTCCGTATAATTTGCCTCCGTGGATGTGCATGAAAGAGGCTTACATGTTTTTGACAGCAATTGTGCCGGGTACTAAGAATCCAAAGCAGGGGATTGATGTTTTCCTTCAACCATTGATTTCTGAATTGCTTCAATTATGGGAAATCGGTGTGCTCACATATGATGTGTCCCTAAAACAGAATTTCATGATGAGAGCAGTTTTGATGTGGACTGTTAGCGATTTTCCTGCATATGCTATGCTGTCAGGTTGGAGCACGGCGGGGAAATTGGCTTGCCCTTACTATGGTAATGATTCCAATGCGTTTTATCTAACTAATGGGTGTAAAATGTCATGGTTTGATAATCACAGAAAATTTCTCCCTCCAAATCACCCTTTTAAACGCAATAAACAGAGGTTTCTTAAGAATAAAGTTGTCCTCGTCCCTCCTCCATGTACAAAATTTGGTGAAGAAATTATGCAAGAGATTGAGGAATTAGGGTTGCTGAAAGTAACAGAAGTTGAAGCTGAGGAAGTCAATAGTAGCATTTCAAAAAAATTTTGATGGAGAAAATGAAGTATATTTTGGGATTTATCGTATTAGAAAACAAATATAATAAGACATAATTTAGACGTGATGCATATAGAAAAAAATGTTTTCGACAATGTTTTCAATACGATAATGACTATTGAAGGAAGGAGCAAAGACAATGCAAAATCACGGGCAGATTTAAAATTCTACAGTAAAACAAACGAGTTGGATAGGGATTCTTGAACGGGTAAATATCCAAAAACTTGTTGTACTTTGGATAAAAAACAAAAAGAAGTCTTATGTGATTGGTTGAGAAGTATAAAATTCCCGGATGGATATGTTTCTAACTTAGCAAGGTGTGTTGATATGAGAAAGGTCAAATTGTTCGGAATGAAAAGCCATGATTGCCACGTATTCATGCAAAGGTTTATGCCAGTTGCTTTTAGAGAATTGTTGCCGCCTAAAGTTTGGGAAGCAATAACTGAGTTAAGCTTATTTTTTAAAAGCTTGACTTCCTCTGAGATAACAATGGCTGAAATGGAAAAACTGGAAGGAGAAATTTTTGTAATCATTTGCAAATTAGAGGGAATATTTCCACCGAGTTTTTTTTGACATTATGGAGCATTTACCGGTACATTTAGCACATGAGGCCAAACTGGCAAGTCCCGTTCAATATAGATGGATGTATCCATTTGAAAGGTAAATCCCAATTAATGAAATTTATATTTAGAGGTTCATAATTTTTGTTAGGTTGTTAATGTGATTAACAATTTTCATGTAGGTATTTGTATCATTTGAAAAAAAATGTTAAAAATAAAGCTCGAGTTGAAGGTTCAATATGCAATGCGTACTTGGTTGAAGAAGCAAGTACATTCTGTTCTCATTACTTCGAGCCGCATGTTCACACAAGACGCCGAAAAATTCCTCGTAATGACGATGGTGGCGAAACAAGTGCCAATTATGGAAATTTATGGATATTCACGTATCCTGGTCGATTACATGGGCGTGCAATTAGAAGAATGCTTACAGATGATGAACTAGATGCCGCACATGGTTACAGCTTATTGAATTGCGAAGAAATTCAACCATTTGTGCAGTAAGTTAATATGATCGTTTGAAGCTGACAATTTATTTATTGCAACGAAAATGGATATATAATTGCTATTGTGGTTGGATGCAGTTTATATGAGGAATGGTTACGGGAGTTTATGCCACACATAACGCAGAATGATATCAACAAGGAACTCGAAAAACACTTTCATTTATGGTTCAAGACATATGTAAGTTTTGTACGCAAATATGAATAAGTAACATATAATTATATTATTTAAATGGATTAAATGACAAGTTACCATTTCGTTCTGTAGGCGTCACAGCATCCAATTGAAAATAATTTCATCTCCGATGTTGCTAAAGGACCTTTCCGGACTGTTAAATTTTACCCGGTTTATTTTGTCAACTGCTTCAAATACCATACACAATCGCATGGTAACAATAGGGCAACTACAAACATTGGAGTTTGCATTAAGGGTGAATTGATGGATTATTACAGTCAAATTACAGAGATCTTGGAAATTGAATACCTTACTTTGCCAATAGAACGATGTGTGCTATTTAAGTATGAGTGGTTTGATCCAACACCCAATGTCGGAATCAAAGTTTAAAGCGCTTACAACTTGGTCGAAATCTATCAAAGAAGAAGACTTGCTAATTTTGAACCTTTTGCGTTGGCCATGCAAGCAATTCAGGTGTATGACCTCCCTTTTCCTAGTCTTAGAAAAGATAAAATGGATTGGTTGGCAGTTTGCAAGGTAAAACCTAGGGTCATATTTGAAATGAAAGCTACATGACAAAATAAACGAATTGAAAGCGAAGCCTTTCAGGAAGAGGAAGTGGATGGCCATGAAATAAATCAAAGCTTGCCATATAGGGATAATGAACTTTTGAATAGTGTGGACAATGAATTTATTGACATCGGATTCGACAAGGAATCCAAGTCCACATCTGAATTGAAAAGCGAATTTAATTCTAATTATTCGGAAAATAAAAATGATTGTGATAATAATGCAAATGATAGCGAATAATTGCTCGCTCACGTGAGTAAAATCCATAAGTTTAATATCATTAATTAGTTAAATTGTGTTTCAATATAACTAACAAAAAGTAGATATTTGCATTATTGACTTAGATAATCATGAATATGTAATAATTTAATGTCTAATTATGGTTGTTAATATTTTCAGGAAAAAACATGCATAATCAGAGGCGGACGGGTTCGATAATTTGCAGTTTAGTTTTCCACATTTAGCATGATTACGAATTTACCCTTATATTTCACTTTATTAACATTATCATTATTATTATTATTATTCTCATTATTAGTTTTATTAATTTCTATTATCACTTCTTAACTTACAAACATATAACCAATTCAATGTTCATATAATTTCACTCAGTAGTCCATTTCCTCACCAATTTACCTTTAAATCCTAACCTTAGCCTTATTATGGCAAATTACATTTAAATCCCTTCTTTTTCATTTTTTTACAATAATGCCACTAATTTACCTTTCTACCCATCTTTGCCACTTAGTTACAATTACATCATTATCTTAAACTTAATTAAGTCACACACACATTCATAGTCATTATATATATATATATATATATATATATAAATCAGTTAAAAACCATTATACGTTTAATAATCATTCATACAACAATAATCTATAAATCTTAATTATACATTCACTAATTACCAGTTACACGTTTATTACCTGTATCATTGAATAATTATACTTTAATCCCTTAATTTCCTCATATTCACAAAACTGCTACTACTTAATTCCATTATTTCATTTATTTATTATTTGGCATACAATTTACCATTTAGTCTTTACCGTAACATTCTAAATCAAATTACACTTTAGTTCTTGTCTTACCCTTAAATTCCAATTTTACATTTCAAATTCACTATAATTATAATTATGCCACTAATAAATCTGAATTTCACTTTAAATTTATTATTATTATATTTTATTAAATCATTAACCATATTTAGCCAACAAATTTATCAATTTAATTACATAATCACTCGTTAAATCATATTATTCACTATTTACATTTTAATCCTTTAATTAAACTTACCATTTCATTAAGTCCTTAATCTTTTTCATTAATTTCCAATTATGTCCACACCTTTTTCATTAATTCCATCTATGACCCCACTGTTACAATAATTCCTTCTATGTCCCTACTTTTACAATAATTCCATTCATGTCCTCACTTTCCACTTAATTACCAAAATACCCTTAAATATACTTAATTTACAATTTTAACCTTACTTACTCTTATTTTCCATTTTTACTCTTTTATTTATTCTTAATTGCCGATTTGCCCTTCGTTACACATAAATTCCACTTTTGATCTTATAAATTCACCAAATTACATTTAGGTCCCTAATTTATCACTTTTTCACCAAATTACCATTTTAACCTCATATTTTGTCTAAATTACCAAATTACCCCTTTCGATTACACTTTTTACCTAACTTTACCACTTTTTACCTAATTAATGTAAATTTACCATTTTACCCCTAAACTTTTCATTTATTCTAATTTTTTCACATTTTCACTCATTTTTTTATTTCACTATTTTAATCAATTTTATCACTTAATTAGCATTATGCCCCTAGTATACACCCGGTAGAAAATCTATTGACCGGATATGTGGGACGTGACCCCACAGATCCACTTCACTATGAAATGACCCCAATAGGACCATTTATCAATGCACTGCACTACACTTATCACTTTATTCACTATACACTGTGACAGGCCGTCATTGAGCTATCGATAGTGAGTCTCCATGACTCGTACCATGGCATGGAATCCCTATGGCTAGCCAATTATATCCTGGACTAGATTTCACTACCAGACTACAACTAAGGGCAATTATCATCAAAATTTCACTTAAATTACATAATATGTGAACAAGCATCATTCGGCCATGATATCACTTTCACTTATAAATTTGCATACACACTCAATTATCATTATTCAATCATTTCATGCCATAATATATGATTAAACATCAAAATACACATTAAAATCCCTATGTACCCAATTCGGCCAAGGTACCATCTCTCCACTACGTTCACTTTAATTTTATTTAACCATTCATTTATTCAATTTACATGCTATACTTGTCATAAACATCATTTACATGCCATAATTATAAACTTACCCTAATAATCTCTTTATTATTCCATTCCGCCTAACCTACACAATTTCTTCTTGCTTATTTTTCATTCATTTAATCCTTCCATTATTCAATTCACATGTTATATACATTATAGTCACCAATTACATGCCTTATTACACAATATATCTCATTATTTCCCTTAATAACCCATTCGACCTCACTTACCCTTTTCATACCACAATGTTTTAATTTATTCTAAGCATATATATACACTTATTTAAGTTCGCTAATCATGTTTATTAAGTTAGATTCAATTATACATGCATATTTCACATACTTTATGCTTAAACGTAACCCAAAATCATGCATCCTTAATGGAAAAAGAAGGATATTGTATCAACTAACCTTATTTCTTGTTCTCCACACCTTAAGCATGTTTTCCATGCCTTTGCTCCTTGAAACTCCTTTCTCTCCATTAAAACCCTAAAGTGACGAAATACATATATCAAGATCTACTCAAAACCTTGCTTGCTTTTTGCAATATAACTACATAAATATCATCTACATACCCTAAAATAATAAAATTATAGAATCCTAAATCTCTTACCTCATTTTTAGGGCATGACCTTAAACACTTAGTTTTTCCCACTTCTTTCAGTTCAAATGAGCTTTTGAGACCATTATCAATGAAAAATGAGGCTGTAAATTACTTGGAAAGGTTGGATTTGGTGAAACTTAGGAGAGAGAAATGAAGAAATCATGGAAGAATGGAGAGAACTCCATTCGGCCAAGAAGAGGAAGAAGAAGGGTGGAGAGAAATCTGGAAAATGGGAGATTTTTCTACCTTATATAGGGGTCTTGAGTGTGCTTGGGCTTGGTTCAACAAATTGGGCCAAACCAAAGGCCCATTTAAGTTAATAAGCCGATTTTCCAACCCAAAATAATTTCCCTCACATCCCAAGGTCAATTTCTCCAAAATTGATTCTATAGTTCTTAAAATATATAATTTAGCTTCCACGTCAAATTTTAGCTTAATCGGAGACTGTTTCCCGGTCCGATAATTTCTTAGCAGTCCGATAACTCAGTTTTTTGTCTCACCATAAAATTTAGTTTTCACTGCTATTTAATTCTCCATAATATTTCAAGCAAATTCGTGTTTTCAGATAATTTTTTTGAGATCCACAGCTCCATTTAGAGTCCGGTCAAATCAAAGGCAACTTGTTCGACCGGTTCGGTTCACTTTTCATCCTTAACATCATTTTCACTCTTAATAGCCCATTTGACCTTGGTTTCATCTCAATGAGAGTCCTTATCCGGTCCGGTTCAATTAAACCGGTCCGATTTACTAATTTTTCAATGTCACTATATATTTACTTTTTCGCTACCAAACTGTTCTACACACTATTCTGAGTCTATTTGTGCTTTCAGATAACTTTTCAGAAGTCATTTACTATCTTTAAAATTTCGGTCAAACTTCTGTCAAACTAGTTACTATTTAATCGAACTAGAGGCTTTTCTTCAGTCTTACTTTCGGAGACCTATTTGACCTCATTTTCACTCCAAATTACATCAATGGACTCCATTTAACAGGCACTTCACAACAATCCAATAAAATATTTTTTCCTACCGGCTTCCCGGCAGATCACCCATCAGGGGGCTTCCCTGGCCTGAGCACGCTTAACCTTTCTTCTTTACTGTCTTTTTGGACCCAATTACTAATATTTCCACCTGAAATTCACACTATAAATTCTACAAATTTCACTGATCACTACTAACTCGGTATTCGAACCATTACAGTTCTCCCCCACTTATAAAAATTTCATCCTCAAAATTTTCTTATGCACCACAATCGTGGTTCACAACTACTACACTATGAGAATATTTAGTTCAGGAGATCCATTTACTTTCCATCAGTCAGCATACTTTACATTCTCTTGCAATCCCATGAAGCTATGCAATCCTTATATCTCCGCGGATACCTTTACTCACTTCTATCATCAATACCTATTCATGGCATGTAACACCCCCTACGTCCCCATTGGATGGACGCCAGAGAGCGCTACTAATGCTCACTCACACACATGCGCACATGCACTAAGCGAAAGCATACATTTATACATAAAAATATACAGAGATACAGCGGAAATTAAAACTTTAAGGAAACAATAGCTGAACATACATTAACACACATACATACATATAATCATTCAGCGAAAGCGTAGACGAAAGATAAAATGGAGAAATAACTGAAAACTTAATTACAATAAGATCCTTACATATAACTACATATACATAAGACTAAAGAAAAACAAAAGCCAAAATGCAGAGGTTGAGCAAAATACAAAACTTTTAACTCCTATGTGGTCGACCTTGCAGATGCGTGACTTGAACGGAACCAAACCTGCCACCTGCACGGGAAAAGAACCTATGCTAAGCGATAAACGCTTAGTGGGAAAAACACACAAGCAAAAATGGACAACCATTCACAATGGTCGTCAAGGCATAACACATGCAAATGGCAAATGCGGACATTCATAACACATATAAAGTCAGGCTTGCATAGTAAAGGCATTCATTCGAAAACTCACATCCATATACTTACCGAGGTATCAAGTATCAGAACCTTACCGTGTACAATTACAAGAGATATTACGCCTGCAACTATCATGCCAAAGTACCCATGCATTAACAGATAAACCCGTTCACTTGCAACACAATTACCATATAATAACGTACCCAGCTATCATGCTAAGAACACTAGTTATCTAAACATACAATTGTCATGCTATAACACACATTAGCCGAACCCAAGGGAAGACATCAAACACCACACTTCCACTGCACAACTCTATCACATAGAATATCATGCCATGAACGAAGACACATGACAACATGCCGAATATACAACAATAGTCGAGAACAAGGAATATATAGCAAACCATTACATTCAGTGTATACTCTAATTCCAAGTCAGATTCTTATACACTTTCATTCACCTCATCGTTATCCAATACCACCCACATACACTTACCGAAGCCGATCCACATGCGTTGCACCCCAAATAATACATATGTGATCATTCTATAGTCCAGATCGCCTTATTATGTATACTAATTCACATGCTACCATAATAGATAACAGTACAAAATCACATTCATATACATATTAATTCATATGCTTATAACCTAACTAGTCAGATTCACGTTCTCATAAGCATAGCAAAATAACTACATTCATGGCATTCGAGAGATCATGTTCATAGCCATACACATTTTAGTTCACATACTTATATCCATAATTGACTGTATACAAACACATTCACAAAATGATACATGTGGATAACCATGCACAATACACATGCTTGAGTCACATTCAACCCGTTCAGAGATTCATAATCACATTCGAATAAATAACTGATTCATATGCCCAGAATTACGATCATTCAGATATCACATTCTCTTAATCATATCAATCGAACAAACGGAATACCTGCTGACCCAAAATAGTGGATAACGAGTGAACTGACAGTACCTTACGGGTACGAATCGAATACTGACATCACCTTACGGGTGCGAATCGAATACTGACATCACCTTACCGGTGCGAATCGAATACATTAAAGGGTTTGCGAGGAACCAAACAGGGACCTGATCAGGGTCCAAACGTCCAAAGGTGCTGCAGCTAAGAGACTCTATTAGGCATGCCTAACTATCCACTTACTTGACTCTAGCAGGTCATGCATCATTTAAATCATGTTTCCAAGTGTAATACATCATTATACTCACATTCATCTCAATGAATCATAAATAAGACATGCATAACCCGATAGTATTCAATAAACTATAACATACAATATAGCATACATTATTTATTCTTTGGCTAAGTTAAAATACCCTTCACATCATGGCGCATAATTTACAAATCACATCTATACATATTCACATTAAGCAAACCCATTTTATTTGATATCCTTCATGTGTGTATAACTTAATCTCAATTCATAATTATGTACACAGTGTTCATATTATACATGCTCATATCGATTAAGGTATTATAATCCTCAATAATGTCATTAAACTTGACTTGATTCTATGACATACAATTACACATCATTAATTCATTAGTTTGCTATAAATCTTAATCCTATTCATGTTTATTTTCCAAGTGATAACTATTCTTATACTCATTTAATAGTCCTAAACATGCATCGGATAGATCCTAGAAAGTTTCGGTGTAAAATGGGTTCAATTCAGGAAGAAAAACACATAAAATGGTCAAAACAGAAGGGGTCACGGTGGTAATGAATTTGTTGTGACCGTGAGGTCCAAAATTAAGCATTCTTCCTTCTCTGAGCGTTGGTCATGGTGGCAATGAATTTGGTTGTCACCGTGACATACCAAAAATTTGCAAAACAGAAGGCAAAACTCAGGACTGCTTCACTACACGTTTTTGTTCAGCCTAAACCGACATGTAAACGACCTTTTTAGGAAAAAAATAATTCCTAACAAATGTTACCTAGGATGTTAAAGTTCAAATGCAACAAATTTCATATCAATTGGACATCTACAGCTTCAAATATTGTCTAAACAACCTATAGTGTTCAAGTAACCCGACCAAAACAGAGACACTACGGTTTTGGTAAATTTCCAGGATCTTAGAGCAAGAATTTTCCCAATCTCATTTCTGAGACTTTTAAAGGCATGGAAGTCATGGTTCTAACCCAACTATAATCATGTATTTTGGAGTTTTAAAAGTCAACTTATACTAAAAAGAATGACCAAAGGTCAATCAGACCCACCTAGGCAGATTTACACTTTATAATTCTATGTGCTTCAAACAACTCATTTGGCACAATCACTTCACCCAATTTAATTCAAACCCACATAGCACATAATCTAACACATCAAAAAATTCAATTCATCAATTAAGAATTAGTAACACAAAAATTAACACAAAAATTCCCAAACCTGAAAATTGAAACTCCAAAATCACTCCTCTAGCTTCAATCTTTAATCCTTTCCTTGCCATTAAGCTTCCTCTTGTCAACACCAACTTGCACAAATACAAATCCAGTAATTACTCATCCAAACCTTAACTCAAAACAAGCAAAACAAGAAAAAGAAGAAGAAGAAGAAGAAGAAGCAGAAGAAGAAGAAGAACCAGATGTAGGATCAAAACCCAAACACAAACCTCTTTAATCTTGTTCCAAAACTCAATCAAAGCACCTCTTAGCATGCACAAACTCCAGCCAAAAGAGAAGCAAAGAGGTAGAACCGAAAATAAAGAAAGGAAGAAGAAAGAAAACGTGAGAGGGAGGAGAACGGGAATGCAAATTTTTGTGTTCTCTCCCTCTCTCTCTCTCTCTTTTTTTCTTTTCACATTTAATGCCCAACAACCAAGTCCACTTGGTAAGCTCTCATTGGACCAGCAATTCTTTCTTTGACTTTCAAACACCAAGGCACCATACACATACCTCACTTGATAATTCTTAACTAGATATTTTTCATCCTTAGCACAATACACACAATCCACTAGATAAAACCACAACCAAAACACCCTACATCCATACACCACATGCACACCAAATAATTTTCCCCACTTAACTTATTTAATTAATTACTTTGCAATTAAGTCCTTATCATCAAATTCCCTCATGCACAAATTATCGAAATACTCTTCACTTATCCGACTTAGCTTGCCGATTCCGACTAGGCCCGATTTGGGGTGTGACATGGCATGTATACGTATCATTTTGTCCTCATTACACTATCTCTGATTTTAGAATCGCCTAAACCTTTGCTCTGATTCCAAAACAAATGTAACACCCTTATACCCGTAAATGATACGGATACCGGATGTCACAACACTGCACTGACAAACACTATAATGCACTCGATAGTTCTGCAGAATTTTTTTTTCACCAATAACAAACACAAACATACACATATACAAAAACTTAATAGTACACTAACATACAAACCACAAACTTATACCATATACTATTATTTCTCTTAACTGCGATCGTATACATGCCATGCCAAACCTTCTATCCTTGCTGTCGATCATTTCTTCTATTGTCTCTACATCTTTGGCCACGTTAAAACTAACACAACCTGCGTGCATTAACAATCTACGCGATGAGCATTAAAAATGCCCAGTGATAGATACATATCCTAAATTTTCCATAACCAAATCTATATGCATGCACACGCAAGCTTATTTCTGAAATCCCATCTTTTTAACATTAATTATTTGCTTTGGTTATCTATCATTCTTATATCCTTTATTGTCTCAGCTATCACCGGTCTTTAACATCACTTTATCATTACTATTTCTATTGTTATTGTAACACCCCAAAACCCCCTTGGAAGTTTGAGCCTATCAGTGTCTGTATGTGTGCGTATTTGTGTACACTTTCGTTATGTCTGTGTGTTATGTTATTTTAATTATGTGTTTGTGTATTTTAGTAAGAGGAGAGGAGTTATGCTAGCGTGTGTGCATAAGATAGGGAAGTAGGGTATGAGCAAAGGAAAATAATTATGTGTAGGTGAGAGTATGGAAGTAGGGTATTCTTGTGGGATCAATTCCTATGAGAGAGTGACACTTGGCAAGTGGATAAAGTTGAATTAATGAGTAAAGAGAGAGAGAGAGGACAGCTGTAAATCACTTGGGTTTTTCTTCCTCCTTTCCCGTTCTCCTCTTCCTCCTCATGCCATTCATCTTCTTCTTTCTCTTCTTCTTCTTTCATTTTTCTTCTTTACTCGTTTCTGCTCTTTCTTTTTTCATTGGGTGGTTTGAGTTACTTCTAAGAAGTAAGTTAGGATTTCAGGTGGCTGATTTCTCTTTTCCCTTGTTTTGCTTTTAAATTGGATGAGCTAGGGTTATAGATTAAGTAATTTTCTGGGTTTGTTGTGCAAGGAATTGGTGTTAAGAAGAAGAAGAAAGGAAAAGAGAAGGTAGAAGAGTGAAGAGCAGCTTGGTTGAGCTTGATTTCCAGGTTTGGGAGCTTTGGTTGCTTGTATGTGGTTGTGTGTAATTGTGTTTATTTGATGTGTGATTATATACATATGGAATTTGTGTGTTATTATGTGTTAGTTGAGAGATGATATGGATGATATATAGTTTAATTTTGTTGGAATTGTTGGTTGATTGTCATGAGACCTTAGCTAGGGCTTGAACACTAATTCAAGGGAAGTTCTGCTAAAATGTTACTAGACCTTTGCGTATTGTTTGATCATAGAAGGATTTTTACAACTCCAATATGAGTGTTTATTGCGCCATTAGAACCATGGCTTCTGTACCTCTAAAAGTCTAAGAGAGACCATGATTTAATTCTGAGTGTAAGTGGCTTAAAAATAGCAAACACCGACGTGTTTCTGCTTAGATGGGTTCATTTGAATAGTCTGTAATTTTTAGTGTATATCTATTAATCTAGGAATTCAATGGACCTGAAACCTATCCCATTTGAAAGCTAAGAGGTAGAGGAACAAAAGTTAAGAAGGACACTTTGTCTAAAAATGAGGTTTAGACATCGGTATAGGCTATACAAAAATTGTGGTGTGAACCAGTCCCGAAATTTTGATTCTGTTTTGCAACATTTTGGTATGTCACGGTGGCAACCAAAATGGTTACCACCGTGACCTATGAAAATGCAGGGCAGAATGCTCATTTTTGGACCTCACGGTGACAACCAATTGGTTACCACCGTGACCACCCTCTAATATGCATATTTTGAGTGTTTTTCTTCCCGAAACGTACCGGAACTTCATGGTAAGTTCCTATAGCATGTCCAACTCATTTCTAACCTTACGAAATGAGTATGTGGGTGGTTGTCAATCCAAGTTATAAGTGATTAAAGCTATATCATAAGAGTTTAATAATGAAATTAAATGTATATAGGGGATATGAGTAATGAATGCATGATTAAAGAAATTGCCTGACAATATTATACGATACATGCATTGGTAATAAATGTTATTAGAATGTGTTTGTATTCAAGATATTTATGATACTATAACGGTTCATGTGGATATTTGAGTGCTTATATAATGTGATAAGGATAAATGTGATTTAATACTTTTAGTTGATGAATTCCTCTTTTAAATAGGGACCTATAATGTGGCAAACCGGGTAAGTATGTGTTTATGTAAATTTATAAATAGTTTGTATGGATAATATGATCAAGTGTGAGGGATTGGCATTCTGTATTGAGGGCTTTGGTATGTCACGGTGGCAATGAATGTGGTTACCACCGTGACCTACCTCAGATTGGCATTCTGTTTTGAGAGCTTTGGTATGTCACGGTGGCAATGAATATGGTTACCACCGTGACCTACCGCAAGTTTGCATTCTGTTTTGGGTTCATGGTATGTCACGGTGACAACCTAATGGGTTACCACCGTGAGGTACCCCAAGAGTGCTTTCTGCCGAGAGTTTTGGTATGTCACGGTGACAACCAACCTCGTTGTGACCGTGACCTACCCTGTTTTTGTAAAAAGTGCTTAGTTGATAAAAGCCAAGTTTGAGTGTTAAGTTAATGATTGGATGGAATTATATTGTAGGCTTGGTAAAACGAATAGTATGATGCATGGCTAATATTATGAATTCTTTTATATGTCTACTATACTCCGGATTAAATGTGATGATATTTATATACTGTCTGATATGACACATGTTTTGAGTGATGCATGGCCTGCGAAAGTCAGTCTAGTGGATAGTTAGGCATGCCTAATAGAGTCTATGTATGTGTAGCTGCAGCGCCCTTTGAACGATTTGGACCCTGATCAGGTCCCCGAATGGTTCCTCGTGAACCCCTATTATGTGTATGTGTATGGATCTTGTTTAAGGTCCTGTTCAGTGAAATGTTGCTTTCCGAATTGTACCTGTAAGGTACATTATATTATGTGTTCGATTCGTACCCGTAAGGTACCATTCAGTACTCGTTATCCACTATTTTGAGTCAGCAGGTATTTCGGTTGCTCTATCTAATATGAATATGAGAATATGATATCCGAATGTGTAAGATTTCGGTCATGTGAACCAGTTATGAAATCGAATGTGATTATGAATCTTTGATTGGGTTAGATGTAACTCTGACCTGTATGTTGTACCTTTGTGGTTATCTGTAAATGGTCTTGTTTATAGTATGTGTATGTGAAGTCGGTCTATCACATAATATGGACACTATACTTCTGTATAGTAATGAGATAAATTAATATGTATGTGAATGCGAGTCTGAATTACTGAATACTATGGTTGAAGTCTATGTATATAAACGTGAATATGTATTGTTAGTTATTAAGATTAAGTATACCGATTTGTATATTTACGGATGTGATCTTGAACTAACATATGTAACAAATTTAATACGATGCTATATAGCTCCTTATTGTTAGCTATTGTAGTAATTACGGTATGTTATTATGTGTTTACGTTTCATGGCATGATAAATTATAATAAGTTTACGCAGTGGAAGTGTGGTGTTTTGACATCATCTCTTGGGTTTGGGCTGGACTATAACTTTGGCATAACAAAAATATGTTTGGATAAATATAATGTTACCGGCATGTAATGTATGGGTAAGTGCGTGCATGTGAAGTTACATGTAGTTGTGCATGAACATACTCACACTTTGTATGGTGATGTTTGATTTGGTTAGTGTCACACATATAAGTACATGAATATGATTAGAAACATTTGAATGCATAATTATTATATGTAATTATATATATTTCTTGGTAAGAACTAGGTGTGTATGATGTTGTGTGTGTTATGCCTTGACAACCATTGTGAATGGCCGTCCATACTTTTATGTTTGTTCTCCCCACTAAGCGTTATCGCTTAGCATGGGTTCTTTTTCCCGTGCAGGTGGCAGGTCTGGTTCAGTTCGAGTCGCACATCTGCAGAGTCGGCCACATAGGAGCTAGGAGCTTTGGTTTTTGTCCAGCTTCTTTATTTTGGATTTTGTAATTCTGTAATAATATGTAAAGATACTTATATAATATTCTGGGCCATGTAAATATTTGTATAGCGATGTTTTGAGAATAACTTCTATTGTATGCTTGTAAGCTTTCACAACTGTATGCTTTTGCTTAGTGTATGCGCATTTGCGAAGTATGCATGTCCAAATCTACTCCTCAAGTTTTAAATTCTTCCGTATTTTAGTATTCTTTGTCTCGCTTCAGTCCGGTAACACACCTACTCGTACAGCTTCCTACTCCCTTATGGATGGGTTCGCCCACGTATGAGTTGGGGTGTTACAGTCATTATCTTTATTATGTGTACTAATAATCTTAATAATTGTAACACTACATTCGGTCAATCGATTAATAATCAATTTCATTAATAATCCTTATTATTACTTTTTATATATTTATAATTTTGGATTCCTTCCCTTTTCTTTATCTTACCGTATTTAATTACATTCTGAATTAGGACACTGAGTTGTTTACTAAATCACTTATTACTATCGTCATCACTTTAAATATTAGTGACACTGATTTACCACTTCCTTTATGCCCTTAACACTTCTTTTATTTTTCTTATATTAATCACACTAACTCTTTTGCAATACAAGGATACATCAATATTTTACACTTTATTCAAATCTTATATGGTTTACATAATTTCATTTAACTGTACTTCGATTTAAACCTACGAATTATTAATGCTAGAGAGTACCAATTACTAAATTATTTGGGCATTTATTATTTCTATCATTATCCTTTTATTATATTGCTCTCGATTAACGCTATTACCATTATTAACGATATTTTTATCAATCTTTATTTTACACTAACAATTCTATATACATTTACATTAATATCGATTTTTTTATTATTATTAATGCATTAACCACTTTCACTACAATCAATTGTAAGATTAATCTTTGCAGTGTTCAATATTCTCTTCCATTTTATCATTACCTTACAAATTACATTACTATTTGTTACTATTATCTTTTTGTTTATTATTTTTCACTAATATTTACTTAAATGTTTTTACTATATTTTATTTGACAACTATACAATTTACTTTATTGGTCCTCTTTAATACCATTTAATAGTCAAGCACTATAATTTAAATTCACTAAAGTCTTTCTAAAAATCTTACTATAAATAATTTACAGTTTAATTTTCCACATTTAGCATGATTACGAATTTACCCTTATATTTCACTTTATTAACATTATCATTATTATTATTATTCTCATCATTAGTTTTATTAATTTCTATTATCACTTCTTAACTTACAAACATATAACCGATTCAATGTTCTTATAATTTCAATTAGCAGTCCATTTTCTCATCAATTTACCTTTAAATCATAACCTTAGCCTTATTATGGTCAATTACATTTAAATCCCTTCTTTTTCGTTTTTTTACAATAATGCCACTAATTTACCTTTCTACCCATCTTTGCCACTTAGTTACAATTACATCATTATCTTAAATTTAATTAAGTCACACACATATTCATAGTCATTATATATATATATATATATATATATATATATATAAATCAGTTAAAAACCATTATACGTTTAATAATCATTCATACAACAATAATCTATAATTCTTAATTATACATTCACTAATTACCAATTACGCGTTTATTACCTGTATCATTGAATAATTGTACTTTAATCCCTTAATTTCCTCATATTCACAAAACTGCTACTACTTAATTCCATTATTTCATTTATTTATTATTTGGCGTACAATTTAGTATTTAGTCTTTACCATAACATTCTAAATCAAATTACACTTTAGTTCTTGTCTTACCCTTAAATTCCAATTTTACCTTTCCAATTCACTATAATTATAATTATACCACTAATAAATATGAATTTCACTTTAAATTTATTATTATTATATTCTATTAAACCATTAACCATATTTAGCCAACAAATTTATCAATTTAATTACATAATCACTCATTAAATCATATTATTCACTATTTACATTTTAATCCTTTAATGAAACTTACCATTTCATTAAGTCCTTAATCTTTTTCCTTAATTTCCAATTATGTCCACACCTTTTTCATTAAATCCATCGATGTCCCCACTTTTACAATAATTCCATCTATGTCCCTACTTTTACAATTATTCCATTCATGTTCTCGCTTTCCACTTAATTACAAAAATACCCTTAAATATACTTAATTTACAATTTTAACCTTACTTATTCTTATTTGCCATTTTTACCCTTCTGTTTATTCTTAATTACCAATTTGCCCTTTGTTACACTTAAATTCTACTTTTGATCTTATAAATTCACCAAATTACATTTAGGTCCCTAATTTACCACTTTTTCACCAAATTAACATTTTAACCTCATACTTTATCAAAATTACCAAATTGCCCCTTTCATTTACACTTTTTACATAACTTTACCACTTTTTACCTAAGTAATGTAAATTTACCATTTTACCCCTAAACTTTCCATTTATTCCAATTTAGTCACATTTTCACTCATTTTCTTATTTCACTATTTTAATCAATTTTATCACTTAATTACCATTATGACCCTAGTATACACCCGGTAGAAAATTTACTGATCAGATATGAGGGACGTGGACCCCACAGATCCACTACACTATGAAATGACACCAACAGGACCATTTATCACTACATTACACTACACTTATCACTTTATTCACTATACACTATGACAGGCCGTCATTGGCCTATCGATAGCGAGTTGCCATGACTCGTACCGTGGTGTGGAATCCCTATGGCTAGCCAATTATATCCTGGACTAGATTTCACTACCAGACTACTATTAAGGGCAATTATCATCAAAATTTCACTTAAATTACATAATATGTGAACAAGCATCATTCGTCCATGATATCACTTTCACTTTTAAATTTGCGTACACACTCAATTATCATTATTCAATCATTTCATGCCATAATGTATCATTAAACATATAAATACACATTAAAATCCCTATGTACCCAATTCAGCCAAAGTACCATCTCTCCACTATGTTCACTTTAATTTTATTTAACCATTCATTTATTCAATTTACATGCTATACTTGTCATAAACATAATTTACATGCCATAATTATCAACTTACCCTAATAATCTCTTTATTATTCCATTCGGCCTAATCTACACAATTTCATCTTGCATATTTTTCATTCATTTAATCCTTCCATTATTCAATTCACATGTTATATACATTATATTCAGCAAATACATGCCTTATTACACAACATATCTCATTATTTCCCTTAATAACCCATTCGGCCTCACTTACCCTTTTCATACCACAATGTTCTAATTTATTCTAAGCATATATATACACTTATTTAAGTCCACTAATCATGTTTATTAAGTTAGATTCAATTATACACGAATATTTCACATATTTTATGCTTAAACATAACATAAAATCATGCATCCTTAATGGAAAAAGAAGGATATTGTATCCACTAACCTTATTTTCTTGTTCTCCACACCTTAAGCATGCTTTCCATGCCTTTGCTGCTTGAAACTCCTTTCTCTCCATTAAAACCCTAAAGTGGCCGAATACATACATCAAGATCTACTTAAAACTTTGCTTCCTTTTTGCAATATAACTACATAAACATCATTTACATACCCTAAAATACATATAGGAACCCTTAAATAAAATTATAGAACCCTAAATCTCTTACCTCATTTTTAAGGTATAACCTTGAACATTTAGTTTTTCCCACTTCTTTCACTTCAAATGAGCTTGAGACCATCATTAATGAAAAGAGAGGCTGAAAATTACTTGGGAAGGTTGGATTTGGTGAAACTTAAGAGAGATAAATGAACAAATCATGGAAGAATGGAGAGAACTCCATTCGGCCAAGAAGAGGAAGAAGAATGGTAAAGAGAAATCTAGAAAATGGGAGATTTTTCTGCCTTATATAGGGGTCTTGAGTGGGCTTGGGCTTGGTTCAACAAATTAGGCCAACCCAAAGGCCCATTCAAGTTAATAAGCCCATTTTCCAACCCAAAATAATTTCCCTCACTTCCCAAGCTCAATTTCTCCCTAAATCAATTCTATAATTCTTTAAATATATAATTTAGCATCCTTGACAAATTTTAACTCAATTGGAGAACTTTTTCGGTCCAATATTTTCTTATCTGTCCAATAACTCAGTTTTCTGTCTCACCGTAAAATTTATTTTTCACTACTATTTAATTCTCCATAATATTTTAAGCAAATTGATGCTTTCAAATAATTTTTTTGAGATCCACAGCTCCATTTAGAGTCCGATCAAACTAGTAAAACCAAAGTCAACTGGTCTGACCGGTCCGGTTCACTGGTTGAATCGGTTCGGTTCACTTTTCATCCTTAATATCATTTTCACTCTTAATAGCCCATTTGGCCTTGGTTTCATCTCAATGAGGGTCCTTATCTAGTCCTGTTCAATTAAACCGGTCTGATTCACCAATTTTTCAATGTCACTATAAATTTACTTTTTCACTACCAAACTATTCTACACACTATTCTGAGTCTCTCTATGTCTTCAGATAACTTTTCAGAGGTTATTTACTATCTTTAAAATCTCAGTCAAACTTCAGTCAAACTAGTTACTATTTGAATCGAACTAGAGGCTTTTCTTCAGTTTGACTTTCGAAGACCTATTTGATCTCATTTTCACTCCAAATTACATCACTAGACTCCATTTAACAGGCACTTCCCAATAGTCTAATAAAATATTTTTTCCTACCGGCATCTCTGCAGGTCACCCATTAGGGGGCTTCCCTAGCCTGAGCACGCTTAACATTTCTTCTTTACTATCGTTTTGGATCCAATTACTAATATTTTCACCTGAAATTCACACTACATACTCTACAGATTTTACTGATCACTACTGACCCGGTATTCAGGCCATTACATCCCATGCACATAACTCTTTACATACATTTTGTGTTTGTAGTCCGTTGCATACACGTCACATGCATAGTATGCCCTTCACACACAATTCCTCACAATTGTCTCATGTCGCATTTCTATGCATGTGTTCCACATGTATAACCTTTTGCATATGTCTAATCCTTCATATGCATAATTCTATGCATACATTTTTTGCATGCATAACTTTTCACATCATTTCACACATAAGCATTTCCCTATATGCATTTACATATTGATGATCCTTTGAACATATCTCACACATGCAATTCTTTACACGTCTCCCATGTACATAGACCTTTATATACAAGCCATATACATATTGCATATATTCTGTGTACATAATTTCTGCATACATGAAATGCATATGTTTCTTTATGCATATTTCACATGCTCAACTTCATACATATATCACACGCATATAATTCACACATACAGTTGTATGCACACAGTCCACCTGATACTCCATGTACATAATCCTTTGCGTACGTTTCATGTATATGACCTTATGCACATACATAGTCGTTTGCACGTGTTTCATGTATATAGCTTTCTGCATATATTTTGCATAGGCACACACAATCTCCTGTATATATTCTTGTGCACATAACTTGGTAGGTGAAGCCAAAAAAAAGATATCAGGCACAAAAGAGAAAAAAAATATGATTTTAAAATTCACGTAAGCCCATACAATGAGGGAACACCCCGAAGAAAGAGTCTATCTGTGCATGCTGAGCTGGAGGCAATTAGGTGATGTACAACCTTTCTACAAGTGATCTAGAGACCTCTCAAGGGGTGTTCATTACCAAAAATCCTTTTTACAGGCAAACCAAAGTCCTTTTTACTGGCAAACCAAAGTCCTTCCTACAGGCATTCAAAGTCCTTTTTACAGGCATTCAAAGTCCTCCTACAAGCACCTAAATTATTTTCTACAGGTACCAAAGTCTTACAGGGAAACCAAAGTCCTTCCTACAAGCATTCAAAGTCCTCTCTATAGGCATTCAAAGTCCTCTTTATAGGCATTCAAAGTCCTTCCTACAGGCAAACCAAAGTCCTTTCAATAAGCATTCAAAGCCCTTTTAATGGGCATTCAAAGCCCTTTTAACGGGCACAATTATCAACTCAATGGTGGTTTAACACGCTAATAATTTGGCGTTAACTAATCACCAATCATGGTTTAACACATCGACAAGCTGATGTAAACCACTCATGTTCAATAAATCCCAATGGTTTAACACACCGACAAGCTGGCATTAACTAATCACCAACCGTGGGTTAACACGTCGATAAACTAATATTAAACAATCATGTTTACCAAATCAACGGTGATATAACATGCCAACAAGCCAGTATTAACTAATCACCAATAGTGGTTTAACACATCAACAAGCTAACATTAACCAATCACATTCAACAAATCCCAGTGGTTTAACACGTTGACAAGCTATCATTAACTAATCACCAATCGTGGTTTAACATGTTGATAAACTGACGTTAACCAATCAGGTTTACCAAGTCAATGGTGATATAACACGCTAACAAGCCGGCATTAACTAATCACTAATAGTGGTTTAACACGTCGACAAACTGATGTTAACAAATCACGTTCATCAAATCCCGATGGTTTAACACGCCGACAAGCTGGCGTTAACTAATTGCCAACTGTGGTTTAAAACGTCAATAAACTGACGTTAACTAATCACGATCAACCATGACTCTCATGCTGACTCAATGTGCATTAATCAAGATCCAATCACCTTAACTGTATGTGGTTTTCATGCCGACTGTGTGAATTAATCACAATTCAATCAATCATGGTCTTCATAGTGACTCAAGGACAGACCAACTGCAATCTACAAAATGATGCAATGGCCACAATCATATGCCAATTGTAGACACCGAGTTCTGAGTCAGATTTTGATGGCAGTTTTAGGTTCTTGATAAATTCCTCCAAATAAAAAAATAATAATAAATACATAAAATATGTAGGTAAAATTAAAAATTAAAAAGAAAATTAGGATTAGGTTAATTTAATTAGATAAATTAAAAATTAAGATTAGTTGATTAATTAGTTAATATTTTAGGATAATTAATATTGAAAAAAGAAAATAGATATATGGTTTAATTAAATAAATTAGATGTGATAATTTAAGTAGATTAATTAAATTAAATAGGTAAAAATATAGATTATTTAATTAATAGAGTGTTTAATTAGTTAGGGTGTTAGTTTAAGTAAATTAATTAAAATTGAAAAATTAAAAGATAAAAAAAGGGAGGAAATTATCTTAACCCTAATTTTGGGTATAAAAAGAATAAGATGAAGAGCAAGAAAAACACAGAGGAAAAGCCATAGAAAAGAAAGAAAATAAAAGAGAGAAAGGAAAGAGCAAGAATAAAGGTTGGCTGGAACAACCCAAGAGAAAGAAAAGGAAAATAAGAAAAGAGAGAGCAAAAGATAAAAGGGACAGTGAGGAACTAAAAAAAATAAGACAAAAAAAAAATCAAAGGAAAGTAAAAGGGAAATAGAAAGAAGAGGAGAGAAGAGAGGAGCAGCCACGGGAACCGAAGACGCCGGAGAGAAGAAAAAAAGAAGAAAAGGAGAGGAAGCTGGCGTGGGCTTCGCCGGCCAGTTGAGGCTGCCGATCGCCGTACGCACCCCGCTGGAGGGATGAGCGCCACCAGACGCACCAAATGGCAGCCTCCGATCAGCCATCAGCGCCGGCGTGTAGGAGATCGGAGGAATCGGAGCCGAACGCTTTTACGCATTTTCCGACCACAGGCCGCCCCCTTCCGGCGCGTGGACACCGGCGGCGAACTCCCGGCAACCAGACGAAGCTGATGGAGGTGGCGGTGTCTTCAACAGTGGCTCCGATGACACTCCGGTGAGGCTCCGGCGGTAAGACCTTTTTTTTATATTTTATATTAATATTTATTTATTATTATTATTATTTAATTTTTTGAATTATTATATTTTATTATTATTATTATTATTATAGGTATTTATTAATTTCCAGTATTATTATTATTATTATATATATTTATTTTATATTAATTGATATTATATCATTATTACTATTATTATTATTATTATTATTATTATTATTATTATCTCTATTATTATTATGATATTAATTATTATTCTGTTTTCATATTATTATTATTATTATTATTATTATTATTATTATTATTATTGTTAATATTATTATTATTTGATTTATTTATTATTAGTGTTATTATGTTATTATTGTTATTAAAATTATTTAGTTTAGTTTATTTTACATTTATCGGTTATTATTATTGAGTATTCGTTTATGTTATTAGTATTATTGCCATTATTATTATGTTACATTTATTTGTTTTATGTTATTGCTATTATTCTTATTATTGTTATTATTGTGTTGATTATTATTATTATTGTCACACCCCAAAATGGCCCTAGTCGGAATGTGCATGCTAAGTTGGGATTAGTGAGGATACTTTGGTAATGTGCGCATGTGGAATTTGAGTAATTAAGGAATTAATTGAAAGATAATTAAAGTTTAAGTGAGATATAATTGTTTTGGTGACCTAATGGTAATTTGCTAAGGACTTAAGTGGGAATTGCCAAGGATTAAAGTGTATTAAGGCAAGATATTTTAAGAATGGTCCAATAGGGGCTGCCATGTGGCTTGGTAGGTGTGCATTAAATGAAAAGAAAGGAAAAAGAAGGAAATGGAGGAGCGAGAACGCAGGAACAAGTCTGCTCCCCATTCTCCTCTCTTCTTCGGTTCTGCTTTCTCATTTCTTCTCTATTTTCTGCACTTTCTCCTTTTCTTTCCTTGTGGCTGGTGTTTGGGCTCATGCTTTGGTGATTTGGTTTAGTTTTGGAGCAAGATCGAAGAGGTATGTGTGGGGTTTAGCTTCCCTGCGTTTTTGGGTTCATCTTCTTCCTCTTCTTCTTCTGATTTTGTTTAAGTTAGGGTTTTTGGATGAGTAATTTGTAGGCTTTGGTCTGTGCAAGCTTTGGGTGACAAGAGGAAGCTTAAAGGCAAGGAAAGGATTGAAGATTAAAGCTTAAAGAGGATTGTGGTCTTGGTACTTCAAAGAGGTTTGGGAGTTTGATTTCTGAAATTGAGTTTTGAGTTGTCTCTGCCCTATTTCTTTTTTGATCATAAATGTGTATCTGTATTTTATTTCCAAAAAATTTGAGTGCTTAGTTATGAGTTTATGCATGTATTTGTTTGGGAATTTTCTTGAATGGCTATGCTTTGGTGATTTGAAGTTGGCATAATTCTGGAAAAATGGCATGATGTTTTGGTGTTTAATTGGTGTATACGACTTGGGATTTTTGAGCATGTTGAATTTAGAATTTACATTTTGAGTATCAGATTGTGATTATGTGAGTGATGTTTAAGTAAGATTGTTAGATTATGTATGTTAAATTGATAGAATTAAGTTAATGATTGAAATGTGAAATTTCAAGATGGTTGTGAATTGTAAGCGAAGAAGGTGAGTTTTTGGGTGATTAATATGGTATAAATGTGCAATTTTGGTGTTGCGCTGTTTGGGTTTCGAATTGGAGTGAATTCTGCAATTTCTGGAATTTCCAGAAGTCACACGGCGATAAAAAAATGGTTCACCGCTGTGTGAATCGAGGAAATTCCTCCGAAAATGCAAGGCCGTCGTCTTACATGGTGGTAAGGGACTACCCATACCGCCGTGTAAAACGCTACTGCCCTAAGAGCGTTTTGAACTGAACGTTTCACATGGGGGTAAGGATTTACCATACCGCCGTGTGAAATGTTATTGTGCCAGTACCTGTGTAAGTCGTCTTACACGGCTGTAAGGTTTAAACCATACCCCCGTGTAAGGTGATTTACACGGTGGTAAGGGACTACCCATACCGCCGTGTAAAATGCTACTGTCCTCAGTTTTACAGATTTTTGATCTTCTTCCTTTTCACTCCTTTTTCTCTTATGCTTGGGTTAAAATATTAATTATTGTCTTTCTATATATCTCACATGACTTAATGGTATGCTTTGCTATGTTAAATTTATGAATGCTATTTTTGGTATGGAAGTGGGTTATTTATGCTTAAGTTAAGAACTCTATATGTCAATAGCATGTTACTGTGCCAACTCATTTGAATGATAGGATGAATGTTTGAATGCCATATTATGCCTTAACCTAGGAGCTCAATGTGTTATGCTTAGCTACAAATTTATTTACGCAGGTTAACTATTGTAAATGGTAACGCATGTTGTAATTTGTATGCCCGTGAGTTATGGATGCTAAATTCATGATTGTTATTATAAGCATGTTATATTTAAAATGTGAATAGTGTTGTGCATATATTTCTCATGAATCTTCCCTATGAATAGTATGGCATGCTTAAACGTAACTGGTATCATTGCATGATTAAGATGATGCAATGTTAATCTTTGGTATAGTGATATCTACATATCTAACTCTGATATGTTTTAGAATATGGAGTATTGCTAAATTGTATTGATTGAGTCATATTATATGCTTCATAATATGACCTGTATGATGTATGCCTTATATTATAAACATGTTGCTATGCCTAACATACTCGGGTTTACATATGATGACGTATATATGTACTATGTGATGCAAAATGTGAACCATTTATGCGTGACCTGCTAGAGTCAAGTCAGTGGATAGTTAGGCATGCCTAATAGAGCCCTATAGCTGCAGTGCCCTTTAGATGTTTGGATCCTGATCAGGTCTCCCGTTTGGTTCCTCGCGAACCCTTCTAATGTGTTCGGATCCTCGCGATCCCTTTTTATGTGTTTTGATCTTGTTTAAGATCCCCTAATGTGAAAGTGTTTCGAATGAGAATTAATGATGTTGCTATTCGATTCGTACCTATAAGGTACGGCCCGTCCGTGCCTGCAAGGCACTGTCAGATTACTCGTTATCCACTATTTTGAGTCAGCAGGTATTCTATTTGTTTTGTTTGATACGAGTAAATGAATGTAATATCCGAATGAGCATTATTTCGGACATGTGGAACAGTTATGTATCTGAATGAGATTATGAATCTCTAAATGGGTTGAATATAAACTTGAATTATTAAGTGCTTGGGCTAATTGGTATGTACATGAATGTGATCTTGTACTTCCTACCATTTTGGTGAATCATGTGAATTAGTATAATAATGAGTGCATTCTTGACTATGGATTGCTATAAATAATGAATAATGTTAATTGTTTTCTCTAGTTTGTTATGGTAATAGTCTCGGCATGTCGGCATGCATTTCATCTCATTATTTGATTATATATGTATTATTGTGATGCTAGGTATGTGGATCAGCTTTCGGTAAATGCATATGCCATAATGGAATGTTATGTTATATGTCTCTTTGGACTCAGTTATCATAGCATCTTCGGTATGTTGTCATGTGTCGCATTCCATGGCATGATATTTTATGTATTAAAATTGTGCAGTGGAAGAGTAGTGTTTAGACGATGTCCTTTGGTTCTCGGCTAGTGTGGGTATATTATGGTATGATATGGACATGTTGAGATTTCTATAAATCTGCATGCTAGATGGATATACTAATTGCAACTCATGTGAATTGGTTTTTATTGAGTACCGGGCTATTCTGGTATATTAATTGCATGGTTAAAGGTTTTTATTTATGCTTGACGCAATTCTAATATCTGATATCTCGGTAAGTATATGCATGTGGGATGGTAAGTATTTCTGCATGATAATATCTGTATCTTATATGATTTTCCGTCTGCTTGATTTGCTTAATATGATTATAAAATGTGGTAACCGTATATATATGACAGTGACATGAACAACCAAGTATTGTATATATATATATATATATATATATATATATATATATATATATATATATATATATATATATATATATATATATATATATATATATATATATATATATATATATATATATATACGCATGTGGATGTGAGTTCCTGAGTTCATGGTTTTATTTACAAGCATGTACATCTATGTGCTATGATTATTTGCATATGCCATTTGTGTATGTGACTTGCCTTGGCGACCATTGTGAATGGCAGTCCATTTTGCTTGCGTGTTCTCCCCACTAAGCGTTTATCGCTTAGCATGGATTCTTTTTCGTGCAGGTGGCAGGTTCGGTCCGGTTCGAGTCGAGCATCTGCAAGGTCGGCCACATAGGAGTTAGAAGCTATGTTATTTGTGTTAGCAGTTTTATATTTTGGATTTTGTATTTGCTTTCACAGCTTTTGTATATGTATCTATAAGTTAGGATCCGGATGTAATATTTTGGGCTAAGTAAATGTTATTATATGTATGTATCAAGTTGGGTTGCACCTTCCGTATTATGCTTCTGCTGAACAGTTGTATGTATGTATGTGTATTTACTGCCGTTTAGTGCCTGCGTGTGTATAAGTTATTGCATGAGCAGCTTCTGCCCTCAGGGTAAGTTTTAAATTTGCTCGTGTTTTTGTATGCATGTGATGAATGAATATACGTTAGTATTGTCTTGTATGTGAGCGTGCGGCGTGTAGCACGCCTGCCTGTGCCCTTCTAACGGGGGTATCGGACGGGGTGTTACAAGTTATCACACCCAAAAATGGCCCTAGTCGGAATGTACATGCTAAGTTGGGATTAGTGAGGATACTTTGGAAATGTGCGCATGTGGAATTTGAGTAATTAAGGACTTAATTGAAAGATAATTAAAGTTTAAGTGAGAAATAATTGTTTTGGTGACCTAATGGTAATTTGCTAAGGACTTAAGTGGGAATTACAAAGGATTAAAGTGTATTAAGGCAAGATATTTTAAGAATGGTCCAATAGGGGGCTGCCATGTGGCTTGGTAGGTGTGCATTAAATGAAAAGAAAGGAAATGGAGGAGGGAGAACGCAGGAACAAGTCTGCTCCCCATTCTCCTCTCTTCTTCGGTTCTTCTTTCTTATTTCTTCTCTATTTTCTGCACCTTCTCCTTTTCTTTCCTTGTGGCCGGTGTTTGGGCTCATGCTTGGGTGATTTGGTTTAGTTTTGGAGTAAGATCGAAGAGGTATGTGCGGGGTTTAGGTTCCCTGCATTTTTGGGTTCATCTTCTTCCTCATCTTCTTTTGATTTTGTTTAAGTTAGGGTTTTTGGATGAGTAATTTGTGGGCTTTGGTCTGTGCAAGCTTTGGGTGACAAGAGGAAGCGTAATGGCAAGGAAAGGATTGATGATTAAAGCTTAAAGAGGATTGTGGTCTTGGTACTTCAAAGAGGTTTGGGAGTTTGATTTCTGAAATTGAGTTTTGAGTTGCCTCTGCCCTATTTCTTTTTGGATCATAAATGTGTATCTGTATTTGATTTCTAGAAAATTTGAGTGCTTGGTTATGAGTTTATGCATGTATTTGTTTGGGAATTTTCTTGAATGGCTATGCTTTAGTGATTTGAAGTTGGCATGATTCTGGAAAAATGGCATGATGTTTTGGTGTTTAATTGGTGTATACGACTTGGGGTTTTTGAGCATGTTGAATTTAGAATTTACATTTTGAGTATCAGATTGTGATTATGTGAGTGATGTTTAAGTAAGATTGTTAGATTATGTATGTTAAATTGATAGAATTAAGTTAATGATTGAAATGTGAAATTTCATGATGGTTGTGAATGGTAAGAGAAGAAGGTGAGTTTTTGGGTGATTAACATGGTATAAATGTGCAATTTTGGTGTTGTGCTGTTTGGGTTTCGAATTGGAGTGAATTCTGCAATTTCTAGAATTTCCAGAAGTCACACGGCGATAAGAAAATGGTTCACCGCTGTGTGAATCGAGGAAATTCCTCCGAAAATGCAAGGCCGTCGTCTTACACGGCGGTAATGGACTACCCATACCACCGTGTAAAACGCTACTGCCCTAAGAGCGTTTTGAGCTGAACGTTTCACACAGGGGTAAGGATTTACCATACCGCCATGTGAAATGTTATTGTGCTAGTACCTGTGTAAGTCGTCTTACTCGGCCGTAAGGTTTAAACCATACCCCCGTCTAAGGTGATTTACACGGTGGTAAGGGACTACCCATACCGCCGTGTAAAATGCTACTGCCCTCAGTTTTACAGATTTTTGATCTTCTTCCTTTTCACTCCTTTTTCTCTTATGCTTGGGTTAAAATATTAATTAATGTCTTTCTATATATCTCACATGACTTAATGGTATGCTTTGCTATGTTAAATTTATGAATGCTATTTTTGGTATGGAAGTGGGTTATTTATGCTTAAGTTAAGAACTCTATATGTGAATAGCATGTTACTGTGCCAACTCATTTGAATGATAGGATGAATGTCTGAATGCCATATTATGCCTTAACCTAGGAGCTCAATGTGTTATGCTTAGCTACAAATTTATTTACGTAGGTTAACTATTGTAAATGGTAACGCATGTTGTAATTTGTATGCCCGTGAGTTATGGATGCTAAATTCATGATTGTTATTATAAGAGTGTTATATTTAAAATGTGAACAGTGTTGTGCATATATTTCTCATGAATTTTCCTGTAGACACCGGGTCTTGAGGCAGTCCAGATCAGAGTTATCCGATGAAGAGATTAATGTCGTTTTTCTGACAAGGGGATGAAATTCGGAGGTTTTCGTCTTTCGGTTTCGCGAGGATTAAAATATTTTTTCTATGGCATGGAGTTTTGAAAGAATTAGATAAATTTTGGGTAAAATTGGGAGTTTTGCTCCACAGATGGGATGCCCGCTGTGTAGGGATGCCCGTCCCCACTTGGAGTGATCCCCGTCTCTAGGCGTAGTGGGGACGGACACGTAGCGATGTAGGGACGCCCGTCCCTAGTATCGCGCCCCGTCCCTAGTCCGTTTTCCGCATATGCCCTTAGTAGGGACGGCCGTCGGTAGATGCAGGGAAGCCCGTCGGTACGGTAACTAACCGGATCACACCGGATTGGATAAAATCTGATCAGTTTTCTTTCAAATGAAGGATAGGATTTATCTAAGATTTGACTTTTAAGATCCTTTTAAAATTCAAACTTTAGATGGTGGCTTATCTTAATTATCCCCTAAAATCCTATAAATAGAGGATCAAATTTCAATTTTAGGGTTGGAAAATTGAGTTAGAAAATTTGGAGAGCAAATTTGGGAATTTTGGTGAGAAAAGAGGGAAATTTTAGAGCAATTTATTTTGAAAAAAAAGCTATCAAATATTTTTGGGAAATTGGTTTTTAGAAAAGTTTATGTGAGCAATTTACTCAAAAGTTTATAAAATCTCTGCTTTATTTGCAGAATTTTATTTTGATAAATTTTTTCCAATTAATTGATTTCTTCCAATTTTTCTTGCGAATTAAGTCAATTTGAGGTAACGAAATTCATTCGTCTCCATCAATATAACTAATTCGAACACTCGATTACTATCAAATTTTCAAGGAAAGAATAACATAAATTTTCTTTCTTTGATCGAATTCTTACTCGATCTTTGCGAAGCAAACAGGGACGAAATCATCCGAAAATCACCCTAAAAGGTAAAGTCCGAGGGTAAACATTCTGGACTAACATTTGTGTAATTTAATTTGATTCACATTGATTTTTTACGTATTTTATCATTCTTTTACAAAAGAGCTAAAAGGTCTTTTTTTACCTGTTTTCCCTTACTAGGGACGGCCTATGGCACGGTACAGGAGGCCGTCCCTAGGCAGGCTTTCACATTTTTGATTCATAAAATTCTATCTTTTAACCTATTTCTGTTAGGGTTCTTTCGTTCTTTTATTTTTATTTTTATTTTATTCACGTTTTTTTGATGCTAACATGTTTATCCTTGTGAGTTATTTTCTGACCATTTAGAGTTGGAGTTATGAAAGATGGTGATTGCGCCAGTCCGAGGACTTTTATTCGGGTTCCTTCTTTACCTTTACCTTTTATTCATGTTATTATGAAAATGGTTTTAATATCGTTGAAGTAAAAAAGACCAAAAGCTTTCTATTAATTAACCTGGCATTTTCTCTAAATAAAAAATGGGACCAATGTCCTAGTTTTTCGTACTCAAATAAATCATCACATCAATAACTGTTTCATAATAAATATGCATGCGAGGATCAATGTCCTCATCATCAATGAATACCCCGATTTATGCTTGATTTGCATTTCATTTATAAATGGGAGTTGTATTCCGCTCTTAGTGTTATTGTAATATTTTTGAATGTTTTATTTTTGGATTTATCTTTCATTTACCGCTTTTGATATGAATGATTGCGCCTTTAATTTAAATTGCATTGTGTAGAAAGTCGATGAAACAATAAACTCAAAACTCAATTATAATATTGATCAAGGTATAAATAAATGAGAAGTCCCGAACTCACTCTGGTCTTTGGGGCTCAATGAGGCGAGAGGTCTAGGACTTCCAAGACACCTCTTGATTCCCACCAAAAGGCTTAAATACACAATCCTAGGCTCCAGGGGGCTAGAGGATGAGGCCTCCAAGATCCCTCTGGCTAGCCCAAGATGGATATGTATGCGCCGTCTTAGGCTCGATGAGGCTAGACGACCCTTCCCAATGTTCTATTGGGTGGCGACTCCAAGAAACCTCTTTGTTGCCCAGAATAGACGCAGCTTGTAAATACCTTACAAGTTTTATTAACCTCTCCTGATCGCCCAAAAGCGGGCTTTCGAGAGGCTGCGAGGTTCGGCGCGCGTCACAGTGGCCACTCTGCTGGGAAATTACTCGAGACTTCGATTCGAAAGTACCTTGATTAAAAATTATAGTTGAGTTTTAATTTAAAAATTTCATCTTCTTTCCAAACTGCATAGCATCTCATTAGAGACTTAGATCTACGCTAGTTTTGTCCCTCTTTTAGCCCCGGTGCGTTCCCGAAGCACGCCCCTATTTTCACTCAATTTAGGGAAGTGTTAAGGATAATCACCAGCCCAAGCCTCGTACCATCATGGTATATTAAATGATGACCCAATCGGTCGTTACGCTCGTGATGAGCTAGACCCGTTGGCAGGGACCATGTTTGGGTAGCCCTAAAGCAACACCACCTTTGACCAAAGCTCATGTAGTGGAAATAGTTACTTCCCCTCAGTGGTATGAACCTTAATACTATGCCTGCTGTATGGATCATTATGTATTGGACAAGCCCAGATGGTTTGACTGGTCACCTAATCAAAGGCTTTCATGCCCCGATAGGCCTAAGATGACTTATTCGGATTGCCTAGATGTATAATGATCATAACCCATCCGCCTGCGCATTAGTTAGGAGAGGTTATGCTGCCGGATCTTCACCGTGCGCCATACGTGTTCATCGGGTCCCCAGATGACCCATGGGCCAATCCTACCTAGGAAAGAGACTATGACTTCGTGTGCGGGAGTAATAAGGTTGGAAGGACCTATGTGCTTGCATGTGGTTTGTGAGTGTTACACAGCACGATCATGCATTTTTAGCACAGTCATACATCATCCTGACCCCTTGTGTTTCAACAGCCATCATAGATTCGCCTAGGTGGACAAGAGGGTCTCGGGGGCGCCTACGCAGAAATCCGTTCTTTAAGTTACCGAAAAGGGTAGAGTATCCGGACACTTCTTCTGAAACCAGTTACGCTACTTCATATCAATTTTCTGTACCCGAAGAAATGGCAAGCTCACCGAGAGGGGCAGAGGCCACCAGGGCAATGATAGCAGAGGAAGTGGGCCGAAGGTTGGAAGAGTTTGAAAACCAAATGATGGCAATGATAGCGGCAATGGGTCAGCAAGCGGCCCCGCAGAACCCACAGCCTCCTCCTATGATAAATGATGAAAGGGAGGAGGTCAGAGAGGACTCACGAGAGGAAACTCGCCCACCACTTGTGAGCCTAAGAGCTACTACTTCAGGGGTACAGAGGGGAAGACGTGTCCCAAGGCTAGATGATGACTGGGTAGACGAAGAATATGAGGAACATATGTCTGAGAAAGGGAAAGCCCCTCAAATTGAAGAGGTCATCTGGAAGAAGATGGAAGAGAAATTTGAAGCTATGACGAGAATGTTGACAAAGGGGCAAGGAGTGAACCATGAGGATAAAGAGTTAGAAGGAGAAGATCTAGTCCCAATGAACTTTAAAATGCCGGATGCGCTGAAGTTTGACGGTACTTCTGATCCCCTAGCATATATAAAGCCGTATTCGCTGGTGATGAAGGGCACCACTTTGACGAAAAAACTGAAAATTGAGTACTTTTGTTTGAGCTTGACAGGCCCGGCAGTGGATTGGTACCATGGGCTCGATCGCCGAACTAAAGAAGACTGGGACTTATTGACAGAGGAGTTTTTGAGGCAATATAACAGCAGTACAAGGATGGAGGTGACCTTGAAGGACCTGGAGCTGTTACAGCAGAGGGGAGGTGAGTCCTTCCATGAGTATTTAACTCGGTGGAGGAATCGGGTGATGGAAATGAAGAGGAAACCGGATACCCAGGATCAAATACGGCTATTTATTAAAAATGCGAGCCCGTATTTGAGAGATGGATTAAGGATGAAAGGACTGAAAGACTGGGAGTCCCTGAAGGACATCGCCATTGAGGCTGAGGGAGAGTACCTTGTTAGGAAAGCAGGAAATGAGAATTATCCTAAGAGGAGTAGTGGCAGTCAAGGGGTCAGTAGACCAACGGGTTCTGGTAGTGGCACAAGGAAGACTGCTGAGGTGTCAACTACAAATGCTGCTCCGAGACGTTTTTCCAGTCTTGGGAGGTCCTTATCATGGGTACTAAGAAGACTGATGAAGGAGAATAAACTGCAGCCTCTATTGCCCAGACCTACAAGAACTCAGGGCATGCCAGGGCATAAGGATGATGAGTACTGTGCATATCATCAGCACACTGGGCATATAACCGACAACTGCAGGACTCTGAGGCACGCAATTCAGGATTTGATTGATTCAAAGCAGATCACAGACCCAGAGAAGAGAGGGGGTCAAAAGAAAGTTGGGTACAATAACATGCCTCCGCCAGTGAATATGATCGGGTCCAGCTTGCCCGAGAACTTTGTGTTGAAGCAATTATACGGCAACGACATCCACACTGCTGTCACAAACCTCTATGAGGGGAGTGAAGAAGGGCTTCCCGCTGCAGTGATCGATTGCTGGTCCACTGATGATAGTGGAAATGAAAATGATGATTCTGAAGTATTTTCCGACCTTTGGGGTTCAGAGGAGGAAGAAGAAGAGCCAAAGAGGAAGGAAGTAGGAGTCGTGACCCAGAGTGGAAGGGTAGCCCCGGAAGTTGAGAAACCACAAGAGCCAATCGAGGACAGACGGGGAAAGGAGCCGGAAGAAGATTCAATTGTTAAGCAACTGAAAAAGATGCCGGCTCAGATTTCGATATGGGATCTCTTGAGACAGTCACTATCGCATAGGCAGAAGGTGGTGGAGGTTTTGTGTGAAGCAACTGTTGCTACAACCATCTCACCTACAGAACCTCTGGATGTAGTGAAGGGAGGATCGGGAGAAAATGTCATTTTTACCAGTGCGGATCTGCCGGCAGAAGGCCGCAACCACAATCGCCCTCTGTACATAAGGGCGCAGATTAACCAAAAGCACACCGCCTGTGTAATGGTAGATGATGGTTCTTCGATAAATGTGTGCCCACAGGTAGCAATGGCAGCTTTTGGGGTAACAGAGGATATGTTGGCAAAATCTGATCTTACCATCACGGCATATGACAACTCACACAGGCAGGCCTCAGGGACATTCACAGCAGTGGTGAAGAAGGGACCGGTAGAATCAGAAGTGGAGTTTGTGGTGCTGCCTATACCCGCCAATTTCTCAGCTTTGCTAGGCAGACCATGGTTTCATAAATTGGGAGGAATCCCCTCAACATTGCACCAGATGGTAAAGATACCTCACGAAGGCCAAATTGTGACTATAAAGGCTGCACGGGAGAATCAGGTGTTAGTGCTGGAGATAGCCAGGCAGCCGTTTAGTGGGTTTCATGTTGCCATGATAGGCAAAGAAGAGCAGAGGGAAGAAAGCCTCCAAGTATTGAATATGATGAAAAAGATGTCATTCCTCCCTGGTGCAGGACTGGGCAAGAATTCTCAGGGGATACCAACAGCTGTTACCACTAAGGGTCAAAAGGACAGGAGGGGTCTAGGATATACAGGTGCGGTAGAGCAGGGTAAGAAATCAAAAATGGAAATTCCTTGTATCCGGAAGACTTTTGTGCAAGCAACCGCAGCATGTGCCTATGCAGGGGAATATGAACCACAGTGGCTGCACGGGAGAATTGTGCCAGGGTTCAAGGTCTTTAATGATGTCTATGGCTGGGACATTGGATCAATCAAGCCAGCAGAGGGCTTTTGGGATGAAGAAATCATGACCAGTAGGACAATTTGGGACCGCGAGATGCCGGAAGAGGTAATTACTGAGAGGATGGTAGCCACCCAGCTGAAAGGAAAAGCCAAGATAGAGGAAGTTGTGCAGGAGGTGAAGGAGGGGCCTCCAAAGAGCCGAAGTGATGCAGAACCATCAACCGCAGTAGATATACCAGCAGAGGAGGAAGAGGAAAATAGTTTAGATTTTCTTTTTGCTCCAGAACTTTTCAATGATGTTAATGACAATTTCAATCTTATTAATAAATTGAATGATTTTGCTTACTTGTGTGATATTTCTGATGATTTCACTACGCATGATCATGATCATCATCCATCTATATTTGATATTGATTCAACTGATGCTACCCCATTTAATCTTGGAACCGTAGAAAATCCAAAAGAAATTTTGATAGCATCAAATATAACTCCTGAAGAGCGAGAAAAATTTGAGAGAATTTTAAAAAAAATATGAAAAAGTCTTTGCCTGGACCTATGAAGATATGCCAGGAATCGATCGGAAGGTCGCAGAGCATGTTATCCCCACCTATCCAGACCATAAACCCATTAAACAGAAATTGAGAAGGCTTAGACCGGAATGGGCGGAGAAAGTGAAAGAAGAGATTCGCCAGCAAATCAAAGCCAAGTTTCTAATCGAGGTACAATACCCTACTTGGTTAGCCAATGTTGTCCCTGTAGCCAAAAAGAACAGCAAAGTATGGGTATGCGTGGATTATCGGGATTTGAATAAGGCCTGTCCAAAAGATGATTTCCCATTGCCTCATATAGACGTGCTGATAGATAGCGCCGCTGCTTGTGAGATGTATAGCTTCGGAGATGGTTATGCTGGCTACAATCAAATTCTCAATGAAATAATTGACCGGATCAAGACGGCTTTCATTACGGAACGGGGGATTATGCTTATCGGGTAATGCCTTTCGGCTTGAAAAATGCAGGAGCCACTTATCAGAGGATGGCAACAAAGATACTGGATGACTTGATCCATAAAGAAGTGGAGGTATACGTGGATGACATGATGATCAAGTCAGCCACTAGAGAAGGCCATTTTGAAGCCTTGGAAAAATTCTTCCGGAGGATAGATAAGTACAACCTGCGGTTGAATCCTAAAAAGTGTATCTTCGGTGTTACCTCAGGGAAGCTCCTGGGACACATAGTTAGTAAGAGGGGGATTGAGATTGACCCGGATAAGGTTAAGGCCATCAGAGAAATGTCGATACCGCAGAAAGAGAAGGATGTAAGAAGCTTTCTGGGCAGGTTGCAATACATCAGTAGGTTTATCGCTAAGATTACTTCGATCTGTGAACCTATCTTCAAACTACTCAGAAAAGACCAACTAGTAGTATGGAACGAGAGCTGTCAAAAGGCTTTTGATACTGTCAAGGAATACCTGTTGAAACCACCGGTATTGAGACCGCCACAGCCGGCCAAGCCACTGATCCTATACCTGGCCATAGAGGACAGTTCCGTTGGTGCTATGATGGCCCAAGAAGATGAATTTGGAGTGGAATTTGCTGTCTACTATCTTAGCAACAAATTCTTGGCCTATGAGGTCAAATACACAGAAGTAGAAAAGATCTGCCTTGCGGTAATCTGGGCTTCTAAGAAATGACGACATTACTTTCATGCCTATAAGGTACAGGCAGTCGCGAAGCAGAACCCCTTGAGATACTTGCAAGAGGCCCCTTCTTTACTTGGGAAAATGGGTAGGTGGTTGCTGTTACTTCAAGAATTCGATGTAGAGTATATTATTCGGAAGACCGTTAAAGGACATGCAGTGGCGGAATTTCTAGCAGAACACCCGATCCAAAGAGACTCATACGAGTATAACTTTCTAGATGAGGATGTAGCAGCTATCGGGATTCAAGGTTGGAAATTACACTTTGATGGGGCTGTGAATAACAAAGGGGCAGGAGTGGGAGTCATTCTGATAACCCCGGACGACGAAAAGCTTCCTTTGGCCAAGAAGTTGAGGTTCCGGGTCACCAATAACGAGTCTGAGTATGAAGCGTGTATTTTTGGATTGGAGGCATTAATAGCCTTAGGAGCAAAGAGTGTAGAGGTGTTCAGTGATTCCTCCTTGGTGGTCAACCAAATCCGAGGTGAATGGGCTGTAAAAGAAGAGAGGCTAATGCCATATATCCAGCGCTTGAGGGGCCTGAGCAGTCAGATTGAAGTATGTACATTCTATTTCGTTCCGAGGGATGAGAATCAGTTAGCCGATGTACTCGCCACGTTAGTATCAATGTGTGACAACCCTGAAGGAATGGTCATGAAGCCAGTTTTGATCTATAGCTCTGAAAGACCTAGCTTTGAATCCAAATCAGTTATGGAGGTAGAAGTGGCAGATGGGAAGCCATGGTATTATGATATTTTGAACTATTTGGAGAATGCAACATTTGCAGCGGAGGCTACCGAAAAGGATCAGAGAATGATTCGCAAGCTGTCTACTCAGTTCATTTGCATAAATGGAATGTTGTACAAATGACAAGCTGATGGCATCCAATTGAGGTGTTTGGATGAGAAAGAGGCCAAGAGGGTAATGGAAGAAACACACGGTGGAGTATGCGGAGCCCATATGAATGGGCTGACATTGGCCAAGAAGATCATGAGACAAGGCTTCTACTGGCTTACGATGGATAACGATTGCTCAAAATATGTGAAGCAGTGCTAGTTATGCCAGCAGTACGCGGACTTAAGGCACTTACCAGTGTCAGAGCTACACAGCTTAACATTGTAACACCCCGCCATCCCCGTTGGAAGGATACCGGAGTGCCACGTGGGCAAACACATATAAACATATACATTTACACATGTATAAATAAATAAAAGAAAACCAAATGAGATTTAAAGAAACTTTTAATCATTTAATAGTAAAATCCTGTTTACATATATCATATATCAATATCGTTTTACAAAAAGGGCTCGTAAGCAAATACATATACAAAAAGAATACTTGTTCCTTTACAAAAATTCATTTTGCTAATTACAAGCCATATACAAAAATAGTTACAGCGGAAGACTTCAAAATTAAAACAACTTCATCCAAAAAGACTCCTAGTGGCCGACCTGCAGATATCTGACTCCAAGCTAAACTCGCCACCTGCACGGGAAAAGAGCCCGTGCTAAGCGATAACGCTTAGTGGGGAGGAACAAAACAAAATAACAATATACAATATAGTATCTCATCACCTTTAAAATATTTACAATACAAGTAATTAACAAATACAAACATACTTTTCTACATTACACCGATATAGGATATACAAGAATTCATGTGCAACATATTCATTTAATCTTGTTAGAAACATCTCAACATATACAATACATATACACATACAGCCTGATTAGTCTGGTATAAACCTAAGAAGTGGATACGGTCATTTGGATACTGATAGAACACAGTATCCCAAGCATATAGAGACATGAGTCTCAAACATGTAATTTTCATATAGAGACCGAGGTCTTGCTTTATTTCCATATAGATCCTAACAGGATCGAAACAAGGATCCAAACGGACCCGCATATAACATTTTTATCATATAGCAGCTGCACACGCACTCCGACCTAAGTAAGCGCTTACTTATCCACCACTATGACTATTCAGGCCTAAAACTCAACTCAACAATTCATATAACAAATCATGAGAATTTCAATAAATACTAGCTTATAAATCATGTATACTTGTATAATAATCAAATTCAGAAACATTTAAACATATAATTATTAACTACAGGAGGTAATAAGAACAAATAGCTCATATTGTAAAAGTCCCCGTTAAATAAACTATAAACATGTAAATCATGTATATTAATTATTAATTATGTATACAAAACCCAATATTAAGTAATTATTAAAACACAATACAGATTTTAAGTCAAATATTTATCATGTAATGCAAAAATTCTTGAAATCAGAAGTTAAAACCTCAATTTTGGAAAACAGGGCAGCAGGGAAGGCTGGTCACGCCGTGACCATTCATCACGTCGCGTGACACAGGCTTCACGCCAGCGCCAGGCAAAGGAGCAAGGCAAGGCAAGGCAAGGCAAGGCAAGGCAGTCACGGCGTGACCACCAGTCACGTCGCGTGACGCCTGTGAGAGGAGAGGGAGAAGTCGCGCAGGACAAGGCGAAAGTCACGGCGTGATGCCGCTTCACGCCACGTGACCTTCAGCAAAGAAGGAGTCACGGCGTGAAGCTGCTTCGCGCCTCGTGACCTTCAACCGAGAAGGGGGTCACGGCGTGACCACCAGTCACGTCTCGTGACCTTCTTCTCACAATTCTTCTTCTTCTCCACTCAGAATCCAGAATTTGCAGAAAACGTGAAAACCAGTAAATTGTGAAAACAGAGTACAATCAAAACTCAAATCCCCATTTTGTCTAAAACCCTTTTTCATGCAATAATCATTCAAATACGTACCTTTAGGTCTTCTGAGCACAAATGCAAGACTCATATTACCAATCACGCATTATTACAAATCAAACAGAGGCAAAAACCAGGAAGTCATCAACCCAGAATTTCATATCTAACTTCAAGCATAAACGTCACATTTGCATATTCATCATTGTTCTTTTTCTACTAAAATCATGTATACAACATTACTTAACTCATGCATTTCAATGGACAAACACACATTAACACTTTGACAACATAACTGCAAAAAAAATGGATCCAAAGATGAGAAAAACAGACACACTCCCAAACCTGTATCGAAGTCCAAAAAGTCCACTGTACCCTCTTCAATCCACAACCTTGCCCTTTCCCTTCTCTTTCCTTTTATCTTCTGAAGCTTGCAAACAGATTAAAACCACAGTTCAATAACTCACGAACAGATTCTCTATAAACCCACATAAGAACAAGAACCTCACGAAAATTAACAGTACTTACCTTCTGTAGCTTCTAACAGACCCAAACTCAAGCTTCACAACAGGAAAATCACACATGCAAATGGAAAAGCATAGCAGATGGAGAAAAGAACACAGTGAGGTTTACGTGAGAGGGAAAACCAAGAAAAGAGAACTTTCATTCTTTGTTCAAACTAACTAATTTTCACTGCCTTTTCTTTTCCCTCACCACGTGCACACACACAGTTCTCCACCTGGCACACATGCACAATGACACAATCCACTTATACTCTTTTACTAGAAAGTCCTTGAAAAATTACACTTTAATCACTAACTTTAAATCTGTAATTTAAATCTTTATTAAAACCTTGCAATCAAGTCCTCTTTCCTCTTGTAAATTACCCACTTGCCCTTAAATGTCCATATAAAATTATTAAATCCAAATAGGTCACTTATGGGGTGTGACAACTCACCCCTCCTTAAGAAAATTTCGTCCCCGAAATTTTTTGCTTACCGAATACAACTCAAATATCAAAACCGAAACGAGACAAAACTGAACATGTAAACACTTACCCGAAGGACCCGCTGAACCCGTCGCATCTCTAGCAATCATAGCATAACCTCTATACTGATTATGATCCTCAGTAGCACCAGGTCGCTGCACTGTTTCTGACGGTGCTCTCGGAGCTCGACTTCCTTCACGATTGCTTTGGATAACATTGGATTTTCGGCTTTCTTGTTGATTCTGGTTCTCTTGTCGACTAGGGCAAAAGGCAAATCGATGTTCCATGCTTCCACACTTGAAACAAGCGCCGGTAATCTTGCGACACGTACCCCAATGGTACCTATGACAGTGCTCACATTCTGGTGCTCGATTTCCTTTACTACCATGTGGGGCTACACTCTCAACCTGTGAAGGCATCTGAACACTCCCTCTAGATCCTTGCTCAACTGGTGTACCCTTTGACTTCTTAGCACTCACATTTCCCCCTTCTGGTGCTCTCCTCTTCTGTGCCATCTTCTGCTTAATCTCTTTTGATTCCTCTAACCTCATTGCTGCAGCCACAATCTGATAATACCCAACTGGCTGCAAGACAATCATCGCAGACAAGGGGCCTCTAAATACCTCACGCAATCCCTCTAAAAAGTGCCTACATCTGAACTCATCTGTCAACAACTGCTCAGGCACATACTTGCTCAGCCTATTGAACTCCTTGTCATACTCACTCACAGTCATTCCCCTTTGCTTCAAGCTAATGAACTCTCTCCACTTCGCCTCTTGGTATGCCTTGGTTATATACTTTTGCTCAAACTCTTTCTTGAAATAATCCCAAGTCAAGTCAGCTGGTCGCTGAGGATTCCTCATCACAAGTTCCCACCAATCATATGCTGGTCCTTGAAGCAACGATATTGCACAAGAAGCTCTCTGATCAGCAGGACATCTAATCTCTTGCAAAATCCTGTCCACTCTCTTCAACCAAAACTCAGCCACATCGGACTCATCTAAAGCAGTCCCATGAAAATCCTCTGCTCCTCTCTTTCTTAACAATTCAGTTGGAGCCTTAGGTGCAGTCAACCTATCCACCACTTGTAATAATCCCTGAACTAACGCTGGATCAAAAGCAATACCTCTATTTGCACCCTCAGCTGGTGCAGGTTCCCGCTCATGTCTATCCTGTCTAACTGGGTCATCTCTTCTAACTGGATTCTCTCTAGGACCCACATTATAACTGCTCATAGTGTCGCCCATATACTCACTTGGATCCGACTCCATACAGACACTACAAAACAAAAGACATCTGCATTAGGCCACTAAACAAAACTGACTCTCATGTATAGACTCGACTCTATACTCAAACAATCACAACATAACCCAGAACCACCAAACCTGGGCTCTGATACCAAGCTGTAACACCCCGCCATCCCCGTTGGAAGGATACCGGAGTGCCACGCGGGCAAACACATATAAACATATAAATTTACACATGTATAAATAAATAAAAGAAAACCAAATGAGATTTAAAGAAACTTTTAATCATTTAATAGTAAAATCCTGTTTACATATATCATATATCAATATCGTTTTACAAAAAGGGCTCGTAAGCAAATACATATACAAAAAGAATACTTGTTCCTTTACAAAAATTCATTTTGCTAATTACAAGCCATATACAAAAATAGTTACAGCGGAAGACTTCAAAATTAAAACAACTTCATCCAAAAAGACTCCTAGTGGCCGACCTGCAGATATCTGACTCCAAGCTAAACTCGCCACCTGCACGGGAAAAGAGCCCGTGCTAAGCGATAACGCTTAGTGGGGAGGAACAAAACAAAATAACAATATACAATATAGTATCTCATCACCTTTAAAATATTTACAATACAAGTAATTAACAAATACAAACATACTTTTCTACATTACACCGATATAGGATATACAAGAATTCATGTGCAACATATTCATTTAATCTTGTTAGAAACATCTCAACATATACAATACATATACACATACAGCCTGATTAGTCTGGTATAAACCTAAGAAGTGGATACGGTCATTTGGATACTGATAGAACACATTATCCCAAGCATATAGAGACATGAGTCTCAAACATGTAATTTTCATATAGAGACCGAGGTCTTGCTTTATTTCCATATAGATCCTAACAGGATCGAAACAAGGATCCAAACGGACCCGCATATAACATTTTTATCATATAGCAGCTGCACACGCACTCCGACCTAAGTAAGCGCTTACTTATCCACCACTATGACTATTCAGGCCTAAAACTCAACTCAACAATTCATATAACAAATCATGAGAATTTCAATAAATACTAGCTTATAAATCATGTATACTTGTATAATAATCAAATTCAGAAACATTTAAACATATAATTATTAACTACAGGAGGTAATAAGAACAAATAGCTCATATTGTAAAAGTCCCCGTTAAATAAACTATAAACATGTAAATCATGTATATTAATTATTAATTATGTATACAAAACCCAATATTAAGTAATTATTAAAACACAATACAGATTTTAAGTCAAATATTTATCATGTAATGCAAAAATTCTTGAAATCAGAAGTTAAAACCTCAATTTTGGAAAACAGGGCAGCAGGGAAGGCTGGTCACGCCGTGACCATTCATCACGTCGCGTGACACAGGCTTCACGCCAGCGCCAGGCAAAGGAGCAAGGCAAGGCAAGGCAAGGCAGTCACGGCGTGACCACCAGTCACGTCGCGTGACGCCTGTGAGAGGAGAGGGAGAAGTCGCGCAGGACAAGGCGAAAGTCACGGCGTGATGCCGCTTCACGCCACGTGACCTTCAGCAAAGAAGGAGTTACGGCGTGAAGCTGCTTCGCGCCTCGTGACCTTCAACCGAGAAGGGGGTCACGGCGTGACCACCAGTCACGTCTCGTGACCTTCTTCTCACAATTCTTCTTCTTCTCCACTCAGAATCCAGAATTTGCAGAAAACGTGAAAACCAGTAAATTGTGAAAACAGAGTACAATCAAAACTCAAATCCCCATTTTGTCTAAAACCCTTTTTCATGCAATAATCATTCAAATACGTACCTTTAGGTCTTCTGAGCACAAATGCAAGACTCATATTACCAATCACGCATTATTACAAATCAAACAGAGGCAAAAACCAGGAAGTCATCAACCCAGAATTTCATATCTAACTTCAAGCATAAACGTCACATTTGCATATTCATCATTGTTCTTTTTCTACTAAAATCATGTATACAACATTACTTAACTCATGCATTTCAATGGACAAACACACATTAACACTTTGACAACATAACTGCAAAAAAAATGGATCCAAAGATGAGAAAAACAGACACACTCCCAAACCTGTATCGAAGTCCAAAAAGTCCACTGTACCCTCTTCAATCCACAACCTTGCCCTTTCCCTTCTCTTTCCTTTTATCTTCTGAAGCTTGCAAACAGATTAAAACCACAGTTCAATAACTCACGAACAGATTCTCTATAAACCCACATAAGAACAAGAACCTCACGAAAATTAACAGTACTTACCTTCTGTAGCTTCTAACAGACCCAAACTCAAACTTCACAACAGGAAAATCACACATGCAAATGGAAAAGCACAGCAGATGGAGAAAAGAACACAGTGAGGTTTACGTGAGAGGGAAAACCAAGAAAAGAGAACTTTCATTCTTTGTTCAAACTAACTAATTTTCACTGCCTTTTCTTTTCCCTCACCACGTGCACACACACAGTTCTCCACCTGGCACACATGCACAATGACACAATCCACTTATACTCTTTTACTAGAAAGTCCTTGAAAAATTACACTTTAATCACTAACTTTAAATCTGTAATTTAAATCTTTATTAAAACCTTGCAATCAAGTCCTCTTTCCTCTTGTAAATTACCCACTTGCCCTTAAATGTCCATATAAAATTATTAAATCCAAATAGGTCACTTATGGGGTGTGACAAACATCACCTTGGCCATTCGCTGCCTGGGGAATAGACATTATTGGAGAAATCCGCCCTACGACATCCAACAGGCACAGATACATAATAGTCGCAATCGACTATTTTACAAAATGGGTAGAGGCAGAGTCCTTCAAGAAGATTGACGCAAGAGATATGGCCAGGTTCATTGAAAAGGAATCTGATTTGCAGATATGGCCTCCCACATCACATAGTGTCTGATAATGGGGTGCAGTTCATGGGGGAAACCAAGAAGCTTCTTGGGAAGTATGGAATTGAGCACCATAAATCCTCTCCCTATCGACCACAAGCTAACGGGGCAGTAGGGGCCGCCAATAAAAATGTGAAGAAGATCCTAGCAAAGATGGTCCAAACCTATAAAGACTGGGCAGAGAAGCTTCCCTTTGCACTGTGGGGTTACAAAACGACGGTGAGGACATCTACAGGCGCTACACCGTATTCTTTGGTTTATGGGATAGAGGCAGTGTTGCCAGTTGAAGTAGAGCTCAAATCGCTGAGAGTAGTCATGGAAGCTCAAATTTCGGAGGCCAAATGGGCACAACATAGGTTACAGCATTTAAACTTATTGGATGAGAGTAGATTGAAAGCTTACTATCATAATCAGATCTATTAGAAAAGGCTGGCCAGATCATTTGGAAAAAAGGTGAAAAAGCATCCGCTGAAGGAGGGGGATTTAGTGTTCAAACAGATGAGACCAGGTGTACCGGATATTAGAGGAAAATTTAGACCAACCTGGGAAGGACCATTTATCCTCAAGAAGCTGTTGTCCAAAGGAGCTGCAATCTTATCGGATAGTGATGGTAATGAATTCAAGGAATCGATTAATGTTGACAGACTCAAAAGGTTCCATGGCTAAAGACCAAAATCAAAAGAAGAGAATAAAAGCCCTGTGGGTTGAAAACCAAAAAAAGGCAGCCTTGCTAAAATTGGGCACCTCGTCAGGGTGACAACCGAAACAAGGTATCCTGGCCAAAAATTAGAGGCTTGAGAGAAAATATCCAATCATGAAAACCCAATAGGGCTGATTGGAGACAGGAGTTTGATGCTGTAAAAATTTAGTTCCAATGAATAAATGTAGTCTTGCACATTTGAATTAGTATCAAAAATGATCATGTATGCTGAAATCGAACTGAAATGTACACAATTTTGTGAAATGAAATAAGATTTGATTTATTCATTTACATTATTGTCCAATTCTGCTTTAAAAAAGAAACATACTGCTCAAAACGCATGTAAGGCTAAACTATCCCCTACTACTACCTTCGCTGACCAAATGCCTCAGTTGTCATGTTCGGTTATCAGACGCCGGGCTAAGTATCTATCTCTTGTACGCACTGGTAGAAATAGCCGAATGGTTCCAAAATGAAGGAATGATAGTCTTCAGTGGAAGTAGGCTCCAAAGCTCATGATAGCAGGAGATGAAAGCCGCAGAAAGGACTCCACCTCAAAAAGATAAAGGGAGTCTCACCATATCCTGAGTCACTCCGAGTTGACGAGAGCAACGAGCCGTGATGTAGAAGGTTGGCTCACGGAGCCCACATAAGGGAATGCATCCTGAAGACCCATCAATAACTGCACTGGACAAGGGAAGCCAAGCATGTGTATACTCGTCTGATATCTCACTGAATCTGGTAATGCCCTCATCAGGGGTCCTAGGTAAGTACAGACGCCGGCGAGGAAGAAAACACTTAACAGAATACTGATTAATGACTCTAGGAGGCGGCTCTGACAAAAGCTTCAGTTTCTTCTACAACCAAATCTGGAAGAGGAAACAAAGAAAAAATAAAAGCCAAAGAGAATAAAATAAAAGGCAAAGAAAAGCCGCTGGAGTAAGTTGGATTTACTTCAGGCAATAGTTAGGCATAGGGTTGTGTGAAAATCCGAAAGGATGCACTTTCCGCTAAGAAAAGCTAGTGTGAAAATCCACAAGGGATGCACTACCTTTTAAAACAATGACGTACCTGGAGTAATAAGGGGCTCCCAGAGAATGAAGTGGTAGGCCTGGCACGAACATAGTCCAAACCCAAGATAGTCTCAGCCAGAATGAGAGGAAAAGGGGTCAGCCCGTGGTGAAAGTCGTCCAGAATTCCAAACAGACGGGGGTCTCCGAGAAGTTCCGCTGAGGTCACGATTAAATACTTCATAAGGTAGAAAAGGAAGATGACACTCACGCTGTATGAGGGAATGTTGGAGAATTCATCCATTGCTTCAATCAGAGGTTCCTAAGAAAATACTGGGCCCTGAGGAACTAGACGAGCAGTGTCAGAAGGAGCTATGCTTAAGGACAAAGCAATATCCCCGGATTTGGATCAAATCGCAGCGAGGTATGCAAGGCAAAGCACCAGGAGGATACCAACTCCCGACGATAGCAGAAAATTCTTCAGGCAGGGGGCATATTTCCTGATAGGTGAACCTGAAGACATGAAAACGAGGGTCCCAAAAGTGGGTCGCAGCCAAAAGAAGGTTGTTGTCTATCTTGACTCTTCATAGAAGCCTCAGTCCAGAAAGGGGGGCAAGAGTGCTGTGTTCCCAAATTTGAGCATTGTCTAAGATACGGTACATTTTGGAAAGAAAAGGAGAATTCATGTCTCGACAGTCACAGTTGCTAAGGGGAATAAAAGAGGAAGAAGGGAAAAAGCTAGAGAAAAGAGCCTATTATAAAGCTAAAATAAGGAAGAGGCACGAAATCCAAGAAAAAGGGGGTGAGTTTTATAGATTTGGCTTAAAGACAGCTAACCCGTCCCTATAGGCAGACGGTGAACCCGTCTGTACTTATCCACCTGGCGAATTTTGCATCGTGCATACCACGCGCATTAATTAGGGTTTAAAGTGGAATCTGGAGAGACAGACGGAATGCCCGTCTGTCTCTGTATGAACGGGAATCCCGTCGGTACTTAAAATCAATATAAAGACATAGGTACCGACGGGAATCCACTTTCTTTTCCTTCTTCTTCACACCGACGCCGTTTTCTTTGTTTCCAACAGTTTTCTTTCGTTTTTGTCTTTTCAAATTGCATTTTTTCGCACCAGTTTTCAGTTTTTTGACTTCTTCAGTGGGTCTCGACTTCCAAGTTAGTAAGATACTCCCATTTTTCTTTGTTTTATTATTATTATAAACAAGGCAATTTCCTTTTATTTTGAATTAATGTAATTAGTGGCCTTGTTACTGCCGGTTGACATTGTGTATGAATTAATAGGATGAAGTTTTTTTTTAGTGAAAATAAAATGCATGAATGTATTGCTGTTTTGAGAACAATTAGTGTTAGGCGCATAAATATGGCCTTAGGAATTCATATGCTTTGAAGCCAATAACTTAAGAATTAGAAAGCAAATATGTTGCATTGTTGTTTGGGGCCTGAGGCCTATTCCCTTAATTATGCAGGAGGTTGGGCACACCCTTGCCGGGGTGCTGCCCAAATTTTTAAACAAATGTGATTATATTGTATTGGGGCCTGAGGCCTGTCCTTTTTTTGTTTTTTTATGCAGGAGGTTGGGTACAACCTTGCCGGGGTGCTACCCAAATTTTTTAAAATATTTTTGGTTTAGACATATCCAGTCAGAATGCCGCCTAAATTTTTATCCGTTTATACCTACAATGCCAAACTAACTGTTTACCTTATTCACAGGATGCCACCACGACGATATGCTCCGCATGATCAGCCTGAGCCTGAGGCCCCAGGTTGGATGAGTGACGAGGCTAAACAGAGATACGCAGCACTGGCTCAAGTGCAGTTCCGAGCTAGTCGCTTCGTTTCTAGGCCGTTCCTTGAGGCTCTGGGGATGGCAGATGAGGTTGATATACTGATGGCAGGCGCGGGTTGGATAGAGTTTTTGATATCTGCTTTCCAGACTTACCCAGAGATGGTGCGGCAGTTCCTTGCTACGCTACACTACGGCAGATATTAGAGATCTGACACGGAGGAGAGGGCCACCATTACAGTATCACCCATCAGCGGTTTATAGAGGCCATGGGGCTTCCATTCGGGCAGGATGTCATAACGCCCCAGATATCAGTGAGACGTCAGCATTGGGCGGTTATAGCCTTGCTGGGAGTGCCGTATGATCATGACACGGCAAAAAGTATAGTACTTTCATCACAGGCCTTGCGATATCTTCACCGAGTTTTATCCAGCTCATATTTGGGACGAGCTGGTAACCCCGGTTCCCTCAATGCTGCAGAGATCTGGAGTTTATGGGCCATAGTGGCAGGCCAGAGGCTCAACATCAGCCACGAGATTTTGGTCAACCTGCTGAGGGTATCCAGGGGGGCAGCCCCTGTGGTGTATGTTGGGGGAGTCATTACCAGATTGCTCCTGGATTTGGGTATTCGTCTAGATATCTTGGGGCGCCCCTTGGATGAGAGCATTTATGTGGACGCTCCAGCAGCTATGACGATGGCTATGATATTGCCGATACCGGGCCAGCCCGAGGCGTACAGGCTTCGCACTGTGCATGAGACTAGACACGCATTTAGCTTGCCTTCGTTAGAGCCAGTAGTGGAGCAGCCTCAGGACCAGCCTCCCGGGCACCCAGAGCATCAGGAGCAGCAGCTTCCCGAGCACTATCAGCACTAGGAGGACCAGCTTCCCCGACAGCCAGAGCATCCAGAGGGTCAGCCTCCGCAGCCGCAGCACGAGGAGCAGCCAGGTACACCTTATGATATGGGGATCGAGTTTACTATGGATGAGCTGCTTGCTACTCCTCCAGGGCAGAGAGTACAGAGTCCTATGCCTCCACCATCATGAGTACATCGGGCAGTTCCCCGGGCTCACGAAAGGTTTAGTCTGTATGCTAGGGTAGGGGATCCGGGAGCATCTACTTCTACAGCTCCGCCACCTGAGCCAGCACCAGATTCAGCTCCCCCTCCGCCCTCATCATCAGCTTTCCCAGCGCAGCCAGATTTTACTGCACTATTGACTGCTATGTTTGCATCTTTCGAGCATAGGCAGGAGGAGAGAGACAGAGCCCTTCTCGGGCAGCTCGAAGAGCGAGATAGAGTCATATTAGATCGGCTGGAGCAGCAGCAGAGTATTATCCAGGAGCAGGGGAGGCTCATTGATTTTTTGAGGCAGGAGCAGGAGAGGTTTGTGGCTCAGCTGAGGCAGGAGATGAGGACTTCCCAGGATGGGGTGGCCCAGAGGGTGGATGTGTCCTTACAGGCAGTAGAGGAGTCGATTGAGGCTCTCAGATTCAGGGTTCAGGTTCTGGATGGTGCCATACCTCCTATCGCCCAGTCCATTCGAGAGTTTAGGGAGTAGACAGAGGACAGACTACAGAACATGGGGACCGCCTCCACGGATCAGACCCTCCGCCTAGGCGATGTGTTCAGGGAGTTAGGTGGAGTTGTCATTGATATGCTGCAGTTCATGACAGTATGTGCACAGCCTTTCCTAGATGGATTTGCTCAGGTCCAGTTCCAGCAGCAGGACCCAGCGAGAGCGCATCCATTATCTATACCAGTGGCCGTCCCTCCTAGATACCAACGACAGGCTAGAGCCTCGGCTACACAGCAGGCCGGACCATCAGCCCCTCCTAGGCAGCCGTCTGCTACAGATGCGGGACCCTCTGCATCTTCATCACGGTCTCAGGCAGTCCAGATATCAGATGATGATGATGATCCGGAGGAGGAGCTCACGGACTATCCACCCCTATAGCCCTTCAGGGAGTCATGATATTATTTTTGTATCTTATATTACCATATTTATATTACATTGTACAAAATTTAACCTTTTAGTGGAAAACATTTATAGTTATCCTGTTAAATTTACATGTTATTTCTTCATGATTTAACTCTCTTAAGAAAAGAAGAAGAAGAAAAAGGGATAATTAATCATGTGATAAAAAGGATGACAAATGGTATAAAAATATCCACAAATCTATCAGTCAAATTAATTGGTGCGAGAATTAACGAGAATCTCTTGTAATACAGGAATGTGGTTTTACACCTATTCGAAATTGACCCACAGTCAAAAGGAAGAATAAACAAATTAAGCATCATGTCCTTCGGGATCACATGAAATCAAAAGGTCAGAATTGTACCTTGGGGCATGATGAAGCCGCGAAATTGGGACACCCAGTTCAGAAGAACGCCCCGCTCAGAAGAGCAGTCCAGGAGGACAGCCAGGCCAGAAGGACGCCCATTTCAAGAGCCCATCATTTCCCTTTGCACAGTCCGAAGAAGACTCGGTACAGCTCAGAAGAGCCCATCATTGCACTTTGTACTGTCCGAAGAAGACTCGGTGCAGCTCAGGAGAGCCCATCATTGCACTTTGTATAGTCCGAAGAAGACTCAGTGCAGCTCAGAAGAGCCCATCATTGCACTTTGTACAGTCCGAAGAAGACTCGGTGCAACTCAGGAGAGCCCATCATTGCACTTTGAACAGTCCAAAGAAGACTTGGTGCAGCTCAGAAGAGCCCATCATTGCACTTTGTACAGTCTGAGGAAGACTCGGTGCAGCTCAGGAGAGCCCATCATTGTACTTTGTACAGTCCGAAGAAGACTCGATGCAGTTCAGGAGAGCCAATTATTGCACTTTGTACAGTCCGAAGAAGACTCGGTGCAGCTCAGAAGAGCAAACCTCGTATTTTGTATGTCCAGAACCGACTCGACGCATTGCCACTTCCCCGGCAAAAAGGTAAGGACTGCCTCAGGTATGCGTCTCTTTCCTTTCTTCTCTGAATTTTTGCTCATCTAGGCACTAGTGAGCTAGTTTCCCCAAAATTGGGGGCAACTGTAGACACCGGGTCTTGAGGCAGTCCAGATCAGAGTTACCTGATGAAGAGATTAATGTCAGTTTTCGGATAAGTGGATGAAATTCGAAGGTTTTCGTCTTTCGGTTTCGCGAGGATTAAAATCTTTTTTCTATGGCATGGAGTTTTGAAAGAATTGGATAAATTTTTGGTAAAATTGGGAGTTTTGCTCCACAGACGGGATGCCCGTCTGTGTAGGGACGCCCGTCCCCACTTGGGGTGATCCCCGTCTCTAGGCGTAGTGGGGACGGACACGTGGCGATGTAGGGACGCCTGTCCCTAGTATCGCGCCCCATCCCTAGTTAGTTTTCCGCATATGCCCTTAGTAGGGACGGCGGTCGGCAGATGCAGGAAAGCCCGTCGGTACGGTAACTGACCGGATCACACCGGATTGGATAAAATCTGATCAGTTTTCTTTCAAATGAAGGATAGGATTTATCTATGATTTGAATTTTAAGATGCTTTTAAAATTCAAACTTTAGATGGAGGCTTATCTTAATTATCCCCTAAAATCCTATAAATAGAGGATCAAATTTCAATTTTGGGGTTGGAAAAATGAGTTAGAAAATTTGGAGAGAAAATTTGGGGAGAAAATTTGGGAATTTTTGTGAGAAAAGAGGGAAATTTTAGAGCAATTTATTTTTAAAAAAAAGCTATCAAATATTTTTGGGAAATTGGTTTTTAGAAAAGTTTCTGTGAGCAATTTACTCAAAAGTTTATAAAATCTCTGCTTTATTTGCAGAATTTTATTTTGATAAATTTTTTCCAATTAATTGATTTCTTCCAATTTTTCTTCGAATTAAGTCAATTTGAGGTAACGAAATTCATTTGTCTCCATCAATATAACTAATTCGAACACTCGATTACTATCAAATTTTCAAGGAAAGAATAACATAAATTTTCTTTCTTTGATCTAATTCTTACTCGATCTTTGTGAAGCATACGGGGACGAAATCATCCGACAATCACCCTAAAAGGTAAAGTCCGAGGGTAAACATTCTGGAGTAACATTTGTGTAATTTAATTTGATTCATATTGATTTTTTACGTATTTTATTATTCTTTTACAAAAGAGCTAAATGGTCTTTATTTACCTGTTTTCCCTTACTAGGGACGGCCGATGGCACGGTACAGGAGGCCGTCCCTAGGCAGGCTTTCCCATTTTTGATTCATAAAATTCTATCTTTTAACCTATTTCTGTTAGGGTTCTCTCGTTCTTTTATTTTTATTTTTATTTTATTCACATTTTTTTTGATGCTAACATGTTTATCCTTTTGAGCTATTTTCTGACCATTTGGAGTTGGAGTTATGAAAGATGGTGATTGCGCCAGTCCGAGGACTTTTATTCGGGTTCCTTCTTTACCTGTACCTTTTATTCATGTTTTTATGAAAATGGTTTTAATATCGTTGAAGTAAAAAAGACCAAAAGCTTTCTATTAATTAACCTGGCATTTTCTCTAAATAAAAAATGGGACCAATGTCCTAGTTTTTCGTGCACAAATAAATCATCACATCAATAACTGTTTCATAATAAATATGCATGCGAGGATCAATGTCCTCATCATCAATGAATACCCCGATTTATGCTTTATTTGCATTTCATTTATAAATGGGAGTTGTATTCCGCTCCTAGTGTTATTGTAATATTTTTGAATGTTTTATTTTTGGATTTATCTTCCATTTACCGCTTTTGATATGAATGATTGCGCCTTTAATTTAAATTTCATCGTGTGGAAAGTCAATGAAATAATAAACTCAAAACTAAGTTATAATATTGATCAAGGTATAAATAAATGAGAAGTCCCAAACTCACTCTGGTCTTTGGGGTTCAATGAGGCGAGAGGTCTAGGACTTCCAAGACACCTCTTGATTGCCACCAAAAGGCTTAAATACACAATCCTAGGCTCCAGGAGGGTAGAGGATGAGGCCTCTAAGATCCCTCTGGCTAGCCCAAGATGGATATGTATGCGCCGTCTTAGGCTCGATGAGGCTAGATGACCCTTCCCAATGTTCTATTGTGTGGCGACTCCAAGAAACCTCTTTGTTGCCCAGAATAGATGCAGCTTGTAAATACCTTACAAGTTTTATGAACCTCTCCCGATCGCCCTAAAGCGGGCTTTCGGGAGGCCGCGAGGTTCGGCGCGCGTCACACTTCCCTATGAATAGTATGGCATGCTTAAACGTAATTGGTATCATTGCATGATTAAGATGATGCAATGTTAATCTTGGGCATGGTGATATCTACATATCTAACTCTGATATGTTTTAGAATATGGAGTATTGCTAAATTGTATTGATTGAGTCATATTATATGCTTCATAATATGAACTGTATGATGTATGCCTTATATTATAAACATGTTGCTATGCCTAACATACTCGGCTTTACGTATGATGACGTATATATGTACTATGTGATGCCAAATGTGAACCATTTGCGTGACCTGCTAGAGTCAAGTCAGTGGATAGTTAGGCATGCCTAATAGAGCCCTATAGCTGCAGCGCCCTTTGGACGTTTGGACCCTGATCAGGTCCCCCGTTTGGTTCCTCGCGAACCCTTCTAATGTGTTCGGATCCTCGCGATCCCTTTTTATGTGTTTGGATCTTGTTTAAGATCCCCTAATGTGAAAGTGTTTCGAATGAGAATTAATGATGTTGCTATTCGATTCGTACCTGTAAGGTACGGCCCGTCCGTACCTGCAAGGCACTATCAGATTACTCGTTATCCACTATTTTGAGTCAGCATGTATTCTATTTGTTTTGTCTGATATGAGTAAATGAATGTGATATCCGAATGAACATTATTTCGGACATATGGAACAGTTATGTATCTGAATGAGATTATGAATCTCTAAATGGGTTGAATATAAACTTGAATTATTAAGTGCTTGGGCTAATTGGTATGTACATGAATGTGATCTTGTACTTCTGACCATTTTGGTGAATCATGTGAATTAGTATAAGTATGAGTGCATTATTGACTATGGATTGCTATAAATAATGAATAATGTTAATTGTTTTCTCTAGTTTGTTATGGTAATAGTCTCGGCATGTCGGCATGCGTTTCATGTCATTATTTGATTATATATGTATTATTGTGATGCTAGGTATGTGGATCAACTTTCGGTAAATGCATATGCCATAATGGAATGTTATGTTATATGTCTCTTTGGACTCAGTTATCATAGCATCTTCGGTATGTTGTCATGTGTCGCATTCTATGGCATGATATTTTATGTATTAGAATTACGCAGTGGAAGAGTAGTGTTTAGACGACGTCCTTTGGTTCTCGGCTAGTGTGGGTATATTATGGTATGATATGGACATGTTGAGATTTCTATAAATCTGCATGGTAGATGGATATACTAATTGCAACTCATGTGAATTGGTTTTTATTGAGTACCAGGCTATTCTGGTATGTTAATTGCATGGTCAAAGGTTTGTATTTATGCTGGACGCAATTCTGATATCTGATATCTTGGTAAGTATATGCATGTGGGATGGTAAGTATTTCTGCATGATAATATCTGTATCTTATATGATTTTCCGTCTGCTTGATTTGCTTAATATGATTATAAAATGTGGTAACCGTATGTATATGACAGTGACATGAACAACCAAGTATTGTATATATATATATATATATATATATATATATATATATATATATATATATATATATATATATATATATATATATATATATATATATATATACGCATGTGGATGTGAGTTCCTGAGTTCATGGTTTTATTTACAAGCATGTATATCTATCTGCTATGATTATTTGCATATGCCATTTGTGTATGTGACTTGCCTTGGCGACCATTGTGAATGGCCGTCCATTTTTCTTGCGTGTTCTCCCCACTAAGCGTTTATCGCTTAGCACGGATTCTTTTCCGTGCAGGTGGCAGGTTCGGTCCGGTTCGAGTCGAGCATCTGCAAGGTCGGCCACATAGGAGTTAGAAGCTGTGTTATTTATGTTAGCAGTTTTCTATTTTGGATTTTGTATTTGCTTTCACAGCTTTTGTATATGTATCTATAAGTGAGGATCCGGATGTAATATTTTGGGCTAAGTAAATGTTATTATATGTATGTATCAAGTTGGGTTGCACCTTCTGTATTATGCTTCCGCTGAACAGTTGTATGTATGTATGTGTGTTTACTGCCGTTTAGTGCCTGCGTGTGTATAAGTTATTGCATGAGCAGCTTCTGCCCTCAGGGTACGTTTTAAATTTACCCGTGTTTTTGTATGCATGTGATGAATGAATATACGTTAGTATTGTCTTGTATGTGAGCGTGCGGCGGGTAGCACGCCTGCCTGTGCCCTTCTAACGGGGGTGTCGGAGGGGGGTGTTACAATTATTTGGTTTATTGTTATTATAGTATATTTTTAGTTAATATTATTCATTATTGTGTTGCGTGATTATCATTTTAATATTATCATTATTATTATGAGGTTCTTGTTTATATTATTGTTGTGATTATTATTGTTATGTTATATTGTTAGTGTCATTATTAATTTTATATTATAATTATTATTATTATTAATCAATTGTATTTTACATAATAATAATAATAATAATAATAATTATTATTATTATTATTATTATTATTATTATTATTATTATTATTATTATGATTTGTTATTATCACTTTAATTGCTTATCATTGTTATTAATATTATTTGTTTTACCATTATTATTATTACTATTATTTTATGATATTATTATTAGTGTTATTATTTTTTATCGTATTTGATTATTATAATTGTTATTGTGTTTTTATATTCATTAATTCTCGATTTATTTGTTCAATTATTTATTTAATTATTTATCTATTTATTCATTTATTTATCACCTAATTTAATTCAATTTGTCATTGACTTTAATTATTTCTCTCAGTTTACTTTATTCAATTATTTGTTTATTTGTTTATTTATTATTTACCCCTTTTTCTTCAAAATTCCCTTTTAACTTTTTCTCTTATCTTATTTTATTCCATCTCTGGATTTTAGCACTAACACGTTTGTTTATTTTTGTGAGATATTATCTAATTATTTTTTGATGGGTCAAAATTGAGATGATGGTTGCTACTTAGATCACAAGGATTTTCCCCCTGGTTTAATTCTTCAACTCTTGTCTTTTATTCATATTCGTTTATCTTTATTTATGTGTCTTTATTTTTTTGAATCGCTTTTATCTCGTTATAATAAAAATGGATTAATGTTTTATAGTAATTAATTTGGAGTCTTTGCAAATTAAGGACCAATGTCCTATTTTCATCTAATAAAACCATCACATAAAAATTGTTTTTTATAATAAATGCATGTGAGGATCAAAGTTTTCAAAATAAATGAATATCCCGTTTTATGTATGTGTCGCACTTTTTACAATGAGGGTTGTATTCCGCCCTTAGTATTATTGTAAATTTATTTTATGCTTTACTTTAACGCTATTTTATTTTACGCTCTTAAATGAATGATTGCACCTTTAATTAATTGCATCGTGTTGAGAGGGAGCATAATGATAAATTCAAAACCTAAGTGTAAAATTAATCAACGTATAAATAAATGAGAAGTCCCGAAGCTATCTCTGGTCTTTGGGCTCAACGAGGCGAGAGATCCGTTTCAATGGCATCTCCAAGAAACATCTTGTGTCCCGCCAAAAGACTTAATCAATAATCCTAGGCTCCATAGGGTTAGAGTGTCATTCCTAATGTTCTATTGGGGTGTTCACCTCCAAGACCCCTTTGGCTTGCCAAAAATGGATATATGCGTTGTCTTAGGCTCTCCGAGGCGAGAGGAACTTTTCCAATGTTTTGTTGGGTGGCGACTTCATGAAACCTTCTTGTTGCCCAAAATAGACGCACCTGTAAATACCTTACAAGTTGTCAACGGACCCTCACTTGCCCGATCGCCCTCAAGTGGGCGGTCAGAGGGGCGGCCACCGGGGTCCGGCGCGCGTCACACCAATATTTCGACGGTGACAATAATATGTCTATGTCTTGATGGCAACAATCATATGCCGGATAGATCAATTGTAGTCTTTAGGATATCTCGACGGTGACAATCACATGTGTAGACACTGGGTCCCGAGTAGCCTTAATCAGGATTACCCAATGACGAAATTAAGTGTGCCGATTTATAGGCAAAAGACTGAAAGTTGAAAGTGACGATTTCCTTGTCGATTTGTTGTTTTAAAATTAAATAAAAATGTATTTCAAAAATATTTTTAAAGTATTTTAAAAATTATTTTGTGATGAAAAAGTGAGTTTTTAAATTATTATATTTTATAGAAAATTTAAAAAAAAATAAAATAAAATTCCCGCCAGTGTCGGCACGTGGCAGCGCGCGCCACCGCGCAGGCGAGGCGCGCGGGTCGGCGCGCACCTGCCCCTGCGCGAGCGACACGCTGGGCGTCGTACGCCCGCGCGGGCGACGCCCAGGGCATCGTGCTCACAGCCAGCGCGCGCAGGCGATGTCCGTCGGGCATCGCTCGCCCCTGTCGCCCCTTTTGGCCGTTTTTGACGTTTTTTGGCCCAAAAATCAATTTTTTCTTCATTTTTTTTTTGCAAAATTTAATGCTAAAACTTTTTATATTCCAAACCTTTGATTTTCTTCAATTTTTAGTGTTTAATGGGAATTAATTTAATTTAATTTCTCAATTAAAAAATCTGAATTTTGAGGGGAATAAAAAGGGTTTTTTAGTGAGAATTTGGGAGGGATTTTTCTTGAGAAAAAAATTATTTTCTTCTTCTTTCTTCTTTCAAGAACAAATTCTCTCAATTCCTAAAGGAATTTCTAGCAATCCTTAAGGCAAAAAATAACAATTTTTGTTCTTGAGAATTTTCTTATTTTCAATTGACAATTTTTGCTTTGAGACAAATAAATAAATTATTTGTTCTTGAGTAAAAATTCACTTTCAATATTTTATTTTCTAATTTTATTCCAACAATACAAGACAAGGAATTGGATCTTACCTTCTTTTCATCAAGATAAATTTTGAGGGTAAACATTCTTGGCTCAATTTCTTAGTTTAATTTTTAATTTAATTTTTTATTTCTAATTAACTAGTTAACATGTAAATTCTTTTAGTCTTATTATTTTCTACTTATTTCTTGTTTTTTGTTTTTTATTTGATTAGTTAACAATATAAATTCTCTTAGAACTATTTTATTGTTTTTATTTAATTGTTCATATTAATTTTATTCAATTGTTCATATTATTTTTATTTAATTGTTCATGTCGTTCATATTGTTCATATTGTTCATATTGTTCACATGTTGTTATTATCATTATTATTATTGTTTTTATTATCATCATTATTATTTTTACCATGTGCTTATGTGATTGTCCATATTGTTATCGGTATTATCATTTACCATGCCTTAACATGTCATGTTTGTTTCTTATTGTTCTTGCATGTTTATGTGGTTTATTCATATCCTTGGTTATTATTATTTTTATCTTGTATGATGAATTTTTGTTATTTATATTTTTATACATGCTGAATTTTATGTTTATTTTATTCATGTTTTTATGCATGTTGGGTTTTATCATTATAGTTTTATGCTTGCCTATACATGTTGAATTTTATTATTATTATGTTATACTTTTTATGCATGTTAAATGAGTAATTGGTTAAGTTGCATATTTTTTTTATTATGTCATTAAATTAATTGGTCATGCATGATACATTTTTTATTGGCTTTATTTTTATATCTTTTATATTATGTGTTTAAATTCATTATTTTTACTAACATTTTTTTATTTGTCTTTTTATTATCAAATGCTTACTTTCCTTGTGTGAGTTTTTTATGGCAAGTGGGAGCTCATGGAGAGTTGAAGATACACTTGAGAGCTACCTTGTTAATTTATTATTTTTCTTTCATTTTGGGTTTTGTTTATTTGTTTTAATATGTAATTTTAAATAATTTATTTTTCATGCACGATAATTTATATGCACGTTAATTTAAAAGGTCGCCAAAGTATTTCTATTAATTAACTTAGATTTTCCTAATAAAAATGGGACCAATGTCCTAACTTTTTTCATCCAAAATAAATTATCACTTTAAAATTATTTTCTTTAATTATGCATGAGAGGACCAACGTCCTCATTTTTAATAAATATCCCGATTTATGTATGAATTGTATTTTATTTACAAATGGGGGTTGCATTCCGCCCCTACTTTTGTTGTAATTTATTTTGCTTTCATTTATTTTATTTATCGCTTTTATTATGTGATTGACATGCGTGTTTAATTAAATTGCATGAAAATTGAATGAGAAATGGGATGGAATACTAAATTCAAAACTCAATTATAAACTTAACCAAAGATTTGAATAAATGGGGAGTCTTGAACCATCTCTGGTCTTTGGGCTCAACGAGGCGAGAGGACCATTTCGATGTTCCATTGGAATGGGACTTCCAAGACACCTCTTGTGTCCCGTAAAAAGGCTTTAACTTGCATAGTCCTAGGCTCCATGAGGAGAGAGGACCATCCTAATGTTCTATTAGGATGGGACCTCTAAGACCCCTATGGCTTGCCCAAAATGGACATAGCAGCGCCGTCTTAGGCTCACTGAGACGAGACGAACTGTCCCAATGTTCTATTGGGTGGCGACTCCATGAAATCTCCTTGTTGCCCAAAATAGACGCACTTGTAAATACCTTACAAATTTTATGAACCTCTCCGGATAGCCCTAAAGCGGGCATTCGGGAAGCCACGAGGTTCGGCGCGCGTCACAGTGGCGACTCCACTAGGGACCAATAAGAGACTTCCCTTAGAAAGTACCTTGGCTAAAATTTATAATTGGGTTTTAATTTAGAAATTTCATCCCTTTTCGAAATTGCATAGCATATCATTAGAGACTTAGATTATGTTAGTTTGGTCCCTATCTTAACCCCGGTGCATTCCCGAAGCATGACCCTATGTTCACTCAATGTGGGGAAGTGTTAAGGATAATCACCAGCCCAAGCCTCGTACCTTATGGTATATCAAATGGTGACCCAATTGGTCGTTATGCTCATAATGAGTTAGACCCGTTGGCAGGGGCCATGCTTGGGTAGCCCTAAAGTATCACTACCTTTAACCAAAGCTCATGTAATGGCAATAGATACTTCCACTAGGTGAAATGTACCGTAATACCGTGCTTTCTACCTAGGCCATCACATATTGAACAAAATTAGTTAAATTAAATGATCTCCATCAAAGGATTTCATGCCCCGATTGGCCCATCTTATTTAATTGAGATGTTTAAATATATAATGGCCAAACACTCATACGTGTGTACATTAAATAAGAATTGTTATGCTGCCGATTTTCCACCGTGCACCATATGTGTCTAAAGGGTTCCCTGTTAACCCTTGGATTAAGCCCACCTGGGAAAGAGACTATGCTACCTCGTGTCTGGGGGTAATAAGGTTGGAAGGATCTATCTGCTTGCATGTGTTTGTCTATGTTGCATCAGCACGACCATGCATTGCATTTCAATCATGCATCATCCTAACGAGATGTATTTTTTTCAGCCATCATAGATTTGCCCGGGTGATTTAGGGGTCCCGACGGTTAGTTGAGAAGGATTCCACTCTTGGGGTTACCAGAGCTAGTTCCGTATCAGAGTTCAAATTCTCTTTCAGATAGTAGTGAGACTTTCTCTTCAGAGTCATCAAGTATGTCTAATCCAGCCAGTGGGTCTAACGCAACCAGGGCAATGATTGCCGAGGAAGTGGGGAGAAAAATGGAAGAGTTTGAGGCTACAATGATGGCCATGATGGGCAATCTTGCCACTACTATAGCTGGGCAACAAGTTGCTGCTGCTCCTATTATGGGGCCAGATGAACAAGGGGCTATTAGGGAGGATCCCCCTGCTATAGTTGACCCGCTTGCGGTTGAGCAAAGAGCACCAGCACCCGTTGAGCGTAGAGAAGGCCCGAGATCTGAGGTTGACCTTTGGGAAGATGAGCAAGAGGAACAGATGGTGGCAAAAGGAAAGTCGCCCAAGCTAGAGGAAGCAATGTGGAGGAAGATAGAGGAGAAGTTTAAGGCTATGACAAGGATGATGACGGTAGGAAGGGGAATGAACCCGGAGGATCGTGAGTTGGATGGGGATGATCTGGTCCCCCAGAACTTCAAGATGCCTGATATCCCAAAATTTGACGGTACCTCTGACCCTGCTGCACACATCAAGCAGTATTCACTAGTCATGAAGGGGACAACTTTAACAAGGTAGCAGAAGATAGAGTACTTTTGCTTGAGTCTTACAGGAGCTGCTATTGACTGGTACCATGGGCTGGACAGGAGGTCCAAAGAAGACTGGGACTTATTGACTAAAGAGTTCCTAAAGCAATATGATTGCAGTACCCGGATGGAGGTCACAATGAAGGATCTAGAGCTGCTACAGCAAAAGGCTGGGGAGTCTTTTCATGAATATCTCACTCGGTGGAGGAACCGGGTTATGGAGATGAAGCGCAGACCTGATACACCTGATCAGATCCGGTTATTCATTCGGAATGCTAGCCCATATCTGAGAGATGGACTGAAAATGAAGGGGCTGAAAGATTGGGAGTCCTTAAAAGACATTGCTATAGAGGCAGAAGGAGAATATATGGCCAGAAGGGCAAGCAGTGAGGCTTATGCCAAGAAGGGCTACAATAATCAAGGTGCAACCAAGTCAGCTAATTCAACCAGTGGTAACAGAAGTGGGAAGACAGCTGAGGTGTCAGCAACAGGAGTGAATCAGAGGTACTTCTCGAATTTGGGTAGGCCTTTGTCTTGGGTATTGAAGAGGTTGATGAAGGAGGGGAAGCTACTACCCCTGCCACCTAGGCCAGCTAAGACCCAAGGGGAACCGGGGCATAAAGAGAACGAGTACTGTGCCTTTCACCAACACACAGGGCATCTGACAGACAATTGCTTCAGGCTGAGGCACCAGATTCAGGATCTGATCGATAGTAAGCAGATCACCGATCCTGAAAAGAGGGAGAGCAAGAAGAAGTCTAATTTCAATGCTGTGCCACCACCTATCTTTATGATTGGGTCGAGCCTACTTGAATGGTATGTCCTTCAGGATTTGTATGGCAATGCATACGTCACTATCACTCGCCCTGAGGTAAGTGAAGAAGGGATTCCGGTGGCGGCGATAGACTGTTGGTCCACTAGTGAGAGTGGAGACAAAGACGAAGAGGAGAAAGATGGAGAGTTCACGAATCCATGGGATTCGGAGGAGGATGAGAGAGTTGGGGCTGTAACAAGAAGTGGGAGAGTGGTCCCCGAAATTGAGAAGCAGCAGGACTCAGCGCAAGCACCTGTGGAGAAGGAGCCGGAAGAAAATTTCATAATAAAGCAGCTGAAAAAGACCACGGCTCAGATATCTATTTGGGACCTTCCAAGGCAGTCCCCTTCCCACAGATAGAAGTTAGTCGAGGCTTTGAGTGAGTCCACCGTAGCCACCACAATTTCTCCATCTGAGCTGCTAGATCTCGTCAAGGGGGGATCAGGGGAAAGACTGGTGTTTTCTGATGCAGATTTGCAAACTTAAGGCCGCAATCACAACCGACCACTATACATCAAGGCTCAAATTAATGGTAAGCACACCGCTTGTGTTATGGTTGATGATGGGTCATCCATAAATGTCTGCCCTTTGGTGGCACTTCAGGCTTTTATGCTGGACTAGAGTATGTTGAATAAGTCTGATCTGACCATCACAGCCTACGATAATTCTCGAAGACAATCATCGGGAACATTCAGAGCTCTAGTTAGGACTGGGCCCATTGTGACGGAGGAAGAATCTGTGGTCTTGCCTATCCCAATAAATTTCTTAGCTCTGTTGGGAAGATCGTGATTCCATAAATTGGGAGGAGTGCTGTCCACCCTACATCAAATGGTAAAGATACCTCATGAAGGGGAGGTGGTGACCATTAAAGCAGCGAGAGAGAACCAAGTGTCTGCCTTAGGGATCTCTAATCAGCCATTTAGTGGCTTTCACGTATTAGTGATTGGTGAGGAGCAGGGCTTGGCAGGTAGCCCCCAGGTGATGAACATGATGAAGAGAATGCACTTCCTCCCAAGGGCCGGATTGGGTAAAAATTCGCAGGGGTTGCAAGATGCCATCACAACACAAGGCCAGAAAGATCGGAAGGGTTTGGGCTATAAAGAAGAGCATGGCAAGAAGAAAGTGTCAGAGAAGATTCCCCATATTTCAGAGAGTTTTGTTCCCTCATCTTCGGTTTGTGCTTATACTGGAGAAGAAGAGCCTCAGTGGGTGGATGGAAAGATCATTCCGGGGTTTGAAATTTTCAATGATGTCTTTGACTGGGATGTTGGAGTTATCAAGTCTGCAGAGAACTTCTGGGATGAGGAGATCATGACTTAGTGCAGTGCCTAGGACAGGGATGGGTCCGAGGAGATTGTCACTGATAAGCTGTTAACTACCAGGTTGAAATGAAAGGAAAAGATGGTAGAGCCAGAGCTGAAGTTTGAAGATTTGGAGATCTCATCGGAGATAGTTGAAAAGCCTCCACCAAGCCAAGAAGTTAAAGCACAGTCGGGTACAACATCATCATCGACAGAAGATGAAGGCAGTAGTTGTTTAGATAATATTTTTATGCCAGAACTTTTTAATGATAATGTTAATGTTTCTGATTACATCAATGAGATGACTAACTTTGCTTACTTGTGTGATGTTTCTGATGATTTCATTTCTCATGATCATGATGCATTCATCTTTGACATTAACTCAACTAGCACGACTGCATTTAATCTCGGAACTTTGGAGAATCCAAAGGAAATCTTGATAGCATCAGTCATAACTCTTGAGGAGAGGCTAAAATTTGAGAAAATATTAAAAAAATATATAAAAAATTCTTTGCCTGGACCTACGAGGACATGCCGGGGATTGATCGAGATGTAGCCGAACAAGCCATTCCAACTTACCCAGAGAGTAAACCGGTTAAGCAAAAGCTCAGAAGGTGAAAGAGGAGATCCATAAGCAGATTGAGGCTAAGTTTCTACTGGAGGTTAAATACCCGACGTGGCTGGCTAATTTAGTTCCTGTGGCTAAAAAGGATGGAAAAGTTCGAGTATGTGTGGACTATCGGGACCTGAACAAAGCTTGTCCGAAAGATGATTTTCCTCTGCCTCATATTGATGTGCTGGTAGACAGTGCTGCTGCTTGCATGATGTACAGCTTCGTAGATGGGTATGCAGGGTACAATCAAATCCTTAACAAGATAGTGGATCGAATAAAGACAGCTTTCATAACCGAGTGGGGTACATTTGCTTACCGGGTCATGCCTTTTAGACTAAAGAACGCAGGAGCGACCTGTCAGAGGATGGCCACTAGAGTTCTCAATGATTTGATCCATAAGGAAGTGGAGGTGTATGTTGACGACATGATGATCAAGTCAGCTACCAGAGAAGGTCACTTGAGGACTTGGAAAAGTTCTTTCAAAGGATTAATAAGTATGATCTGCGCCTCAATCCCAAGAAGTGCATTTTTGGAGTTACCTCGGGTAAGCTGTTAAGCCATGTGGTAAGCCAGAGAGGAATTGAAGTAGATCCCGACAAGGTCAGGGCCATCAGAGAGATGCCAGTGCCTCAGAAAGAGAAAGAGGTTAGAAGTTTCCTGGGAAAGCTTCAGTACATTAGCTGGTTTATTGCCAAGCTAGCTTTAGTATGTGAGCCCATTTTCAAGCTTCTTAGGAAGAATCAGCCGGTGGTGTGGAATAATGATTGTCAATTGGCTTTTGATACTATTAAGGATTATCTCTTGAATCCTCCAGTTTTAAGACCACCACGGCATGCCAAACCATTAATCTTGTATTAGGCGATAAAAGACAATTCAGTAGGTGCTATGATGGCCCAGGAGGATGACTTTGGGGTGGAGTTTGTTGTCTACTACCTTAGCAAGAAATTCTTGACATATGAAGCCAAATATGTGGAAGTGGAAAAGATCTGCTTAGCAGTTATTTGGGATTCTAAGAAGTTGCAGCACTACTTTCATTCTTTCAGCGTGCAAGTGGTTGCCAAGCATAACCCGCTCAGGTACATTCAGGAAGCGCCCAATCTACTGGGAAAGATGGGAAGATGGTTATTATTGTTGCAGGAGTTCGATATCGAATACATCACCAGGAAAACCATTAAAGGAAGAGCTGTAGCTGAGTTCTTGGCTGAACATCCTATTGAGGGAGACCAATTCGAATACAATTTTTTCCAGATGAAGATGTCATGGCCATAGCAGTACAAGGGTGGAAATTGTTCTTTGATGGGGTAGTTAACAGTAAAGGGGCAGGAGCAGGGATCATTCTTACGACCCCGGATGGTGAAAAGCTGCCATTAGCCAAGAGGTGACCAATAATGAAGCTGAATATGAAGCTTGCATCTTCGGATTGGAAGCATTGCTGGCTCTGGGGGCCAAGACTGCAGAAGTCTTCAGAGATTCTTCATTAGTAATCCATCAGATCAGAGGGGAATGGTCGATTAAGGAAGAAAGGCTGTTACCTTATGTGAAGCATTTGAGAATGTTAAGTAGCCAGTTCAAGACTTGCACTTTTCACTTCACCCCCAGGGATGAAAATCAATTGGCCGATGCTCTCGCGACATTGGTGTCCATGTGGGATAATCCAACAGGGGTTGCTTTGAAACCCTTGCTAATCTCTAGCTTGGAAAAGCCTTGCTTTGAAGCTGAGAAGGTGATGGATGTTGGGGCCACCGATGGAAACCCTTGGTACTACGACATTCAAAATTATTTAGAACGATCATTTTTTCCAGAGGAAGCCACCGGGAAAGACCAAAGGATGATTCGAAAGTTGTCCACTCAGTTCATCAGTGTAAATGGCACTTTGTACAAGAGACAAGTCGATGGTATCCAGTTAAGATGTTTGGCAGAGAAAGAAGCTGAAAAGGTTATGGAAGAGGTTCATGCCGGAGTCTGTGGAGCTCACATGAATGGCTTAGCCTTAGCAAAGAAGATCATGCGCCAAGGATTCTATTGGCTCACAATGGATACGGATTGTTCAAAATATGTGAAGCAATGCCAGTTATGCCAGCAATATGCGAATTTAAGGCATGTCCCAGTTTCAGAGCTACATAATTTGACATCTCTATGGCCATTTGCAGCTTGGGGAATAGATATCATAGGCGAGATACATCCTACAGCTTCTAATGGGTACAGATTCATTATAGTTGCCATTGATTATTTCACTAAGTGAGCTGAAGCTGAATCTTACAAGAAGATTGATGCTAGGGATATGGCTAAGTTCATCGAGTGGAATTTGATATGCAGATATGGCCTCCCACACCATATTGTATCTGATAATGGGGTGCAATTCTTAGCAGAAACTAAACAGATGCTTCAGAAGTATGAAATCCAGCATCACAAGTCTTCTCCTTACCTTCCTCAAGCTAACGATGCGGTTGAAACAGCAAACAAGAATGTGAAAAGAATACTGGCCAAGATGGTTCGGAGTTATAAAGATTCGGCGGAAAAGCTGCCTTTTGCACTCTAGGGTTATAGAACCACAGTCAGAACCTCTACGGGAGCAACACCATTTTCCCTGGTATACGGAGCCGAAGCGATTCTGCTGGCTGAAATTGAGCTGAAATTTTAAGGGTAGTCATGGAAGCCGAGATTCCAGAGACAGAATGGGCACAACAGCGATTGTTGCAGTTGAACCTATTGGATGAAGATGGGTTGAGAGCCTATTATCACAATTAGGTTTATCAGAAGAGACTAGCTCGGTCCTTTGGCAAGAAGGTATGAAAGCACCCATTAAAAGAAGGGGATTTGGTCTTTAAGATGATGAGGCCGGGAGTGCAAGACATACGAGGAAAATTTAGGCCAACCTGGGAAGGCCCGTTCATTTTGAAAAAGTTGCTAATAAAGGGAGCAGCAATCTTGGCAGACAGCGATGGGAATGAGTTTAAAGACCCGGTCAATGTCGATAGACTAAAAAGGTTCCATGGCTAAAGACCAGAAAATGAAAAGAAGAGAATAAATGTAACACCCCGTTATCCCCGTTGGAAGGATACCGGAATGCCACGTGGGCAAACACATATAAACGAATCCAAAGTACATACTTGTAAAATAAAATAAAATATGAGATGTAAAGAAACTTTTAATTATATAGCAGTAAATCCTTTAACATATATCATATCTATATCGTTTTTACAAAAAGAGGCTCGTAAGCAAATACATATACAAAAATAATATTTGTTCCTTTACAAAAGATTCACTTTGCTATTAACAAGCCATGTACAAAAATAACAGCGGAAGACTCAAAATAACTTCATCCAAAAGACTTCTAGTGGCCGACCTGCAGATATCTGACTCCAACCCGAACTCGCCACCTGCACGGGAAAAGAGCCCGTGCTAAGCGATAACGCTTAGTGGGGAGGAACAAAACAAACGAACAATATGCATATACAATATTTATGACAATACAATAATCTAATGATTCAAAATCAAAGGCATCAAAATTACATGTAAACATATCTCCAAATTCCTTACTTGATATGCATAAATATATATATACATTACAAGCAATTAAGTACTCAATTCATAATTTTCATCATTCCAAGTATACAGATACAGGGTGCATAATATAAAGCTATGCAAGAATTCATGTGCATCATATACTTATAATCGTGTCCAAAAATGCATCTCAACCTATGCAACACATTCAAACATATAGCCTGATTAGTCAAAAATATTCTCTAGAAGTGGATACGATCAAATGGATACTGATAGAACACAGTATCCCAAGCATATAGAGATATGAGTCTCAAACATGTATTTTTCATATAGAGACCGAAGTCTCGCATTAAATCCATATAGACCCATACAGGATCGAAACAAGGATCCAAACGGACCCACGTATAACGTTTTATCATATAGCAGCTGCACACACACTCTGACCTAAGTAAGCGCTTACTTATCCACTACTATGACTATTCAGGCTTAAAAACACAACTCATCAATTCAAGCACCAATATCAATATGAGAATTGAAAATAATACAAATCTATAATCCAAGTGTACTTGTATATTGATCAAATTCAGAAACATATGAATATATAAATATCACAAACAGGAGATAATAAGAACATATAACTCACGTTGAAATAATCCATGTTCATATAAATTACAAATATTTAAATCATGTATATTAATTACTAATCAAGAACATAAATCTCATAATTAATCAATTATAACATTATAGAACAGATTTGAACTTGATTTATATTCAAACAGTGGAAAACCCCATGTACAGAAGTTTAAAAACTTTGCTTTTAGAAAATCCTTTAAACCAGAAGTTAAAATTATGCTCTTAAGAAACAGGGCAACAGGAGGGAGGCCGGTCACGAGTCACCCAAGCAGTGGTGTCTCGTGACACTGGATTCACGCGAGTGCCAGGAAAAACAAAGGCAGTCACGAGCCGTGACCCTCCGTCACGCCTCGTGATGCCTGAGAGGAGAGGGGGAGGTCACGAGATCCTATCTCGTGACACGCAGGGAAGACCGGCGAGAGGTCGCGAGGCGTGATGCTCCATCACGTCGCAACTTCCCAAAGGGAGGAAGGTCACGGCGTGATGCTTCATCACGCCACGTGACTTCCCAAGGAGGGAGGTCACGGCGTGATGCCCCACCACGTCACGTGATCTTCCTCTCACATATTGCTTCTCCTTCTCCAAACTTCCGAATTTCAGAAAAAAAACATAAAAACCCAGAAAAATCGTGAAAACAGAGTACAACCAAAACTCCAAATCCCAATTTGTCTAAATCCATTTTTCATGCAATAATTATACAAACACGTACCTTTAGGTCTTCTGAGCACATTTACAGCAATTTCACTCACATTATTCACATTATCGAACAATTAAAATATATAAACAGAGAGAGTCACAACTCAGAATTTCACATTCATATACATGTATAAACATCTCATTTGCACACTCATAATCTTTCTTTCTCTACCTAAATCATGTATACACAATACATTTCTCATGCATCTTTATAAATGAACACACATAGCTAATATTAACATCAAACAGCAACTAGGATCCAAAATTGATCAACGACAGACACACCCAAACCTGATGATGAAGCTCAAAAACGTCCACTGTATAACACCCCTTACCCATACTCAGGCGATCCCATCCGATGAGGAGTGAGGTGCCGTAGGGGTAAAGGTGCCACCACGCAGATACATAACATACATACACAGATTCTTAAACATACATAACAAAATACCAGGTAATTTAAAACTTTACAAAACCATTCATGAAAGCTGATCATGCATTAATATAATAGAAGCATTACATTACTGTTCTGATCAACTGAGAGAAACAATAGATAATTACAAACCCCAAAAATACATATACATAAGCGGAAGCTGTTACAAAACCAAAGTAAGAGAGTTCTATACAAAAGAATCATAACGCTACAAAAATAAGCCCTATTCTAAGACCCTGCTGTGTTGGCTTTGATGGCGACGACTCTCCCAAAAGCGACTCCTTCCGCACCTGCACGGGTAAACACACCGTGCTAAGCGATAAACGCTTAGTGGGGAAAACACACATAGCATAGAGACAACCATTCACAACGGTCGTCAAGGCAATTCACATGCGTAAGTACATATAGCCATTCACCAAAAAGATTCATATCAATAATCGTATTCTCATTACAGATTGTACTTTTCATCATTGAATCCATAAGGATAAAACATGTAATTGCTCCTATAACAATTCATACAAGTACTTTAAGCATTGAAAACCCTGCTGACTCAAGGTAGTGGATAACGAGTGAACAAAAAGTACTTTACGAGTACCAATCGAATACGAAAAACCATTTTAACTTTTCAGTCATAAACATTTCCAGAAGGACCTTAAACAAGATCCAAACACAATACAGAAGTTCGCGAGGAACAAAACGGGGACCTGATCGGGGTCCAAACGGAAATACAGAAGCTGTAGCAAAGACTCTATTAGGCATGCCTAACTATCCACTGACTAGACTCTAGCAGGTCATATATATACCATTCAAACCATTTCACAGTTTCCAAAATCATCATCATCAAATGAGCATAATCATATCATGGTTACACTTGCATATCATTTATATAATACCAAGCATAAATCTCATAACTGCTAAAGTAAACTGAAGTTCAAGGAACACGCGAAGAAAGAAAACTCATTCAGCATACAAGGGACTGTCGCGCTCGCGACGTCTGTCGCGCTCGCGACAGAGACCAAAGTCTCTTCGCTGCGCGCGCGCGACGGATTTCGCGACCGCGAGGAGGATGGAAGGCCAGGCTCTGTTGCGCTCGCGACAGGTGTCGCGATTGCGACAGAGAACAAAAGGTGCTGTCGTGATCTCGCGACGGATCGCGTGCTCGCGATAGTACTTGGCAACAATACTCTCTGTCGCGATCGCGACGGTGGTCGCGCTCGCGACAGAGGGTATACAACACTTCGGCTGTCGCGGGCTCGCGGCGGATGTCGCGTGCTCGCGACAGCGAAGCTCCCACTACCGCTCTCTGTCGCGATCGCGACAGCGTCGGGACTTTGAAAATCTGCAGAAATTCTGCAGATTTTCCTCTTCCATTTCCTCTCCAAACCACACAAAACTCAATCAAAGGTCCCTTACCTCAAATCCAGCCATCCAATAACATCAACAACCATAATACAACAATTATTCACAATATACTTCATCCAATCCATTAATTTACACATTCAATTTCATGAATCAATCAAAAACCCCATTTATGCATTAAACCACATCAATTCTAAAATTCCATAATTAACTCATACTTTTGCAAGATTCACACTTCAAAGCAAATACCCATATCATAAACATCAAAATAAAGAACATCTAACAACCTAATTCCATGAACCCATCAAGAACACACACATGAACATTTGCACATAAAAAGGAAGAAATTCCCAAACCTCAAAATCCTTAGCTCCTAGTGTTTAGTTCCACTTGATCCCGCAACTTCCTTGCCTTTAGGATCCCGGGGAGGCTCAACTAGGAACCCAACCAAGAACAAGCAAACAAAACAAAATCCAAACCTCAAACCCAATTCCGAAAATAAGAGAAGAGAAGAAGATGGAAACTTAAGCAAAAGTAAAAATGAATGCATAAAACTTACCAATGACTACTAAGAGATGATCAAACCCCACTAGAACTCTTGAATCTCAACTAAGGTCCAAGAGGAGAAGAAAGGAAGAAGAAAAGAAGAAGGGCGGCGAGAGGAACGGGAAACACAAGTGAGGAAAAATCTGATTTTCCCTTTTCCTTTCTTTTCCTTTTCTTTTCTTAACCCTAGACACATGTCAAGATCCTAGTGGAGGGATTTGGTCACTCACACCCTAACTAAGTGCATCACACACACACAAAACTCTCCCAATTAACACATACTCTACATTTATATGCACAACACACACAACCATAACCCACTAGTGCATATCCTACTATGGTGCACTCATGCACACACACAACTCTAACCCAATTAATTCACACCAAGGCACCATGCATGCACCCACGTGCTAGCAAAACCCTTAAAACATGCAAAATTACCAAAATGCCCTTATGATCCAAAACTCATGCAATTGCACACACATACATATATGGCTCATTCAACTAGGGGGATAAATGGGGTGTGACACACTGTATTCTTCTTCAATCAACAACCTTCTCTTTCCCTTTATCCCTCTTCTTTACTTCAGATGCTTGCAACAGATGAAACCACAATTCATTAACCCATGAACAAAATCTCTATAAACCCAAAGACGAGAAAAAAGAAAATCAACCATAAAAATCCTATAGAACTCTTGCCACTTACCTTCTGAAGCTTCTAACAAACCCAAACCTTAGTTCCTCAACAGAAATACACACATGCAAATAGAAAAGAACAGCAAATGGAGAAAAAAAAAGAGCAGAATGTGGTTTACGTGAGAGAGAGAACAAGAAAAGAGAGAACTTTCAGTCTTTTGTTTCCAGCCAACTAAATTTTTCTCAGTCTTCTCTTTTCCCTCACCACGTGCACACACTCTCCTTCCACTTGGCACACATGCACAGCTTCACAAACCCACTTATTCCTCTTTTACAATCTGATCCAAACAATATTACCAATAAGTCCTTGTCAATTACCTTTTACTCACCAAACTAAAAAATCTGCCATTTAAAATACTTTTATTTCCTTGCAATAATCCTCTTTTCCTCATGCAAAATTACCCAATTGCCCTTAATTGCCCAATTAAAATTGCTAAATTCAATTAGGCCACTTATGGGGTGTGACAACTCTCTCCTCCTTAAGAAAATTTCGTCCTCAAAATTTCCTTGCTTACCAAACACATCTCAAATACCAAATCTGAAACGAAACAAAACTTAACATATAAACACTTACTCGAAGGTCCTGCAGCAACAGTCACATTTTTAGCAATCATAGCATATGCCCTATGCCGGTTATGATCTTCCGTAGCACCAGGTCGTTGCACTGTCTCTGATGGTGCTCTTGGAGCTCTACTTCCATCCCGATTGCTTCGAGTGACATTGGATCTTTTACTTTCTTGCTGATTCTGATCTTCTTGTCGATCAGGGCAACTTGCAAACCGATGTTCCATACTCCCGCACTTAAAGCATGCGCCTGTAATCTTGCGACACGTACCCCAATGGTACCTATGACAATGCTCACACTCCGGTGCTCGATTTCCCTTGCTAGCATGCGGTGCCACACTTCCTACTTCTGAAGGTACCTGAACAGACCCTCTATTTCCTTGTTCAATTGGAGCACCCTTAGCCTTCTTAGTACTCGCAACTCCCCCTTCTGGTGCTCTCCTCTTCTGTGCTATCTTCTGCTTGACCATTTCAGATTCTTCTAACTTCATTGCTGCAGCCACAAGCTGATAATATCCCACTGGTTGCAATACAATCATCGCAGACAAAGGACCTCTGAACACCTCACGAAGTCCCTCAAGAAAGTGTCTACATCTGAACTCACCAGTCAACAACTGTTCGGGCACATACTTACTCAACCGATTGAATTCCTTATCATACTCACTCACAGTCATACCCCGCTGCTTCAAACTAATGAACTCTCTCTACTTCGCTTCTTGGTATGCCTTTGTCACATACTTTTGCTCGAACTCTTGCTTGAAATATTCCCATGTCAATTCAGCTGGTCGCTGAGGATTCCTCATCACAAGTTCCCACCAATCATATGCTGATCCTTGAAGCAACGATACTGCACATGAAGCTCTCTGATCTGCGGGACATCTAATCTCTTGTAAAATTCTACCTACTCTCTTGAGCCAAAACTCAGTCACATCTGATTCATCTAAGGCAGTCCCATGAAAATCCTCTGCTCCTCTTTTTCTTAACAATTCAATTGGTGCCTTAGGTGCAGTCAATCTATCAACCACTTGCAGTAACCCTTGCACTAATGTTGGATCAAAACCAACTCCTCTATTTGCGCCCACAACTGGTGCAGGTTCCTGTGCAGGCCTATCCTGTCTCACTGGATCACCTCCTCTGATCGGACTATCTCTACGACCCACATAGACATTGTCCATTGTGTCGCCCATATACTCACTTGGATCTGAATCCATACAAACACTACAAAACACAAGACATCTGCATTAGGCCACTATACAAAACTGACTCTCATGCATAGACTCGACTCTACACCAAAACAATCACAACATAACCCAGAACCACCAAACCTGGGCTCTGATACCAAGCTGTAACACCCCGTTATCCCCGTTGGAAGGATACCGGAATGCCACGCGGGCAAACATATATAAACGAATCCAAAGTACATACTTGTAAAATAAAATAAAATATGAGATGTAAAGAAACTTTTAATTATATAGCAGTAAATCCTTTAACATATATCATATCTATATCGTTTTTACAAAATGAGGCTCGTAAGCAAATACATATACAAAAATAATATTTGTTCCTTTACAAAAGATTCACTTTGCTATTAACAAGCCATGTACAAAAATAACAGCGGAAGACTCAAAATAACTTCATCCAAAAGACTTCTAGTGGCCGACCTGCAGATATCTGACTCCGACCCGAACTCGCCACCTGCACGGGAAAAGAGCCCGTGCTAAGCGATAACGCTTAGTGGGGAGGAACAAAACAAACGAACAATATGCATATACAATATTTATGACAATACAATAATCTAATGATTCAAAATCAAAGGCATCAAAATTACATGTAAACATATCTCCAAATTCCTTACTTGATATGCATAAATATATATATACATTACAAGCAATTAAGTACTCAATTCATAATTTTCATCATTCCAAGTATACAGATACAGGGTGCATAATATAAAGCTATGCAAGAATTCATGTGCATCATATACTTATAATCGTGTCCAAAAATGCATCTCAACCTATGCAACACATTCAAACATATAGCCTGATTAGTCAAAAATATTCTCTGGAAGTGGATACGGTCAAATGGATACTGATAGAACACAGTATCCCAAGCATATAGAGACATGAGTCTCAAACATGTATTTTTCATATAGAGACCGAAGTCTCGCATTAAATCCATATAGACCCATACAGGATCGAAACAAGGATCCAAACGGACCCACGTATAACGTTTTATCATATAGCAGCTGCACACACACTCTGACCTAAGTAAGCGCTTACTTATCCACTACTATGACTATTCAGGCTTAAAAACACAACTCATCAATTCAAGCACCAATATCAATATGAGAATTGAAAATAATACAAATCTATAATCCAAGTGTACTTGTATATTGATCAAATTCAGAAACATATGAATATATAAATATCACAAACAGGAGATAATAAGAACATATAACTCACGTTGAAATAATCCATGTTCATATAAATTATAAATATTTAAATCATGTATATTAATTACTAATCAAGAACATAAATCTCATAATTAATCAATTATAACATTAAAGAACAGATTTGAACTTGATTTATATTCAAACAGTGGAAAACCCCATGTACAGAAGTTTAAAAACTTTGCTTTTAGAAAATCCTTTAAACCAGAAGTTAAAATTATGCTCTTAAGAAACAGGGCAACAGGAGGGAGGCCGGTCACGAGTCACCCAAGCAGTGGTGTCTCGTGACAATGGCTTCACGCGAGTGCCAGGAAAAACAAAGGCAGTCACGAGCCGTGACCCTCCGTCACGCCTCGTGACGCCTGAGAGGAGAGGGGGAGGTCACGAGATCCTGTCTCGTGACACGCAGGGAAGACCGGCGAGAGGTCGCGAGGCGTGATGCTCCATCACGTCGCAACTTCCCAAAGGGAGGAAGGTCACGGCGTGATGCTTCATCACGCCACGTGACTTCCCAAGGAGGGAGGTCACGGCGTGATGCCCCATCACGTCACGTGATCTTCCTCTCACAGATTGCTTCTCCTTCTCCAAACTTCCGAATTTCAGAAAAAAAACATAAAAACCCAGAAAAATCGTGAAAACAGAGTACAACCAAAACTCCAAATCCCAATTTGTCTAAATCCATTTTTCATGCAATAATTATACAAACACGTACCTTTAGGTCTTCTGAGCACATTTAAAGCAATTTCACTCACATTATTCACATTATCGAATAATTAAAATATATAAACAGAGAGAGTCACAACTCAGAATTTCACATTCATATACATGTATAAACATCTCATTTGCACACTCATAATCTTTCTTTCTCTACCTAAATCATGTATACACAATACATTTCTCATGTATCTTTATAAATGAACACACATAGCTAATATTAACATCAAACAGCAACTAGGATCCAAAATTGATCAAAGACAGACACTCCCAAACCTGATGATGAAGCTCAAAAATGTCCACTGTATTCTTCTTCAATCAACAACCTTCTCTTTCCCTTTATCCCTCTTCTTTACTTCAGATGCTTGCAACAGATGAAACCACAATTCATTAACCCATGAACAGAATCTCTATAAACCCAAAGACGAGAAAAAAGAAAATCAACCATAAAAATCCTATAGAACTCTTGCCACTTACCTTCTGAAGCTTCTAACAAACCCAAACCTTAGTTCCTCAACAGAAATACACACATGCAAATGGAAAAGAACAGCAAATGGAGAAAAAAAAAGAGCAGAATGTGGTTTATGTGAGAGAGAGAACAAGAAAAGAGAGAACTTTCAGTCTTTTGTTTCCAGCCAACTAAATTTTTCTCAGTCTTCTCTTTTCCCTCACCACGTGCACACACTCTCCTTCCACTTGGCACACATGCACAGCTTCACAAACCCACTTATTCCTCTTTTACAATCTGATCCAAACAATATTACCAATAAGTCCTTGTCAATTACATTTTACTCACCAAACTAAAAAATCTGCCATTTAGAATACTTTTATTTCCTTGCAATAATCCTCTTTTCCTCATGCAAAATTACCCAATTGCCCTTAATTGCCCAATTAAAATTGCTAAATTCAATTAGGCCACTTATGGGGTGTGACAATAAATGCCCCGCAGGTCGAAAACCGAAAAAAGGTGGCCTTGCTAAAATTGGGCGCCCTGTCAGGGTGAAAATCGAAAAAAGGCATCCTTGTAAAAAATTAAGGGCCAAGAGAAAATGTTCAATCGAGAAAACCCGAGAGGGCCGATTGATAACAGGAGTTTGATGCTTACAAGATCTATTCCGAGATTAGGTGTAGCCTTGGGCTATTGAATTCTTGTTAAATAAGGATCATGTATGATGAAATCATATAGAAATGTACTCAATTTTGCAATGAAGAAAAGAATACAATTTACATTTTCATTGTTCTTCTAGTTCTGCCTTAAAAAATATATCACTTATTCATCTAATGACTATTGTCTAATCATTCTGTCAGAAGGTGCCTAAGCAGATGTGTGCTATTCACTCTTAGTGGTGGTTTTGATAATAGCCTTCTCTTGCAGCTAAAATAAAAAAATAAAAAAATAAAAGAAAAAGATAAAAAAAAAATCTTGAAAAAAAAGAGGCCGTTAGAGATGAAAACCGTAACTGGCTCTCTAAGCAAAAGTTAGGCCAAAGGGCAGGGTGAAAACCTGGAGACAGGCAGTCTGCCTTACAAAAAAAAAAATATGATGTAAAAAATAAAAAGCCGCTGGTTTAGGTTGGGTCCCTTCCAGGCAAAAGTTAGGCAAAGGGTTATGTGAAAATCCCTAAAGGGACGCATTTCCCACAAAGAAAAGCTAGTGTGAAAATCCACAAGGGACGCACTACCTTTTAAAGTAATGACTTCCAATGCCTGGAGCAATAAGGTGGTATACTTCGGATGATCTTCTTTTTAGCCAGATACGGCATAATTCAGGATATGAGTCAGAATCCTGGGCATACGATCATTGGTCAGGGGGCAAAGATGCACACTTGATGTCTCTCTCAGAAAATGTTTTGGGGTCAGAGTCCCTAAAGCCAAAATGTCACTCTATCAGATTCTTGGAAGCGTAACGCAGCAGCCAAGCTATATCCTCGGCAGACCCTTAACCACCTAGGATAGGGTCAATCTATTTTTCCAAACATTTACATCTCATATACACTTAAATTTCATATATTTTTCTGTGCACATTACTTTGCAGGAATATCTAAATGAAGATCATTGATTTTTGCACTTTTAATAGTCTGTAGCAGACTCGGTGCGGTCATCTGCAGATGACACCCTTGCACTTTTGGTAGTCTTGGTAGCGATTCGGTGCATTTCTTTCGTGCGCTTTTGGTAGTCTTGGTAGCGGCTCGACGCATCGTCGTCTGTGGATGGCACCTGCACTTTTCGTAGTCTTGTCAGTGACTCGGTGCAGTGTACTTTTGGTAGTCTGTAGCAGACTCGGTGCAGCTCAGAAGAGCAAGTTTCGTGTTTTGTAGTCTTGTCAGCAACTCGACGCATCATCATTAGAAGATGGAACAGTGCACTTTTGGTAGCCTTGGTAGTGGCTCGGTGTAGTTCTTTCGTGCACTTTTGGTAGTCTTGGTAGTGACTCGGTGCATCTCTCTTGTGCGTTTTTATTAGCCTTATCAGTGGCTCGGTGCATCGCTATCTGCGGATAGCACCTGTACGTTTAGTAGTCCTGTCAGCGACTCGGTGCAGCGCACTTTTAGTAGCCTTGTCAGAAGCTCGGTGCGATTTTTCATTCTGCGCTTTTAGTAGTCTTGTCAGTGGCTTGGCGCATCGCTATCTGCAGATAGCACCTGTATGTTTAGTAGTCTTGTCAGCGACTCCGTGCAGTGCACTTTTAGTAGCCTTGTCAGCGGCTCGGTGCGATTTATCTTTAACGTTTTGTAGTCTTGGTAGCGACTCGGCGCATCACCATCTGAGTATGGTTCCTAGCACTTCGTAGTCTTGTCAGCGACTTAGTGCAACTCGGAGAGGATATTCATATTTCAAGTCATAGCAGTGTTCCCCAGGGAGCAGCAGGAAGGTGGCCGCCTCAGGTATGCGCTTCTTTCCTTTTCCTGAATTTTAGCTCACCTAGGCACCCACGCACTAGCCTCCCCAAAATTGGGGGAAACTGTAGACACCGGGCCCCGAGTAGCCTTGATCAGGATTACCCAATGATGAAATTAAGTGTGCCGATTTATAGGCAAAAAGAATGAAAGTTGGAAGTGATGGTTTCCTTGTCGATTTGTTATTTTAAAATTAAATAAAAATGTATTTAAAAAATATTTTTAAAGTATTTTAAAAATTATTTTGTGATGAAAAAGTGAGTTTTTAAATTATTATATTTTATAGAAAATAAAAAAAAAATTCCCGCCAGTGTCGGCCCGCGACAGCGTGCAGGCGAGGCGCGTGGGGCACTCGCCAGCACGCTGGACGGCGCGTAGCGCCCAGCGCGCACTGCCCTTGCGCGAGAGACGCGCTGGGCGTCGCTCGCCCCTGTCGCCCCTTTTGGCCGTTTTTGACGTTTTTGGCCCAAAAATCAATTTTTTCTTCATTTTTGTTTTGCATAATTTAATGCTAAAACTTTTTATATTCCAAACCTTTGATTTTCTTCAGTTTTTAGTATTTAATGGGAATTAATTTAATTTAATTTCCCAATTAAAAAATCTGAATTTTGAGGGGAGTAAAAAGGGTTTTTTAGTGAGAATTTGGAGGGATTTTTCTTGAGAACAAAATTATTTTCTTCTTCTTTCTTTTTTCAAGAATAAATTGTCTGAATTCCTAAAGGAATTTCCAGCAATTCTTAAGGCAAAAAATAACAATTTTTGTTCCTGAGAATTTTCTTATTTTCAATTGACAATTTTTGCTTTGAGACAAATAAATAAATTATTTGTTCTTGAGTAAAAATTCACTTTCAATATTTTATTTTCTAATTTTATTCCAACAATACAAGACAAGGAATTGGATCTTACCTTCTCTTCATCAAGATAAATTTTGAGAGTAAACATTCTTGGCTCAATTTCTTAGTTTAATTTTTAATTTAATTTTTTATTTCTAATTAAATAGTTAACATGTAAATTCTTTTAGTCTTATTATTTTCTACTTATTTCTTATTTTTTGTTTTTTATTTGATTAGTTAACAATGTAAATTCTCTTAGAACTATTTTATTATTTTTATTTAATTGTTCATATTATTTTTATTCAATTATTCATATTATTTTTATTTAATTGTTCATGTTGTTCATATTGTTCATATTTTTCACATGTTGTTATTATCATTATTATTATTATTTTTATTATCATCATTATTATTTTTACCATGTGCTTATGTGATTGTCCATATTGTTATTGGTATTATCATTTACCATGCCTTAACATGTCATGTTTGTTTCTTATTGTTCTTGCATGTTTATGTGGTTTATTCATATCCTTGGTTATTATTATTATTATTATTATTATTATTATTATTATTATTATTATTATTATTATTATTATTATTATTATTATTATTATTATTATCTTGTATGATGAATTTTTTTTATTTATATTTTTATACATGCTGAATTTTATGTTTATTTTATTCATGTTTTTATGCATGTTGGGTTTTATCATTATAGTTTTATGCTTGCCTATACATGTTGAATTTTATTATTATTATGTTTTTCTTTTTATGCATGTTAAATGAGTAATTGGTTAAGTTGGATTTTTTTTATTATGTCATTAAATTAATTGGTCATGCATGATACATTTTTTATTGGCTTTATTTTTATGTCTTTTATATTATGTGTTTAAATTCATTGTTTTTACTAACATTTTTTTATTTGTCTTCTTTTTCTCAAATGCTTACTTTCCGTGTGTGAGTTTTTTATGGCAAGTGGGAGCTCATGGAGAGTTGATGATACACTTGAGAGCTACGTTGTTAATTTATTATTTTTCTTTCATTTTGGGTTTTGTTTATATGTTTTAATATGTAATTTTAAATAATTTATTTTTCATGCGCGATAATTTATATGCACGTTAATTTAAAAGGTCGCCAAAATATTTCTATTAATTAACTTAGATTTTCCTAATAAAAATGGGACCAATGTCCTAACTTTTTTCATCCAAAATAAATTATGACTTTAAAATTGTTTTCTTTAATTATGCATGAGAGGACCAACGTCCTCATTTTTAATAAATATCCCGATTTATGTATGAATTGTATTTTATTTACAAATGAGGGTTGTATTCCGCCCCTAGTTTTGTTGTAATTTATTTTGCTTTCATTTATTTTATTTATCGCTTTTATTATGTGCTTGACATGCGCGTTTAATTAAATTGCATGAAAATTGAATGAGAAATGGGATGGAATACTAAATTCAAAACTCAATTATAAACTGAACCAAAGGTATGAATAAATGGGGAGTCCCGAACCATCTCTGGTCTTTGGGCTCAATGAGGCGAGAGGACTATTTCGATGTTCCATTGGAATGGGACTTCCAAGATAGCTCTTGTGTCCCGTAAAAAGGCTTTAACTTGCATAGTCTTAGGCTCCACGAGGCGAGAGGACCATCCTAATGTTCTATTAGGATGGGACCTCCAAGACCCCTCTGGCTTGCCCAAAATGGACATAGCAGCTCCGTCTTAGGCTCACTGAGACGAGACGAACTGTCCCAATGTTTTATTGGGTGGTGACTCCATGAAATCTCCTTGTTGCCCAAAATAGACGCATTTGTAAATACCTTACAAGTTTTATGAACCTCTCTGGATAGCCCTAAAGCGGGCATTCGGGAAGCCACGGGGTTTGGCGCGCGTCAAAACATGCCAGAAGGATCAACCACAGTTATTAGCGACAATCATATGCCAATGGCTCGACGGCGATAATCATATGCCAATGTCTCGATGGTGATAATCATATGCCGAACGGACCAACTGCAGTCCATAGACTATGGGGTTAAAGTCACAATTTGTAGTCTGTATAACGACTCATTGATGACAATCACAATTCACAAACCATCTTCAGTCAACATAACAAATCAAGGGTGAAAATTGCAATTTGTAATCTGCATAACGACTCATTGATGACAATCACAATTCGCAACAAGCAACTGTCCTTCAAAGGGAATTTATCTGTTCCTCAAAAAACATTCAATATAGTCCTTCAGAGGGCACTCGTTCCTCAGGGAACAACCAACCCCCTTTAGGGGGCACCCATCCAGCATCAACCCAATCGTGGTTTAACACGTCGACAAACTAACTTTAACCAATTACGTTCAGCAAACCAACTTCAGCAAAGGGCTGCCACATCCATAAATGACAATAGCACCGACTTCAACTAGGGGTTAACACGTCCACAAGTTATCGGTAACCACCACTTTAGCAAAAAGGTTAACACATCTACAAGTTGGTAGTACCACCATTTCACCCAAAGCCCTCTCAAGAGGCACCAACTCAACAAAGCCCTTTCAATCGACATGTCATGTTAGATCACTCTTCCCATTAGCTCAACCGTCATAACAAGGTGACCACCTCAGGTACGCGTCTCTCTCCTCCTCTTGAAACTTTAGCTCACCTAGACACTAGTGTACTAGCCTCTCCAAAGTTGGGGGCAACTATAGACACTGAGTCCTAAGGTGACAAAAAAAAGAAAGAAAGAAAGATTATATTAAATTAATTAATTAGTTTTGTAGGAAAATTAAAATTAACAAAAAATAAATTAAAATAAATTAAAAGTCAAGAGAGAGGATATTTAGGAGGAAATCAAGGAGAATAAAACCTGGGACCCTAGATATAAAAAGGAAAAAAATAACCTAAAAGGGGGGAGAAAAAAAGAACAGAAGATAAAAGCCAAAGAAAAAAAGAAAAGAAAAAAAAGGAAAAGAAAGGGGACAGGGATAGAGAAGAGAGACGGAGGCAGACCGCCGGTGGACCAGTGGGCCAGCATAGGTTGCAGCGAGCTAGCACCTCCGTGAAGCAAGCCCCGTACCCCACATGATTGCCGTGCCACTACAGCAGCCTCCCCTAACGTCGTCATTCTCTCTCACACGATTTACTCTTTTCGCAATGCGAGACCTTTGTCCCACCTTTCCGACCGCCTCTGATGACAGATGGCGACTTGAGTAGCACCGATCGACGGAGGAGAACGAGGTGAGTCTTGTAGTCACCAATCGCCCTTAGTCGTCGGAGATTGAAGCAGATCAGAGCAAGAGGAACCGAGCCTGCCAACAGCGATTTCGGCCAAATAGCGAGGCTTCTCCGTGCGTGGCCACTGGCAATGGACTCCTAGCACCCCAATCTGCCTTTCGGTCACGGCGGTGTTGACCACCAATGAGCTTCCGGTGGGCTCCGGCAAGGCAGCTGGTAAGTTCCTTATTTTTATTTTTATTTTTTATTTAATAATATTATTATTGTTATTTATTATTATTATTATTATTATTATTATTATTATTATTATTATTATTATTATTATTATTATTATTATTATTATTATTATTATTATTATTATTATTATTATTATTATTATTATTTCGTTTATGTCTTATAATTGTGATTTTGTTAATTATGTTAGTTTATTCTATTTCTATTGTATTAGATCAATTATTTTTCTAATTTATTTGATTCAATTATTTATTCATTTATCATTTTGCTTCAGTTAATCCATTACTGACCAATATTGTTTGCTCTCATGACCGCGGCCGCGACTGCGAGGAGCATACGGCTTGTCTTTAGGCTAGGCGACGCACGACCGAGGTGAACAGTTTAGGATTTATTTAATTATATTCAAGGCATGTATAATTATTATTTTATTTTCTTTTATTTCCTTTAGGTCTGTAATAATAAAGGTTTTTTTGACCGCATTAAAAAGAATCAACACAAAATAGTTTCTACTAAAATGGGATTTTTCTAAATAAAATATGACCGTATCCTAATTTTTCTTCCAATAAAATATTACTCAAGAAATATTCAATTTTGTAATTATGAATGTGGGAACCAATGTTCCCACTCAAATCAATATCTCGTTTTATGTATGTATTTTATCTCTTATATTGCTTTTCATTCTATTTGTTGAGGTTGTATTCTGCCCCTTTTTCCATTGTAAGTTAATTACAGTTTATTTACTGCTTTCCCCTACGTGCTTGAGATTGTGCTTTAATTAAATCTTTTGAATCGTGTGAGAAAAGAGATGGAAATTTAATATAAAAACTCACTTATAACTTCAATTAAGGTATAAGTAAGGGTGATGTCACAAACTCTCTCTGATCTTAGGCTTCATGAGGTTAGATAACCCTTCGTATATTTTATTGGAAGGCAATTCCAAAATACTTCCTTTTTGCCAAAAATAGACACATACGCATGGTCTTAAGCTCAACGAGGATAGATGAATGTGACACGCGCCGAACCTCGGGGCGCCCTGAACTGCCCGCTTCTAGGGCTTTCGGGATGAGATTCATAAGAACTTGTAAGGAATTACAAGTGCGTCAATTTTGGGCAACAAGGAGGTTTCATGGAGTCGCCACCCAATAGAACATTAGGAAATGTCATCTAGCCTTAGTGAGCCTAAGACAGCACTGCTATGTCCATCATAGGCAAGCCTGAAGGTGCTTTGGAGGCTTCCACCCTAATGATAGGATGGTCCTCTCGCCTCGCGCTTAGGCAAACCAGAGGTGTCTTTGAGGTTTTCACCCTAATAAAACATTAGGATGCCCTCTCGCCTCGTGGCGCCTAGGACTGTGCAAGTTTAAGCCTTTTTACGGGACACAAGAGGTGTCTTACAGGCTTCCACCCCAACAGAATGCTGAGATGGCCCTCTCGCCTCGTTGAGCCCAAAGACCAGAGTAGGTTCGAGACTTTCCATTTATTCATACATTGATTAAGCTTATAATTGAGTTTTGAATTTAGCATTTCATCCCATTTCTCATTCAATTCGGTGCAATTAAATTAAAGCATAAATTATCCATCCAAGGGAAATAATAAATAAAAGCAGCATTAAAATAAAGTATCTAAAGATAGATTACAATAAAACTAGGGGCGGAATACAACCCACATTGTAAATAAAATACAAAGCATGCATAAAATGGGATATATATTAAGGGTGAGGACATTGGTCCTCGCATACATATTTATTACAAAATAATTTTTGAAGTGTCGATTTTATTTGCTGAAAAAATAGGACATTGGTCCTCAATTTACAAAAGATCCCAATTTAATTAATAAAAAACATTTAACCATTTTTATATTAGCGGGATTAAAATAATATTTACAACAAATTGGAAATGAAGATAGACTAAAAGGAGATAGGGTAAAGAAAATGAACCAAATTGGTGTCCCCGAATTATCCTAGCGGGCTCCCCTTCTCAATGCCCCATATTTAGTGAAAATAAATAAGCTCACAAGAAACAAACAACATGTAAGTGGGATAATGAAATAAAATAATGGAAATAAAAGGAAATATTAGAAATAAAATAAATAAGCAATAGATATAAATAATATCTATATGTTGATGAAATAATTATGAATAAATAAAATAAGAAAATAAAAGAAAAGTAGGATTGGGCCCAGAATATTTACCCTCAGAATTCGTGCTCGATGAAGGGAAAATATGATTGATTTCCTTGATTTGATCTGCAAAATTAAAGTTGAAAATGAAAAAGTCGGAGTTTTATTCCAAGAAAGAAAGCTGCTTAAAAATGAAGAATGAAAGAAAATAACAACTCAAGAACAAAAAATTATTTTCTTTGTCTCGAGAAGGATTATTTTATTGAAAACTGATTTGAGAAATTTATTTGAACAAGAAATTTCATAAAAAAAGTAGAGAGAATTCTGTTGAAAAAGAAAGAATGAAAAGTAAGAAATCCGACCACTTCCCTTGATCCTCAGACTCCTATTTATATGTAAATGAGGATAAAGATACAAAATTTAAATCTTTTTGAAATTCAAAATTCAAAAACAAATCTTTTTAAAATTTAAATTTAAAAAATCAAATCCTTTTCAAAATTTGAATTTAAAAAAAAAATCCTTTTTAAAATTTGAATTTAAAAACAAAATCTTTTTTAAAATTTAAATCCTTTAAAAATATATATCAAATCCATTTGAATTGAAACTTGATTTTAGAAAATAAAATCAAATATTTTTAAATTCAAATTAGATTTAAGGATAAAATCAAATCCCTTTGAATTCAAATTAGAATTTAAAATATAAAATTAAATCCTTGACATTTATCTTAAGGACAAATAAAATTAAATAAAATTAAATTAAAAAATTAATTTATTAATTTTAAAAACTGAAAAATATATAAAAATACAAAAAATGGGATAAAAAATTAATTTTGGGAAAAAATTATGAAAAAAGGCCAAAAAATGCATTTTCGACGAAATTGGGCATTTTGCGGCGGAACAGGGGCGACTGACGCCCGTCGGCGCGCTGGATGGGCATCGGTCGCGCGGAGCAGCACGCGGATGTGCGCTGGGCATCGCTCGCATGGGTGACGCGCGCGGGGTGCCCCCGCGCCTGCGCGCTGCCGCGCGTTGACATTCGCGAGAATTTTTTTTATTTTTAAATTTAACTAAAAAATACTATAATTTCTAAACCCCATTTTTCAAATCTAATTTTCAAAATATTTTTTTTTTTTATTTTTTTACTCTAAAATACAAATTTGACCAGGAAATCATCACTTTTAACCTTTTTGCCTGTGAACAGGCATCTTATCATCATTGGGTAACTCCAATCTGGGCTGTCTCAGGACCCGGTGTCTACAATGAACTTTCTCAATATTTTATTAGGTGACAACTCCAAAACATCTCTTGTTGCCCAGAATAGATGTGTAACACCCCCACACCCCCTGGAAGGATATCAGGGCGCCACGCGGACACTTACGTATACATGTACATATACATACACTAGCGGATGCGATAGCATTATACACATCCAAATAGGATAAGTAAATCAAATAATGCTTGGGCCCAACATGCATTTACAAATATGATACATATCTATATACATATTACAAAACTATTACCATTTTACTTTACATATTCGTCTCAGTATATATATTACAATAAACTTTACATGTAACAACTATACTCTTTTATCACATAATGATGTTACTCAAAACATCACAAACTCTATTTCTATCTTATACAAAACGATATCAAAACAAAACTCCTAGTGGCCTTGACCTGCAGATGCCCGCTCACTGATCCGAACCTGTGAACCTACACGAAAATAAACATCCGTGCTAAGCGATAACGCTTAGTGGGGATGAAAATAATGTAAGGTACTTCTTTACGAAGTCACACACAAATCACACATTTCATATAAAAATAATCAAATAGCTCATGCATATAACTTGCAACCTTGTACAGATCATGTGTTCAAATATAACATTAGCCATGTGTTCACATATAACATTAGCCATATGTTCACATTCATGCAACATTTACTTGTATATAAAACTGTCATGTACTTAAACATTACTCTTGTGTGCTATAACACTTATTCAGAACAATACTCAGAATAATTTCATGTTCACTATACAATATTAATAAGCCTGAATTCCTTTCATGGTGGATACGGGTAACTCTGGATACTATTTATAGTATCTTCCATGTGGAGAATTAACTCAAAACTCTACTGAATACACGAGGTATTCAAAACTCTGGGCACAATTAAGGCCAACTCTAGCAGCTGCACTCTAACACTTTATAAGCATGCTTATCTATCCACTATAACTGTAATCAGGCTCAATAAACAACTCAATTATGCTTTGTACTATTGACAAACTATAGTCTATAATTCAAGTACATTGATCAAATTCAAAACTATTTAATTCATGTACAACTTTATTAATCATGTTCATTTAACTTGTATTAACCCTGTAAGAGGTTTAAAAGATAATTTTAAACCAAACACTGACCAAATGGTGATATACAAAACTCACCTAGACATATATCCACTCAAAATAGAAGTAACAGATCGAAATAGAACTAACAGAGAAGGAGAGAGCATGAGCACTACTCGTGCTCACTCTCTCCTCTTGTCTCTGGTTGAGCACGACACATGCTCCTCCTTCCTTTTCTCTCTGAGACGTTCTACTCAACACGACTAGGACATCACCAAACTTTTGACGAACGTGTTTCTTTCGTGATCGCGACAGAAGGCTCCGTCAGGAACCTTAACGAGACTACTTCTCACCTCAAACTTGTATCGTCTAAACCAACCTCTAAACGTCATTTTCAAGCAACACTTTCTGCTTAATAATTGTTCCCTAGGATGTTAACTTTTAAATGGGTTAAATGGGACAAACCTCTGGTCATTTGGACATCTATAACAAAAGATATGAACTAAATAACCTATACTGCTCCAGCAACCCGACTCAAACAGGGACACTACGGATTTGGCAAATTTTTGGGATCTTATAGCAATAATTAGCTCAAGGTCATTTCTAGGACTTTTGTAGACATAGAAGTCATGGTTCTAATGGCTCAACAATCACTCAATTGAGAGGTTTGGAACTATACTTATAACAAAAACACTTCACAGAGGTCAGATGCAAAATAAACAGAATTTGCCAAAACCAAACTTTATCATCACAACTACATGGTAACCTGTCTAACAATCAAGTTACATACTTATAAACATATATACAAATATCATAAGCACTGTAAGCAATCAAATTGAACATCTAACAAATATACTCTAAAAGAGCAGTTGAGCTAATTAAAGCTCATCAAGCATCTCTCTATTCAAATATGTTTTTATTCAAACATATTTCATGTAAACACATGCAAGAATAATAAAATCACACTCGATCCCTACCTCTAGGAGCTTGATCACAGCTCTCTACTTGTTCCGTTCTTCTCTTTGCCTTTGTCCAACTTCTTGTCCACAACTTCCATGCATAAATCAACCCAAGGAACACTTAAACCAAACTCTTAACTTTAAATCAAAACATGAATATGGAGAGAAAAAGGAGGTCAGATTGGAAGACTAATTAAATTAACCTTGTCAAGGACCAGCTCTACCCTTCACAGCTCTCTCTTCAACTAACCCAAAAAGGCTCACTCAAAGAGCAAATGAAATGAAAAGGGAAAGAGCACGGTAGAAAACCAGGAGCAAAGAAAGAAAAGAAGAACAACTAGCCAAAGGTAAGATCAACGTGGGAAAAGAAATGGAAGAAAGTGAGCAAATGGTCAATCCTTATCCAAACTATTAACTATACTCATAAATGCCACTTACCAAATTAATTACATGCATATCTCTTTACATAACATAAGCTTAACTCATGCCATGTGTCCAAACCCTACAATGCCACTTGTCAACCTCCTACGCCACCACGTGTCCAAAAGACATCAAATAATCCAACTTAAGTACGCTTCACGTGAAGCATTCTGTCGCGGTCGCGACATAACCCACACACAAGCCACTTACTCAAATACACTTTCTTATACACACAAACTCTTGAATTCCCGAATAAAGATTCCGAAATTCTACTAGGGCCAAATCGGGTTGTTACAAGATGTACTCATAAGTTTGACCAATCTTCATGAGTTTAATGAATCTCTCTCAGACCCTAAAAGCGGGCCTCCGAGAACCACAAGGTTCGGCGCATGTCGCACCAAGTTATCTAAGAAAGATGCTAATACCATTAAGTTCAAAGTTTCAAATACCTCCTATACTTTATCAGTGTCAGATTTGGTAAGATATCTTCATTTACTAGTGGATGGGGAGATCAAAATTGTTGGAGATCAGAATGAGAAATGGGCTATCATTGGAACGCCAAATACTCACTTTTATTCTAGCAACACCAAATCCATAAAGCTCAATTCATCTATCTACTAATACCTTCACAAAGTGATGTCTTATTCAGTTTTTGTTAGGTCGGGGTGTCCTAGCAATGTCAAAACACCTGACTTATTCTTCTTATTCACCATAAAGAGCTGTATTAGGGTAAATATTGTCCCTTGGTTATGCAAGCAACTGAAGAGGGCCACTGCAACTTTAGGCAAGAAGATAAGGATTGGGGGATTGATCACAGTGATCATAAGAGCCCTTAATATGCCATATCCTCAGGTGGGACCATTTTTGGGCTCACCATATGTTATGGATGAGAAAGTAGTCCTGCGATACAAGATAGCCACAAAGGACCTTTCTTCAGAGCATAGCTATAGGCTGAGACGAGCTAATGATGTGGAAGCGCTTGATAGCGATAAGGATGGAGAGTATGCTTTCAATTATGATGGTGCACATGATCCAGTAGATCATGTTGATAAGGTTGCATTAAAAGCTGATGATCATGATGATGCCCACCACCACCACCTCCACCACATAAATCTATAATTAACTCTTCAGGAGGAAAGGCCAGACATATAATTCTCCCCTCCAGACATGAGTTAATTTTCATAAAATATACCATTTTTTTTACAGTTACTCCACCTTCAAATGGTTGGAAATTGAAAAGTGAAATGGTTGTGTGTGGAGTGTTGGAAATTGAACATGCTATGATTTTAAAATGTATTTGGAGTGATGGAAACTCAAGTAAGCATATGTGCATGTTTTCAATATGAATGTATTGTTATGCTTACATGTGAGCATCGATTTATGATGACAAGTGAAGGGTGCCATCAAACTAAGCATGCTTGTCAAAAAAACAAATATCAAAAATCATAATTATAAAATTTCATTTCATTATATAACATTATTCACCTTACACATTTAACCAAGTTCATAATTTAACTTAAATATAACAATCCCCATAAGTAACTTTGCATATCTAAGAGCTGACTTCTTTACATACCTATGTTACTCATATACATTAGAGGAATACATTACATTTATAAACACAATATAAAGCCTACTCAAGGAGATCCTATAGACATTATTGGCCTTGAAGGAACGAGATGTCCTTGGCGACGCACTTGATTTCGAGACCTGCACAGATGGAACACCCATACAAAACGTAATGGCTTAGTGGGGATCATGCATGATGTGGACGACCACTCACAGCAATCATCATTGGTTAATCACACATATAATGTATGCATATATTAAAGCAAAGCATTATATCATAATCTTATACATAATTATTCAATTAAGATTATTGCATACGTTAAGTTTATGCATGTGTCTTACCCACACTTTGGCAAACATACATTTATTGGGTTGAAATATTAATCCTATTCTTTAATCATTTACAATCCACAATACCTATTCCACATATTCACGTAGCATACTTTATTTACGGCTAACCTTCAATTCATGCATTAAGGTACATTTCTTATTTCATATGTCATATAACACCCTTATACCCGTAAATGATACAGATATCGGATGTCACGGCGCTGCACTGTCAACTACTACAATGCACTCGATAGTTCAGTGAAATTTGTTTTTCCACCAATAACAATCACAGCCATACATATGCAAAACCATAACAATACACTAACAATAAAACACATGTCATACCATATGCAATTGCTTCCCTCTATAGCGATTGTATACATGTCATGCTAGTCCTTCTACCCTTGCTGTCGAAAACTTCCCTCGGTCGTCATTACATCTTCGGCCACATCCAAATCTACTATAACCTGAGCGCAGTAACATTCTACGCGCTGAGCATTAAAATGCTCAGTAGTGGATACAAATCCTAGGTTTTCCATATAATACTACATGCATGCACACACAAGCATATTTTCTTTATCACATCTTTTAAACATTAATTATGCACTTTAGTCATTTATCATTCTTATATCCTTTGTCGTATTTTCTTGTCACTACACCTTAACTTATTTAATTCTATTATCAGTATAATCACTATACATACTATTAATCTTGATAATTTTAACACTACGTCCGGTCTGTTAATTAATAATTAATTTCATTAAAAATCTTTCTTTATGTTCTTAACGATTCCGTTACATTTCCTTTAATTACACCAACTCTCTAGCACTTTACAGTTACACCAATATATTCACCACATAATCAAAACTGTTACCATCATTATTGACATTCTTATAAATATTATTATTCATACTAACAGTTCTCTACACATTCACAATGATATCAATTTATATTATGGCTTTGACAATTACACTACCATATTATACTATTATCTTTAAATTTATTACTCCTCACTATAATTATTTAAATACTTTTATCATATTTTATTCGACAAACTATGCAATTAGACTCATTAATCTCTTTAATTTCCCTTCAATATTCATACATTTTAACTTAGATTCACTAAAACCTTTCACATTCTTCATATTTACTAATACCCTTCCATGTCACTTTATTATTATCATTAGTTAGAGTTATTGATTTTCTATTTTCTTTTCTTAACTTATAATAGTATATCCTAATTAATGTTATAATAATTTCATTTAATAGTCCATGCACTCATTAATGTACGATTAGGTCTTTATATTAGCACTGTTAGGATCAGTTACCCTTAAATCCCTCACTTTTTCACTTATTCACAATAATGTCACTGCATCACACTTTGTCCTTCATTATTTCTTGATTATAATTATGTCACTATATAAATTTAATTAATTTACACACACATACCCAATTATATATATATTAAATCAATTAAAACCATTATTCACTTAATAATTATTCATACCTTAATATCCCATTTTTATTAATTATTTATTCCTTAATTATCAACTATGCATTTAATATTTATGTTAATAATTTAATTCCACTTTAATCCCTTAATTAGCTTCACTATTGTAAATTTTACAATTAGGTCCCTAAACTTTTATCGAATTATGATTTTACCCTTAATTATCTTGTATTTACATTTATTCCCTTATCTACCATAGTTCTTTCAATTAATTCATTTTCCACATACTTTATACTTATACTATTCAATAATTACAATTAAATACTAAATTCATCATTAAAAATCACTTAGTCATTTATTTAACCACATTCTTGGCTATTTATACTTTAATCCTTCCCATCAACCACTAATTCAATTCACTACTATCATATATCAATAATTACCTTTCAATCCTTTAATTAACTAGTTTACGGTTGATTACAATTAAATCCCTCTTACTTTACATACACTAATTTAAGTAGGCATTAATTCATCAATTAAGTCACTTAATTAATCAATTAAATCAATTTATTAACTATATATACTTTATTCCTTAAATTTAACCTTACAATTCCAAAAATTACATTTGGGTCCTCATCTTTTCCAATAATTTCGTCTATGTCCCTTATTTTCACTTAATTACCAAAATACCCTTCTTTACACTAAATTACCAATTTGCCCTTATTTACTTTTCATTTCCGTCTTTAACCTTTATTGATCTACAAAATTACATTTTCGTCCCTACTTTATCATTTTTACACCAAATTGCCATTTTATCCCTATATTTTCATTTATTTACACAATTAACCTTTTAATTACACTTTTTACCTAACTTACTTCATTCCTATCCCATTAAGTGTAAAATTACCAATTTACCCCTAAACTTACTATTTTTTTCAATTTAGTTCTATTTTCACTTATTTTCTTATTTATCACTACTTCAATCAATTTAATTACATATTTACCATAATGTCTCCAAACTTTAACCAATTTACAATATTATCCTTCTTTTTACTTTATTTATAGTTATACTATTAATTAACTACATTTCCATGTCTAGTCACTTATTAACTTATAATTTATCATTTGATCGTCTATTAAAACATTTAACGGTAAAATTACACTTTAGTCCTTACAGTACCATTTTCAAGTCAAATGTCATTTTCAAACGTTATCTTATCTTTATCTTTATCTTTCTCTTAATCACTTATCTTATCTTATATTCATTTAATTATCCGTATTAATTCAAATTTAATCATTTTAAATTCACTTTTACCCTTTTGCCCCTAGTATCAATCCGGTAGAAAATCTACTGACCGGATATGCGGGATGTGGATCCCCCAGATCCACTACATTATAGAATGATCCCCAAGGAACCATTCAACACTAGCACTGCAATTCACTGAACACTGTAAACACTGAACACTACACTGAGATAGACCATCATTGGCCTATCGATAGTGAGTCGCCATGACTCGAACCGCGGTGTGGAATCCCTATGGCTAGCCAATTATATCCTGGACTAGATTTCACTACCAGACCACTAAGGGCACATAAAAATCATATTTGCAAATTATACAATATATAACATTAATTTACATCATTCCACCACCACAAGCACTTCACTTCCAAATTTTTCATCTCATTTATAAATTCACTTTTCTGTCACTTATTTAATCACTTTAACATTAGATATAGCAAGATGCACATTTTACAGTACACATCCCAATATTCTTACTTATTATTTATAATTAATACCAATTATGACATTTCTTCACTTTATTTTATCATAATCAAGAACATTAACTTTTGATATAATGTGTGTTCAGCACATAAAATATTCAATTAAACACTAAAAATTCTAATTAATTTATTTTACACTTCATTTCATTTATACATTCATTTTTAAACATTTATATTACCAAATTCGCAAAATTAACTATAAAATTATAAACATACTTATTGAACTATCACTTGTTCTATACTTTAAAATTTCTCATTTTAAACATTAATCGCTTCCATCTCACTTATTATTCCCTATTAACATTAAACATAACATTTTACACAATTTTCATCATACATGTCAATATCTTTACTTTATACATATTAGATTATCATACCAAATTAATTTCAATTAAATTCCATTTATTCTAATTAACTTACTACTCACTCTATTATCATTCTAATATTATTTTATACCATTACTGTAGCACCCCCTACCCATACATAGGCGATCCCATCCGATGAGGAGTGAGATGCCGTATGAGTCAAGGTGCCACCACACGGGTACATTACAAATCAAACATTCATCTAAAGCATACATTCATAAACACAGGGTAATTAAAAACTTTGCAAATAATATAAGGAACAGCTGATCATGCATTAATATAACAATATCCATTACATTGCTGTTCTGATCAACTTGCTGAAAATATAAAAGATTACATAACCCAAAAGATTAATACATATGTGAAAGCTATAAAAAAGATATAAGAGAGTTGTATTACAAAAGAATCATCCTACTACAAAAGACTAAGCCCTAACACTAACCCTCCTGTGTTGGCATGACTGGCGGCGGCTCTCCCAAATCAAAAATATCCTCCGCACCTACACGGGTAAGAACACCGTGCTAAGCGATAAACGCTTAGTGGGGAAACAAACATATGATATGGATGGCCACTCACAATGGTCGTCAAGGCATAACACATTCATAATGGCAAATGCAAATATCCATAACATAACATCATATATATATATATATATAATATGCTTACATATTAAAGCCATACATTCCACATCTCATATCCATATCCCTATTCATATTAACTGAATACACATCTCATTATTAAACTCATTTGAATATCACATTCGTATAATCATATCGGAGCAATACAAAGTAAATAGAACACATAACACCTGCTGGTTCATAATAGTGGATAACGAGTATACAGACAGTACCTTACGGGTACGAATCGATAACTGACAGGTCCCCGTTTGACTTCCTTAATTTTACTTTATCACTTTCAAAACATTTTACTGAGGGGACCTTAAACAAGATCCGATACTGAGGGGTTCGCGAGGAACCAAACGGGGACCTGATCGGGATCCGAACTGAACTGAGGCTGCAGCTAAAGACTGTATTAGGCATGCCTAACTATCCACTTACTAGACTCTAGCAGGTCATGCATAACACAATTTACATTCCAATATTCATCACATATAGAGTTCATACTTGAGCATAACTCACTTTACTATTACATATAACACATACTATTTTAGCATAGCAAAACACACAATTAAATGATGTTAGATAGTTAAAATAATACTAATTAATAATTGAAACCAAACACAAGTGGAAAAGGAGTGAAAAGGAAGGAAGTCAAAAATTTGCATAAGGAGGAAAGAAGCGTTTTACACGGCGGTATGGTCAATCCATACCGCCGTGTAAGACAGTTTACACGGGGGCATGGCTTAGTCCATACCGCCGTGTAACATGTCCAACACAGCTGGACAGAGGCATTTTACATGGCAATATGGAACGTTCCTTACCGCCGTGTAAGATGTCTTATACAGCTCCAAACAGAGGCGTTTCACACGGCTGTAAGGGAAACCCATACCGCCGTGTGAAACTCACAGCTCAAAACATATCTGGGCAGTAGCATTTTACACGGCGGTATGGTCCTTCCCTTACCACCATGTAAAACCACGGCCTGGCAATTTTTGAAGGCTTCCTTCGAATCAGACAGCGGTAAGCCTTACCCATACCGCCGTGTGATTTCTGGAAAACCCAGAAATCTGCAGAAAGTCACTCCAATTCCGAACCCAAAACCATACACATCACAATTCACACATTTAAACCATAACATCAACCTCAAACTTACCTTTCCTACCTGAGATACAAAGCCAATCATGCAAAAACATACATAATCATCTAACTAATTCTAACCTTAAGAAATCACATTCAACAATTCTCATACATGCGTGATGCAACAAAATCACAATCTTAAACTCACCCAACTAAATTCTAGGCTCAACATACTAAGAACATTAAAGCCCAAATACCAAATACCCATAAACATCACACCAATTTTCAGCATTCAAACCACACAAAATCATCAACCACCTAACACGTATAAAAATAATCCCAAACCTGTAACTCCTTAGCTCCTAGTCACTTAGATCCACTGCAACCAACCTTCTCCTTGCCCTTAGGGTCACGGGGAGGCTCAACTAAGATCACAACCAAAGAACACACAAAACAAAGCAAACCCTAAATCAATCTACACCCAGAAATCACAAAGAAAAAGATGAAGAACATGAATCAAAGCAAGACAAAGACACAAACTTACAAAATTAGAAGCAAGAGTGACCAATTTCCACCACCAAAGCTTGATTTCCAGCAAGTATTAACTAGGGAAGGGAAAAAGCAAGAAGGAGATAGAGGTAGAAGGGGAAAAACGGGAATGAATTTCTGATTTCCCTTCTCTCCTCCTTCTTTCCTTAATTCTTTTTCCCTAACCTAATACACATGTCAACCTCTTAGTGGTGGAACTTGCTCACTCACACCCTAATTCCATGCTTCACACACACACAATGCATTCCCAACTAATGCACACCCTACAATGATATGCTCATATGCACACAAACATAACTCAACTTACTCACATCCTACCGAGGTGTGAGCAAAACACACCTAAATGCAACTTAACTAATATACACCCTAATAACATACATGCACCACATGCTAACAAAACTCATAAAACATGCCTTTTTATTAAAATGCACTTATGATATGCCCTCACATACACACAAATGCATACATACATGTAACACCCCCACCGCCGCCCCCGTTGGAAGGGCGCCGGCGGGCGCGCTACACGACGCTCACTCACGACGCGACAAAGCATACAGCGGAAGCATACATGCGCTAAGCGGAAGCATTCAACAACTGATACTAAAATCTTAGAAAATATAAAAGATATAATAGGAAACATACTTCATTATATAATTAATCAAAATACAAGTTAGAGACAATGGCCCATAAGATTACATTTTAAATCCTTTACAAAAATACAGAAATACATATACAAAAAGAATTACAGTAGGAGACAAAAATAAACTTGACTCCTATGTGGCCTGCCTGCAGATGCACGACTCGAGCACTCCCAGAAATCCTTCACGCTACCTGCACGGGATAAAAGCCCGTGCTAAGCGATAATGCTTAGTGGGGAGAAACAAACACAACAGAACACTATACAAGGAAACATGCACTAACATACATAATCATTATGCATCAGAGTACAGAGATATAAAATAAATATATATCCAGAATAAAATAAGAGAAAAACACTAAACCAATACGCTGTCCAAAGTCACACTATAATCAGAACACTTCACTAAACCAGTACCAGACAGTTCAAACAAAAGCCTGAATTCAATGGTGGAGGATACGGGAACACGGCACGGGAGACCGAAGCCTCAGAAATACTTTAATACCCGAAGGCAGCGCGGGAGACCGGAGTCTCAAAACATTTTATCACTACACGGAAGATGACCATCTCGGAGGTCGACCGCTTCGCCCAAACGGGGCGGACAGAACAGCTGAACACTAACCCCTTCTTAAGCATGCTTAATTATCCCATACCTTGACACTTCAGGCTCGACAACACAATAACTCACCAGACAATACATAACAAAAACAATATTCAAATTAAGACTCTTATATAATATAAATCCATATCAAGGACACTAGTACAATAATATCACGAGTCAAAGGCACACACATATACCATGCAATAATGAGAAACCGTGCGAAGTGGAAAAAGAAACACATTCAGAAATCAAAGCAAGCAGGAAGGGCCTCTGTCGCGATCGCGACAGAGCACGGGGTACTTCGTCGCGACATCGCGCCAAGAGGCCTGGTCGCGGCGAAGCACTCGCGGCAGAATTTCACGGAACCGAGCTCTGTCGCGCTCGCGACAAGTGTCGCGATCGCGACAGTGACCAGTTCCTTCCTCCTCGCGCGCACGCTCGGCAGTACGCCCGCGCGGAGGTTTCCGCGACCGAGTTCTCTGTCGCGCTCGCGGCAATGCCGCGATCGTGACAGAGGGCTCATCAAGAACAAGGGGCCAAGTCCGCCTTCTGTCGCGATCGCGGCACTTGTCGCGATCGCGACAGAACCCAAATTCGCCCAATTCTGCTCTTTTCCTACTCTTTTCACACCCAACTCTTCATGCATGCACACAACATGCTCAAAACACTTACCTCTCGCCTTCAGCACATCACCGCATCATTCTCAAGCCACATAATCATTTTTTTACACAATATCAAATATAAATTCAACATGAAATCACTCACAACTAAACTCAAATTCAATAATCATGACATGTTCAAATCCCAAAACACGAAATCTTCACTAAATCAATAACACTTCACTAAATCACTACTCCAATAAATCATGCATTCATAAAACACTCAAGATTACAAATGACATGCAATCACAATATAGAGTTGATCCAAAGAGGAAAATTAGGGGAAAAACATAATCCAAAAACACAGCTCACCACACTTACATGCACTCAACCACGAACTCAAGCATTACAAAACAGGCTTCCATACCTGGAAAACGAAGCTTCAACCGAACTCCTCACGAATCCACTTTATCCTTACCCTGGCTCTTCCTTCTCTCTTCCGATTCTTGCACAACCCAACCAAATACACTTAAATCAAATCCAATCACAACCAAAACCAGAAATCCAAAATAACAAGAACAACACAATTCCCCAAACCGAACTCAACCACTTACCTTCAACACTTCTAGCTCAAACCTTCAAAGATCCCACTCAAGACTCAAGAAAACACAAGAAGAAAGAGATGAGAGCAGCAAAAATGAAAGAAGGAGAGAGAGGAGGACGGAAATGAAGAAGAAAAGGGAGAGAATGAGTTAGCTTCCACGGGAAGACTAACCCAAAAGCTGCCCCTCCCTTCTCTCTCTCTTACTTTACATTAATTGCTCACCAACTCATGCCACTTGTCACCATCTTAGAGAATCAAGCCATCCATCTTAACAACACCACTTATGTCACCATACTCTAACCACACACAAGCTTTCCTTACACAAATATCTTCCATGCACCAAACACAACCCACACCTTATAATTTCCAATATCCCACTTTCATCCTAGGCACCATGTACCACAACCCACACAATAAAAGCCCTTAAACCACTAACACCCTACAACTATACACTATAAGCACACACTATTATTTCCTTTAACACATAATTCCTTAATTTCCTATTATCCAAATTTCTCTTACTCAAATTACGAAAATACCCTTACTTTACCGACTTACCGCACAAATTCCGACCGGGCTCTATTTGTAACACCCCCTTCCCATACGTAGGCGATCCCATCCGAGAAGGAGTGAGATGCCGTATGAGTAAAGGTGCCACCAAGCAAGTACAAAGGATAACATACAATCATTCATAACATACATTCAGAAAATACAGAATAATTAAAAACTTTATATAAAAAGAAAGCACAGGCTGATCATGCATTACTATAATTAAACTATTACAATAATGTTCTGATCAGCAAGCTGATATAAAAATAATATTACATAACCCAAAATATAGATACAAAAGCGGAAGCTGATACATGAGAGTTCTAAACAAAAAGAATCAATAGCTGATACAAAACTGAGCCCTACACTAAAACCCTTCTGTGTTGGCTTGATGACGGCGACTCCCTCAAAGCAAAACGTCTTCCGCACCTGCACGGGTAAAAACACCGTGCTAAGCGATATACGCTTAGTGGGGAAACACACAAAAATTATGGACGGCCATTCACAATGGTCGTCAAAACAGATCACATTCACAATGGCATTATGCAAAGGATATAACATAATTGCTATAAGCATGTTCATATTTAAAAACCAAACATTCAGTATCTCAATAACCATATCCATTACAGAATAATCCAACATGCATTTCATCATTAAACTCATTCAGATAATCCATTTCATAGCCAGATCAGATCAGAACAATTCCATTAACATTTAAAGAATACCTGCTGACTCTAGATAGTGGATAACGAGTGTACTGAGGGTACCTTACGGGTACGAATCGAATACTGAGGGTACCTCACAGGTACAAGTCAAATATTATATCATTTATCAAAACATGTTATTTATATACTGAGGGAATCTTAAACAAGATTCTATACTGAAGGGTTCGCGAGGAACCAAACGGGGACCTGATCGGGGTCCAAACTGAACTGAGGGCTGCAGCTAAAGACTCTATTAGGCATGCCTAACTATCCACTTACTTGACTCTAGCAGGTTATGCGTCACACCGATCACATTTCAGGATATAGAGTATAATTCATCAGAAAATCATGCTATCACGTATATCGAAGCATCAAACAGTAAGACATGCATCATACAACAGTAAAGTCCATTCAGAAGAAATACCAAATTCATTTCTAAGTTAAAAACTAGGAAATTTCGGAAAAACGAGCTGAGCGGAGAAATGGGCGAGATCGGCTGGTCACTGGGCGTGACTGGCCTTCTCAACAGGCAGGTCACGTGACTTGCTTGTTCCTCGCCGGTCGCGTTGCGTGATCTTCTCAAATCCCGCAACGCCCTCGCAGGTCACGGCGTGACTGGACGTCACGACTCGTGACGTGCTTCTCCCCTTCGCAGATCACGTCGCGTGATCTCGCAGATCACGCAACGCCTCTTCTTCGCAGGTCGCACGACGTGACCGAAGATCACTTCGCGTGACTTGCTTGTTCTTCAGCTGGTCACGCGACTGGCTTCTCAGCAGGCAGGTCACGGCGTGACCGAGGGTCACGTCTCGTGACTTGCCTTCTTCCGTAGCGAGTCACGCGACATGAAGAAATTCAACAGATTCAACAGTACTTCGACTTTTCCAGAATTTCCAGAATTCTCAGAATAACAATTCAATCCTAATTTGATTTTAAACCATACAAACCTGACTTTACCTTCCAGAAATCATCTCAATTCACATAATCAATATACATGCAACTCAATTTAGCATTTAAACAACCAAATCAAAACTAATTGATTCAAGCTCTTCAAGAACATATAAACCCTAGAATTCAAACTAAACATCAAAATCGCACAAATCACAATCAAATATTCCCAAACCTGGATTCTATACTTCTATCACTTAGCTCCACTAGGACCAGCAACTTCTTTCCCCTTTGGATCACGTGGAGCCTCAGCTAGAACACAAACACAGTAAATGACCATTAACATGCAACCCTAATTAAAACTCAACCTAAAGAAGAAGATGAAGGTGTAAAGTGACAGTAAAACAAAGACAAGATATGCACTTACCAAGCTAGGGGATGCAAGGAGAGATTATCTTCACCAAATAAAACTAGAATCCACACCACAATGCTTAGAGTAGAGAAAATGAAGAAAAAGGAAGAGAAGAAACGTGAGATAAAGAAGATAACGTAAGTCTGTTATCTTCACTTCTTTCTTTTTCTTTTCTTTGCCCTAAGTATGTGTCTAAATCCTATTGATGAAGTTAATTGCTCACACCCTAACTCAACAAACATCACACACACATAATGTATTCTTAATTAAAACACCCTACAATGGTATGCTCCAATGTACACAATTAATTCCTAACTAATTCACACACTAATGCCATGTATGCACCCACATAATAATAAACCCCAAAATCATTCATTTTACTGAAATACCCTTATGACATGCCGAACACACGTGAATGCTTACACATACAGACAGACAGATAGACGGACAGACAGGCTCATTCTACTAGGGGGCAAATGGGGTGTGACAACTCTCCCCTACTAATAAGAATTTCGTCCTCGAAATTCTCACCTGAACTGAATAACTGCTGATACTGAGCTCTCATCGACTCCTCTGGTTCCAAAGTCGCTTCCTCGACTCCATGATGAATCCACAACACTTTAACCAAAGGAATCTGCTTATTTCGCAACTGCCTCACCTCTCGGGCTAGAATGGCTCTTGGTTCCTCATCATAAGAGAAGTCTGGCTGAACCTGGATATCCTGAACTGACAGAACATGCGAAGGATCTGATCTGTACCGACGAAGCATCGAAACGTGGAACACATCATGTAACTTTGCTAACTCCATCGGTAACGCCAATCTGTAGGCTACAGGTCCTACCTTAGCCAAAATCTCATAAGGTCCAATAAAACGAGGACTCAGCTTACCCTTCTTTCCAAATCGAAGCACTCTCCTCCAAGGAGAAACTTTAAGGAAAACTTTGTCCCCGATCTCAAATTGCACATCTTTCCTCTTCAAATTGGCATAAGACTTCTGTCGATCTTTGGCTGCCTTCAAATTCTGCTGCACTACTCTGATTTTATCTTCAGTATCTCTGACCAAGTCTAGTCCAATCATAGATCTCTCAGATAGCTCGGTCCAACAAATCGGAGTCCTACACTGACGGCCATACAAAGCCTCATATGGTGCCATACCGATACTCGACTGGAAACTGTTGTTGTAGGCAAACTCCATCAATGATACATATCTGTCCCAGCTACCCGGAAAATCCAATGCACAAGCTCTCATCATATCCTCCAAAATCTGAATAACTCGCTCTGACTGACCGTCGGTCTGAGGATGAAACGCTGTACTGAAGTTCACCCTAGTGCCCAAAGCTCTCTGTAACTCCTTCCAAAACTTAGAAGTAAACCTCGGATCCCGATCTGACACTATGGACAAAGGTACACCATGCAACCTAACTATCTCATCCACATAGATACTGGCCAATCTGTCCATGGAGTAATCCACTCTAACAGGCAAGAAGTGAGCTGACTTCGTAAGCCGATCCACAATAACCCAAACTGAATCATGCTTCCTCTGAGTCAAAGGCAAGCCAGAAACAAAGTCCATGGTGATGTCGTCCCATTTCCACTCAGGAATGGATAAAGGCATAAGCAAACCCGAAGGTACCTGATGCTCGGCCTTTACCTGCTGACAAGTCAAGCACTTGGAAACAAAATCCACTATATCACGCTTCATACCGGACCACCAATAGAATTGCTTCATGTCTCGATACATTTTCTCACTGCCTGGATGCATAGTAAAGACTGAACTATGCGCCTCACTCATAAGCTGACTCCTCAAATCCTCAGACTCTGGCACACATAAACGATCTCTGAACATAAGTACCTCATCCTGAACTGAGAACTCTGACTGCTTACCCGATCTAACCTCATGCACAATTTGCTGAAGCCTCACATCATCTCTCTGAGCATCCACAATCCTCTGTCTCAAAGTGGGCTTCACACGCAACTGGGCAAGCAAAGCCCCATCTGAACCAAAACGCCATCTGAATCGCCTCAAGAACAAAGCTGAAACTGATTTCCGACTCAAAGCATCGGCAACTACATTGGCCTTACCAGGATGGTAATCCACAATGCAGTCGTAGTCCTTAAACAACTCAAGCCATCTGCGCTGTCTCATATTCAACTCTTTCTGTGAAAGGAAGTACTTCAAACTCTTGTGGTCCGAGAAGATCCTACACTTCTCCCCATACAAGTAATGACGCCAAATCTTCAAAGCAAAGATCACAGCTGCCAACTCTAAGTCATGCGTCGGATAGTTCTTCTCATGTGGCTTCAACTGACGAGAAGCATAAGCCACTACTTTTCCTTCCTGCATCAGCACACATCCAAGACCAACTCCAGAAGCATCACTGTAAATGACAAACTCCTTACCCGAGATGGGTTGAGTAAGGATAGGAGCCTCCACAAGCAACTGCTTTAACCGATCAAAACAAGACTGACACCTGTCTGACCACTCAAATCTAACTCCTTTCCTCAACAATCTAGTCATTGGAGCAGCAATCACAGAAAATCCCTTAACGAACCGACGGTAATAACCTGCTAAACCGAGGAAACTCCTCACTTCCTGAACATTTCGAGGCGCTTTCCAATCAACTATCGCCTCAATCTTAGCTGGATCCACCTGGATACCTCTAGCTGAAATAATGTGACCCAAGAATGACACTTCTCGAAGCCAGGAATCACACTTGCTAAGCTTAGCAAACAAATGATGTTCTCTCAACATCTGCAAAACCAATCTGAGATGTTCCTCATGCTCACTCTCGTTCTTGGAATACACCAGGATATCATCAATAAACACTACTACAAATCGATCTAAGTATGGCCTAAACACACGATTCATCAGATCCATAAAAGCCGCTGGAGCATTAGTCAAACCAAACGGCATCACAAGAAACTCATAGTGGCCATACCTAGTCCGAAATGCAGTCTTCACCACATCTGCATCCTGAACTCGAAGCTGGTAGTACCCTGATCGAAGATCTATCTTGGAAAAGACACCTGCCCCTCGAAGCTGATCAAATAAATCCTCAATCCTAGGCAAAGGATACTTGTTCTTTACTGTAACTTTATTAATCTGGCGGTAGTCAATACACATCCGCAGGGATCCATCTTTCTTCTTGACAAACAGCACTGGAGCTCCCCAAGGAGATATGCTAGGTCGAATAAACCCCTTATCCAATAACTCTTGTAGCTGGGATTTAAGTTCCCTCAACTCTACAGGAGCCATCCGATAAGGTGCTCTCGAAATAGGTGCAGTACCTGGCATAATCTCAATGGACAACTCAACCTCTCTCTCAGGAGGCAAACCAGCCAACTCGCTCGGGAACACATCACTAAACTCCCGCACTACTGGAATATCCTCAATCTGAACCTGATCCCTCCTGGAATCTAACACAACTGCTAGAAAAGACTCACAACCTTTCCTGATAAATCTCTTGGCTTGCATCATAGAAATAACATTATTAACAGAACTAGCACCTAAACCTTTCAAAAACACAAGAGACTGATTTCTATCCCGAAGTACAACTGTCTTCCTATGGCAATCCACTACAGCCCGATGCTTTCCCAACCAGTCCATACCCAGAATCAAGTCAAACTCTCTGAAGGGTAACTCAATCAGATCCGCTGGAAGCACAGCTCCCTCAACAATCAGAGGACAACTCCTAAAAACTCTACTCACACTGACACTATGCCCTAATGGACTGGTCACACAAATCTCATAATCTAACTGATCAACTGAATGCAATTTATCAACAATTCTATCTGTGCACAAATATGAGTGTGTGGAACCAGGATCAATTAGAGCATACAACTCAGTGTCATGGAGTAGGAACTTACCGGCAATAACGTCAGGCGCATCCTGCTCATCTCTGGCTCTCATAGCATAAGCTCTAACGGCACCCTGAGGAGGATGCTCAACAGTCTCAGAAGCAGCTCCCTCTCTATGCCGACCACCTCTACCTCTACCTCGGCCTCTGCCACGGGTAGCCTGAGAAGCATTCGAACCGACCCTACTGCCCTCTCTCTGGGAACCTGAATCCTCCTGTAACCTCGGACAACCAGCCAACTGATGCTCCGAACTCCCACATCTGAAGCATGCACCGGAGAGCCACCTACACTCACCCCGATGTGACTTACTACAATGAGGACAAACTGGTGTAGTCTCAGCTCTACCACCCCTACCAGAACCTGACACAGCTGTAGAACCCTGACGTCTACCTCTAGAAGCCGAACCAGATGCTGATTCATCCTGTGGGTTCCTAGCTCTCTTACTCGAAGAAGATCCTCCACGAGAAGAACTCCTCCTCAGAGCTCTCTCTCTCATCACAGTCTCAGACAACTCAGCTCTCACAGCAGCCTCTACAATCTGATAGTAGCTAACCCCAGGAATACACATCAAGGAAATCAGAGCAATCTTCAGAGACTCATTTAACCTAGCCTCGAAATGCTTGCATCTAAAGTCATCAGTCATAACTCCTCGAGGGGCATAGCGAGATAACCTGTTGAACTCTTTCTCATAATCAGCTACCGACAAAGCCCTCTGCCTCAAACTCAAAAACTGCGCCCATCTCGAATCTCTATAAGTCTGAGTAATGTACTTCTTTGTGAACTCACCCTCAAAGAACTCCCAGGTAATCGGATCCGGTAACTGAGGATGCCTGCACACTAACTCCCACCATTCAAAAGCAGACCCCTGAAGAAGAGCTAATGCACACTCTGCCTGCTGGTCGGGAGGACACCGAATCTCTCTCAAAGCACGCTTCACTTTGTCTAACCATCTCTCTGCGATCTCAGACTCATTCAAACCTGTACCATAGAAATCCTCAACTCCTGCCCTCCTCAGATTCTCCATAGGTGCTCTAGGAGCAGTCACTCTCTCCAAAACCCTAGCCATGTCCTGATGCAGTCTAAACATAGCCTCTAAGGGCATGGCTGCGGCCTCGGGCTGGACCCTAGCATGCTGAGCCGACACAGTAACAGAAATAGACTGATCTACAGCTGGAGGATTCACACTCTCGGCGGATTCCTCACGAGCACCATGAGCAGAATTAGAAGCCATCTAAACAAACAAGAAACAACCGTATCAGCCAACACAGGACTAGACACATACACATCTAAGAAACTCAAAACAATCACAACAACACCCAGAAACGCCTAAACCTATGCTCTGATACCACTAACTGTAACACCCCCTTCCCATACGTAGGCGATCCCATCCGAGAAGGAGTGAGATGCCGTATGAGTAAAGGTGCCACCAAGCAAGTACAAAGGATAACATACAATCATTCATAACATACATTCAGAAAATACAGAATAATTAAAAACTTTATATAAAAAGAAAGCACAGGCTGATCATGCATTACTATAATTAAACTATTACAATAATGTTCTGATCAGCAAGCTGATATAAAAATAATATTACATAACCCAAAATATAGATACAAAAGCGGAAGCTGATACATGAGAGTTCTAAACAAAAAGAATCAATAGCTGATACAAAACTGAGCCCTACACTAAAACCCTTCTGTGTTGGCTTGATGACGGCGACTCCCTCAAAGCAAAACGTCTTCCGCACCTGCACGGGTAAAAACACCGTGCTAAGCGATATACGCTTAGTGGGGAAACACACAAAAATTATGGACGGCCATTCACAATGGTCGTCAAAACAGATCACATTCACAATGGCATTATGCAAAGGATATAACATAATTGCTATAAGCATGTTCATATTTAAAAACCAAACATTCAGTATCTCAATAACCATATCCATTACAGAATAATCCAACATGCATTTCATCATTAAACTCATTCAGATAATCCATTTCATAGCCAGATCAGATCAGAACAATTCCATTAACATTTAAAGAATACCTGCTGACTCTAGACAGTGGATAACGAGTGTACTGAGGGTACCTTACGGGTACGAATCGAATACTGAGGGTACCTCACAGGTACAAGTCAAATATTATATCATTTATCAAAACATGTTATTTATATACTGAGGGAATCTTAAACAAGATTCTATACTGAAGGGTTCGCGAGGAACCAAACGGGGACCTGATCGGGGTCCAAACTGAACTGAGGGCTGCAGCTAAAGACTCTATTAGGCATGCCTAACTATCCACTTACTTGACTCTAGTAGGTTATGCGTCACACCGATCACATTTCAGGATATAGAGTATAATTCATCAGAAAATCATGCTATCACGCATATCGAAGCATCAAACAGTAAGACATGCATCATACAACAGTAAAGTCCATTCAGAAGAAATACCAAATTCATTTCTGAGTTAAAAACTAGGAAATTTCGGAAAAACGAGCTGAGCGGAGAAATGGGCGAGATCGGCTGGTCACTGGGCGTGACTGGCCTTCTCAACAGGCAGGTCACGGCGTGACCGAGGGTCACGCGACGTGACTTGCTTGTTCCTCGCCGGTCGCGTTGCGTGATCTTCTCAAATCCCGCAACGCCCTCGCAGGTCACGGCGTGACTGGACGTCACGACTCGTGACGTGCTTCTCCCCTTCGCAGATCACGTCGCGTGATCTCGCAGATCACGCAACGCCTCTTCTTCGCAGGTCGCACGACGTGACCGAAGATCACGTCGCGTGACTTGCTTGTTCTTTAGCTGGTCACGCGACTGGCTTCTCAGCAGGCAGGTCACGGCGTGACCGAGGGTCACGTCTCGTGACTTGCCTTCTTCCGTAGCGAGTCACGCTTCATGAAGAAATTCAACAGATTCAACAGTACTTCGACTTTTCCAGAATTCTCAGAATAACAATTCAATCCCAATTTGATTTTAAACCATACAAACCTGACTTTACCTTCTACAAATCATCTCAATTCACATAATCAATATACATGCAACTCAATTTAGCATTTAAACAACCAAATCACAACTAATTGATTCAAGCTCTTCAAGAACATATAAACCCTAGAATTCACAGTAAACATCAAAATCGCACAAATCACAATCAAATATTCCCAAACCTGGATTCTATACTTCTATCACTTAGCTCCACTAGGACCAGCAACTTCTTTCCCCTTTGGATCACGTGGAGCCTCAGCTAGAACACAAACACAGTAAATGACCATTAACATGCAACCCTAATTAAAACTCAACCTAAAGAAGAAGATGAAGGTGTAAAGTGACAGTAAAACAAAGACAAGATATGCACTTACCAAGCTAGGGGATGCAAGGAGAGATTATCTTCACCAAATAAAACTAGAATCCACACCACAATGCTTAGAGTAGGGAAAATGAAGAAAAAGGAAGAGAAGAAACGTGAGATAAAGAAGATAACGTAAGTCTGTTATCTTCACTTCTTTCTTTTTCTTTTCTTTGCCCTAAGTATGTGTCTAAATCCTATTGATGAAGTTAATTGCTCACACCCTAACTCAACAAACATCACACACACATAATGTATTCTTAATTAAAACACCCTACAATGGTATGCTCCAATGTACACAATTAATTCCTAACTAATTCACACACTAATGCCATGTATGCACCCACATAATAATAAACCCCAAAATCATTCATTTTACTGAAATACCCTTATGACATGCCGAACACATGCGAATGCTTACACATACAGACAGACAGATAGACGGACAGACAGGCTCATTCTACTAGGGGGCAAATGGGGTGTGACACTATTTGGGTTGTTACAATCACTCCCCCTTATGAAATTTCATCCTCGAAATTTCCCCGCTAATCACTTAATTCCAACAATCCAAAACTCAAACCGAAACTTAACTGAAAACTAATAACATAACTTACCAGAAGGTCCCGCTCGATCTGCTATATCCCCTACTTGCATCGCATAAACTCTTGGATGCGAGGGCACTTCCTTGGTTGGCGACTTCTGCACAGTCTCTGACGGCGCTTGCGAAGGACGTCTACTGGCTCTTCCACTCTGATTCCCTCTCGCTCTCTGACCACTGGCTCTACTCTCGGGTCTATCCTGAAGCTCTCTTCGATCCGGACAGTTCGCCACCATGTGCTCTTGGCTGCCACATCTGAAGCACGCTCCAGAGATCCTTCTGCACTCGCCCCAGTGGCGCTTGTAACAATGTTCACACTCCGGAATCGCACTTCCCTTGCTAAAGGGTGGCGCAACACTCTCGACTTCCGAACGAACCGGAATCGAACTCTTCCCTCCTTGACCACTCGGAACTCCCCTCGACTTCTTGCCACTTCCAACCCCATCACTCGGTGCTTTCCTCTTGCTCTCGATCCTCTGCTTGATCACCTCAGATTCCTCTAACTTCATCGCCGCTGCCACGAGCTGATAATACCCCACTGGTTGCAAAACTGACAATGCCGACAACTGGCCTCTGAACACCTCACGCAGTCCCTCTAGGAAATGCCGACTTCTAAACTCATCCGTCAACAAAGTCTCAGGCACATACTTACTCAACCGGCTGAATTCTTTATCATACTCACTCACGGTCATGCCTCGCTGCCTCAGACTGATGAACTCTCTCCACTTAGCCTCTTGATAAGCCTTCGTCACATACTTCTGCTCAAATTCTTGCTTGAAGAAATCCCAAGTCAACACGGCTGGTCGCTGAGGATTTCGCATCACTAATTCCCACCAATCGTACGCTGACCCTTGAAGTAACGACACTGCACAAAGTGCCCTCTGATCTGCAGGACATCTAATCTCTTGCAAAATCCGACCTACTCTCTTAAGCCAAAACTCAGCCACATCAGATTTGTCCAAAGCAGTCCCATGAAAATCCTCTGCTCCTCTCTTTCTTAGCAACTCAGTCGGGGCCTTAGGAGCAATCAGCCTTTCTACCAACTGAAGCAAACCTTGCAATAAGACCGGATTCTCCTGACCAAAACCCATACCAGGAATCTCCTCTTGCTGACGCTGCGGAGCAGGCTGCTCACCTCTCACTACACTTGCACTACCAACCGTCTCACCCACATGCTCACTTGGATCAGACTCCATCTAGACACTACACAAGACAAGACACATCTGCATTAGGCCACGACACAAAACCGACTCACATACAAAGACTCAACACAAAACAAACAGAGGCAACCAGAACCGCCTAAACCGGCGCTCTGATACCACTAATTGTAACACCCCCACCGCCGCCCCCGTTGGAAGGGCGCCGGCGGGCGCGCTACACGACGCTCACTCACGACGCGACAAAGCATACAGCGGAAGCATACATGCGCTAAGCGGAAGCATTCAACAACTGATACTAAAATCTTAGAAAATATAAAAGATATAATAGGAAACATACTTCATTATATAATTAATCAAAATACAAGTTAGAGACAATGGCCCATAAGATTACATTTTAAATCCTTTACAAAAATACAGAAATACATATACAAAAAGAATTATAGTAGGAGACAAAAATAAACTCGACTCCTATGTGGCCTGCCTGCAGATGCACGACTCGAGCACTCCCAGAAATCCTTCACGCTACCTGCACGGGATAAAAGCCCGTGCTAAGCGATAACGCTTAGTGGGGAGAAACAAACACAACAGAACACTATACAAGGAAACATGCACTAACATACATAATCATTATGCATCAGAGTACAGAGATATAAAATAAATATATATCAAGAATAAAATAAGAGAAAAACACTAAACCAATACGCTGTCCAAAGTCACACTATAATCAAAACACTTCACTAAACCAGTACCATACAGTTCAAACAAAAGCCTGAATTCAATGGTGGAGGATACGGGAACACGGCACGGGAGACCGAAGCCTCTAAAACACTTTAATACCCGAAGGCAGCGCGGGAGACCGGAGTCTCAAAACATTTTATCACTACACGGAAGATGACCATCTCGGAGGTCGACCGCTTCGCCCAAACGGGGCGGACAGAACAGCTGAACACTAACCCCTTCTTAAGCATGCTTAATTATCCCATACCTTGACACTTCAGGCTCGACAACACAATAACTAATCAGACAATACATAACAAAAACAATATTCAAATTAAGACTCTTAAATAATATAAATCCATATCAAGGACACTAGTACAATAATATCACGAGTCAAAGGCACACACATATACCATGCAATAATGAGAAACCGTGCGAAGTGGAAAAAGAAACACATTCAGAAATCAAAGCAAGCAGGAAGGGCCTCTGTCGCGATCGCGACAAGTGTCGCACTCGCGAAAGAGCACGGGGTACTTCGTCGCGACATCGCGCCAAGAGGCCTGGTCGCGGCAAAGCACTCGCGGCAGAATTTCACGGAACCGAGCTCTGTCGCGCTCGCGTCAAGTGTCGCGATCGCGACAGTGACCAGTTCCTTCCTCCTCGCGCGCACGCTCGGCAGTACGCCCGCGCGGAGGTTTCCGCGACCGAGTTCTCTGTCGCGCTCGCGGCAATGCCGCGATCGCGACAGAGGGCTCATCAAGAACAAGGGGCCAAGTCCGCCTTCTGTCGCGATCGCGGCACTTGTCGCGATCGCGACAGAACCCAGATTCGCCCAATTCTGCTCTTTTCCTACTCTTTTCACACCCAACTCTTCATGCATGCACACAACATGCTCAAAACACTTACCTCTCGCCTTCAGCACATCACCGCATCATTCTCAAGCCACATAATCATTTTTTTACACAATATCAAATATAAATTCAACATGAAATCACTCACAACGAAACTCAAATTCAATAATCATGACATGTTCAAATCCCAAAACACGAAATCTTCACTAAATCAATAACACTTCACTAAATCACTACTCCAATAAATCATGCATTCATAAAACACTCAAGATTACAAATGACATGCAATCACAATATAGAGTTGATCCAAAGAGGAAAATTAGGGGAAAAACATAATCCAAAAACACAGCTCACCACACTTACATGCACTCAACCACGAACTCAAGCATTACAAAACAGGCTCCCATACCTGGAAAACGAAGCTTCAACCGAACTCCTCACGAATCCACTTTATCCTTGCCCTTGCTCTTCCTTCTCTCTTCCGATTCTTGCACAACCCAACCAAATACACTTAAATCAAATCCAATCACAACCAAAACCAGAAATCCAAAATAACAAGAACAACACAATTCCCCAAACCGAACTCAACCACTTACCTTCAACACTTCTAGCTCAAACCTTCAAAGATCCCACTCAAGACTCAAGAAAACACAAGAAGAAAGAGATGAGAGCAGCAAAAATGAAAGAAGGAGAGAGAGGAGGACGGAAATGAAGAAGAAAAGGGAGAGAATGAGTTAGCTTCCACGGGAAGACTAACCCAAAAGCTGCCCCTCCCTTCTCTCTCTCTTACTTTACATTAATTGCTCACCAACTCATGCCACTTGTCACCATCTTAGAGAATCAAGCCATACATCTTAACAACACCACTTATGGCACCATACTCTAACCACACACAAGCTTTCCTTACACAAATATCTTCCATGCACCAAACACAACCCACACCTTATAATTTCCAATATCCCACTTTCATCCTAGGCACCATGTACCACAACCCACACAATAAAAGCCCTTAAACCACTAACACCCTACAACTATACACTATAAGCACACACTATTATTTCCTTTAACACATAATTCCTTAATTTCCTATTATCCAAATTTCTCTTACTCAAATTACGAAAATACCCTTACTTTACCGACTTACCGCACAAATTCCGACCGGGCTCTATTTGGGTTGTTACAATACACATGGCTCATTCTACTAGGGGGCAAACGAGGTGTGACAATTACACTTAATCAATTATCAAATTTCACTAAATCATCCTAACTTATTCCATTCGGCCAAAGCGTATCCATACCCTTTTCACTTAGCTTTCTTTTTTCTAATCACTCAATTAATTAAATTACATATTATAAATCACTAATACACTTACTACATGCTTTAATCATCAAAGTTGTTTAAGTATTGCCTATGAATACCATTCGGCCAAACCTAGGGTTCCTACATCCATTTGTTTTTTTTTTTCCATTTTAATCATTCAAAATCCCATTTTTAACCTTCCTAAACATGTCTACCAAGTTTATTCCAATTAAACATGCATAAATCACATACATGTAACATGAACAAACTTAAAATCATTCCTTTTCAATGGAAAAAGAAGGATATTGTATCCACTAACCTTATTTCCTTATTCTCTACATCTTAAGTATATTTTCCATGCCTTTACTTCTTGAAAAACCATCACCTCCTTAGATTTCTTCATGTGGCCGAATATACTCATTTTTAGGGCATAACCTTTATCACTAACTTTCATCAACTTCCTTCACTTAAAATGATCTTTAGATGCTGTAATCATTAAAAAGAGAGGCTGGATTTTACTTGGGAAGGTTGGATTTGGTGGAACTTAGGAGAAAGAAATGAAGAAAACAAGGAAGAATGGAGAGAACTCCATTTGTCCAAGAAGAAGACGAAGAAGGGTGAAGAGAAATATGGAAAATGGGAGTTTTTTCTGCCTTATATAGGAGTCTTAAGTGGGCTTTGGCTTGGTTCAACCAATTGGGCCAACCCAAAAGCCCATTTAGGTTAATAAGGCCATTTTCCAACCCAAAATAATTTCTCTCACTTTCCAAGCTCAATTTTCCCAATTTTAGTTCCATAATTCTTAAAATATATAATTTAGCTTCCACATAAAATTTTAGCACAATCAGAGACCGTTTCCCAGTCCGATAATTTCTTACCAGTCCGATAACTCAATTTTCTGTCTCACCGTAAAAGTTATTTTTCATTACCATTTGATTCTCCATAATATTTCAAGTAAATCCATCCTTTCAGATAATTTTTTTGAGGTCCGTAACTCCATTTAGAGTCCGGTCAAACTAGTCAAACTAAAGTCAATCGGTCCTATTCACTGGTTGAACCGGCTCGGTTCACTTTTCATCCTTAACATCATTTTCACTCTTAATAGCCCATTTACCCTTGGTTTCATCTCAATCAAGGTCCTTATTCGGTCCGGTTCACTAATTTTTTAGTGTCACCGTAAAATTACGTTTTCACCGCCAAGCTATTCTACACACTATCCTGAGTTTATCTATGCCTTCAGATAAACTTTTAGAAGTCATTTACTATCTTCAAAGCCTCAGTCAAACTTCAGTCAAATTAGTTACTATTTGAATCGAACTAGAGACTTTTCTTTAGTTTGACTTTCTGGGACCTATTTGACCTCATTTTCACTCCAAATTACATCAATGGACTACATTTAACAGGCACTTTCCAACAGTCCAATAAAATATTTTTCCCTACGGGCTTCCCGGCATGTTACCCATCAGGGGCTTCCTTAGCCTGAGCACGTTTACCTTTTCTTCTCTACTATCTTTTAGGACCCAATCACTGATATTTTCATATGAAATTCACACTATAAACTCTACAGATTTCACTGATCACTACTAACCCGGTATTCAGGCCATTACATGTCATCACTAATCCATGGAAATGGTTGAAGACTATAAAAACATGCTTATATAATTAACATCTCATCATAAATAACCTTAAGGAGATCTAAGATATTTATGCAAGGACACAATAAATACTTATACAGATTTAACATATATGATTTTTCATTCAAAACACATTTTCTTTAACAATCGTATATAATTAATTATTTATTATGCATATTCAAACAAAGATATTCATCCTAGCCTACTTATATTTCATCCAATAATAACAACTTTGTGCTTATTACATGAATTTAAATATATAGCAATAATGTACATTTCAAAGTGGTCATCTTGCTAACATGTACAATTATTGTGTGTAAACATTCCTTAATCTCATGAAATATTGTAACACCTGATCTTATTTAGAAGTCTATCCTAACATTTCAAATGTACACTTTATTATCATCATCTTTCAAAATAATTATCAAAGCCACACACATATAATGTACTCATATAAACACACACAATTATAACAATACAGCATTACTATAACACACATATAAAAGGTACACTTCCATACTCATACATATACATATGTCTCCATAATCACTAAAGAGTCATATTTCCATATTAGTCCTTTAATATACTTTCTTTAATAATAAGCCTACACTTTCCCAAAAGGAGTGGATAACGGGAGTATGGAACAAAACAAAGTACTGCCCGAGGGTACTTTCACATATTGCATTTTATCATATCAATATCACATATAGATGGTGACCCAAATGGGGTCTAATATAATGACCCAAATGGGGCCAGATCACGATCTAAATGGGGTCAACAGAACAGAACAGAGGGCTGCAGCATCAAAGGTCCTTATAGGCATGCCTATTTATCCACTACTCGGTCAAAAGCAGGCATACGGTTGTATTTATGCTCATTCATATGGCACTTGTATCAATGTCACACTCATGAAATACACAATCATTTATTATGATCATATAATGACCATATACACTTATAATCTCATAGCATAAGATTCATATGAAGTATTTTTAATATTCAATATTTAAACTACAGATTCTTACATGTTATCATTGAGTTCTTTTTAATATATAATATAATTCCATATGATATATTTACTTAAACTTATTGAATATCATGTAATAGTGTTACATGAATTAATATCATAATCATTTCAGTCACCTTTGTGTTCTTACAACCATGCTAGCATCAAAAGCATATTTAACACCTATGCAATCATTGATTATAATCACACATATTATTATCATTTGCATAAAAATTCATATCACATCTCACATATTAATACATAATCCACACACAAACGCACACACATATATATATATCATATACATGTCAATTTATAATTTTCAAAGTACAACCGTGAATTAAAATACAATTCATTCATAATCATTTACGCATAGCCCCAAGTTCATGTCTAATTTCTAAAGTAATTTACCAATAATTATAGCATTTATATGTGAATCCTCTTATAATTCAATTATTTTTCCTTTCAATATTTCAGTCAGAATACTTTTATTCATATTCGAACACGATTATTATTAACACAGTCTTGCATATATTAGTTTATAGGAAATACTTTTAATTCATGTAATGCCAAAATACAACTAATTATTTTTGTAACACCTCCAACTACCACACGTAGCATTTCGAAGGTGAAGAGCTACGGTGAGCAAAAGGTGCTACCTGACAAAGACACACACATGGCAAATGTAGAAATCAGAGTAATAAAATTACTAAACAGAACCTCAAAATATGCACATCCTAAACTTATCTCACACACACCATCATTAGCACTAAAGATTATTACATCTCAATACAATTGCTAAATAATAAACTTAATTACAAACCGAACCGACTCGTTGGCAAAAGTCACAAAGAAGTGCTGCGCAACTCTGATCTCCTAACCTGCATGAACAAACAACCATGCTGAGCGATAACACTTAGTCGGGCTAAACAAATAATGGGCAACCACTCACAGTGGTTGCCGAGGCAAACACATGTAAATCATTATATATATATATATATATATATATATATACACACACACATAAGCATAAAGTACACCGGTTAAAGCTATCATGAATTCATATTCTTTTTCTCATACAAAAACATAAACATTTTCCTATATACATTTGTTTACATACCATAGCTAGAATTTACATTATTACCTAAGTAATTTACAATGACATTATGCTTACTCATTGTTTGTTTTATTCATTTAATTAACTATGTGAATAGCTATATCTCTTAGGTTACCAAAGATCCATTTGCTAACAGGGCAAATTAAGTCATATCGATTCCCATTATGACTAACATTTCAAAATTCATGCAGACCAAAGTATCAGTACTTACATTAGAACATTTTATTTGTTTAAACTATTACTGTTCAAAGCTAGACAAAATATTTAGATTTCAGATTTATTTCGAGCTTGGAATGTAATTCCAAGCTTCCTACGTATCCTTATGGTTGGGGAATCAGAACCACGTAGTTCTATAGAAACTTTACATACATACATGTCGCAGGCTTTATCCTAACTCTCTTCCTAAGTCCAGTTATTTATCATGCATACCACCTTATTTCCCTTTAACTATTAATCAATATACAACTAATGCGTTCATCAAGAACTAACAATTAATACACCAAAATTCCTTACCGATATACTTACATTGGTCATCCAAGCTAAGGTTAAGAAGACAAGCAAATACATAACATGTCACACCCCGTTTGCCCCCTAGTAGAATGAGCCTGTCTGTGTGAGCATGCATTTGTATGTGTTCGGCAGAGCATAAGGGTACTTTGGTAAAAATGCATGTTTTTGGGTTTTGTTAGTTTGTGGGTGCATATGGAGTATTAGTGTGTGTATTAATTGGGTAATAGTTGTGTGCACTTGAGCATATCATATTAAGGTGTTTTGAGTTGGGATATGCTGGTGTGTGTGGTCATACCATTGTAGGGTGTTTTTAGTTGGGAATGCATTAGGTGGGTGTAATGCATGGTTGTTTGGTGTGAGTGGTTAGCTTCACCAACAGGAAATTGACACATGCTTAGGGCAAAGAAAATAAAAAGAAAAAGGAAAGAAAGAAAGGAAAATGGTAGATTCATGTTTCCTTCTTCCCTCATCCTCTTTTCCTCATTTTCTTCATTCTAAGAATTGTGGTGTGGATTCAAGTTTGTATTGGTGGAGTTAATCATCTCTTTGCATCTTCTTTGGTAAGTAAATGTATTCTTCTCATTTTGTTCTCTCATTTGTTTCATCTTCTTCTTCTTTGAGTTTAGAATTAACTTAGGGTTTTTATTTTTGGTTGTTCTTAGTGTGTTGATTGTTAGTTGATCTCCCTCGCGATCCTAAGGGCAAGGAGATTGCTGGGACTAGTGGAGCTAAGTGATTGAAGCTTTGAATTTCATGTCTGGGATTTTGTTTGAGTTAATTGTTTGAATGTGAACTTACTGTAATTTTTAGGGTTTATGTTCTTGAGAAGCTTGAATGCATCTATGCTTGATTTGGTTGTTTTAGTTTCTGAATTGAGTTGTATTTATGTTGTTTATTTTGTATGGGATGACTTCTGAAAGGTAAGAATAGATTTGTGTGGTTTTGAATCAAATTTGGAATTGATTTCTGAGTTCTGGGAATTCTGGAAATGGGAAAATCGCGTTACTGTTGAATTTCCCATTTCCAGATTGTGTGTCGCGTGACTAGCCAAGAAGGATAGGCCAGTCACGACTCGTGACCAGCCAGAGATGCCAATCACGAGTGGTGACTGCAAGTCACAACTCGTGACCAGCCAAGGGGAAGCCAGTCATGAGTTGTGACTCCCAAACATGACTCGTAACCGGCTAGAGGATGGCAGTCACGGGTGGTGACTCCCAGTCACGACCCGTGACCAGCCAAAGAAAGGAAGCCAGTCACGAGGCGTGACTCCCAGTCATGACTCGTGACCAGCAAGAGGAAAGGGACAAGTCACGTCGCGTGACCACCAAAGGAAGAAGCCAGTCATGAGGCGTGACTCCCAGTCACGACTCGTGACTGGCCTTGTGAGGAGGCCAGTCACGAGTTGTGATGCCAGTCACGACTCGTGACCAACCAACCTCATTGGTCATCCCGTTCGGCCTATTTTCTGAAATTTCCCGATTTTAACTCAACAATGAATTCCGTAATTCTTCCGAACTGACGTATACTGCTGTATGATGCTTGTCATACTTTTATATGCTTTGATATGAGTGATACCATGATTCTTCAGATGAATTATATGTTATATTCTGAAATATGAATTTAATGACGCATAACCTGCTAGAGTCAAGTAAGTGGATAGTTAGGCATGCTTAATAGAGTCTTTTAGCTGCAGCCCTCATTTTCGTTTGGACCCCGATCAGGTCCCTGTTTGGTTCCTCGCGAACCCTATTATGTGTAAGGATCTTTTTTAAGGTCCCTTTTTAAAATGATTTGTGAAAGTTAAAAGTAAAATGGTTTTCTCGATTCGTACCCGTAAGGTACTGTCTGTAATCGGCTCCTACCCATAAAGTACTGTCTGTACACTCGTTATCCACTACCCAGAGTCAGCAGGTGTTCTTTCGATGTTCGATTGGTTTGCTCTACTCTTATGACTATATACATGTGATATCTGCATGAATATATTGATGAAATGTATGTTCAACTAATATGGAAATGGATATGAATTTGAGATGCAGAATGTATGGCTTTAAATTGTGAGCATGTTCTTATGAATTATGTTATGAGCTATTCCATTTTGCCATTGTGAATGTGTTGTGCCTTGACGACCATTGTGAATGGCCGTTTATATTTTATGTGTGTTTCCCCACTAAGCGTTTATCGCTTAGCACGGTGTTTTTATCCGTGCAGGTGCGGAAGGAGTTTTGCTTTGAGAGAGAGTCGTCGTCGTCAAGCCAACACAGAAGGACTTAGTGTAGGGCTTAGTTTTGTAATCGTTGATGATTCTTTTTGTATAGAACTCTCTTGTATCAGTTTTGTTTCAGCTTCCGCTTTTGTATTTATATTTTGGTTATGTAATATCTTTTGTTTCAGCTAGTTGATCAAAACATTATTGTAATGGTTTGTTATATTAATGTATGATCAGCTATTGCTTTCTTTTCCTTTAAAGTTTTTAATTATCCCGCATTTCTGTATGCATGTTATGTATGAATGTATGATTTGCTTTGTATCTGTTTGGTGGCACCTTGACTCATACGGCATTTCACTCCTTATTGGATGGGATCGCCTACGTATGGGTAGGGGGTGTTACAGTTTTTGGTATCAGAGCATAGGTTTAGGCATTTCTGGGTGTTGTTGTTTTGAGTTGCTTAGATGTGTATGTGTCTAGATCTGTGTTGGCTGATGCGGGTGTTTCTTGTTTGTTTAGATGGCTTCTAATTCTGCTCGTGGATCACTTGAGAAATCCGCCGAGAGTGTGAACCCTCAAGCTGTAGATCCATCAATTTCTGTGTCGGCTCTGCATGCTAGGGTCCAGCCCGAGGCCGCAGCCATGCCTTTTGAGGCTATATTCAGATTGCATCAAGACATGGCTAAGGTTTTGGAGAAAGTGACTGCTCCTAGAGCCACTATTGAGAGTTTGAGAAGAGCTGGTGTTGAGGATTTTTATGGGACTGGGCTAGATGAGTCTGAGTTAGCTGAGAAGTGGCTTGATAAGGTAAAGAGAGCTTTAAAAGAAGTCTGGTGTCCTCCCGATCAGCAAGCTAAGTGTGCTGTGGCATTACTTCAAGGGTCAGCCTATGAATGGTGGGAATTGGTCAGTAGGCAACCTCAGATGCCTGATCCGGTTACATGGGATTTCTTCAGTGAGGAGTTTACTAGGAAGTTTGTGACTCAAGCTTATAGGGATGCAAGATGGGCACAGTTTCTGAGTTTGAGGCAGAGGACTTTGTCAGTTTCGGATTATGAGAAAGAGTTCAACCGGTTGTCTCGCTATGCTCCGCGTGGGGTTATGACAGATGATTTCAGATGCAAGCATTTTGAAGCGGGGTTGAATGAGTCTTTGAAGATTGCTTTGATTTCTTTGATGTGTATGTCTGGGGTAAGTTATTATCAGATTGCAGAGGCTGCCATGAGGGCAGAGAAGTCGGAATCTTTGCTTAGGGAGAGAGCTCAGCGAAGGAATTCTGCTCGGGGTGGTTCTTCCTCATCTTCGGGTAAGAGATCCAGGAACCCGCAAGATGAGCCAGCAGCTGGTTCAGCTTCTAGAGGTAGAAGACAGGGTTCTGCAGCAGTATCCAGTTCTGGCAGAGGTGGTAGATCTGATGTTATACCTGTTTGTGCGAATTGCAGCAAGGCTCACCGGGGTGAGTGTAGGTGGCTCACTGGTGGATGTTTTAGATGTGGGAGCACCGAGCACCGTGTGGCTAGTTGTCGCCAGATGAGTGAGGATTCAGGACCTCAGGGAGGAGCTAGCAGAGTTGGATCGAATGCTTCTCAGGCTGCTAGAGGTCGAGGTAGAGGTAGAAGTAGAGGTCGAGGCGGTCGGCCTAGAGATGGAGCTGCTTCTGAGACTGTTGAGCGTCCTCCTCAGGTTGCAACTAGAGCTTATGCTGTGAGAGCCAGAGAGGAGCAGGATGCGCCTGATGTTATTGCTGGTAAGTTCCTACTCTATGACACTGAATTGTATGCTCTAATTGACACTGGTTCCACACACTCATACTTGTGCACAAATAAAATTGTTGATAAGTTGCATGTGGTTGATCAGTTAGATTATGAGATTTGTGTGACCAGTCCATTAGGGCATAGTGTCAGTGTGAGTAGAGCCTTGAGGAGTTGTCCTTTGTTGGTTGAGGGAGTTGTGCTTCCAGAGGATTTGATTGAGTTGCCTTTCAGAGAGTTTGATCTGATTCTGGGTATGGACTGGTTGGGTAAGCATCGGGCTGTAGTTGATTGCCATAGGAAGACAGTTGTGCTTCGGGATAGAGGTCAGTCTCCTGTGTTTATGAAAGGTTTGGGTGCTAGTTCTTTGAATAATGTGATTTCTGCGATGCAAGCCAAGCTGTTTATCAGGAAAGGTTGTGAGGCTTTTCAAGCGGTCGTGTTGGATTCCAAGAGAGATCAGGTTCAGATTGAGGATATCCCTGTTGTGCGGGAGTTTAGTGATGTTTTCCCAAGCGAGTTGCCTGGCTTGCCTCCTGAGAGAGAGGTCGAGTTGTCCATTGAGATTATGCCGGGTACCACACCTATTTCGAAAGCACCTTATCGGATGGCTCCTGTAGAGTTGAGGGAACTTAAGACTCAACTACAAGAGCTATTGGATAAGGGGTTTATTCGACCCAGCATATCTCCTTGGGGAGCTCCAGTTCTGTTTGTCAAGAAGAAAGATGGATTTTTATGGATGTGTATCGATTACAGGCAGATCAATAAGGTCACAGTGAAGAATAAGTATCCGTTGCCTAGGATTGAAGATTTGTTTGATCAGCTTCGGGGTGCAGGTGTTTTCTCCAAGATAGATCTTCGATCAGGGTACTATCAGTTTCGAGTTCAGGATGCAGATGTGGTTAAGACTGCATTTCGGACTAGGTATGGCCATTATGAGTTTCTTGTGATGCCGTTTGGTTTGACCAATGCTCCAGCGGCTTTTATGGATTTGATGAACCGTGTGTTTAGGCCATACTTAGATCGATTTGTAGTAGTGTTCATTAATGATATCTTGGTGTATTCCAAGGATGAGAGTGAGCATGAGGAGCATCTTCGATTGGTTTTGCAGATTTTGAGAGAGCACCAGTTGTTTGCCAAGCTTAGCAAGTGTGATTTCTGGCTTTGAAAAGTGTCATTCCTGGGTCACATTGTTTCAGCTAGGGGTATTCAGGTAGATACAGCCAAGATTGAGGCGATAGTTGATTGGAAAGCACCTAGAAATGTTCAGGAAGTGAGGAGTTTCCTTGGTTTGGCAGGTTATTACCGTCGGTTTGTTAAGGGCTTTTCTGTGATTGCCGCTCCGATGACTAGATTGTTGAGGAAAGGGGTCAGATTTGAGTGGTCAGATAGATGCCAGGCTTGTTTTGATCAGTTAAAGCAATTGCTTGTTGAGGCTCCTATTCTTACTCAACCCATCTCGGGTAAAGAATTTGTCATTTATAGTGATGCTTCGGGTGTTGGCCTTGGATATGTTTTGATGCAAGAAGGTAAGGTTGTGGCTTATGCTTCTCGTCAGTTAAAGCCACATGAGAGGAACTATCCGACGCATGATCTTGAGTTAGCGGCTGTGATCTTTGCCTTGAAGATTTGGTGTCATTATCTATATGGAGAAAAGTGTAGGATCTTTTCGGACCACAAGAGCTTGAAGTACTTCCTCACACAGAAAGAGTTGAACATGAGATAGCGCCGTTGGCTTGAGTTGTTTAAGGACTACGACTGCATTGTGGATTACCATCCTGGTAAGGCCAATGTAGTCGCTGATGCTTTGAGTCGGAAGTCAGTTTCAGCCTTGTTCCTGAGACAGTTCAGATGGAGATTTGGTTCAGATGGGGCTTTGATTGCCCAGTTGCATGTGAAGCCTACCTGGAGACAGAGGATTGTGGATGCTCAGAGGGATGATGTGAGACTTCAGCGGATTGTGCAAGAGGTCAAATCGGGTAAGCAGTCAGAGTTCTCAGTTCAGAATGAGGTGCTTATGTTCAGAAATCACTTGTGTGTGCCAGAGTTTGAGGATTTGAGGAATTACCTTATGAGTGAGGCACATAGTACAGTTTTTACTATGCATCCTTGCAGTGAAAAGATGTATCGGGACATGAAGCAGTTATATTGGTGGTCTGGTATGAAGCGTGATATAGTGGATTTTGTTTCCAAGTGCTTGACATGTCAGCAAGTAAAGGCCGAGCATCAGGTTCCCTCGGGATTGCTTACGCCTTTATCCATTCCTGAGTGGAAGTGGGATGATATCGCCAAGTACTTTGTTTCTAGTTTGCCTTTGACTCAGAAGAAGCATGACTCAGTTTGGGTAATAGTGGATCGGCTTACGAAGTCAGCTCATTTTCTGCCAGTTAGAGTGGACTACTCGATGGATAGATTCGCCAGTATCTATGTAGATGAGATAGTTCGGTTGCATGGGGTGCCTTTATCCATAGTTTCAAATCGGGATCCGAGGTTTAGTTCCAAGTTTTGGAAGGAGTTACAGAGAGCTTTGGGTAGTAAGTTGAACTTCAGTATAGCATTTCATCCTCAGACAGATGGTCAGTCAGAGCGGGTCATTCAGATTTTAGAGGATATGATGAGGGCTAGTGCTTTGGATTTTTTGGGTAGTTGGGACAGATATGTGTCGCTTATGGAGTTTGCCTACAACAATAGCTTTCAGTCGAGTATCGGTATCGCACCGTATGAGGCTTTATATGGTCGTCAGTGTAGGACTCCGGTTTGTTGGACCGAGCTATCCGAGAGATTAGTGATTGGGCCAGACTTGGTTAGAGATACCGAAGAAAAGATCAGAGTGGTGCAGCGGAATTTGAAGGCAGCCAAGGATCGACAAAAATCTTATGCCAACTTGAAGAGGAAAGACGTGCATTTTGAGATCGGGGACAAAGTTTTCCTTAAAGTTTCACCTTGGAGGAAAGTGCTTCGATTTGGAAAGAAAGGCAAGCTTAGTCCTCGTTTCATTGGTCCTTATGAGATTTTGGCTAAGGTAGGACCTGTAGCCTATAGATTGGCGTTACCGATGCAGTTAGCAAAGTTGCACGATGTGTTCCATGTTTCGATGCTTCGTCGGTACAGATCAGATCCTTCGCATTTTCTTTCAGTTCAGGATATTCAGGTTCAGCCAGATTTTTCCTATGATGAGGAACCGCGAGCTATTCTAGCCCGAGAGGTGAGACAATTGAGAAGTAAGCAGATCCCATTGGTAAAAGTATTGTGGATTCATCATGGAGTCGAGGAAGCGACTTGGGAACTAGAGGAGTCGATGAGAGCTCAGTATCCGCAGTTGTTCAGTTCAGGTGAGAATTTCGAGGACGAAATTCTTTGTAGTAGGGGAGAGTTATCACACCCCGTTTGCCGCCTAGTAGAATGAGCCTGTCTGTGTGAGCATGCATTTGTATGTGTTCGGCATAGCATAAGGGTACTTTGGTAAAAATGCATGTTTTTGGGTTTTGTTAGTATGTGGGTGCATATAGAGTATTAGTGTGTGTATTAATTGGGTAATAGTTGTGTGCACTTGAGCATATCATATTAAGGTGTTTTAAGTTGGGATATGCTGGTGTGTGTGGTCATACCATTGTAGGGTGTTTTTAGTTGGGAATGCATTGGGTGGGTGTAATGCATGGTTGTTTGGTGTGAGTGGTTAGCTTCACCAATGGGAAATTAACACATGCTTAGGGCAAAGAAAAGAAAAAGAAAAAGGAAAGAAAGAAAGGAAAATGGTAGATTCACGTTTCCTTCTTCCCTCATCCTCTTTTCTTCATTTTCTTCACTCTAAGAATTGTGGTGTGCATTCAAGTTTGTATTGGTGGAGTTAATCATCTCTTTGCATCTTCTTTGGTTAGTAAATGTATTCTTCTCATTTTGTTCTCTCATTTGTTTCATCTTCTTCTTCTTTGAGTTTAGAATTAACTTAGGGTTTTTATTTTTGGTTGTTCTTGGTGTGTTGATTGTTAGTTGATCTCCCTCGCGATCCTAAGGGCAAGGAGATTGCTGGGACTAGTGGAGCTAAGTGACTGAAGCTTTGAATATTAGGTCTGGGATTTTGTTTGAGTTAATTGTTTGAATGTGAACTTACTGTAATTTTTAGGGTTTATGTTCTTGAGAAGCTTGAATGCATCTATGCTTGATTTTGTTGTTTTAATTTCTGAATTGAGTTGTATTTATGTTGTTTATTTTGTATGGGATGACTTCTGAAAGGAAAGAACAGATTTGTGTGGTTTTGAATCAAATTTGGAATTGATTTCTGAGTTCTGGGAATTCTGGAAATGGGAAAATCGCGTTACTGTTGAATTTTCCATTTCCAGATTGTGTGTCGCGTGACTAGCCAAGAAAGAGAGGCCAGTCACGAGACGTGACTTCCAGTCTCGACTCGTGACCAGCCAGAGACGCCAGTCACGAGTGGTGACTGCAAGTCACAACTCGTGACCAGCCAAGAGGAAGCCAGTCACGAGTTGTGACTCCCAGTCATAACTCATGACCAGCTAGAGGAAGGCAGTCACGGGTGGTGACTCCCAGTCACGACCCGTGACTAGCCAAAGAAAGGAGGCCAGTCATGAGGCGTGACTCCCAGTTACGACTCGTGACCAGCAAGAGGAAAGGGACAAGTCACGTCGCGTGACCACCAAAGGAAGAAGCCATTCACGAGGCGTGACTCCCAGTCACGACTCGTGACCGGCCTTGTGAGGAGGCCAGTCACGAGTTATGATGCCAGTCACCACTCGTGACCAGCCAACCTCGTTGGTCATCCCGTTCGGCCTATTTTTTAAAATTTCCCGGTTTTAACTCAACAATGAATTCCGTAATTCTTCCGAATGGACTTATACTACTGTATGATGCATGTCATACTTTTATATGCTTTGATATGAGTGATACCATGATTCTTCAGAAGAATTATATGTTATATTCTGAAATATGATTTGAATGACGCATAACCTGCTAGAGTCAAGTAAGTAGATAGTTAGGCATGCCTAATAGAGTCTTTTAGCTGCAGCACTCAGTTTCGTTTGGACCCCGATCAGGTCCCCGTTTGGTTCCTCGCGAACCCTATTATGTGTAAGGATCTTGTTTAAGGTCCCTTTTTAAAATGATTTGTGAAAGTTAAAAGTAAAATGGTTTTCTCGATTCGTACCCGTAAGGTGCTGTCTGTAATCGGCTCGTACCCGTAAAGTACTGTCTGTACACTCGTTATCCACTACCCATAGTCAACAGGTGTTCTTTCGGTGTTCGATTGGTTTGCTCTACTCTTATGACTATATACATGTGATATCTGCATGAATATATTGATGAAATGTATGTTCAACTAATATGGAAATGGATATGAATTTGAGATGCAAAATGTATGGCTTTAAATTGTGAGCATGTTCTTATGAATTATGTTATGTGCTATTGCATTTTGCCATTGTGAATGTGTTATGCCTTGACGACCATTGTGAATGGCCATTCATATTTTATGTGTGTTTCCCCACTAAGCGTTTATCGCTTAGCACGGTGTTTTTACCCGTGCAGGTGCGGAAGGTGTTTTGCTTTGAGAGAGAGTCGCCGCCGTCAAGCCAACACAGAAGGAGTTAGTGTGGGGCTTAGTTTTGTAATCGTTGATGATTCTTTTTGTATAGAACTCTCTTGTATCAGTTTTGTTTCAGCTTCCGCTTTTGTATTTATATTTTGGTTATGTAATATATTTTGTTTCAGCTAGTTGATCAGAACATTATTGTAATGGTTTGTTATATTAATGTATGATCAGCTATTGCTTTCTTTTCCTTTAAAGTTTTTAATTATCCCGTATTTCTGTATGCATGTTATGTATGAATGTATGATTTGCTTTGTATCTGTTTGGTGGCACCTTGACTCATACGGCATTTCACTCCTTATTGGATGGGATCGCCTACGTATGGGTAGGGGGTGTTACATAACATACCTGTGTTCTCAATTCAAACATGTAAATGAATATATGTATACATAGAATTCATTCATTGATTACTCAACTATAGAAAACATGCATATCACTTATCTCAATTATTCTTTACAAAGACTTCATACAGATAAGCATATTCTCAACTTTTAAACAGGTTAATAACATGCATCATCCCCATATGATCTCTTACGCAATTAGGACTTATGCATACACGCTTATTAGAACCAACAGTACTTGTTACTTCTCTTCTCATTTAACAGATATTGCCTTATTACACCAAACACATAGGTACATGAAGGTACCACTCTTCCACATGAGTGTCCATAAAGGATCCCGAACAGAGGGGTGCATAAAGCACCAGTCAAAAGGCATGTATCACAAATGCATCAAATGTTTATTCACATAACTTTTGCACATTATTACAGAATTTATCGATTCATTCACATACTTAGAAATATATCAAAAACAAATAATACACCGGCTGACTCACAATAGTGGATAATGAGTAAATAGTAACGGTACCTTACGGGTACGAATCGAACAGTAACGGTACCTTACGGGTATGAATTGAATAGTGACGGTACCTTACGGGTACGAATTGAACAGTGACGGTACCTTATGGGTACAAATCGAGAAAATAATATCATATTTTCTCTTTTCAAAACATTTTATAAAGGGATCTTGAACAAGATCCAAACATGTAGAAGTTCACGAGGAACTAAACAGAGACCTGTTCAGGGTCTAAAACAGTACAAAGGCTATAGCAAAAGGACTCTTTTAGGCATGCCTAACTATCCACTAGACTGACTCTCGCAGGTCATGCATAATACAAATCATGCTCAAAGCGTAACATATAATTTATCATGGAGAAATCATAATAGTACACATATTGTAATAGCCCGAATTGCACCCTAGTAGAATATTGGATTAATTGTGGTAAATGGGAAAGAGAATTGGAAGAGTGTGTGATTTAGGACTCAAATGTAAGTGAAATAAGGGCTTAATTGAGTAACTAAAATAATTATAAGTGACTAAAGTGGAATTGTGCATGCCTAGGATTAAGTGTGGTTAATTAGTGTTAATGGAATCCAGATTTTTATTAATGAAGATTAAGGAATTATAATGGAATCCATGTGTCCAGCTGTGGCATTGCCAACCTAACCTATTGCATGCAGTAATTACACCTCATGGTGGGAAGAGAAAGCTCACTCTTGCATGTGCATTTCTGAATTAACCCTCTCCAAACAATCATCTTCTTCTTTTCAATTCGTAAGATATTACTTAAGTGATGATCATAAGGATTCTGCTGAAGATAGATGATATTTGAATTGGATTGCTAAGGTTCTACTTTAACAAGGTAAGTGCTTAACTATTGGATTGTTCTTCTACTTCTACCCTTTCTCTTTTGGTTGAACTAGAATTGATATTTGGTGTCCAATTCTAGAAATTTGGTTTGGAATTGTAGTTGAGGAAGTGAAGGGAACCAAAGGAAAAGAGAAGGTGATTGATCAAGAGACTAAGTGACTTCTAAGGAGCTAAGGAGAGAAGGTTTGGGAAATATGTGTTTATCTATTAAGTTGCTTGAGTGTATGTGTTGGATTGTTTGGGACTTTTATGATTAAAAGATGCATGGTTGTGTATTTGAGAATTTGTATGTGTTTATGTGCTAATTGATAGAGGGTATAGTTGAAATATGTAAGTGATGTGAGTTGAAATCATGGATTGAATTGCTATGAGATCGACCCAAAGCTTGAACCCTAGTGTTAGGGAAAATTCTGCTTATAGCTTACCAGACCTCCGTAAAGTATTTTGGGCATAACTGGAGTTTCAGAACTCTAAATTGAGTTTTTGTTGCATCATTGGAACCATGACTTCAATACCTATAAATTTAACAGAAATGACTATGAGCTAATTCTGGCTCTAAGACCCCTAAAAATAGCACAAACAGACGTGTCTCTACCTTATAGGGTTCACTGGAACAGTCTATATTGTTTAATTCATATCGGATGGTTTACAAATGCAATTGACCTGAAATTGTCGCATTCGAAAGATAAGACATAGAGGAAGAAATTTTATGAGGGACCTTTGCCAAAAATTGAGTGTAAGACTTCGGTTTGGGCTATACAAAATTGCGGTGTGAAGCAGTCCTGAAGTTTAGCTTCTGTTTTGCTTATTTTGGAATGTCACGGTCACAATCAAATTCATTGCCACCGTGACATATGTTTATAGAAGTCAGAATGCCTATTTATGGACCTCACTGTCAAAACAAAGTCGTTACCACCGTGACCCCTTCTGCTTTGACCATTTTATGGGTTTTTCTTCCCGAATTGAACCCGTATTGCGCCGAAACTTTCTCGGATCTATTTGATTCATGTTTAGGACTATTAAATGGGTATAAGAATAGTTATCACTTGGAAAATAAACATGAATAAGACTAAGATCAATAGCAAACTAATGAAGTAATGATGGGTAATTGTATGTAATAGAACCAAGTCAAGTTTAATGACATTATTAAGGATTATAATACCTTAATCTATATGAGCATGTATAATATGAACAAGTGTACATAATTATGAATTGAGATTAAGTTATACACACATGAAGGATATCAAATGAAATGAGTTTGCTAAATGTGATATGTTCAATGAATGGGTGATTGAAGTATTGGCCTAGCATTATTATATGAGGTATGAATTGCTATAGAGGTTACTAGAATGAATTATTATGCAAGATATATAAGGATGTTATATTTGTTCATGCGGAAAAATGAGTGATTGAATATTATGATAATGATAAATGTGATTAAATGCTTTTAGCTTGTGAAGTGATTATGACCCATATGAATGTGTATTTTGGAGAGGAATGTGAACATGATTGTATGCTTACAAACATATGTGAGCTATTATGCATTATGAGCTATTTCATATGTCTATATGAATAATGCAAATTGTGAATGATAGACAGATAACTGGAAATAATAATTAGCCTGCGAGTCAAGTAGTGGATAGATAGGCATGCCTATAGGGTCAAAGTGCTGCAGCCCAATGCGTTCAATGTGTCTGATTCCTTGGGAATTATAATGCGAAAACAATGTGTATAATCCTTGCTGGATTTCTATATGTGGATAATGTACCATGATGGTACCAATGTGGATTCTGTACCTTAGGGTACCAATGCGAATGTGATGTATCTACGGATACCAATGTGATTAATGTACCCATGGGGTACCAATGCGATACCCGTTATCCGCATCTTTGATTTGCAGGCAAAGTTAATAATGAGAATAATATTGTGATAATGTAAAGAATGCTATAACAATGAGAATATGAATGAGATGTGTTAAGATTTGTCGTACAATGCGATTACGTGAATATGATTCTTCAGTATGAGTATAAATTGTGTGGAATCAAGATGTGTGGATGTCATGACAATATTGTGTGCATGCTATTGTGGGTTAAAAGGATTGATTATCGAAACATGATTAATATGTACACCTGATAAGTATAGCAAAGCAAAGATGAATGTAAACACATAAATACACATCCACTGAATATGAAGCTGAAGAAGTTAAAATATGCCGCAAACAATTTACATGTTATGAAATGTGTGTATATATATTGTATTGTTTCCCCATTAAGCGTTATCGCTTAGCACGGGTTTTCTTAATCCTTGTAGGTTTTGAAGCGAGGTGATTTGAAGGACAGTCCCGCATTGGCAAGGTCAACACACTAGGGTTTCTGATAGCGATGGTTTTTGGGTAGACTTGTGTTTCTTTTTGTTATGTAATTATTATTTTGGATAGCAATAAGGGTGTAATATATATTAAGTAACCTAGTCTGTAATATTTAAGCTTGTATAAGAGTGTGTGTAAACACAAATGCATGAGCAAGCGTATGATGAGTATAGACGATTGGCTGCATGTGAATGTGATGGAAATAGAAATTTATTTGCGTGAAATCTTTGTATGCGTTTAGACTATACATGTGTATGAGGAGTGATTGTCGTGTAACGACCGTTCTCGACTCCGTTAGCTGTATTGGCTGTGTATTCAGGAATGGGCGTTACAAGTAGTGGTATCAGAGCCTAGGTTTAGTCTTTTCTGGGAATTGGGTAGAATAAGATGTGTATAGTTGTGTTGACCTAATGCGGACGTCCTTGTTTATGTCTCACATCGATGGGTCCCATTCACAATTCTAGAGAAGTGATTGCGGAGAGTGTTAATCTTCGTGAACCCAAAGTATCTGGGTCTGATCAGTGTCAATTGTCTAATGCGAATCTTGATGTGCCAATGGTACCGGTGGAAGCCTTATTCAAAATGTCACAAGACATGACGAGGGCGTTAGATCGAATGACAACGCCAAAGGCTCCACTAGACTCCATGAGAAAGCATGGAGCAGAGGAGTTCCATGAAACTGGATTTGATGAGTTGAAAAAGCTAAGTATTGGATTGAAAAAGGTTCAGAGGATTATGCAGTATGTCTAATTAGCCTGTAAATAAATAATGTGAATGCGAACAAAGTGTTTAAAGAATATTCTTTGAGGATTTAGGGTCAAACTTCCTCAGTATATTAAATGGGTTAACCTTGGCCGAAGATTTGATAAGTAGGCACCGAGATGACGATAACGGTAGAAGGGAAAAACAATTGTGTTTCGTAGTGTGGAGAAGTTGATGCGACTATAAAAGGTGTTTATTCTAATCCCTCAGTTAACATGATGTTGGCAATAAAAGTTTATCATTGTCGGAGGGAAAGAACATTAGGCTTCCTTAACCTTGATGTGGACAAAAAAAAAAGAAAAGAGAGATAGCGAATGAGAAGTTTAGGATATTCCAGTAGTGGGAAACTTCTGATGTGTTTTTGGTAGGGAATACCAGTATTTTTATTAAAGGAAAGATAATGAGTATAAGTAGTATTTGGGAGCGATGCTTTCTAGTATAAAAGAGAACATCAATCAAATGCTAAACTGGGTAAATGAGAATTTTGATTGGATAGTGCCTTCTGTGGGGCACATTATTTTCTGAGAATATCAAGTGGATCTTGCTAAGATTGATGCAGTAGTGAGTTGGAATTGTGATCAGGAAAGTACCTAAGGTACGCAAATTTTATAGGGGTTAATAGAGTACTGCTATTGCTTAGTGACAGAAAGTCGTTGGTAATTACATTTCTACTCACTAAGTTGCTGTATAAAGGAGAAAAGTGAAGTGGTTGGAAAACTAGTTTTAACTCAACCTACTGAGGGCAAGGAGCGCTATGAATAGCAAAGTCTCCAGAGTTGAATTGGGATAGGTAATGACAAGGAATGGAAAAGTGATTGTCTATGCCTTAAGATAAGAGAAACCTCTTGGACAGAATTATCTAACTTATGATTTGGAATTGATTGCAGTAGTATCTGCTTTAAAGATTTTATGACATTATTGTACGATGTAAAGTGTAAGACCTTCACTGACAATAACAGACTTAAGAGTTTACACATTCAGAGAGGGTGGTTGCAATTGCTTGCAATTTATGATTTTAATATGGATTACAATCTGGGTTTGGCAAGGGTGGTAATAGATGCATTAAGCGGATGGTCAGATACAACTGGTAATTAAAGATTTGCTTTTGATGGTACCCTGATGGTACAGCTAAAAGTGAAAACTATGATAAGGAATGAGTTGAAAAACACGTAGAAAGGTGATTGTAAGCTACAATAGATTACACCTGGTTACCAAACTATTTAGTAGCTATTTTGTGAAGAAAGATGAGATACTGTACTCCTGATAACGGTTGTGTTCTGCCTATGTCAGGGGAACTAGAGAAAGACCAATACGTGAAGTGAATAATACATTATGCGTACAGGTGACAATAAGATGTATGAGAATTTCAAACAACTCTATGGATAACCTGGAAGGGTATCATGTTTCAAAGAGTCTAAACTGCCAGTAAGAGGGAGCGAAAGCGGATATGTGAGAGTTGAACTCTTAGTTATTTTGCTTAAGTATGAATTTCGCGGACGAAATTCTTTTTAGGAGGGGAGAGTTGTAATAGCCCGAATTGCACCTTAGTAGAATATTGGATTAATTGTGGTAAATGGGAAAGAGAATTGGAAGAGTGTGTGATTTAGGACTCAAATGTAAGTGAAATAAGGGCTTAATTGAGTAACTAAAATAATTATAAGTGACTAAAGTGGAATTGTGCATGCCTAGGATTAAGTGTGGTTAATTAGTGTTAATGGAATCCAGATTTTTATTAATGAAGATTAAGGAATTATAATGGAATCCATGTGTCCAGCTGTGGCATTGCCAACCTAACCTATTGCATGCAGTAATTACACCTCATGGTGGGAAGAGAAAGCTCACCCTTGCATGTGCATTTCTGAATTAACCCTCTCCAAATAATCATCTTCTTCTTTTCAATTCGTAAGATATTACTTAAGTGATGATCATAAGGATTCTGCTGAAGATAAATGATATTTGAATTGGATTGCTAAGGTTCTACTTTAACAAGGTAAGTGCTTAACTATTGGATTGTTCTTCTACTTCTACCCTTTCTCTTTTGGTTGAACTGGAATTGATAATTGGTGTCCAATTCTGGAAATTTGGTTTGGAATTGTAGTTGAGGAAGTGAAGGGAACCAAAGGAAAAGAGAAGGTGATTGATCAAGAGACTAAGTGACTTCTAAGGAGGTAAGGAGAGAAGGTTTGGGAAACATGTGTTTATGTGTTAAGTTGCTTGAGTGTATGTGTTGGATTGTTTGGGACTTTTATGATTAAAAGATGCATGGTTGTGTATTTGAGAATTTGTATGTGTTTGTGTGCTAATTAATAGAGGGTATAGTTGAAATATGTAAGTGATGTGAGTTGAAATCGTGGATTGAATTGCTATGAGATCGACCCAAAGCTTGAACCCTAGTGTTAGGGAAAATTCTGCTTATAGCTTACTAGACCTCCGTAAAGTATTTTGGGCATAACTGGAGTTTTAGAACTCTAAATTTAGTTTTTGTTGCTTCATTGGAACCATGACTTCCATACCTATAAATTTAATAGAAATGACTATGAGCTAATTCTTGCTCTAAGAGCCCTAAAAATAGCACAAACAGACGTGTCTCTACCTTGTAGGGTTCACTGGAACAGTCTATATTGTTTAATTCATATCGGATATTTTACAAATTCAATTGACCTGGAACTTGTCCCATTTAAACGATAAGACATATAGGAAGAAATGTTATGAAGGGACCTTTGCCAAAAATTGAGTGTAAGACTTCAGTTTGGGCTGTACGAAATTGTGGTGTGAAGCAGTCCTGAAGTTTAGCTTCTGTTTTGCTTATTTTGGTATGTCAAGGTCACAATCAAATTCATTGCCACCGTGACATATGTTTATAGAAGACAGAATGCCTATTTATGGACCTCACGGTCACAACAAAGTCATTACCACTGTGACCCCTTCTGTTTTGACCATTTTATGGGTTTTTTTTCCCGGATTGAACCCGTATTGCGCCGAAACTTTCTTGGATGTATTTGATTCATGTTTAGGACTATTAAATGGGTATAAGAATAGTTATCACTTGGAAAATAAACATGAATAAGAATAAGATCAATAGCAAACTAATGAAGTAATGATGGGTAATTGTATGTAATAGAACCAAGTCAAGTTTAATGACATTATTAAGGATTATAATACCTTAATCTATATGAGCATGTATAATATGAACAAGTGTACATAATTATGAATAGAGATTAAGTTATACACACATGAAGGATATCAAATGAAATGAGTTTGCTAAATGTGATATGTTCAATGAATGGGTGATTGAAGTATTGGCCTAGCATTATTATATGAGGTATGAATTGATATAGAGGTTACTAGAATGAATTATTATGCAAGATATATAAGGTTGTTATAGTGGTTCATGCGGAAAAATGAGTGATTGTATATTATGATAATGATAAATGTGATTAAATGCTTTTAGCTTGTGAAGTGATTATGAACCATTTGAATGTGTATTTTGGAGAGGAATGTGAACATGATTGTATGCTTACAAACATATTTGAGCTATTATGCATTATGAGCTATTTCATATGACTATGTGAATAATGCGAATTGTGAATGATAGACAGATAACTGGAAATAATAATTAGCCTGCGAGTCAAGTAGTGGATAGTTAGGCATGCCTATAGGGTCAAAGTGCTGCAGCCCAATGCGTTCAATGTGTCTGATTCCTTGGGAATCATAATGCGAAAACAATGTGTATAATCCTTGCTGGATTTCTATATGTGGATAATGTACCATGATGGTACCAATGTGGATTCAGTACCTTAGGGTACCAATGCGAATGTGATGTATCTACGGAAACCAATGTGATTAATGTACCCATGGGGTACCAATGCCATACCCGTTATCCGCATCTTTGAGTTGCAGGCAAAGTTAATAATGACAATAATATTGTGATAATGTAAAGAATGCTATAACAATGAGAATATGAATGAGATGTGTTAAGATTTGTCATGCGATGCGATTACGTGAATATGATTCTTCAGTATAAATTGTGTGGAATCAAGATGTGTGGATGTCATGACAATATTTTGTGCATGCTATTGTGGGTTAAAAGGCATGATTAATATGTACACCTGATAAGTATAGCAAAGCAATGATGAATGTAAACACATAAATACACATCCACTGAATATGAAGCTTAAGAAGTTAAAATATGCCGCAAACAATTTACATGTTATGAAATGTGTGTATATATATTGTATTGTTTCCCCACTAAGCATTATAGCTTAGCACGGGTTTTCTTAATCTGTGTAGGTTCTAAAGCGAGGTGATTTGAAGGACAGTCCCGCATTGGCAAGGTCAACACACTAGGGTTTCTGATAGCGATGGTTTTTGGGTAGACTTGTGTTTCTTTTTGTTATGTAATTATTATTTTTGATAGCAATAAGGGTGTAATATATATTAAGTAACAAAGTCTGTAATATTTAAGCTTGTATAAGTGTGTGTGTAAACACAAATGCATGAGCAAGCGTATGATTAGTGTAGACGATTGGCTGCATGTGAATGTGATCGAAACAGAAATTTATTTGCATGAAATCTTTATATGCGTTTAAACTATACATGTGTATGAGGAGTGATTATCGTGTAACGACCGTTCTCGACTCCGTTAGCTGTATTGGCTGTGTATTCAGGAATGGGCGTTACACATATATAAGCATAATTATTTCCATACAATGGTAAAACCCAAAAAGAAGTGATACAAAATTCATTTTTGGGAGGAAAGCCAAAATCGAAAAAACAGGGCATAAAAAGGGTCACTGTCACGATCGCGACAGTGAGCGGCCACAAAGGCTATTGCGACCTCGCACAGGCACGCGTGCTCACGATACTGGAGTGCCCAGCGGTGCGGCAGCTAAGCGCTCTATCGCGCTCACGATATGCATCGCGATCGCAACAGTGGGCTTTGCTGCACTGCTCGGCAGCTAAATCCGCTCAGCAGCCGAACGCCCTATCGCGTTCGCGATTGCGATAGTGAGCTCTGCTGCGATCGGCTCAGTTGCCCACTTTTGCTAGGTCATGCGCAGGAGCTGGCTTCATCGAGCTCTGTCGCGACATCGCGATTTCCAGTTCTTACACAATTTTCTGCAGAATTTATCCAAAATCAAAGCACCCAAACCTTCAATCTCAACTACAACTCAACCCATACATCAACTTACCTCAAATCAACTTTCCATGCATTATAAGAGACATAAAATACAACTTTTCTAACAATTAACCCAATCAAAAACATACATGAACATAATCAACCTCTCAAGAACACAAACACATAATTTTTAACCAAAAACTCATCAAACTTCAAATTTGCTTCAATAGTTCAACATTCATGCATGATAACTCAAATCAATTGAATACCCATAACATTAACATCATAATAAACCTCATCAAACGTCAATTTTCTAGAAATCATCGTGTAAACGCAAAATCACATAATACACAAAATCAATAAATTCCTAAATAAAATCCCAAACCTTAGCTCCTTGCTCCTATTAGCTCACTTAGATGCTCTTTCTTTCTCCCAAACTTATCCAAGATCTTATTCATCCAAAACCCTCATCAAATACACAATCATAAAATCTCTAGATCAAAACCCAAACCAACAAAGAAGGAGAAAAGGTGAAGAAGAAGAAGAAATCAACAATACATACTAATCGAAGCTCAAGGGAATGATCAATTTCCACCACCACTGTCACACCCTGTATACCCCCTAGTAGTATAAATCATGTATATACGTACAATTGTATGTATTTTGATAACTAACAAGGATATTTTGGGTAGTTTACATGTTATAAGGGTTTTATTACCATGTGAGTGCATATATGCTAATAAGGTATGAATTAGTTGGGAAATAATTAGGTGTGCATGCATATACCCTTGTAGGGTATGAGTGAGGGGGGGTAGTGTTTGTATGTGGATACTCATACCTATGTAGAGTGAATTATTAGGGTATGTTATTGTGTGCTTTGCTCACACACTAGTAGGGTGTGTCATGTGAGGATGATTAGAATGTGTACAAGTGTATGGAAGTTGGGTATGAGTGATTAGTGTTCACCAATGAGGAAGTGACATGTGGCAAATGAAGTTAGGTGAAATGAAATGCAAATGAAGTTAGGTGAAATGAAATGCAAATGAAATGCAAATGAAGTTAGGTGAAATGAAATGCAAATGAAATGCAAATGAAGTTAGGTGAAACGAAATGCAAATGAAATGTAAATGAAATTAAATGAAACGTACATTAAATGTACATGAAATATGTATGAGATGAGGGAATTCTTTCATTTCCCGTAAATGCATTTCCATTTCTTATTCTTCTTCTTCTTCTTCTTCATTTCTTCTTCTTCATTTCAATTCACCTAAAAATCCTAACAAAAATCTAAGTAAATTGAGAGTAGAAATTAATTGATTTAACATCAATTTGGTAAGATCAACTCCTAATTTCATTTAATTCTTCAATTTCTTTTTCAATTATTGAATTTTAATCTAGAATTTATATTTGTGTATTTTGGTAAATTCTTGATTAGTTGAACCTCCTCCAAATCCTAAAGGCAAAGAAATTGCTGGATCAAGTTGAACAAAACATTAGAAGTGAAAATTCAGGTTTGGGATTTTGTTTGGAAATTATTTGTGATTTGTTTGGGAATTTGATTGTTAATTTATGTGTTTGATGGTTTGGATTAAATTTGGTGAATTGATGGTGTAAAATGGGTTGATTTGAAGTTATTGAATTTCAAAGTGTAAATTCGTTTTTGAGGGACAGATTGACCTTTGCTCATTGTTTTTAGTATAAATCGAGTTTTACAACTCCAAATTGCATGATTCCAGTTGGGTTAGAACCATAACATCCGTGGCTAAACTTTTGTAGAAGAAACCATAATTTAATTCGGACTCTAACCATTTTAAAATTGTCCATTACAGTAGCAAAAATTGTCAGGTGTTTCAGTGGAGCAGGGTAGAAACATTTGAGTATATCTCTCTGAATTCAGATCCAAACGATCTGAACTTTTTTTTCAATAGAAATTTAACATCTTGAGGATTAATTTCTATGAAGACCACTTGGTTTGAAAATGTCGTTTACTTGTCCAAAAATGCATTTAAAGTCAGTAAATGGATTCTGCCCTGTGTCTGGGGACTAGTTGGAAAGCACACAGATTGACCTTTGCTCATTGGTTTTAACATAAATCGAGTTTTATAACTCCAAATTGCATAATTCCAGTTAGGTTAGAACCATGACATCTTTGGTTAAACGTTTGTAGAAGAAACCATAATTTAATTCGGACTCTAACAATTTTAAAATCGCCCATTACAGTAGCAAAATTTGTCAGGTGTGTCTGTGGAACAGTATATATTATTTAGATCATATCTGGAGTTATAGACGTCCAAATGACCTCATATTTATCTCATTTGAAAGATAACATCCTAAAGAACAATTTTTGTGAAGAACGTTTTTCCTAAATATGTTTTTAACTATGCGTAAAATGTATTGTAAGTTTAGACATACAATCTGTCTTGAACCAGTATAGCATAATTAGTTTACACGAACTATAAGAATAATTTGCTTTATGAATAAATACTCATGACAAAAATTATATAATATATTTATAATTTATAATTAAGGCATTAAACCTAATATATTATTAGATTAAATCTAATTTAATTAGGAAGCAAGAACTTGTGATTTGAATATTATGCCTTACATTTTTATAATTGTATTTTTGTTATGCTAAATGTTTGTATGCCATATTATGCCTTAACTTATTGACTTAATGTGTCATGCTTAAAAATAATTAATTTATGCATGTTAAATTCAATAGATATTCATATTGAACAAATGTGAATTGTGATATGCATGACCTGCTAAAGTCAAGTCAGTGGATAGTTAGGCATGCCTAATAGAGTTTATAGCTGCAACATTTTGATTGGATTGGACCCTGATCAGGTCCCTCTTATAGTGCTTTGAAAAGAAAAATAAAAGAAGTTTTGATTTAGCGATTCGTACCCGTAAGGTACTGTCTGTATAAAATGATAGATTTAGCGATTCGTACCCGTAAGGTACTGTCTGGATAAAATGATAGATCTAGCGATTCATACCCGTAAGGTACTGTCTGTATAAAATGATAGATTTAGCGATTCGTACCCGTAAGGTACTGTCTGGATAAAATGATAGATCTAGCGATTCGTACCCGTAAGGTACTGTCTGTATAAAATGATAGATTTAGCGATTCGTACCCGTAAGGTACTGTCCGTATACTCGTTATCCACTATTATGAGTCAGCAGGATCTTTATGTGATATGTGATTTATTTTGTTATATGTTGATTGTACAAAAGTATTATTGAATGAGATAATATGGAGATGAATATAAGCATGCGATGCGGAATATATGATTGTGAATTCGAGCCTAAGTGTATACATATTATGACCGTATTAAAAATATGCCATCATGAATGTGTTATGCATTGACGACCATTGTGAATGGTCGTCCATATGATATATGTGTATCCCCACTAAGCGTTTATCGCTTAGCACGGTGTGTTTACCCGTGCAGGTAAATAAGAAGCTTTATTAGAGTGAGTCACTGAGGTCAAGCCAACACAGCAGGGACTAGAGTTAGGGATTTTATTCTATGTAATATTTTTATATAGCTTCCGCTGTTATATTCATATACGGACATGTAATATTATTTTGGTATCAGCTTGTTGATCAGAATTATTGTGATGGCCTTTGGCATGTAATATTATTACACGATGCGTGATTTGCTGTAATTTATTATGAAAAAAATTTTAATTAACCTGTGTTTAAGTATACATGTTATGTATGATTATATGTTTTATTGTATAATTTATTTCGTACATGCATGTTGACACCTCGACTCGTACGACATCTCACTCCGTATCGGATGGGATCGTCTTAGTACGGGTAGGGGGTGTTATAAGTTTTGGTATCAGAGCCTAGGTTTAGGCGTTTTCTGGGTGATGTTGTGATTGTTGTGCGTAAATGTGTCTATGTCTAGGGCTGTGTTGGCTGATGCAGTTGTTTCTTGATTTGTTATAGATGGCCTCGAATTCAAATCGTGGTTTACTTGAGGAATCGGCTGAAAGTGTAAATCCTCCAGCAGTTGATCCTTCAGCATCTTTGTCTGCACAACCAGCTAGGGTGCAACCCGAGCCTGCTGCTGCTGCTTTTGAGGCTATGTTCAGAATGAATCAGAATATGGCCCAGATTTTAGAAAGAATGGCTGCTCCGAGAGCTCCTTTAGAGAGTTTGAGAAGAGCAGGTGCTGAAGACTTTTATGGAACAGGGTTAGGTGAATCAGAGTTAGCCGAAAAATGGCTTGATAAATTAAAAAGGGCTTTGAAGGAAGTCAGATGTCCCCTTGAGCAGCAAGGAGAGTGTGCAGTGGCACTATTACAAGGGGCAGCATATGCATGGTGGGGTTTGGTGAGTAATCAACCTCAAATACCTGATCCTGTGTCTTTGGAGTTATTTGAAGAGGAGTTTAAAAAGAAATATATCACCCAAGCTTATAAAAGTGCAAGATGGGCAGAATTTCTAAACTTGAAACAAAGGGGTATGTCTGTTTCTGAGTATGAGAAAGAGTGTACTCGGTTGGCTCAGTATGCTCCGGTTGGAATTATGACAGAGGACTTTAGATGTAAGCACTTTGAGGCTGGATTGAATCAATCACTGAAGGTGCCTTTGATTCCTTTGAGGTGTATGCCGGGAGTTACTTATTATCAGCTTACCGAGGCTGCAATGTTGGCGGAGACAAATGAAATAGTGAGGAAAGAACAAGCTCAGAGAAGAAATGTTTCAAGGGGTGGTCCTTCCTTTTCTTCTGGTAAGAGATCTAGAGACTCGCATCATCAGTTCTCTACTGGTTCAGTTACAAGAGGCAGAAGACAGGGTTCTGCAGTATCTGGTTTTGGTAGAAGTGGTAGATTTGAGCCTCCACCTATGTGTTTACATTGTAATAAGGCACATCGAGGTGAGTGTAGATGGCTCACTGGAGGGTGTTTTAGATGTGGAAGTTTCGAGCACCGTTTGGCTACTTGTCCACAAATGATTGAGGATTCAGGTCCACAGAATCGAGTCAGTGGAATTGGATCGAATGCCTCATTCTCTAGAGGTAGAGGTAGAGGTAGAGGTCGAGGTGGTCAACCTAGAGGTGGAGCTTTTTCTGAGTCAGTGGAGCGTCCTCCACCTGGTTCAGCCAGAGCTTATGCCGCCAGAGCTAGAAAGGAGCAGGATGGTCCTGATGTGATTGCTGGTATGTTTTTACTCCTTGACACTGAGTTATATGCCTTAATAGATCCTGGTTCCACACACTCATATTTGTGCACAGATAAAATTATTGATAAACTGCATGTGATAGATCAGCTAGAACATGAGATATGTGTGACCAGTCCATTAGGACATAGTGTCAATGTGAGTAGAGTTTACAAGAATTGTCCTTTGATGATCGAGGGAGTTGAGTTTCCTGCGGATCTGATAAAGCTACCATTCAGAGAATTTGATCTGATTTTGGGTATGGATTGGTTGGATAAACACCGGGCTGTTGTTGATTGCCATAGGAAGACTTTTGTGCTTCGAGATAGAAATCGAGATCCAGTTTTTGTAAGAGGTTTGGGTGCTAGTTCAGTGAATAATGTGATATCTGCAATACAAGCCAAGACGTTTATCAGAAAAGGTTGTGAAGCATTCCTAGCTGTGGTTCTGGATTCCAAGAGGGATCAAGTAGAGATTGATGATATACCAGTTGTGCGAGAGTTTGGTGATGTCTTCCCAAGTGAATTGCCGGGTTTGCCACCAGAGAGAGAAGTTGAGTTAGCCATAGAGATTATGCCGGGTACTACACCCATATCGAGAGCACCTTATCGGATGGCTCCTGTAGAGTTGAGAGAACTCAAAACTCAGCTACAAGAGCTATTGGATAAAGGATTTGTTCGCCCCAGCATATCTCCTTGGGGAGCTCCTGTTCTGTTTGTCAAGAAAAAGGATGGAACCTTGAGAATGTGTATAGACTACAGGCAGATCAACAAAGTAACAGTAAAGAACAAGTATCCGCTGCCTAGAGTTGAGGATTTGTTTGATCAACTACGAGGTGCAGGTGTTTTCTCGAAAATAGATCTTCGGTCAGGATATTATCAGCTTCGTGTAACGGATGAGGATGTGATTAAGACTGCATTTCGGACTCGTTATGGCCATTATGAGTTCCTTGTTATGCCATTTGGTTTGACCAATGCTCCAGCAGCTTTCATGGATCTGATGAACCGAGTGTTTAGGCCATATTTGGACCAGTTTGTAGTGGTATTTATAGATGATATTTTGGTGTATTCCAAGGATGAGCGTGAACATGAGGCACATCTTCGGATAGTTCTGCAAGTTTTGAGAGAGCATCAATTGTTTGCCAAGCTGAGCAAGTGTGACTTCTGGCTTCAGAAGGTGTCATTTTTGGGTCATATAGTTTCTGCTAAGGGTATTCAAGTGGATCCAGCAAAGATTGAGGCGATTGTGGATTGGAAAGCACCTAAAAATGTTCAAGAAGTGAGAAGTTTTCTTGGTTTGGCGGGTTACTATCGTCGATTTGTTAAGAGTTTTTCAGTGATTGCCGCCCCGATGACAAGATTGTTCAGAAAAGGAGTCAAATTTGAGTGGTCAGATAAGTGTCAGGCTTGTTTTGAGCAGTTGAAGAAGTTGTTAGTTGAGGCTCCTATACTTACTCAACCCATCTCGGGTAAAGAGTTTGTCATCTATAGTGATGCTTCAGGTGTTGGTCTTGGCTGTGTTTTAATGCAACAAGGCATGGTTGTGGCTTATGCTTCTCGACAGTTGAAGCCACATGAGAGGAATTATCCGACACATGATTTGGAATTGGCTGCTGTGATTTTTGCTTTGAAGATTTGGCGCCATTATCTGTATGGAGAGAAATGTAAAATCTTCACAGATCATAAGAGTTTGAAGTATTTTCTCACACAGAAGGAGTTGAACATGAGACAGCGACGATGGCTTGAGTTGTTTAAGGATTATGACTGCATTGTGGATTATCACCCAGGTAAGGCCAATGTAGTCGCTGATGCTTTGAGTCGGAAATCGATGTCGGCTTTGATTTTAAGACGGTTCAGATGGAGGTTTGATTCAGATGAGGCCTTAATTGCTCAATTGAGAGTGAAGCCTACCTTGAGACAACAGATAATAGATGCTCAAAGTGATGATGAGAAGCTACAACGAAATTTGCAAGAAGTTAAAAATGGGAAACAGTCAGAGTTCTCAGTTCAGGATGGGGTACTTAGGTATAAAAATCGCTTGTGTGTGCCGGGAAATGAAGAGTTAAGAAAACAGCTTATGAGTGAGGCACATAGTACAGTTTTTGCTATGCATCCAGGCAGTGTGAAGATGTACAGAGACATGAAGCAGTTCTTTTGGTGGTCTGGTATGAAAAGGGATATTACAGATTTTGTATCTAGATGCTTGACATGTCAGCAAGTTAAGGCCGAGCATCAAGTTCCTTCGGGTTTGCTCACGCCTTTGTCTATTCCCGAGTGGAAATGGGATGATATAGCCATGGACTTTGTAACAGGTTTACCTTTAACTCAGAAGAAACATGACTCAGTTTGGGTGATAGTGGATCGACTTACAAAGTCAGCTCATTTTCTACCTGTTAGGATGGATTATCCGATGGATAGATTGGCCAGTATTTATGTGGATGAGATAGTTCGGTTACATGGAGTGCCTTTGTCCATAGTTTCAGATCGGGACCCGAGGTTCACATCTAAGTTTTGGAAAGAGTTACAACGAGCTTTGGGTACCAAGTTGAACTTCAGTACAGCATTTCACCCTCAGACAGACGGTCAGTCCGAGCGGGTTATTCAGATTCTAGAAGATATGATGAGAGCTTGTGCTTTGGATTTTCCAGGTAGTTGGGATAGATATGTAACACTGATGGAGTTTTCCTACAATAATAGTTATCAGTCGAGTATCGGCATGTCACCATATGAGGCTTTGTATGGTCGGCAGTGTAGGACTCCACTTTGTTGGACCGAGTTATCTGAGAGATCTGTTATTGGACCAGATTTGGTTAGAGACACAGAGGAAAAGATCAGAGTTGTGCAACGGAATTTGAAAACGGCTAAAGATCGACAAAAGTCATATGCAAACTTGAAGAGGAAAGATGTGCACTTTGAAGTTGGGGATAAAGTTTTCCTTAAGGTATCTCCTTGGAGAAAAGTACTTCGTTTTGGCAAGAAGGGTAAACTTAGTCCTCGCTTCATTGGACCGTATGAGATTCTGGCTAAAGTTGGTCCAGTTGCCTACAGATTGGCATTACCGAAGGAGTTGTCCAAGTTGCACGATGTGTTTCATGTGTCGATGCTTCGTCGATACAGATCAGATCCTTCACATGTTTTGTCGGTTCAGGATGTGCAAGTGCAACCAGATTTTTCTTATGATGAGGAACCAAAAGCTGTTCTCGCTCGAGAGGTGAGACAATTGAGAAATAAACAAATTCCTTTGGTAAAAGTGTTGTGGAATCACCACGGAGTCGAAGAAGCGACTTGGGAGACCGAGGAGTCAATGAGAGCTCAGTATCCGCAATTATTCAGTTCAGGTGAGAATTTCGAGGACGAAATTTTTATGAGTAGGGGAGAGTTGTCACACCCTGTATACCCCCTAGTAGTATAAATCATGTATATACGTACAATTGTATGTATTTTGATAACTAACAAGGATATTTTGGGTAGTTTACATGTTATAAGGGTTTTATTACCATGTGAGTGCATATATGCTAATAAGGTATGAATTAGTTGGGAAATAATTAGGTGTGCATGCATATACCCTTGTAGGGTATGAGTGAGGGGGGGTAGTGTTTGTATGTGGATACTCATACCTATGTAGAGTGAATTATTAGGGTATGTTATTGTGTGCTTTGCTCACACACTAGTAGGGTGTGTCATGTGAGGATGATTAGAATGTGTACAAGTGTATGGAAGTTGGGTATGAGTGATTAGTGTTCACCAATGAGGAAGTGACATGTGGCAAATGAAGTTAGGTGAAATGAAATGCAAATGAAGTTAGGTGAAATGAAATGCAAATGAAATGCAAATGAAGTTAGGTGAAATGAAATGCAAATGAAATGCAAATGAAGTTAGGTGAAACGAAATGCAAATGAAATGTAAATGAAATTAAATGAAACGTACATTAAATGTACATGAAATATGTATGAGATGAGGGAATTCTTTCATTTCCCGTAAATGCATTTCCATTTCTTATTCTTCTTCTTCTTCTTCTTCATTTCTTCTTCTTCATTTCAATTCACCTAAAAATCCTAACAAAAATCTAAGTAAATTGAGAGTAGAAATTAATTGATTTAACATCAATTTGGTAAGATCAACTCCTAATTTCATTTAATTCTTCAATTTCTTTTTCAATTATTGAATTTTAATCTAGAATTTATATTTGTGTATTTTGGTAAATTCTTGATTAGTTGAACCTCCTCCAAATCCTAAAGGCAAAGAAATTGCTGGATCAAGTTGAACAAAACATTAGAAGTGAAAATTCAGGTTTGGGATTTTGTTTGGAAATTATTTGTGATTTGTTTGGGAATTTGATTGTTAATTTATGTGTTTGATGGTTTGGATTAAATTTGGTGAATTGATGGTGTAAAATGGGTTGATTTGAAGTTATTGAATTTCAAAGTGTAAATTCGTTTTTGAGGGACAGATTGACCTTTGCTCATTGTTTTTAGTATAAATCGAGTTTTACAACTCCAAATTGCATGATTCCAGTTGGGTTAGAACCATAACATCCGTGGCTAAACTTTTGTAGAAGAAACCATAATTTAATTCGGACTCTAACCATTTTAAAATTGTCCATTACAGTAGCAAAAATTGTCAGGTGTTTCAGTGGAGCAGGGTAGAAACATTTGAGTATATCTCTCTGAATTCAGATCCAAACGATCTGAACTTTTTTTTCAATAGAAATTTAACATCTTGAGGATTAATTTCTATGAAGACCACTTGGTTTGAAAATGTCGTTTACTTGTCCAAAAATGCATTTAAAGTCAGTAAATGGATTCTGCCCTGTGTCTGGGGACTAGTTGGAAAGCACACAGATTGACCTTTGCTCATTGGTTTTAACATAAATCGAGTTTTATAACTCCAAATTGCATAATTCCAGTTAGGTTAGAACCATGACATCTTTGGTTAAATGTTTGTAGAAGAAACCATAATTTAATTCGGACTCTAACAATTTTAAAATCGCCCATTACAGTAGCAAAATTTGTCAGGTGTGTCTGTGGAACAGTATATATTATTTAGATCATATCTGGAGTTATAGACGTCCAAATGACCTCATATTTATCTCATTTGAAAGATAACATCCTAAAGAACAATTTTTGTGAAGAACGTTTTTCCTAAATATGTTTTTAACTATGCGTAAAATGTATTGTAAGTTTAGACATACAATCTGTCTTGAACCAGTATAGCATAATTAGTTTACACGAACTATAAGAATAATTTGCTTTATGAATAAATACTCATGACAAAAATTATATAATATATTTATAATTTATAATTAAGGCATTAAACCTAATATATTATTAGATTAAATCTAATTTAATTAGGAAGCAAGAACTTGTGATTTGAATATTATGCCTTACATTTTTATAATTGTATTTTTGTTATGCTAAATGTTTGTATGCCATATTATGCCTTAACTTATTGACTTAATGTGTCATGCTTAAAAATAATTAATTTATGCATGTTAAATTCAATAGATATTCATATTGAACAAATGTGAATTGTGATATGCATGACCTGCTAAAGTCAAGTCAGTGGATAGTTAGGCATGCCTAATAGAGTTTATAGCTGCAACATTTTGATTGGATTGGACCCTGATCAGGTCCCTCTTATAGTGCTTTGAAAAGAAAAATAAAAGAAGTTTTGATTTAGCGATTCGTACCCGTAAGGTACTGTCTGTATAAAATGATAGATTTAGCGATTCGTACCCGTAAGGTACTGTCTGGATAAAATGATAGATCTAGCGATTCATACCCGTAAGGTACTGTCTGTATAAAATGATAGATTTAGCGATTCGTACCCGTAAGGTACTGTCTGGATAAAATGATAGATCTAGCGATTCGTACCCGTAAGGTACTGTCTGTATAAAATGATAGATTTAGCGATTCGTACCCGTAAGGTACTGTCCGTATACTCGTTATCCACTATTATGAGTCAGCAGGATCTTTATGTGATATGTGATTTATTTTGTTATATGTTGATTGTACAAAAGTATTATTGAATGAGATAATATGGAGATGAATATAAGCATGCGATGCGGAATATATGATTGTGAATTCGAGCCTAAGTGTATACATATTATGACCGTATTAAAAATATGCCATCATGAATGTGTTATGCATTGACGACCATTGTGAATGGTCGTCCATATGATATATGTGTATCCCCACTAAGCGTTTATCGCTTAGCACGGTGTGTTTACCCGTGCAGGTAAATAAGAAGCTTTATTAGAGTGAGTCACTGAGGTCAAGCCAACACAGCAGGGACTAGAGTTAGGGATTTTATTCTATGTAATATTTTTATATAGCTTCCGCTGTTATATTCATATACGGACATGTAATATTATTTTGGTATCAGCTTGTTGATCAGAATTATTGTGATGGCCTTTGGCATGTAATATTATTACACGATGCGTGATTTGCTGTAATTTATTATGAAAAAAATTTTAATTAACCTGTGTTTAAGTATACATGTTATGTATGATTATATGTTTTATTGTATAATTTATTTCGTACATGCATGTTGACACCTCGACTCATACGACATCTCACTCCGTATCGGATGGGATCGTCTTAGTACGGGTAGGGGGTGTTATAACCACACTCTTGAATCTAAGCTAGGGCACACAAAATGGAGAGAAAAGAGGAAGAAGAGAAATAGAGAGGAAAAAGGAACGGGAAAGAGACAGCAATTGCTGTTCTCCTTTTCTCTCTCCTTCTATTTACATTCCTTCCTAAACCCTAACCACATGTCACCCTCTCATTGGTGGAATTTGACCACTCACACCCAACCAACATATGAGCATGCACACACACTAACACAACCCACACACTTACATCGTACAAGCATACATGCACCCATACTGTATTAAAACCCACCAATAGATATTTATGTCATATTCTCTTTTAAGTCCTCAAAATCTTATAACCTCAAACATTGATGTTCATAAATTATTAATCCTTCACCTGGCCCACTAATTAATTCTTTATCCATTCAGTTAAATCCAAATTCCATACTTCCCAATTTTTACCATTGGCCACAGTTATCGGAACTTTCACTTAAATTCTTAAATTGGCTGACCGATATACCAAACACCTCAACTTGCACGACTTCGATCGCTATTCATCCTCAAAATGCACAAATCCTTCTAGGGTACTTTTTGGGGTGTGACAGTTTTGATGTCAGCTAATCATTTAAGTGCATTTATATCATGCACAACATTAATACAATATAAATGCATAGTATAAATCATATACAATTTACTTCATTTATGTACATGTCATATTTTAATAGTTCACATGTGAGTTTACAATTTCCAGGTCATTATTTAAATATTTGACAAGTTACTAAGGATCCATGTTAAACACCATATCAAATTGGAGTGGAAAACAAAATTCATTAAAGAGGACTAACAGGTTACACAGCGTGCAGGAATTCCTGCCAGCCGTGTAGCCTAATGGTATGCAAATATTTCAAAATAGAATGTTATTACACGGCGGGCAGACCGAATTACACGGCGGGCGAGTTACACAGCAATCAAGAATTTCTACTAGCCCTATAAACCAATGAATCTAAAGTATTCCCAAAAGATGCTTTCCAAAACCGTTTTACACGGTGGCCAGGAAATATTGAACGAAGGGTAGGGGTAGTTATACGGTGGGCAGGAATTCTTGACCGTCGTGTAACTCAATTTTTAGGCAATTCTTACAGTCCAAAACTGTTTTACACGGCGGGCAGGAAAACCTGACTGTGATGCGTGCGGCCCGGATCCCGGCCCGCTTTAAGGGATAAGGGTTAGCGTCTAGATTTTGGGTAACATGAGACATTTTGGAATCCCCCACCCAATAGAACATTGGGAGGTTCATCTAATTCCATGAAACTTTTAGGTACCTTTGAAGTATTTTGGAGTCGCCACCCAATTTATAAGAAATTGGGAAAGGTCATCTAACCTCGGGGGTCTTAAACCAGAGAAGGTGTTCGGAACTTCACTCTTATTAATGCCTTAAGTTAAGTTTATAAATGAGTTTCAAGAAATCGAAATTCCAACTCTCATCTCACGCGATCATGCAACAAAAGTAAAGCGCATTTTAAGCATCTTTGGAAAGCAATAAACAAAGCGATAAAAAAATTACAAGTGAAAAAAATGGGACAGAACAATCCCCCAAAATAAAAACTTAAATAAATAAATGAATAAGTAGAATTGCCCCAAAATTAATTATAAGGGCCCAAAATCAATAAAGAAATAAATACACAATGAGAATGAAAATACCTCATACATAAATCGGGACATTTATTATAGTTTAAGAACATTGGTTCCTTTTATTAGCTTAAAAAATTAGAGAATTATTTTTGGGCATTTATTGACAAAACCGGGATGAGTGATCCCATTTTATGAAAATTAATTCTCCTTTTGAAGGTGGCATTTTATTGGATAAAATAGGACATTGGTCCATTTTATTAATAAAAATCCTAATTTTAATTATTGTAAAATACAAGATTTTCTATAATATGGATGAATTTAGAATACATTTTACATACAACATAAAATAATAAAGTAAAGAAAATACAACAATTAAAAATAAAAACCCAAATTCTAAAGGTCTTTAGCCCCTTGATCCTTCGGCTCACCCAAGAATATGACTCAAACTGAAAATGGATAAATTTTGCGGTGAATAAAAACAAAGAATAAAATGAAATGTTAGCAAAGTAAATCAAATATACATAAAATATGATATAATACAGACGAGCAATTAAATAAGAGAAACATACCAAATATCTTACAATAAACTAAACCATTAAATGAGCAAATATGATAAACAATTGAAGTTAAGGAACAATAATGATTATAACAAGGAAACAAATAACATAAGAAATCAGAAATTAAAAGAATTAACAATTAAAGGCAAGGCAGAATCAAATGAAAATAAAATCAATATTAAAGCCTACATAATTTCACTCTTGATGCCAATAGATTGATTAATCTAGGTTAATGTTAATATTGATAAACACATTAATAATAAACCAATAAAAATGGCAATCACACAGGTTAATTATAATTAGACAATAAATATATTAGTAGTATATAACAGCAACACACAGATTAATTATAACAAACAAATGATAAATAACTTAATACACAAAAGGAACAAAATAAAACCAAGAGAAATATAAAATTATTACTGAATATCTTACAGATCTAAATTAGATTGCATGCATTATGTAAATAAATAAATTAAGTTAATCTAAATTCAAGCTGATTACAATAAACAACAAATAACATACACTAATTATAATTTACAGCAACCTACAATTGAGAGAACAAATAACGACAGAAAATAGAAAAAAATATTTGGCTCTAACCCAGATATTTACCCTCAGAGGTTGAAGTTGGCAGCAAAATGGAACAATTTCACTTGTCGATAGAGAAACAATTAAATTTTGAATTCTTTAGGAAAACTTCTGCCGTTCTCTAAAAGTTTTTTTTTATTGCTCTAACTTTCCTTTTATATTAACCTCAAAAATTAGGTTTTTTCCCTTTTTTGAAAGAATTTCATCCGGTTAAAAACTCTTAATTATCCTTTAAAATTAAAATTTATCCTTTTTAAAATTGGAAAGAGAGTTTGAATTTAAATCAAATTCAAAAACCCAGAGAAAATAAAAAAAAATGGAGTTCTGGCGAAGGTAGGAGATGCGACCTACGGTGGGGCCGCATGTCTCCTGCGCGATATGCACGATCGCGCAAGAGGGTTGCTTGCTGCCCGCGCGACATGCACCCCCACGCAGGGGCCACATGCCGCCCGCTCAAGAGGGCCGCATGTCGCCTGTGCGATATGCACCTTCGCGCAGGGGGCGGCGCATGTCGCCTGCACGACATGTGACCCTGCACAGGCACAGCGTGTCGCCTGCTTGACATGCGGCCTCGTGCCGGGGGGCCACATGCTGTGCTCAAGCATCGCGGCTCGCGGGTGCCGCCCACAGGCGCGGGCTTCCAGCAGGTACCACTTCGCGTCCGTGGCGACAGGTCACCGAAAACCCGAAAAAAACCCAAAAAGTAAAAATATTTTCTATTTTTTTTTTAAAATAAGAAAGGTTTCGACAAGGAAATCATCACTCCTAACCGTTTTTCCCATGAACTAGCATTATTTTCATCGCTGGGTAACCTTTGTCTGGGCTGCCTCAGGGCCCGGTGTCTATAGTTGCCCCCAGTTTTTGGAAATGTAGTGCCTGGGTGCCTAGGTGAGCCAAAAGTCAAAGAAAAAAGGAAGAGGCGCATACCTGAGGCAGTTGTCTTTCCAGTGTGAATTAAGTTATTGCGGGTAGTTACAATCAATTAGTCGATGTGTTAACCCTTGTAGCTTTGGCATCTAACCTGTGCAGTGTCTAGCTTGGTGTATAACCTTCTCCGTTGTGGCATGTAACCTGGGCTCTGATACCAAGCTGTAACACCCCGACATCCCCGTTGGAAGGATACCGGAGTGCCACGCGGGCGAACACATATACAAATTCAAATACACATATATAAACAAAAACCAAATGAAATATAAAGAAACTTTTAATCATTTAATAGTAAAATCCTGTTTACATATAACATATATCAATATCGTTTTACAAAAAGAGGCTCGTAAGCAATTACATATACAAAAATAATGTTTGTTCCATTACAAAAGATTCATTTTGCTATAGCAAGCCATGTACAAAAATATAACAGCGGAAGACTCCAAAAAGACTCCTAGTGGCCGACCTGCAGATATCTGACTCCAAGCTACACTCGCCACCTGCACGGGAAAAGAGCCCGTGCTAAGCGATAACGCTTAGTGGGGAGGAACAAAACAAAATAACAATATACATATACAATATAGTATCACATTACCTTTATGATATTTACAATACAAGCAATTAACAAATACAAACATACTTTTATGATTACACCGATATAGGATATACAAGAATTCATGTGCAACATATACTTTTAATCATGTCAATAAACATCTCAACATATATATCACATAAAAACATTTAGCCTGATTAGTCTGGTATAAACCTAAGAAGTGGATACGGTCAATTGGATACTGATAGAACACAGTATCCCAAGCATATAGAGACATGAGTCTCGAACATATAATTTTCATATAGAGACCGAGGTCTCGCTTTATTTCCATATAGACCAAACATGGTCGAAACAAGGATCCAAACGGACCCGCATATAACATTTTATCATATAGCAGCTGCACACACACTCTGACCTAAGTAAGCGCTTACTTATCCACTACTATGACTTATTCAGGCTTAAATGATACAACTCAATAATTCACATATTATATCATGTGGATTGCATTTAATACTAGGTTATAATTCATGTACACATGTATATAGATCAAATTTCAGAACATTTTAAACATATAAATATCAATACTGAAGGTAAAAAGAACATATAGCTCACATTGAATTAATCCATGTTAAATAAATTATAAAATGTGTAAATTATGTACATTAATTATTAATCAAGAATTTAAAACCCAATATTATTCAATTCCTGAATACAAACCAGATTTTTAAACCAATTAGTTGTCATGCAGTATAAAACCTTTGAAATCAGAAGTTTTAAACCTTGCTTTTAAGAAAACAGGCAGCTGAAGGAAGACTGGTCACGTCTCGTGACGCAGCTTCACGCGAGTGACAAGCAAAAGAGCAAGCAAGAACAGGCGGTCACGGCGTGACCATCAGTCACGTCTCGTGACGCCTGTGAGGAGAGGAAGAAAGAGGTCATGAGACCTATCTCGTGACACGCAGGGAAAACAGGCGAGAGGTCGCGAGGCGTGATGCTACATCACGTCGCGACTTCTCAAGGGGAGGAAGGTCACGGCGTGATGCTTCATCACGCCACGCGACTTCCCACAGAGGGAGGTCATGGCGTGATGTACCATCACGTCACGTGATCTTTCTCTCACAAATCTGCTTCTCCTTCTCAAACTCCATCATCTTCTCAAAACCAATTTCCAGAAAAACGTGGAAAAACCCAGAAAATCCAGAAAAACAGAGCACTCTCCAAATTCAAAACCCCATTTGTCTAAAACCATTTTTCATACAAAAATCATTCACACATGTACCTTTAAGTCATCAGAGCATAACTATAAGACTCATAATACAAGTCACATATTATCACAATTCAAACAGAGGCAAAACCAGGAAGTCAACATCCGAGAGGTTCACATCCAAATTCATGCATAAACATCTCATTTGCATACTTTTCTACAGGATTCATTTACACACATTACATTTCTCATATATTATGATAAACATACACACACAACTGATATTCATAATAGAACAGTAACTAGGATCCAAAAACGAGGAAGGACTGACACACTCCCAAACCTGAATGAAGTCCAAAAAGAACGACCACTGCACTTCTCAATCCAAAATTTTGCCTTTCCCCTTCTCTTTTCTTTTATCTTCAGAAGCTTGCAACAAATGAAACCATAATCAAACCCAAGGACAGAATCTCTAAATAACTCAAATGAGAAGAAGAACCACACGAAACCAATAGCCACTTACCTTCTGTAACCTCTTTTCCAATCTCAAACCCTAGTTCCACAATGACAGAACACACATGCAATTGGGAAAAAGCAGCAAATGGAGAGGGAAAGAATAGCTAACGTGAGAGAGAGCAAAAGAGAGAGAACCTCCTGAGTTTAGTTTTCCAGGAACCTAAGAAATTCAAACCTCTCTTTTCCCTCACCCACGTACACACACTCACCTCATCCACTTGGCACACATGCACGGTTACACAATTCACTTAATCCACTAATTCCTCTTTTACAATTTGATCCTCATAATTCTAATAGGTCCTTATTAAGTTACTCTTTACTCACTAGAATAAAATCTTCCATCTAGTTACATATAATTCTTGCAATTTAATTCACTTACCTCAAATAAAAATACCAAATTACCCTTAATTGTCTAATTAAAATTCTAATTTCCAAATAAGCCACTTGTGGGATGTGACATAACCCTTCTGTGATGTGAAGTTATGCCCCCTGAGAGCCTTTTGGTTGATTGTTTGAATTAGTGTTTGGACTGATGTCACCACTCGGCCTTTACTGATGTCCTCATCAGATGTCTTTTATTGCAAAATTGGAAAGCCAAATATGCAGGAAAAATAGTGAGCATGCAAGTGAAATGCATGAGTCATGCAGAAATGCAGGACTAAAATTCGTCCAAGTGATTTTGGAGATGATAACCGGACTGGTCGTAATCCGTGGTAGGATGGACGCCCTTTGAAGGACGGTTGGATCTTTCCTCAAAAATGGTTATCCCTGAAGAATCTTTGCTAGTTCGTAGATTAGTGCCCCTAAGAGATATTTGTATGTTTTGCCTCTTAAGAGGACTCGTAGAATTGCCTCTTAAGAGGACTCGTAGAATTGCCTCTTAAGAGGACTTGGAGAATTGCCACTTAAAAGGACTTAGAGATTACCTCTTAAGCGGACTTATGGAATTGCCGCTTAAGAGGACTTGGAGATTGCCTCTTAAGAGGACTTAGGGAATTGCCTCTTAAGAGGACTTATAGAATGCCTCTTAAGAGGACTTGGAGAATGCCTCTTAAGAGGACTTGGAAATTGCCTCTTAAGAGGAATTAGGGAATTGCCTCTTAAGAGGACTTGGAAATTGCCTCTTAAGAGGACTTGGGGAATCGCCTCTTAAGAGGACTTGGAAATTGCCTCTTAAGAGGACTTAGGGAATTACCTCTTAAGAGGACTTGGAGATTGCCTCTTAAGTGGACTTAGGGAATTGCCTCTTAAGAGGACTTGGAGAATGCCTCTTAAGAAGATTTAGGGAATTGCCTCTTAAGAGGACTTGGAGAATGCCTCTTAAGAGGACTTGGGGAATTGCCTCTTAAGAGGACTTGGAAATTGCCTCTTAAGAGGACTTGGAGATTGCCTCTTAAGAGGACTTAGGGAATTGCCTCTTAAGATGACTTGGAGAATACCTCTTAAGAGGACTTAGGGAATTGCCTCTTAAGAGGACTTGGAGAATGCCTCTTAAGAGGACTTGGAGAATGCCTCTTAAGTGGACTTAGGGAATTGCTTCTTAAGAGGACTTGGAGATTGCCTCTTAAGAAGACTTAGAAATTGCCTTTTAATAGGACTTGGAGATTGCCTCTTAAGAGGACTTAGAGATTGCCTCTTAAGAGGACTTGGAAGTTGCCTCTGAAGAGGAGTTGGAAGTTGCCTCTTGAGGGGACTTTGAAGGGTTTGAACCCTTGTAGACTTTCTCTTGGTTGGATTGTCAAGTATGGGAGAGTGCTCATGTTGTATTTAATCCATCCTCGACCCGTTTTCATGCGTGTAGTGTTCATCTGGACTTTTCCTGCAAAATTATATGCACAGGGATATGTACAAAAATCGTGTGTGCAGGTGAAAAATTATATGCAAATATTTGCAAAAGAACTGTATGACATGACATGCATGCAAAGACGAATAGACTGAGTCCTGAGTGGTCAGGGGTCTACTGAGGGTACAGCTTGGCTACTTGCATTGTTTGATGACTCCCAGAGACCTAGAGGAGTGTCGTCTTGGTTGAAAAATTCTGACCCATAATTTTTCTTCAAAGAGAACTAACTCATGTGCATCTCTGCCCCCAGTTAAATGAGCATTTTGCCCCGGAAACTTTAACTCGTGTCCTGAATTATGCATTATCTGCTCGAAGGGATATTATTTGACGTAATTTTGCCTTATTAGAAGTCATTATTTTAAAGGTAGTGTGTCCCTTGTGGATCTTCACACTAGCTTTCCTTTAAGGGAAATATGTCCTTTTTGGATTTCCATATAACCCCGTGCCTAATTTTTACCTAGAATGGACCCAACCCACTCCAGCGGCTTTTTTTTTCAAATGCTAGACTGCCTGTTTTCGGGTTTTCACCATAACCTTTTGCCTAACTTTTGCTTAGAGAGCCAATTACGGTTTTCATCTCTAACGACTTTTCTTTTCTTTTTTTTTTGTCGAATTGTAATTAGGTCTGAAGTTGTAATCAAGAATTGTTCAAAGACAGCCAGTTTAATTTTCCTCCCGAAGGTGACGTATGATTGGCTTTATAGTTGAAGCATTTGAGCGGCGAGAGAACCGCATGATAAGAACTAGATAATTTTTGTGATGCAGAATGGACTGCTTTGGTCCCACCATTGCATAAATGCATATATTTCAGTCTAATTTCATTATGCATGATCATTATTTAGCGTTAATCTCAAAATACAAGATCTCATCTAATCTCAGGATAGATCCTAAAAGCATCAACTCCTGTTATCAATCATCCCTCTCGAGTTTTCGTGATTGAAAATTTCTCTCAGCTCTTAATTAATTTTTGTTTTTGTGAAAGCAAATTCTAGATGTGACGTTGGGGACGAAACTCAACTGAAATGCATAAATGCACTCGTGGCTTCCCGATTGAAGCTCAAGAAACGCCATATGCCTCTTCCTATGTACCGAACCTTATTACAAGGTCATCACCACTAATTAGATAAGACTGGACCAAGAATCAAGAGGTCTTACTTTGGTTGTAACGTTAGGCTTAGGTAGATGGTTATCAAAGGAGGATCAGGTTACTAAAGAAAAATGGCTGCAATATTTACTCGACTACTGCGAGGACCATTCTCAGCTCAATTGCATACTATAAAGTGTTCAACTGTACACTATAAAAGGTGTTCTCGAATATGGACTTGATAATATTTTAGCTCATCAAGATCAGAATAACAATCAAGTTAAAAGATAACCATTGAAACTCATCAAGTGGTTACCATCTTGAGCTCTACTTATTTTTTCCTTCTCCCTTTTTCTTTTTTCTTTTTCTTTTTCTTTTTTCCACTTTTTTTCCTTTCCCCCTTTTTTTTCTTTATGTCTCTGACCGTACAGGGTTTGTGAATGACTAAGCCCTCTTCCCGAAGTGTAAACTCATCCTTATCCAGGCGAGCTTTGATAGCCAAAGAATTATCAATGATGTACATCCCTCCTTATTAGAGCAGCCATTTTTCTAAGGGGAGGCAAAAATCATTTTAGGCGAAGGGTAGTTTCAACATGTATAACAATAAAATTGGTACGCTTTTAGCATACCAGCACAAAGGCTCAACGGGTTGGCAAGCGATTGCGAAATAAAGGTAGAAAATAGTCATTTAGAGAGCTATACAAAGAAGGGCTGCCTACATCATTTCCTAGGTTCTGCCTTATCCAGGGATCGCTTTGACGGGTAATCATAAAGGTTCTAGTGTCTTAATGAGTTTTCATCAAATCCCTAATTGCGACTAGTTTTTTTTTCTTCTTTTCTTTTTTTATCTCTCAGAATTTTCCTCTCTTCAGGAGTTATATCAGATGCTATCGAGATTGTCTTTGGGTTTTCCAAAGTTTTGAGATTAAATACAAGCATATTAATTGAATTAATATCAAAACGAATGCATTATGATTATGCATAGTGAAATCATTAGAAACATCGTGCAAATAAGCAAAAACCAGTAACTTCATTTAATAAGAACTAGAGTTAAAAGAAAACATCATTATTAAATAGTTCAAAAACAAAAAGGACATCTACATGGCTACCATTCTATTTTGCTGACGGCTCAAATGTTATAGTTGATGGCTCATTATCATCTTTTGGAACCACGTTCTCCACCTCTCATGTCCTCATCCATGAGGTCTTGCACCTATTTCCTCAGAGCCTGATAATAATCTGTTAAATGCTTGGCATGCTGATGATAGGCGCAGTATTGATCACCTCTGTGACCAGGATACCTCAGGCTTCTGGCTGGTTTTGCAGGTTTTGGCTATAACTTTCCCTTGTTAATGAAATGGAAGAGGTACTCAGATAAAGGCTTATCCACGATGGCATAACAGCCCTAAGTAGTTTCAGTGGTTGAAACATTAGTAGCCCCAGCATCTCCCACACTGTTACCATCGAGACTCGATCTATACTGACTACCTTTTCCCATGACATTGCTCTATCTTTCACAAATCACCAGCTGCTTGTTATTAATAGGATTCTGGACTCGACCTTTTAGGGTTTGTCCATCATCGCTCAGATATCTAGGGTACGGGTGATGCTTTGGCTGGCCTCGATCTCTAGCTGGCCTAGCTGACCCTGGTTGTAGGTTCCCCTCCAATGCTTGAGGTAAAAGTCAGCCTATGCTAAAATCATATATTTGGATTGTTCTACATGCGGATATTTCTTTCCTCCCCTGAGTGCCAATACATCCATCACACCTATACGGTCGAGTTTTCATTTCTAAGTCCATGGCGACCCTCTTACGAGCAGCCAGGGTAGTTGCAAGTTTTGACCTTAAAATCTCTTCCTCGAGGACGTCCATCCTTCTTTTCATGCTCCATATCGCTACCAGAAACCAATCCTCTGAAATATATCCTTTGCCTTTTTGCTCAGATGATGGAGCAAAAGGCACCCTTCCACTAGGCCCAGTTGGATCCTGCTCTTTCTGGGACACGGTGGGAGCAATAGGCTGTTGCTTGGTGGGTGGTATTACTGTGGCAGAAAGATTCTCCATCACAGTCATCATTCGAGCTTCAAACTGATCAAACCTATGCCCAACCTCCTCAGAAATCATAGCCCAGGTTGCATCCACATCTCGTTGTATATTAACCATTTTTAACACTTGAACTATCTTTGATCCTTATCCTGGCCTCAGACAAAGGTCCTCTAATTAGGTGACTGTCGGAACCCCAAAACCACTTAGGCAAATGGTCTATGTTGGCTGAAATGTAGAGGGGTTAGAATAATGCATGCAATGCATGGAAAAATTTTATACACAAGACGATATGTACATGTGAGATATTATATACATGGGATATAATGTACACACCCAAAATGAAATGCATATGCTTTTATGTGTGTGAATGATAAGTAATGCGTGATTGTGCTGAAAGATCAAGAAATTACAATGATATATGTGATACATGGAAAGAATTATCCACAGAATGATAAGTACTTATGATAACTATATACGCCGAATACAATGTACACACACAAAATGACATGTATACATTTTTTTTTCTTTTTTCTAGTGAAAATTATATGTACAGAATAAAGTGCATTCACACGAAATGAAATTATACTTTAGCATGCATGAACGACATAGGTGATGCATGATCGTGTGTTATGCGACATCTATATCCACATACAAACAGATAGATCCTTCCAACATTATTACTCCCACACACGAGGTCTTGCAGTCTCTTTCCTAGGTGAGCTTAGCCCATGGGTCAACGGGGAACCCAATGGGCGCGTATGGTGCATGGTGAGAAACCAGCAGCATAACACTCTTAATTTAAAGCACATGCATATGGGTTTTAGCCTTTATGTATTTGGACCTTTCAAATAGACTAAAAATGGGCCCACCAGGGCATGAGAGCCTTTAATGAGTGTCCAATTAATATGTTTAAATTGTTTAATATATAAGGGCCCACATAATAAGTATCGTATTAAGGAGTGTATTACCTAGTGGAAGTTTCTATTGCCATTACATGAGCTTTGGTCGAGGGTGGTGTTACTTTAGGTCTACCCAAGCATGGTCCCTGCCAATAGGTCTAGCTCAACGCGAGCATAACGACCAACCGGGTCTCCATTTGATATACCTTTGATGGTACAAGGTTTGGGCAGGTGATTATCCTGAGCACTTCCCTACAATGAGTGAAAGTAGGGTCGTGTTTCAAGAATGTATCGGGGTAAAATAAAGGACCAACTAGCATAGTTCTAAGGCTCTAGTGGATGCAATACAATTTTTGAATAAAAATGGAATTTTTGATTCTTAACAACACAATTATAATTTTAACTTAATTCATTTTTGAAGCAAAGTTTGGATCGTACCTAGTGGAGTTACCACTGTGACGCACGCGGCCCGAGCCCCGCCCTGTTTTAAGGGTGCGAGAAGGGTTAGCGTCTAGATTTTGGGTAACACGAGATATTTTTGAATCCCCCACCCAATAGAACATTGGGAGGTTCATCTAATCCCATGAAACCTTTAGGCACCTTTTCGGTATTTTGGAGTCGCCACCCAATTTACAAGAAATTGGAAAAGGTCATCTAACCTCGGGGGTCTTAAACCGGAGAAGGTGTACGGAACTTGACTCTTATTAATACCTTAAGTTAAGTTTATAAATGAGTTTTAAGAAATCAAAATTCCATCTCTTATCTCACGTGATCATGCAACAAAATTAAAGCTCATTTCAAACATCTTTGGAAAGCAATAAAGAAAGCGATAAAAAAATTACAAGTGAAAAAAATGGGACAGAACAATCCCCCAAAATAAAAACTTAAATAAATAAATGAATAAATAGAATTGCCCGAAAATTAATTACAAGGGCCTAAAATGAATAAAGAAATAAATACACAAAGATAATGAAAATACCTCATATATGAATCGGGACATTTATTAGAGTTTACGAACATTGGTTCCTTTTATTAGCTTAAAAAATTGGAGGATTATTTTTGGGCATTTATTGAGAAAACCGGGTTAAGTGATCCCATTTTATGAAAATCAATTCTCCTTTTGAAGGTGACATTTTATTGGATAAAATAGGACATTGGTCCATTTTATCAATAAAAATCCCAATTTTTAATTATTGTAAAATACATGATTTTCTATAATATGGATGAATTTAGAATACATTTTACATACGACATAAAATAATAAAGTAACGAAAATGAAACAATTAAAAATGCAAACCCAAATTCTGAAGGTCTTTAGCCCCTTGATCCTTCGGCTCGCCCAAGAATATGACTCAAAGTGAAAATGGATAAATTTTGCGGGAAATAAAACAAAGAATAAAATGAAATGTTAGCAAAGTAAATCAAATATACATAAAATATGATATAATATAGATGAGCAATTAAATAAGAGAAACATACCAAATATGTTTCAATAAACTAAACCATTAAATGAGCAAATACGATAAGCAATTGAAGTTAAGGAACAATAATGATTATAACAAGGAAACAAATAAGATAAGAAATCAGAAATTAAAAGAATTAACAATTAAAGGCAAGGAAAAATCAAATGAAAATAAAATCAATATTAAAACCTACATAATTTCACTCTTGATGCCAATATATTCATTAATCTAGGCTAATGTTAACCTTGACAAACACATTAATAATAAACCAATAAAAATGGCAATCACACAGGTTAATTATAATTACATAATAAATATATTAGTAATATACAATAGCAACACACAGATTAATTATAACAAATAAATGATAAATAACTTAAATAACTTAATACACAAAAGGAAAAAAATAAAACCAAGTGGAAAATAAAATTATTCTTGAATATTTTATAGATCTAAATTAGGTTGCATGCATTATGTAAAAAAATTAATTAAGTTAATCTAAATTCAAGCTGATTACAATAAACAACAAACAACATGCACTAATTATAATTGACAGCAACCAACAATTGAGAGAACAAATAACGACAGAAAATAGAAAAAAAGCTTTGGATCTAACCCAGATATTTACCCTCAGAGGTTGAAGTTGGCAGCAAAATGGAACAATTTCACTTGTCGATTGAGAAACAATTGTGGAATAATTTTCTTTTCAATTCTTTAGGAAAACTTTTGCCATTCTCCGAGTGTTTTTTTTTATTATTTTTCTAACTTTCCTTTTATAATATGCTCAAAAATAAGGTTTTTTTCCCTTTTTTGAAAGACTTTCATCCGGTTAAGAACTCTTAATTATCCTTTAAAATCAAAATTTATCCTTTTTAAACTTGGAAAGAGAGTTTGAATTTAAATCAAATTCAAAAACCAAGAGAAAATCGAAAAAAATGGAGTTCTGGCGAAGGTAGGAGACGCAACCTGCGGCCTCCCGCATGAGGGCCGCATGTCGCCTGCGTGACATGCACCCTCGTGAAAGAGGGATGCATGCCGCCCGCGTGACATGCACCCCCGCGCAGGGGGGCCACATGCCACCCGCGCGACAAGCACCCCCCGAGCAAGAGGGCCGCATGTCGCCTGTGTGACATGCGCTGTAACATCCCCTACCAATACATAGGCAAACCCATCCTCAAGGGAGTGAGAAGTCGTATGAGTCAGGGTGTCACCAAGCAAATCAAACAATGAAGATATATCAAACATATAAAAATACAACGTAATTAAAACTTTTAACCATTAGATCATTCAAGCATAAATGCAATAATAATAATAATATTCATTACAAAACTGTTTTGATATTACCAAATAATTACATCCTTCAAAATTACAAAGAGGAAGCTAAACAAAAGAATAAATACATAAAGAGTTCACTATAACCAAAAATAATCATAAGACAAAATGCTAAATCCTATCATCAACCTCTGTGTAGGCTTGACTTGTGGTGACTCTCCCAAAACTAATCACCTTCCATACCTGCACGGATAAAACACCCGTGCTAAGCGATAACGCTTAGTGGGAAAAACACAATAATAATATGGACGGCCACTCACAGTAGTCATCAAAGCAAAACGCATACATATGGCATAAGCTGATAATCATAACTGAATCACATTTATAGCATTTGTGAGTCCATGTACACATTCATATACATATTGCTTCCCATGGTGATAGTCAAAACCGATCGGATGTTCACATTCTCATAATCATAACAAAATAGATAATACACCTGCTGACTGATAATAGTGGATAACGAGCGAACACATGGCGGTACCTTACGGGTACTAATCTAACGCATGGCGGTACCTTACAGGTATGAATCGAAAAGCAACATCGCATTTTCCTTTCAAAAACTTTTTACAAAGGGGATCTTAAACAAGATCCAAACACATTGAGGTTCGCGAGGAACCAAACGGGGGACCTGATCAGGCTCCAAACGGAACAGAGGGCTGCAGCTAAAGAACTCTATTAGGCATGCCTAACTATCCACTAGATTGACTCTCACAGGTCATGCATAAAGCAGGTCATGTTCCAAAATATAGCATATAATTTATCATAAAGAAATCATAGTATTGTTCATATAAAAGCATGATATATATATCACACAATAGTAAAAATTCATTCAGAGGAGACAAGAAATTCATTTTAGACAAAATAGGGCAATTTCGGAAAGAAACAGGCCGCGCGGAGGTTCACTGTCGCGATCGCGACAAGATTGGCGCTCACGACAGTGACCAAAGGCCAATCGCAAGAGGAAGGGCGAGGACACCAGTCATGAAGGATCGACACGACTCATGTTGATGTTCTAACTGGGTTGAAGGGCCAATCGGGAAGAAACAGAGGGGAACACGAGTCGTGCTTTCCAGCACGTCTAGTGACCTGGCTTCCCAGCAAGGCACGATCGTGCATTCCATTTCCCAATCGGGAACTTCCCATCTTGCAATCGATAGCCTAGCATTTTGTACTCTAGCCATGTCCGATCGAAAGATGGTAGTTTGATCGAGACTTGGACACACTGATCCTGCATTCCAAATCTGCAGACAATCTGCAAAACTCCTTATTCCAAACTTGCCCAAAACTTCCAACCACTTTTCGAAATCCACTTACCTCAGATCGGCATTCCCAACACAAACAACAGCACAAACACAATTTTAAGCATTCAATACAATCGATTCAAGGATTAACCAAACATCAATCCCGACAGTAGCAAATCCAAAAAAATCACAGTAACATCAATCCAACTCAAATCTGCTCTCATAGTTCAAAATTCATGCATTATAACTTAAATCTACCAAAGCTCATCACATTTATTCCAACATGCATCTCAAAATCATCAGATTTCTAGCACATCATTCAACCGCAACAAAACACAATAAAATGCAGAAATTCCCAAACCTGCAAATCCTACGCTCCTAGTTGCACGTCCCACTCCCACTGGCCTTCTCCTTCCCCTTGGGATCACGAGTAGGCGCTTTTAAATCGAAAACCCAAGAATCACACAAATCCAAAAAACCTTAATTTAGAACACATTCTAACAGACCAAGAGAAAGAGAGGAAGAAGAAGAAGAAGACTCAACTACTTACCCAAATGAAACTTGCGAGATGATCTATTTCCACTAAAAGCACTTGGATTCACACTAGGGCACACTTTCTTGAAGAGAAAAGAGGAAGAAGGGATAAAGAGGAGGAGGAGAACAACAATGAGGCAGTAAAATGGATGCCCTTTCTTCTCTCTCCTTCTACTTATACCCACTTCCTAAAACCCTAGCCACATGCCTCCCTATGATTCGTGGGACATGACCACTCACACCCAACACCCATGCATGACACTACACTCAAGACCAACCCTCACTAATGCACACACTACTAGCATGCATGCACCCACACTCTATCAAAGCCCACAATTCATGGATATAAATCAAAAATACCATAACACATGCCAAGACACTTGATAGGTGTCTAATTGATGTATTATTTAGCTTAGGTTTTTTGTGAGTTTAGGAAGTTAAATGCGCATATGTGTTTATATTTCATGTATTTGTGTTAGTTTATGTATTTATGTGTTCTGTAGGTTAATTTAGGTGAAAGGAAAGAAAAGAAGCATAAATGGTGAAAAAAATGCATGATTGGAGAAGAGAGCACAAGTTAGATGGATGGACACGACTCATGAAACATGGTCAGAGAGAAAGCAGAAGAAGGAAGAAAAAAGCAGAAGGATCATCCGACTAGGACAAGGGAGCACGACTCACACGTTTTGAGCACGAGTTGTGCTGGTACTGAGACAAGGTAGAAGCTAAGAAGGAAAAGGGAGAAGAAAAGGAAAGAAGCCAAGACGTGCTGCAGGAGCACGACTCGCACATGAAGACATGACTCGGATGGGAGAGCACGAGTCATGCTGATGCAGAGAGGGAAAGCAAGAGAAAGAGAGGGAAGAGGAGAAAGAAAAGCGTTCCGTGTTCTATCGCGAGCGCGATAAAACTATCCGTTGGGACAATTATTCTTGAAAAGTCACTTCAAAAGGCACCTTCTTCCATCAAGCTTTGCAACCATTGTGAAGGGACATCTCTAAGGGATACAATCTTTATAATTCTATAAATATATAACGTTATGTGTAATTTAAGATACATAATTTTTATTAAGTAGTTTCCGTAGTTTGGAAGAACATTTTTCTTTTCCTTAGTAAATTTCTTAGTTAGTTTTTATGTTTTGAAGAAGAAGATCAAAAAGAGGAAAAATCTGTTACAAGAGTTTGGGAAAAGGGTTGAGAAATTTCTTTCTTATTCTTTTATCTTTTATTTCTTCTCTATAAATTAATGAATATTACTTCAATGAATTTGAATGTTATTATTATTCTCTACTTCCATTTATTCTAAGAGTCTTTAAATGTAGAATTTCTATTAGTACAATTGTATGATTTTTATAAGTTAAGATAGAGTTGAGAGATCATTTTAAATTAAATCTAATAGAATTTCACTATCAAAACATAGCTAGAGAGATCAGTATGTTGAGATAGTTATTATAAGTTCGTAAATAATCTTAAATCTTGTAATTAGAGTTAACTAGTTCACCAATGAGAATTTGGAGTTAGTGCTTTAAATGTATACTTTGAGCATTCTAATTCATGTCGAGAGAATGAGTTTGAAATATATTCCAACTTGGCTTGCATGAAAAGATGATTATTATTAATTGGATTGATGGATCAAGTTCATTATTTTAGGTTCTTCATTATATATATTTTGTCTTCTTTTGATTATCAATAAGTAGGTTAAATTTATTTGCACAATTAAGTAGTTAAACACTAACATTCTATTTAATGATCGTTGTAAACTAGATTAAAATTAAGTAGTAATTGTGACATCCCAAAAATCACCTTAGTAGAATCAAGTGTCATTAGTGTAATTGTGTGCGCGATAATTAGGGTTTACAGCATTGGACTTGATTGAAATGTGAACCTGGGGACGTAATTGAAAAGAAATAAAACATTGTAGTGGCTGAATTGTACTTTGCATGATTAACTAGAAAATGAAGATTTATTAGTGTAATGGGTGTTAATTAAGTTAATCAAAGTTAGTGGATTCAGCTGGATGTTAATGGAGTCCAAGTGGAATGTGCTAGGACAGCCACCTATCTTAGACACACCCAAAGCTTGACACCTCACACTAACATGCAAGCATGAGGTGGATTAGTAAGTAAACCTGTCCTTTTGTTCCTTGATTCAGCCATTTTGATCCCATGATCCGTCCCTCTCTCTCTAAAAGTTTACCTTCCTTTTGTCTCTCTCTTTTAATTGTTCTTTGATTATGAAGTCCTAAGAGTGAGATAGAGATGAGTTAGAAGAAGAATAATTGATTCGGAAGGTATGTAAACATGTAGATTATCTCCTCCATCTTCATCTATTTCTGATTTTATTATCAAGATTATGAGTATAGTCTAATGGACTTGTATGTATTGTATGTATTATGAGTTGAAGAGCCAAGTAGAACTGGAAAGGGGAAAGAGAAAGTGATATAGAAGAGTGAATGGAAGGAGTGCTCCAAGAGGTTTGGGATATATATGTGTGTTATGTGTTAATTTTGCTCAAGTGTATGTGATGGCTGTTTAGCTTAAATGTGTTATTGATATTAAATATGTGATTTCTAGAATTGAGCATGATTATGAACTTTGGTGGAAGTGTATTTGAATATGTATTGCTATGTGATGAGTAAGGAACCATGGAATTAACATCATGAGTGAACCAGCTCTAACTATTGGTTGTATAAACTATAGATAATGGTATGCATGTTGATTTTGACTGAGCTGAATCTTTATATATGTGTACAGGAACTATATTTTAAATTAGGTGAATTGCTTTTGCCAAGTTGGCTATTTTCAAGCTTTACAAGCTTGATTGTGTTAACCTGTCTTATAAGACTATACTGACCCCCGTGACTTGTTTATAGTGTAAGTTGAGTTTTACAGCTTTAAAAGGGGTGAGACCAATTGTATTAGAACCATATGATCCGTTTCTTTAAATGTTCTAGAAATAGATCTGTCGATTTGAGGACTCTAAGGTTTTCAAAATTGACTATAACCGTAGTCACAATTCTGTAGGAAGGCTTCTGGAACCAGTTGTGTTCCTCTGGGCATAACTCCTTCATTTTAAATCGAATTGACCAGAAAATTGTCCCATTTCAAAGGTAAGACATAGAGGAAGAAATATTAAGAGATACCTTTGCCAAAAATTGAGTGTAAGACATCGGTTTGGGCTATAAAAAATTGTGGTGTGAACCAGTCTCGAAGGTTAGCTTCTGTTTTGCTTGATTTAGTATGTCACGGCCACAACCAAAATGGTTGCCACCGTGACATACATCTAAAGTAGGCAGAATTGCATGCATATGGACCTCACGGTCACAACCAAGTGGTTGCCACCGTGATCCTTCCTTGTTTTGTGTATTTAGGGTATTTTTCTTCCCGAAATGCACCCCAACTTCACGACGAGTTCCCATATCTTGTCCAATCCATATTTATCATTATAAAATGAGTATCTTAAGCATCATGAACTATGCATGCTAATGTATAGAAATATGTATGAGCTTTAAGTGTTGTAAGGGTGATGAATTAAGTATGTGAATGGGTATAAATAAGGATGACAAAGCATGGATGCGAATATGATAAATCATGAATACGAACAGTCTTGAATGTGAATGTGTACTTAGTGCAATCCTATCTATGATTGAGAACCTTATTGTACGGGCATTATATCAATGATAAATGAAGTTTATAAGCATATAATTGAGATGATTATGTATGCGAATTAGAGATGCATGATAGCCTAACTAAGCTTGAATGCATCATCATGTGAAATAATTACATATGCGATAAATAGCTTATTTGCATGGATTTTAACATGAGAATGAGCATTAACATGAAAATGAACCATGTCATGCGAATGAATTCTGTTACGCGAATAATTATAAAATGTGAATGAATGGTCACGTGAATATGTATGTGTAGTGAATGAATAAATATACCTATAAGCCTGTGGTCGGGTCGTGGATAAATAAGCATGCTTATAAAGGGCTAGTGATTTGCGGCTGCTAGTGTGACACCGACGGGTGTCTAGTGATTGATACCGATGAGTATCCAGTGATATAGTGTTCGAGACCTCGGTCTCTAGTGTTTATTGAATAGTGTACCCGTATCCATCTCTAATACTATACATATTGTAAGTGTTCGTGATAAATATGTATTGGTATTATTGTTTTTAACGATAGTGTGATATTTATGCCATGCTAGTGAATTAGTAATAGTGCAGTGAGCCTACAAATGGCTTAGCGTAGTGACTAATAAGCAGTGTACATGATTGTTGATTGATAGTGACTTATTGTTCTTCGTTAACATAGTGAAGTGAATATTGAACTTGGTAAGTGAATAGTGATTTAAAGTATGTTATAGACAATATATGATTTGTAATTAACATGAACTACAGTATATTGGCACGCCAATGTAATATTGATTTAGTGAGTGTACATGATGTGCCATGTGTTTTAAGCATGTTCTTATTTGCATAGTGCTTGTGATTATTATGTTAGTGCTTGTGTTTACATCCCCACTAAGCGTTATCGCTTAGCACGGGTGCTGGTCTCCTGTGTAGGTTATAGATTGGAGACGCATTTTGGAAGGTTTCTGCAAGCCACAATAGGAGCGTGAAGGGTTTCTCTTAAGTGTACAGATTTTGTATTTTGAGCTCCATTTTTTTAATAGTTAATCTTTTTATATATGTTTAGTGTTATAAGTGGCTTATTATAGTTAAGCTTGTAATCTGTAATAGTGAATAGTGAAGTATTAGTGATTAAGCATAATGTAGTGGAATGCATGGATCATAAGTATTAGTGAATGTTAAAATGAAAGTAAGCTTAATAAGGTAATTGCATGCTTAGTGTTGTGTAGCGCTCCCTTGTCCTTCCAGTGGGCATTGGGGCGCTACAGTAATGGTGTGTAAATTCATCACATTCTTCGTGGGATCGACATCTTTTGTACTATTTTGGTACACCTTATACTTGCAGAAATTAGCACCTATAAAATATGCTAACAAGTTTTTGGCGCCGTTGTCGGGGAATGGATGATTTTTGCCATTGTGAATCTTGATTTATGATTTTGGATTACAATATTTTATTTTATTGTATTAGTTTGTTTGTTTAGTTTGACTTTGTTGTGTTTTGTTTTTATTTAGATAGGATTTGATAGTTCATGCCTAGTACAAGGAGTTCACAAGAAGCGCTTGAACCTTTAAATCCTAAAATCGAAAGATTTTTGTCAAGTAACCACAAATCCAACAAGAAGAGGAATAAGCATAAGAAACATATCATAGATGAAGAAGAAAATCCACCAAGATTAATGGACTTTGCCACACTCATATTAAGTGGTGCTCAACAAGGTGTGGTAAGACCTACGGTAAATGCTAATCAATTTGAGATTAAACCTTCTCTCTTACAAATGATTCAAAATAGCATACAATTTTATGGATTGGCAAATGAGGATCCTAATGCTCATTTGGCAAACTTTTTAGAGATTTGTGATACCTTTAAGATTAATGGTGTTTCGGTTGATGTAATTAAGCTTAGGCATTTTCCTTTCACTTTGAAAGATAAAGCCAAGGCTTGGTTGAATTCACTTACAAGGGGATCTATAACCACATGGGACCAATTGGCCCAAGCATTTCTATCAAAATATTTTCCCTTAGACAAAACTGCTAAAATCATAAAGGATATCACCACTTTTGTGCAAAATGATAATGAGTCTTTGTATGAACCGTGGGAATGGTTTAAGGAATTACAGCAAATGTGTCCACACCACAACCTCCCAAGGGAACTAATGATGCAAACCTTCTACAATGCGGTGAATCCTACCACAAGAGGTACAATTGATGCTGCAGCTGGTGGCTCTTTAATGAGGAAAACTACTGAAGCAGCTTTCGAGTTATTGGAGGAAATATCCATGAATAACTGTAAGTGGCCTCCTGAAAGAGTAAGGGAGTCTAATAATTCTAATGCTATGGGGGTACATTCCATAGACTCTATGGTTGCATTACAAGCTCAAATTGAGGTATTGACTCATAAGGTTAATAACCTAAGTATGGGAGGTAACTTATCAAATGCATGCAATATTTGTGGTCAGCAAGGGCATATTAGTGGTAATTGCAATTTGGGAATAGCTAATAAGGAAGAACAAGTTAATTTTATCCAAGGACAAGGGCGTGGGAACCCTTATTCTAACACCTTTAATCCTAGTGGGAGGAGCCATCCAAATTTGTCATGGGGAAATAATAATAACAACCAAAATAGGGGTGTCGGATACCAACAACCACAAGATAAGTTTGAAGCTTTTGAAGGAAAAATTGATAAATTTATTGAGGAGATAAATTTTAAGATGAGTGCTCAAGATAAAAATCAAAAGAAACTTGAAGCAAAAGTTGACCAAATCACTAAGAATCATGCTTCATCTATTCATAATATTGAAGTTCAATTGGGGCAATTAGCTAGTTCTTTACCTTCTAGGAGTCTAGGATCTCTTCCTAGCAATACTGAAGAAAATCCTAGAGACCATATGAAACCATAATATTTTTGTTCTCTTGTTTAGGTTGCTTAAATAGATTTTCTTTCTATATGTGTTTTTTGTTATTTTAAGTTATTTTATGTTAATTTGTTAATTAATTTTTAATGTTATTAATATAGTTAATTTTTGTTCTACAGGTCAAACTAGTAAGATTTGGTGTTGTTTTATTTAATATTAATTCATAAAAAAAAAGAATTTTTGCAGATGTGCTATTCTGTTGCAGGCGCGACTATAATCGCGAGCGCGACAGAATGTACCAAGTTTGCCCTTAAGGCTTTAGTCGCGATCACGATAGAAGGCGATGCTCGCTGGTTCTTCACAGGTCCTCCGACTCGTGCTGGCATGCACGAGTCCCACCTAGGTAAGAGTTCACTACACGAGTCGTGCAACATCCTCTGACTCATGCAGTTTGCCCCAATTTGCAGTCGTGTGGTTTCTTTTAACTGCTGTAAGTATTTCTCTTTCTCAATTATTTTATTTTCTTTTTATTTCTTACTAATTGGTGTTATATTCTTTTAAGAGAGTGTCCTAATTTCCTTTAGCCTAAGATAGATTAACCCTAACTCTACAAAACCCATAACTCAGTACTTAAAACAGAGGAAAATTAAAAACCCTAACTCGGTAAAATTGCAACCTTTCGTTTTCACTTAATATTTCAGTTTTCCCTCTTCTTTTTATTCTTTCCCTTAGTCTTTGCCCTCATCGTGTTATACTTCACGAGTCACGTCCTTTCATCTTCCTTCTTTGTTTTTCTTTTTTTTAATTTTCTTTCACGCAATATACTCTGTTTTCCTTTCTTAGTTTCTTTCTCTTCATCGCAACATTTTGTTCTCGTTAATTTCTTCCATTTTCTTAAGGATTTACTTGGTTTTATTCCATTTCAATCTCTATCTTTTAAGCACCATGGTAAGAACCAAAAATCCCTCTTCATCAAGATTAAGCCAAGAGCAGATGGAGGAAGCACAGGGAGATTTATCTTTCGTCATTGCAGCTAGCTTCCCCATTCATTCTGCTGATGAAGGTAATAGATTTCTTGCTCTTAAGGACAGAGCTATTCTTCAATGTAAGTTTTTCCCTACAAATCTCCTTAAGTAGGTAGGTATGCTTAGAACTGTTAATGAAATGCTAGTCAACTGTGGTTTGTTTAGATTTCCGAATATGCAGTATTCCATTCATCCTGACTTAATTTTAGAGTTTTATACTAATTGAACAAGAATGAGGAAAATGAAAATTTGTTAGATTTTAGGTTGGACGGTAAACCTCATACTCTGACATATTTTATGATGAATAGGATTTTTGGTTTTTCACAGACTAGATTAACTGAAGCACCTAGATCCTTTAAGCTAAATGAGTTTTGGACCTTTTTAACTGATTTGCAAACAACTTTTAGGACTAGTGATGCTAAATCAATGTTTATCAAGGATTTGAAATATTGGATTTTACACAAGATCTTAACTTCTTTTGTTTTTAATAGGGCTGAATTTAATAGAGTTTCTTATCATGAATTGTTCTTGATGTGGTGTGTGCACAAGGGCAAATCTATATGTTAGCCATATTGGGTATTTAATCAATTGATGCAATGTGCAAGTAGGAAAGACTCACCTTTCACACATGGGCACATTATAACTGCTATTGCAAGGAGCTTAGAAATTAATTTTCGTTCATATTCTCGTGATCGTCCTTGTGTACACTTTACTAAACATTTATTTATGCGTGGAGAGGTTGTTAGTGCTAATTTTCAGGAAATGCCACCACGTTCAAGGTCTTATTGGAGGGAACTTGCAGGCCCCTCTGCCCAACAAGAATCAGAAAATGATGAGGATCCTAGTGGAGATGCATCTATGCATGATGTATCTGCAGCACCTAATGTTGAGTCATCTAGCCACAACATACCAGCTATGTTTGAGCAGCTTCTACAAAATCAGTCTAATATGCAAGATCAGCTTTCATCTATAGCAAGATGCCAAAGGCGATTGGAGTATAGGATTGATCATTTTATCGCACAATCTGGATTCGAGGTTCCATCACCTCCACCTTCGCTATGAGCAGGGAGTTTCTCGTCTCTTTGTTTTATTTCTTTCTTTTAATTATTTATTTTGTTTCATTTCTTCACATTGAGGACAATGTGTATTCTAAGTGTGGGGGAGTGAGTGTGTTTGTTTGTCTGTTTTTGTTTTTATATATGTTTTGTATGTTAATTGCATGTGTCTTTATTTTTTAATTAGGCTTTTTAGTGAATTTTATTATAAGGCATTGTTAAATTGGTATGTTATATAGGTTGTTAGATCATTTAGCTTTTATGCTCATTTTTATCAGTTTTTCAAAATTTTTGGTATGTGTTTTAAGTCTTTCAAGTTATTTTCTTTTACTTCTTTCAACATTATAGATTATTTAGTCTTTTTACTAACCATGTTTATAAAGTTAGAATTTGCTCATTTAGTTAAAAATTTTAAGTTTCTAGTTGCTTAGAGGAAACTATAGCCATAATACTTACTCTTATTTCTTTCAATAATGGGTGAAGACTTAGAGAAAATAAAAGAAAATCACAAGTTGGATGTAGCATAAAATGCACCCACAATTTTTAAAAAAAACTAACAAGATCAAAATTGAAAAGTATGGGATGGAGCGTAAAATGCACCCATATTACCTTCTCTTGCTATGCATGGGATTAACTCAAGAAATATACCCATGTTCGGTAGGTTGATTTAGGTGAAAGGAAAGAAAAGAAGCATAAATGGTGAAGAAAATGCATGACTGGAGAAGAGAGCACGAGTCGGATGGATGGACATGACTCGTGAAGCATGGCCAAAGAGAAAGCAGAAGAAGGAAAAAAAAAGAGAAGAAGAAAGCAGAGGGATCATCCGGCTAGGACAAGGGAGCACAACTCACACGTTTTGAGCACGAGTCATACTGGTACTGAGGCAAGGGAGAAGCTAGGAAGGAAAAGAGGAGAAGAAAAGGAAAGAAGCCAAGATGTGCTGCAGGAGCACGACTCGCACACAAGGACACGACTCGGATGGGAGAGCACGAGTCGTGCTGATGCAGAGAGGGAAAGCAAGAGAAAGAAAGGCAAAAGGAGAAAGAAAAGTGCTCCGTGTTATGTCACGAGCACGACAGAACTATCCGTTGGGAGAGTTATTCTTGAAAAGTCACTTCAAAAGGCACCTTCTTCCATCAAGCTTTGCAACCATTGTGAAGGGACATCTCTAACGGATACAATCTTTATAATTCCATAAATATATAACGTTATGTGTAATTTAAGATACAGAATTTTTATTAAGTATTTTCTACAGTTTGGAAGAATCGTTTTCTTTCCCTAGTAAATTTCTTAGTTAGTTTTTATGTTTTGAAGAAGAAGATCAAAGAGAGGAAAAATCTATTACAAGAGTTTGGGAAAAGGGTTGAGAAATTTCTTTCTTATTCTCTTATCTTTTATTTCTTCTCTATAAATTAATTAATATTACTTCAATGAATTTGAATGTTATTATTATTCTCTACTTCCATCTATTCTAAGAGTCTTTGAATGCAGAATTTCTATTAGTACAATTGTATGATTTTTATAAGTTAAGATAGAGTCGAGAGATCATTTTCACTTAAATATAATAGAATTTCATTATCAAAACATAGCTAGAGAGATCAGTATGTTGAGATAGTTGTTATAGGTTGGCAAATAATCTTAAAGTATGTAATTAGAGTTAACTAGTTCACCAATGAGAATTAGGAGTTAGTGCTTTAAATGTATACTTTGAGTATTCTAATTCATGCCGAGAGAATGAGTTAGAAATATATTCCAACTTGGCTTGCATGAAAATTTGATTATTATTAATTGGATTGATGGATTAAGTTCATTATTTTAAGTTCATCATTATATATATTTTATCTTCTTTTGATTATCAATAACTAGGTTAAATTTATTTGCACAATTAAGTAGTTAAACACTAACATTCTATTTAATGATTGTTGTAAACAAGGTTAAAATTAAGTAGTAATAGTGTGTAAATTCATCACATTCCTCGTGGGATCGACATCTTTTGTACTATTTTTGTACACCGTATACTTACGGAAATTAGCAACTATAAAATATGCTAACATTTGTATATTTGTTGTGCATGGTCGGGGCTGCCCCGGTGACTTACGCTCATCGGTAGGCCGAGCAACGCCTATCGATATGCCGAGCGATGCCCGCCGGTTGGCGATTTCCGGCAGTTTGCAAGGATTTTCAAGGGGATTTCATGGGATTTCAAAATATTTTCTAAGTATTTCCAAATATTCTGTTTTATTTTCAAATCTTCTTCAAATATTTCCAAATATCTTCCAAAATCTTAATTTGATTTTGTAAATCTTTTTAAAATTCAAATTTAAAATTAAAACTTTTAGAAATTTTTTTTTATCTTAGTCTATAAATGGTGAAGATTCATTTTCAGGGGTTTGAAAAACTTTTAGAAAAAGGTTAGAAAGGTTTTTTTTTTAAAAAGCTAAAAAATCCAAAAAGAATTTTCAAAAGTTCTTCTTTATTTCTTAATGTGACACAAGTCGAACCCCGGGTCGCCTCGAAAAGCCTGCTTTTAAGGCGATCGGGAGAGGATCATGAAACTTTGCAAGAGATTGCAAGGGCGTCTATTTTGGGCAACAAGGAGGTTTCTTGGAGTCGCCACCTAATAGAACATTGGGAAAGGTCGTCTAGCCTCAGTGAGCTTAAGATAGCGCATATACATTCATTTTGGGCAAGGCAGAGATATTTTGGAGGCCCCATCCCAATAGAACATTGGGATGGTCCTCTAATCTCGTGGAGCCTAGGACTATGCAAATTGGGCCTTCTTTTTGGCAAGAAGAGATTTAATGCAATTAATTAAAGTGCAAGTTGGCCAGATAAGGAAAGTAGTAAACAGGAACGTAATTAAAATAGAGTATCTGAAAATAAATTACAATAAAACTAGGGGCGGAATACAACCCCCATTGTAAATAGCATGCGATTCATACATAAATTGGGATATACGTTAAGGATGAGGACATTGGTCCTCGCATGCATGTTTATTACAAAGCCATTTTAAAGTGTCGATTTTATTTGCTGAAAAAATAAGACTTTGGTCCTCAATTTATTAATGAAAACTCCAATTTTATTATTATAAATTTTTAACCATTTTTATATTAGTGGGAAAAAAACAATAATAATACAAAAAGTAAAAGAAATATGGTTGTCACACCCCAAAATAGCCCTGGTCGGATTGTGCATGCTAAGTCGGGATCGGAAGGGTATTTCAGTAATTTGTGCTTGAGAAAGTTGGAGTGTTAAGGAGCTAATTGAAAAGATAATTAAGTTTGTAAGGAAAGAAATGTGTAAGTGAGTGAAGTGTTATTTGTCTAAGGACTTAAGAGCATTAATGGATTTGGAATAGTCTTAGTGGAGTTTGTGGTCTAATTAGGATCTGCCATGTGGGCTTGTTAGGAGGGCATTGAATGAAGAAAAGAAGAAAGGAAAGAGGAAGAGAGGGAGAACACAGATAGCATTCCCGTTCGTTCTCTCCTCTCACGCCTCCCCTTCTTCTTCTCTTCTCCTTTCTCTGCTTTTCCTTTCTTTCTCATTTGGCTTGGAGTTGTGCTTGGCTTGGTGGAGTTTGTACTTTGCTTGAAGAGGTAAGTTGGTTTAAGGTTTCTACGTACTGTTCTTCTTCATCTTTTCCTGGTTTTACTTCAGTTAGGGTTTGGCTAAGACTTTGTGGGTTTCTTGTTTGTGCAAGCCTTGGATTGTAAGAAGAAGCAAAGCAAAGGCAAGGAAAGGATTGAGGACTAATCTTGAAGCTGATATTGGATCTTCAATTCTAGGTTTGGGAGATTGTCTTGAATGCATGCAATGTTTGAAGAGCTTCTGTGTTCTTGTCTCTGCCCTTTTTCTCACTAGGCTTATAAATGGGTTTGCCTTGCTTAATTTCTGGAAATTGGTGTGTTTTGGTATGTGTATATGCATGATTATGTGAATAAATGTGTTAGTAATGCATGATAGGAATTGAATTGAAGTTACTGAGCTTAGGGTTTTGAACTTACTGTATTTTTAGGGTTTATGCTCTAGAATGGATTAAATGTGTTTAAGCATGGTTTTGATTGTTTGATTGTTGAATTAACTTTAATTATCTTGTTTATGCTTTTTGGAAGATCGATTGTAAGGTAAGATGAATTTGGTGGTGTTTTGAATTAGTTTGAAAATGATTTTATCGAGTTGTTTGAATTCTGGGTAAGCTGGGAATGGAAAATCGCGTCTCTGTCGAATTTCCATTTCCAGTATGTGTCAAGACTTCCTGAGAGAGACAAGTCACGAGACGTGACTCCCAGTCACGCCACGTGACTCTGTCTCCCAGTCACAACGCGTGACTTCTCGGCGGACTGGACAAAGCCGTGAGGCGTGACCCCCAGTCGCGAAGCATGACTGCCTTGTGAGAGGCAAGTCACGTCTCGTGACTTAGAGTCACGTCCTGTGACTCTTGTGAGGAGGCGTGACTTAGAGTCACATCCCGTGACTCTCTTGGAGACATGTCACGACTCGTGACTCTTGTGAGGAGCCAGGCGTGACATAGAGTCACGTCCCGTGACCCTCTTGCATGTCGCGAGGCGTGACACTAGGTCACGTCCCGTGACCCTCCTTTGAGGCTAGTCATGAGTCGTGACATGGCTCGTGACCGACCCCTCTTCAGCCCCATTTTCCGATTTAGCCCAGTTTTAACCAAAATGAATTTCCTATTTCTTCTGTATGAATTGGTATGGACTTATACTGTTGTATGTTTCATGTTATACTGTTATATGCTCTTGTATGGTCTGTTCTGTTTGGCCTGGTTCCCCAAGTGACTGGTTTTCTTAAAATCATTCTCAAATGCTTTTATGCCTTTTTCCCCTTTTGTGATGCTTATCCTTGACTGGATTCTTCTCTTAGAATAATCTGCTATGTTTATGAGTACATTGTATCAGTCCGTGATTGATTTGATGCATTTTTAATCATTGGCATAATATGATTCCACATGTGTTCCTGATATGCTTTAGTATGAAGAGTAGTGCTAGAATGTTATTGATTGAATTATTACATGCTCCAGAATATGACTTGTATGAAGTATGATTGATATTATTCTTTAGCCTTTGAACTCAATGTGTTATGTTTAAATGTAATTTGGACTATGCATGATTTATGCTTAGTATCTTCACCTAATGCATGATTAAGATTTTGTATTGATAATCATTGGCATGGTAGTTCTTCTATACCTGATTCTTGGCATGCTTTAGAACATTGTTTAATGTTAAAGTGTATGGACTGTAATATGTTTTGCAATGCGAATTGCATGATATATGACCGACTTTATGAGCTTATTGATATGTCTATTGTACTCTGGTTTATGCATGATGTTTATATAATTATGCGTTGTGCGATTCGAAATGTGAATTGTTTTATGCATGACCTGCGAGAGTCAGTCTAGTGGATAGTTAGGCATGCCTAATAGAGTCTTATGTAGCTGCAGCGCCCTTTGAACGTTTGGACCCCGATCAGGTCCCCCGACTGGTTCCTCGCGAACCCCCCATCAGTACGGATCCTCGTGATCCTTTTTAATGTATTTGGATCGGGTTAAGATCCCCCTTCAGTAAAATGCTTTTATGACAAAATAAAATGGTTTTCAATTCGTACCCGTAAGGTACCCTTTGGCCGACTTGTACCCGTAAGGTACTAATCAGTACACTCGTTATCCACTATTATGAGTCAGCAGGTACTTTATTGGTTGTGTTACTTTGGAATAACTATCAGAATGTGATATCCGTTTGAGCATGATAAGGATTTCAGAAATCAGTTTATATGTATATGAATGTGACTATGGGCTTCAGAATGTATGTCTATATTAAGTAAGCATGATTTTATATCTAACATGATTATCCGTACTTGCCATGTGATTTGTTATAAGTTTCTGAATGCTTTGAAATGATTCCATTGATGTATTTAAGTATAGGACTTAAGCATAGTTTTGTTATATATATTAGCATGTGAACCGAAGCAGTTGTGATGGTAAGTATGTGATGATTACTGTACTTTCTGCATGTTGATGATATGAATGTAATGTTATGTGATTATGCTTTCAGTCTCCGCTATTAGAGTGTTTTCGCTTGATACTTTATATATGAGAGTTGCGCAGCGGTAATATGATGCTTTGGATTTTGTACCTTGGATTTTGACTAGTGTGTGTGTTTAGAATGTCTAAGTATGTTGGTTAGCTAGCATTCTTAACATGATGGTTTGGTTGTCAGTTCATGCATGGGTGCTTAGTTATGTCAATTGCATGTGTAAAGCTCATGTGACTCCGCACGGTAAGATGTTGATATTTGCAACCCAGGTAGGTTTATGCATGTGATATAGTATGTAGTTCAGCATGATGATGCTTGTAACGTGTATTGTATTATGTCTGTTTTGGTCTATCCTGGACATGAGTTTATGGTTTGATTGTGAGTATTGAAATGAATGCCTCTATTATGCAAGCCTAATTATTTATATGTTATGAATATCCACATTTGCTATTTGAATGTGTTTTGTCTTGACGACCATTGTGAATGGCCGTCCATACTCTTGTGTGTTCTCCCCACTAAGCGTTTATCGCTTAGCACGGATTTCCTTTTTGTGCAGGTGGCAAGTTTGGTTCTGTTCGAGACGCGCTTCTGCAAGGTCGGCCACATAGGAGTTAGAAGTTCTGTATTTTGTTCAGCTTCTGTAATTCTGTAGTATTGTATATGTAATTAATTATGTTTTGATCTTGAGTTTTCTTTTGGGAATGTAATAGTTAGTATGTTTTTATGCTTAGTTATTCCTTTGTTTTATTAATTCGATCATGCTTCCGTTGAATGGTTATATGTATGCTTCTGTGTATGCTTTTGCTTAGTGCCTGCATGTGCGTGAGTTATTGCATGTTCAGTCTGTACCGCAAGGTAAGTCATGGTAAGTTTTTAATTAACCCATATTTTCGTATGTATGTTATGTATGTATGCATGCTTCCGCATTGTGCATGTGCATATCTGTGTGAGTGATCGTCGGGTAGCGTGTCCATCGGCGTCCTTCCAACGGGGACGGCGATGGGGGTGTTACAGTTAGTGGTATCAAAGCCCAGGTTTGATGGTTCTGGGTGTGTTGTTTGTTAGGTGTTGAGTCTTTGCATGAAAGTCAGTTTTGTGTCGTGGCCTAATGCAGATGCGTCTTGTTTTGTGTCATGTCTAGATGGAGTCTGATCCTAGTGAGAATGTGGGCGAGACAACAGAAAGTGTGAATCGAGTTAGTGCTGATCAGAAGGTTTCCGAGCATTTTCCAGTTGAAGATTCTGGTCGGGTTTCTGAGGATAGGGCTCTTGTACAAGGGTTGATTTGGATTTTGGATAGATTGACTGCTCCTCGTACTTCTCAAGAAGTTGTGCGGCATGTTCCTCATAAGAGAAAAGGATCGGTTAGTGAAGTGCTAGCAGGGAAAAGAGTTCGAGAGGCATCGTTGTGTCAACAATGTCAGAAGCAACATGGGAACAAGTGTAGGAAGTGGGTACCATCAAGTTGTCAGCACTGCCAGAAGCGACATCGTGGCCCATGTCGGAAGCTCTCAGGTGCTTGTTTCAGGTGTGGCAGTATGGAACATCGGATTGCCGGTTGTCCTAAGAAGATGAGTGAGAGTCTAGCTGGGCAAGCTAGGAAGGAAGTGGAGGATTTGCTCAGATCTTCTCGAGTGCCTACAGAGTTTGTAGCGTCTAGCAAGGATTCGAAGGAGACCGCAGGTTCTTCTGGTAAGTTACATTGCAAGCTCTTGTTTAAGTAAGTTTTGTTTGTTTGGGTTATTTGGATGTAAGTGTTTCGCCGTGAATTTCGAGGACGAAATTCTTTTAGGAGGGAAGAGTTGTCACACCCCAAAATAGCCCTGGTCGGATTGTGCATGCTAAGTCGGGATCGCAAGGGTATTTCAGTAATTTGTGCTTCAGAAAGTTGGAGTGTTAAGGACCTAATTGAAAAGATAATCAAGTTTGTAAGGAAAGAAATGTGTAAGTGAGTGAAGTGTTATTTGTCTAAGGACTTAAGAGCATTAATGGATTTGGAATAGTCTTAGTGGAGTTTGTGGTCTAATTAGGATCTGCCATGTGGGCTTGTTAGGTGGGCATTGAATGAAGAAAAGAAGAAATGAAAGAGGAAGAGAGGGAGAACACATATAGCATTCCCGTTCGTTCTCTCCTCTCACGCCTCCCCTTCTTCTTCTCTTCTCCTTTCTCTGCTTTTCCTTTCTTTCTCATTTGGCTTAGAGTTGTGTTTGGCTTGGTGGAGTTTGTACTTTCCTTGAAGAGGTAAGTTGGGTTAAGGTTTCTACGTACTGTTCTTCTTCAACTTTTCCTGGTTTTACTTCAGTTAGGGTTTGGCTAAGACTTTGTGGGTTTCTTGTTTGTGCAAGCCTTGGATTGTAAGAAGAAGCAAAGCAAAGGCAAGGAAAGGATTGAGGACTGATCTTGAAGCTGATATTGGATCTTCAATTCCAGGTTCGGGAGATTGTCTTGAATGCATGCAATGTTTGAAGAGCTTCTGTGTTCTTTTCTCTGCCCTTTTTCTCACTAGGCTTATAAATGGGTTTGCTTTGCTTAATTTCTGGAAATTGGTGTGTTTTGGTATGTGTATATGCATGATTATGTGAATAAATGTGTTAGTAATGCATGATAGGAATTGAATTGAAGTTACTGAGCTTTGGGTTTTGAACTTACTGTATTTTTAGGGTTTATGCTCTAGAATGGATTAAATGTGTTTAAGCATGGTTTTGATTGTTTGATTGTTGAATTAACTGCAATTATCTTGTTTATGCTGTTTGGAAGATCGATTGTAAGGTAAGATGAATTTGGTGGTGTTTTGAATTAGTTTGAAAATGATTTTATCGAGTTGTTTGAATTCTGGGTAAGCTGGGAATGGAAAATCGCGTCTTTGTCGAATTTCCATTTCCAGTATGTGTCGAGACTTCCTGAGAGAGACAAGTCACGAGACGTGACTCCCAGTCACGCCACGTGACTCTGTTTCCCAGTCACAACGCGTGACTTCTCGGCGGACTGGACAAAGCCGTGAGGCGTGACCCCCAGTCGCGAAGCGTGACTGCCTTGTGAGAGGCAAGTCACGTCTCATGACTTAGAGTCACGTCCCATGACTCTTGTGAGGAGGCGTGACTTAGAGTCACGTCCCGTGACTCTCTTGGAGACATGTCACGAGACGTGACATAGAGTCACGACTCGTGACTCTTGTGAGGAGCCAGGCGTGACATAGAGTCACGTCCCGTGACCCTCTTGCAAGTCGCGAGGCATGACACTAGGTCACATCCCGTGACCCTCCTTTGAGGCCAGTCAAGAGTCGTGACATGGCTCGTGACCGACCCCTCTTCAGCCCCATTTTCCGGTTTAGCCCAGTTTTAACCAAAATGAATTTCATATTTCTTCTGTATGAATTGGTATGGACTTATACTGTTGTATGTTTCATGTTATACTGTTATATGCTCTTGTATGGTCTGTTCTATTTTGCCTGGTTCCCCAAGTGACTGGTTTTCTTAAAATGATTCTCAAATGCTTTTATGCCTTTTTCCCCTTTTGTGATGCTTATCCTTGACTGGATTCTTCTCTTAGAATAATCTGCCATGTTTATGAGTACATTGTATCAGTCCGTGATTGATTTGATGCATTTTTAATCATTTGTAATCACATGTGTTCCTGATATGCTTTAGTATGAAGAGTAGTGCTAGAATGTTATTGATTGAATTATTACATGCTCCAGAATATGACTTGTATGAAGTATGATTGATATTATGCTTTAGCCTTTGAACTCAATGTGTTATGTTTAAATGTAATTTGGACTATGCATGATTTATGCTTAGTATCTTCACCTAATGCATGATTAAGATTTTGTATTGATAATCATTGGCATGGTAGTGCTTCTATACCTGATTCTTGGCATGCTTTAGAACATTGTTTAATGTTAAAGTGTATGGACTGTAATATGTTTTGCAATGCGAATTGCATGATATATGACCGACTTTATGAGCTTATTGATGTGTCTATTGTACTCTGGTTTATGCATGATGTTTATATAATTATGCGTTGTGCGATTCGAAATGTGAATTGTTTTATGCATGACCTGCGAGAGTCAGTCTAGTGGATAGTTAGGCATGCCTAATAGAGTCTTATGTAGCTGCAGCGCCCTTTGAACGTTTGGACCCCGATCAGGTCCCCCGACTGGTTCCTCGCGAACCCCCCATCAGTACGGATCCTCGTGATCCTTTTTAATGTATTTGGATCGGGTTAAGATCCCCCTTCAGTAAAATGCTTTTATGACAAAATAAAATGGTTTTCGATTCGTACCCGTAAGGTACCCTTTGGCCGACTTGAACCCGTAAGGTACTAATCAGTACACTCGTTATCCACTATTATGAGTCAGCAGGTACTTTATTGGTTGTGTTACTTTGAAATAACTATCAGAATGTGATATCCGTTTGAGCATGATAAGGATTTCAGAAATTAGTTTATATGTATATGAATGTGACTATGGGCTTCAGAATGTATGTCTGTATTAAGTAAGCATGATTTTATATCTAACATGATTATCCGTACTTGCCATGTGATTTGTTATAAGTTTCTGAATGCTTTGAAATGATTCGATTGATGTATTTAAGTATAGGACTTGAGCATAGTTTTGTTATATATATTAGCATGTGAACCGAAGCAGTTGTGATGGTAAGTATGTGATGATTACTGTACTTTCTGCATGTTGATGATATGAATGTAATGTTATGTGATTATGCTTTCAGTCTCCGCTATTAGAGTGTTTTCGCTTGATACTTTATATATGAGAGTTGCGCAGCGGTAATATGATGCTTTGGATTTTGTACCTTTGATTTTGACTAGTGTGTGTGTTTAAAATGTCTAAGTATGTTGGTTAGCTAGCATTCTTAACATGATGGTTTGGTTGTCAGTTCATGCATGGGTGCTTAGTTATGTCAATTGCATGTGTAAAGCTCATGTGACTCCGCACGGTAAGATGTTGATATTTGCTACCCAGGTAGGTTTATGCATGTGATATAGTATGTAGTTCAGCATGATGATGCTTGTAACGTGTATTGTATTATGTCTGTTTTGGTCTATCCTGGACATGAGTTTATGGTTTGATTGTGAGTATTGAAATGAATGACTTTATTATGCAAGCCTAATTATTTATATGTTATGAATATCCACATTTGCCATTTGAATGTGTTTTGTCTTGACGACCATTGTGAATGGCCGTCCATACTCTTGTGTGTTCTCCCCACTAAGCGTTTATCGCTTAGCACGGATTTCCTTTCCATGCAGGTGGCAGGTTTGGTTCTGTTCGAGTTGCGCTTCTGCAGGGTCGGCCACATAGGAGTTAGAAGTTCTGTATTTTGTTCAGCTTCTGTAATTCTGTAGTATTGTATATGTAATTAATTATGTTTTGATCTTGTGTTTTCTTTTGGGAATGTAATAGTTAGTATGTTTTTATGTTTAGTTATTCCTTTGTTTTATTAATTCGATCATGCTTCCGTTGAATGGTTATATGTATGCTTCTGTGTATGCTTTTGCTTAGTGCCTGCATGTGCGTGAGTTATTGCATGTTCAGTCTGTACCGCAAGGTAAGTCAAGGTAAGTTTTTAATTAACCCATATTTTCGTATGTATGTTATGTATGTATGCATGCTTCCGCATTGTGCATGTGCATATCTGTGTGAGTGAGCGTCGGGTAGCGCGTCCATCGGCGTCCTTCCAACGGGGACGGCGATGGGGGTGTTTCAATGGTAAAGTTAAAACAATGGACCTCGATGAAGATTCTCAGATCACCATGGCGACCGCCATTTCAATAACACCAAATTCATTAAATAAGTCAGATAAAACTCACAAAAAACAAAAATCATGTTAGTGCCAAAATTAAGGGCAAAATAAGGTGCGAGAAATTAAATAACAAGCAAAATCCATGAGACACAGCCAAAAAAAATGATGGGAAAACAAATAAAATAGAAAGAGAGAAAAAATGGTGAGAAAAGGCCCAGGGATGGCCCAAGATACTCGAGCGATAGGCGTCCCTGGGTTGATCGGTGGGTAGAGGCAGTGCCCATCAACGGCCCGTCGCTCGCGTGAGAGACGGCTGTCGCTAGACTCTCTGCCCGTCGTCACACCTGATCTTGAATAAAAAATGTAAAAATAAAAAAATTTAATTTTATTTTAAACAAATGGGGTTTTTGTGTGTAAAATAATTACAAATTGATTAAATATAAAAATGACAAATCCAGAATATTTACCCTCGAATTTTTACCTTTGAAGGTGAATGTTATGCGATTTCGGCTCCTCGAATTCTATAAGGATTGGTCCATAATGTGCGATTTTCAGAAGATTTTTGGACTACAAAAATCATTTTTCGAAAATAAATCAAGAGAAGAAAATTATATTTCTCTTTCTCGATATTTTGATAGCAATTGTGGATGCTAAAACGACTGGATTCGATAGAAACGAATTAACGTCATTCCCTCGGATTCGCCTAAATTGAAAAAATATTTGATGATGATTTTTCGAAAAAGTGAGAGAGCTTTTTGTGAAAAATTAAGAATAAGAATTGTTAAAATCCTTCTTTTTTGGTTAAAATCACCCCCGAACAATGAGCTCCCAACCCCTATTTGTAGGTTTAGAAGAAAATTCAAACAAATTCAAATTTAGAATTTAAATTTGAAAAAGATTTATGAAATCAAAATCAAAACCGAATGATTTTTAGAATATTCCAAAAATCAAAACCACGATTTGAAAATATTTGAAAAGATATAAAAGATTTTAGAAAAATCTTGGAATTATTAAATCTCCTTAAAAATCTGAAAAAAACCGCTCAACTAACGTCAAATCATCGACCGACGGGCATCACTAATGGGGGCACGCTTCATCTTTTGGTCGGCGGGCTCCTCACAAGATTTGAAATCGCGAGAGGCAGGCGTCTCTCGAATGAGCAACAGGCGTCGCTTCACAGAAGAGACAGGCTCTTGCGGGGTGAGCGACAGCCGACGCTCATCACGAGAGATAGGTCTCTCACGTGAGTGATGGGCGTCGCTCCCACGAGAGATGGGGCTCCATAAGTGAGCGACAGCCAGCGCTCGTTGTGAGAGATGGGTCTCTCATGTGAGGGATGGGCATTGCTCTCGCGAGAGATGGGGCTCTGCAAGTGAGCGACAGCCGACGCTCGTCGCGAGAGACAGGTCTCTCATGCGAGCGACGAGCATCGCTCCCGCGAGAGACGGGGCTCTGCAATTGAGTAACAGCCGGCGCTCATTGCGAGAGACGGGTCTCTCATGCGAGCGATGAGCGTTGTTCAGACCGACGGTATATCCGTCGGTGGAGCAGAATCCAATTTCTAAGATAGTAACTCCCCCTGATTCCCCAAAATCTTCTACTACCGAGTAAAATGTCCTCAATCCTTGTAAAATCGGAGAACGAAAACTCACAACCTTCATCCATTGGTCTGAAAATAGATCTTGATGTCTTCATTAGGTAACCCTGATCTGGACTGCCTCAGGACCCGGCATCTACAGTTGCCCCTAATGTTAGGGAAACTAGTACACTAGTGTCTAGATGAGCCAAAATTTAGAGGAGAAAGGGAGAAATGCGTACCTGAGGTAGTCCTTACCTTTCTGCTGCTGCGTTTAGAGTGGTGACCTTCTCCTCCAAAGTAGTAGCATATTCTGCTATGATTCTTTGGCAACTTGTTCGACCACCTTCATTAGGCAGACCTCGTCTTGGCCTGCCCAATGTTTGAATGTCGTGGGAAGCAGTGTTATTCAACTGCAACCCCGTTGCAATTTATTCTATTGTATTTGTACCATTATCCTCGTCTCAGCTTGCAGGGTGTGTGAATGTCATGAGAGATAGTGTTCTCCAACTACAACTCGGTTGGAGTTTGTTCTATTGCAGGTGTACCGCTGGCCTCGTCTCGGCTTGCACGCTGTGAGAGGAAGTGTTATCCAACTACAACTCGGTTATGATTTGTTCTACCGCGGGTGTTCCGCTGGCCTCGTATCGGCTTGCATGGTGTGAGAGGTAGTGTTATCCAATTACAACTCGGTTGCGGTTTGTCCTACTGCGCGTGTCCTGCTGGCCTTGTCTCGGCTTGCACGGTGTGAGAGGTAGTGTTATCCAAGTACAATCCCATTGCGGTTTGTCCTATCGTGGGTTTCCCGCTGGCCTTGTCTAGGCTTGCACGGTGTGAGAGGTAGTGTTATTCAACTACAATCCCATTGCAGTTTGTCCTACCACGGGTGTCCCGCTGGCCTCGTGTCGGCTTGCACGACATCTGATTGAGAGGTAGTGTTATCCGACTACAACTGGATTGCGGTTTGTTCTACTGCGGGTGTCCCACTAGCCTCATTTCGGCTTGCACGGTATCTGATTGAGAGGTAGTGTTATCTAACTACAACTCGGTTTTGCGATGTATGACTTTTGATTTGCTGACAACCATCTGTTTAGCAGAGTATGATCATCGACCATCCTCGAGTCGACATGATGTCGTGTTCCTTTAGTTATATAGGATTTTCATTAATCAATTGTAAATCAATTTATCTAGTAATTTCATAAACAATTTTTATGTCATCATTTATTCCTTCTTCTTACTTATTCATGTTATTAACGTTCGAAAAAATATAAGTAAGAGGCAAATCACGATGTAAATATACAAAATGAATTTTAACAAAATGTAAATGTAATTTTCCACTAACAAAATACGAATTCTATACAACACATATACAATTACAATCAAATAAACTCCCTGAACAAACTAGAGAGGGCAGTAATCCGAAGGCTCCTCTGGGTCCTCCTCATTATCAGACACATGCACTGGCCGGCTCCCGAGATGATGATGAGGACGGTCCTGCTCAAGAGGTAGAGGGACGGCTAGGAGGTGCTGATGGTCTAACCTCCGACTGGAGATGAGGCGAGATGACTACTGGTGCAGATGTTGGCTGTCTTGCTGCTAGAGCGGTCTGCTAGAACTGGACCTGGGCATACTCATCAAGGAAAGGCTAAGTGCAAACCCCGAGGAACTCCAAGGTGTCTCGGACAATGCCACCCAGCTCTGTAAAGGCTCTCGATAGTCTCAAAGTCTGATCTCTGGCCGCATCCTTAATGCCCTCGAGCCTAGTCTCCGTTTGCTCTCGAAACTCTCTGATTGACTTGGAGATAGGTCGTATGGCACCCTCCAACACCTCTATCCTGCACCTAAGGGCACTAACGGACTCATCCACAATCTGAACTGCAGTGTCAACCCTCTGAACTGTGGCGTCATGGGAGGCGACCAGACTCCGCCTCAGCTCCTCAATGAGCCTCCCCAGATCCTCTATGACCCTCTCCTGCTGGCCTAGCCTGTAACAACCCGAAATGTACCCTAGAAGGATTTGTGTATATTGAGGATTAGTGGTGACTAGAGTTATGTAAGTCGGAGTGTTTGGTATGCTAATTGGACATTTTAAGAATTTATATACGAGTTTCGAGAAGTGTGGCCAATGGTAAAATTGTGTAGTATGAAATTAGGATTTGATTGAAAGGAGGAAGAATAATTCTATGGGCCAATGTTAAGAATTATATAGATGGATGCCAAATGTAAGAAGAGAAAGGAGTTGATGGACTAAAGAGGAGAATTGACACAAATATCTAATTTGGACCAATGGAATTGTGACAAATGGCAAGGGGATAGGAGGAGTATATAAGAGGAGAGAGGAGAGAGAAAGCAAAAAATCTGCCTTCTCCCTTTCCTGTTCTCTTGTTCCTTCTTCTTCTTCCTCTTCTTCTTTTTCCTTCTTGTTTCAAAGCTATGTGATTTCCCTAAGATCTAAACTCAAGATTGATGATGGAGTTAATTAGCTCAAGTGATTTAAGTGAAGAGGTTGTTAAGAGAGGTAAGATTTAGTTTTGATTCCTTTTATGTATTTTGATTTGGATAAAACCCTAGATTTATGTTTTGTGTGTGTGTTTGTGTTATTGCTGAGGATTTTGGATGAGAAAGACTTTGGATGGGTTTTGGAACAAGAAGATCAACCAAGTAAGCTAATAGGAGCAAAGGAGTTTGAGGTTTGGGAGTTATTTTAGTTATGGTTGTGTTTTGACAGTTTTGGATTTCTGGAAACCTTGAATGGTCATATGTGTCTTTTATGTATGTTCGAGTTGAGTTTGATTATAAATGATTATAAGTATGAGTAGAGTCCATATGCTTAGTTATTTGAAGTGATATGCATGAGATCATGAAGTTGATTTTGAAACAAATGAGTTTCTGCAAAAATTTGGGTTTGGAATGATTTACACTGTCACACCCCATAAGTGGCCTAATTGGAATTAGCGATTTTAATTGGACAATTAAGGGCAAGTGGGTAATTTGCATGAGGAAAAGAGGATTTTATTGCAAGGTATTAATAAAGAATTAATTGCAGATTTTTAGTTTAGTGAGTAAAGAGTAATTTGACAAGGGTTTATTGGTAATAGATGGAGCAGATTGTAAAAGAGTATTTAGTGGTTTTGTGAACCGTGCATGTGTGCCAAGTGGAGAGTGAGTGTGTGCATGTGGGTGAGAGAAAAGAGAGGTCTGAATGTTTTTAGTTCCTGGAAACTGAAGACGTGAGGCTTTTCTCTTTTGCTCTCTCTCACGTTAGCCATCCCTTCCCTCTCCATTTTCTGTTCTTTCTCTCATTTGCATGTGTGTTCATCTGTTGTGAGCTAGGGTAGTGAGCTTTGAAGGGTTTTTCCAAAGGTAAGTGGCAGAAGTTTTCTTGGTTTTTATGGTTGAATCTCCTTCTTCTTCTCCTTTGGGTTTATAGAGATTCTGTTGTTGGGTTAATGGAATGTGGTTTTATCTGTTTGCAAGCATCTGAAGATAAGAGGAAAGAGAAGGGAAAAGGAAAGATTGTGGATTGAAGAGTACAGTGGACATTTTTGAACTTCATTACAGGTTTGGGAGTGTCTGTCCCTTCTCATTTTGGATCCTGTTATTATTCTGATGTTAAAGTTATTTAGGTGTATTTGTATTTTGAAATACATGAGTTACGTAATGTAGTATACATGATTACAGTAGAAAGAGAATGATAGAATGATGTTAACTATGCAATGAGATGAATATGCATGAGTTTGAATATGGATTCCTGGGAAGTTGATGTTTTGGCATTACTTCTGTTTTGATTGTAAAAATGTGTTATTTGTATTAAAATTTCTGTAATTGTGCTCTGGAGACTTGAAGGTACGTATTCGAATAATCATTTCATGAATAATGGTTTTAGACAAAATGGGATTTTGAGTTTTGGTTGTACTCTGTTTTCACGATTTTCTGGAATTCTAAAGTTTTGAGAAGGAGAAGCTGTTGTGTGAAGAAGTTCACGATACGTGATGGAGTAACACGCCGTGATCTCCTTCCCTGGGAAGTCACGAGACGTGATGGAGCATCACGCCTCGTGACCTTGCCTTCCTTGCGTGTCATGAGATTTTGTCTCGTGACCTTCCCTCTCCTCTCTGGCGTCACGAGGCATGACAGAGGGTCACGACTCGTGACTGCCTCCGTTTTGCGTGGCGTTCGCGTGAAGTCAGCGTCACGAGGCACCACTGCCTGGGTGACTCGTGACCGGCCTTCCTCCTACTGCCCTGTTTTCCTAAAAGCATAATTTTAACTTCTGGTTTAAAGGATTTTTCAGTATATATCAAACGTTTGGGTTTTAAAGATTTGAATTGTATTTTAATAACTGTTTAATTATGAGATTTGTGGTCATAATTAATATTAATGTACATGATTTACATGTTTATAATTTACATGAGTATGGATTATTTCAATGTGAATTATAGGTCCTTTTAACTTCTGTATTTAATATTTATATTTACATGTTTTAAATGTGATTAGTATACATGTATACATGGATTATAGATTAGTATTAATTTCAATTCTCATGTTATGATATTGATACTTGAATTGATGGGTTGTGTCCTTAAGCCTGGATAAGTCATAGTAGTGGATAAGTAAGCGCTTACTTAGGTCAGGGTGTGTGTGTGCAGTGCTATATGATAAAATGTTACATGTGGGTTCCGTTTGGATCCTTGTTTCGACTCTGTTTGGGTCTATATGGAAATTAATGCGAGACTTCGGTCTCTATATGAAAAATCACATGTTTGAGACTCATGTCTCTATATGCTTGGGATACTGTGTTCAATCAGCATCCAATGACCGCATCCACTCCTAAAGTGTATTTTCAGACTAATCAGGCTATATGTTTATATGTGTTGCATATGTTGAGATGTGTATTGACAGGAATAAAAGTATATGATGCACATGAATTCTTGCATAACTTTATGATATGCACCTTGTATCTGTGTACTTAGAATGGTGAGAATTATGTTAATCCTAGTATGAATTGAGTAGTAATTGCTTGTAATGTATGTTTATGCATGTCAAGTAAAGAACATGGAATTAGGTTTATATGAAATTATGATGCTTTTATTTGTGAATCATAGCTTTATTACACGCTTCTGTTGCTATGAAATTATATTTTTGTTAGATATATTGTATATGCATATTGTTCGTTTGTTTTATTCCTCCCCACTAAGCGTTATCGCTTAGCACGGGTTCCTTTCCCGTGCAGGTGGCGAGTTCGGTTTGGAGTCAGATATCTGTAGGTCGGCCACTAGAAGTCTTTTTGGATGGAATTATTTTTGAGTCTTCCGCTGTTATTTTGTACATGGCTTGTTAATAGCAAAATGAATCTTTTGTAAAGGAACAACTATTTTTGTATATGTATTTGCTTACGAGCCTTTTTGTAAAAACGATATATATATATGATGTATGTTAAAGGATTTACTAGATTATGATTAAAAGTTTCTTTACGTATCATCATTTATTTATTTTTATTTATAGTATGTTTTTGGATTCGTTTACATGTTTGACCGCGTGGCACTCCGGTATCCTTCCAACGGGGATATCGGGGCGTTACATACACGGCAGTAAGGGATCCTTATACCGCCGTGTAAATGCATTCTGGATTGATGTTTTCTTGGTCCGTCGAGCTACACGGTGGTAAGGAATTCCATACCGTTGTGTAATTGCTCTCTGGACACTTGTGGGAATGATTTTCTTCGGCTGCCTCATGAGTCGTGAAGGCTAGCATGACTCGTGAAGCTCCTTCACGAGTCGTGAAGGCTAGCATGACTCGTGAAGCTCCTTCACGAGTCATGAAGGATGGTACAACCCGTGAAGCTCCCTCGTGGTGGCTGTGCACGACTCATGAAGCTTCTGTCACAAGTCGTGACATCGTACATGACTCGTGAAGCTTCTGTCACGAGTCGTGACACGGAGCACAACTCGTGATAGCCCTCTTCCTGCCTTGGTGTTTGGTTTTTCCTTACCACCGTGTACAATACCTTACACGGCGGTAAGGCTTGGTCATACCGCCATGTAATTGCCTTCTGTCCTGAAATTTTCTAACGTTTTGAATTCTTCCCCTTTTGTTTCCATTTTAAGTCATATTATTGATTTTAATATTTATTTAGCATTAACTCGGCTTTTAAGTGATATTTATGCATGGTAATTATTTTTGCTTCATCAAATAATAGTGACTATTATGCTTCGATTATGGAATATTTTATGCATGGTAATTATTGAAATATGAGAATTGATCCACCCTTATTATGTTATCAATGCATATGTGTAATGACATGCAAATCTAGTTGCTAAAGTTAATTAGGTGCATGACATCTAATAATTTTAATATATTTTAATGTGTTTATATACGTCGAATCATGAAAGAATACATAATTAGTTTAGAAATATGATAAGTGTGCTTTGTGTTAATGATATGCATGTTTATGAATGTATGAACTCACATGAAAATAAGAAATGTTATAAGTATTATATGACAAAGTTAAAATGTATAGCCTGCGTGAGTCAGTCTGTGGATAGATAGGCATGCCTATAGAGTTCTGATGCTGCAGTCCTTTGTTCTGTTTGAACCCTTATCAGGTACCCATTTGGTTCCTTGCGAACCTTAATGTGTATGGATCTTGTTTAAGATCCCCCAATGTGAAAACATTTTTATGAGAAAATAAGAAATTGCTTTTCGATTGTACCCTCGGGTACCCCCAATGTGTTTTGTTACTCGCTTATCCACCCTTTTGACTTAGTAGGCAATTAAAAGCATAATAAGAATGCGAATAAATCAATAGGTTCTATGATGATGTGCAAAAAGTTATGCTAATAAGTTTTTGAAAGTGTTTGCTAAGATATTGAAAGTGTTTACGGAAATGTTAAGCTTGTGCTTTATGCACTCAAATGTTCTAGATCCTTAACGGACTTAAATGTGAAATGTGTTGTATCTTTGGGTACCTTTATGTTTTATGTATTAAGGCAATGATTTTTAAATGTTAAGAGATAAAATAAATGATGTTTATTCAAATAAGCGTGTGTGTATAATCCTAATTTCATGTGAATTCATATGTGGATAATAAATGTTATAAATCTGTCTAAAGGTTAAGAGTATGATGGTCTACATGAAGTATTTGTAAAGAATAATTGGAATAATTAGTATGCATGTTTTCTATAGTTGAATAATCAATGAATGAATTTTATATATATTCGTTTACATGTTTGAATTGAGAACACATGTATGTTATGTAATTGCTTGTCTTCTGAACATTAGCTTAGATGACCAATGTAAGTATTGCAACGACCCAATACCCCTTGGGAGGATATCGAAGTCGCTACGCACTCATACACATACAAACAGTCATGCGGAAGCAGAAATAGGAAACATCCACGATACACACGTAGTGGAATATCATTTAAACACAAGCTACAAACATGCTTAATAACAAATCTCTTATAGCCATTTACATTACAAAATATAGCGGTTCTTTCTACATTACAAAACATTCTCTTTACACTTACATTTCATTTACAAAAGAAATAACCTTCACTTTATCATTTACAAACCACATACAAAATTGCTTACATGTATAGGAGCTGAACATATACAAGGCCATACAAAAGTTCTATAACATGTAGATAAAAAGCTATGCCATAAATAAGAAGACTTCAACTTATACTCCTAGTGGCCATGACCTGCAGATGTCCAACCCGGCTGAACCCATAAACCTATAGGGGAAAACACCCATGCTAAGCGATAACGCTTAGTGGGGATATCACAAATAAAAGACTTCTAACGAAGTCACAAGCATAGACATCAAAGTCTGTCAATAGTCGATATGCCAATCAATTAAGAGCAAATAAAGTAATAAGCATATATCATTTTTGTAACATGCCAAACATTTTATCAACATGCTTTATATCATATCTACCAATCTCATGTAACCTATATCAGGCTCATATTCTTCTAGCTCTAGCTATCGGCTCATATAACATGTATTTCTTATCATAGCATCTTATGGACATTTATATACATTTAAGCTTAGCAGCATACTTCTAGCCTATTCATGTACAATTATAACTTTACATATGCACTTATAAGCTCATATAAGCATATACAGTAGTCATGTACTTCTTTTAGCAATCTCTAGAGCTCTTTAACAAATAATAATATCTTTTATACATATAGCAAGTACTTTATAGCCTGATTTAATATTATAAGTGGATACCGGTAAACATATGGATACCGATAGATAGTATCAAACATCTAGAGACAGGAATCTCAAATCATCTGGAGACCGAAGTCTCAATTCATCTAGATACCAATAGGTACCAAACATCTAGACATCTATCGATGCCAAACATCTAGCAGCTGTAAAACATCTAACCCTTTATAGGCATGCCCATCTATCAGCTTCTATGACAACTCAGGCTTTGAATAAATACTCTATACATTTGTCCATATACATTAGTTATATTCAACTATCATGCTATACTATTGCTCATACAACTCAATAAATACATATACTAACTTTATAAAACTATAAACATGTTCATATAGTTCAACATACAAATACACGATCCATTATTCATTTCCACATTGCATATATAGACATATTCATATGTTAAACACATTAGAATTCTCAAATAATGTATTTAAACTAGTTTGGATTCCATTCGGCATACTTATGTAACATTTGATGACGTTTAATAAGGAAATATGCAAGTTGAAGGCACCTCACGGTGGTAACCTTTTCGTTTTGACCGTGAGGTCCAAAAATAAACAATTTTGCCTTCTCTCGGCATTGGTCACGGTGGAAACCATTTTGGTTGTGACCGTGACATACTAAAATAAGCAAAACAGAAGCTAAACTTCAGGACTGCTTCACTGCTCTATTTCTGATAGCCCATAACAACATTTAATCCTCACTCTTAGGAAAAAGTACCTATTAACTTTTTTCCTTGGGATATTAACTTTCAAATGGGACAAGTTTCAGGTCAATTGGATTTAAAATGAATTAGTTATGGCCAAGGGAACACAACTGGCTCCAGAAACCTTCCTACAGAATTTTAACTACACTTATAGTTAATTTTGAAGACCTTAGAGTCCTCAAATCAACAGATCTATTTCTACAACATTTATAGTCATAGATCTTATGGTTCTAATCCAATTGGTCACATCCCTTTTAGAGTTGTAAAACTCAATTTACTATATAAATAGTTCACATGGGTCAATGTAGACCTCAAAGAAAGTTTTGACACCATCAAACTTGTCAAGCTTGAAATCAGCCAATTTGGCCAATCCAAGACACCAAATTCAAACATAAGTCCTTATACATATATATGAACATTATGGCATAATAAAATTCACAATTTAAGCTATTAATCAGAAATTACACATTCAAGACTTTCATACCCGAATTAAGATTCTGATGGTTCACTTGTTATGCTCATTCTATAGTTCATTACTCATCACATAACAATACACACTCAAATACACTTCCATCACAAGTACATAACCATGCTTAATTACACAAATCACATATTCAACATCAATAACACATTTAAGCTAAACTAGCCATCACATACACATGAGCAAAGTTAACACACATATATATATCCCAAACCTCAAAAGCAGGCTGCTGGACACTCTATCTCTATCTAGACCTTCTCCTTGCCTTTAGCTCTTCTCTTGTCTAATAATTCTTGCATAATCAATCAAACACATACTCTTAGTCCATTACTCAACCCAATCCAAAATCAAAACAGAAAAGGGGTAGAAGAAGATATACACAAACTAACAGCTCTAACTTACCTTCTTGGTTTACTTCTTCATACCAAACAACATGAAATTTCCGGATTCAATTAAAAAGGAACAAGGAGCTCAATATCATGAAATGAAGAAGAAAGGAATTAAGAATTATGAAAGAGATAGCCGAACTCAAAATGGATCCCAATTCTAATTTCTACCTCTTCCTTACTATATATTGCATGTAGGGAAGTTAGTTGGCAAGAGGTGGATTCCACATGTGGATTCCACTCACCTCTTCCACCAAATTCCCACCTCAATCCTTTGTGATTCTCTAATTAATCCCTCACTTAATTTCTGCCCTTTTAATTGCTAACTCCTCTTTCCAATTACACCCTTGCTTACATTAATCTCTTACTTATTTCAATCTCATTTTTACCCCATTATGCAATTGACACTACTAATCCGGCTAGGGTACACTTTGGGGTATTATAATTCTCCCCTCCTTAAGAAATTTCGTCCTCGAAATTTCCATGATAATAAATAGAAAATCATTCCAGTCAATACATAATATAAAACTTACCAGATGGACCGGCAAGATCGTCAACCTTTTCTCCGATTATAGCAAAGACTCGACCCGGACCGCTAGGAGCAACGGGCCTCTCTACTGTCTCTGATAATACTTATGTTGTTCTTCCTCTTCATATGCCGCTTGTAGCACCCCAAATCGGGCCTAGTTGGAAACGGCAACTAAGTCGGTTAAGTGAAGGGTATTTCGGTAATTTGTATGTGAGTGAATTTGATGATAAGGACTTAATTGTAAAGTGATTAATTAAATAAGTTAAGTTAAGTGAGGAAAGGTTAGAGTGTGCTTATTGTGTATGGAAGTAGGGTATAAATGGATCTTAGGAAATGATTTGGTGTGATTCAAGTGTGGTACCATGGAGATATTATTGTAAGAGGTACTTGTGTGTGTTTGGTGTGTGGTGCATGTGAGAAATAGTTATCAAATGGATTATGGGTATGGAACTAAGATGTAGGATATTTTTATAAGTAGTGATTTAGTGTGTGTATGTTTATGGTGACTTGAATTGAAAGTCAAAGTGAGGAGGCTATCTAGTGTATAGGTATGTGTATGGTGTATGGGTATATGAAGTCAAGATAATTATGAGTGAGAGCCAATAAAATGGTGCTAAGTGGGCTTGTAATATTATGATAAGTGGACCTATAGAAAGTGAACAAGTGGCATTGGGTAGGTGTACATTTAGTGTGAAAAGGAAGACAAAGTTAAAGTGAGAGGAGTCCACGTTTTTGCCTTTCATCTTCCCGATTTTCCATTTCTTTTCCTTTCCTTCCCTTTCTTTGCTCCATCTCTTGGTTTTGAGTGAATTAGAAGTGAGTTAGTGGAGCTTGAGAAGCAAGATTGTTAAGGTAAGTTGGAGCTTTAGGGTTCCTGCGGTTGGGGTTCTCTTTCTTCTCCTTTTCTTTTGATTTTGTGTAAGTTGGGGTTTTCAATTAAAAGTAATTTCTGGGTTTTTGGTCTGTGCAAGTTGGTGGTAACAAGAGGAAGCTCAAGGGCAAGGAAACGATTGTAGATAGAAGCTAGAAAGGGACTGTGGATTTTTGATTTCCAGGTTTGGGAAACTTTATTTTTTTTATATATGAATTTATATACATATATATATATTCATGTATGTTATAAGTTTCTTGATTGTGTGGTTGTTGATTGATGATGATGGTAGTGAGTGTTGGTTTAATTGCTCAACTGTGCATGTGAGTAGGTTTTTGGGTGAAACTGGGTTAGAATGCGCTTGACCTTTCTTTGGTAATTAGGCTGTATTGGGAGTTTTAGAACTCCAAATCATTCGATTCTTGAACCATTAGAACCATGAATTCCATTACTTTAAATGTCTCAGAAATAGCCTTGGACAAATTCTCGCTCTAAGACATCGATAAATTGATTACAAATGTAGTGTCCCTGTTGTGTCGGGTTGTTTGACCAGTATGGGTTGTGGAGTGCATATCTGGAGTTGTAGGCATCCAATTGATGTGAAACTTGTTTCATTTGAAAGCTAAGACGTAGGAGAATATTTGTTAAGAAGACAACTTTTTCTAAAAATTAGGTTTAGAGGTCGGTTTTCACGACATTAGTTTGTAGTAAAAAGCAGTTTGTTAGGGGAGCTGAAGCGAGCCTCTGTCGCGAGCGCGACAAGGGTCGCGACCTCCCGACAGAAAAGTATGTTTTGAGCCTTTTCTTCTTTATTTTTGAGTCTAGGGTTGACCCGGATCAATCCCATACCTTTCCCATCAGTTATTATGCATGTTTAGGGTAATTAAATGGCTATATAAGTAATGGTCGCTGGGAAAAACTTAGGGGTATGATTAAGATGGGTGATTTAACTAGTAATTAAAATAGATATAACTCCCCGAAGGTTTGTTTATGGATGAGTGCTATTATGTGATAGTCTCATGAGTAACCTTAACATGATGTACCGTATGTATGAATGCAGTTAATGTGGGTGCGATTGAAATGATTGACGAATAATGTTGTTATTATAGATTGTGTATATGGATATTGATAATGGCGTGTTTTATTGAAATACTTGATACGAATGTTGGATTTATGTTGTCAATGATGTGTGACTGGCTAGAGATGAGGTAAGAGACCTTTGAATGTGTTTTGTGTGTTTATGGATGAATTTGAGGAAGGAAAGATCTTGCAAAATTCTGCAGATTTTCGGAATCATGACTCTGTCGCGATCGCGACCATGTCGCGAGCGCAACAGAGACTGATGATTTTGATGTTGTGCCATCGCGAGCACGCGACGCTGTCGCGAGCCCGCGATAGCAATAGCTGGTCTACTCTCTGTCGCGAGCGCGACAACCGTCGCGATCGCGACAGAGCACATTGTTGGCCTGTGCTATCGCGAGCACGCGGCTTGTCGCGACCCCGCGATAGCAATACTTGCCCTCTGTCGCGACCGCGACAATATCGCGAGCGCGATAGAGCTGGGCCCTTCTCTCCTTCCCACGATCGCGAAGTCCGTCGCGCGCGCGCAGCGAAGAGACTATGGTCTCTGTCGCGAGCACGACAGATGTCGCGAGCGCGACAGATGTGTTTTGTTGAATGAATTTTCTTTGGTAATTCCAATGTTTGAATTCCGAACTTGTGATGCCTCTAGGTTTATTCTTTAACTATTTTATGAAGTATATTAATATAATTGAATGTATTATGCATATCTATACTGATGATCTCTCTCTAAGATCATTATGTTATGCTTAAGTGTAAATTGTATGAGGCATGATTGACTTTATGAACTTATTCATAAGTCTTATCTGTTGCTAATTATGTACAACGATATAAATTAAGTGATTTGAAATATGATTTGTATGATGCATGACCTGCGAGAGTCAGTCTAGTGGATAGTTAGGCATGCCTAATAGAGTCTTTGTAGCTGCAGCGCCCTTTGAACGATTTGGACCCTGATCAGGTCCCCGAATGGTTCCTCGCGAACCCTATTATCTGTATGTGTATGGATCTTGTTTAAGGTCCTATTTTGGGAAATGCTTTTGAACTATGGAAAGTGACAGTACTTTGCGATTTGTACCCGTAAAGTACAATTTGTTACTCGTTATCCACTATTTTGAGTCAGCAGGTATTTCGTTTGCTTTATCTGATATGAACATGAAAATGTGATATCCGAATGTGTAAGATCTCGGTCATATGAACCAGTTATGAATATAAGAATGTGATATCAGTATGAGTATGATTTTGGGATATGTGAAGGCGCCTACCAATCTCCGGGTAGGCTTAATGTAACTCTAACATGTATATTGTACCTTTGTTCTTATCTGTAATGGATCTTGTATATAATATGTGTGATTGAAGTCGATGTGGCATATAAGGTTGACACTACATTTTTGTACAGTAATACAATAAATTAACATGTATATGAATGCGAGTTTGAATTACCGAATATGACTGTTGAAGTATATGTATATTAGAATGTGTTTACGTTCTTGGCATGACAATTGGTTGTGTTAATCATATGAGTATATGACCACAGTTAGGGACATTTGAATGTGTGGCTATTGTATAAAGCATGTATAGCTATCTGTTAGGACTTTATGCATTCGCTGTTGTGTATGTGCTTTGCTTTGGCGACCGTTGTGAATGGCCGTCTATATTTTTGTATACTCTCCCCACTAAGCGTTATCGCTTAGCACGGGCTCTTTTTCCCGTGCAGGTGGCAGGTTTGCTTCTGTTCGAGTCGCGCATCTGCAGAGTCGGCCACATAGGAGCTAGAAGTTTTGTATCTTGTTCAGCTTTTGTAATTTGGAATTTTTGTATAACTGTGTAATATGTATATGTAATAATATGTAAAGAGAATGATGTAACATTTCAGGCTCCTATTGTATGATCGTAAATTTGTATATGCGTATGTTTTCGTTTAAAATATGCACGTTTAGGAATATGTATGTTCAGATTTTGTTCCTTAAAGTTTTAATTCTTTCGTAATTATATATGCTTTGTATCGTTTCTGTTCGGTAACACACCTGCTCGTACGGCTTCCTACTCCCTTGCGGATGGGTTTGCCTATGTATGGGTTGGGGTGTTACACCGCTTCTAACCGATTCAGACATATTCACATTTCCTCTGCTTGCTTTTGTAATTTGGAATTTTTGTATAACTGTGTAATTTGTATATGTAATAATATGTAAAGAGAATGATGTAACATTTCAGGCTCCTATTGTATGATCGTAAATTTGTATATGCGTATGTTTTCGTTTAAAATATGCACGTTTAGGAATATGTATGTTCAGATTTTGTTCCTTAAAGTTTTAATTCTTTCGTAATTATATATGCTTTGTATCGTTTCTGTTCGGTAACACATGACAATGCTCACACATAGGTATTGTCCTAGCTCTACTAGAAGGTGGCACAACACTACCCTTCGATGCAGGCTCTCCAATCAAACCTCTAGTTTCTTGTCCACTTACAGCTCCTCGAGCCTTCTTACTATTGCCTCTATCATATCCTGATACTTTCCTCTTCTGCTCTTTCCTTTGCTTTACTAATTCAGCCTCTTCCAATTTCATAGCAGCCAAGACTAACTGATAATAGTTCGCTGATTGCATAACAACCATCACTAATAAAGGTCCTCTAATAGACTCTCTCAATCCGTCCTCAAACTATCGACATCTGAAGTCTTTTGTTAACAATTCATTTGGCATATATTTACTCAGTCGACTGAATTCCTTCTCATATTCTCCTATTATCATACTCCTTTGTTTCAAACTTACAAACTCCCTCCATTTCACTTCTCTATACGCTTTGGTGACATACTTCTTCTCAAACTCTTGGGCAAAGAAGTTCCATGTCAACTCATCTGGTTGCTGGGGATTCCGGAGCACCAGTTTCCACCAATCATAAGCTGGACCTTGCAGTAATGATACTGCACAAGTCACTCGCTGATTCTGAGGACAATTGATTTCTTTCAATATCCTTTCCATCCTTTAAAACCAAAACTCAGTCACATCCGACTGATCCAAAGTAGTCCCAAAGAACTATTTTTCTCCTCTCTTTCTAACAAGGTCTGAAGGAGCCTTAGGAGCAGCCAATCTGTCTATACACTGCATCAACCCTTGCACTAACATCGGATGATCTGGAGCTAGACCCAGACCATCAGCTAGAGGTCGTTCAGGAGCAGGCTGATCAACTCTCACTTGATTTACACTCCCATCATCTCTCCCACATTCTCACTCGGATCTGACTCAACCTATACCCTACACAAGACAACATCTACGTTAGGCCACAACTTTAGACAACTCACATACATCTAATTAATACTCTAACATCTTATTGTCCGAAACCATCTACCTATGCTCTGATACCACAACTTGTAGCGCCCCAATACCCGTTGGGAGGATATCGGAGTCGCTACGCACTCATACACATACAAACAGTTATATGAAAGCAGAAATAGGAAACATCCACGATACAAACGTAGCGGAATATCATTAAAACACAAGCTACAAACATGCTTAATAACAAATCTCTTCTAGCCATTTACATAACAAAATATAGCTGTTCTTTATACATTACAAAACATTCTCTTTACACTTACATTTCATTTACAAAAGAAACAACCTTCACTTTATCATTTACATACCATATACAAAATTGCTTTACATGTATAGAAGCTTAACATATACAAGGTTATACAAAAGTTCTATAACATGTATACAAAAAGCTATGCCATAAACAAGAAGACTTCAACTTATACTCCTAGTGGCCAGGACCTGCAGATGTCCAACCTGGTTGAACCCGTAAATCTACACTGGAAAACACCCGTGCTAAACGATAATGCTTAGCGGGGATATCACAAATAAAAGACTTCTAACGAAGTCACAAGCATAAACATCAAAGTATATCAATAGTCGATATGCCAATCAATTAAGAGCATAAAAAGTAATAAGCATATATCATATTTGTAACATACCAAACATTTTATCAACATGCTTTATAATATATCTACTAATCTCATGTAACCTATATCATGTTCATATTCTTCTAGCTCTAGCTATCGGCTCAGATAACATGTATTTCATATCATAGCATATTATGGACCTTTATATACATTTAAGCTTAGCAGCATACTTCTTGCCTATTCATGTACAATTATAACTTTACATATGCACTTATAAGCTCATATAAGCATCTCTAATGTAGTAATCATGTACTTCTTTTAGCAATCTCTGTAGCTCTTTAACAAATAATAACATCTTTTATACATATAGAAAGTACTTTATAGCCTGATTTCGTATTATAAGTGGATACGGGTAAACATATGGATACCGATAAACATTATCAAAAATCTAGAGACAGGAGTTTCAAATCATCTGGAGACCGAAGTCTCAATTCATCAAGATACCAATAGGTACCAAACATCTAGACATCCGTCGATGCCAAACATCTAGCAGCTGCAAAACATCTAACCCTTTATAGGCATGCCATCTATCCACTTCTATGATAACTCAGGCTTTTAATAAATACCCTATATATTTGTCCATATACATTACTTATATTCCACTATCATGCTTTACTATTGCTCACACAACTCAATAAATACATATACTAACTTTTCAAAACTATAAACATGTTCATATAGTTCAACATACAAATACACAATCCATTATTCATTTCCACATTGCATATATATACATATTCATATGTTAAACACATTAGAATTCTTAAATAATGTATTTATACTTATGTAACATTTGATGACGTTTAACAAGGAAATATGCAAGTTGAAGGCACCTCACGGTAGTAATCTTTTGGTTGTGACCGTCAGGTCCAAAAATAGGCAATTCTGCCTTCTCTCAGCATTGGTCGCAGTGGCAACCATTTTGGTTGTGATCGTGACATACCAAAATAAGCAAAACAGAAGCAAAACTTCAAGACTGCTTCACTGCTGTATTTTGGACTGCCCAGAATAATGTCTAAACCGCACTTTTAGGCAAAGGCCCTTCTTAATATTTGTTCCTTGGGATCTTAGCCTTCAAATGGGACAAGTTTCAGGTCAAGTGGATTTAAAATGAAGGAGTTATGGCCAAGGGAACACAACTGGTTCTAGAAGCCCTCCTATAGAATTTTAACTACACTTATGGTTAATTTTGAAGACCTTAGATTCCTCAAATCAGCAGAGCAATTTCTACAAAATTTATAGTCACATATCTTATGGTTCTAATCCAATTTGTCCCATCCCTTTTGGAGTTGTAAAACTCAATTTACTATATAAACAGTTCTCGTTGGTCAATATAGACCTCAAAGACAGTTTTGACACCATCAAACTTGTCAAGCTTGAAATCAGCCAATTTGGACAAACCAAGATAAAAAATTCAAACAACAGTCCTTATACATATGTATGAACATTATGGCATAATCAAATTCAAAATTTAATCCATTAATCAGAAATTACACATTCAACATTTTCATACCCGAATTAGGTTCTGCTGGTTCACTTGTTATGCTCATTCTACGGTTCATTACTCATCACATAACAATACACACTCAAATACACTTCCATCACAAGTACATAACCATGCTCAATTCCACAAATCACATATTCAATATCAATAACACATCTAAGCTAAACTAGCCATCACATACACATGAGCAAAGTAAACACACATGTATCCCAAACCTCAAAAACAGGCCTTCTCCTTGCCTTTAGCTCTTCTCTTGTCGAATAATCAATCAAACACATACTCTTAGTCCATTACTCAACCAAATCCAAATTCAAAGTAGAAAAGGGGTAGAAAAAGAGATACACAAACTAACAGCTCTAACTTACCTTCTTGGTTTACTTCTTCATACCAAACCACATCAAATTTCTGGATTCAATTAAAAGGAACAAGGAGCTCAATATCATGAAATGAAGAAGAAAGGAATTTAGAATTAGGAAAAATATAGTCGAACTCAAAATGGATCCCAATTCCAATTTCTGCCTCTTCCTCACTATATATTGCATGTAGGGGAGTTGGTTGGCAAGAGGTGGATTCCACACGTGGAATCCACTCACCTCTTCCACCAAATTCCCACCTCAATCCTTGGTGATTCTCCAACTAATTCCTCACTTAATTTCTGCCCTTTTAATTGCTAACTCCTCTTTCAAATTACACCCTTGCTTACATTAATCTCTTACTTATTGCAATCTCATTTGTAACCCATTATGCAATTGACACTACTAATCCAGCTAGGGTACACTTTGGGGTATTACAAGTATATCGGTAAGAAATCTTTCTGTAATGTTTGTTAGTTTTCAATGGTATGTTGATTTATAATTAAAGGGAAATGAAGTATTAAGCATTATATAGATAACTAAATTTAGGAAATAAGTTATGATTGAACCTGGAATAAGTGTATCAGATTTTCTGTAGAACTACGTGGTTCTGATTCCCCAACCATAGGGATATGTAGGAAGCTTGGAATAACAGTGTAAAGCCCGAACCAAATCTGAGTATTAACATGTTTTGCTTAGTTTTGAGCATGTAACGGTTTGATTAAAATAAAACGTTTTGATTTAAATATTGATACAGTAATTTGTATGATTTTGAAATATTTGTAGTAATGGGAATTTCTGAACTTTATATTTCAAACCTTAAAACGTATTTCGGGAAATTATGAAGTATAACTATCTATAGGGCCATTAAGTGATTTAAAGTACATGATAAGTTTTGTATAATATTTTTTTAATTAAAAGGTAAATAAGTATTTCTGTTTATGGTCTATAAGATGCTAATGTATGTGTATCTACTTAAGTTTCCATAGCAAAATAATGATATTCATTTGTAATGACTTTAGCCGGCCTTCCTTTATATTTATGTATATATATATACTGATTTCCATGTGTTTGCCTCGACAACCACTGTGAGTGGCTGCCCATTATTTGTTTCACCCGACTAAGCATTATTGCTTAGCACAGTTATTTGTCCATGCAGGTTAGGAGATCAGAGTAGCACAACGGTCAGCTGAGTTTTGGCCAACGAGTTGCTAGATTTTCATAGGAAGTATTTTGATTTCTGCATGTAATTAAATTTCATTTATTTAGCATTTGTAATGACATGTAATAATCTTTAGTGCGAATGATGGTGTGTGTGAGATAAGTTTAGGATGTGTATGTGGTTGATGTTTTAGATGCTAGAAATTTTATTACTCCGTCTTCTGTATTGCTTGAGTGTCTTTGTCTGGTAGCACCCTCCGCTCACCATAGCTCTTTGTCCTTTGTTACCCTACGTATGGGAGTTGGGGGTGTTACATAGCCGCTTCAGCGTGAGCCGATCTCGCTCCTCATATTGACCAATCCGCTCTAGAAGGACTTGGTCCCTCTCCTCCTGTCTGCGCTCCATTGAGGTAAGTATAGAAGTCATAGCTGCCACTAGATCCGGCTTGACTGGCAGGGGCAATGGTGATGGTGCGGGAGGTGCCAGCTCTATCATCTGCTCTGGAGGCAGTGCCATAGAGGTAGATGCCCCTAGATGCCCTACTCTACTATAAGGGTCGAACCTCTAAGTATCCCAGGGCACTGACCTCTGTACCCATGCTGGAGGAGGAGGAGTGGTGCTCTGTACTCTCTGTTCTGGAGGAGGAGGAGTGGGGCTCTGTACTCTCTATGCTAGAGGAGTGACCAACAACTCATCCATACTGAACTCTCTACCCATGTTGAAAGGAGACTGCGGCTACTCCTCCTCTACTAGCTGCTGTGGAGGCTGCCCGTCCTGATACCCCTGCTGCTATGGAGGCTGCTCCTCCTGATATACCGGCTTCTATGGATGCTACTCGTCCTGATATACTGGCTGCTATGGAGGCTCCTCCTCCTGATATATCCTCCTCTGCTGCCTGGAGCGAAGGGAGGCTAAATGCACCTCTGGTCTCATGTATGGATAGTAGCCGGTACTCCTCAGCTTAGCCTGTCACCTGGGAAATCATCCCCATGGTCAGGGCCGCCGGTGCATCCACATAAATACTCTCCTCTAATGCAGGCCCAAAAATGTCCCGAAGAGCTCGCAACTGCAGTAGCAACCTGGTCACCACTCCTCCCGTAAACACTATAGGGGCTGCTCCTCATGATACTCTAACCAGGTTAGCAACAATCTCGTGGCTAATGTTAAGGCGACGACCTGCTACCATCGCGCAATGGCTCCAAATCTCCGCCCCATTCACTGACCTAGGATTACCTGCCCGTCCCAGGTAAGAACTAGAGATCACCCTATGCACGTACCTCAGTGCCTATGATGAGAGTACCGTACTCTTCCCCGTATCATGGTCATACGGCACTCTCGGCAAGGCAATCATCTCCCAGTGCTGCCTCCTCACGGCCCTCTGGGGAACTATAACATCAGGCGCGAGTGGGAGACCCATAGCCTCGGAGGACCTCTGGCGCGTCAAGCTATAGTGGTAACCTCAGACCCAGAACTGTATAACCGCCTCCTTCTATGTTAGATCTCTGGAATTCTCCGTAGTGAAGGGTAGCCAGAAACTCCCGGATGACCTCAGGGTGAGTCTAAAATGATGCACATAAGAACTCTGTCCATCCTGCGGCTGCCACTAAGGCATCTACCTCCCGCAGCATACCCATACTCTCCAAGAAAGGTCTGGAGACAAATCGGCTGGCCCAGAACTGCAAGCGAGCTAATGCTCTGAATCTCCCTCTAGCATCGTCGCTCATCTAGAGAGGAGCCTGAGGCTCAGGCTGTGTAAGCACTGTGTCCCGGAGCGATCCGGATCAGAGATTACCCTATGATGAAATCGGTATCCGAGCCTGTACAAACGGTTTGGATTGGGAGGTTTTAGTCCCATGCTCCACGAGAAATGAGTCTTTTCACCTTTCATAGGCAGAGGGGGAAAACGGGAAATTTTTGAGTCAAAAAGGTATGTTTTCCTTGACAGACGGCCAGCTCATCTGTGGGAGGCCAGCCCGTCGCTTGGGGTCACAGACGGCCCATGGTTTTTTCGACGCCCGTCGGACGGATCCGCTTCTTCCGGAGTACGACACCTGGTTTCCTGGAGCACGCAACCTCTCCGACGCCCATCGGTGGAAATAGCAGGGCCATTGGATGAATCCTTGTGTCAGAAGGATTCTTTCAACGCCCGTCGGTCGGCCCTGGCCTATAAAAGCTTTGAATTTCTTCCTAAAGAGGGTTCCAAAAATTTCAAAAAGGGGAAACTCTGCCAAAATTCAAGCGTATTTTCTCTCTCTTCCAGCAAACACATACATCAAGAAATTTCTTTCAATTTGAGAATCAAACCATTGAAAAGGCAACTAAATCTAATTAGGTTTCTTTGAGTTTTGATTCCAAAGTCAATCTTTTTGAAGGGTTAAGAAGGAAACAATCTATTTTCCTCTTTCCTGACCTTTCATTTCATTTCTCGTGGAGCGTGCGGGACTCTAATCGACACCAAGAATCTCACTAAAACATTATCTGAGGGTAAATTTTTCGGACTTATTCTCCGTATTATTTCGTCTTTATTCTTTATTCTTACTGTTCTTTTGGCTTTTTGCTTTCATTTTTCTTTATTTTGATTCTTTTCATCTCATTGTGTGATAAAAACCCATTTTGGCTCTAAAAAAGAGAGTTTTTACTGTTTATTTTTGGAGACAGTGGTGACCGACGGGTCATCTATTTCACCGACGCCCGTCGGTCACCTCACTCACAGACGTCCTCTCTCTTGAGTAAGCGACGGGACATGTTGGTCACTTTGACTGATGCCCGTCGGTCACTTGATAGATGGCCGTCGCTGGGTTCTGTCTCCACGTTTTCCAAATCTTTTCTATCTCTCAAGTCTTAGAACTTTATTCATATTGAGCTTTTGTATATTAACACCCATTAACCTTTCATGAGCATATATTGATTTTCTTGGACTATCCTGAGCTCGAGGGACGATTTACCACGCTCAGAGGATTCTGTTCGGTTTAGTTTTCTAACCTTCTTGGTTATTTCCTTTGTTTGTTTATTCATTAATTATTTTATGTACATGAGTATACTTTTTTGTATGCTAAATATAAAAATTGATTAATGTTTTATATTCAATAAAGAGAGGTTTTCATAAACATAAGGAACCAATGTCCTATTTTTATCCAATAAAAATCCTCACAATAGAAATATCCAGTTTTAATAATGATGCATGCGAGGACCAAAGTCCTCAAAATAAGCAATGCTCCGATTTGTGTATGTATCGTACATTTACAAAAGGGAGTTGTATTTCGCTCCTTGTGTTATTGTAATTTATCATTTTCATTATTTTTACATTTATCGCTTTCCAAATGTGAATAAATGCGCCTTTAATCAATTGCATCGTGTGGAGAGAGAATGAATTAATGATAATTAAAATTTGATCATAGAATAATCGAGGTAGGAATAGATGAGAAGTCCCGAATCCAGCTCTGGTCTTTGGGCTCAAAGAGGTGAGAGGTTTACCCTCCAAGACACCTCTCGTGTCACGAGACTTTAGCGTTAATGTAATGCCCCAAAAATTTCAATGTTTTTATTTAATAAATTGACGCGCTAAAAATATTTATAGAAAATTGATTTTTGACGCATAAGAGTATAATTTTCCTTAAAGTTGCTCAATTTAATTATTCAAATAATTTTAAGTCTCTCTCTCTCTCTATATATATATATAGTGTATGTTTACATGCAAATAAATAAGAAAATAATAAACAAAGAAATAAAGAGTAAATAGACGAGATAAATCATTTTTCCATGTGTCAATTTTTATTTGTCTAAGAGTGTCCAAATATTGGAGTGAATTATGGACTAGAATAAGTGGGAATTGTATGATATAGAAAATAAAATAAGAGAAGAAAAATAAAATAGAAAGGGGAAACACGGTGAGCAGATCGGGAAAGAAAGAGAGAGACCGAGAGAGGGACGGTGGAGCAGCGGCAGGAGGGGCGAGTGGCTGGCGACGGTCGACGGCGAGCAGCTGGCTCCTCGCAACGCCGATCACGGTGCCGTCTTCCCCTTGTCGCGGCGTCGTCGTTCCAGCTGAACGGGAGGAAGAACCGCGAGCTTCTTCGGCGTTTTTTGATCGGCTCCGGCGACGAACGACGACACGAGCAGCACCGTGGGAATCCTAGTGAGCAGACGAATCTTTCGGTGGCCGTGGATCCTCCTCACTCGCCGGCGATGAGCAGATCGGTGTGGAGAAGAACAGAAGCTACCGACGCTGATTCCGGCGAAACGGAGAACAGTGTCGGCACGTGACCGCCGGAAAATCGACCCTGACGCGTCGAGCTTCCTTCCGGTGGTTTCAGTGCCTCCGGTGGAGCTCCGGCGACGGTGAAGGGACCGAAAATAGCAGAAAATTGGTATGTGGCCACCAAATTTACTTTTCTATGTGATTTTTCCATAAGTTAAAATTTATTAAGAGTGATTTAATTAAATACAGTATGTGAACAATATGTTTGTTGGTTCATTGATTCGTTGGCAGTGTTGTCTTGAGTATTGGCTTAGTTGAATAGAACTTAAATTAAGATTTGTCGATTTTAATTGAATAAAAAGAATTAGAAACTGTTAGTAATTGGGAAGTAGACCAGTAATTGTAATTGAAGAATTATAGGTTAAATTGTAAGATAGGACTTAAAATATATAATGCTGATAATGGATAAATTATGACTCGTAAATCAGATTAGTAATTAAATATTGATATATATAAATGGGTATTATAATGTGCATATCTAGGTGATGGTAGTGTAATTGGTAATGCTGAAGAAGTGATGGAAATTTGAAATGTTAAGTGGGAAATCCGAATATACTTATTGGAAGTTTGAATTAAAGATAACTCAATGAACTGGATTGAAGGTATGTGATGTGAGTATATTGAAATATGGTTGTGTATGATTTCCATTATTCATGAAATTATATTACTGTTAGGATTAAATTAGAAGCACATGTGTTCTTACACATATATAAGTGTGAAATAATATAGACACAATAGTAAGTGTTGTAATAAGGTTTAGACTGCTTAGTGAATTTGATTTAGTTTAGTTATTTATTTTGATTGGTCAATTAGGGCTTTAATAAATTGAGTAAATTAAATTGAACTGGGGAATCGAGCTAAATTATTGAAATACAAGCAAGTAGGGAACGATAAATTTTGGAACTCTATTTTTTGGGGATGCCATAGAATTTTTCTTAAATTGTGCTTTTGAATTTATACGTTAAAAAATGGATTTTATACATATTGCGATAAATTGTTATTGTAACTAATTTTAATCTATATGTGTGTCTTGAGTTGTGCAAGCTGTTAAGTAATATTTTTTGTTAAATGTTACGAGTAATATGGCAGAGTTGAGGACTTATAATAGATATCATTTTAATAAAATGAAATTTAGTGTAAATCTATAAAGATAGGATGGAATCCAACACGAAGAAAACGAATCAAAATAAGTAAGAGTGGATAAGAAAATATAAAGTGAAAAAAAAAAGGAATAACAGAAGGAAATAAATAATTTGATGATTAAAAGTGTAATTTAGTATAAAAAGTTATAAGTAAAGGACAAAAGTATTTTAAGCGGAATCATAGTAAGTGAATGAATTAGAGAAAGTGAGTATACTTAACAAATAAAGAGTATAGTTAAGTATGCCTAAAAACAGTTATAACAATAAAGTAAATTAGTCTATTAAGGAAGTCAGAATGTCAGGCTATAAATAAAAGTAAAAATGGGTTATACGTGTTTTAATGGGGTAATTTGTAAGAAGAATTGGATTAATGAAAAATAGTGAATCCCTATATAAACAATAATGTATTAACGGTATGGTATGAAATAAACTTAATTTGATGAAATAAAATGAAAATGAATTGAAATGGAAAGAAAGGGTAGTGGCAGAATATATACTGGTATAAATGAGGTATATTATCATTGTTAACACATTTTAAATATATATAAATATGATTAATGGCTTGTTGTGAAGCTAAGATTAGTGAAATTTGGTAAGTAAATGGAATGTTATGAGAAATTGATGATGGATGATACCGGGATTATTTCTGAAAAATTGAATTGAAGTGTATGTTGATCTTATTTTATGTAAAAATCAAAGTTTTGATTTATTTAAATAACATTCAATAATGTGGTCCTATTCAATGAGCTGGTAGTCAAGTCTAGTTCAGGATATAGTGGCTAGCCATAGGGACATAAGACCGCGGGAGTGAGCATGACGTCTCACTATCTTTATAGGTCATTAATGGACCTATTCTGTATTTTTAAAAGTATCTGTATTGGAATGTACTGGAGTAATCCTTCGGGGTTCTTCAGGTTTGGAATGTACTGGATTGATCCTCTGAGGTCTCTTCAGGTTATTGTGAGCTCTTAGAGATTCACATCCCGTTTATCCTGTGCTTAGAGTATGCCAGCATTGTACTATGGGCAAAATAATAAATTGCAAAGTGAATTGATGAATGTGAAATAAATGTGAACCAAGGAATTTAATAAGGAATAAATGAAGCAAGATGAATTGGTGGGTTTAAACAATAAATTTTGTAATCCATATTAAACGTATATTTTGAGAAGTTAAATGGTAAGTATGGAGAAAATGTGGATTAAGAAAATATGAAGTAATTTAATGATAAGTAAAGTGTTAAAGTAGCAAAATTGAGAATAAAATGTCAAATAAAGGTAATAATGAAGAACTTAAAGTTTACTATATATATATATATATATATATATATATATATATATTGCTAGAAAGTTTAATTGACTGAAGAGGTATTGATAAATGACCTTATGAAATTGGTAATATGATGAAGTGGCTGTGTGTTTATATGAATCTTATATTCACCAATGTGTACTACATGAATGCCAATATACATAGTAATGGGTATTATTATATTAGATGAAAGTTAGAATAATTGTTAAGATAGAAACGAGATAGTAGTTGCTACGTTATGAACATATTGACTGTTTAACAATCTATGAAATTATGTTAGTGATGCATGATTAACATGTTATGCACTTTATCAAAATGATAGGGAAATTTAGTTATTGATTTTGAAACTTGAAAATACAAGTTTAAGAAAAGTCAGTATTTTAAAAGAATATTGAATGTATTGCATAAAAATGATTTTGCCTTGCAAATCATTCACATTTAATTTGGAGTTAAATAGCTATTGGTATATTAATTATAAAATATTATATTGATTATGAAAGGAAAAGTAATTTGTGTTATTAATGTATGAATGATCAATTATATGTGTATATGTTATGTTTATGCCTTGGATAAGTAAAATTGGTAGTCACCACTAAGCGTAAAGCTTAGCGCGTGGTTTGTCCCCGCGCAGGTATAAGAAAGGAATCAAGTGAATATCAGCACTGTTCCAAAGGAGGAATGTTGAATGGTAAGCATGACAAGCAGGTGATGAGAATGAAATTTCTGGGAATTGATATTTTGGATCTCGTTTTGATTGGCATGTACACTATATTGATAAATAGGATAGTAGTGTATCAAGAGATACACTAAATATTTATTCATAGTAAATAGTTGATGTATTGATATTATGTCCTTGTATTTTGTAAAAATTGATGTAAATAGTGAGTGGATGACATTATGAGTTATTATATAAGTATGTGATTGGAATTAAATTGGAGGATGGGCAAAATTGTGTTGGAGTTTGAATTGGAGTAGGACGGATGAATATGTATGTGATTATAGAAGTGTCAAGACTTTCTGTTTACAGGGGGATAGGCAATATTATAGAGGAGACTCTGCCGAAATTTCGGTAGAATTTAAGTAGCTTATTTGAGAAGGATTGTGTGAATAGTAAGGTTAATATTAATAGAATAGAAGAAAAAAATTTCAAGAAAATTCGTAATGATTTTAAGAATAGTTTAAGACAATTAAGTTATTATGTACAGTAAAAAGGGTGTTACAGTTAATCCTAGGCTCTTTAGGGCGAGAGGTTCGCCCTCTAAGACCCCTTTGGTTGGCCCAAAATGGATACTGAGCGCAGTTTTAGGCTCTCCGAGGCGAGAGAAACTTTCCCAACGTTCTTTTGGGTGGCGACTCCATGAAACCTCCTTGTTGCCCAACATAGATGCACTTGCAATTTATTGCAAGCTGTCAGTGGACCCACAAATGCCCCAATCGCCCTCGAGCGGGAGGCCGCGGGGATCCGGCGCGCGTCACAGTGGCGACTCCACTGGGGACATATGATTTGAGACTTCAATTTGAAAATACCTCATTTAACATCTATGGTTAAAATTTAATTCATAAATTCGCTTTCTCTCATTTGCATTCGCATCCCATTAGAGCTTTAGAATATGCTAGTTTGGTCCCTCTATTAGCCCCGGTGCCTTCCTGAAGCACGACCCTATTTTCACTCAATTTAGGGAAGTGTTAAGGATAATCAGCAGCCCAAGCCTCGTACCTCAATGGTATATCAAAATGATGACCCGATCGGTCGTTATGCTCATAATGAGCTTGACCTGTCGGCAGGGATCATGCTTGGGTAGCCCTAAAGTAACATCTCCCTTGTCCAAAGCTCATTTAACGGCCGTAGTTACTTTCCACAGGTGATATGAACCGTAATTCTATGCTTGCTGTATGGATCCTCATGTATTGGGTGAGTCCAGATGTCTTGCTTGGCAACCTAGCCAAAGGCTTTCATGCCCCGGCAGGGCCATCTCAAAATTTTTGGAATGTCTAAATACATGATGATCATTATCCATTCGCTTGTACATTAGCATAGGAGTGTTATGCTGCCGGTTTTTCACCATGCACCATGCATGTCCATTGGGTCCCTCGTTGACCCTTGGGCTAATCTCACCTAGGAAAGAGACCGCGCGACCACGTGTTTGGGAGAAATAAGGGTAGAAGGACCTACTTGCTTGCTTGTGTTTTGTGGGTGTTACATATCACGACCACGCATTGCATCTGCATTCCATGCATCATATCTAATGCCTTGTCCCTGCAACTATCATAGATCTGCCTAGGTGGACTAGATCGCCTACTAGACGATAGATCCGAGTTCCTGCATCTGAACTGCCAACTAGGGAGGGCCTTTCAGAGATCTTACCGAAAGTCAGCTGTACCGTATCTGAGATGGCAAATTCACCTAGGGGAGATGATGCCACCAGGGCCATGATTGCAAAAGAAGTGGGCCGACGGTTTGAGGAATTTGAGGGCAGAATGATGAACATACTAACTGCTTTGGCACAACAGAATGCTCCGCAGAATCCACCACCTCCTCCTCCCATGAGACAGAATGAGCGAGATGAGGAAAGAGCTAAGAGTCAAGAAGCGCCTATTCGGCCGCCACCGATAAAGCTGAGGTCAGTAGCTTCGGGAGGACAGAGAAGAAGACCAGTGCTGAGGGTGGATGATGACAGGGATGACGAAGACGACAAAATGAGTTTTGTATCTGAGAGAGGGAAGGCACCCAAAACTGATGAGTTTATTCTGAAGAAGATGGAGGAGAGGTTTGAAGCCATGACCCGTATGCTGAGTAGAGGTCAAGGGATGAACCCGGAGGACAAAGAACTAGAGGGAGAAGATCCGATTCCTTACAACTTCAAGATGCCTAATGTGCCAAAATTTTACCGTACCTCTGACCCAACTGCCCATGTAAAGCAGTACTCTCTGGTCATGAAAGGGACCACTTTGTCTAAGAGGCAGAAGGTGGAGTACTTTTGCTTGAGTCTGACTGGCCCTGCCATCGATTGGTACCATAGCCTCGATCGTCGAACTAAGGAAGATTGGGATTTACTCACAGAGGAGTTCTTGAGGCAATACGATTGCAACACTAGGATGGAGGTGACTCTTGAAGATCTTGAATTGCTCCAGCAGAAGGTCGGGGAATCTTTTCATGACTATCTCACCCGCTGGCGAAACCGAGTGATGGAAATGCGAAGAAAGCCAGACACCAGAGACCAGATCCGCCTGTTTATAAAGAACGCTAGCCCGTATTTGAAGGATGGTTTGAAGATGAAAGGGTTGAAGGATTGGGAGTCTTTGAAAGACATAGCCATTGAAGCAGAGGGAGAGTTCTGGACTCGGAAAGCTAACAATGATAATTTTGCAAAAAGGACTAACACTGGTCAGGGAACCAGTAGGACAGCCGGTCCCAGTGATAGCACCAGAAGAACAGTTGAGGTGTCTGCTATTGACGTAACTACCCCGAGGAAGTTTTCGAACTTAGGAAGGCCACTGTCTTGGGTCATAAGAAGGTTGATGAAAGAAGGAAAGTTGCAACCTTTGACGCAAGGGAAGCTCCTAGGCCTGCTATGACGCAAGGGAAGCCAGGTTATAAGGATAATGAATACAGTGCATTTCATTAGCACACAGGCCATCTAACAGACAAGTGTAAGGCGCTGAGGCACTCTATTCAAGATCTGATTGATGACAAGCAGATTTCCGACCCGAAGAAGAGGGCCTGGTTACAATGCCGTACCACCACCAGTTTTTATGATCGGGTCCAGCCTACCAGAGTGGTACGTGCTGCATGATTTATTTGGGAGAAAGGGTACTGCTGTTGTTCGTTTTGTGGACAAAAAGGAAAGAGCAGTAGTGGCAACCATTGATTGTTGGTCGAGCAGTGAGAGCGGTGGAGAGGCCGAAGAGGAAGGAGAGATGAACTCTGACTTGTGGAGATCTGATGAGGATGAAGAAGAGGTAGGGGCTGTGACTAGAAGTGGGAGAGTGGTCCCTGAGATTACAAGGGTACCGGAACCAGCGCAGCCATCGACGAAAAAAGTGCTAGAGGAGAACCAGATTGTTAAGCAGTTGAAGTGGGCCGCAGCTCAGATATCCATCTGGGATCTTTTAAGGCAGTCCCCTTCTCACAGGCAGATAGTGGTAGAGGCTTTGACTGAGTCCACTGTTGCCACCACAATTTCCCCATCAGAACTTTTGGGTCTAGTTAAAGGAGGATCGGGGGAGAGATTGGTTTTTTCCGATGCCGACCTGCCAGTCCAAGGCCGCGATCATAACCGACCTTTGTACATCAAAGCACAGATTAACGATAAGCACACCGCCTGCGTTATGGTAGATGATGAATCTTCTATCAATATTTGCCCTCTGATAGCCCTTCAGGCTTTTGGATTGAGTGAGGATATGCTCTGGGAATCAGATTTGACGATTACAGCCTATAATAATTCAAGGAGGCAAGCCTCGAGAACATTCAAGACCCTGGTCAAGATGGGACCCATTGAGGTAGAAGTAGAGTTCGTGGTTCTGCTCATCCCAGCTAATTTCTCAGCCCTGCTTGGAAGGCCTTGGTTTCACAGATTAGGAGGAGTACCATCCACGCTACACCAAATGATACAGTTCCCGCACGAAGGGGAGGTAATAACTATTAAGGCGGCCAGAGAGAATCAGGTGTTAGCTCTTGAAATTGCTCATTAGCCCTTCAGCGGCTTCCATGTGTCAATGATAGGAGAAGAGCATGGGTCAGTAGATAACCCAGCTGTGGTTAACATGATGAAAAAGATGCACTATCTCCCTGGGGCTGGTTTGGGTAGAAACTCTCAGGGGCTGCAGACTGTGATCACCACTCGAGGTCAGAAGAACCGGAAGGGTCTGGGGTACAGAGGCGGTTTTGGCAAGAAGAAGATGGTGGATAAGATCCCTCACATCTCAGAAAGCTTTGTGCCCGCATCCTCAGTATGCGCTTATACTGGTGAAGATGAGCCGCAGTGGATGAATGGGAGGATTGTCCCCGGATTTGAGATCTTCAACGATGTATTTGATTAGGATGTCGGGATTATTAAGACCGCAGAGAACTTCTGGGATGAAGAGGTCATGACTCAGTGCATTGCTTGGGACAGATGCGAGCCCGAAGAGGTTATCACCGAGAAGATGTTGTTTGCCAGGCTAAAAGGGAAAGAGAAGATGGCAGAAATAGAACAGAAGATGGGGGATTTAAAGATTTCCTTAGACATACCTAAAGGGCCTCTGCTGAATCAGGAAGCCAATGAGCAAGCTGCAGCAGCATCGACCTCTAAGGAGGCAGAAGAAGACTCTAGCTTAGATTGTCTTTTCATTCCAGAACTTTTTTATGATGTAAATGACAATTATAATATTATTAATAAGGCAAATGATTTCTCTTACTTGTGCGATGTTTCTAATGATTTCAACATGCATGAACATGATCATATTCCATCAATTTTTGATATTGATTCCACTGATACAACGCCTTTTAATCTTGGAACCTCGAAAAATCCGAAGGAAATTCGAATAGCATCAAATATAACTCCTGATGAGAGAGAAAAATTTGAGAAAATAATAAGAAAACATGAAAAAGCCTTTGCCTGGACCTATGAGGACATGCCAGGGATCGACCGAGACATAGCAGAACATGCCATCCCGACTTATCCAGATTATAAGCCCGTAAAGCAGAAGTTGAGACGGCTCAGGCCAGAATGGGCAGACAAGGTCAAGGAGGAGATTCGGCAGCAGATTGAGGCCAAGTTCCTTGTTGAAGTGCAGTATCCTACATGGTTGGCAAACGTGGTCCCTGTAGCGAAGAAAAATGGGAAGGTCAGGGTATGTGGGGTTTATCGAGATCTGAACAAGGCTTACCCTAAAGATAATTTTCCACTACCCCACATTGATTTACTGATAAACAGTGTTGCCAACTGCGCGATGTACAGCTTTGGAGACGGTTATGTGGGCTACAACCAGATCCTAAATAAAATAGTTGACCGGGTTAAGACCGCTTTCATCACAGAGTGGGGGACCTATGCCTACCGAGTCATGCCTTTTGGCCTGAAAAACGCAGGGGCCACATACCAGAGGATGGCGACCAAGATTCTAAGCAACCTGACATGATGGTCAAGTCAGCCACCCGAGAGGGCCACTTTGAAGCTCTAGGGAAGTTCTTCACCAGGATCGATAAATATAATATGCGACTTAACCCCAAGAAGTGCATCTTCGTAGTGACTTCAGGAAAGCTGTTGGGACATGTCGTCAGCCAGAGGGGAATAGAAATTAACCCAGACAAGGTGAAGGCCATCAGAGAGATGCCCGTGCCGCAAAAGGAAAAGGATGTAAGGAACTTCCTGGGCAAGCTGCAGTACGTCAGTCGATTCATTGCCAAGCTTGCTTCGATATGCGAGCTCATTTTTAAACTACTTAAAAAGAATCAGCCTGTGGTCTGGAACGAAGACTGTCAGAAAGTCTTTGACAGCATCAGGGAATATCTGTTGAATCCGCCAGTGTTAAGGCCGCCGCAACCAGTCAAACCGCTTATCCTCTATCTGGCAGTGGAAGATAGTTCTGTGGGTGCCATGATGGCTCAGGAGGATGAATTTGGAGTGGAGTTCGCAGTTTATTACCTCAGCAAGAAGTTCCTGGATTATGAGATAAAATATGTTGAAGTAGAGAAAATCTGCCTTGCAGTGATTTGGGCATCAAAGAAACTGAGACATTACTTCCACTCATACAAAGTTCAGGCAGTGGCCAAGCAGAATCCGTTGAGATATTTGCAAGAAGCGCTGTCGTTGCTTGGTAAGATGGGGAGGTGGCTGCTTTGGCTATAGGAGTTTGATGTCAAATACATCACTCGCAAAACTATTAAGGGGCGAGCCGTAGCCGGATTTCTTGCTGAGCATCCTATTCAAGGAGACTCTCCCGAGTTCACCTTTCCTGATGAGAGCATAATCGCGATTTCTGTCCAAGGATGGCAATTACACTTCAATGGGGCAGTGAATAACAGGGGGGCCGGAGTTGGAATTATTTTGACAACCCCAGATAATGAGAAACTCCCCCTAGCCAAGAAGCTGAGATACAAGACAACAAACAATGAAGCCGAATATGAAGCATGCACTTTCGGGTTAGAAGCTTTAGCTGCTTTGGGGGCAAAGAATATAGAAGTCTTTGGTGACTCATCCTTGGTGATTAACCAGATCCGAGGTGAATGGGCCATAAAAGAAGAGCGGCTGATACCCTACGTTGAATATTTGAAAGAGGTATGTGGGCAGTTTGAAACCTGCACTTTCCACTTTGTGCCAAGAGATGAGAATCATCTAGCTGATGCGTTGGCAACCCTAGTGATGATATGGGATAATCCTGAAGGGGTAGCTATGAAACTAGTGCTGATTTCGAGTTCTGAGAAGCCCAGCTTTGAGATCAAGCCAGTAATGGAAGTAGAAGTGGCGGATGGGAAGCCATGGTACTTTTACATTATGATTTATTTGGAAAACAATAGGTTTCAAGAGGAAGCTACCGAGAAAGACCAGAGAATGATCCGGAAGTTATCTGCTCAATTCATATCCTTGGAAGGAGTGTTGTACAAAAGACAGGCAGACGGGGTTCAGCTCAGGTGCTTGAATGAAAAAGAAGCCCGTAAGGTGATGGAGGAGACCCACGCAGGCGTCTGTGGGGCTCACATGAACGGTTTAACTCTGGCAAAGAAGATCATGAGACAAGGTTTCTATTGGCTTACGATGGACAATGACTGCTCAGAGTATGTCAAGCAATGCCAGTTGTGCCAACAATATGCAAATTTAAGACACCTACCAGTATCAGAGCTGCACAACCTGACATCGCCTTGGCCTTTCGCTGCTTGGGGGATAGATATCATTGGAGAGATTCGCCCCACGGCATCTAACGGGCACAGATACATCATAGTCGCAATTGATTATTTTACCAAATGGGTAGAGGCAGAATCCTTAAAAAAGATTGACGCAAGGGATATGGCCAAGTTCATAGAGAGAAATCTGATCTGCAGATATGGCCTCCCTCAACACATAGTGTCTAACAACGGAGTGCAGTTCATGGGGGAAACCAGGAAGCTCCTTGAGAAGTATGGTATAAAGCACCATAGATCCTCTCCCTACCGACCACAAGCTAACGGAGCAGTAGAGGCCGCCAATAAAAATGTGAAGAGGATCCTATCCAAGATGGTCCAAAACTAGAAAGACTGGGCCGAAAAGCTACCCTTCGCACTGTGGGGATATAGGACAACGACGAGAGCATCTACGGGGGCTACGCCATTTTCCCTGGTATACGGGATGGAAGCAGTGTTGCCAGTTGAGATAGAGCTCAAATCGCTGAGAGTAGTCATGGAAGTCCAAATTCCGGAGGCCGAATGGGCACGACAGAGGCTACAACACTTAAACTTACTAGATGAGAGTAGGCTGAAGGCTTATTATCACAATCAGATCTACCAGAAGAGGTTGGCCAGGACATTCGAAAAGAAGGTGAGAAAGCATCTGCTGAAAGAAGGGGATTTAGTGTTCAAGCAGATGAGACCGGGTATACCGGATATCAGAGGAAAATTCAGACCCACCTGGGAGGGGCCGTATATCCTTAAGAAGCTGTTGTCCAAAGGAGCTGCAATCTTGTCGGATAGCGATGGAAATGAATTCAAAGAACCGATCAATGTCAATAGGCTCAAAAGGTTCTATGGCTAAAGACCAAAATAAAAAGAAGAGAATAAAATGGCCTGCAGGTCGAAAATCGAAAAAAGGCGGCAATGCTAAAATTGGGCGCCTCGACAGGGTGAAAACCGAAAAAAGGCATCCTGTGCAAAAATTAGAGGCACGAGAGAAAATGTTCGATCGTGAAAACCGCAGAGGGCCGATTGGTAACAGGAGTTGATGGTGTTAAAATTTGGTTTCATGTATTAACAGTGCGTACGCGGTTGAGTAAATGTCAAAACTGATCATGTATGCTGAAATCACATGGAAATGTACACAATTTCGTGAAATAGAATGAATATTAGTCTTTTCATTTTTGTCATTTTCTAGTTCTGCATTAAAAAGAAATGTAACACCAAAAGAAATACATATGTAAGCTAAGCTAAGTCCTGCTACTGCTCTCACCGACCAGATGCTTGAGCCCTAGTGTCCTATTATCAGATGCTGGGCTAAGGATCCACTCCTTGTATTCGCTAGTCGAAGCCACAGAATGATCACCGAACCTCGGAATAACAGTCTTCACTAGTAGTTTGCTCCACAGCTCTTGATACCTTGAGGTGAAGGCAGCCGAAAGAGCTCCTCCCCGGAAAGATAAGGGAACTTTCACCACATCCTGGGTCATCCCGAGCTGGCACGTACATCGAGAAGTGATACAGAAGGTGGCTTGACGGAGCCCACAAAGGGGAACACACCCCGATGGCCCATCAATGACCACATGAGACAGTAGGACCCAAGCAGACATGAAACTGATATCATCATCTGACAGTTCAGCAAATCTGGTAACGCCTTCACCAACAGTGGCACACTCACACAGTCGTCGATGCGGAAGGAAATGACTCGGCGAGTACTGTGGAATGACCCGAGAAGGTGGCTCAGACAGCATCCTCAGTTTCTCTTGCAGCCAGATCTGAAAAAAAAAAGAAAGAAAAAAAAGCCGCTGGAGTAAGTAGGGTTTACTTCAGGCAAAAATAAGGTGCAGGGTTGTGTGAAAATCCGAAAGGACGCACCTCCCGCTAAGAAAAGGTAGTGTGAAAATCCATAAGGGACGCACTACCTTTAAAATAATGACGCACCTGGAGCAATAAGGGGCTGCCGGTAAAGGTAGTAGTGGATCCATAGCTCACAGCGTCTAAGCCCAGAATGGTTTCAGCTAGAATGAGTGGGAAGGGTGATAATCCCAAATGAAAATCGGCCAGAACTCCGAACAGGCGAGGGTCACCTGTCAAACCCCCTGGAACAACGGTGAGAAAGTTCATCATGCAAAACAGAAATATGGTGCTTACCCGGTATGTAGATACACCAGGAAACAGATCTAGAGCATCAATTAGAGGCTCCAAAGTAAAGGAAGAGCCCGGAGAAACCAGCCGACCGGCCTCAGAAGGAGGTATGCCGAGATCCACAGCTATACCCCGTGTCTGGAGTAGGCCGCAACGGGGGACATAGAGTAGAGCGTTAGGAGGAAACCAGGCTCCAAGAATGGCAGCTAACTCCTCAGGCAGGGGGCACAACTCCTGGTAAGTGAACCGGAAGACGTGAAACCGGGGGTGGGTCGCCGCCAGAAGAAGGTTCTGATTAACTTTAACCCGATGCAGATAGTTTAGCCCAGACAGAGAGGAAAGGGCGCCTTTTTCCCAAGTGTGTTTGTCATCTAGGATGCGGTGCATTCTTTGGACTAGAGAGGAAGACATTTTGAGAAGAATAAAGGGCTCAAGTTGTTGGGAAAATGAAGAGACACAAAAGGAGCAAAATTTTTGGAAGAATTTATAGAAAGGCGTCACCGACGGCCTACCCGTCTCTTCCAAGAGACGGCCAGCCTGTCGGTAAGGATCCACCTGGCAGACGCATACGTTAGCATTGCATTTATCACGAGCATTAAATGCGCATTAATTGGGGAATGGGCAACGACAGACGGACAGCCCGTCGGTCGCTCCTAGAGACGCCCAGCCCGTCGGTCACGAAACTCTATATAAGGGCGAGTGACAGACGGACCAGCGGCGCTGTCACTTTCACTTCCCCTCTCCAAAACGGTTTTTTCTTCGTTTTTTCTGCATTTTCAAGCATTTTTTCTCCTCTTTTTGTTATTTCTTTATTTTTTCCGCGTTCTCCACTCACTGGACGCTCGAGCGATCATTTTTCTTCAGTTTTTCTACACTTTTCGCGACTACAAGTAAGTAAAATAACTACTTTTTTATTTAATTCAATTTATTTCTTCATTTCTTCTTCTTCCTTTAGCCTTAGAAAGGGCTAGAATGCTTTAGATGCCTTAAAAATCTAGGGAGAATCCTGCCCGTTTTTTTTTTTCTTTAGTATTTTGTAGTGCAACTAATCTAAACCTTTGCATGATCACATAGAAATAGAACTTTTCTATACTTTTGTCGCCTTAGAAATAGGCTTTTTAGCGCAATTTTTTTTTTGTGTTGTTGAGGCCTGAGGCCATTATATTGTGTTGTTGGGAACACGCTCTTGCTGGGGTGCGTCCCGTTTATCTAAATTATTGTTATGGTTGAGGCGTGAGGCCTGTTTTGGTGCCTTTTCATGCAGGAGGTTGGGCACATCCTTGCCGGGGTGCTGCCCAAATTTTCTTTTTTTTTTTATTCTAGAAATTGATTTTTTTCGGGTGTAATGCATGCCGTGGGGTCTAGAAGGCCCATCTTTATTCGCTTTAAATATTTCCATGCCGATTACATGTTTCTTCTGCTTTTGATATGTACAAAGTATGCTGGGCAACATCCCTTTACAGGACGTTCGCCCCTTTTCATGTAATATCTGTTTTTTACCTCGTATTCGGACCGCTATTGCCCGGGTGAGGCTTGAATGGGCTTTCACCTCGAAAACGTGCCTAATAATGCCTGTTTTGTCAAATTTTCCCCATCTAACCTTTCTTTTGTAGGATGCCTCCTAGACGCAGAGCGCCACAGGCCCAGCCCGAGGTCGTGGTTCCGGGTTGGATGGATGGTAAGTAAACTTAGAGATATAGAGCGCTGGCTCAGGTGGAGATTCGGGCTAGCCGCTTCATGTCCCAGCCATTCCTAGAGGCCCTAGGGATGGCCCCGGAGGTCGACATGCTTGTTGAGGGCACCGGATGGATAGAGTTCCTTGACCTTTCTTTCCAGACCTTCCCAAAGGCTACTCGCCAGGTCCTAGCCACCCTACGTTATGGAGGTTTTCAGAGATCAAATACAGAGCCAGGGGTGGTCCAGTTCTGGTTCGATGGCCAGCATTTCAGCATTACCAGGCAGAGGTTCGCCCAGGCTATGGGGCTTCCCAGAGAGGAGCGGGTCAAAATCCCACGGCGAGCGGTGAAACAAGGCCACTGGGCGGCCATTGCCTTACCGGGAGTGCTGTATGATCATGATACAGCGAAGAGCACCATACTAGCGTCTCAGGAACTCCGGTACCTGCACAGAGTGCTATCCAGTTCGTACCTTGGTCGAGCTGGTAATCCAGGGTCGCTTAATGCGGCCGAGATCTGGAGCCTCTGGGCTATGGTGGCAGGCCAGCGCCTCAATGTTAGCCATGAGATCTTGGCTAACTTGGTCAGAGTTGGCAGAGGACTGACGCCAGTGGTGATAGTGGGAGGAGTCATCACTCGGTTGCTTTTAGGGTTAGGAGTTGCCCTGCACAGGCTGAGAGGACCCCTGGATGAGGGGATACATGTGGATGCCGCCGCAGCAGTGCAGATGGGGATGATCTCGTAGGTATCAGGGCTGGCAGAGGCTTACAGATTGCTGTCCATCCACGAGACCAGGCGGGTTTTCTCTCTTCCACCTTTGGGTCCAGACCCGGAGCAACTAGAGCAACAGCCTCCACAGTCTCCTCAGCCAGAGCCAGAGCCTGAGTCGGAGCAGCAGCCTCCTCAGCCTCCCCAGCCTCAGCCCCAGACTGTGCCGCCGCCACCACCACAGCAGGAGCAGCCCATGACTCCGTCGAACTTTGACATGGAGTTCACTATGGACGAGCTTTTTGGCGCTTCACCGGCATCCGGAGCACCGACTCCTGTTCCGTCGCCGAGCATCAGGGTACAGAGGTCTACCCACAGTCCCCCCGAGAGGTATCACCCATACCTCCGGGGCAACCCAGGGGCATCCACCTCCACAGCTCCACCGCTAGAGCCAGCGCAGCAGTAGCCAGCACAGCCCGATTTCTCCCAGCTCCTCAGTACTATGTTCACAGCCTTCGAGTGATGACAGGATGAGAGAGATAGTGCTTTACAGGATAGGTTGGACCGTCAGCAGGCTATTATTCAGGAGCAGTTTAGGATGATAGAGCGGTTGGCCTAGGAGCAGGCCGGCTTTATTGAGCACACGGTACGAGAGTAGGCTCAGGGTGTGGAGGCCTTCAGAGACGAGCAGACAAGGCTGGTAGAGCAGATTGACCAGGGCCAGAGGGAGCTTAGGCAGCAGCTCACTCATGATCTAAGGACGTCCCAGGATCAGGCATCTCAGAGAGTTGATATAACTCTACAGATGATCGATGAGTCACTCGACTCCCTGAGATCTCGGGTTCAGGCGATAGAGGGGATCCTTCCTCCCTTGTCCCAGACCATGAGGAAGTTTAGGGAGCAGACAGAGCAGCGCCTAGACCAGATGAGGAGGGCCACCGGCGAGAAGACTATTCAGATGAGCCAGGCATTCAAGAAGTTAGGAGGCACAGACTTAGAGACTTTGGAGTTCATGAGGACTTGCACCCAACCCTTCTTGGATGGCTATGCTCAGATTAGGTTCAGACAGGCCCATGATGCTGACGCAGGACCCTCCACGGCTCAGCCTCCACCTTCGGCACAGCCAGCTCCACCCCCACCTCTGCCAGGGACAGTGCACATATCCGATGACGAGGACCCGGATGAGGAGCCCTCCGACTACCCGCCCCTCTGATATTCAGGGAGCCATTTTTTGTATTTCTACTTTGTATATACATTGTACAAAAGAGGATATTTCTAGTGAAAAACTTTTATTTTCAGTTTTATACATTCATTCATTCATTTACGATACATTCACATTTTCTCACGTGTCAAAATAACAACATGAAGGGAAATAATAACAAAAGATAACCCAGACTTGAAAAATTACAACTTAACAAAGCGAAAGAAAAAGGAATCCGAAATGAAACATGACATGGTAGATAAAGCAAAACCATTCCATTCATAGATATGTTAAAGGATAACAACTCAAACATGAATTAATAAAACCTTTTATCACACAGGTACAGAGAAACATCGATCCGAACACAAGCATCGATTAGAAGTCTGAACAAGGGCGCCTAAGATTCATGTCTTCTTGGAACGGGGAACCCAGCGAGGTCTCCTCCTCTACAAAATCGAGATTACGGTCAGAGAGTACCTCATCTCACAGTTCATGCGGCAGCCAGAGAGTGCTACGCACCTCGCAGATCTGATGGGGGTTAGCAAGGGAACTTTAACAATCGAAGTTGTAGTTAGAGAATACTACTCTTCACCTTGAGACTGTGGTCAGAGAGTACCTCTTCTCACAAATCAAAGCTGCGGTTAGAAAAACACTGCCCTTCACAACGAGTTTGTAGTCAGAGAGTGCTACATCTCCTCCACACTGCGCGAGCTGAGGCGAGGCCAGCAGGAACAATCGAAGCTGCGGTTAGAGAAACACTGCTCTTCACATCGAGTTTGTAGTCAGAGAGTGCTACATCTCTTCAACACTGCGCAAGCCGAGACGAGGCCAACAGAAGTAGAAGTTGCGGTTAGAGAAACACTGCTCTTCATATCGAGGTCGTGGCTAGAGGATGCCACATCTCACCAACACCTACAGGTCGAAATGAGACCGATAGGGATATCTTCACATCACCGAACAGACTGAGACGAGGTCTACCTGGCAAAAGGCATGGAAGGTGAGAACCACCATAGGTACGCTTTCTTCCTTTCTGTCCTTTCTCTGAGTTTTGGCTCATCTAGGCGCTCGTGCACTAGTTTCCACAAAACTGGGGGCAACTGTAGGCACCGTGTCCCGGAGCGGTCCGGATCAGAGATTACCTTATGATGAAATCGGTATCAGAGCCTGTACAAACGGTTTGGATTGGGAGGTTTTAGTCCCATGCTCCGCGAGAAATGAGTCTTTTCACCTTTCGTAGGCAGAGGGGGAAAACAGGAAATTTTTGAGTCAAAAAGGTATGTTTTCCTCGATAAACGACCAGCCCGTCTGTGGGAGGCCAGCCCGTCGCTTGGGGTCACAGACGGCCCATGGTTTTTTCGACGCCCGTCGGATGGATCCGCTTCTTCTGGAGTACGCCACCTGGTTTCTTGGAGCACGCAACCTCTCCGACGCCCATCGATGGAAATGGCAGGGCCGTTGGATGAATCCTTGTGTCAGAAGGATTCTTCCGACGCCCGTCGCCATATCCGACGCCCGTCGGTCAGCCCTGGCCTATAAAAGCTTTGAATTTCTTCCTAAAGAGGGTTCCAAAAATTTCAAAAAGGGGAAACTCTGCCAAAATTCAAGCGCGTTTTCTCTCTCTTTCAGCAAACACATAGATCAAGAAATTTCTTTCAATTGAGAATCAAGCCATTGAAAAAGGAACTAAAACTTATTAGTTTTCTTTGAGTTTTGATTCCAAAGTCAATCTTTTTGAAGGGTTAAGAAGGAAACAATCTATTTTCCTCTTTCCTGACGTTTCATTTCGTTTCTCGTGGAGCGTACGGGACTCTAATCGACACCAAGAATCTCACTAAAACATTATCTGAGGGTAAATATTCCGAACTTATTCTCCGTATTATTTCGTCTTTATTCTTTATTCTTACTGTTCTTTTAGCTTTTTGCTTTCATTTTTCTTTATTTTGATTCTTTTCATCTCATTGTGTGATAAAAACCCATTTTGGATCTGAAAAAGAGAGTTTTTACTGTTTATTTTTGGAGACAGTGGTGATAGACGGGTCATCTATTTCACCGACGCCCGTCGGTCACCTCACTCACAGACGCCCTCTCTCTTGAGTGAGCGACGGGACATGTTGGTCACTTTGACTGATGACCGTCGGTCACTCGACAGATGGCCATCACTGGGTTCTGTCTCCACGTTTTCCAAATCTTTTCTATCTCTCAAGTCTTAGAACTTTATTTATATTGAGCTTTTGTATATTAACAGCCATTAACCTTTCATGAGCATATATTGATTTTCTTGGACTATCCTGAGATCGAGGGACGATCTACCACGCTCGGAGGATTCCGTCCGGTTTAGTTTTCTAACCTTCTTGGTTATTTCCTTTATTTGTTTATTCATTAATTATTTTATGCACATGAGTATACTTTTTTGTATCCCGCTAAATATAAAAATTGATTAATGTTTTATATTCAATAAAGAGAGGTTTTCATAAACATAAGGACCCAATGTCCTATTTTTATCCAATAAAAATCCTCACAATAGAAATATCCAGTTTTAATAATGATGCATGCGAGGACCAAAGTCCTCAAAATAAGCAATGCCCCGATTTGTGTATGTATCGTACATTTACAAAAGGAAGTTGTATTCCGCTCCTTGTGTTATTGTAATTTATCATTTTCATTATTTGTACATTTACCGCTTTCCAAATGTGAATAAATGCGCCTTTAATCAATTACATCGTGTGGAGAGAGAGTGAATTAATGATAATTAAAATTCGATCATAGAATAATCGAGGTAGAAATAGATGAGAAGTCCTGAATCTAGCTCTGGTCTCTGGGTTCAAAGAGGCGAGAGGTTTACCCTCCAAGACACCTCTTGTGTCACGAGACTTTAGCGTTAATCCTGGGGTCCTTAGGGAGAGAGGTTCGCCCTCCAAGACCCCTTTGGTTTGCCCAAAATGGATACTGAGCGCTGTCTTAGGCTCTCCGAGGCGAGAGAAACTTTTCCAATGTTCTATTGGGTGGCGACTCCATGAAACCTCCTTTTTGCCCAACATAGATGCAGTTGCGATTTATTGCAAGCTGTCAGCGGACCCACAAATGCCCCGATCGCCCTCGAGCGGGCGGTCATAAGGGCGGTCGCGGGGATCCGGCGCGCATCACAGGCTGGTCACAGGGAACATTACGTCGTGGAGGTATCCTGAAAAGAGAAGAGAGTTAGCTTTACATTATTGTGGCAAATAATGGTGGAACAAAAGATCATGAATTTTGAAAAAACTTCGGCAGTATTTTGGCTGAAATGTGCCTATCCAAAAATTTTTGTAGCATCCCCGCAAGGATGTGCCTACCCAGAAAATTTTTTTAAAAATTTTTAGGCAACATCCCAGCAGGGATGTGCCTAACTTCCTGCGTAGAAAAACACAATGAAGGGACAAGCCTTAGGCCCCAAGCAACACTTTTATCATTTGCGAGTTATTTTCGTAGCTTATTTAGTTCAGAGTACTCCTAAAACTAAGTTAGTCTAAGGCAAGTCCACAAATGTCAAATTCTTTTTTTTCTTTTTTTTGATTTTTATTTTATTTATTCGTCCATATTTACATTTCTATGACTATGTTCGTATACAGTCCAAAGAAACTACGTAGCCAGGAGTAGAAATTAATACTACATCTTGCTAAATTATACTAAACATGCATTTTCCATGAAAATTTATTCCAAAAATAAATAAAAAGGAATAGAGAAATATGATGAACTAACCTGGTAGTCGACAAAAATGTACTAAAAAAACTTGACGAAAATGTGAAAAATATACTCCTATGTGTGTACGATAGTACAAAGGTCGTTTTGGCGAAAACGGGCAAGAAATGAAGAAGAAAAGTAAAAAACAAATGAAGGGGTGGCACTGGTCTTGCAAGGGAAGAGAAAAAGAAGGGAAAAAAAACTGAAGTGGCATCGCTGGGTGCCCCTTTTATAATTTTTCATGACCGATGGGCTTCCCATTGGAACACCGAGCGACGGGCAGCCCGTCTGTCGTTAAAAATTCCGTTTTTTACCCCCTTTATTAATGGCCTATTTGATAAGTCATTAATGAACTCATTAAATGTTTTCTCCATTTTTTATGTAAAACTCCCTGAATATTCTTCGATTTATGCATCCAACGCGTGCCCCTGTCAAATTGAGAACAAATATACAAAAATTATTTTATGCTCGTGACATTCATGAGACATGCAGGAAATAAACCTGCCCCGTGGTCATCAAGGTTGACCGATGGGCTACCGTCGGGTAAATGATAGACGGGTACCTCGTCGATTACTTTTTCCTTATAAATACACCCCTTTTCTTGGATTTTGTGCATTTCCATCATTTCGAGTCTCAGTCCAAGCTTCCTTCTCTGGTTCCTCCCTCTTTTCTTCTTTACTTCCCTTTACTAGCTTTTATTTTCTTAGTTGCAACCTTTAGGAAATGTCCATGTCGGCCATTACTAAGATGCACCAAATCATAGATAACCCTCAAACCTGGGAGAACACCATCCTTACTCCACTTTCTGGTCTAAAATTCCTGAGAAGGGTTAAGATAGATCACAACCTCCTTTTGGCTGCAGTCCGCTTTTAGGACCCGCGCTTTCATGTCTTTAGGTTCACCTATCAGGAACTGTGCCCCCTACCGGAAGAATTTGCTGCCATTATCGGGGCCGGGTATCCTCCCAGTGCCTTACCCTGCATTCCCTGCTGCGGTCTGACCCACACCTGAGACATTGCATTGGACTTAAGCACTGCTCCTTCTGACGTTGCTCGCTTAGTTCCTAAGGGTTCCACATTTATTTTTGAGCCATTGATTGAGGCATTGGATGAGTTCTCTGATGTTCCCCCATACCGTATGTGTATCATCTTCCTATTTTGTCTCATGAGGTATCTGATTGTCACTTCAAAGGAGTTGACTGGTAACTCTCATCTATTTGGGATTCTGGATGGCTTTCATTGTGGCTTAACCCCTTTTCTACTGGTACTTACCGAGACTATCCTTCGTCTGGATTCTGCCCATGCTATGTCTTCTGTCATCTTTTCTGGGATCCCCTTATTACTCCAGGTAAGTCATTATCATGAAAGATAGTGCGTCTGTGATGCGCGTCGGATCCCCGCGGCCACCCATGGGACCGCCCGCTCGAGGGCGATCGGGGCATTTGTGGGTCCGTTGACAGCTTGCAATAAATCGCAAGTGCATCTATGTTGGGCAACAAGGAGGTTTCATGGAGTCGCCACCCAATATAACATTGGGAAAGTTTCTCTCGCCTTGGAGAGCCAAAGACTGCGCTTAGTATCCATTTTGGGCCAGCCAGAGGGGTCTTGGAAGGTAAATCTCTCGCCCTAAGGAGCCTAGGATTAGCTCTAAAGTCTCGTGGCACAAAAAGGTGTCTTGGAGGGTAGACCTCTAGCCTCTTTGAGCCCAATGACCAGAGCTGGGTCCGGGATTTCTCATCTATTTCTACCTCGATTATTTTATGATCCAATTTTAATTATCATTAATTCGCTCTCTCTCCACACAATGCAATTAATCGAAGGCGCATTTATTCTCATTTGGAAAGCCGTAAATGGGAAAGGAAATATCAAAAGCAATAAATTACAATAATACAAGGAGCGGAATACAACACCTTTTGTAAATGTGCGATACATACACAAATCGGGGCATTGCTTATTTTGAGGACTTTGGTCCTCGCATGCATTATTATTAAAATTGGATGTTTTTATTTGTGACGATTTTTATTGGATAAAAATAGGGCATTGGACCCTTGCATTTATACAAACCTCGCTTTTATTGAGTATAAAACATTGATCCATTTTTACACTTAACGAGATATGAAAAGAGTATATCCATGTACATAAAATAAACAATGAATAACAAATGAAGGAAAAAATCAAGAAGGTTAGAAAACTAAACCGGACGAAATCCTCCGAATATGGTAGATAATCCCTCAAGCTCAGGATGGTCCCGGGAAATCAATACATTGCTCACAGAAAGTTAAAGGATGTCAATATAATAAGAATCAACATAAATAAAGTCAAAAGGACTTGAAAGAGATAGAAAGGATTTGAAGATGTGCAGACAGAACCCAGCGACGGCCTTTCTTAGGTGACCGACGGGCGTCTGTCAAATTGGTCGACAGGTCCATCGCTTACTCAAGTGGAAGAGCGTCTGTGAGTGGGGTGACCGACGGGCGTCGGTAAAGAAGATAACCCGTCGGTTACCACTGTCTCCGAAAAAACAGTAAAAACGACTCTTTTTAAAAGTCAAAAAAAGGGTTTTTAACACAAGATGAGATAAAGAGAGTCAAAATAAAGAAGAATAATGATAAAATTGAAAGAATCAACAAAATAAGGAATGAATATGAAATGATATGGAGAAGGAATCCGGAATATTTACCCTCAGATAAGTGCTTTGGGTGAGATTCTTGTGTTGATTAGAGCCCCGCGCGTTCCACGAGAAGCAAAGATGAAGGATGAAAGAAAGGAAAAATGGACTATTTCCTCTTTAACCCCTCAAAAGATTGACTTTGGAATCAAAATCTAAAGAAAACTAATTAGTTTTTAGTTCCTTTTGATTGATTTGATCCTCCTTTAAAAGAGATTTCCTTATGAAATGTGTTTGCTGGAAGAGAGAGAAAATATGCTTGAATTTGGGCAGAGTTTCCCCTCATGGAAATTTTTGGCACCCTTTTTTAAGTGAAAATCCAGAGCTTTTATAAGCCAGACACGACCGACGGGCGTCGGTGTATGGAGGCGGGCGTCGGAAGAATCCTTCTGACACAAGGATTCTTTCGACGGCCCTGCCACATCCACCGACGGGTGTCAGAAAGGTTGCGTGCTCCGGGAAACCAGGCGGCGCTCTGACAGGGGCAGTGATTGTCCGACGGGCATCGAAAAGTACCACAGGCCGTCTGTGACCCTAAGCGACGGGCTGGCCGTCTGTGGAGGAAGAATTTACCTTTTTGACTTGAAAATCCCCTGTTTTCTCCCCCTCTGCCTACGAAAAGTAAAAAGACTCACTCCTCGTGGATCGCGGGAACAGAATCTCCAAATTCGAACAATTTATACAGGCTCGGATACTGATTTCATCATAGGGTAACCTCTGATCCAGACCGCTCCGGGACACGGTGCTTACAGTTGCCCCCAGTTTTGGGGAAACTAGTGCACAAGCGCCTAGATAAGCCAAAACTCAGAGAAAGGACAGAAAGGAAAAAAGGCGTACCTGCGACGGTTCTTACCTTCCGTGCCTCTTGCCGGGTAGACCTCGTCTCGGTTTGTTCGGCGGTGTGAAGATACCACTATCGGTCTCGTCTCGACCTGTAGGTGCTGGGGAGACGTAGCATTCTCTAGCTACGAACTCGAAGCGAAGAGCAGTGTTTCTCTAACTGCAACTCCGGTCTGAAGTTCCCTTGCTAACCCCCATCCGATCTGCAAGGTGCGTAGCACTCTCTGGCTGCCGCGTGAACCGTGAGATGTAGCGCTCTCTGGCCATGATCTCGATCTGGAGAAGAGCAGTGTTTCTCTAACTGCAGCTTCGATCTGAAGTTCCCTTGCTAACCCCCATCCAATCTGCAAGGTGCGTAGCACTCTCTGGCTGCCGCGCGAACTGTGAGATGTAGCGCTCTCTGGCCACAATCTCGATCTGGTGAAGAGTAGTGTTTCTTTAACTACAGCTTCGATCTGAAGTTCCCTTGCTAACCCCCATCCGATCTGCAAGGTGCGTAGCACTCTCTGGCTGCCGCACGAACTGTGAGATGTAGCGCTCTCTGGCCACAATCTCGATCTGGTGAAGAGCAGTGTTTCTCTAACTGCAGCTTCGACCTGAAGTTCCCTTCCTAACCCCCATCCGATCTGCAAGGTGCGTAGCATTCTCTGGCTGCCGCGCGAACTGTGAGATGTAGGGCTCTCTGGCCATGATCTCGATCTGGTGAAGAGCAGCGTTTCTCTAACTGCAGCTTCAATTTCTACTGGCCTCATCTTGACTTGCGCAGGGTTGAAGAGATGTAGCGCTCTCTGGCTACAGACTCGGTGTGAAGAGGAGGAGACCTCGCCGGGTTCCTCATTCCAAAAAAGAAACTTAGGTGCCCTTGTTCGGATTGCTAATCGACACCTGTGTTCGGATCGGTGTTTCTCTGTACCTGTGTGATAAAAGGTTTTGTTAGTTCATGTTTGAGTGGTCATCTTTCAACCTGTCTATTGATGGCGTGATCTTGCTTTATTTGCTATGCCATGTTTCATTTATATTCTTTTTTATTGATTTGTTATTTATCATTTTTGTTTTCCTTATTTTGGAATATGAGTGAATGTGAAGGCATATATTCATTTGCTATATGAATGAATCATAAATAACTGAATAAATTCATAAATCTTGGAAACAAAAGTTTTCCACTAAAAAAATCTATTTTGTACAATGTATATACAAAGCATAAATGTAAAAAAATATGACTCCCTGAATGTCATAGGGGTGTGTAGTCAGAGGGCTCATCGGGGTCCTCATCATCCGATATATGCACTGTCCCTGGCGGAGGTGGAGGCGGAGCTGGCCGTGCCGGAGGTGGAGGCTGAGCCATGGAGGGTCCTGCCTTAGCATCGTGGGTCTGCCTGAATCGGATTTGAGCGTTGCCATCCAAGAAAGGCTGGGTGCAAGTCCTCATGAACTCCAACATCTCTGACACTGTGCCTCCCAACTTCTTGAACGCCTGGCTCAACTAAGTGGTCTGCTCACTGGCGTCCCTCTTCAAGTGCTCTAGGCGCTGCTCTGCCTGCTCCCTGAACTCCCTCATGGTCTGAAACAAGGGTGGGAGGATCCCCTCTATCACCTGGACGCGGGATCTCAGAGAGTCGAGCGACTCATCGATCATCTGTAGGGTCATGTCAACCCTCTAAGATGCCTGGTCCTGAGACGTCCTCAAATCATGAGCGAGCTGCTGCCTAAGCTCCCTCTGACCATGGGCAACCTGCTCGATCAGCCTCGCCTGCTCACCTTTGAAGGCCTCTAGGACCCGTGCCTGCTCATCCCTGAAAGCATCAATGATCCAAGCCTGCTCCCGTGTCGTATGCTCGATGTAGCCGGCCTGCTCCTGAGCTAACCGCTCCACCGACTGGGACTGCTCCTGAATAGCAGCCTGCTGGCAGTCCAACCTCTTATGAATGGCTCTGTCCCTCTCATCATGTCATCGCTCTAAGGCTGTGAACATGGAAGTGAGGAGCTGAGAGAAGTCAGGCTGTGCTGGTTGCTGTGGTTGCTCTGGAGGCGGTGCTGCGGAGGTGGATGCCCCTTGGTCACCTCGAGAATACGGATGATACCTCTCGGGGGGTCCATGGGTAGTCCTCTGCACCCTGACACTCGGCGACAGGACAGGAGTCGGTGCTCGGGATGCTGGTGAGGCGGCAAAGAGCTCATCCATCATGAACTCCATGTCGAAATCTGACGGGGTCCTAGGCTGCTCCTGCTGCTATAACGGTGGCACAATCTGAGGCTGAGGAGGCTGGGGAGGCTGCTGCTCCGGATGAGACTCGGGATGTGGAGGCTGATGCTCCGGCTGAGGCTCGGGCTAAGGTTGGAGCTCTGGCTGCGGAGGCTGATCCTCTAGGTGCTCCGGGTGGTCTGGATCTTGACCCAAGGGTGGAAGTGAGAACATCCGCCAGGTATCGTGAATGGACGGCACCCTATAGGCTTCTGCCTGCACTGATATCGGGGAGATCATCCCCATCTGCACTGCCGCTGCAGCATCCACATGGATCCCCTCCTCTAAGGGTGCTCTCAACCTGTCAGGGGCAACTCCCAACCTCAAAAGCAACCGGGTGATAACTACTCCCACTATCACCACCGGTGTTAATCCTCTGCCGACTCTGGTCAAGTTGGCCAAGATCTCATGGCTAACGTTGAGACGCTGGCCTGCCACCATAGCCCAGAGGCTCCAGATCTCGGCCGCGTTAAGCAACCCTGGATTACCAGCTCGACCGAGGTACGAACTGGATAGCACTCTGTGAAAATACCGGAGTGCCTGAGACACCAGTACGGTGCTCTTTGCTGTATCATGATCCAACAACACTCCCCGTAGGGCAATGGCCGCTCAATGGGCGCGTCTCACAACTCGCCGTGGGATCTCGACCCCCTCCTCTGTAGGGAGCCCCATGGCCTGTGCGAATCTGTGCCTAATAACACTGTAATGGTCGACGTCGAACCAAAACTGGACCACCCCTGGCTCGGTATCTGAACTCTGAAAACCGGCATAGCGGAGAGTGGCTAGGACCTGGCGAGTAGCCTCTGAAAAAGTCTGGAAGGAGGGGGCAAGGAACTCTGTCCACCCAGCACCCTCGACAAGCAAATCAAACTCTGGGGCAATCCCTAGGGCCTCTAGGAACGGCCGGGACACGAAACGGCTGGCCTGAAGCTCTACCTGAGCCGACGCTCTATACCTCTGAGCTGACTCATCATCCATCCAACCCGAAACTACGACCTCGGGTTGGGCCTGCGGTGCTCTGCGTCTGGGAGGCATCCTGTAAAGGAGAAAAAATTAGATAGCGAAAATTTGACAAAACAAATATTATTAGACTTATTTTCAGGGTGAAGGCCCATTTAGGCCTCACCAGGGCAATGGCGGCCCGAAAACGAGATAGAAAACTGATAACAAATAAAAAGGGCGAACGTCCTGTCAAAGGAAGTTGCCCAACATGCCTCGCACATATCAAAGCAAAAGCAACGTGCAATTAGCATGGAAATAATTTGAAGCGAATAAAAATGGGCTTTCTAGGCCCCAAGGCGTGCATTATACACGAAAATATTCAATTTTAGAATAAATAAGAAAAATTTGGGCAGCACCCCGGCAAGGGTATGCCCAACCTCCTGCATAAAAAGGCATCAAATTAGGCCTCAGGCCTCAACAACAATATATGCATGTAAATGGGACGCACCCCGGCAAGAGTGTGTCCCCAACAACATAAAAAAAACGGCCTCAGGCCTCAAAAGCAATATATGCACAGAATAGTGCGCTAGAAAGTGTAATTCTGAAGCACCAAAGTTATAGAAAAATTCTATTTCCATGTGATCATGCAAAGGTTCAAATTTAATTGCACTAAGAAAATGGGCAGCATCCTCCCTAAATTTCTAGGGCATCTAAAGCATTCTAATCATTTCTAAGGTTAAAGGAAGAAGAAATGAAGAAATAAATTGAATAAAATTCAAAAAAAGTAGTTATTTACTTACTTGTAGTCGCGAGAAGTGTAAAAACTGAAGAAATGTAAATATCCAAGCACCCGGTGAGTAGAGAATGCGAAAATATGAAGAAATCGCGAAAGAAGAAGAAGAAATGCTTGAAAAACACTAAAAAACGCAAAAACAAACCGTTTGAGAGAGGAAATGAAAGGGACAGCAGGCGCTGCACCGTCTGTCACTCGCCCTTATATAGAATTTCATGACCGACGGGCAGGGCATCTATAGGAGCGACCGACGGGCTGGCCGTCTGTCACTCAATAAATGCGAGTTAATGCGCGTGATGAAATGCAATGCTGACGTATGCGTCTGCCAGGTGGATCTCTACCGATGGGTAGGCCATCTCTTAGGAAAGGCAGGTAGGCCGTCGGTGACACTTCCCTATAAATTCTTACAAAATTTTCGCTCCTCTTATGTCTCTTCATTTTCCAACATCTTGAGCCTTTAATCTTTCTTAGCATGTCTTCTTCTCTGGCCCAAAGGATGCACCGTATCTTAGACGACAAACACACTTGGGAAGAAGGCGCCCTTTCTTCTCTGTCTGGGCTAAAATACCTGTGCCAGGTCAAAGTCAATCAAAACCTCCTTCTGGCGGCGACCCACTTCTGGAACCCCCGGTTCCACGTCTTCCGGTTTACCTACCAGGAATTGTGCCCTTTGCCTGAAGAGTTAGCTACCATTCTTTGAGCCTGGTTTCCTCCTAGCGCTCTGCCTTGCATCCCCTGCTACGGCCTATTCCAGACCCGGGACATAGCTATGGCTCTTGGCATACCTTCTTCTGAGGTCATCCGGCTGATTCCTCCGGGCTCTTCCTTTGCTCTGGGGCCATTAATCGAGGCTCTGGATCAATTCACGGACATCCCTACCTACCGGGTAAGCATCATATTCTTGTTTTGCATGGTGAACTTCCTCACCGTTGTTCCAGGGGGTTTGACAGGTGATCCTCGACTGTTCGGAGTCCTGAGCGACTTTCATCTGGGATTATCACCCTTACCACTCATTCTAGCTGAAACCATTCTGGGCTTGGACACTGTGAGCTCTGGATCCACTACAACCTTTACCGGCAGCCCCTTATTGCTCCAGGTACGTCATTATTTTAAAGGTAGTGCGTCCCTTATGGATTTTCACACTAGCTTTTCTTAGCGGGAGGTGCGTCCTTTCGGATTTTCACACAACCCTGTGCCTTATTTTTGCCTGAAGTAAACCCTACTTACTCCAACGGCTTTTTTCTTTTCTTCTTCTTTTTTCTTATCTTTTTTTTTTTATTTTTTTTTTATTTTTTTTTCAGATCTGGCTGCAAGAGAAACTGAGAATGCTGTCTGAGCCACCTCCTCGAGTTACCCCATAGTACTCGTCGAATCACTTCCTTCCGCGTCGACGACTACATGGGTGTGCCACTACTGGTGAAGGCATTACCAGATTTGGCGAGGTGTCAGAAGATGACATCAGTTTCACGTCTACCTGGCTCCCACTGTCTCATGCGGTCGTTGATGGGTCATCGGGGTGTGTTCCCCTCTGTGGGCTCCGTCGAGCCACCTTCTGCATCACTTCTCGATGTACGCGTCAGCTTGGGATGACCCAGGATGTAGTGAGGGTTCCCTTATCTTTCCGAGGAGGAGCTCTTTTGGTTGCGTTTGCTTCTCGGTATCATGAGCTGTGGGGCAAACTACCAGTGAAGACTGTTATCCCGAGGTTCGGCAATCATTCTGTGGCTTCGACTAACGAGCACAAGAAGTGGATCCTTAGTCCAGCATCTGATAACAGGACTCGAGGGCTCAAGCATCTGGTCGGCGAGAGCAGCAGCAGGACTTAGCTTAGCTTACATATGTATTTCTTTTGGTGCTACATTTCTTTTTAATGCAGAACTAGGAAATGACAAAAATGAAAAGAATAATATTCATTCTATTTCACGAATTTGTGTACATTTTCATATAATTTCAGCATACATGATCAGTTTTGGCATTTACTCAGCTGCTTACGCGCTGTTAATACATGAAACCAAATTTTAACAGCATCAACTCCTGTTACCAATCGGCCCTCTCGGGTTTTCACGATCGGACATTTTCTCTCATGCCTCTAATTTTTGCACAGGATGCCTTTTTTCGATTTTCACCATGTCGAGGTGCCCAATTTTAGCACAGCCGCCTTTTTTCGGTTTTCGACCTGCAGGGCATTTTATTCTCTTCTTTTTATTTTTGTCTTTAGCCATGGAACCTTTTGAGACTGCCGACGTTGATTGGTTCTTTGAATTCGTTCCCATCACTATCCGACAAGATTGCGGCTCCTTTAGACAGCAGCTTTCTAAGGATATACGACCCCTCCCAGGTTGGTCTGAATTTCCCTCTAATATCTGGTATGCCCGGCCTCATCTGCTTAAACACCAAGTCCCCTTCTTTCAGCGGATGCTTTCTCACCTTCTTTCCGAAAGTCCTTGCTAATCTCTTCTGGTAAATCTGGTTATGATAATAAGCTTTCAACCTAGTCCCATCCAGTAAGTTCAAGTGCTGTAGCCTCTGCCGCGCCCATTCGGCCTCCGGAACTTGGGTTTCCATGACCACCCTCAGTGATTTGAGCTCTATCTCAACTGGCAATACTGCTTCCGTTCCATATACCAGGGAAAATGGTGTAGCGCCTGTAGACGTCCTTACCGTTGTTCTATATCCCCACAGGGCGAAGGGTAACTTTTCAGCCCAGTCTTTATAGGTTTGCACCATCTTGGACAGGATCTTCTTCATATTCTTATTCGCGGCCTCTACTGCTTCATTCGCTTGTGGTCGGTTGGGAGAGGATTTATGATGCTCGACACCATACTTCTCGAGGAGCTTCCTGGTTTCCCCCATGAACTGCACCCCATTGTCAGACACTATGTGATGAGGGAGACCATATCTGCAGATCAGATTCCTCTCTATGAACTTGGCCATATCCCTTGCATCAATCTTTTTGAAGGATTCCGCCTCTACCCATTTGGTAAAATAGTCAATTGCGACTATGATGTACATGTGCCCATTGAACGCCGTAGGGAGAATCTGATATCTATCCCCCAAGCAACGAAAGGCCAAGGTGATGTCAGGTTATGCAGCTCCGATACTGGCAGGTGTCTCAAGTCTGCGTACTGTTGGCACAACTGGCATTGCTTAACATATTTCGAGCAGACATTGTCTATTGTAAGCCAATAGAAGCCTTGTCTCATGATCTTCTTAGCTAAGGTCAAGCCATTCATGTGAGCCCCACAGACGCCTGCATGGGTTTCCCACATCACTTTGCGGGCTTCTTTTTCATTCAAGCACCTGAGCTTAATCCCGTCCGACTGTCTTTTGTACAACACCCCTTCTAAGGATATGAACTGAGTAGATAGCTTCCGGATCATCCTCTGGTCTTTCTCATTAGCTTCTTCTGGAAATTTATTGTTTTCCAAGTAATTCATGATGTCGAAGTACCATGGTTTCCCATCCGCCACTTCTACTTCCATTACAGGCTTGATCTATAAGCTGGGCTTCTCAGAACTCGAAATCAGTACTGGCTTCATAGCTACTCCTTCAGGATTATCCCACATTGATACTAAGGTTGCCAACGCATCAGCTAGACGATTCTCATCTCTCGGCATGAAGTGGAAAGTGCAAGTCTCAAACTGCCCACATACCTCTCTCAAATATTCAATGTAGGGTACTAGCCGTTTTTCTTTTACAGCCCACTCACCTCGGATCTGGTTGATCACCAAGGATGAGTCACCAAAGACTTCTATATTCTTTGCCTCCAATGCCGCTAAAGCCTCTAACCCGAAAGTGCATGCTTCATATTCGGCTTCATTGTTGGTTGCTTTGTATCTCAGCTTCTTTGCTAGGGGAAGTTTCTCATTATCTGGGGTTGTCAAGACGATTTCGACTCCGGCCCCTCTGTTATTCACTGCCCCGTCGAAGTGCAATTGCCATCCCTGGATAGAAATCGCGACTATGCTCTCATCCGAAAAGGTAAACTCGGGAGTGTCTCCTTGAATAGGATGCTCAGCAAGAAATTCGGCTACCACATCAAACTCCTGTAGCAAGAGCAGCCATCTCCCCATTTTACCAAGCAAAGATGGTGCTTCCTGCAAATATCTTAACGGATTCTGCTTGGCCGCTGCTTGAACTTTGTACGAGTGGAAGTAATGTCTCAGCTTCTTTGATGCCCAAATTACTGCGAGGCAGATCTTCTCTACTTTAGCATATTTTATCTCATAAGCCAGGAATTTCTTGCTGAGGTAATAAATTGCAAACTCCACCCCAAATTCATCTTCTTGAGCCATCATGGCACCCACAGAACTGCCCTCTACTGCCAGTTACAGGATAAGCGGTTTGATTGGTTGCGGCGGCCTTAGCACTGGCGGATTCAACAGGTATTCCTTGATGCTGTCAAAAGCTTTCTGGCAGTCTTCGTTCAAGACCACAGGTTGATTCTCTCTAAGCAGCTTAAAAACAGGCTCGCATATTGAAGTGAGCTTGGCAATAAATCGGTTGACATACTGCAGCTTGCCTAGGAAACTCCTTACATCCTTCTCTTTTTGCGACATAGGCATCTCTCTGATGGCCTTCACCTTGTCCGGGTCAATTTCTATTCCCCTTTGGCAGACGACATGTCCCAAAAGTTTTCCTGAAGTCACTCCGAAAATGCACTTCTTGGGGTTAAGTCGCAGATTATACTTGTTAATCCTAGTGAAGAGCTTTTCTAGAGCTTTAAAGTGTCCCTCTCGGGTGGCTAACTTGACCATCATGTCATCGACATACACTTCTACTTCTTTGTGGATCAGGTCGCTTAGAATCTTGGTCGCCATCCTCTAGTATGTGGCCCCTGCATTCTTCAGGCCGAAAGGCATGACTCGGTAGGCGTAGGTCCCCTATTCTGTGATGAAAGCGGTCTTAACCCGGTCAGCTATTTTGTTCAGGATCTAGTTGTAGCCCACATAACCATCTCCAAAGCTGTACATCGCGCAATTGGTGGCACTATCTATCAACAAATCGATGTGGGGTAGTGGAAAATCATCTTTAGGGCAGGCCTTGTTCAGATCTCGATAATCCACACACACCCTGACCTTTCCATTCTTCTTCGCTATAGGGACCACATTTGCCAACCATGTAGGATACTGCACCTCAACAAGAAACTTGGATTCAATCTGCTGTCGAATTTCCTCCTTGACCTTGTCAGCCCATACTGGCCTGAGCCTTCTCAAATTCTGTTTCACAGGCTTGTAGTCCGAATAAGTCGGGATAGCATGTTCTGCCACGTCTCGGTCAATTCCTGGCATGTCCTTATAGGTCCAGGCAAAGACTTTTTCATGTTTTCTTATTATTCTCTCAAATTTTTCTCTCCTCAGGAGTTATATATGATGCTATTAGAATTTCTCTCGGATTTTCCAAGGTTTCAAGATTAAAAGGCGTTGTATCAGTGGAATCGATGTCAAAAATTGATGGTATATGATCATGTTCATGCATGTTGAAACCATTAGAAGCATCGCACAAGTAAGAGAAATCGTTTGCCTTATTAATAATATTATAATTGTCATTTACATCATAAAAGAGTTCTGGAATAAAAAGACAGTCTAAGCTAGAGTCTTCTTCTGCCACTACAGAGGTTGATGCTATTGCAGCTTGTTCATTGGCTTCCTGATTCAGCAGAGGCCCCTCAGGCATGTCGGAGGAAATCTTCAAATCCCCCATTTCCAGTTCTAATTCTGCTATCTTCCCTTTCCTTTTCAGCCCGGCAGCTATCATCTTCTCGGTAACGACCTCTTCAGGCTCGCATTTGTCCCAAGTGATACCCTGAGTCATGACCTCCTCATCCCAGAAGTTCTCAGCGATCTTGACAAACCCGACACGCCAGTCAAATACATCGTTAAAGATCTCGAACCCAAGGACAATCCTCCCCTTCACCCATTGCGGCTCATCTTCGCCAGTATAAGCGCAAACTGAGGATGCTGGTACAAAGCTTTCTGAAATGTGAGGGATCTTATCCGCCGCCTTCTTCTTGCCGAAGCCGCCTCTGTACCCCAGACCTTTCCGGTTCTTCTGACCTCGAGTGGTGATCGCAGTTTGCAATCCTTGAGAGTTTCTGCCCAAACCAGCCCTAGGGAGATAGTGCATCTTCTTCATCATATTAACCACAGCTGGGTTATCCACTGACCCGTGCTCTTCTCTTATCATGGACACGTGGAAGCCACTAAATGGCTGATTAGCTATTTCAAGCGCTGAGACCTGGTTCTCCCTGGCTGCCTTGATAGTCACCACCTCCCCTTCATGTGGGAACTTTATCATTTGATGCAGTGTGGATGGTACTCCTCCTAACTTGTGAAACCAAGGTCTCCCGAGCAGAGCTGAGAAGTTAGCAGGGATGGGCAGAACCACAAATTCTACCTCCACTTCAATGGGTCCTGTCTTGACCAAGGTCTTAAAGTTCTCGAGGCTTGCCTCCTTGAATTATCGTAGGCTGTGATAGTCAGATCTGATCCACTGAGCATATCCTCGTTTAGACCAAAAGCCTGCAGAGCTATCAGGGGGCACACATTGATAGAAGACCCATCATCTACCATAACGCAAGTAGTGTGCTTATCGTTAATCTGTGCTTTGATGTACAGGGGTCGGTTATGATTGCGGCCTTCGACCGGTAGGTCGGCATCAGAAAAGACCAATCTCTCCTCGGATCCTCCCTTAACTAAGCCCAAAAGGTCTGATGGGGAAATCGTGGTGGCGACCGTGGCCTCAACCAAAGCCTCTACTACCTTCTGCCTATGAGAGGGGGACTGTCTCAAGAGATCCCAGATGGATATTTGAGCCGCAGTTTTCTTCAATTGCTTAACAATCTGATTCTCCTCTGGCTCTTTCTCTGCTGGCGTCTGCGCTGGCTCAGGCAGCCTCATAATCTAGGGGACCACTCTTCCACTTCTCGTTACAGCCCCTATCTCTTCTTTTTCTTCATCAGACCCCACAAATCAAGGTTCATCTCTCCCTCCTCCTCGGCTTCTCCATCGCTCTCACTGCTAGACCAGCAATCAAGGGTCGCCACGACTGTTTTCTCCTCTCTATCCTCGAAATAATCAGTGGCAATATTCTCGCTCCCATATAGATCTTGCAGCACGTACCACTCTGGCAAGCTAGATCCGATCATAAACACGGGTGGTGGTACGGCATTATAACCGAGCTTCTTCTCAGTTTCCCTCTTCTTAGGGTAAGAAATTTGCTTGCTATCAACCAGGTCTTGGATAGAGTGCCGCAGCACTTTGCACTTATCTGTGATATGGCCTGAGTGCTGGTGAAATGCACAGAATTCATTGTCTTTGTACCCAGGCTTTCCCTGCGTCATAGCAGGTCAAGGGCTGCAATTTTCCCTCCTTCATTAACCTTCTCAAGACTAAAGATAATGGTCGCCCCAATTTCGAAAACTTCCTTTGGGTGGTTACCTCAGTAGCAGACACCTCACCTATTCTTCTGGTGCTACTACTGGGACCCACTGGCCTACTGGTTCCTTTACCGGGGTTAGCCCTTTTGGCAAAATTATCATTGTTAGCTTTCCTAGCCAAGAACTCTCCCTCTACTTCGATGGCTATATCCTTGAGAGACTCCCAGTCCTTCAACCCCTTCATCTTCAACCCATCTTTCAGATACGGGCTTGCGTTCTTGATAAATAAACGAATCTGGTCCTGGGTGTCTGGCTTTCTCTGCATCTCCATTACTCGGTTCCGCCATCGGGTGAGATAATCATGGAAAGATTCCCCGGCCTTCTGCTAGAGCAGTTCAAGATCTTGTAGAGTCACCTCCATTTTGGTGTTGCAGTCATACTGTGTCAAAAACTCCTCAGTGAGCAGATCCCAATCTTCTTTAGTGCGACGGTCAAGACCATGATACCAGTCGATGGCATGAGCGGTCAGACTCAGATAAAAGTATTCTACTTTCTGCTTTTTAGACAGCGTGGTCCCTTTCATGACCAGAGAATATTGCTTCACATGAGCGGTCGGGTCAGAAGTACCATCAAATTTCGGCACGTCTGGCATCTTAAAGTTGTAAGGAATCGGGTCCTCTCCCTCCAATTCCTTATCCTCTGGGTTCATTCCCTGACCCCGGCTCAGCATACGGGCCATAGCTTCGAACCTCTCTTCCATCTTCTTTAAAATGAAGTCATCAGTCTGAGGTGCCTTCCCCCTCTCAGATGCAATGCTCATCTTGTCATCTTTGATGTCTCTATCATCATCAATTCTCAGCACGGGCCTTCTTCTCTGCTCTCCCGAGGCAACTGACCTTAACTCTACTGGCGGCGGCCTAACAGGCTCTTCTCATCTTTCAGCCCTTTCTTCCTCTGGCTCATTCGGTCTCACAAGAGGAGGAGGAGGAGGAGGATTCTGTGGAGCATTCTGCTGTGCCAGGGCGATCAACATATTCATCATTCTGCCCTCGAATTCCTCAAATCGCCGGCCCACTTCTTCCGCGATCATGGCCCTGGTGGCATCATCCCCTCTAGGCGAGTTTGCCATCTCAGATACAGTGCAACTGATTCCTGGTAAAATTTCTGGCAGGCCTTCTCTATCTGACAGCTCGAAAATAGGAACTCGGATCAGTCATTCGGTTGGTGATCTAGTCCACCTGGGCAGATCTATGATAGCTGCAGGGACAAGACGTTAGATATGATGCATGAAATGCAGATGTAACGCATGGTTGTCATATGCGACATTCACAGAGCACAAGCAAGCAAGTAGGTCCTTCCACCCTTATTTCTCCCACACACGTGGTCGTGCAGTCTCTTTTCTAAGTGGGATTAGCCCAAGGGTCAATGAGGGACCCAATGGACACGCATGGTGTACGGCGAAAAACCGGCAGCATGACACTCCTATGCTAATGTACAAGCGGATGGATAATGATCGTCACGTATTTGGACGTTCCACAAATTTCGACATGGCCCTACCGGGGCATGATAGCCTTTGGCTAGGTTACCAAGCGAGACATCTGGACTCACCTAATACATGAGGATCCATACGGCAAGCATGGAATTAGGGTTCATTTCACCTGTGGAAAGTAGCTACGGCCATTACATGAGCTTTGGACAAGGGAGATGTTTCTTTAAGGCTACCCAAGCATGATCCCTGCCGACAGGTCTAGCTCATCACGAGTATAGCGACCGATCGGGTCATCATTTTGATATACCATTGAGGTACGTGGCTTGGGCTGGTGATTATCCTTAACGCTTCCCCAAATTGAGTGAAAATGGGGTCGTGCTTCAGGAACGCACCGGGGCTAAAATAGGGACCAAACTAGCATATTCTAAGGCTCTAATGATATGTGAATGCAAATTTGAGAGAAAGCAAATTTATGAATTAAATTTTAATCATAAATGTTAAATGAGGCATTTTCAAATTGAAATCTCGAACCATAAACGTCCCCAGCGGAGTCGCCACACGACGCAATTATCATTAATTCGCTCTCTCTCCACACGATGCAATTAATCGAAGGTGCATTTATTCACATTTGGAAAGCCGTAAATGGGCAAGGAAATATCAAAAGCAATAAATTATAATAATATAAGGAGCGGAATACAACTCCTTTTGTAAAAGTGCGATACATACACAAATCGGGGCATTGCTTATTTTGAGGACTTGGTCCTCGCATGCATCATTATTAAAATTGGATGTTTTTATTTGTGATGATTTTTATTGGATAAAAATAGGGCATTGGACCCTTGCATTTATACAAACCTCGCTTTTATTGAGTATAAAACATTGATCCATTTTTACACTTAACGAGATATGAAAAGAGTATATCCATGTACATAAAATAGCCAATGAATAACAAATGAAGGAAAAAATAAAGAAGGTTAGGAAACTAAACCGGACGAAATCCTCCGAATATGGTAGATAATCCCTCAAGCTCAGGATGGTCCCGGGAAATCAATACATTGCTCACAGAAAGTTAAAGGATGTCAATATAAAAAGAATCAACATAAATAAAGTCAAAAGGACTTGAAAGAGATAGAAAGGATTTGAAGATGTGGAGACAGAACCCAGCGACGGCCTTTCTTAGGTGACCGACGGGCGTCTGTCAAATTGGTCGACAGGTCCGTCGCTCACTCAAGTGGAAGAGCGTCTATGAGTGGGGTGACCGACGGGCGTCAGTAAAGAAGATGACCCGTCGGTCACCACTGTCTTCGAAAAAACAGTAAAAAGGACTCTTTTTAAAAGTCAAAAAAAGGGTTTTTAACACAAGATGAGATAAAGAGAGTCAAAATAAAGAAGAATAATGACAAAATTGAAAGAATCAACAAAATAAGGAATGAATATGAAATGATATGGAGAAGGAATCCGGAATATTTACCCTCAGATAAGTGCTTTGGGTGAGATTCTTGTGTTGATTAGAGCCCCGCGCGTTCCACGAGAAGCAAAGATGAAGGATGAAAGAAAGGAAAAATGGACTATTTCCTCTTTAACCCCTCAAAAGATTGACTTTGGAATCAAAATCTAAAGAAAACTAATTAGTTTTTAGTTCCTTTTGATTGATTTGATCCTCCTTTAAAAGAGATTTCCTTATGAAATGTGTTTGCTGGAAGAGAGAGAAAATATGCTTGAATTTGGGCAGAGTTTCCCCTCTTGGAAATTTTTAGCACCCTTTTTTAAGTGAAAATCTAGAGCTTTTATAAGCCAGACACGACCGACGGGCGTCGGTGTATGGAGGTAGGCGTTGGAAGAATCCTTCTGACACAAGGATTCGTCCGACGGCCCTGCCACATCCACCGACGGGCGTCGGAAAGGTTGCGTGCTACGGGAAACTAGGCGGCACTCTGACAGGGGCGGTAATTTTCCGACGGGCGTCGGAAAGTACCACAGGCCGTCTGTGACCCTAAGCGACGGGCTGGCCGTCTGTGGAGGAAGAATTTACCTTTTTGACTCGAAAATCCCTTGTTTTCTCCCCCTCTGCCTACGAAAAGTAAAAAGACTCACTCCTCGTGGATCGCGGGACTAGAACCTCCAAATCCGAACCATTTATATAGTCTCAGACACTGATTTAATCGTAGGGTAACCTCTGATCCGGACCGCTCCGGGACACGGTGCTTACAGCGTCCCTTGTGGATTTTTACACTAACTTTTCTTAGCGAGAAGTGCGTCCTTTTTGGATTTTCACACAACCCTATGCCTTACTTTTGCCTGGGTGAACCCAACTCACTCCAACGGCTTTTATTTTGTTTTACTTTACTTTTATATTTTCCTTTCTTTCTTTTCAGATATGGCTGCAAGAGAAGTTAAAGTTGCTGTCAGAACCACCTCCTATGGTCATCAGTCAATACTCTCCGAGGCATTTCCTTTCCCGTCAGTGACTGTACTCATTCGTAACTCTTGATGAGGGCAGCACCAAATTTGGTGAGGTAACAGACGAGGATATTACTTTTATGAGGGCTTGGCTTCCCTTATCTGCCATGGTAATCGATGGCTCTTCGGGGTGTGTCCCCCTGTGTGGGCTTCGCGAAGCCACCTTTTCATCACAGGCTGCTGTGCTCGATAGCTTGGGATGACCCAAGATGTGGTAAGGCTCCCTCTATCTTTTTGAGGTGGAGTTCTATCCTCGGCTTTTGCTTCCCGATATCACGATCTCTGGGCTGAACTACCAGTGAAGACAGTTACACCCTCCTTTGGAAATCATTCTGTTACTTCTACCGGCACATATAAGAGATGGCTGCTTAGCCCTGCAGGTGATAACAGGACTCGAACGCTTAGACACTTGGCCAGCGAGAGTTGTGACAGAGCCTAGTTTAGATTTGCATGCATTTTAAGCTATGTATTTCTTTTTAAAATAGAACTAGAAAATAATGTAAATGAATAAATTCAGTTTTATTCCCTTTCACAAAGTTGTGTACATTTCAGCATGATTTCAATATACATGATCATCATTTAACACTAATTCAAAATGCAAAGCTACATTCATTCATGGAACAAATCATGATAGCATCAAACTCCTATTACCAATTAGCCCTCTCGGGTTTTCTTGATTGGACATTTTCTCACAAGCCTCTAATTTTTGCTCAGGATGCCTTTTTTCGGTTTTCACCCTGACGAGGAACCGAATTTTAGCAAGGCCGCCTTTTTTTGGTTTTCAACCCGCAAGACTTTTATTCTCTTCTTTTGATTTTTATTGTCTTTAGCCATGGAACCTCTTGAGCCTATCAATGTTGATTGGCTGCTTGAACTCATTGCCATCGCTGTCTGCCAGAATTGCCGCCCCTTTTGACAACAGCTTATAGAGGATGAAAGGGCCTTCCCATGTTGGTCTGAATTTCCCCCTGATGTTGGGTGCGCCCGGTCTCATCTGTCTAAATACCAGATCTCCTACCTTCAGCGGGTGTTTCTTGACTTTCTTCCCAAATGACCTGGCTAGCCTTTTTTGATAGATCTTATTATGGTAGTAGGCACTTAATCTGCTCTCATCTAGCAGGTTCAGATGTTGCAACCCCTGCTGTGCCCACTCAGTCTCCGAACTTTGAGCTTCCATAACTACACTCAATGACCTGAGTTCTATTTCTAATGGCAGTACTGCTTCTGTCCCATATAGTAAAGAATACGATGTGGCCCCTGTAGAAGTTCTAACAGTCATTCTATAACCCCAAAGTGCAAAAGGCAATTTTTTGCCGAATCTTTATAGTTATGAACCATCTTGGCTATGATCTTCTTGACATTCTTGTTCGCGACCTCTATTGCCCCATTGGCTTGAGGACAATACGGGGAGGACTTGTGATGCTCGATACCGTATTTCTAAAGCAACCCCTTCATTTCAGCCATGAACTGGACTCCATTGCCAGATACAACATGATGCGGTAGACCGTATCTACATATCAGGCTCTTTTCAATGAATTTGGCCATATCCCGAGCATCGACCTTTTTGAAAGGTTCAGCCTCTACCCATTTGGTAAAATAGTCGATTGCAACTATGATAAACCTATGTCCATTGGAGGCCGTGGGACGTGTTTCTCTGATGATGTCGATCCCCTAAGCTGCAAACGGCCAAAGCGATGTCAAACTATGTAACTCCAAAACCGGCAAGTTCCTTAAATCTACATACTACTGGCACAACTAACAATGTTTTACATACTTAGAGTAGTCTGTGTCCATGTTGTGCCAGTAGAATCCTTGTCTCATAATCTTCTTAGCCAACATTAAACCATTCATGTGGGCCCCGCACACACTAGCGTGAGCTTCCTCCATCACCTTTTCGGCCTCTTTTCGATCCAGACACCTCAACTGGATACCGTCGACTTATCGCTTGTACAACACCCCATCTATGCAGATAAATTGGTCAGATAACTTGCGAATTAACCTCTAGCCTTTTTCGGTAGCTTCTTCTTAGAACGTCGCCTTTTTAAATAATTTCTGATATCATGATACCATGGCTTCCCATCTGCTACTTCTATTTCCATGACTGTTTTAGACTCAAAGCTAGGCCTTTCAGAACTAGAAATCAACACAGGCTTCATAATCACCCCCTCTGGATTATCCCACATTGACACCAAACTTGACAACACATTGGCTAACTGGTTTTTGTCTCTTGGAACAAAGCGAAAGGTGCATTGTTCGAACTGCTTGCTCAAATCTTTCAAGTACTTTACATATGGCATCGATCGCTCTTCTTTAACGGCTCACTCGCCCCTAATCTCATTGATCACCAGCGATGAATCGCCAAATACTTCCTCATTCCTTACCCCCAAGGCTATCAATGCTTCTAATTCAAAAGTGCAGGCTTCGTACTCGGCCTCATTGTTGGTGGCTTTATATCTTAACTTCTTAGCCAAGGGAAGTTTTTCATCATCCGGGGTTGTTAGAATAACTCCTACTCCTGCCCCCTTACTATTTACAGCCCTGTCAAAGTGTAATTGCCAACCTCTTATTGCAATAGCTACTATGTCCTCATCCGGGAAATTGAATTTGTACGAATCCCCTTCGATCGGGTGCTCAGCTAGAAACTCTGCTGCTGCGCGTCCCTTAATGGTTTTTCGGGTGATGTATTCAGTATCGAATTCTTGCAATTGTAACAACCACCTCCCCATTTTCCCAAGCAGAGACGGGGCTTCCTGTATGTATCTGAGAGGATTATGCTTTGCGACTGCTTGTACCTTATAAGAGTGGAAGTAGTGTCTCAGCTTCTTAGAGGCCCAGATCACCGCCAGGCAAATCTTTTTTACTTCTACATACTTGGCCTCATAAGCAAGGAACTTCTTGCTGAGGTAATAAACTATAAACTCCATTCCGAACTCATCCTCCTCAGCCATCATGGCAACCACGAAACTGTCTTCTATGGATAAGTAAAGAATAAGTGGTTTGACTAGCTATGGTGGTCTCAAGACTGGCAGATTCAGCAAATACACCCTGATAGTGTCGAAAGCTCTCTGATAGTTTTCATTCCATACTACAGGTTGGTCTTTTCTGAGTAGCTTAAAAATTGGCTCGCAAATTGAGGTAAGCTTGGCGATAAACCTACTGATATACTGCAATTTGCCCAAAAAGCTTCTAACATCCTTTTCCTTTTGAGGCACCGGCATCTCTCGAATGGCCTTAAGCTTGTCCAGGTCAATATCGATCCCCCTCTGGCTGACCACATGTCCTAATAGTTTCCCTGAGGTGATGCCGAAGATACATTTCTTGGGGTTCAACTGCAAGTTGTACTTACTGATCCTTTGGAAGAACTTTTCTAGAGCCTCAAAGAGGCCTTCCATGGTGGCTGACTTGATCATCATATCATCAACGTATACCTCCACTTCTTTGTGGATCAAGCTATCTTAATCCGGTCAACTATGTTGTTGAGTATCTGATTATAGCCTGCATAACCATCCACGAAGCTATATGCCATACAAGTGGTTGCACTGTCTACCAACACATCTATGTGAGGCAATGGAAAGTCGTCTTTTGGACAAGCTTTATTCAAGTCTCGATAGTCCACACATACGCATACTTTGCCGTTCTTCTTGGCTACTAGGACAATGTTGGCTAACTAGGTTGGGAACTGTACTTCAATCAAGAACTTGGCCTCATTCTGTTTATGAATCTCCTCCTTGACCTTATCTGCCCATTCTTTCCTAAGCCTCATAAGTTTCTGCTTGATAGGTTTATGGTCTGGGTATGTCGGAATGGCATGCTCTATGACTTCACGATCTACTCCTGGCATATCTTCGTAGGTCCAGGCAAAGACCTTTTCGTTTTTTCTTAAAATTCTCTCAAATGTTTCTCGCTCTTCAAGAGTTATGTTATATGCTATCAAGATTTCCTTCGGGTTTTTCGAAGTTCCAAGATTAAATGGAGTAGCATCAGTTGAATCAATGTCAAATATGAATAGATTATGATCATGATCATGCATATTGAATTCATCAGAAACACTGAACAAGTAAGCAAAATTATTCACTTTATTAATAGAACTATAAACGTCATTAACATTATCAAAAAGTTCAGGAGTAAAAAGAAAACCTAAACTATTCTCTCTTCCTCCTCTTTCGCCGGTGCAGATGTTGAAGCCGACGGCTCTGAATCCAACTGGCACTTCGGAGGCTCTGCAGCAACCCCCTGCATGGCTTCTTCCACTTTTACCTTCTCTTTCATCTGGGCAGTCACCAACCTCTCAGTGATAACCTCTTCGGGTGCTTCACGGTCCCAAACTGTCTCTTGGGACATGACATCTTCATCGCAAAAGTCTTTTGCTAGCATGACCAATCCAATGTCCCAATCGAAGACGTCATTGAAGACCTCAAATCCCGATACAATTTTTCCATCGACCCACTGAGGCTCTGCTTCCCCTGTGTAGGCACACACTGAAGTTACTGGCACAAAACTCTCTTTGATGTGGGGGATCTCATTCACTGACTTCTTGCCCCTTCTTCACTGCACCTTTGTATATGATCTTAAGTATCTAGCTTTCTTTGCATCTTCATTACTCGGTTCCTCCATCAGGTCAGATACTTGTGGAAAGATTCGCTTGATTTCTGCTGAAATAATTCCAGATCCTTTAGGGTCACTTCCATTCTCATGTTACAATCGTATTATTTGAGAAATTCCTTTGTGAATAAGTCCTAATCCTCCTTGGTCCTCCGATCTAGTCCATGATACCAATCAACCGTCGGGCCGATTAAGCTCAGACAGAAATATTCAATTTTTAGCCTCTTCGTTAAAATAGTACCCTTTATTACCAGTGAATACTGCTTTATATGGGTGGTAGGATCAGAGGTCCCATCAAACTTTGGGACTTCCGACATTTTAAAGTTCATTGGGATCAAATCCTCTCCCTCTAGCTCCTTGTCTTCGGGATTCATCCCATGCCCCCTCGTCAGCATCTTCGTCATTGCCTCAAATTTTTTTTCCATCTTCTTCCAAATAGCCTCCTCTGTTTGGGGTGCTTTCCCTCTCAATGATGCGCGCTCTTCATAATCATCCTCATACTCTAATTCCTCCATTCTACGGGCAAGCCCCCTTCTCTAACCTGCCAATACATTGGCCCTCAGGTCTACTTGTGGTGAGTGAACCTCTTCTTGTGGATCTTCTCTGACCTCCTCCTGCTCATTTTATCTCATAGGAGGAGGAACTGGGTTCTGTGGTGCAGCTGGTTGGGCCATATTTACCATCATGGCTAACATCTGATTTTCAAACTCTTCAAACCTCCAACCCACTTCCTCTTCTATCATGGTCCTAGTGGCATCCGCCCCTCTTAGTGAATTAGCCATATCATTGTGTAGGGAGAATTGAGATGATGTAGCGTGACTGGTTTCGGAGATCGTGTCAGAATACTCTACCCTTTCTGGCAATTCAAAGAACGGGTTCCTGCAATTGATTACAAACGACCCACAGTTAGACAACACTACAGCTCGATGGCCACGATCAGATGCCTTGCAAACCAAATAGGGGTTAGCAAAAGAAGGCCAAGTAAACCGAACATAGGTTAGATACCGACACGGCTGGGGCTATACATCGCATAGGTTAGATGCAATAATGAAGGAGGTTGGACACCATATCATCACGTTAGATACCGACATGGCTGGGGCTATACACCGTATAGGTTAGATGCCACAATGAATGAGGTTAGACACCGTATCAATAGGTTAGATAACGACATGGCTGGGGCTATAGACCTCATAGGTTTGACGCCAAAATGAAGGAGGTTAGATGCCAAAACGAAGGAGGTTAGGCACCGTATCAGCAGGTTAGATACCCACACTGCTGGTGCTATACACCGCATAGGTTAGATGCGACAACGAAGGAGGTTAGACACCGTATCAACAGGTTAGATACTAACACGACTGGGGCTATACAACGCATAGGTTAGATGCCACAACGATGGAGGTTTGACACCGTATCAAGAGGTTAGATACTGACACGGCTGGGACCATATACCGCATAGGTTAGATACCGCAACGACAGAGGTTAAACACCGTATCACAGTCAATTACAAACCACAATGACAAAAGGCTAGACATCGCACAGGTTAGATGCAAAAATGATAAGGGTTAACACTTCAACAAATTGACAATAACTACCCCCAACAACTTCCTTCAGAATAGAAAGCAGCTGTCTCAGGTATGTGTCTCTTTCTTCTTTCTTTGAGTTTTGGCTCACCTAGGCACCCATGCACTACGTTTTCCAAAATTGGGAGCGACTGTAGACACCGAGTTCTGAGACAGCCCAGACCAAGGTTACCCAGTGATGAAAATAATGCTTGTTGACAGGCAAAAGAGTTAGAAGTGATGATTTCCTTGTCGAAACCTTTTTTTTAAATAACAAATTATTTTTTTATTTAATTCGATTTTCAGAGTTTTTTCGGTGGCCTACCATTGCAAGGCCTGGGCAGGGCGCGAAGCGCTGCACCCCCCGGCAGAGTGCGCAAGGCACAGCACGACACCCCCGGTAGTCTCACCAAGCGTGAGGTTACACCTCGCACCTCGCGCACGCGAGGTGCGGCCCCCCAGCGCGAGGCCGCACCTTACGCATCTCCTTCCTCGCTCAGGCTTTGTTTTTTTTTAGTTTTCTCTGGTTTTGAGTTGAAATTAAAATCAAATTCCTTCTTTTTGATTTTCGAAAGGATAAAAATTTTATTTTTAAAAGATAATTAGTGAATTTGAATAAGAGTAAAACTCTTAAAACCTAATTATTCCTGGGATGATATAAAAAGAAAAGATCATAACCATTGAAAGGGGAGATCATTACAACGGTGGAAAAAAGATTCTAAAAATAGGATTTTTGAGAGCTAAATTTTCTTCGATAAATTCTAATTGTTCTTGAGCCAAAGAAATTAATTATTTGTGTTTAGGATTCAATTTCTATCATTTATTTTCTTCAAAAATTAGGGTTTTTGACTTGAAACTTTTTTGTGACATTAAGCTTTGATCCAAGTTTTCTCAATTTCTATTTTCAATCAAATCGATGTGGAAATCTTCTGTTCTTCTTTTGCTTCAAACATTAACCTCTGAGGGGAAAATTGCAGGCTAGAGCCATTCCTTTTTCTTTCTCTATCTTGTGTCGTTCTTTTATTTTCTCAATTATAAATTGATGTGAATTATATTTATAGTATCCCGTTGTTGTTTGTTGTAATTAAGCTGAATTTAGATTAATCTAATTAACTTATTTACATAATGCATGCAATGTAGTTTAAATCTATAGAATATTCGGTAAGACCTTAAAAGGCTATTTAAACTAATAAAAGCCCAAAACCACAAAACTAACATATTCACAGATCACAACACATCACATGTCATATTCAAATCTAAACATGGAATAATGGTATTTGAGCCCAAAATATTTAGCCTCAAATTGTTTTATTAGCTTTTGGAGAAATAGAAAGTGTTTTTGCCTCCTTAACTCCCAAAAGAAAGATTTAAAATTTAGAGAGAAGGAACTTTCTATCTCTAGGAAATATCCTCCCTTTTGGTTGATTTTTAGAAGAGATTAATGCTTTAATAGAAGATTTGAACATAGGGAAGTATTAAAAATGGTGTTTTCAAACAAAAGCTTTTGAAGTTTTCTCCCAAAAACCCAGTTTTTTCTCTCTACTACCTTTTTTCTATCTAAAAATCCAACCTTTCTCTCTTCTTTCAAAATGCTCTCTAGAAAATATCCTGTTGTTTTTCTTTTCTCTTTCTTTTTATACCTAAACCTATGAAGTTAAGGTTCCTTTTTTAGTAGAGATAAAACCTTAATTTTTAAAATAGGATCTGTAAGAATCAGGTAGAGAACCCACCCAAATCCCTCCTTTCCCACTGCACTGAGTAATCTAAAGATTTTTGCAAAAAGTAGCGACAGATGGGTTTTTGTTAAAAAGCATCTCCATAAATTACAAAAATTCCATAAATAAGTGCAAGCCATCAGCGACAGACGGGCAGGACGAGTAACAGACTGCGACTGCCGCTCACAAACCGGCGTCTGTCAATAAAAACCTAAAATTTTGCATTCAAATCGTCATTTCATTTCCGGCAAAGTGCAAAAGGCTATAAGGTTGGAAAATCATTAAAAACATGGGAGTCAAGCATTAGGATCAAGAATTTCCACTCCCTGATATGCATTATAGATGACTTTTCAGCACCGGGTAACCTCTGATCTGGGCTGCCTCGAGCCCGGTGCCTACAGTTGCCCCCAATTTTGGGAAGGCTAGTGTATGAGTGTAACGACACGAATTGTACCCTAGTAGGAATTATAGTGCCAATTGCTATGTAAGTTTGAGTTATGGTAATTATAAGGGTAAAATTGAAAAGAGAATTTTAGTATTTGGAGGAAAGAATTGATTGAGGGACTTATTTGAAGCTTTGCAATGGACCAAGTAGGAATTTGGCTTAAGTGGGACAAGTGAATTGTGGGTGGACATGTGGATTGTTGTGGGCTTGCCACCTCGGCAACTATATGCAATAAAAAGAGGACTTAGTGGGAAAATCTGTCCCATTTATCACATGCAACCAGATTTTTCACTTACTCTCACTCTCTCTCTCTCTCGGTTTCTTCTCTTTTCTTTCTTTACCATTTGGTTTTTGTTCTTCTCTTGGTTGGATTTTTTTCTAATTGGATTGATTTGAAGAGGTTTGGTAAGAGATTTGAGAAGGTACGTATGGGTAAATGGTTTATGGATCTTCATCTTCTTCTCATTTCTATTCTTCGTTTTGAGATGGTTGTATAAGGCTTGAGTGTGTGTGTTTTACTTTGTTGTGCAAGAAGCTATGGATAAGAGGAAATAGAAAGGCAAGGAGAAGGTTTGATCTTAAAGAGGAGCGATTCAAGCTGCTTTGAGGTTGGGATCGTGTGTGTTTTTCCTGTTTAATGTACTTATGTTGAGTTAAATTTGTACTTGAATTCTTGTAGATGCATGATTGGTTTATCTGTTACATTTTGATCAAATGCATGAGTTCATTATTGAGACTTGGCTATTTGAAGTTCTACTATTAGATGCATGTGTTAGTAGATAGTAAATTTGGTGAGCTTCGAATTAGTTTAGTAGCTCTTTTAATAGTTAAAGTTAACTTTTCTTTTATTGCATGTTGTGTATAGTATAGATTTTTGCATGTTAAGTACTTGTTTATGATTATAATGTTTAATAACCAACTTGTTATATATATTAGCCTTTGATTGTGTTAATGTTGTTATAGAGCTTAGTAGTGTATATGAAGTGGTTTTGGAAGTTATGCGAGTGAGTATAGGATTGTATGTGAAGGTTTGTGCTTATGAGTTGTGTAGCTCGAAAGTTGAACACATAGTTTGGTTCTGTCACGAGCACGACAGAATGCTCCTTGGGCAAGGTTTGCACTATCGAGCTTCGTCGCGGGTGCGAGTTCGGTAATTGGTTTGCTTTGTCGAGCCTTGTCACAAGAGCGAGCTCCATCACGTGCGTGAAAAAAGCTACATTAGCATTCTGTCACGAGTGCGATATTACTGCGAGCGTAACAGCTCGGTGGGTTGGGTTCTGTTGTAAGCACGATAAGGGTCGCGAGCACGACGTTGCCTAGAGTTTGGACATAATTCTTTTATCATATTCTAGTGTAATATTGCATTGGATTGTGTGACCTTGCATAGTAAAGTTATATTTGATTGCATAAATGAATGTTTGAATCGTATGCTTGATAGTTTGCTTAGCTATTACATGAATTGAGTTAATATGCAATAATGGTTTGGATACTTACGTAAATGTAAAGTATATGTGTTAGTGAATATTATTTTATGTAAAGCCTAAGGGAGTCATAGTAGTGGATAGATAAGCATGCTTATAAAGGGCTAGAGTTTACAGCTACTAGAGTTTGCCCGTTTAGGTCTAGAGCTTGATACCTTCGGGTATCTAAATGATTCGAGACTTCGGTCTCTAGATGTTTGATACTGCTAGTTAGTATCTAGAGTACCCATATCCACTATTAATAGGATTTAGGCTATTGTTGTTGTATGTTGGTGTATGAGCAAGTAAAGTTGTGATCTATCATATGTATATGAATTGGCATGTTTATGCATAACTGTGTGATGTTGTGATAGGTTATCACTTACTGTATAGGATAATTGATACAGCTAGAGAATATGTACACGTTTTAGTAAATGTATATGATAAAGGCATGTGATATGTAAAGTGTGCATATGTATGATAATTGTGGCATTGAAGTATAGGTAAGAGATTTAGAAATGTTAGTATTATTATTGCTTATGCGGATGATTGTTGATGTATATTCCATGCATGTGTGCTATTGATGTGTGTATATATATGTAATGTTGCGACTTCGTATGAAGTCCGTTTGCTTCTGTATATCACACTAAGCGTTATCGCTTAGCACGGGTGTTTTCCCATGTAGGCGTGCAGGATCGGTTCGATTTTATAAGTCATGATCTGCCGGCCAGTAGGAGCTTGAGTGGAGTTTTACTTTTGTATAAGATTCTTTTTGTTATATTTAATACGGTGCTTTTGTAAGAGAATGCTTTGTAATAGATGATGTAAGGCTTTTGTTCTTGTATTATAAGAATATTAACATTTTGTAATATGAATATTTTAAGAGTTTATTAATGCAAGCATGATTTGTTTATGGATGTTTTCTTCCACTTACATGTACGTATTAGTTATGTTCCACCATAGCATATGATGATCATATTGTATGCGCTTTGTGTACACGTGATGACTCGGATATCCTTCCAGGGGGTATTGGGGCATTACAACTAGTGCTTAGGCAAGCCAAAATTCAAAGAAAGGGAAGAGATGCATACCTAAGGCAGACATCCCCCCAGCTAGGTTGATCTTGGATCACCTTCTAGAGGGACTCTTGGATTGTTGGTGGATGGGTAGTTAACGTCACTTGTGGATGTGTTAACCTGGTGTTGATATTGGTGCTACCATCGCTTGTGGACATGGCAACCTATTGCTGGAGTTGATATTGAGTCGGTGCTATCATCACGATATGGATGTGGTAGCCCAGTGTTCACATTGATGCTACCATCACTTGTAGACATGGCAGCCCACTGCAAGAGTTGATATTGAGTCGGTGCTATCATCACGATGTGGATGTGGCAGCTCGGTGTTGACATTGATGCTACCGTCGCTTATAGATGTGGAAGCCCATTACCGAAGTTGATATTGAGTCGGTGCTACCGTCGTGATTTAGACGTGGTAGCCCGGTGTTGACATTGATGCTACCGTCGCTTGTGGACATGGCAGCCCATTGTTGAAGTTGATATTGAGTTTGTGCTACCATCAAAGTGTGGATGTGGTAGCCCAGTGTTGACATTGATGCTGTCGTCACTTGTGGATGTGGCAGCCCATTGCCGGAGTTGATATTGAGTTGGTGCTACCGTCACAATATGGACGTGGCAGCCCGATGTTGACATTGATGCTACCGTTACTTGTGACGTGGCAACTCATTGCCGAAGTTGATATTTAATTGGTGTTACCATTATGATGTGGATGTGGCAGCTCGGTGTTGACATTGATGCTAATATCGCTTGTGGATGTGGCAGCCCATTGCCAGAGTTGAGATTGAGTTTGTGCTATAGTCACGATGTGGACGTGGCAGCCTGATGTTGACATTGATGCTACCATCACTTGTGGACGTGGCAGCCCATTGCCGGAGTTGATATTCAATTGGTGCTAACGTCACGATATGGACGTAGCAGCTCGATTTTGACATTGATGCTACCTCGCTTGTGGATGTGGCAGCTCGGTATTGACATTGAATTGGTGGGTGGATATTACCAACCTGTATGTTTGAAGATTTCATTAATTGTTTGCATCAATTAATCTAGTGCTCTAATTTCTTTTTTTTTTCATGCTATTATCATTTTTTTTGTTAGGGTCGGCGAACTACTGGACACACTGGCTGATGGAGCTCTACCTCAGCCTTTTTCTCCAAGAATGGGCATGCAATGGTCCCTATGAGCTCTATAAGCTCACGGACACTTTTCTCTAAGGCTGTGATAGACTGGGTGTGTTCCGATGCACGTCACCTAACATAATCCCTCGTACGTGTAAACCAAGTCTCCACATCCTCACGTACGTCTCTCACTGCTTGCGATACTCCATGCATAGTCCCTTCCAACATCTCGACCTGCAGCCTCATGACGAAAACTAACTCGTCTACTAGCTGAAAGCCTCGTCAACCCCCCGGGCTACTATAGCCTAGCCGATTTCAATAGTTGTCTCCAGCAGGTCCAAATGCTCTACCTGTATACTGAGGCCCTCTCCATCTCTAATAAGGAGCTCTCCTTATCGAGTCACCAACTTGCCTAGGACTCGAAATTCGTCATCCATGCACTGGTTCATGGTGCTCAACTCCTTCTGTATGGCTCACATGAGAGTCTCCATACCTGCTAGCGTCTGCTCTAGCTGAGGCTCGGGTGGTGGTGGAGCTATAGATATGGAAGCTCCAATCCCCATATGACATGTACCTCCTAGACTCCTGGTTGGCTGAATGCTGTAAACACGAAGATGGAGGAGTGTTGCCCCACGCCTCAGAGGGTGCCGCCTGTGATGGTGGAGTACAAAGCATGTTCTATAAATCTATGTCCAGATCCATACCGTCCTAAGGCATGTGAGGAGGTGACTGCTTTGGCTGTGGTGCAGGCTCCTCTAGCTGAGATGGATATGGTTGTGCCCCCTCTAAAATGTCTATTGCTAGGAGCTCTGACAATCTATAGGCTTGCCTTATCTCCTAGATGGTGAGGAGCCTATACTAGCCCGAGTGCCGAGGAATCGAAGCCATCATCCTCATGATCCTTGCTGACACATAGTCGATAATGATGTCCTCCTCTATTGACTCTCCAAATGTGGCCTCCTCTGCCCCCAGGCGAAGTAGGAGCCTCGTCACTACCCCTCCTACACACATCTATGCAGTTGGTTGCCCAGAGAGACCAACCAAATTTACCATTATCTCGTGGCTAATGTCAATACGCCATCTTATAGTCATCGCCCATAGGGAAGCTATCTTAGCCGCATTCAGCGACCCTGGACTACCAATGCATCCTAGACAAGAGCTAGATAGCACCCTTTGAATATACCTAAAAACCTGAGAGGACAATAGCGTGCTCTTCATCGTGTCAATATGGTATGGAACTCTTGGCAAGGCTATCACGACCCAATGTTGCCGCTCTATAATAAAAACCCCCTCTCCCATTAAAGCTACATGGCCTCAGCGAATACTTGTTAATGGATGCTGTAAGGTATACCTCTGACAAGAAAGGTGATCATGCCTGGCTCGTTGTCTGGCCTCTGAAACCCTCAGTACTATACGGTATGTAATAGCCTGAATACTAGCTTAGTAGTATTCAGTGAATTCTATGGAGTTCGTAATGTGATTCCAGTATAGAGTGATGGCTTGAACATCTTTAATTACAGTAGAGCTAGAAAGTTAAGTGTAACACCCCCTACCCATACGTAGGCGATCCCATCCGATAAGGAGTGAGATGCCGTATGAGTCAAGGTGCCACCAAACAGATACAAAGCAAATCATACATACATTCATAACATACATATTGAAATATGGGATAAATAAAAACTTTAAGGGAAAAGAAAGCAATAGCTGATCATGCATTAATATAATAAACCATTACAACAATGTTCTGATCAAACTAGCTGAAACAAAAGATATTACATAACCAAAATATAAGTATAAAAGCGAAAACTATAACAAAACTGATACAAGAGAGTTCTATACAAAAAGAATCATCAAAGATTACCAAAAGCTAAGCCCTACACTAAAACCTTTTGTGTTGGCTTGACGGCGGCGACTCTCTCAAAGCAAAACTCCTTCCGCACCTGTACGGGTAAAAACACCGTGCTAAGCGATAAACGCTTAGTGGGGAAACACACATATGATATGGACGGCCACTGACAATGGTCGTCAAGGCATAACACATTCACAATGGCAAATGCAATAGCTTAACATAATCCATATAAACAAGCTCACAATTTAAAACCATACATTCCGCATCTCAAATTCATGTCCATTTCCAAAATAATCGAACATATATCTCATCATTATACTCATTCAGATATCACATTTATATAGTCAAATCAAAGCAGAACAAACCAATCGAACACCTGCTGACTCGAGGTAGTGGATAACTAGTATACTGAGGGTGCCTTAAGGGTATGAATCGATTACTGAGGGTACCTCACAGGTACAAATCAAAAGTCATTTTATTTTTATTAAAAACACAATATTTTTACTGAGGGGATCTTAAACAAAATCCAAATACTGAGGGGTTCATGAGGAACCAAACGGGGGACCTGATCGGGGTCCGAACTGAACTAAGGGCTGTAGCTAAAAGACTCTATTAGACATGCCTAACTATCCACTTACTTCACTCTAGCAGGTTAAGCGTCGTTAAATTCATGTTTCAAAGTACAACATACAATTCATCTGAAGAATCATGGTATCACTCATATAAAAGCATTTGAAATCATGACATGAATCACACAGTAGTATAAGTCCATTCAGAAGAAGTATGAAATTCATTTTTGTGTTTAGAACAGGAAAATTTCAGAAAATAGGCCGAATGGGGTGACCAACAAGGTTGGCCGGTCACGAGTCGTGACTGGCATCACAACTCGTGACTGGCCTCCTCCACCTGGCTGGTCACGAGTCGTGACTGGGAGTCATGACACATGACTGACCTCTTCCTTTGGCTGGTCATGGGTCATGACTAGCAGTCACCACTCGTGACTGCCTTCTCTAGCCGGTGACGAGTCGTGACTGGCAGTCACTACTCGTGACTGGCCTCATCTTGGCTGGTCACGAGTTGTGACTAGCAGTCACCACTCGTGACTGGCCTCTCTGGCTGGTCACGAGTCGTGACTAGCAGTTACTACTCATGACTGGCCTCTCTTCTTGGCTAGTCACGCGATAGATAAGAACTGGAAACGGGAAATTCAACAGGATCACGATTTTCCATTTCTAGAATTCCCAGAACACAAAAATCAATTCCAAAATTGAATCAAAATAATACAAATCTCATCATACCTTCCAGAAGATGTCCCATACAGTAAAAACAACATAAATACAACTCAATTCAAAAATCAAAACAACCAAAATCAAGCATAAACACATTCAAGTTTCTCAAGAACATAAACCCTAAATTGCAGTAACTTAAATTCTCAAACAAGATTTCTAAAACAAGTCCCAAACCTGAAATCCTTAGCTTCAAATCACTTAGCTCCACTAGTCCCAGCAATATCCTTGCCCTTAAATTCTCAAACAAGATTTCTAAAACAAGTCCCAAACCTGAAATCCTTAGCTTCAAATCACTTAGCTCCACTAGTCCCAGCAATATCCTTGCCCTTAGGATCGCGAGGAGCCTCAGCTAAGCACAACACATTAAAGAACACCCAAAAATGCAAACCCTAAGTTAAATCTAAACCCAAAGAAGAAGAAGATGAAAACAAAATGAAAAGAATACATTTACTTACCAAAAAGGATGCAAAGAGATGATTAATTACACCAATAAAGACTTGAAGGCACACTAGAGTTCTTAGAGTGAAGAAAATGAAGAAGAAGAAGAAGAAGAAGAAGAAGATGAGGGGAAGAAGGAAACATAAATCTGCCATTCCCCTTCTTTCTTTCCTTTTTCTTTTTCTTTTCTTTGCCCTAAACATGTGTCAATTTCCTATTGGTGAAACTAACCATTCACACCCAACAAGCATGCACTACACACACCCAATGCACTTCCAACTAATACACACCCTACAATGGTATGAATACACACACTATGCACTCCCATCTTAAAACACCTTAATATGATATGTTCAAGTGCACACAATCATTTCCCAACTAATTCACACACTAATGCCACACATATTACCATATGCTAATAAAACCCCAACAACATGCATTTTTACCAAAATACCCTTATGATATGCCGAACACATGCAAATGCATGCTCACAAAGACAAGCTCATACTACTAGGGGGAAAACGGGGTGTGACAACTCTCCCCTACTAACAAGAATTTCATCCTCGAAATTCTCACCTGAACTGAACAACTGCGGATACTGAGCTCTCATCGACTCTTCCGGTTCCCAAGTCGCTTCCTCGACTCCGTGATGGTTCCATAACACTTTTACCAATGGGATCTGCTTACTTCTCAATTGTCTCACCTCTCGGGCTAGAATGGCTCTTGGTTCCTCGTCGTAGGAAAAATCTGGCTATACTTGCACATCCTGAACCGAAAGAACATGTGACAGATCTGATTTGTATTGACGAAGCATCGAAACATGGAACACATCGTGCAACTTTGCCAACTCCATCGGTAACGCCAATTTATAGGCTACCGGTCCAACCTTAGCCAAAATCTCATAAGGACCAATGAAACGAGGACTAAGCTTACCTTTCTTTCCAAACCGAAGAACTTTCCTCCAAGGCGAAACTTTAAGGAAAACCTTGTCCCCGATCTCAAAATGCACGTCTTTCCTCTTCAAGTTGGCATAAGACTTTTGTCGATCGTTGGCCGCCTTCAAATTTCGCTGCACAACTCTGATCTTTTCTTCGGTATCTCTAACCAACTCTGGCCCAATCACTGATCTCTCGGATAGCTCAATCCAACAAATCGGAGTTCTACACTGCCGACCATACAAAGCCTCATATGGTGCCATACCGATGCTCGACTGAAATCTATTATTGTAGGCAAACTCCATAAGTGACACGTATCTATCCCAACTACCCGAAAAATCCAAAGCACAAGCCCTCATCATATCCTCTAGAATCTGAATGACCCGCTCTGACTGACCATCGGTCTGAGGGTGAAACGCTGTACTGAAGTTCAACTTAGTGCACAAAGCTCTCTGTAACTCTTTCCAAAACTTGGAAGTAAACCTCAGATCCCGATCTGAAACTATGGATAATGGCACACCATGCAAACGAACTATCTCATCCACATAGATACTGGCCAATCTATCCATCGAGTAGTCCACTCTAACTGGTAGAAAGTGAGCTGACTTCATAAGCCGATCCACTATTACCCAAACTAAGTCATGCTTCTTCTGAGTCAAAGGCAAACCAGATACAAAGTCCATGGCTATATCATTCCACTTCCACTCAGGAACGGATAAAGGCGTAAGAAATCCCGAAGGAACTTGATGCTCGGCCTTTACCTGCTGACATGTAAAGCACTTAGATACAAAATCCACGATGTCTCTCTTCATACCGGACCACCAATAAAACTGTTTCATGTCCCGATACATCTTCTCACTGCCAGGATGCATAGTAAAAACTGTACTATGCGCCTCACTCATAAGCTGTCTCCTCAACTCCTCAGACTCTGGCACACACAAGCGACTTCTGAACATAAGCACCTCATCCTTAACTGAGAACTCTGACTGCTTACCCGATCTGACCTGTTGCACAAACTGCTGTAGCCTCTCATCATCCTTTTGAGCATCCACAATCCTCTATCTCAAGGTAGGCTTCACACACAACTGAGCAATCAAAGCCCCATCTGAACCAAACCACCATCTAAACCGTCTCAGGAACCAAGCTAAAACTGACTTCCGACTCAAGGCATCAGCGACTACATTGGCCTTACCAGGATGGTAATCCACAATGCAGTCGTAGTCCTTAAACAACTCAAGCCAACGGCGCTGTCTCATGTTCAACTCTTTCTGTGTGAGGAAGTACTTCAAGCTCTTATGGTCCGAAAAGATCCTACACTTTTCCCCATACAGATAATGACGCCAAATCTTCAAAGCAAAGATCACAGCCGCCAACTCTAGGTCATGCGTTGGATAGTTCCTCTCATATGGCTTTAACTGTCGAGAAGCATAAGCCACGACCTTGCCTTCTTGCATCAAAACACATCCAAGACCAACACCCGAAGCATCACTATAAATGACAAACTCTTTACCCGAAATGGGTTGAGTAAGTATAGGAGCCTCAACTAGCAACTGCTTTAACTGATCAAAACAAGCCTGGCATCTATCAGACCATTCAAATCTGACCCCTTTCCGCAATAATCTAGTCATCGGAGCGGCAATCACAGAAAAACCCTTTACAAATCGATGGTAGTACCCTGCTAAACCAAGGAAACTCCTCACTTCCTGAACATTTCTAGGCGCTTTCCAATCAACTATCGCCTAAATTTTGGCTGGATCCACCTGAATACCTCTAGCTGAAACAATGTGGCCAAAAAACGACACTTCCCGAAACAAAAAATCACACTTGCTAAGCTTGGCAAACAACCGATGCTCTCTCAACATCTGCAAAACCAATCTGAGATGCTCTTCATGTTCACTCTCATCCTTGGAATACACCAAGATGTCATCAATGAACACTACTACAAATCGATCTAGATATGGCCTAAACACACGGTTCATTAAATCCATAAAAGCCGCTGGGGCCTTGGTCAAACCAAACGGCATCACAAGGAACTCATAGTGGCCATACCTAGTCCGAAATGCAGTCTTAACCACATCTGCATCCTGAACTCGAAGCTGATAGTACCCTGACGGAAGATCTATCTTGGAGAAAACACCCGCACCATGAAGCTGATCAAACAAATCCTCAATCCTAGGTAACGGATACTTATTCTTCACTGTGACCTTATTGATCTGCCTATAGTCAATAAACATCTGCAAAGATCCATCTTTCTTCTTGACAAACAGAACTGGAGCTCCCCAAGGAGATATGCTAGGTCGAATAAATCCCTTATCCAATAGCTCTTTTAGTTGAGTCTTAAGTTCTCTCAACTCTACAGGAGCCATCCGATAAGGTGCTTTCGATATAGGTGTGGTACCCGGCATAATCTCAATGAACAACTCGACCTCTCTCTCAGGAGGCAAACCAGGTAACTCACTCGGGAACACATCACTAAACTCACGTACTACAGGAATATCCTTAATCTGAACTTGATCTCTCTAGGAATCCAACACGACCACTAGGAAAGCCTCACAACCTTTCCTGATAAACCTCTTGGCTTGCATCGCAGAAATCACATTATTCAAAGAACTAGCACCCAAACCTTTCAAAAACACAGGAGACTGACTTCTATCCTGAAGCACAACTGTCTTCCTATGGTAATCAACTACAGCCCGATGCTTACCCAATCAATCCATACCCAGAATCAGATCAAACTCTCTGAAAGGCAACTCAATCAAATCCACTGGAAGCACAACTCCCTCAACCATCAGAGGACAACTCCTAAAGACTCTACTCACATTGACACTATGCCCTAATGGACTGGTCACACATATCTCATAATCTAACTGATCAACGACATGCAACTTATCAATAATTTTATCTGTGCACAAGTATGAGTGTGTGGAACCAGGGTCAATTAGAGCATACAATTCAGTGTCATGGAGTAGGAACTTACCAGCAATAACATCAGGTGCATCCTGCTCCTCTCTGGCTCTCACAGCATAGGCTCTAGCTGCAACTGGCAACAAACGCTCCACTGTCTCCGATGCAGCACTCTCCCTAGGTCGACCACCTCGACCTCTACCACGGCCTCTACCACGGGTAGCCTGTGTAGCATTCGAACCAACCCTGCTAGCCTCTCTTTGAGAACTTAAATCCTTATACAATCTCGGGCAACTAGCCAAAAGATGCTCAGTGCTCCCACACTTGATGCACGCACCAGAGAGCCACCTGCACTCACCCCGATGAGTCTTACTGCAATGAGGATATACCGATGTAGTCTCTGATCTGCCACCTCTACCAGAACCTGATACCGCTACAGAACCCTGTCTTCTACCTCTAGAAGCCGAGCCAGATGATGACTCATCCTGCGGGTTCCTCGATCTCTTACCCGAAGATGAAGAAGATCCTCCGCGAGAAGGGTTCCTCCTCTGAGCCCTCTCTCTCAACACAGTCTCTGATCTCTCAGCCCTCATATCAGCTTCCACAATCTGATAATAACTTACCCCAGGCATACACATCAAAGAAATCAAAGCAATCTTCAAAGACTCATTCAACCCCGCTTCAAAATGCTTACATCTGAAATCATCTGTCATAACCCCACGCGGAGCATAGCGAGACAACTGATTGAACTCTTTCTCATAATCTGAAACTGACATGGTCCTCTGCCTCAAACTCAAAAATTGTGCCCATCTAGTATCCCTATAAGTTTGAGTAACATACTTCTTTGTGAACTCTCCCTCAAAGAAATCCCAAGTAATCGGATCCGGTAGCTGAGGATGCCTGCAAACCAATTCCCACCATTCAAAAGCGGACCCTTGCAGTAAAGCTAGTGCACACTCTGCCTGCTGGTCGGGAGGACACCGAACTTCTCTCAAAGCATGCTTCACTTTGTCTAACCACTTTTCAGCCAACTCAGACTCATCCAAACCTGTGCCATAAAAGTCTTCAATACCTGCCCTTCTCAAGTTCTCCATAGGGGCTCTAGGAGCAGTCACTCTCTCCAAAACCCTAGCCATGTCCTGATGCAATCTAAACATAGCCTCAAAAGGCATGGCTGCGGCCTCGGGCTGGACCCTAGCATGCTAAGCCGACACAGAAATTGATGGATCTACAGCGTGAGGGTTCACACTCTCAGCGGATTCCTCAAGTGATCCACGAGCAGAATTAGAAGCAATTTAAACAAATAAGAAACCATCGCACCAGCCAACACAGATCTATACACATACACATCTAAGCAACTCAACATAACATCAACAACACCCAGAAACGCCTAAACCGGGGCTCTGATACCAAAAACTGTAACACCCCCTACCCATACGTATGCGATCCCATCCGATAAGCAGTGAGATGCCATATGAGTCAAGGTGCCACCAAACAGATACAAAGCAAATCATACATACATTCATAACATACATACCGAAATATGGGATAAATAAAAACTTTAAGGGAAAAGAAAGCAATAGCTGATCATGCATTAATATAATAAACCATTACAACAATGTTCTGATCAAACTAGCTGAAACAAAAGATATTACATAACCAAAATATAAGTACAAAAGCGAAAACTATAACAAAACTGATACAAGAGAGTTCTATATAAAAAGAATCATCAAAGATTACCAAAAGCTAAGCCCTACACTAAAACCTTCTGTGTTGGCTTGACGGCGGCGACTCTCTCAAAGCAAAACTCCTTCCGCACCTGCACGGGTAAAAACACCGTGCTAAGCGATAAACGCTCAGTGGGGAAACACACATATGATATGGACGGCCACTCACAATGGTCATCAAGGCATAACACATTCACAATGGCAAATGCAATAGCTTAACATAATCCATATAAACATGCTCACAATTTAAAGCCAAACATTCCGCATCTCAAATTCATGTCCATTTCCAAAATAATCGAACATATATCTCATCATTATACTCATTCAGATATCACATTCATATAGTCAAATTAGAGCAGAGCAAACTAATCGAACACCGGCTGACTCGAGGTAGTGATAACGAGTATACTGAGGGTACCTTACGGGTACGAATCGATTACTGAGGGTACCTCACAGGTACAAATCAAAAGTCATTTTATTTTTATTAAAAACACAATATTTTTACTGAGGGGATCTTAAACAAAATCCAAATACTGAGGGGTTCATGAGAAACTAAACGGGGGACCTGATTGGGGTCCGAACTGAACTGAGGGCTGCAGCTAAAAGACTCTATTAGGCATGCCTAACTATCCACTTACTTGACTCTAGCAGGTTAAGCGTCGTTTAATTCATGTTTCAAAGTACAGCATACAATTCATCTGAAGAATCATGGTATCACTCATATAAAAGCATATGAAAGCATGACATGAATCACACAGTAGTATAAGTCCATTCAGAAGAAGTACGAAATTCATTTTTGTGTTTAAAATCGGGAAATTTTAGAAAATAGGCCGAACGGGGTGACCAAAAAGGTTGGCCGGTCACGACTCGTGACTGGCCTCCTCCACCTGGCTCGTCACGAGTCGTGACTGGGAGTCACGACTCATGACTAGCCTCTACCTTTTGCTAGTCACGGGTCATGACTGGCAATCACCACTCGTGACTGCCTTCTCTGGCAGGTCACGAGTCATGACTGGCCTCCTCTTGGCTGGTCACGAGTTGTGACTGGCAGTCACCACTCGTGATTGGCCTCTCTGGCTGGTAACGAGTCGTGACTGGCAGTCACTACTCGTGACTGGCCTCTCTTCTTGGCTAGTCACGCGATAGATAAGAACTGGAAACGGGAAATTCAACAGGATCACGATTTTCCATTTCTAGAATTCCCAGAACTCAAAAATCAATTCCAAAATTGAATCAAAACCATTCAAATCTCATCATACCTTCTAGAAGATGTCCCTTACAGTAAAAACAACATAAATACAACTCAATTCAGAAATCAAAACAACCAAAAACAAGCATAAACACATTCAAGTTTCTCAAGAACATAAACCCTAAATTGCAGTAACTTAAATTCTCAAACAAGATTTCTAAAACAAGTCCCAAACCTGAAATCCTTAGCTTCAAATCACTTAGCTCCACTAGTCCCAGCAATATCCTTGCCCTTAGGATCGCGAGGAGCCTCAGCTAAGCACAACACATCAAAGAACACCCAAAAATGCAAACCCTAAGTTAAATCTAAACCCAATGAAGAAGAAGATGAAAACAAAATGAAAATAATACATTTACTTACCAAAAAGGATGCAAAGAGATGATTAATTTCACCAATAAAGACTTGAAGGCACACTAGAGTTCTTAGAGTGAAGAAAATGAAGAAGAAGATGAGGGGCAGAAGGAAACGTAAATCTGCCATTCCCCTTCTTTCTTTCCTTTTTCTTTTTCTTTTCTTTGCCCTAAACATGTGTCAATTTCCTATTGGTGAAACTAACCATTCACACCCAACAAGCATGCACTACACACACCCAATGCACTCCCAACTAATACACACCCTACAATGGTATGAATACACACACTATGCACTCCCATCTTAAAATACCTTAATATGATATGTTCAAGTGCACACAATCATTTTCCAACTAATTCACACACTAATGCCACACATATTACCATATGCTAATAAAACCCCAACAACATGCATTTTTACCAAAATACCCTTATGATATGCCGAACACATGCAAATGCATGCTCACAAAGACAGGCTCATACTACTAGGGGAACGGGGTGTGACATTAAGTGTGCTCGAGGTATAGTAATACCGAGATGGGTGTACTCGGGGTAGCTATATAGCTGAAATTGATAGCAGTTATGGAAAATGTTTTATTTGATAAAATTGATCTGTGGACTGTCAGGAGTCTAGTGGTAAAATTTGGAGTGAAAATGAGGTCATTTGGATCTCCGAAATTTCAGTTGAAGTTTGCCTCTGGTTCGATTCAATTAAACTAGGGTTTGACCTACTTTTTAAAAATGGTAAATGAAGTTGAAATAATGTAATTTTGGAAGTGTAAAGGCTTAAAATAATTTTTAGTAATTTTTGACAGTATTATATTAGTGAATCATGGTAGAACCGAACAGTGTTGAATTGTACCAGCTTAAGGGAACCAGGTCCCAAATGGACTCCATTTGAGCTAAAATTTTGCATGGAGGCTATTTTTGATGTTTCAAGAGTGATGGAATTGATTGACTACAACCTCTAAACAACAACAACTACGGACTTGTTGGCCAAACTGCTACTGATTGTCCTCGGCGACATGACTAACTCAAAACCTGCATGGATACACACCCATGCTAAGCACAAAAGCTTAGTGGGGAAAAACATGTACTATGGATGACCACTCACAATGGTCGTCAGTCACAACACACCGTAAATATCCAAAACAAAATCATATGAATATAATTACATGGTCCAAATACACTTAAAGATCTCATATAATAAGTACATAAAATTGATCATAAACAAAATGTTTTAATCATAATCGTCCACATGGTCAAACAGAGTGACAATCTTAATTGATATTGCTTTTCATGTTTTATTAATCATACTTCTCATGCCACACATATCATTATATCCAGCCAGTAACTAATTCTCACAATAAAACAATTCCCACACATTAAAGAGTCATGAGTAAGATGCTAAAAGTCTAACTTCATATCCCAACATATTAATGCATGTCACACATATAGTTATTTTCATTTAATCACTTACTTCAAATCATTGCATTACTTTCGTGTCATTTACTCATGTTTATATTTCAAAGGAAATAACAAAACTGGACCGTGTAGGCATTCAAGGGTGTTACCACATTCTTACATAAGGATCCATACAGGATCTAAAAACACATAGGTGCGCAAAGCACTAGCTCATGCCACGTATAGGTCACAGTAGACAATGTGATCACATTCTTATTAAATGCTTAATCTCATACTTTCATACAAGTCTTCACATATATTTATTAATTCACAACTTATTGTTCGATTCACATACTCTTGTTCATTTAAGTCAAGGGGGTGGAGAACGAGTAACACATAGATACTCGAAGGTACCAAAAACATTATTTTCTTTTTGTTCAAAAACATTTTCGCATGGGATCTTAAATAAGATCCAAGATACAAGGATCGCAAGGATCCGATACAGAAGGATTGTGATGTTCCGGTTGGGGACCTGATCAGGGTCCAAATCGGATGGTTGCAGTAAACTAAACTCTGTAAGCATGCCTATCTATCCACGACTCGACTAACGCAGGCTAAACACATACTGGTTTCCTTTAATGATGTGCATGTTATTTTTTAATACTTTTTCAGAGGCGCATACTTTTATTGTAGACACATAATAATCATACGCATAATTCATTTATAAACTAAAGCAATGGCTCATATAAATTATAACAAACCATAACCTTTTATTACAATCACATCTTATTTTAATACATGCTTAAAAATTCAATTCAACTATAGCTTCCATGGTATAACATCTCCTAGTTTACACAATAGGTCACATGTAAATCATAAATAAAACCCATTCCAAAAATCTCAACAACATACCTTTATAGCATAGGAAAGAGTCTAGATGGACTCTGTCACGCTCGCGACACCTATCGCGCTCGCGAAAGAGACAAACATCACATGCTGCCAACCCCAGCCAAATCTCAACGAAACATTAAACTTGGTCAAACTCATATCCATTCTCAATTACATATAATTTCACATATAAACATATTTATTCTTATAATGTCTATAATAATTTCATAAACATTACTTCCATAATTACTTATTAAGCATAGATACTATTTACATACCTTTTAATCCATATGTAGCTTTTACTAGTCACATAAGTACTATCAGAGTCCCAGCCAAAACAACATCTTTTCTATACAACTAAGACTTATACATTTTAGTTCGAACTTGGAATGGCATTCCAAGCTTGCTACATATCCTAAGAAATTGGAAATCAGAGCCTCGTAGTTCTAAAGATTCAAGATATAAATTGCAGTATTTTCACTTATATTTTAATAACATTTCGTGCCATATCACTTTCGGATTAATCGGAGGGTGGGGTTTTGACTCATTAAGCTTTAAAGCATCTTAGAATTTATTCTTATTTCTAACCTTAGTTACTTGTAATTCCAAGTGACCACCACTTATTTATTCTTCTAAAAACTCTCAACAGGTGATGGATAAGTTTTAGACAATTCCAGTGAAGTTCGGATGTATTTCAGAAAGAAAAACATATCGAAATACACAAACTAGAGGAGGAGGAAGGTGGGTATGGATTCCTGCAAACCAAAAGGTTCAATATACAAAATTCTAGTATTCTAGCTTAGCAATCTATTACAATTTTCACCATAGCACATACGGCTATATCCATAATTGTTCGACTAACTATGTCTTTAAGTACTTGAGTATTATTTCATAATGGTAACCTTAATCACTCAGATTCTTGAGTTGTAACCCTTTAATTAATCTTTATAAAACACCAAACATATGATGAATAAGTCTTAGAAAGGTTCAATAATGTTCGGGTGTATTTCGAAAGGAAAAACATACCAAATTACACAACCTAAAGAAGGGTAAAGAAGGGCAAGGGTTCATACCAACCAAGAGGCTCAAAATAAGAGGAAAAACCTTCAACAATCAGGTTCTATCGTGCTTGCAACAAGGGTCACGTTCACGACAGACGCCTCCCCCAAGTGCCCTACGAAAAACAGACTAATAAGGCAGCTTTTCACCTCCGACTTTGTACCGCCTAAACCAACCTTAACACTCATTTTTAGCGAAACCTTCCTTCTTACAAAATGATCATTAGGATGTTAGATTTCATATTCAACAAATTTCAGATCAATTAGACATTGGAAACGTCAGATATGACCCAAACAATGTACACTGCTCTAGTGAACCCGCCTAAGTAAAGATGCCTCAGTTTTTACCATTTTCAAGGGTCTTAGAACCAGAATTGGCTTCTGGTACTTCAGAAAAAATTTTAGATATATGAATTATCTTTCTAATGGAACTTGTTTCATACAATTTAGATATCTATAACTCGACTTATAGCTAAAATAATCACGAAAGGTCTAGAGAAATCTTGGCAAAGTTTCCACAGAAATTCAAACTCTCCACAATTAAGCAAATCAACACAACCAAAATAATACAAGCAACCAAATTTGACAAATAAATATCAAAATATCAAATCATCAACACACACATATACATATGTCAAAATAGGTAGATTTCCCAAACCTGAATCTCCTATGCTCCAATTAGCTTATATGATTGCCTCAACCAGCTATCATACTCTTCCATACATCTCGTCATCCAAATTCCTCCACACAAAATAAATCAAAAACTCAAACTTAAACCCAAAATACAAAGAACCTTAACCCAAGCTAGAGAAGATGAGAAAAAAGAGGAAAAAAAACTAATTACTTACCTAATCAACCTTTCAATTGCTATCCCATCCAAGAATTACAGCAGCAACGGAAACAATTGAGACAGGAGAGAAGAAGAAGAGGAGGAGGAAGAAGAAGAGGGGAAACGTGAGGGTGAGCAAAAAATTTGCCCCTCACTCACGTTCTCTCTCTTCTTAAATACCTCTCCCCTTTCATTCTTATCCCTTTGCTAAGTGTCACCTCCCTAATGGCCCAAAATAGATTTTTATGACAATTTTTCTATTTGATCCCTCAACTTTCCTTTAATCTTACATTAGCATAATACATAGATATAATTCTTACATTTTCCCACAATTAAATCCTTATGCCCTTCAATTAAGTCCTAAATTAATACCTTAAAAATTTGGAATCGACCGCACTTATTAAAACTTTTGCATTAATACCGAATTCATCCTTTCAGCAAACCTGACACCACAACTCACATACATTTGGTATATTACTGATCCATTCTCAAAATTTAGCCCTCATAGTTACCTATTCCATTCTGTTACATCCGAGTATACCAAAATGACCAAATTACCCTTACCCCCTTTTTCTTAATTCTAATCGTATCCTTTCTCCTACTTAATCACTTCGACCATCAAATCATACAGTTTTGATCACCGATATCCCTAGACATGTACAAATCCTTCTAGGGTACATTTCAGGGTGTTACAGTGATCATATTTTAAATGATGTGTAATTTGATTATTTATTAAGAATTATGGTATAAAATGAATAAAGAATGAAAAATAAGGGTATGCGAGTTTACTTGAAATTAATAAGTATAATTATATATGTTAAAGTGTGATATTGTATTATGTTTACCATAAAAATGATAGAATATATGTATATTTAAGTGAACTTACGGTGCGAATGAAGTTTATATTGAATATTGAGTGAATTGAAAAGGAATTGATGGAAAAAGAATGAAAAGGAAGTGAAACTGTATTGTATTGCTTGATATTGTGGAATTTATCTTATTTGATATATGAAGTGGAAAAATGAATTAAATGATGATTTGTTCCTTGCCCTCAGTGTTCAGGTAGTAAATCTAGTTCAGAATATAGATGGCTAGCCATAGTGACATCAGTGTATGCCGCGGTAGCAAGTTATGGCGACTTGCAATTGTAGACCAATGACGGTCTACTTACAACTGTCAGTAAAGTGTAAAGTGTAAGTGTAGTGTAGTCGGAGTGTAATTTGGCCCCCTAGTAGCCACTCCGACCTTACCGGAGTGTAATTTAGCCCCCTAGTGGCCACTCCAATATTACCAAAGTCTAATATGGCCCCCTAGTGGCCACTTCGGTAGGTAAGGGCTATAGAGCCTAGTCCCGCATATCCAGTCTATTGATAACTACTCGGTGATACTAGGGGCAAATCAAGGAGAAATATATTATTTGAGAAATGCCGTGAAAAAGGGTATTAATGGAAAAATGAATAATTAAATGATTATATATAATTAAGTAATAAGATGAGATAAAGTGATAAGATAAGATAAATGTTAAGATAAGATATAAATAAAGATATGGTAAGGATAAAGATATGATAAGGATAAGGATATGATAAGAATAAGGATATGATACGATAAGGATAAAGATAAGATAAGATAAAATAAGATAAGGTCAAAAATAAAACTTGACTTAAAAATTGGTACTATAAGGACTAAAACGTAATTTACAGTAAAATATTTTGTTTGTGGATTAATTGATAAATTATAAGTTAAGAAGTGATTAGAACGTAAAAATTTTGTTAATTAATAGCACAATTATAAATAAAAGTAAGAAGGCAATATTGTAAATTGATAAAAGTTTAAGGGCATTATGGTAATTATGCAATTAAATTAATTAAAATAGTGATAAATAAGAAAACAAGTGAAAATGGGACTGAATTGAAAGAAATAGAAAGTTTAGGGGTAAAATGATAATTTTACACCTAATGGTTAAAAATGGAGTAATTAAGGGAATAAAGTGTAATTAAAATGATAATAGTCTAAAGAAATGAAAATATAGGGACTAAATGGTAATTTGGTGTGAAAGTAGTAATTTAGGAACTAAAATGTAATTATATAGGTTAGAAAATGATTAAGATGGAAAATAAGTGTAAATATGGGTGTTTTGGTAATTAAGAGAAAATCGAGGACATAGTCATAATTATTGAAAAAGATGAGGACCTAATCGTAATTTTTAAGTTTATAAGGTTAATTGAAGGACTAAAGTGTAAACAGTTAGTAATTTGATTATATGAAAGAATAAGTGATTTTTAATGATGAATTTAGTGTTTAATTGTAATTATTTAATAAGTGTAAATGTAAAACATATGGAAAATGAAGTAAATAAGAAAATAAAAGTAGCTAAGGGTATAATTGTAATTATTAGATAGTAAAGGATAAAATCATAAATTAATAAAAGTTTAAGGAGCTAATTGTAAATTTACAATAGTGTGGCTAATTAAGGGATTGAAGTGTAATTAATCAATAATATAGGTATTATATGCACAATTGATAATTAGTGAATAAATAATCAAGGATTATAGAATATTGATGTATAAATAAATATTAAATGTATAATAGTTTTAATTGATTTATATATGATAAATATGTATGTGTGTAAAACTTAACTAAGTTTAAGATAATAAAGTAATTGTAAATAAGTGACAATGAAGGGCAAAAAGGTAAATTAGTGGCTTTATTGTAAAGGAATGGAAGTAGGGACTTAAATGTAATTGACTGTAATAAGGTAATTGATAAATTTAAAGTTAAATTAATATTATTGTTAAGAGTATTGGTATAATTAATAGTGACACGGATAATAGAATTGGAAATGTTAAAGTATAGTGACAGAAAAGACAACACAGGAAATAAAAATGGTGAATGATCAAGGTAAGTAATTAATGTTCAAAAAATATGATTATGGAAATAAGTTGATTGTGCATGCATGTAGTAATAGTATGGAAAATTTATGATATGTATCTACTACTGGACATTTCAAATGCTCAGCGCGTAGTATTGTGATTGCGTGCAGGTTATAGAAAGAAAATAAGTGGTAGTGGCCGATTTTACTAATGATCGAAAGAATTTACGAGACAGCAAGGATAATGATGTAGGCATGGCATGTATACGATTGCAATGATGTGCTCTGATATGAGTCTAAATAACTCATATTTAATCTATGTTTTAAGTTGAAAATAATGATTATGTTTAGTTATATGTGTTAGAAATAGGTCTGTTTTATGTTTTCGTTTGAGTTTTTGTGTGTGTAGGAGAAAATGGAAAAATTGGAGAGAATGGAGAAGATTGGAAAAAAAGGAGTAGAAATAAGCCAAAGGAAGAAATCCTTCTGTCGCGAGCACGACAGATGTTGCGAGCGCGATAGGGATCGCCAGCAAAAGAGGAAGAAAAATAAACAAAGGAAAGAACCGTTCTGTCGCTAGCGCGACAGGACGCGCCTTTGAAGTGAGCGCAGGAGAAGGAGCAAGGCGCCGTCGCGAGCAAGGCCGATGTCACGAGGTCGCAACATAGCACGGAGGAAGATGCCGCGAGGAAAGTGGAGCGAGAAGTTAGGCGCGCTCTGTTGCGAGCGCGACGATGTTACGATCGCGACAGAGAGGTCCGTTAGACACAAATTTTCAAGTTTCACTTTGAAGGGTCATGTCTTTCCATCAACAATAGCAACCTTTATGAAGAGACAACTCAAGAGACATGTTCAGAGAATATAAATTTCATTTTATAACTGTAATTAGGAGTTGAACATTTTTATTAAGTAAAAATTTCTGTAAGTTTACAACAGTTTTTCTTTTTTAGTAAATTTGTTTAAGTTAGAATTTATGTTTTGAGAATAAGACTTTTGCAAGGAAGAAGATTACACTTGGTGCAGTGAAAAAGGGTTGAGAGATCTCTTTCTTCTATTTCTTATCTTTCTCTTCTTCTTTGTAATTATTATATGATGTATTTAAGAACTTGAATATTTTAATACTAAGTTTCATTATTCATATCATTTGGTACTTTTGTATGTAGAATTTTTATTGGTAATTTATGCATTGATCTTTATAAGTTTGAGTTTAGTCGAGAGATAAATTCATACTTAAATCTAATAGTTATTCATCATTTAATCATTAATTGAGAGATCATAATGTTTAATTGGCTGCTATAGGTTGTTTTCTATTCTTGAAATATGCATGTATAACACTCTAAGTCTTAGATGAGAATTGGGATTTACAATTACATATGCATGTTTTAGGCAATTCTATTTATGTCGAGAGAGTAAGTAGGAAATTTATTCAACTTGGCTTGCATGACAAGAATACTTTAATCATTAAAAATAATCAATTCAAGTTCCATTTTTATATTCATCATCATCCATCATTTTATCTTCTTTGACTATCAATAATTAGGCTTAATTACTTTATATGTTAGAGTAGTTTTAAATCTTCTTAATCATTATTTGATCATTGTAAACAAGATTAAAATTAAGTAGTAATAGTGTGCAAATTCACATTCCTCGTGGGAACGATATCTTAAGTACTATTCCGGTACACCGTATACTTGCGGAAAATTAGCACCTATAAAATATGCTAACAAGTTTTTGGCATCGTTGCCGGGGAGATAATGATTTTTGCCATTATGAATCTTGATTTAAGATTTTGGATTACAATATTTTCTTTTGTTTTAATTTGTTTGCGTGTTTTAGTTTGACTTTGTGTTTGGTTTTGATTTTTACAGGATTTGAAAGTTCATGCCTAGTACAAGGAGTTTTTTAGAAGAGCTTGAACCATTGAATCCTGAAATTAAATGATTTTTATCAAGTAACCGGAAATCCAATAGAAAAAAAGAACAAGATTAAAAGAACAATTATCATGGCTGAAGAACGAAATCCACCTAGACTAATGGACTTTGCAACCCCAGCATTGAGTGATGCTCAATAAGAAGTGGTAAGACCTACGGTAAATGCTAACTAATTTGAGATTAAAACTTCACTTTTACAAATGATTCAAAATAGTATTCAGTTTTACGGTTTAGCAAATGAGGATCCCAATGCTCATTTGGCGAATTTTCTTGAAATTTGTGATACTTTTAAAATCAATGGTGTTTCGGTGGATGCAATTAAGCTTAGGCTTTTTCCATTCACTTTGAAGGACAAAGCCAAAGCTTGGTTGAATTCACTCACAAGGGGATCAATCACTACTTGGGACCAACTGGCCCAAGCTTTTCTATCAAAGTATTTTCCGTTAGCCAAAACAACCAAGATTATAAAAGATATCACAACCTTTGTACAACATGAGAATGAATCTTTGTATGAGGCTTGGGAAAGGTTTAAAGAGTTGCAAAGGATGTGTCCACACCACAACCTTCGAAGGGAGCTTTTGATGCAAATGTTTTATAATGGAGTTAACCCAACTACAAGAGGTACAATTGTTGAGCATTTTTTATAGATGCTAATTACCGCATGTATACGGTGTGCCGAAATAGTACTTAAGATGTCGATCCCACGAGGAAAGTGATTTACACACTATTACTACCTAATTTTAACCTTGTTTACAATGAAAAATTAATGGTAAAGTTGATTTTAAACTAATCTAACATCTAAATGAACTAAACCTAATTATTGATGGTCAAAGAAGATATAATGATTAATGATGATGAGTATAAAAATGGAACTTGAATTGATTATTCTTAATGATTTAAATATTCTTATCATGCAAGCCAAGTTGAATAAATTTCCTACTTACTCTTTCGACATAAATAGGATTGCCTAAAACATGCATATGTATTTCCAATTAACAATTTTCATTAATGGATTAGAAGATTAAACATGCAAATCTTAAGTGAAGTCACAACCTATTGCAACCATTTTAACACTATGTTTTCTCAAATAATGCCTTAATGATGATTTCCCATTAGATTGTAAATATGAATTCATTTTTCAATTAAACTCATACTTATAATGATCATACATAGTATCCCAATAGGAAATTCTGCAAGCAAGAACACATGAATTAATATGAACAATAAAATATTTAATATTAGGAATTCAAGTTTAGAATTTACATCACAAAATTTACAAAGAAAATTAAAGAGATAGGAAATGAAGAAGGAGATTTCTCAACCCTTTTCAAGTCACCAAAGGTACTCTTCTTCTTTGTATACTATCTTCTCTTCAATGCATAAACTCTACTTGAGAAAATTAGACTAAAAAAACTGAAAGAACTCTTCTAACTTACAGAATTTTTACTTAATTAAATGTTCAACTCCTAAAATTACAATTAATAATAATATTTATAATGTTCTAATTGTGTCTCCTCATATGTCTCTTGGCAAGGATTACAAATGTTGGTGGAAAGGCATAACTCTTCAAAGTCCAATTTGAACTTTTGTCTCTAACGGATCTCTCTATCGCGATTGCGACATCGTCGCGCTCGCGACAGAGCACGCCTCTTTCATCGCTCCACCTTCCTCGCGTTTGCCTTCTCCGTGCCCTGTCGCGACCTCGCGACGAGTTCCTTGGTCGCGACAGCCTCTCTTCTTCACTTTTCTTCCTTCTTCCTTGGCTATCCTTTAGCTCGTGCTTTCGCGCTCGCGAGAGAACCTCTTACTCCTTTGCTCATTTTGGCTGCTTTTCTCCATCTTTCTCCATTTTTCTCCTACACACCCAAAACTCAAACAAAAACATAAAACACTCCTAATTCTAATACAAATAAACACATATGAATACTATTTTAATCTTAAAACATTGGTTAAATATGAGCTATTTAAGCTCATATCAAAACCCCACACTTAAATATTTGCTTGTCCCCAAGCAAAACACTCAAACATTCCAAACAAATAACACAAAATAAACACAGGATTTTGGAGCTTACTTATACATTTGACAATTATTTGAAAATCTCATGTCCATACTTTAACCTCTAACTCATTAGCCTAAATATGCAACTCCCTAAACGATATCATTCTTTATAAAACTTTAACCCCTATATATAATTGGAAAAACATGAAATTCCAAAACACAAGGATGTTTAATCTCAAGAAATCAAGTATCTTAACACATGTATAAATTATTTCACACAGAACATTGCCTAAGATAATTGTCACTCAAACACTTTTTGCTTTCAATCACTCAATCTCTCAAGTGTTTATAGGTTAGTGTTTCTCTCATTCCTTAAATATGCCATTACATACCATAGGCTTGTAATTAGTAAAAATCTCCACTACTAGTATAAGGTAGTAAAGAGGATCAAATGGTCTTAAAAATGGTTATAATGTGGCTTAGGTTAGGGTAGGAAACTTTTGGATTTAGGTAGCTAATATTGTGTAGAGAAAAAGTACCAATATAACTTAGGAGATTGAAAATAAAATTTGCACAAAGCATGATAGTCTTACACTTTTCTAATTCCCTGCTTGACTATACAATTTTTAGCTAGTTCATTGTGTTTTTCTTTCCTTTTTTTTTTCTTTCTTTTTTTTTTCTTCTTTTTAAGGATAGCAAGAAAAATTAGCATGGGTGCGTTTTACGCTCCATCCCACACATAAGCAATTTTTGATATACATCATGCTATTCCTCCTTATTTTTATTCTTTCCTTAAGAGACTAGCATTTCTAATACTAAGTTTCATAACAAGGGAATTTTAATTTGTACTACTTCATGCTTGTCACTAATACACTAATACACATCTCCATTGCTATATCAATCCAAATCTCTCCACAATATGGGTAATTCATAAGAAATAGGCCAATGTTTACTCAAAAGAATATGGCTATGCATGTGCTTAAACAAGAAAAATAATTTTTAAGCTCAAACTTGGCTTCCTAAAGTCAAAAGGTAAGGAAATTTAAAGCAAGCCAAAAATGGTTCATTCTAAATGCCCTTATCATATCACATGTACATCCCATACTAAAATGTAGTCTCAAAATTTACCAAAAATAAGTTCTGGAGGATACGGCATACTAAGGCTCTCATATAAAGAAAACATATCATTGTAAAAGGCTCAAAAGCTCACATAGGCTATAAGTTAAACTATCATAGGCAATAAGTTGGCAAAAATATCTTAATTTGTCACACCCCATCATGGCCCTAGAAGAATTACAGAGTTTTGTTCGAAAAAAAAGGTAAGTTTTTGTGCGAGAGTTCTGTCGCGGGCGCGACAGAGCCCTCCAGCAGTTTTCGAACTTCAGCTAGTTGGTGCGAGCGTAAGCATTCTGTCGCGAGCGCGACAGAACCCCCTCGCGAGATGTGTGCATAAGTGGGACTAAGAGACTTGGAGTTGTAGGGAGTTAACACATGGCATCGTAGAGGAGTGACAAGTGGCATCGTAGAAAAGTGACAAGTGGCGGCATAAGAGTTTGACAAGTGGCATTGTAGGAGTGTGCTAAGTGTCATTATAGGGAAGAGACAATTGGCTTGGCTTAGTTTGGCTTGGCTTGGCTTGGCTTGGCTTAAGATATGGATGGATTAAATGAGATGGTTGGCATTTATGGCTTGTAGATGGCACTTATGTGAGAGGATTTGGCTTCTTTGGGTTTGACCGGCCAACATTTGTTCATTTTATTCATTTCCTAGCTTTTGGCCCTTTTGCTTTTGGCTTTCCTCTTTTTTTCCTTTTCCTTGGTTTTTACCATGCTCCACCTTCCTCTCTTTTCTTCTCTTTTCATTTGCTCCTAAAGAAAATCATTTGGGTTGGGATGAAGAGAGTGGATTTTTGAGAAGAGGTAAGTAGTACTATTATGATAGCATTAGTCTTCTTCTACTACTTGGTTTCTGTTTTTGATTTAAAGTAAAAAGAAGAGTAACCCAAGTGTTTTTGTGTGGTTTTGGTACAAGCTGGAGGCAAGAGAGTCGATCAGGTAAAGAGAAGGTCGGAATCGAGTAGAAAGTACGAGATTGAGCTTTCTAGAGGTAGGGATCGTGTGTGAATATCATGTTGATTGCTTGTGCTACTTATGATATGTGTGTATATACTTATAAGTATGTGATTTGATTAAGAGAGTGTGTGTGTAAATGATAGAGTTTGATTTGGCAAATTATGCTTATTTGTCATTTGACCCCTGTGTGATGTTTTTGTCATAAGTATAGTTTTAGATGTCTAAATTGAGTGATTCTTGATCCATTAGAACAGACTTATATATCTATAAATGTTACAGAAATAAGCTTGAGCAAATTCTTGCTCTAAGACCCTTAAAATTTGCCGAAATAGAGGTGTCTCTACCTTGGCTGGTTCATTTGACAAGTTCAGATTATTTAGATCATATATGATGTTATAGATGTCCAATTAACTTGAAAATTATCCTATTTGAAAGCTAACATCCTAGGGAAAATTTATTAAGAAGGAAGTTTTGCCTAAAACTGTCGTTCTGATGTCAGTTTAGCCTGAACAAAATTGATGTTATTGGGTTTCTGTTTGGATTTTCGTTGCTCTATCACGAGTAGTGACGACTGTCACGAGTCATGACAGTAGGCCACTGTCACGAGTAGTGACATCTGTCACGAGTAGCGACAACCTCCACCCTTCTATTTTGACCATTTTATGTGTTTTCTTCCCGAATTGAACCCGTATTGCACCCGAACTTCATGGTAAGGTCCTATAGCATGTCCAACCCATTTCTAACCTTATGAAATGAGTATGTGAGTGGTTGTCAATTGAAATTATAGGTGATTAAAGTTATGGCATAAGAGTTTAATAATGAAATTAAATGTATATATATGCTTTTTAATTATTGAACATGATATGCATGTGATGTTGATCATTTATGATTGAATCATAATGTGTGAAGTCTATGAACATGTAAATTGCATTGTGTATTTGATTAGTTAGTAAAGTAGAGTGCAAAGATGCATTGATATTATATGGCTACATGCGAGTATATGCATAGGGTATATGTACACACATGGTTTGCTCCATTAAAATGTAAATAGTGTATAGTGTTCTTGAATGAACAGTAGAGTACATGCAATGTATCTGATATAGAGTATAGAGTCTTTATGTTTCGCCTGACTGGCCATAGCAGTGGATAGATAAGCATGCTTATAAAGGGATTATCGAGGGCAGCTGCCAAGATTCCGCCCCGTTTGGGCGAAGCGGGTCGACCCCCAAGAATGGTCATTTAATAGAGATAGATGAAAATGTTTTGTGACTTCGGTCTATCGAAAATGTTTTTATAGTGTCCCGTATCAGCAACTAAAGGAAGTCAGGCCCATTTTGTTAAACGTTGTGTAGTGAACTTGAGATGATTAAAAGTATTATTCTGGATAGATGCTATAGTACATGAAAGTCATGTTTAAGTACATTATAGTTCTGTATACAAGTATATGAATACATGAGCATGTTTACATGAATGTGGACATATGATAGCGTATATTTGAATAAAGGATATGTACAAGTTGTAGTGTACATGAATAAGTAAAAGAGTAAATGTTATATATATGTGAGCTCATAGTATTTGATATTTGAACATGCAACCTATACACGTATAAAAGCTATATGCATGAGCTAGTTGATTTTGTTACATGAATTGTGTGATTTATTTGTGACTTCGAAAAGAAGTCCTCTGCATTATTTTCATCCCCACTAAGCGTTATCGCTTAGCACGGATGGTTATTTCCGTGTAGGTTTACAGGTTCGGACCAGTGAGCGGACATCTGCGGGTTAAGGCCACTAGGAGTTTTGTTGTGATCTCTTTTTGTATAAAATAGAATTAGAGTTTTTACATTTTGAGTAACATCATTATGTAGATAGAAAGAACAGTGTTTATATGTAAATGTTAACTGTTTGGTATATGTACCGAAGATGTATATGTATAAAGCTTTTGTAATTTGTACAGTTTATATATGTTATAAGAGAAGTGTGTTTTGTTTGGCCCTAAAGATATTCTAATTATTTATTGTTATCGCTTCCGCTAGTGTATGTATATGTATACGTATGTACCCACGTGATGCCCCGATATCCCTTCCCGGGGGTATGGGGGTGTTACATAATTTACATGTGAAAAGATACCTAACTTAAAAGGAACCTACAACAAATTATTTTGCTATGCCATGGCCCTCACTATGTACAATAGAATGCCAAAGTAAAACAAAAAATACTATGCCTAAAAAGATATCTATTTAGACTAAAGGTCAAAAGTTTAAAGCTAAACATGCTTTAATTTTCAAATATGCATCAAATATATAAGCTCCAAAAATCATATGTCCAATAAAACCTAACAACACCCTAAACATAGACACATAAAACATATCCTAAATCTAGCAGTTCATGCTTCACAAGCTATACTACTCATGCATAATAAACAAATATATACAAACATGCATAAATATGAAACCAAAAACAGAGCATACAACCCCCCCCCCCCCCACACACACTAACTTAAAGGACACAATGTCCCCATTATGTGGAAAGAAACATACTAAAAACAACTAATACAGCTAACACAACAAACATCATAGAAAAACATAAAACATACAAAATAAAGAAAATGATAAGAGAACAAACTCAGAAACTCCCACTATGGGAGCTAGGTAGAGAAGGAGAAAGGTCCACATTTTGCTTGCGAAAAAAACTGAGGAGCTTCCTAGTCATACTCTTCTAATTTTTTAGCACAGCCCTCACATCAGTTTCCAGCACATCCATGCGCGCCGCCATGCTTTGATTAGTGGCTTCAATGCCATCCAATCTATGCATAACACGATCAAGACTGGCAGCAAAACCCGCAGCAGCATGCCTACCAGTAGGAATGTCATCTCCATCAGCCTCCTCGTCTTCAAATGTTTCCGCATCGGAAGAGTCATGAGCCACAGCTGCAGAAGATGACTCGGGAGCCTTCCCTTTCCCTTTATCAACGCTTGCACTTTCGACCTGCGAACCACGAGCAGCAAACTTAGGCGGCCAACTGCCCTTTGTTAAAAGGTTAGCATGCCTCAAATAAACAACATCAAGCATGGTTACCGAGGTACCTTCTTCTAAATGAAAATTATGCAAATCGCCTAAACATCCTAAAATGATACCGGTAACCATGTGACATATGCCCACAGTTTTACTTTTAGCAATTGAAGCGTGATACAACCCATCAAACATAAAATCAATAGAGCATGGGGTTTTCTTTGAGAGCAATAAATCTAACACAAATAAATCTTTAGTCTGCACTTTGGAACTTTTAACTCTACCAAATAAGGCATGACACAAATATTTATGAAATAGCATTAAAACATCATCCTTAATTTGGCGATTAGTTGAATTTTTATTATAAAATGCATCTAGACCAGTCAACCTCTACCAAACAGGTTTAGGATCAAACAAATGAGGATCAAAAATCTTTCCATTTAATGGAAACCCAAACCAATCATGCATTTCTTGAAACCCAAAAATGTGTTCATTACCCTGATGTCTAAATTTGAACTGAGTGTGACAGTTATCCACATATTCAAGGGTAACAAAGAATTCTAAGGCCCAAGAACGATTAACAGGAAGAGTCAATTGAACAAATTTACCCCATTTCATGTATCTCAAATACTTTTCAAAGGTTTTATTAACACCCAAAGTAGTTAACAGATTGAAATCTATATGCCACATAACTACATACGTTTTCTTATAAAAATATTCAAACTTCTCACCTTCTTCTTCAAATAAAATAGAGAAAGGGCATTCAAACCTATTTTGGAGCCTCACAACATCAGGACGTTCACTGGACTCCGCTGCTGCTTGTTTCCCCTTGTCAGCAACATGCTTGGTTCTTACCATCGTGGGTGTGAAAGAAAGACAAAGAAACTTGACTAAAGAAACTCACAAGCAAAAGAAAAGAAGAAAACAAGAACTGGAAAGCCAAGATTCTTGAGAGAGAAGAAGAGAGAAATCAAAGAGAGAAAAGAGAGAAAACACAAGAGTCGTGAATGAAAAGGAAAAGAAAAACAGAGTTAGGGCTTATAACAAATAAATGGGTGTGAAAAATAGGGCTTCAACAGTTTGAATTTCAAAATTTTTCAAATTCCGTGTTTTGTCACGACAGAGACCACATTTCGAAAAATTATCTCGCGATAAAAATTTTCGTCACCTCTCTGTCGCGATTGTGAAAATTTCACGCTCGCGACAGAGAAGAACATTAAAAATCCAAAAAGAGTTTGTCACGAGATCGCCAACGTCGCGCCGGCGCGATGAAACCTATAAAACACTTTCCCCACTCTGTCGCGATCGCGACAACTTCGCACTCGCGACAGAGAAGAAAACTTAAATATCAACTTTGTTTTCGTTTCAAAATAACATCACAAATTAACATAGAAAAAGATCTTACAAATTAGGAGCATCTGTAGAACAAAAAGAATAACATTAATACATAGAAATAACACTCACATATACTATAACAAATAATTAAAAAGAAAAATAATGTCAATTAACCTTCAAACCATTTTTAAAGAGATAAATGAAACCTCCCTTCAATGAAAGGTTTCCTCCAAATATACATTACATCTTTGACCATTGGCTTTAAATAATTCCCCTTTATCATTTTTGAGTTCTAGAAAACCTTGATCAAAGATTTGAGTGACTTCAAAGGGTCCACTCCATCTATATCTTAATTTTCCCGGAAAGAGTTTCAATCTTGAATTATACAAAAGAACCTTATCCCCAATGGTGAAATGTTTATACCTTATATGAGCATCATGCCATTTTTTAGATCTTTCTTTATAGATTTTAGCATTTTCATAGGCAAAAAATCTTAACTCATCGAGCTCATTCAATTGCAAACATCTCTTGACACTTGCATCCTTCAAGTCATAATTCAATGTTCTAATGGCCCAATATGCTTTATGCTCTAACTCCACAGGAAAATGACATGCTTTGCCATAAACCAACCTATATGGTGTCATACCAATAGGTGCCTTAAATGCTGTACGGTATGCCTATAAAGCATCATCCAATTTATGTGCCCAATCCTTTCTAGAATTAGAAACAGTTTTTTTTAATATCCGCTTAAGCTCCCTATTGGACACTTCCACTTGACCACTTGTTTGTGGGTGATATGGTGTAGCTACCCTATGGTGCACACCATATTTATGTAATAAAGAATTAAAAGAATGGTTAATGAAATGCTTACCTCCTTCACTTATGATGGCTCTTGGCACTCCAAACCTTAAGAAAAGCTTCTTCAAAAACTTTAGCACTACCTTTGAATCATTAGTTGGTATTGCTTTTGCTTCAACCCATTTGGATACATAATCTACACAAACCAGCATGTAATTTTGCCCAAAAGATGTGGGGAAAGGACCCATAAAATCAATCCCCCACACATCAAATACTTCAACTTCCAATATGTTATTCAAAGGCATTTCATCTCTCTTACTAATATTACCAGCTCTTTGACATTTATCACACTTAACAACAAACAATCTTGCATCATGAAACAAAGTAGGCCAAAAGAAGCCACATTCAAGCACCCTAGAAGCAGTCTTATTAGCACCATTATGACCCGAATACAAAGCAGCATGATAATGTGTCAAAATGTTTTGATAATCTTCCTCACTTACACATCTACGAATTATGCCATCCCCACTTATCTTAAATAAATAGGGTTCCTCCCAAAGATAATTTTTGACATCATTAAAAAAAATTTTCTTTTGGTGCCACGTCAAACCATTAGGAACAATACCAGCAGCATAATTAGCAAAATCAGCATACCAAGGTACATGCACACTTTCAAGTGACATTAATGATTCGTCCGGAAAAGACTCATTAATGCTATCACCTAAAGGTTCATCATTGTTTTCTAACCTTGATAAATGGTCAGCTACTAAATTTTCACTTCCCTTTTTATATTTAATAACAAGGTCAAATTCTTACAATAATAATAACCAACGAATTAATCTAGGTTTGGCATCTTTCTTAGCAAATAAGTACCTCAGTGCAGCATGATCCGTATAAATAATGACTTTAGACCCTAACAAGTAAGATCTAAATTTGTCACATGCATAAACTACAGCTAACATCTCTTTTTTAGTGGTTGTGTAATTGATTTGAGGAGGTGATAAAGTGTGGCTAGCATAATAAATCACATGCAAATTCTTACCATGCCTTTGCCCTAGCACACATCCCATAGCTAAGTCACTTGCATCACACATGATCTCAAATGGCAATTCCCAATTAGGAGTGGTGATAATAGGTGCACTTACAAGGGCTTTCTTCAAAGTATATAAAGCATGCATACATTCTTCAGAAAATTCAAAAGGCACATCCTTTATTAACAAGTTAGTCAAAGGTTTAGCAATCAATGAAAAATCCTTGATAAATCTCCTATAAAAACCAGCATGACCAAGAAAAGATCTTACCCCCTTAAGTGTAGTGGGTGGAGGTAATTTCTCAATCAATTCTGTTTTTGCTCTATCTACCTCAATCCCTTGACTTGAAATCTTATGCCCTAAAACTATCCCCTCATTTACCATAAAATGGCATTTCTCCCAATTAAGAACCAAATTATTTTCTTCACATCTAGCCAATACTTTATCTAAATTTTGTAGACAAAGCTCAAATGAATCCTTATAAATAGAAAAGTCATCCATAAAAACTTCCATTATATCCTCAATCATATCCCCAAATATTGAAGTCATACACCTTTGAAAGGTAGCTGGTGCATTGCATAACCCAAAAGGCATTCGCTTATAAGCAAAGGTCCCATATGGACAAGTAAATGTGGTTTTCTCTTGGTCACTAGGGTAGATAAAAATTTGAAAATATCCTGAATAACCATCTAAAAAACAGTAATGAGAATGGCCAACTATTCTCTCCCACATTTGGTCAACGAACGGTAAAGGAAAATGATCTTTCCTAGTTGCTGAATTTAACTTTCGATAGTCTATACACACCCTCCAACCGGTGGTGGTTCTAGTAGGAATTAGATCACCCTTCTCATTTCTAATAATCGTCATACCTCCCTTCTTTGGAACACAATGTATTGGACTTACCCAATCACTATCCGAAATTGGATAAATGATCCCAGCATCAAGCAACTTAATAACTTCTTTTTTCACTACCTCTTTCATGTGAGGGTTAAGCCTTCTTTGCCTATCAGCTTTAGGCTGACATTCATCTTCTAAGTTTATCCTATGCATGACAACATTAGGACTAATACCTTTTAGATCAGAAATCTGCCAACCAATACTCTTTATCCTTTTTTTTACAACCTCTAACAATGCATACTCTTGTGCACTAGTAAGTTTGTTAGAAATTATTATAGGCAAAGTATGATTAGGGCCAAGAAATGCATACCTCAAATGATTTGATAGTTCTTTTAATTCCACATTTGGAGGACTTACAATTGAAGGTGGCAAAGGTTCTTTATTTCGATAAAGAAGTTCTGGCCTTAAGCTCTCTTGTTCCATATCTTCATGAACCTCTTCCTCCATGTGAACCTCCTCTTCACCTGCATTTTCCATTACCTCCAAAACGCAAGCATTGATTACATCTATTTTCATGCAATCATTTTCATCCATGGGATATTGTAAGGCTCTATCCATATGATATTCCACACTATCATCCCCTACTCTTAAGACTAAAGTGCCCTCATAGACATCTACTAAAGCCCTTCCAGTCCTCATGAAAGGTCTTCCCAATATCAATGGACATTTCACATCATATGCAAAATCTAAGATCACAAAATCAGCAGGTAAAATAAACTTATCCACTTTTACCAACACATCTTCAATTGTTCCATAGGGTTTCTTAATAGATTGGTCAGCTAATTGCAAAACCATGGAAGTAGGTTTAACATAATCCAACCCTAACTTTTTAAAGATAGACAAAGGCATGAGATTTATACTTGCCCCCAAATCACATAAACATTTAGGAAACACTACATCTCCTAATGTGCATAGAATAGTAAAACTCCCATTATCTTTAAGCTTAGTAGGCAAATTATTAGAGATTATGGAACTACATGCCTCAATTAATGTAATAGTGCATATATCTTCCCAATTTCTTTTCCTAGAAATTAAATCTTTAAGAAATTTTGCATAATTAGGAATTTGTGTAATGGCCTCAATAAAATTTAAATTGATGTGCAAATGCTTCAATTTATCAATAAAAGATTGGAATTGCTTATCTTAGTTTTGTCGCTTCAGGCGTTGAGGAAACGATGGACGAGGTTGAAAAACCTTAGAAGAATTTGCCTTAGATGCTCCTTCTGTCACGACCGTGACAGGCGTCGCGCTCGCGATAGAAGACTCTCCTCCTGCTGTCGCGCTCGCGCCTGGTATCGTGCCCGCAACATTACTTGGCCTTTCTTCTGTCGAGGTCACGACAGGCGTCGCGCTCGCGATAGAAGAGTCATTCTTCTTGTCATTTTCCTACAATTCTCCACTCTTGTTAGTAATAACATTTTCATTAGTATAAGATTTACCTAACCTCAAATTGATGGCTTTTAGATGTTCCCTTGGGTTCTCCTCCGTATTACTTGGTATAGTTCCTTGTAACCTTGAAGGTAAAGCCTTAGCTAATTGCCCAATTTGCACTTCTAAATTATGTATGGATGAGGCTTGATTCTTTGTAATCTGATCAAACTTATTTTCCAACCTCTTGTGGTTCCCCTCTTGCGAGTTAAATTTCATATTAATTCCCTCCAAAAACCTATCCATCTTAACTTCTAAAGCCCCAAACCTATCTTGAGGTTGTTGAAAACCTACACTCCTATTTTGGTTGTTACTATTTCCCCAAGAAAAGTTAGGATGCTTTCTCCAACCTGGATTATATGTATTATAGTAAGGGTTACCACGACCTTGACCTTGGATAAAGCTAACTTGCTCTTCGTTATTAGTTACTCCCAAATTACATCCTTCACTAGAATGTCCTAATTGCCCACAAATATTACAACTATTTTGCTGACTACCTCCCACTCCTAAACTATTAAGTTTATAAGTTAAGGCCTCTACTTGAGCTTGCAAAGCAACTACAGAATCAATTGCATGTACTCCCCTAGTATTAGAAGAATTAGAATCCCTTACTCTCTCGGTAGGCCACATGCAATTGTTCATTGACATTTTCTCCATTAATTCAAATGCTACTTTGGTTGTTTTTCTCATCAAGGATCCACCAGCTGCAGCATCTATTGTACCTCTTGTAGTTGGGTTAACTCCATTATAGAAAGTTTGCATCAAAAGCTCCCTTGGAAGGTTATGGTGAGGACACATTCGTTGCAATTCTTTGAACCTTTCCCAAGTCTCATACAAAGATTCATTATCATTTTGAACAAATGCAGTGATATCCTTTATGATTTTTACTGTTTTAGCCAAGGGAAAATATTTGGATAAAAATGCTTGGGCCAATTGGTCCCAAGTAGTAATTGATCCCCTTACTAGCGAATTCAACCAAGCTTTGGCCTTATCTTTCAAAGTGAAAGGGAAAAGCCTAAGTTTGATTTCATCAGCCGAGACACCATTAATCTTAAAGGTATCACATATTTCAAGAAAATTTGCCAAATGAGCATTAGGATCCTCATTTGCCAAACCATAAAATTGAATGCTATTTTGAATCATTTGTAACAATGAAGGCTTAATCTCAAATTGATTTGCATTTACCGTTGGCCTTACCACTCCTTATTGAGCACCACTCAAAGCAGGTGTGGCAAAGTCCATAAGTCTTGGTGGATTTTCTTCAGCCATGATAATTGGTCTCTTTTCCTTGTTCTTTTTCTTATTGGACTTCCGGTTACTTGACAAAAACCTTTCAATTTCAGGATTTAAAGGTTCAAGCTCTTCTAAAGAACTCCTTGTACTAGGCATGAACTTTCAAATCCTGTAAAACCAAAAATAAAACACAAAGTTAAACTAAATCAAACAAATTAAAACAAAAGAAAATATTGTAATCAAAAATCATAAATCAAGTTTCATAATGGTAAATCAACCATTCCCCGGCAACGGTGCCAAAAACTTGTTGAGCATTTTCTATAGATGCTAATTACCGTAAGTATACGGTGTACCGAAATAGTACTTACGATGTCGAACCCACGAGGAATGTGATTTACACACTATTACTACCTATTTTTAACCTTGTTTACAATGATAAATTAATGGTAAAGTTGATTTTAAACTAATTTAATGGTAAAGTTGATTTTAAACTAATCTAACATCTAAATTAACTAAACCTAATTATTAATGGTCAAAGAAGATATAATCATTAATGATGATGAGTATAAAAATGGAACTTGAATTGATTATTCTTAATGATTTAAATATTCTTATCATGCAAGCCAAGTTGAATAAATTTCCTACTTACTCTTTCAACATAAATAGGATTGCCTAAAACATGCATATGTATTTCCAATTAACAATTTTCATTAATGGATTAGAAGATTAAACATGGAAATCTTAAGTGAAGTCACAACCTATTGCAACCATTTTAACACTATGATTTCTCAAATAATGCCTCAATGATGATTTCCCATTAGATTGTAAATATGAATTCATTTTTCAATTAAACTCATACTTATAATGATCATACATAGTTTCCCAATAGGGAATTCTACAAGCAAGAACACATGAATTAATATGAACAATAAAATATTTAATATTAGGAATTAAAGTTCAGAATTTACATCACAAAATTTACAAAGAAGATTAAAGAGATAAGAAATGAAGAAGGAGATTTCTCAACCCTTTTCAAGTCACTAAAGGTAGTCTTCTTCTTTGTATACTATCTTCTCTTCAATGCATAAACTCTACTTGAGAAAATTAGACTAAAAAAATGAAAGAACTCTTCTAACTTACAGAATTTTTACTTAATTAAATGTTCAACTCCTAAAATTACAGTTAATAATAATATTTATAATGTTCTAATTGTGTCTCCTCAGATGTCTCTTGGCAAGGATTACAAATGTTGGTGGAAAGGCATAACTCTTTAAAGTGCAATTTGAACTTTTGTCTCTAACGGATCTCTCTATCGCGATCGCGACATCGTCGCGCTCGCGACAGAGCACGCCTCTTTCATCGCTCCACCTTCCTCGCGTTTGCCTTCTCCGCGCCCTATCGCGACCTCACGACGAGTTCCTTGGTCGTGATAGCCTCTCTTCTTCACTTTCCTTCCTTCTTCCTTGGCTCTCCTTTAGCGCGTGCTTTCGCGCTCGCGACAGAACCTCTTACTCCTTTGCTCATTTTGGCTGCTTTTCTCCATTTTCTCCATCTTTCTCCATTTTTCTCCTACACACCCAAAACTCAAACAAAAACATAAAACACTCCTAATTCTAATACAAATAAACACATATGAATACTATTTTAATCCTAAAACATAGGTTAAATATGAGCTATTTAAGCTCATATCAACAATAGATGTTGTAGCTGGTGGTTCTTTGATGAGAAAAACAACCAAAGCAGCATTTGATTTATTGGAGGAAATGTCAATGAACAATTGCATGTGGCCTACCGAGAGAGTAAGGGATTCTAATTCTTCTAATACTAGGGGAGTGCATGCAATTGATTCTGTAGTTGCCTTGCAAGCTCAAGTAGAAGCTTTAACTCATAAACTTAATAGTTTAGGAGTGGGAGGAAGTCAATAAAATAGTTGTAACAATTGTTGGCAACTAGGACATTCTAGTGAAGGGTGTAATTTGGTGGTAACAAATAATGAAGAGCAAGTTAGCTTTATTCAAGGTCATGGGTGTGGGAACCCTTATTCAAACACTTATAACCCTGGTTGGAGGAACCATCCAAATTTTTTTATGGGGAAATAATAGCAGCAACCAAAATAGAAGTGTAAGTTTTCAACCTACTAAAGATAGATTTGGAGCCTTAGAAGTCAAGATGGATAGGTTTTTAAAGGGGATTAACATGAAGTTTAACTCACAAGAAGAGAACCAAAAGAGGCTGGAGATGAAATTTGATCAAATTACAAAGAACCAAGCCTCATCCATCCATAATTTAGAAGTGCAAATAGGGCAAATTGCCAAGGCTTTATCTTCAAGAATACAAGGGAATTTACTAAGCAATGCGGAGGAAAATCCAAGGGAGCATCTTAAAGCCATCAAATTGAGGTCAGGTAAATCCTACACTAATGAATCTATTAATACTAATAAAAGTGGAGATGTGCAGGAAAATGGGGAGCAGAATGACCATTCTGTCGCGAGTATGACAGAGGAGAGAACAGACATGTCGAGAGCGCGGCCCTTCACGAGCACAACAGCAGGAGGAGAGTCTTCTGTCGCAATCGCGATACCTGTCGCGGGCGCGACAGAAGGGGTATCTAAGTCAAATTCCTCTAAAGTTTTTCAACCTCATCCTCCATTTCCTCAGCAACTTAAGCAACAACATCAAGATAAGCAATTCCAATCTTTCCTTGATAAATTAAAGCACTTGCACATAAATTTAAATTTTATTGAGGCTATAACACAAATTCCTAATTATGCAAAATTTCTTAAAGATTTAATTTCTAAGAAAAGGAATTGGGAAGACATATCTACTGTGGCATTAACTGAAGCATGTAGTTCTATAATCTCTAACAATTTGCCTACTAAGCTTAAAGATAATGGGAGTTTTACTATCCCTTGTACTTTAGGGGATGTTGAGTTTCCTAAATGTTTATGTGATTTAGAGGCAAGTATTAATCTTATGCCAATGTCTATCTTTAAGAAATTAGGATTGGATTATATTAAGCCTACATCATTGGTATTGCAATTGGCTGACCAATCAATTAAGAAACCATTTGGAATTGTTGAAGATGTGCTTATGAAAGTAGATAAATTCATATTGCCTACTGACTTTGTTATGTTGGATTTTGCTTATGATGTGAAATGCCCTTTTATATTAGGAAGACCTTTCATGAGAACTGGTAGGGCTGTAGTTGATGTATATGAAGACACTTTAGTCTTGCAAGTAGGGGAAGATAGTGTAGAATATCACATGGATAGAGCACTAAAATACCCCATGGATGAGAATGTTTGCATAAAAGTTGATATTATTGATGCATGTGTTGTGGAAGTAATGGAAAGTGAAGATTATGATAAGGAAAGTAATGAAGATAAAGTTCATGAAGAGGTAGCACAAGAAAGCTCAAGGATAGAAACTTTATTCAAAAATGAAGCACCTTTACCACCATCTATAGTAAGTCCTCCTAATGTGGAATTAAAAGAACTACCCTACCATTTGAGGTATGCATTCCTTGGCCCTAATCATACTTTGCCTATCATTGTGTCTAACAAATTATCTAACGAGCAAGAGTATTTATTATTAGATGTTATTAGAAATAGGATAAAGAGTATTGGTTGGCAAATTTCTGACTTAAAAGGAATTAGTACTAATGTTGTCATGCATAGGATTAACATGGTAGATGAGTGTCAACCAAAAGCAGATAGACAAAGAAGATTAAATCCAAATATGCAAGAGGTAGTTAAAAAAGAAATTATTAAATTGCTTGATGCTGGGATTATCTATCCAATTTTGGATAGTGCTTGGGTGAGTCCCATTCATTGTGTGCCAAAGAAAGGGGCGATGACTGTAGTAAAAAATGAGAATGGGGATTTAATTCCTACTAGAACCACAACCGGTTGGAGGGTGTGCATTGATTATAGGAAGTTAAATTCAGCCACTAGAAAAGACCATTTCCCTTTACCATTTATTGACCAAATGTTAGAGAGGATAGCGGGTCATTCTCATTATTGTTTTCTTGATGGTTATTCGAGTTATTTTCAAATTTTTATTTACCCTAGTGACCAAGAAAAGACTACTTTCACTTGTCCTTATGGGACTTTTGCCTATAGGAGAATGCCTTTTGGGCTTTGCAATGCACCAGCTACTTTCAAAGATGTATGACTTCTATTTTTGGGGACATGATAGAAGATATCATGGAGGTTTTCATGGATGATTTTTTTTTCTATGGTGACTCATTTGATCTATAGTTGAAAAACTTAGATAGAGTTTTTGCTAGATGTGAGGAGTCTAATTTAGTTCTAAATTGGGAGAAATGCCATTTTATGGTAGAAGAAGGTATAGTTCTTGGGCATAAGATTTCAAGAAAGGGGATAGAGGTGGATATAGCAAAAACAGAATTGATAGAAAAGTTACCTCCACCTACTACACTTAAGGGTGTAAGATCTTTTCTTGGACATGCTGGTTTCTATAGGAGATTCATTAAGGATTTTTCTTTGATTTCTAAACCATTAACTAATTTATTGATAAAGGATGTGCCTTTTCAATTTTCTAATGAATGCATGAATGCTTTTAATACTTTAAAGGAAGCTCTTGTAAGTGCACCTATAATCACTTCTCCTAATTGGAATTTACCATTTGAAATTATGTGTGATGCAAGTGACCTTGCAGTTGGATGTGTATTAGGACAAAGACAAGGTAAGTATTTGCATGTGATTTATTATGCTAGTCATACTTTATCACCTCCTTAAATTAAGTACACCACTACAGAAAAAGAGATGTTGGCTATTGTATATGCATGTGACAAATTTAGATCTTACTTGTTAGGGTCTAAAGTCATTATTTATACTGATCATGCAGCATTGAGGTACTTGCTTGCAAAGAAAGATGCTAAACCTAGGTTAATTCGTTGGGTTTTGTTGCTGCAAGAATTTGACCTTGTCATTAAAGATAAGAAAGGAATTGAAAATTTAGTAGCTGATCATTTGTCAAGGTTAGAAAATAATGAAGGACCTATAGTAGATAGCATTAAAATAAATGATTCCTTTCCGGATGAGTCGTTAATGTCAATTGAACAAATGCATGTACCTTGGTATGCAGATTTTGCTAACTATCTTGCTGCTGGGATTATACCTAATGGTTTGACATGGCAACAAAAGAAAAATTTCTTTAATGATGTCAAAAATTATCTTTGGGAGGAACCTTATTTATTTAAAGTAAGTGGAGATGGTCTTATACGTCGATGTGTGAGTGAGGAGGATTATGTGAACATCTTGACACATTGTCATTCTGCTTTATATTTGGGTCATAATGGTGCTAATAAGACAGCTTCTAGAGTGCCTGAATGTGGTTTCTATTGGCCTACTTTGTTTTATGATGCTAAAATGTTTGTTGCTAAATGTGATAAGTGTAAAAGGGCTGGTAGTATTGGTAAGCGTGATGAAATGCCTTTGAATTTTATTTTAGAAGTTGAAATCTTTGATGTGTGGGGTATAGACTTCATGGGTCCTTTCCCTACATCTTTTGGTCAAAACTATATATTGGTTGGGGTGGATTATATGTCAAAGTGGGGTGAGGCTCAAGCATTGCCAACCAATGATTCAAAGGTGGTGATCAAGTTTTTGAAGAAGCTCTTTACAAGATTTGGAGTGCCAAGAGCCATCATAAGTGATGGAGGTAAGCATTTCATTAACCGTTCTTTTGATTCATTATTGCATAAATATGGAGTGCATCATAGAGTAGCTACTCCTTATCATCCTCAAACAAGTGGCCAAGTAGAGGTTTCCAATAGAGAACTTAAATGGATCTTAGAGAAAACGGTCTCTAATTCTAGGAAAGATTGGGCACATAAGCTTGATGATGCTTTTTGGGCTTATCGCACGTCTTTCAAAACACCTATTGCGATGACACCTTTTAGGCTAGTATATGGTAAGGCATGTCATTTACCTGTAGAGTTAGAGCATAAAGCTTATTAGGCAATTAGGACTTTGAACTATGATCTTAAGGATGTTAGTATCAAAAGGTGTTTACAATTGAATGAGCTTGATGAGTTACGCCTTCTTTCTTATAAAAATGCAAAAATTTATAAAGAAAGATCCAAGAAGTGGCACGATGCTCATATTCGATATAAGACTTTCAAGGTTGGAGCTAAAGTCCTTTTATTCAATTCTAGATTAAAATTATTTCCTGGGAAATTGAAATCGAGATGGAGTGGTCCATTTGAGGTGGCACAAGTTTTTAACCATGGCTATTTAGAGCTAAAGAATAGTAAGGGAGAATTATTTAAAACAAATGGTCAAAGATGCAAAGTCTTTTTGGAGGAAACTTTTCATGGAAGAAAGGTTTCTTATATCTCTTTAACCATGGTTTAAAAAGTTACTTGTCATGTCTGTTTATTTTTGTACTTAGTATAAATTTAAGTTGTTTTGTATATTGCTAATTAGATTCTAGTATGTTTTGTTTTTAAAATATATATATCTTACTAATATAGTTTGTTTTTGTTTCCACAGTGTAGACACTGGGTCCCGAGTAGCCTTGATCAGGATTACCCGATGATGAAATTTAGCTATGCCGGCTTATAGGCAAAAAGATTGGAGTTCAGAAGTGATTTTCCTTGTCTTTTCGGTGAGTAAAAAGGGTATTTTAAAAATATTTTAAAAATATTTTTTAAATTATTTTGAAGAAGAAAAAGTGTGTTTTAGGTTGAGGGTATTTAAAAAAAAAAAAAAAAAAAAGGTGAAAAATGATGAAAAAATGAAGAAAGTAGGAAAAATGGAAAATGGGGGAAATGATTCGCGACGGAAGGGCGACGGCCAAGGGCCGTCGCGAATGTCCGTGCACGGAGCGCTGCGGAGCGTGCGTTCCGCGCTGCCGACGCCCTGGGCGTCGGTAGCTCTGCGCGCGCGACGCCTTGGGCGTCGCTCGCTCCGCGCACGTCGTGCGCGGAGACTCCGCGCATCCGCGCGGAAACGTGCGCGAGGCGCATGATTGACGCCCCACTTCGCCCACTTTTCGACCCCCACTCGATTTTCAACCGTTTTTGGACGGTTTTGGGTGGTTTTTGGGTAGTTTTTGATGATTAAAAACACTAGAAAAATTCAGAAATAGAGGAGGACGAATCAGGAACATTTTGGAGAAAAAAAAAACTGAATTTTGGAGCTTTGAGTTGAGAGAAAAAAATCCATCTTACACACTTGTTTCCAAGAGCTTTTCTTCAAGTTTTCAAGCTATTTTCTAAGGATTTTCACAAGAGAAGACAAGGAATTCAACACTTCTATCTTCAATTCTTCAAAACTGAATTTGAGGGTAATTATTCTTGGCTTTACTCATTAATTCTCTTGTTAATTTCATTTATTTTGGCTTCCAATTAACATATCAAACATGTAAATTCTCTTAGTCTCCATATTCTTCTTCTTATTTTTTATCTTCAATTATTCATATAACAAATAAGTTTTTAAATTCTATTATCTTTTTTTTCATGTCAAATTATTCTTTGTTCATGTAATTATGCATGTTTTAGGTTGTAAATACCTTTAATTTCTTAATGCTATATCATGTTTATTATTATGTTTTCTTTTGCATGTATGAGTGTTATAGTCATTATTTTATGCTAGTTATGCATGTCAAATAGGATTATTCTCATGTTACACATTTTTAATTCATGTCTTAACTATAGTAAAATTGATTGTCACTAATTTTCCATGCACGTTAATTACTAATATTAATAAGTTGCATTTGCCATGATACTTTCTCATCTTATGCATGTTAAATTGCATCTTAATTATTCTATGCATGTTAAATTGCATCTTAACTATTCTATGCATGTTAAATTACATCATGATTATTTTATGCATATTATATTTTCATGGTACATATTACCTTTTATGTTGTATTATTTCGTTGGCCTAATCACTAACATGAATTTCTTTTTTGATTTTTGGTTGCAAATCATTGTTTTATTCTCATTTGAGCATCCATGCACATGAAGGAGGAGTTGCGGGGTTTGGTATTTCCTTTATACATTTTTAATTCTCATTTCGTTTATATTTTTAATTTCCTTGTATATATTCATTAAATAAAATGTTTTCTTATGCACACCAAAATAAAAATCACCAAAATATTTTTACAAAATTAACTTGGATCTTTCATAATAAAGCGGGACCAATGTCCCAGTTTTCATCCAAAATAAGATCATCACATCCAGAATATTTTCTTTAATTGTGCATGCGGGGACCAAAGTCCTCATGATTAATAAATTCCACGGTTTTATGCGTGTTTGCACTTTTAAAAGGGAGTTGTATTCCGCTCCTTGTATTATTGTAATTCATTGCTTTACTTGCTAATTTATGGTTTTCCTAACATGTATAAATGCGCTTTTAGATTAAAATTGCATCGTGTGGAGAGAGAGCGAATTAATGATAATTAAAATTTGATCATAAATTAATCGAGGTAGAAATAGATGAGAAATCCCGGACCCAGCTCTAGTCTTTGGGCTCGAGAGGTTAGAGGTTATCCTCCAAAATACTTCTTGAGTCACGAGGCTTTAGCGCTAATCCTAGGCCTCATGGCTCAATATGGATAAAATGCGCAAGTCTTAGGCTCTCCGAGGCGAGAGAAACTTTCCCAATGTTCTATTGGGTGGCGACTCCATGATACCTCCTTGTTGCTCAACATAGACGCACTTGCGATTTATCGCAAGATGTCAACGGACCCGCAAATTCCCCGATCGCCCACGTGCGGGCGGTCCGAAAGGGCGGCGCTCGGGATCCGGCGCGCGTCACAGTGGCGACTCCACTGGGGACGATATGGTTCGAGATTTCAATTTGAAAATACCTCGTTTAACATTTATGGTTAAAATTTAATTCATAAATTCGCTTTATCTCAAAATTGCATATCATCTCATTAGAGCTTTAGATTAAGTTAGTTTGGTCCCTTTTCAAGCCCCGGTGCGTTCCCGAAGCACGACCTCATTTTCACTCAATTTGGGGAAGTGTTAAGGATAATCACCAGCCCAAGCCACGTACCTCAATGGTATATCAAAATGACGACCCGACCGGTCGCTATGCTTGTGATGAGCTAGACCCGTCGGCAGGGATCATGCTTGGGTAGCCTTAAAGTAACATCTCCCTTGTCCAAAGCTCATGTAATGGCAATAGATACTTCCACTAGGTGAAATGTATCGTAATATTATGCTTGCTATATGGGCCATCATATATTAAACGAAATCAATTTAATTAAATGGTCTTCATCAAAGGCTTTCATACCCTGGTGGGCCCATCTTAGTTAAGTTGAATTGTTTAAATACGTAATGGCCAAACACCCATACGTATGTAAATTAGATAGGAGCTGTTATGCTGCCGGTTTTTCACCGCGCACCATACGTGTCCATTGGGTTCCCCGTTAACTCATGGATCAAGCCCACCTAGGAAAGAGACCGCATTACCACGTGTGTGGGAGATACAAGGTTGGAAAGATCTATCTGCTTGCATGTGTTTGTCTATGTTGCATCAGCACGAGCATGCATTGCATTTTAATCATGCATCATCTTAACAATTTTTGCATTTCAGCCATCATAGATTCTCCTGGGTGGTCTAGAGGTCCCGACGGACGGTTAAGAAGGACGCCGCTTTTGGGGTTAACTGAGCTAGTGTCAGATCAGAGTTCAGAGTCAATCTCAGAAAATAGTGTGGGGTTTTCTTCCGAATCATCAACAGAAGTAAGCATGGCTAACCCATCAAATGAGTCTGATGCAGCCCGGGCAGTAATCGTTGAGGAAGTAGGAAAGAGAATGGAGGAATTTGAAGCCCGAATGATTGCAATGATGGGCAATCTTGCCGCCACTATAGTTGGGCAACAAGCTGCTGCTATTCCTGTCCGAGTACCAGCTGAACAAGAGGTTGTTAGAGAAGAACGTCCTGCTGCGGTTAACCAACCAGTGGTTGACCCACCTATTATTGAGCCAAGAGTACCTGCACCTATTGAGCGCAGAGAGGGCCCCAGGTCTGAAGCTGAATTTGGGGGAGATGAGCATGAGGAGCATGCAGTAGCTAAAGAAAAGTTGCCAAAACTGGATGAGGCAATGTGGAGGAAAATGGAAGAGAGATTTGAGGTCATGGCAAGGATGATGACCGTGGGAAAAGGAATGAACCCGGAAGACCGAGAGCTGGATGGGGATGACCTAATTCCCCAGAATTTTAAGATGCCGGACATTCCCAAATTTGATGGAACCTCTGACCCTGCCGCACACATCAAGCAATACTCGCTGGTCATGAAGGGAACGACTTTAACAAGAAAGCAGAAGATAGAATATTTCTGCTTGAGTCTCACAGGAGCTGCTATTGATTGGTACCATGGGCTTGACAGGAGATCCAAGGAGGACTGGGACTTGTTGACTGAAGAGTTCCGTAAGCAGTACGATTGCAGTACCCGGATGGAGGTCACTTTGAAAGATCTCGAGTTGCTACAACAGAAGGCTGGAGAGTCCTTCCACGAGTACCTTACTCGGTGGAGAAACCGGGTTATGGAGATGAAACGCAAACCGGACACTTTTTATCAGATCCGGCTGTTCATTCGAAATGCCAGCCCCTACTTGAGAGATGGATTGAAAATGAAGGGACTCAAGGATTGGGAGTCTTTGAAGGACATTGCCATAGAAGCGGAAGGAGAATATTTATCCAAGAGGGCAAATAGTGAGTCCTATGCCTGGAGGGGATACAACAATCAGGGGACGGCCAAACCAGTAGGTTCAAGCAGTGGTAACAGAGTTGGGAAGACTGCCGAGGTGTCTGCAACCGGCGTAAGTCAGAGGTATTTCTCCAACTTGGGTAAGCCTTTATCATGGGTGCTGAAGAGGCTAATAAAAGAAGGAAAACTGCGGCCCCTATCACCTAAGCCGGCCAAAGCCCAAGGACAGCCAGGGCACAAAGAGAATGAATACTGCGCATTCCACCAACATACCGGGCATTTGACGGATGAGTGTATAACGCTAAGACATCGGGTCCAAGATCTAATTGACAACAAGCAGATCACCGATCCTGAGCAGAGAGAAAGCAAGAAGAAGTCTGGTTATAACACAGTGCCACCTCCAGTCTTTATGATCGGATCGAGCCTACCAGAGTGGTACGTAATGCAAGATCTATATGGAAATGAGTATGTCGCTATTACTCGCCCTGCAGTGGATGAAAAAGGGGTTTCCGTGGCAGCGATAGACTGTTGGTCCACTAGTGAGAGTGGAGATGACGAAGATGAGAAAAATGGAGAGTTTACGGATCCGTGGGATTCAGAGGAAGAAGAAAGAGTAGAAGCAGTAACAAGAAGTGGGAGGGTCATTCCAGAAGTTGAGAAGCAGCAGGACCCAGCACAAGCAATCGCAGAGAAAGAGCCGGAAGAAAATTCAATAGTGAAGCAACTGAAAAAGACCACGGCTCAGAGATCTATTTGGGACCTCTTGAGACAGTCCCCCTCGCACCGACAGAAGTTAGTCGAAGCATTGAGCGTATCCACTGTAGCAACTACAATCTCTCCATCCGAGCTTTTAGACCTTGTAAAGGGGGGATCCGGGGAGAAGTTGGTTTTTTCTGATGTAGACCTACCAACAGAGGGTCGCAACCACAACCGACCTTTGTACATCAAGGCACAGATCAATGGTAAACACACCGCTTGTGTCATGGTTGATGACGGGTCATCGATAAATGTCTGCCCTTTGGTGGCACTTCAGGCCTTTGGGATGGATGAGAGTATGTTAAGCAAATCTGACCTGACCATCACTGCTTACGACAACTCTAGGAGGCAAGCATCGGGAATTTTCAAAGCTTTGGTAAAGACAGGGCCCATTGAGACAGAAACAGATTTTGTGGTTCTGCCGATCCCAGCAAACTTTTCAGCTCTACTTGGTAGACCGTGGTTTCACAAGTTAGGGGGAGTGCCATCTACCTTACACCAGATAATTAAAATACCCCATGAAGGAGAAGTAGTGACCATTAAAGCAGCAAGAGAGAACCAAGTGTCTGCCTTGGAGATCTCTAATCAGCCATTCAGTGGCTTTCATGTATCGATGATCGGAGAAGAGCAAAACCTAGAAGGTAGCCCTCAAGTGGTGAATATGCTGAAGAAGATGCACTTCCTCCCAGGGGCTGGTTTGGGAAAAGAGTCACAAGGGCTGCAGAATGCTATCACTACACGTGGTCAGAAAGATCGAAAGGGGTTGGGCTACAAAGGAGAATATGGTAAGAAGAAAGGGTCAGGGAAGATTCCCCATATTTCGGAGAGCCTTATGCCATCATCATCGGTTTGTGCCTACACTGGAGAAGAAGAACCGCAGTGGGTAGATGGGAAGATTATCCCTGGATTTGAAATTTTCAACGATGTCTTTGATTGGGAGATCGGAGTTGTTAAAGCTGTAGAGAACTTTTGGGATGAGGAGATTATGACCCAATGCAGCATCTGGGACAGAGATGAGCCCGAAGAGATTGTCACTGATAAGCTGTTAGCCACCAGACTTAAGGGGAAGGAGAAGATAGTGGAGCCAGAGCCAAAGATTGAAGATCTCAAGATTTCACCAAATCAAGAAGCCAAAGTACAGTCAGCTGCAGCATCGGTGTCGACTGAAGTTGATAGTCATTTAGATTCTCTTTTTATACCAGAACTCTTTGAGGACAATGTTAATGTTTCTGATTATGTTAATGAGATGAACAACTTTGCTTACTTGTGTGATGTTTCTGATGATTTCATTTCGCATGATCATAAGCATGATGCATTCATTTTTGATATTAATTCAACTGGCACAACTGCATTTAATCTCGGAACTTTGGAAAATCCAAAGGAAATTTTGCTAGCATCAGACATAACTCCTGAAGAGAGAATAAAATTTGAGAGAATATTAAAAAAATATGAAAAAGTCTTTGCCTGGACCTATGAGGATATGCCGGGAATAGATCGAGATGTTGCCGAACATGCCATCCCAACTTACCCAGAGTTTAAACCAGTCAAGCAAAAGCTTCGGAGGCTTAGGCCAGAATGGGCACAGAAAGTGAAAGAGGAGATCCATAAGCAGATTGAGGCTAAGTTCCTGATAGAGGTTCAATACCCAACATGGTTAGCTAATGTGGTTCCTGTAGCTAAGAAAGACGGTAAGGTTCGAGTATGCGTCGACTATCGAGACCTGAACAAAGCTTGCCCTAAAGATGATTTCCCACTGCCTCATATTGATGTGCTAGTAGATAGTGCTGCTGCTTGCATGATGTACAGCTTTGTGGATGGATACGCAGGGTACAATCAAATTCTCAACAAGATAGTGGACCGGATCAAGACAGCCTTTATCACCGAGTGGGGGACATATGCCTATCGGGTTATTCCTTTTGGGTTGAAGAATGCAGGAGCAACCTATCAGAGGATGGCAACCAAGGTTCTCAATGACTTAATCCACAAAGAAGTGGAGGTGTACGTCGATGACATGATGATTAAGTCGGCTACCAGGGAAGGTCACTTTGAGGCATTAGAAAAGTTCTTTCAAAGGATTAGCAAGAATGATCTGCGACTCAATCCCAAGAAGTGCATTTTTGGAGTTACATCAGGAAAGTTGTTAGGCCATGTGGTAAGCCAGAGGGGAATCGAGGTAGATCCCCATAAAGTCAAAGCCATAAGAGAGATGCCAGTGCCCCAGAAGGAGAAGGACGTTAGAAGTTTCCTAGGAAAGCTTCAGTACATCAGCCGATTTATTGCCAAGCTAGCTTCGGTATGTGAGCCTATTTTCAAGCTTCTTAGGAAGAAACAGCCGGTGCTATGGAACGATGACTGCCAATTGGCCTTTGACACCATTAAGAGGTATTTGTTAAATCCTCCGGTGTTAAGACCACCACGCCGTGCCAAACCATTAATCCTGTACCTGGCTGTGGAAGATAACTCAGTGGGTGCTATGATGTCTCAAGAGGACGATTTTGGTGTGGAGTTTGCAGTTTATTATCTTAGCAAGAAGTTCTTGCCTTACGAAGCCAAATATGTGGAGGTAGAAAAGATTTGTTTAGCAGTTATCTGGGCTTCTAAGAAGTTGCGACACTACTTTCATTCCTTCAAGGTACAAACGGTTGCCAAACATAATCCGCTTAGATACCTCCAAGAAGCACCCTCTTTACTAGGGAAGATGGGAAGATGGTTACTGCTGTTGCAGGAATTTGACATTGAGTACATAACCAGGAAAACCATTAAGGGAAGAGCCATAGCGGAGTTCTTAGCCGAGCATCCTATTGAGGGAGATCAATTTGAATACAACTTCCCAGATGAAGACGTCACGGCCATAGCAGTGCAAGGGTGGCAATTATTCTTTGATGGAGCAGTCAATAATAAGGGAGCTGGCGTAGGAGTTATTCTTACGACCCCAGATGGTGAAAGGCTACCATTGGCTAAGAAGTTGAGGTATAAGGCTACCAATAATGAAGCAGAATATGAAGCTTGCATCTTTGGATTGGAAGCATTACTTGCTCTGGGGGCAAAGACCGCAGAAGTATTCGGAGATTCTTCCTTGGTAATTCATCAGATCAGAAGGGAGTGGTCAGTCAAGGAAGAAAGGCTGTTGCCTTATGTAAAGCACTTGAGAGCGTTGAGCAGCCAATTTGAGATTTGCACTTTTCACTTCATCCCCAGAGACAAAAATCAGTTAGCTGATGCTCTAGCAACATTAGTGTCTATGTGGGACAACCCAACAGGAGTTGCGATGAAACCCGTGCTGATTTATAGTTCGGAAAGACCTTGCTTTGAAGCTGAACAGGTGATGGACATTGAGGCCATTGATGGAAATCCATGGTATTATGACATTCAGAATTATTTAGAGAGATCAGTCTTTCCAGAGGAAGCCACTGAGAAGGACCAAAGAATGATCAGGAAGTTATCCACTCAATTCATCAGTGTTAATGGCACTTTGTACAAAAGGCAAGCTGATGGTATCCAGTTAAGATGTCTGGCAGAGAAAGAAGCTAAAAGAGTTATGGAAGAAGTTCATGCCGGGGTTTGTGGAGCTCACATGAATGGCTTAGCCTTAGCAAAGAAGATCATGCGCCTAGGGTTTTATTGGCTCACAATGGATACAGATTGTTCAAAATTTGTGAAGCAATGCCAGTTATGCCAACAGTATGCGAATTTGAGGCATGTGCCAGTTTCAGAGTTACATAACTTAACATCTCCATGGCCATTTGCAGCATGGGGAATAGACATCATAGGCGAAATCCATCCTACTGCTTCTAATGGGCATAGATTCATCATAGTTGCCATTGACTACTTCACTAAGTGGGTTGAGGCTGAATCTTTCAAGAAGGTTGATGCAAGGGATATGGCTAAATTCATCGAGCGGAATTTGATATGCAGATATGGTCTCCCACATCACATTGTATCTGATAATGGGGTACAATTCCTAGCAGAGACTAAACAGATGCTCCAGAAATATGGGATCCAACATCATAAGTCTTCTCCTTACCGTCCTCAAGCGAATGGTGCAGTTGAAGCGGCGAATAAGAATGTGAAGAGAATTTTAGCCAAGATGGTTCAGAACTACAAGGATTGGGCAGAAAAGCTACCCTTCGCACTTTGGGGTTATAGAACAACAGTCAGAACCTCTACGGGGGCAACACCATTCTCTCTGGTGTATGGAACTGAAGCAGTCCTGCCGGTTGAAATTGAGCTGAAATCATTAAGGGTAGTCCTGGAAGCCGAGATTCCGGAGACAGAATGGGCACAACAGCGATTGTCACAGCTAAATCTGTTGGATGAAGACAGGTTACGAGCCTATTACCACAACCAAGTTTATCAAAAGAGGCTGGCTCGGTCATTTGGCAAGAAAGTACGAAAGCACCCGTTGAAAGAAGGGGACTTGGTCTTTAAGATGATGAGGCCAGGAGTTCCAGACATACGAGGAAAATTCAGACCAACCTGGGAAGGACCTTTCATTTTGAAAAAGTTGCTAACAAAAGGAGCAACGATTTTAGCAGACAGCGATGGGAATGAGTTCAAGGACCCGGTCAATGTCGATAGACTTAAAAGGTTCCATGGCTAAAGACCAAAAATAAAAAGAAGAGAATAAATGCCCCGTGGGTCGAAAACCGAAAAAAGGCGGCCTTGCTAAAATTGGGCACCCTGTCAGGGTGAAAACCGAAAAAAGGCATCCTGGGCAAAAATTAAGGGCCAAGAGAAAATATTCAATCGAGAAAACCCGAGAGGGCCGATTGATAACAGGAGTTTGATGCTGACAAAACCCACTCTGAGATTAGGTGTAGTCACATGCTTTTGAATTCTTGTCAAATGAAAAATCATGCATGATGAAATCATATAGAAATGTACACAATTTTGCAAGGAATAAAAGAATACATTTTCATTGATCTTTCAGTTCTGTCTCAAAAAGAGTTATATCAATTTTTATCTAATGATTATCGCTCATCAGATATGTCCTATTTGCTCTTAACAGAAGCTTTGGTGATAACCTTCTCTAAAATTTAAAAAAAAAAAAAAAAAAGCCGTTAGAGATGAAAACCGTAACTGGCTCTCTAAGCAAAAGTTAGGCCAAAGGGCAGGGTGAAAACCTGGAAACAGGCAGTCTGCCCTACAAAAAAATAAAATAAACAAAAGCCGCTGGATTGGGTTGGGTCCATTCCAGGCAAAAGTTAGGCAAAGGGTTGTGTGAAAATCCCATAAGGGACGCATTTCCCGCAAAGAAAAGCTAGTGCGAAAATCCACAAGGGACGCACTACCTTTAAAACAATGACATTCAATGCCTGGAGCGATAAGGCGGCATTATTTCAAGATGATCTTCTGTCAGTCAGACAACACACAACACAGAACATGAAATAGAATCCCAAGTAAATGATCATTGACCAGGGGGCAAGGGATATACACCGGACGTCTCTTTCAAAAAGCTTGTCGACGATCCTCAGGATTCAGGGGGCATGGTACAGCAGACAAGCTATAAGTTCAGCAAACCATGGATCACCTAGGGCGCGATCTATACATTTTTGCAAGCATTTGCATTCCATAACATACACACATGATTTCTTGTATATTCCTATGCATACAATCTCGCAGGAGAAATCGGCGGGAAACACCAAAAAAAAATAAAAAGCCGAGTGATGACACCAGTCCAAACATCTAAAGGAGCACAGTTCCAAAATTCACAGCGGTTGGCACGATGGCGGCACTACCCACAAGAGGTTAGCACGACCACGGCACTACCAATTCACAGCGGTTAGCACGATGGCGGCACTACCCACAAGAGGTTAGCACGACCACGGCACTACCAATGCATAGCGGTTGGCACGATGGCGGCACTACCCACAAGAGGTTAGCACGACCACGGCACTACCAATTCACAGCGGTTAGCACGATGGCGGCACTACCCACAAGAGGTTAGCACGACCACGGCACTACCAATTCACAGCGGTTAGCACGATGGCGGCACAACCCACAAGAGGTTAGCACGACCACGGCACTACCAATTCACAGCGGTTGGCACGATGGCGGCACTACCCACAAGAGGTTAGCACGACCACGGCACTACCAATTCACAGCGGTCAGCACGATGGCGGCACTACCCATAGGAGGTTAGCACGACCACGGCATTACCAACTCATAATGTTTAGCACGATAGCGGCGCCACCCACAAGAGGTTAGCGCACCTACGGTATTACCAGCTACAACCGAAAGACAGCAGTAGCTATCATCATAACTCCATCAAGCAGGAAGATCGCTGCTTCAGGTACGCGTTTCTTTCCTTTTCCTGAATTTTGGCTCACCTAGGCACCCATGCACTAGTCTCTTCAAAATTGGGAGCAACTGTAGACACTGGGTCCCGAGTAGCCTTGATCAAGATTACCCGATGATGAAATTTAGCTATGCCGGCTTATAGGCAAAAAGATTGGAGTTCAGAAGTGATTTTCCTTGTCTTTTCGGTGAGTAAAAAGGGTATTTTAAAAATATTTTAAAAATATTTTTTAAATTATTTTGAAGAAGAAAAAGTGTGTTTTAGGTTGAGGGTATTTAAAAAAAAAAAAAAAAAAAAAAAAAAAAAAAAAAAAAGGTGAAAAATGATGAAAAAATGAAGAAAGTAGGAAAAATGGAAAATGGGGGAAATGATTCGCGACGGAAGGGCGACGGCCAAGGGCTGTCGCGAATGTCCGTGCACGGAGCGCTGCGGAGCGTGCGTTCCGCGCGGCCGACGCCCTGGGCGTCGGTAGCTCTGCGCGCGCGACGCCTTGGGCGTCGCTCGCTCCGCGCACGTCGTGCGCGGAGACTCCGCGCATCCGCGCGGAAACGTGCGCGAGGCGCACGATTGACGCCCCACTTCGCCCATTTCGCCCACTTTTCGACCCCCACTCGATTTTCAACCGTTTTTGGATGGTTTTGGGTGGTTTTTGGGTAGTTTTTGATGATTAAAAACACTAGAAAAATTCAGAAATAGAGGAGGACGAATCAGGAACATTTTGGAGAAAAAAAAAAAACTGAATTTTGGAGCTTTGAGTTGAGAGAAAAAAATCCATCTTACACACTTGTTTCCAAGAGCTTTTCTTCAAGTTTTCAAGCTATTTTCTAAGGATTTTCACAAGAGAAGACAAGGAATTCAACACTTCTATCTTCAATTCTTCAAAACTGAATTTGAGGGTAATTATTCTTGGCTTTACTCATTAATTCTCTTGTTAATTTCATTTATTTTGGCTTCCAATTAACATATCAAACATGTAAATTCTCTTAGTCTCCATATTCTTCTTCTTATTTTTTATCTTCAATTATTCATATAACAAATAAGTTTTTAAATTCTATTATCTTTTTTTTTATGTCAAATTATTCTTTGTTCATGTAATTATGCATGTTTTAGGTTGTAAATACCTTTAATTTCTTAATGCTATATCATGTTTATTATTATGTTTTCTTTTGCATGTATGAGTGTTATAGTCATTATTTTATGCTAGTTATGCATGTCAAATAGGATTATTCTCATGTTACACATTTTTAATTCATGTCTTAACTATAGTAAAATTGATTGTCACTAATTTTCCATGCACGTTAATTACTAATATTAATAAGTTGCATGTGCCATGATACTTTCTCATCTTATGCATGTTAAATTGCATCTTAATTATTCTATGCATGTTAAATTGCATCTTAACTATTCTATGCATGTTAAATTACATCATGATTATTTTATGCATATTATATTTTCATGGTACATATTACCTTTTATGTTGTATTATTTCGTTGGCCTAATCACTAACATGAATTTCGTTTTTGATTTTTGGTTGCAAATCATTGTTTTATTCTCATTTGAGCATCCATGCACATGAAGGAGGAGTTGCGGGGTTTGGTATTTCCTTTATACATTTTTAATTCTCATTTCGTTTATATTTTTAATTTCCTTGTATATATTCATTAAATAAAATGTTTTCTTATGCGCACCAAAATAAAAATCACCAAAATATTTTTACAAAATTAACTTGGATCTTTCATAATAAAGCGGGACCAATGTCCCAGTTTTCATCCAAAATAAGATCATCACATCCAGAATATTTTCTTTAATTGTGCATGCGGGGACCAAAGTCCTCATGATTAATAAATTCCACGGTTTTATGCGTGTTTGCACTTTTAAAAGGGAGTTGTATTCTGCTCCTTGTATTATTGTAATTCATTGCTTTACTTGCTAATTTATGGTTTTCCTAACATGTATAAATGCGCTTTTAGATTAAAATTGCATCGTGTGGAGAGAGAGCGAATTAATGATAATTAAAATTTGATCATAAATTAATCGAGGTAGAAATAGATGAGAAATCCCGGACCCAGCTCTGGTCTTTGGGCTCGAGAGGTTAGAGGTTATCCTCCAAAATACTTCTTGAGTCACGAGGCTTTAGCGCTAATCCTAGGCCTCATGGCTCAATATGGATAAAATGCGCAAGTCTTAGGCTCTCCGAGGCGAGAGAAACTTTCCCAATGTTCTATTGGGTGGCGACTCCATGATACCTCCTTGTTGCTCAACATAGACGCACTTGCGATTTATCGCAAGATGTCAACGGACCCGCAAATGCCCCGATCGCCCACGTGCGGGCGGTCCGAAAGGGCGGTGCTCGGGATCCGGTGCGCGTCACACACAGGATGTTATAGATAGTGAGGAATTTAACTTATCAAAGTATAGTGTTGTCAGGATTAAGTAGAAATTTTATTCTTTTAATGTTCCATTCTGTCGCGAGCGCGACACTGTCGCGCTAATGAAAGTTTTTTACTATTCGAGATTCATCTCTGTCGCGCTCAAGGAAAACTTTTGTCACGAGGTTATGATGGGTTCGCATGATTTTCATTTAAATTTTCGCTTCTGTCGCGATCGCGACAAAGCACGGGATTTGAAAATTTTTAGAATTCAGTCCTTTGTAACCCTACTTTTCACTCCCCTTTAATTTTTTTATGCCCTAACTTCCATTTTTTCTTTTCATTTTCGTGTAAGTCTCTTGCGTTTCCTTCTTTTCTCTTTTTAATTTCTCTCTTCTTTTTCTCTCAAGAATCGTCGGTTTCCATTTCTATTTTGCCCTTCTCTCTTGTTTGTGAGTTTTTATAGTAGAATTTCTTTGTCCTTCTTTCACAACCACGATGGTGCATACAAAACATGTGGCTAATAAAGGGAAGCAGGCGGCAGCAGAATCCAGTGAGCGCCCAAATCTTGTGCATCTTCAAAACCGGTTTGAATGCCCTTTCCCTATAATTTCTGAGGAAGGTGAGAAATTTGAATATTTTAACAAGAAAATATATTTTGGCATGTGGCATGTAGATTTCAACTTGTTAAATACTTTAGGCATCACTGAAAAGTTTGAAAAATATTTGAAATACATGAAATGGGGGAAATTTGTAAAATTTGATCTTCCAATTAACCGTGCTTGGGCCATTGAGTGTTTTGTTACCCTTGAGTATGTTGATAAACGTCAAACTCAATTAAAATTTAGACATCAGGGTACTGAATATGTTTTTGGGTTTTAAGAGATGCATTATTGGTTTGGGTTTCCTCTAAATGGGAAGATTTTTGATCCACATTTGTTTGATCCTAATCCTGTTTGGAAGAGGTTGTCTGGTCTTGATGCATTTAATAATAAGAATTCAACGAATCGCTAAATAAAAGATGATGTGTTAATGCTTTTTCATAAATATTTGCGTCATGCTTTATTTGGTAGGGTTGAAAGTTCTAAAGTGCAGACTAAGGATTTATTTGTGTTAGATTTATTACAATATAAGAAAACCCCTTGCTCTATTGATTTTATTTTTTATGGATTATATCATGCTTCAATAGCTCAAAGTAAAACCGTGGGTATGTGTCATATGGTAACTGGTATAATTTTAGGCTGTTTAGGGGACTTGCATAACTTTCGTTTAGAAGAAGGTGAATCTGTGACCATGCTTGATGTTGTTTATTTGAGGCATGCTAACCTTTTAACAAAAGGCGGATAGCCGCCCAAGTTTACTGATCGTGGTTTGCAGGTCGAAAGTTCACGCGTTGATAAAGGGAAAGGAAAAGCTCCTGAGTCTTCTTCAGCAGCTGTGGCTCATGACTCTTCAGATGAGGATTCATCTAAAGATGAGGAGGCTGCAGGGGTTGACGTTCCTGCTGGCAAGCATGCAGCAGATTCTGGCTCTCATGTTGGGCTTGTACAAGTGGTGCAAAGATTGGATGGAATAGAAGCTGCAAACCAAAGTTTGGCAGCGAGGATGGACGTCCTGGAAACTACAATGAGGGCTGTCCATAAAAGTCAAAACAGCATCAGTCGCAAGCTTCTCTCCTTTTTCCGCAAACAACATGTTGAAGCATCTCCATCTCTACCTGATTCCCCTAGTGGGAATTGAGCTAAGTTCTCTCTACACACTTTTCTTTTTAGTTTTCTTTTTGTTTTTATTTCATTGTGTTTTGCATTTTTTTTTATATCTGTTTTATTGCTTTTACACAATGAGGACATTTTTTCCTTTATGTGTGGGGCCTTATTATTGTTTATGTTATATTATGTTATTGTGTTTAGTGTAGCTTGTGTTTTGCATGCACTGCTAGTTTTAGGTAGTTAATTTTAAGTATGTTGAGATTAGATTTGTACATATGTGTGTATTTGTCTTTATGTATATTTTGGAGCTTATGTATTTGATGTATATTTGGGGATATATGCATGAGTAAGCTGATATTTCTTTTAATTATATCTATATATGCCATATCTTGAAAAACGTTATTTTTCCTTTTTATTTTGGCAATTCAATGTACATAGTGATGGTCATGATTTGGCGAAGCACTTTACTGTATAATCTTTTTAAATTGAGTATCTTTTCACATGTATATAAGGATTATTTTGGCAATTCATTGCTTAGGATAGTTTGACCTATAGCTATGTGAGCTTTTGAGCCTTATACACAAAACTTTTCTTGTATGAGAGCCTTGATATGCCATATCCTCCAGAACTTGTTTTTGGTAAATTTTGAGGCTACATTATTAGTGTGGGTTGTACACAAGATATGATAAGGGCACTTAGAATGAACCATTTTTGGCTTTCTTTAAAGAACTTACCTTATTGACTTTAGGTAGCCAAGTTTGAGCCTATACCCTATTTTGTTGTTAAGCATAAATTTAGCCATATCCTTTTGTTAAACAATAAACATTTTCTTGTTACTCACCCTTATTGTGGAAAGAATTAGGATTGATATAGCATGGGAGATGTAGTTGTTATAGAAAAGCATGATAGTAGTTAAAGTGCAATGGACATTCCCTTATTTTCCAACTTAGTTTTAGAAATGCTAGTTTCTAAAGGAAAAATATATCAAAAGTGGGATGGATAATAAACACACCCACTAGAGTGTATAGAAATAAAAGAGCAAGATGTACATGCAAATTGTTAAAGTGTGGGATGGAGCGTAAAACACGCCCATACTACTTTCTCTTGCTCAATAAAAAGTTGAAAAAAAAATAAAAATAAAAAGAAAAGAAATCAAGAAAGATACAAAGAACTTGCATGATCTTAGAAGGGAATTCAAATAGATGTAAGACTATCATGTTATGTTTTGATTTGTGAATCTCCTATGTTATGTTAATACTTTTTCTCTACACAACAGAAGCTATCTAAAGCAAAAATATCCTACCTTTACCTAAGCCAAGTTACAACCTTTATAAGACCCTTTGATCTTATTTACTGCCTTATACTAGTAGTGGAAATTTTTACTATTTACAAGGTTATGGTATGCAATGGTATATTTAAGGAATGAGCGAAACACTACCTTGAAACACATTGAGTGATTGAGAGCTTAAGGAAGAAATAGTGTTTGAGTGAGAATTATTTTAGGCAAATGACTTGTGTGAAATAGTCTTTACATGTGTTAAGATATTCAATATCTTGAGGTCCAACATTCTTGTGTTTTGCCACTTTATGGTTTTCCAAAATGTGCATGATTGTTCAAGTAGAATGGATAATGGTACTGATTGAGATGTTGCATATTTAGATTACTTTATAAGAGATAAAAGGTTTCACATGCCACTTCCAAATGTTTATCACACATATAAGTAATCTCCATATCTTTTATGTAATTTTGTCTTTTGAGTGCTTGTTTTGCTTGGGGACAAGCAAATGTTAAGTGTGGGGGTTTAATATGAGTCTAAATAACTCATATTTAATCTATGTTTTAAGTTGAAAATAATGCTTATGTTTAGTTATATGTGTTAGAAATAGGTATGTTTTATGTTTTCGTTTGAGTTTTTGTGTGTGTAGGAGAAAATTGAAAAATTGGAGAGAATGGAGAAGATTGGAGAAAAAGGAGTAGAAACAAGCCAAAGGAAGAATTCCTTCTGTCGTGAGCGCGATAGGGATCGCCAGCAGAAGAGGAAGAAAAGAAGAGAAGAAAAGTACACAAAGGAAACAACCGTTCTGTCGCGAGCGTGATAGGACGTGCCTTTGAAGTGAGCGCAGGAGAAGGAGCAAGGCGCCGTCGCGAGCAAGGCCGATGTCGCGAGGTCGCGACATAGCACGGAGGAAGATGCCACGAGGAAAGTGGAGAGAGAAGTTAGGCGCGCTCTGTCGCTATCGCGACAGAGAGGTCCGTTAGACACAAATTTTCAAGTTTCACTTTGAAGGGTCATGTCTTTCCATCAACAATTGCAACCTTTATGAAGAGACAACTCAAGAGACATGTTCAGAGAATATAAATTTCATTTTATAACTATAATTAGGAGTTGAACATTTTTATTAAGTAAAAATTTTTGTAAGTTTACAACAGTTTTTCTTTTTTAGTAAATTTGTTTAAGTTAGAATTTATGTTTTGAGAAGAAGACTTTTGCAAGGAAGAAGATTACACTTGGTGAAGTGAAAAAGGGTTGAGAGATCTCTTTCTTCTATTTCTTATCTTTCTCTTCTTTTTTGTAATTATTATATGTTGTATTTAAGGACTTGAATATTTTAATACTAAGTTTCATTATTCATATCATTTGGTACTTTTGTATGTAGAATTTTTATTGGTAATTTATGCATTGATCTTTATAAGTTTGAGTTTAGTCGAGAGATAAATTCATACTTAAATCTAATAGTTATTCATCATTTAATGATTAATTGAGAGATCATAATGTTTAATTGGTTGCTATAGGTTGTTTTCTATTCTTGAAATATGCATGTATAACACTCTAAGTCTTAGATGAGAATTGGGATTTAGAACTACATATGCATGTTTTAGGCAATCCTATTTATGTCGAGAGAGTAAGTAGGAAATTTATTCAACTTGGCTTGCATGATAAGAATACTTTAATTATTAAAAATAATCAATTCAAGTTCCATTTTTATACTCATCATCATCCATCATTTTGTCTTCTTTGACTATCAATAATTAGTTTATATGTTAGAGTAGTTTTAAATCTTCTTAGTCATTATTTGATCATTGTAAACAAAATTAAAATTAAGTAGTATTCTGGTACACCGTATACTTGCAAAAAATTAGCACCTATATAATATGCTAACATGCTCGATAGTTTTAGGAGCGACAGGATGTAGTCAGATTGTAATGGCCCAAATACCGAGTTAGTCAAGAATTGTACTTTTCTCGAGATTGATCGGTGCACTGGAGGTAGAAAGTACATCCGGAAGCGAAAAATATTTTATTATACCATTAAAAAGAACAGGTTAGTAGGAGTATAAGTATGAAATTTGAAGTGGTAATGAGGTCAAATAAGTTCCCAAAAGTTGGAAATAAGAAAAAGTCCAAGTTCGGTTTAAATAGTAATTAAATTTGACCAAAGTTTGATTGGGCTGTTAAAAATAGCAAATGATCTCTAAAAATTTATTTAAAGGCATAGATGGACTCTAAATAATATTTAGAATTATTTGTCAATGAAAAAGGAATATTATGGTAATACTGAAAATTGATTAATCGAACCGGTATGAGTGAATCGAACTAAAAATTGACTCCAATTGAGTTGAAAATTTTTATGGAGGCTAATTTATATATTTTTTGAATAATGGAATTAATTGTGGGAGAAATTGAGCTTAAAAAGTGAGAGAATTAATTAAAGAATGCTTATTGGGCCATAAAAATGTAATTGGGCTTAGGATTGGTTGGCCCAACTTGGTTGGACCAAAACCAACCCATAAAACCCACTATAAAAGGGCAAAATATCTGCCTTCTTTCCAAAATTTCTAGTAGCACTCTCTCTCCTCTCTTTCTTTCTTTGGCTGACGTCTTCTTCTCCCGGTCTCCATCGTTTTTCTTCTTCCTCCTTCAATATCTTCCTTAATCTAAGCTTTATTAATGAAATTCAGCCCCCTAGATGATTATTCTAGCCTTTAACCTTTTATTATGGTGGATTTAGAGGATGAAATCAAGAGATTTAGCTTTGGACACAAACTTAAGGTTGGAGAATTTGTTGGGTTTATTTTCATTTAAGGGTTTTAATAGAAAAAATAGGTTGTATATAGTATAACTTGTGGTTGTATTGAATTATTGAAGAAATTTTTTAATTTTCTTTTGAGGGATTTCAGTCAAGTATGGAATTTTAGGAGGATGAAGTCCCATCAAGGGACAAATGGCTAGGAGAAGGAGTTTTGAGTGGTGTTAGCAAGGAATCAAGATTAGTGGTCATAAAAATCCATCTTTTTCCATTATGTTTGTGTGAATTAGGGTTTTGTGACAAATGCATTGATGTGTTTTATACATGATTAATTGAAATTAACTTGATAGATGTATTTAGGGATGTTTAAAATGATGTTTTGAAGGCTTTAAATAAAAAAAGAATAAAATTGTATGTGAATTCCTAATTGGGGCCGAGTGATGTACATGGTTGTACATGGGTTTAATTTGTGTTTTAATGGTAGTTAATTGTGTTTATATGTTAATCAATGAGTATTATAGCTTAATTAACGTTTAATGAATGAAAAATGAATTTTTGAGAAGGAAATTGTGTGATGGCCGAATGCATGTATAATTGTGTATTTTGATGATTTAGTGAATAATAAGCCATAAAATGCATATAGATATGGAAATGGATGTATATTATTTTATTGAGAATTTTTGGATGTTATTTGAATATTTTCTAGTTTATATTTATATTATGTTTATAGTGAAAAAAATTAAGAAATAAGTTATGTTTATGATGATGTATATGTGATTTAGCTAGACTAATGAATAAAAGAAAGAAACTTAATCATTAAGATGGGTTGTGGCTTGAACCGAATGGTACACATAGGAATATCATAAGTATACTTTGTGAGTTAATGTATTCTAACTATATATTTAGGCTAAATAATATGTGATATAACTAAATAAGTGATAATTGAGTAGAAAATAATTTTAAGGAAGAAAATGAAAGGTTGGTCGAATGGTATGTGTTAATGTGTTATGGTATATGTTGACAAATTATTAAATGTAATAACATAAAATGGATATATATATTAAAAATTATGTGTATACTAACTTAATTTGACTTATTGGAATTTATTTGAAATTAATTTAGTATGTGATTGTATTATGTATGAAATGTATATCATGTAATATGACGTATTGAAATGAGTTTAATGGCATGATTAGTGTTAGAATTGATAAATGAATGGATTGGAAATGATTTAGTAGTGAAATAAATATTTGAGCATGGAAAGGTTGTGTAGACCGAATTATATGCCTTAATAATTAACATTGTAAAATTAATTCAAATTATGTATCCAATGGAAATTGAATTAATTGAAGAATGTGCTTGCCCTTAGTAGCAGTCCGGTGATTAAATCTAACTCAGAATATAGCTGGCTAGCCATAGGGACACCATACCACGGTGCGAGTCATGGCGACTCGCTTAAGTAGGCCATTGATGGTCTACTAAAATAATAGAATGTTAAAGTGTTAAAGTGCTAAAGTGTAAAATGAAATGAAATGTAAATTTATGTGTGGTCCTTCGTGGTCACTCTAAAGTATAATGAATATGTGGGGTCCACATCCTGTGTATTCGGTTCCGAATTTCTGCTGGATTTATACTTGGGGCAAAAATGATAAAAGTGGTAAAATGATTAAATGATTGATACAATATGTAATATAGAGGTTAGATAAGGATTAAAGTGTATTTCGGTATAAAAATAATATTTAAAGATTTAATTGTAATTTGCATGTCAATTAATGAAATAAATGTGATTATAAGATTTATAGATGGCATTTTTATAATTATAGTGAAAATAGAGGCTAAAACTGTAATTTGTTGGAATTAAGAGTTTAGATTGAAATTTGATAATAATGATGTTAATTGAAGAGTTAAATTACATATTAGTTTAATATAGTTAAGTATTAAAGTTTTAATGGTATTAAAAGGTGAAGCCAACTTAAATGAAGTGTAGGAAATGTTGGGATTGCATGTACAGGTGTGTGCGTGAGTGGTTTTCTAAGAATAAGTGTGGACTTTAAATAAATGGTAATGTGGGAACGCTTGACATCTTGATTTAAATCATAACAAAAAGAGTTATATTGATTTATTTTTGTTTAAACATTAATGTAGCTAATAAGTATTTAGTACATTTTGTTATGCATATTGTATGGATATAATGTTTTAAACGAAATAAAATATGTAAACAATAATGTTATGGATTAAAATCATATGAATGGCATTAATATAAATTTAAGTCATGCAAATTGCATGTAATTAATATTATGGAGTTATATGGTTAGTAATGGTAAGACAAATAATAGAAATGATTATAACTTATGTATGAATTTAGTAATATGATGCGCATTATATGTATGTATATCTGTAAAATTAGAGTAATCAATAACAATATTAACTAATGGGTGAGAATAATGAAAGTGACAAATGAAGGTGATGGATTACGGAAAATTATAACAAATATAATTTATACAGAGGTAACATTAATAAATGATACCTACCTCTTGTAGCACAGAAACTCGTTGCGGAAGCGTATACCAAGATCCCGTTTGTTTTTGGTCACTGGTCCGGCTTTTACCCACTCGTGATAAGAGCAGCTAGATCACAATCTAAATGCCCCTGAAAATTAAGACAGAAAACTTGTTAGTGGGAACGAGTAGCCTTGCTGCGTGTACGTTTTCTCGTTACCAAATTATGAGGACCTCACCTCCATTTATAAAGATCCTAAAAGTTAGAGACCTAGCTCTAGTTTAACTCAGACTCTTTTTGAGATAAGATTTGGTAATTTTTATCAGATTAAATAACTCAATTTAATCTGGATTGGAACTCAATCCATTATAGAGTCATGGGCATATCCCAACTCTATCATCTCCTACTCGCACATGACGGAACGCATTCCAGTCTTAATCTTCAGTTATACTAGCAAATAGATTGTGTGACCAGCATACCTCGAGAGCACTAGTGCTATACACCTGTTAGCGATATATAGCGTCTCGAAAAACAAGATCCTCTTTTCGTGTATGCCTAACCCTAGATTGCCTTCTCACATTCATTATTTTAACTCATGATCTCATAAAAAAAATTTCGTGTTCACTATTATGTCTCTACTCATAGAAACTATAATAGGCATGCCGGTGAACCACGAAACATTATCAAAGTGATCCAAAGGCTATCTTCCCCTCTTACTGTATGCCATCCATCATGATTCAACTTGCTTTTCTAGTTACATCCACCAGGCCTAAACTTTTGTCGGACCTCTTGGAAACTAACCAAGCTAGCCACATTGAACCATACTTCAGGGATAAGTTAAGGGTTCTAAGGGTCAAAATATAAATAGGGTCTCACAATAGGGAAAGTTGAGATCAATAATATTATTAAATTCCCATCCATTTGGTCACATAAGCACACATGGTATAAAACATGTGTTATGGTATTCTTTCCTTTCCTTAAAGGAGCGCATGTCTCACATTTCGATAATGTGTATATCAAAACACCATATAGAAGCATAAGGTTGCGATGCACCGAAGCACCCAACTTTAGTCCGCTTACTTAAGGACTACTTCTGGCTTTTTAGATAGAACATGGTAGTTACGAATAACTTACCATCAGATTCCATACAATCCTTATTTGGATCTCAATCCAAAGCATACAACTTTATGTATGTCTTTATCTCGCACCTTAACAAGACTCATCTTGTAATTTCTCCAAGATGGCACTTTTATTTTGAATAGGCTCTCGAGCATTCTCATATATTCAAAAATTGCCTCATCTTATTCTTTGCCAACTCATTGACAAAACTAAGGTAAACACCCTTGTGAGTGGGCTACTTCTCTGTCCGACATGCTCAATCTCATATCAATAACAGTAAATGTTTACACATAAACATTCACACTCATGTATTGCCAACAATGAACTTTAGTTATTATTCGTAAATAATAACGTTAAGGGATTATATAAAATATAATAGTATTAATTAAATTCTGCGCAAAACTCAAGATCTAATGTGTCTCTCAAAGTACATCTCTCGTTATAGGTTTACTCAATGGATCTGCATGCGTAGAAACGTACTGTAAGTTCACATCTCTCCTTGTGCAACAATATATCTCGTATTTTGATACTTAATGTCTATATGCTTAGCTCTACTATAAGCTTTCAACAACTGACTATCACTATAGACTGTCACTAATACCTTTGAGGCAGTTACTCTTAAATGGCTCACAAACCATTTCAGCCAAACTATCTCCTTTACTGCAATTGAGGAAGTGACAAATTCAACTTCCACTATTGATTTACTCCATGAGATGGCACTCTTGCCAAACAAGAATATGAAACCTGGAGTGGATTTCCTCTCATCCACATCCCTTGCCCAATCAACATCTATGTATTCTCTCAATGTAGATCATTTTCTTGATAATAGAGAGAATAGTCTGCAGTACTTTTAAGATATCTAAGTATCTTTTTAATTGCTTCCAATGTGCTTTACCTGGGTTAGATTGATATCTATTTACCATGCCCACTGCATAACATATATCATGTCTTGCATACAATACTAAATACATAAGACTACGCATGGCACTGGAATATCGAACGTTCCTCATACGTTCATTTTTTTTTTTGCTTAGTAGCACACATATCTTTTCTAAGAAACTGATTCTTGTCAATGGGGTAATCTATGAGTTTGCAGTTTTGTATATTAAATCGCTCAAGGTCTTTGTTGATATATTTATCTTAAAAAACAGACAACAATCTTCTTGAATGATCTCTTGAAATCTTAACTTCAAGAATATAATATGCATGACTCATATCCTTTGTCTCAAAGTTGGACAATAACCAATCTTTGATTTCATTTACATACCATTTATCATTTTCATCTTTAAGTATGTCATCTACATATAATGCCAAAATGATAAATTCATTTTCAGAGCTTTTACTATGAACACAATGATCTTCATCAATAATGTTAAACACATTCGACATGATTTTATGATGAAGTTTCAAGTACCATTTTGTTGAAGACTGTTTAAGGCTTAGATTGAACTCATTAATTAGTAAACCCTATGTTCGTTGCCTTTTTCGATGATATATTTGGTTTGTTCCATCCAATTCTCCATTGAGAAAAGCAGTCTTTTCATCCATTTGATGAAGCTCTAGGTCCGAACTCGCCACTATGGCCAGAATCAACCTTATGGACGTAAATCTTTCAACAGATGAGAAAGTCTACTCATAGTCAATCTCTTCCTATTGTTTAAACCCCTTAGCGACTAGCCGAGTCTTATATCTTTCGATACCTCTTTTAGCCTTTCGCTTTACTTTGAGAATACATTTATTCTCAATTTATGTCCTTCCAGTTCATCAACCAGTTCTCAAACATGGTTTTTGATCTCATGGTTGCCATTTTTCCTTCCATTGTCTTAATCCATTTTTCCTTAGATGGGCATGAAAAAGCCTTTTAAATATTTTATGCTCTTTCTTTGTCTTGTGGGGTAACCAAAAAGGCTTCATTTAAGCCTTCGATTTTAAATCGTCGGCATGGAACACTTATCCTTTTAGATTTTTGCAGTTCTGAATCTTGATAAACATGTCTCATATATTCATCATGATTCACAATGCTCCCACTGGGACCATGTTCCATACTCCCACTGGAGTTAGGAATATTATATTCCTTCCTCCCACTGGAATCAAGAATACTTCGACTCGAATCAGGTCTCGAACATCCGAATCGTTTGGAGGATGAGGGTCTTAACCTTCTTCCTCTAAATCCCTCCCACTCGAATGGAGTGATCCTGATATTCTTTTCCTGAGATTAATATAATGTGAAATCTTAATTCACTTCGCCCAACTTCGAAATTTATTCTCTTAAGAATATGACGTCTAGTGATTCAAATTCTATCACAGTGCCATTTTCTTACTCATCCATGAAAATATATCATTTTGATACTTTAGAATATCTTACATAGATACTCTTTTTACCTCTTGGTCTCAAATTTACCAAATTGAGGTATCATGGACGCAAGCATTACAACCCCAAAGTTATAAATGGCTTAGGTCAGCTTGTCGACCAGTTCACAACTCATAAGTTGTGGTAATGACAGATTTGGAGGGCACACAGTTCAGAACATATGTGGCAGTCAATAAAACATCTCCCCAATAGGAGATAGGCAAATTTGCCTCTGCCATCATAGATCTAGCCATTTATAGGAGCGTCCTATTTCTCCTTTCCTCAACACCGTTTTATTGTGGATTTCTACTGATGTTCAATCCTTTTTTTTATCACATAAAGCTTTAAATTTATCTGTAAGATATAACTGACCTCTATCGATTCTTAAAGCTTTGATCATTACTGTCTAATTAATTCTCAACTAAACTCATATAAGTCTTGAAGCAACTCAAAGCTTCTGACTTGTGAGAAATCAAATAGACATGACCATACCAAGTACAGTCATGTATAAATGTGATGAAATTGTAGGCCCCATGCCTTACCCTCACATTCATTTGACCATATACGTCAGAATGGACTAACTGCAATGAAAATTTGGCTTTAGCACCTTTTTCGAATGATTTTCTAACTAGTTTTTCCATTTAGACAATACTTTCGTGTAGACAATTTAACCTTATTTAAATTGCCTACTAAACCTTCTTTGACTAACAGTCTCATTCAGTTTTGTCCAATATGGTTTAATATAGCATGCCATAATTTCACATTATTCTCATAACAATGTGAAAAATAAGAAATTAAAGGAAAAATTAGTTTTACTCTAATAGTTATGGTCCACATCCATAACCAGAAACATAATAGAATTCATTCAAGCATAAGCATATACTGTCATCCTTAAAATATAAATTGAAAACAAATTTCAATAAAGCAAGAACAGAACCTAAATTTCATAACAAAGACATCTCGATCCCTTGTTATATGGTCCATTGGTTCTGAATTTATCACCCACAAAGGATGAAATTCAGAACTGGATACATAAATTGCACTCACTCTTGAGTCAAAATAGTGTATCTTTACAGGCATAATGCAGTCTCTTTGCATAGTGTCCTTTTAGGCAATTGAAAAATTTCACTCTTGAATTGTTTATTTCATTTTTGCCTTAAGACCTTTTGTGATTCTATTCTTTTTGCTTTTCAGGCTCTCGAGCCTTTTCCTTATCCCTATTGTTGAAGCTTCTTTTGTTGTTCTAGTTAGAACTCATTCTACCAGAACAGGACTGTGCCACATGCACTATGGCATTGACCTTAGTCTCTACTAAATGGTCCCTTTTAAGCTTCAGATGATAAGCGACATCCTCAAATGTCTTTGTGCTTATCCATGTGAGTTAGTTGCATCTTCACATGCTACCAACTCTTTGATAAGGAATGGATAACAGTTTGGACCTGCTGCTCGTCAGTCAACTTATGAACAAAGTCACTAAACTCACTTATTCTTTTCCATCTCTCTTAGATGTTTCCGCATCAAATAATCAGAATTTTCTAATATGTATCAAATTTGATCGTCAATGATAGGTGCTTATTCAGAGTCACATCTCTGAACGTCTCTTGCAAAGCGATCCACAGATCTATTGCTTTTTTATACTTGCGGAATTGCTTAGTGATGTCATCATCGTTTTGCACTTAGCAAGATGATTCGAGCAGTTAAATTCTGCTTCTTTCATGCCACACAGGCATCTCGGTCCCGCCTATACTGGGCTGTAATGCCATCCTCAGGTTTAGCCAAAACAGAACTTGTGGATTTAAGAGCCTCTTGCTCTTCAAGCACATATTGGATCTCCATATTCCAGATTTCATAATTGTCAGCATTTAACTTGATATCTATGCTAAGGGTGACAATTGACTTGGAAGAAGCATCCATTAAGATCCTCTGATCTCAAATGGAATAACATTGCACATATATAAGGGAGATAAGGCAACACATGCAATTTATTATGCACCTGAAATAATAACCTAGTAAAATTTTCTATTAGGCTCAAATTCGAAAAGGCTACTTATAGTATCTAATTACCCTCTAAGTCCTAATGTCCAACTTTACAGGTTAAAATTTCATGCATAATAAATCTGAATTACTGGATTATCAAGTTCTTAAACTTATGAGGGGATCTTTATTAAGCCTTTACTTAATAAGCATGCAATCATTTTACTCATAAAATATCGCAAGGCAATTAACAATTAAAATAAACTCATTTATTATATAGTTAAATGCCAACATAATAAGTAAATAAACACATTTATTTAACCAATAAATAAAATCCAATAATCCTAAAATAGGACACTCATGTCAAATATTAATAGGAAACATAAATCCTATTTAACAAAAATAAACGCCAACTCAAATTGACACTTATGTCAACTATTATTGAAGTCCAGATTTCATAAAATCTTTTTAGTTATTAGGATTATATCTTTGACCAATTTTATCAATTCATCAAGTAACTTATAAGTCAAATGATGACGCCATGGACGATGCACGCTCCGTCCATTTCTCAACACCATCACAGATTTTTAATGTTGCTTCTCAACACTTGCCCTTTTGGCAACTCTGACCAAAATTTTATTCCATACTCAAACCACCAATCCAAATGCACTCTTGCATTTGTTCTCACACATTTGCTTTATGATACAATATTGCATCAATATTATCAGCTCAAATCTTCCTTCGCATTCTTATGTTATTTATTGATTGCACCTTTGCATTTCTCAAAGCAACCTATGTGTAATTTAAGGAAGAACTAGCGTCCTTATTCAACATTTCTGTAACATATTTACATAATTTTTTTATACACTCATGTATAAATACACATTATTGAAACATATTTCAATCAATAAGTAAGGATAGAACCTCAAAAATTTTTCAAAATATATTTAGAAAATTTTGAAAGCAGAAAACACATTTTCTACACATTTTTATTATTTTATTTTTAAATTAAACACATTTAAATATCAAAAAAATACACAATTTGTCATTAAAAAATTTTGAAAACATGACAAAAAAATCAGAAATAATTTGGAAAAATTATTTGACAAAAATCGGAGCTAAAATGGTGGTCGGAGGACGTTGCACGCGCCGACGAGAGGGAGGTAGACGCGCTTACGCACCTTCACGCACCACACGTGCGGCCTCCCACTTGACCAGACACGTGTCAACACAACAATATGCCACTTTTCTGATTCCTACTGGTCCACCTGGCGCACACGTGGCATCCTGGTACACGTCACGGCCACGTGGCATGACACGTGTCATCCACATTGCGGTGTCTCATTAGACCACATGTCACACATGACACGTCAGTATTGCTACGTGGCAGACCTCGGTCTGACACGTGGCGACCCCTTATTGGGCCACGTGGCACCATCTGATTGGGACACATGGCATGACCAAAGTCTTCCACGTGTCACCCTCTGGTTGGTACACGTGTCCACCCCACTCATTTGCCACGTGGCATGGCTTCAACCTTCCACGTGGCCCTCAGCAATTGGGCCACGTGTCAGCGTGACGTATCACAGCTGACACGTGGTGATGCGCGTGTGGGCAACCGCCCACGCGCACGTGCTGAACGTATGTGGTTCCTGTGGTCCACGCGCCGCCTTCGCTGCCGAATCTGACGCTCCGGTTTCGAACGGTGGGGGGTTATCAAGGTCTGTAAATCCAATGGTGAGGTCAAAAATCAAAAATCCCGACTTCTAGTTAGCCGTTTTGAACACTCATGTTCGATCCATTGGGTTTCGATGTACACAAATACGAAATCGAGCCGAAATATACACGCATATATATTTTTCACACAAAAAACAAATTTTTTATTGTGTTCAATGCATCCCAGATCTAATAATTTTACACATAAAATTTTAGATCTATTTAGCCATATGGCAGGATGCAAAAAAAACAACGGCTCTGATACCAATGATGGATTACGGAAAATTATAACAAATATAATTTATACGGAGGTAACATTAATAAATGATACCTACCTCTTGTAGCGCAAAAACTCGTTGCGGAAGTGTCTACCAAGAACCTGTTAGTTTTTGGTTACTGGTCCAGCTTTTACCCACTCAGGATAAGAGCAGCTAGATCACAATCTAAATGCCCCTAAAAATTAAGACAGAAAACTTGTGAGTGCGAACGAGCAGCCTTGCGGCATGTATGTTTTCTCCTTACCAAATTATGAGGACCTCACCTCTATTTATAGAGATCCTAAAAGTTAGAGACCTAACTCTAGTTTAACTCAGACTCTTTCTAAGATAAGATTTGGTAATTTTTATCAGATTAAATAACTCAATTTAATCTTGATTGAAACTCAATCCATTATAGAGTCATGGGCGTATCCCAACTTTATCAGAAGAAAATAATGGTAAGTGTTTTTGCACATTAAGATTTGAAAATGGAATAATAGGACCTGACATCTTTGGAAATAATATGCATATAAAAATTATAAAGTAAAGAACAAAGGACATGCATTAAGGTGATATTTCATTTAAGTAAGAATGTGTTTAATATATATAGAATTAAATGTAGTTAATTAAATTGTACATGTACACAAGAAATTTAATGAATTTAATAAAATAGTAAAAATAACTAAAGTGAAATAAGCTAATAATGATAGTTGTGTAGTAATGGTAATAGAGGTAATTGTAAATAACTATAATCTTATGTTTATGTAAGGGTTAGAAATTAAAAAGGAGAAAATAGAATAGCAAGAATTGTTAGTAATAAGATTTATAATAACAATAATAATGTTAAATTATTAGTACTAGTGTTAGTGTTACCAGTATTGATAGAAATAAATAAGTATTGTTAATAAAATGGGTAATGTAAATAATAATTAATATTAAATATAAGTTATGGAGATTGTATGTAAGCATTTAGAATGGGATTATAATATGATTAGTGATGAAATATTTGAAGCAAGTATTGGAAATAGTGATAAAGAGAATAATTGTCCATGGGATTTAGTAAAATAATAATAATAATAATAGAAATTGAAGTGACAATGGTTTGTAACTGGTTGTGCTTTGTTATAAAACTAAATGAATAGTTAATAAGTGTATTTATATGGTATAAATGAATATGACAAGGAGAGGTGTAGTTTTGATTGATAATAATTTAAATAATAAGAAAACTAAAAGTATTAGTGGAGTGGAAATGAACGGTATAAGTTAGAAATAAAATAAGTAAAATAGATTTGGACTAAGTGGTGGGTCTCTTAACTTCACCGAATTAGTCAAGTAAAATTTGAAATGTTAATAAATTAATGAAAGAGTGTATGAAAAAGAGAAGGTGACAGTGGTTTGCTAGGTAATGTTCAATTGTTCATGTAACCAGTGGTAGACACTCCATGTCATAAATTGATATTAAATGGATGATAATGATAATAGAATCAATATGAAAAACAGGTATGTTTAAAGTATGAGCCTATTTAAATATAGTTAAGGTTTTTGTTAATAATAAAAATCATATTAATTAAAATAGTGGAAAAGATAAAAGTATAAATGATGTGAAAAGAAATGATATAAGTATAAATAAAGTAAAAGATATACATATATAATGTAAAGTGATATATATATATATATTTTAAAAAGTATAAAAGGAAATAAATATGATAGGGTAAAAGTAATTGCTGAAGGGAGAAAAAAAAAGAAGAAATTAATTGAGGTAACAATAAAAGATTGATACCTACTTGTTATAGTGCAGAAATCTCGTTGCGGAGGCGATACAAGGATCTCCTTTTATTTGGTCACCGGTCTGGCTTTTGCCCACTCAGGATAAGAGCAGTTAGATCACAATCTAAGAGCCCCTGTAAGATTAACACAATAAATCGTGAGTTGGAACGAGCAGTCTTGCGGCGTATACATTTTCTCGTTACCAAATAAGGAGGATCTCACCTCTATTTATAGAGATCCTAAAAGCTAGAGAATTATCCCTAATCTAACTCAGAATCCTTCCTGAGATAGGATTTGGTAAACATTATCAGATTAAATTACTGAATTTAATCTGAATTGGAACTCAATCCATTAAAGAGTCATGGGCACATCCCAACTCTATCATCTCCCACTCGCACATGACGGAACACATTCCATTTATAATCTTTAGTTATACAGGCTAATAGATTGTGTGACCAGCATATCTCGAGAGCACTATAGGTATAAACCTGTTAGGGATATATAGCTTCTCGAAAAAAGGTGATCCTTTAATTTTCACCTATGCTTAACCCTAGACAACCTTCTCACAATCACTATTTTAACTAATTATCTCATAAAACATCATTCGTGTTCACTATTATGTTTCTACTTATAGAAACGATAATAGACATGTCGGTGAACCACGAATTTTTATGAATGTGATCAAAAGGTTATCTTCCCCTCTTACTATATGCCATCCATCATGATTCAACTCGCTTTTCTACTTAGTTTTGCCAGGCCTAAATTTTTCTCCAGACCTCTTGGAAACTAACCAAGCTAGCCACATTGAACCATACTTCAGGGATAAGTTAAGGGTTCTAAGGGTCGAAATATAAATAGGGTCTCACAATAGGGAAAGTTGAGATCAATATTATTAAATTCCCATCCCTTTAGTCACTTAAGCACACACGGTATAAAACATGTGTTATGGTGTTCTTTCCTTCCCTTAAAGGAGCGCATGTCTCACATTTTAAATAATGTGTATAAAAAAACACCATACAGAAGCATAAGGTTGCGATGCACCGAAGCACCCAACTTTAGTTCGCTTACTTAAGAACTACTTCTGGCTTTTAAGACAGAACATGGTAGTTACATATAACTAACCATTGGATACCATATGATCTTTATTTGGATCTCAATCCAAAGCATATGACCTCATGTATGACTTTATCTTGCGCCTTAACAAGACATATCTTGTAATTTCTGCAAGACGGTACTTTTATTTTGAACAGGCTCTCAAGCATACTCATTTGTTCAAAAATCGCCTCATCTTAGTTTTTGCCAACTCATTGACAAAATTAAGGTAAACACCCTTGTGAGTGGGCTACTTCTCTGTTTGACATGCTCTAACTCAAACATATAATAGTAAGTGTTCACACATTAAACATTTACACTCATGTATTACCAACAATGAACTTTATTATTATTCAAAAATAATAATGTTAAGGGATTACAAAAATAAAGTTAGTACACATCAAATTCTATGCAAACCCTGAAATCTAATGTGTCTCTCAAACACATCTTTTGTTACAGGTTTAGTCAACAGATCTGCAATCATATCATGTGTAGATATGTACTGTAAGTTCACATCTCCCCGTGCAACTACATCTCTTATATAATGATACTTAATGTCGATATGCTTAGTTCTACTATGAAATTTCGGATATTTTGTGTAGGCTATCGACGATTGACTGTCACTATAGATTGTCACTCGATCCTCTGAGGTAGTTACTCTTAAATGGTCCATTAACGGTTTTAGCCAAACTACCTCTTGTACTGCAGCTGCGGAAGCTACAAATTCAGCTTCCATTGTTGATAAGGCTACACAGGTTTGTTTCTTGCTACTCCATGAGATAGCACCCTTGCCAAGCAAGAATATGAAACCTGATGTGAATTTCCTCTCGTCCACATCTCCATCCCAATCAGTATCAGTGTATCCTCTCAATTGCAGATCTTTACCTTGATAACAGAGAGAATAATCTACTTGTGACGCGCGCCGGATACCCGCGGCAGCCCGTTCGACCCCCCGCACGTGGTCGATCGGGGCATTTGTGGGTCCGTTGACATCTTGCGATAAATCGCAAGTGCGTCTATGTTGGGCAACAAGGAGGTATCATGGAGTCGCCACCCAATAAAACATTGGGAAAGTTACTCTCGCCTCGGAGAGCCCAAGACTGCGCTTGGTATCTATTTTGGGCCAGCCAAAGGGGGAAGGTAAACCTCTTGCCCTAAGGAGCCTAGGATTAACGCTAAAGCCTCGTGACACAAGAGGTGTCTTGGAGGGTAAACCTCTAGCCTCTTGAGCCCAAAGACCAGAGCTAGTTTGGGGCTTCTCATTTATTTATACCTTGATTAATATTATAATTAAGTTTTGAATTCATTGTTTCATCAACTTTCCACACAATGCAATTTAAATTAAAGGCGCAATCATTCATATCAAAAGCGGTAAATGTAAGCAAAATCCAAAATAAAGCATTTAAAAATAAATTATAATAACACTAGGAGCGGAATACAACTCCCATTTATAAAAGTGAAATATATGCATAAAACGGGTTATTCATTAATAGTGAAAACATTGGTCCTCGCATGCATATTTATTATGAAACAGTTTTGATGTGATGATTTATTTGGGTATGAAAAACTAGGACATTGGTCCCCTTTTATTTAGAAAAAAAATGTCAAGTTAATTAATAGAAACGTTTTTGTGATTTTCTTTTTAGCGTGCCTAAATAAAGAATTTTACAAGAAAATTATGTGGCAAAATTAAATAAAATATTACAAATAAAGAAAATAAATATATGAACCAAACGAGCCTTTTTGGACCTCCCGATGTGCTCGCAAAAACGCCCAAGCGAAAAATGAGTTTAGACATAAAAACAAAATACAAATAAAATAATGTTAGTGATTAAATCAATTAAATCAATTAAACATACAAAATAATGAATAACAAATTAAAATAAAATAAGATGATATGAAAAGAATGATAATTGAATCAAAATGTTAACAAACCAAAATAAATGAGAAACATGCATTATGTATGATAAATGATTAAACGATGTGATGAAAATAAAATAAAACATGTTAATTAAATAATACATGTAAAAATATGAACATGATAACAATGATGATGAAGATAAACGAATCAAAGAATATATAAAATGATAAAGAAAAGAATAATAAATGAAAACAATTAAAGAATGATGAAAACAATTAAATGAACAATATTATTAATTAAATATGTTCACAAATGATATAAACCATTTACATGGCAAAAAGATCAATTAAAATGAATTTATTAATTACATTTTAAAAATAATGATGAATTAAAGTGAAATAAATTAATTACATGTTAAAATTAATAAACAATCAATATTTATATGAATAAAAATCATATATAAACAAATTAAATAAAACAAATCTGAAATAAATAATAAAATAAAATATACATAAATAAATTAGATAAATAAATTAGATATGAACCAAAAGAAATAATAAGAACAAGCCCAGAATGTTTACCCTCAGAGTTTCGGATTCGATGAAGGTAAAAGATGATCGATTTCTTTGTTTGATGATTCACAATATTAGAGTGAAATATGATGAAAATGTTGGAATTTTATTCCAAGAAACATAAAAAAAATGATCAAAAATTCTTTAAAAACAAAGAATTGATACCTTTGCCTAAAGAAATAATTTTGATAAAAAAAAAGTTTTTATTGATTAAAATAAAGAAAAATGATTTCAAGAACAATCAATCACTTTGTTCATAAAAAAATTAACTGAAGTTTTATTTTAGAAAATCAAATAAAAATTAGATTTTGATGACAAATAATTATTTTATTTGTCTCAAAATCAATTTTTTATCAAAAAGATATTCAAAACAAAATCAATGAAAAAGTTTTATTGAACACAAAATAAAAGATTAAAAACAATTTTGAGAACAAATAATTATTCTATTTGTCTCAAAAATTAAATCAAACAACAAAACTTTCCCGAAAAAATATGTTTAGAAGAAATTAAGTTGGAAAAAGAATGAAACATTTGATTTTTTTTTTTTTATCTTTCGTTGGGGAATAAATCTGGAATTTTAAAGAAAAAATAGAAGAAGAAGAATTCTGGAAATTTTAGGTCTAAAAATGTGTGGAGGAGCCTCCTTTTGATTTCATCATAAAGTCTTTATAGGATAAAAAAGGTTGCCCTAATTTAATTAAGGAAAAAACCTATTTTAACACAAAATTCCTTTATTTTTAATGATAAAATCAAGTTTTATTATTTAATTATCTAAAAAAATATTTTAGAATTTAATTTGAAGTCAAAAACCCAAAAAAAATGGGAAAAAAAACGGATTTTTGGGTGAAAAAATCGAAAAAAGGGCTGAAAAGAGGGAAATAGGGTATCAGACCCTATACCGACGGCCAGGCATGAGGGACGCCGCCCGTCGCTATAGAGCGACGGGCCTCAAGCAGCGAGGCGCGCGAAATCCGCGCGCATGCGCACAACGCTGCGCGTCGCCAAATCGCGCCCAGCGCGCTGGGCGCCTGGGCGTCTGGCGCCAGCGCGCCTGCGCGCTGCCGCGCCAGACACTCGCTGTCCGAAAAATTTTTAATTTTTAATTTTATTTTTTTTATTTTTTAAATTGACTAAAAACACTATAATTTTAAGCCCCCATTTTTCAAAATTAAGTTTTTTTAAATATTTTTTATTATTTTCTAATTTTTCACTCTAAAATGCAAATTTGACGAGAAAACCATCACTTTTAACCTTTTAAGCCTGTGAAGGCAATTATCATCATTGGATAACTTCGATTTAGGCTGACTCAGGACCCGGTGTCTACACTACTATACCTTTGAGGTATCTAAGTATCCTCTTAACTGCTTTCCAATGTGCTTCGCCCGGGTTAGATTGATATCTATTTGCCATGCCCACTGCATAGCAAATATCAGGTCTTGTACACAACATTGCATACATAAGACTACCCACAGCACTGGCATAAGGAACATTTCTCATACATTCCACTTCGTCTGGCGTTTTAGGACACATCTTTTTGCTAACAAACTGATTCTTGGCAATGGGGCAGTCGATGGGTTTGCAGTGCTGCATATTAAATCGTTCAAGGACTTTATTAATATATGTCTCTTGTGAAAGGGACAACAACCTTCTCGAACGATCTCTTGAAATCTTAACTCCAAGAATGTAGTCTGTATTACCCATATCCTTCATTTCAAAGTTGGACGATAACCAATCTTTGATTTGATTTACGTACTCTTTGTCATTTCCAGCTATTAGTATGTCGTCTACATACAATGTTAAAATGACAAAATTCTTTTCAGAGCTTTTATTATATACGCAGTGGTCTTCATCAATCATGTTGAACATATTCGACATGATTGTATCATGAAATCTCAAATACCATTGTCGCGAAGACTGTTTAAGGCCATAGATTGATCTTTTCAATCGGCAAACCTTATGTTCGCTGCCTTTTTCGATGAAACCCACAGGTTGTTCCATGTAGATTTCGTCATTCAGTTCTCCATTGAGAAAAGTAGTCTTTACATCCATTTGATGTAGCTCTAGGTCTAAACTTGCCACTATGGCAAGAATTAACCTTATAGACGTAAATCTCACAATAGGGGAGAAAGTCTCCTCATAGTCAATCCCTTCTTGCTGTGTAAACCCCTTAGCGACTAGCCGAGCTTAACATCTTTCGATACTGCCATCAGCTTTTCGCTTCACCTTGAGAATCCATTTATTCCCAATCGTTTATGTCCTTCGGGTAGATCAACCAGTTCCCAAACACGGTTTGATCTCATAGAAGCCATTTCTTCATCCATTGCATTGATCCATTTTTCTTTAGCTGGGCTTGAGAAGGCCTCTTTGATATTTTTAGGCTCTTCTTCGTCTTGTGGGTTAATCAAAAGGGCTTCGTTCAAGCCTTCGATCTCAAATCTTCGGTAAGGAACACTTATCCTTTTAGATTCACGCTGTCACACCCCGTTTGCCCCCTAGTTGAATGAGCCATATTTGTATGTGTATGCAATTGCATGAGTTTTGGATTATAAGGGCATTTTAGTAATTTTGCATGTTATAAGAGATTTGCTTGCATGTGGGTGTATGCGTGGTGCCATGGTATGAGTTAGTGGGATTGGAATGGTGTGTGCGTGAGTGCACCAAAATAGGTTGTGCACTAGTGGGTTTAATTTAGTATGTGGGCATGCATATGGTTGTAAGGTGTGAATTAGGGGTTGCACTTGTGTGTGTTGTGCATACAATTGTAGGGTATGTGTTAGTTGGGAGAGTCTAGTGTGTGTGTATTGCATTAGCATCTAGGGTGTGAGTGACCAAATCCCACCCTTAGGATCTTGACATGTGTCTAGGGTTAAGAAAAGAAAAGGGAAAGAAGAGAAAGGGCAAAAATCAGATTTCCTCATTGTGTTTCCCGTTCTTCACGCCGCCCTCTTCTCTTCTCTTCTTCTTTTCTTCTTCTCTTGGACTTTGGTTGAGATTCAAGGTTGCTAGTGGGGTTTGATCATCATTTTGTAGTAATTGGTAAGTTTCATGCATTCATTTTACCTTTGTTTGAGTTTCCATCTTCTTCTCTTTTCTTGTTTTTGAAATGGGTTTGAAGTTTGGATTTTTGGCTTTGTTTGCTTGTTCTTGGTTGGGTTTCCTAGTTGAGCCTCCCCGGGATCCTAAAGGCAAGGAAGTTGCGGGATCAAGTGGAACTAAACACTAGGAGCTAAGGATTTTGAGGTTTGGGAATTTCTTCCTTTTTATGTGAAAATGTTCATGAGTGTGTTCTTGATGTTTTCTTGGAATTAGGTTGTTAGATGTCCTTTATTTTGATGTTTATGCTATGGGTCTTTGTTTTAGAATGTGGAACTTGCAAGATTATGAATTAATCATGATGAATTCGGATTTGAAGTAATTTGATGCATAAATGGAGTTTGTGAATGATTATTGAAATTAAATGTTCAAATTGATGGATTGAATGAAGTTTATTGTTAATAAATGTTGTATTATGGTTGTTTATGCTTTTGGATGGCTGGATTTGAGGTAAGTCACCTTTGTTTGAGATTTGAGTGGTTGGAGGAAGAAATGGAAGAGGAAAATCTGCAGAATTTCTGCAGATTTTCAAAATCCCGACTCTGTCGCGATCGCGACGACTGTCGCGAGGTCGCGACAGAGAACGGTAGTGGGAGCTTCATTGTCGCGAGCACGCGACGTCCGCCGCGAGTCGCGACAGCCGAAGTGTTATATACCTTCTGTCGCGAGCGCGACAACTGTCGCGATCGCGACAGAGAGTATTGTTGCCAGGTGTTATCGCGACCACGCGATCCGTCGCGAGATCGCGACAGCACCCTTTGCCTTCTGTCGCGATCGCGACATCCGTCGCGAGCGCGACAGAGCCTGGCTCTTCCGTTCTCCCCGCGGTCGCGAAATCTGTCGCGCGCGCACAGCGAAGAGACTTTGGTCTTTGTCGCGAGCGCGACAGACGTCGCGAGCGCGACAGTCCCTTGTATGCTGAATGAGTTTCCTTCCTTCGCGTGTGCCTTGAACTTCAGTTTACTTTAGCAGTTATGAGATTTATGCTTGGTATTCTATAAATGATATACAAGTGTAATTATGATATGATTACGCTTATTCGACGATGATTATTTTGGAATCATGAAATGGATTGAATGGTTTATGTATGACCTGCTAGAGTCTAGTCAGTGGATAGTTAGGCATGCCTAATAGAGTCTTTGCTGCAGCTTCTGTTATTTCTGTTTGGACCCCGATCAGGTCCCGTTCGTTCCTCGCGAACTTCTGTATTGTGTTTGGATCTTGTTTAAGGTCCTTCTGGAATTGTTTATGAATGAAAGGTTAAAATGGTTTTTCGTATTCGATTGGTACTCGTAAAGTACTTTCTGTTCACTCGTTATCCACTACCTTGAGTCAGCAGGGATTTCATTGTTTAAAGTACTTGTATGAAATGTTATATGAACAAATACATGTTTTATTCTTATGGATTCAATGAAGGAAAGTACAATCTGTTATGAGAATATGATTATTAATATGAACCTTCTGATGAATGGCTATATGTATTTACGCATGTGAATCGCCTTGACGACCGTTGTGAATGGTTGTCTTTATATTATGTGTGTTTTCCCCACTAAGCGTCTATCGCTTAGCACGGTGTGTTTACCCGTGCAGGTGCGGAAGGAGTTGATTTTGGGAGAGTCGTCGCCATCAAAGCCAACACAGCGGGGTCTTAGTGTAGGGCTTATTTTTGTAGCTTATGATTCTTTTTGTATAGAACTCTCATATGATTTTGTATTAGCTTCCGCTTTTGTAATTGAAATTTTGGGATATGTAATTATCCTTTGTATCTCTAAGTTGATCAGAACAGTAATGTAATGCTTTCATTATATTAATGCATGATCAGCTTCATGAATGGTATTGTAAAGTTTTAATTTACCCTGTATTTTGGTATGTATGTTTACGTATGAATGTATGTATATTTCTGTATCTGTGTGGTGGCACCTTTACTCCTACGGCATCTTACTCCATATCGGATGGGATCGCCTACGTATGGGTGAGGGGTGTTACAAGTTGTGGTATCAGAGCTCTGGTTTAGGCGTTTCTGGGTGATTGCTTATATGATGCTATGTGTGTATATGTCTATGTTTAGGGCTGTGTTGGCTGATGTGGTTGTCCTCTTGTTTGTTAGATGAATTCTGATTCTGCTCACGGTGCGCTCGAGGAGTCCGCTGAAAGTGTGAACCCTCCAGCGGTAGATCCGTCTGTCTCTGTTTCGGTGTCGGCTCAACATGCTAGGGTCCAACCTGAGGCCGCTGCCATGCCTTTTGAGGCGATGCTTAGATTGCATCAAGACATGGCTCGGGTTTTGGATAGAGTGACTGCCCCGAAAGCCCCGATAGTGAGTCTGAGAAGAGCTGGAGTCGAGGATTTTTATGGATCTGGGCTTGATGAATCTGAGTTAGCTGAGAAGTGGCTGGATAAAGTTAAGAGAGCTTTGAGGGAAATCAGGTGCCCTCCTGATCAGCAAGCGGAGTGTGCTGTAGCCTTGCTTCAAGGTTCAGCATACGAATGGTGGGAGTTGGTGTGTAGGCAGCCTCAGATGCCTGACCCTTTGACATGGGATTCCTTTGATGAGCAATTTTCTAAGAAGTATGTGACTCAGGCGTATAGGGACGCTAGATGGGCGCAGTTTTTGAGTTTGAGGCAAAGGGCCTTATCTGTGGCAGATTATGAGAAGGAGTTTAACCGGTTGTCCCGTTATGCTCCGCGTGGGGTCATGACGGATGATTTCAGATGCAAGCACTTCGAGGCCGGGTTGAATGATTCTTTGAAGATTGCTTTAGTTTCTTTGATGTGTATGCCGGGGGTACAGTATTATCAGATTGCTGAAGCTGCTTTGAGGGCAGAGAAAGCGGAGACTTTGATTAGAGAGAGAGCTCAGCGCCGGAGTTCTGCTAGAGGTGGTGTTTCCTCATCTTCGGGTAAGAGGTCTAGGAACCCGCAAGATGATCCTGCGGCTGGTTCGGCTTCAAGGGGGAGAAGGCAAGGTTCAGCTGCAGTGTCTGGTTCTGGTCGGGGTGGCCGGTCTGACGCTGCACCCGTTTGTTCGAACTGCAGTAAGACTCACTGGGGTGAGTGTAGGTGGCTTACTGGTGGGTGTTTCAGGTGTGGAAGCACTGAACACCGTGTGGCTAATTGTCCTCAGATGAGTGAAGACTCGGGTCCTCGGGGAGGAGCTAGCAGAGTTGGATCGAATGCTCCGCAGGCCCCTAGAGGTAGAGGTAGAGGAAGAGGTCGAGGCGGTCGACCCAGAGATGTAGCTGGTTCTGAGACAGTTGAGCGTCCTCCTCAGGGTGCCGTTAGAGCTTATGCAGTGAGAGCCAGAGATGAGCAGGATGCCCCTGATGTGATTGCTGGTAAGTTCCTACTCCATGACACTGAATTATATGCTCTAATAGATCCTGGTTCCACACACTCATATTTGTGCACACATAAGTTTATTGATAAGTTGCATGTGGTAGAACAGTTAGACTATGAGATTTGTATGACCAATCCGTTAGGGCATAGTGTCAGTGTGAGTAGAATTTATAGGAATTGTCCGTTGATGGTTGAGAATGTTGAGTTTCCTGTGGATTTGATAGAGTTGCCCTTCAGAGAGTATGATTTGATTTTGGGTATGGACTGGTTGAGTAAGCATAGAGCCGTGGTTGATTGTCATAGGAAGACTTTCGTGCTTCGAGATAGGAATCGAGCTCCAGTGTTTGTTAGAGGTTTGGGTGCTAGTTCCGTGCACAATGTGATTTCTGCTATTCAAGCTAAGAGGTTTATGAGAAAAGGTTGTGAGGCTTTTCTGGCTGTGGTTTTGGATTCCAGGAGGGATCAAGTTAGGATTGAGAACATCCCTATTGTTCGAGAGTTCAGTGATGTTTTTCCGAGTGACTTGCCTGGTTTGCCTCCAGAGAGGGAAGTTGAGCTAGCCATAGAGATTATGCCGGGTACCACACCGGTGTCGAAGGCACCTTATCGGATGGCTCCTGTAGAGTTGAGAGAACTTAAAACTCAACTGCAAGAGCTGTTGGATAAGGGATACATTCGACCCAGCATATCTCCTTGGGGAGCTCCGGTACTGTTTGTTAAGAAGAAGGATGGATCCTTGAGGATGTGTATAGACTACAGGCAGATTAATAAGGTCACAGTGAAGAATAAGTATCCGTTGCCCAGAGTTGAAGATTTGTTTGATCAGCTGCGAGGTGCGGGTGTGTTTTCTAAGATTGACCTTCGGTCTGGGTATTATCAGCTTCGTGTTAAAGATCAGGATGTGGTCAAGACTGCATTTCAGACTCGGTATGGCCACTATGAGTTCCTTGTTATGCCGTTTGGTTTGACTAATGCTCCAGCGGCATTCATGGATTTGATGAATAGGGTGTTCAGGCCATACTTAGACCGGTTTGTAGTAGTTTTTATAGATGATATTTTGGTATTTTCCAAGGATGAAGCCGAGCATGAAGAGCATCTTCGGTTAGTTTTGCAGATTTTGAGAGAGCATCGGTTGTTTGCTAAGTTGAGTAAGAGTGATTTTTGGCTTAAGGAAGTGTCGTTTTTGGGTCATATAGTTTCAGCGAAGGGTATTCAAGTGGATCCAGCTAAGATTGAGGCGATAGTGGATTGGAAATCGCCTAGGAATGTCCAGGAAGTGAGGAGTTTCCTTGGTCTGGCGGGTTATTACCGTCGGTTCGTTAAGGGTTTTTCAGTGATTGCTGCTCCGATGACCAGGTTATTGAGGAAAGGAATTAAGTTCGAATGGTCGGATAAGTGCCAAGTTTGTTTTGAGAGGTTGAAGCAGTTGTTGGTTGAAGCTCCTATATTAACTCAACCCACCTCGGGTAAGGAGTTTGTTATATATAGTGACGCTTCAGGTGTTGGTTTGGGATGTGTTCTGATGCAGGAAGGTAAGGTAGTGGCTTATGCTTCTCGACAGTTGAAGCCGCACGAAAGGAATTATCCGACGCATGATCTCGAGTTAGCTGCAGTTGTCTTTGCTTTGAAGATTTGGCGTCATTATCTCTACGGTGAGAAGTGTAGGATCTTTTCGGACCACAAAAGTTTGAAGTATTTTCTGACTCAGAAGGAATTGAATATGAGGCAACGTCGTTGGCTTGAGCTGTTTAAGGACTACGATTGCATTGTGGATTACCATCCGGGTAAGGCCAATGTAGTCGCGGATGCGTTGAGTAGGAAGTCAGTTTCTGCCTTGTTTTTGAGAAGGTTTAGATGGAGGTTTGGTTCCGATGGAGCTTTGTTAGCACAGTTGAGGGTCAAGCCTACTTTGAGACAGCAGATAGTTGATGCTCAGAAGGTTGATGAGAAACTTCAGCGGATTGTTCAAGAAGTCGGTTTAGGTAAGCAGTCAGAGTTTTCGGTTCAGGATGGGGTTCTTCTGTTTGGAAACCGTTTGTGTGTGCCGGATAGTGCAGAGTTAAGAAGACAGATTTTGGATGAGGCGCATAGTTCAGTTTTCACCATGCATCCTAGCAGTGTAAAGATGTATCGGGATTTGAAGCAGTTCTTCTGGTGGTCTGGTATGAAGAGGGAAATCGTGGACTTTGTATCTAAGTGCCTGACTTGTCAGCAGGTCAAGGCTGAGCACCAGGTTCCTTCTGGGTTGCTCACGCCTTTGTCTATTCCCGAATGGAAGTGGGATGACATCGCCATGGATTTTGTCTCCGGTTTACCTTTGTCTCAGAGAAAGCATGATTCTGTTTGGGTTGTTGTCGATCGACTCACGAAGTCTGCTCACTTTTTACCGGTTAGGATGGATTATTCAATGAGTAGATTGGCCAGTATGTATGTTGATGAGATAGTGCGATTGCATGGAGTACCTCTGTCCATAGTTTCTGATAGGGACCCAAGGTTCACATCTAAGTTCTGGAAAGAGTTGCAGCGAGCTTTGGGTACCAAGTTGAAGTTCAGTACAGCATTTCATCCGCAGACAGATGGTCAATCCGAGCGTGTGATTCAGATCTTAGAGGATATGATGAGGGCTTGTGTTTTGGACTTTCCGGGTAGCTGGGACAAGTACGTATCATTGATGGAATTTGCCTACAACAACAGTTTTCAGTCAAGCATTGGTATGTCACCTTTTGAGGCTCTGTATGGACGTCAGTGTAGGACTCCTATTTGTTGGACAGAGTTGTCTGAGAGGTCAATGATTGGGCCAGATCTGGTTAGAGACACAGAAGAAAAGATCAGAGTTGTGCAGCGGAATCTGAAAGTGGCCAAGGATCGACAGAAGTCTTATGCCAATCTGAAGAGAAAGGATGTACAGTTTGAAGTTGGGGACAAGGTTTTTCTTAAAGTGTCTCCTTGGAGAAGAGTGCTTCGATTTGGAAAGAAAGGGAAGCTTAGTCCTCGCTTTATTGGTCCGTATGAGGTATTAGCAAGAGTTGGTCCAGTGGCTTATAGGCTAGCTTTGCCGTTGGAATTGTCAAAGCTTCATGATGTGTTTCACGTTTCTATGCTCCGTCGTTATAGATCGGATCCTTCCCATGTGTTATCGGTTCAAGAAGTTCAAGTGCAGTCAGATTTTTCCTACGATGAGGAGCCTAGAGCTATCCTAGAGCGGGAAGTACGTCAGCTGAGGAATAAGCAGATTCCTTTGGTCAAGGTTTTGTGGAATCACCATGGGGTTGAGGAAGCAACTTGGGAACCGGAGGAATCGATGAGATTGCAGTATCCGCAATTGTTCTGTTCAGGTGAGAATTTCGAGGACGAAATTCTTGTTAGTAGGGGAGAGTTGTCACACCCCGTTTGCCCCCTAGTTGAATGAGCCATATTTGTATGTGTATGCAATTGCATGAGTTTTGGATTATAAGGGCATTTTAGTAATTTTGCATGTTATAAGAGATTTGCTTGCATGTGGGTGTATGCGTGGTGCCATGGTATGAGTTAGTGGGATTGGAATGGTGTGTGCGTGAGTGCACCAAAATAGGTTGTGCACTAGTGGGTTTAATTTAGTATGTGGGCATGCATATGGTTGTAAGGTGTGAATTAGGGGTTGCACTTGTGTGTGTTGTGCATACAATTGTAGGGTATGTGTTAGTTGGGAGAGTCTAGTGTGTGTGTATTGCATTAGCATCTAGGGTGTGAGTGACCAAATCCCACCCTTAGGATCTTGACATGTGTCTAGGGTTAAGAAAAGAAAAGGGAAAGAAGAGAAAGGGCAAAAATCAGATTTCCTCATTGTGTTTCCCGTTCTTCACGCCGCCCTCTTCTCTTCTCTTCTTCTTTTCTTCTTCTCTTGGACTTTGGTTGAGATTCAAGGTTGCTAGTGGGGTTTGATCATCATTTTGTAGTAATTGGTAAGTTTCATGCATTCATTTTACCTTTGTTTGAGTTTCCATCTTCTTCTCTTTTCTTGTTTTTGAAATGGGTTTGAAGTTTGGATTTTTGGCTTTGTTTGCTTGTTCTTGGTTGGGTTTCCTAGTTGAGCCTCCCCGGGATCCTAAAGGCAAGGAAGTTGCGGGATCAAGTGGAACTAAACACTAGGAGCTAAGGATTTTGAGGTTTGGGAATTTCTTCCTTTTTATGTGAAAATGTTCATGAGTGTGTTCTTGATGTTTTCTTGGAATTAGGTTGTTAGATGTCCTTTATTTTGATGTTTATGCTATGGGTCTTTGTTTTAGAATGTGGAACTTGCAAGATTATGAATTAATCATGATGAATTCGGATTTGAAGTAATTTGATGCATAAATGGAGTTTGTGAATGATTATTGAAATTAAATGTTCAAATTGATGGATTGGATGAAGTTTATTGTTAATAAATGTTGTATTATGGTTGTTTATGCTTTTGGATGGCTGGATTTGAGGTAAGTCACCTTTGTTTGAGATTTGAGTGGTTGGAGGAAGAAATGGAAGAGGAAAATCTGCAGAATTTCTGCAGATTTTCAAAATCCCGACTCTGTCGCGATCGCGACGACTATCGCGAGGTCGCGACAGAGAACGGTAGTGGGAGCTTCATTGTCGCGAGCACGCGACGTCCACCGCGAGTCGCGACAGCCGAAGTGTTATATACCTTCTGTCGCGAGCGCAACAACTGTCGCGATCGCGACAGAGAGTATTGTTGCCAGGTGTTATCGCGACCACGCGATCCGTCGCGAGATCGCGACAGCACCCTTTGCCTTCTGTCGCGATCGCGACATCCGTCGCGAGCGCGACAGAGCCTGGCTCTTCCGTTCTCCCCGCGGTCGCGAAATCTGTCGCGCGTGCACAGCGAAGAGACTTTGGTCTTTGTCGCGAGCGCGACAGACGTCGCGAGCGCGACAGTCCCTTGTATGCTGAATGAGTTTCCTTCCTTCGCGTGTGCCTTGAACTTCAGTTTACTTTAGCAGTTATGAGATTTATGCTTGGTATTCTATAAATGATATACAAGTGTAATTATGATATGATTACGCTTATTCGACGATGATTATTTTGGAATCATGAAATGGATTGAATGGTTTATGTATGACCTGCTAGAGTCTAGTCAGTGGATAGTTAGGCATGCCTAATAGAGTCTTTGCTGCAGCTTCTGTTATTTCTGTTTGGACCCCGATCAGGTCCCGTTCGTTCCTCGCGAACTTCTGTATTGTGTTTGGATCTTGTTTAAGGTCCTTCTGGAATTGTTTATGAATGAAAGGTTAAAATGGTTTTTCGTATTCGATTGGTACTCGTAAAGTACTTTCTGTTCACTCGTTATCCACTACCTTGAGTCAGCAGGGATTTCATTGTTTAAAGTACTTGTATGAAATGTTATATGAACAAATACATGTTTTATTCTTATGGATTCAATGAAGGAAAGTACAATCTGTTATGAGAATATGATTATTAATATGAACCTTCTGATGAATGGCTATATGTATTTACGCATGTGAATCGCCTTGACGACCGTTGTGAATGGTTGTCTTTATATTATGTGTGTTTTCCCCACTAAGCGTCTATCGCTTAGCACGGTGTGTTTACCCGTGCAGGTGCGGAAGGAGTTGATTTTGGGAGAGTCATCGCCATCAAAGCCAACACAGCGGGGTCTTAGTGTAGGGCTTATTTTTGTAGCTTATGATTCTTTTTGTATAGAACTCTCATATGATTTTGTATTAGCTTCCGCTTTTGTAATTGAAATTTTGGGATATGTAATTATCTTTTGTATCTCTAAGTTGATCAGAACAGTAATGTAATGCTTTCATTATATTAATGCATGATCAGCTTCATGAATGGTATTGTAAAGTTTTAATTTACCCTGTATTTTGGTATGTATGTTTACGTATGAATGTATGTATATTTCTGTATCTGTGTGGTGGCACCTTTACTCCTACGGCATCTTACTCCATATCGGATGGGATCGCCTACGTATGGGTGAGGGGTGTTACACACGCAGTTTCAAATCTTGATAAACATGTCTCATATATTCATCGTAATTTGGAATACTCCCACTAGGGCTATGCTCCATACTCCCACTAGAGTCAGGAATGCTCCCACTCAAATTCGGGTCTCGAATATCCGGATCATGTAGAGGAGGAAGATCTTAACCTTCTACCTCTAATTCCCTCCCACTCTGATGGAGTGATCGTGATGGTTCATCTTCTTGAGTTTCATAGAAGGTGAAATCTTGATTCACTTCACCCAACTTTGAAAACTCATTTTCCAAGAATATGACGTCTCATGATTCAAATTCAGTCATAAAACCATTCTCTTGCTCACCCATGAATACGTATCCTTTTGATACTTCAGAATATCTCACAAAGATACTCTGTTTACCTCTTGGTCCGAATTTACCAAATTTACTTGAGGTATCATGGACGTAAGCAGCACAGCCCTAAGGTCGTAGATGGCTTAGGTCAGGTTGCCGACCAGTCCATAACTCATAAGGTGTGGATGTGACAGATTTTTAGGGCACACGGTTTAGAACATATGTGGCAGTCAATAAAGCATCACCCTAATAGGAGATAGGCAAATTTGCCTCTGCCATCATAGATCTAACCATATCAAGGAGAGTCCTATTTCTCCTTTCCGCAACACCATTTTGTTGTGGAGTTCTGGGAATGGACAACTGATGTTCAATCCCTTTTTTATCACATAAAGTTTTGAATTCCTATGAATATCTGAAGCATAAAGCACATCATGTAGGAGTAAGGTTCGGCCTTTGTGTAAGACTAATCTACACACGCCAATCCCTTTAACTGGCACTCTTGCGTCGTTTCCCACATATATATATTTCGCTCCATTTGGTATTCGCCGGAATTCGACAAAGGCATCTCGATCCTTTGCTACATGGTCTGTTGCTCCTGAATCAACCACTCACAAAGGATGAAATTCAGTTAGTAATACAAAACTAGATACACAAATTTCACTCACTCTTGAGTTAGAAAAGTGTACCTGATTGGTCACAGTGTAGTCTCTTGCATAGTATCCTTTCTGTTGGCAGTTAAAACAATTCACTTTTGAAATATATTTCTTTTTCTTGCCTTTAGACCTCTTAGAATTATGTTCCTTCTTCTGCCTTTAATTTTTCTTGGCATGTTCCTTATCCCTACCTTTGAAGCCCTTCCTTTTGTTATTGTTTTAACTCGTTCCACCAGAATGGGACTTTGCCACATGCACCTCGACATTAACCTTAATCGATGCCAATCTGTCCTCTTTAAGCTCCAGGTGATGTGCGACATCCTCAAATGTCTTTACACTGTCCATATGAGTTAGTTGCATTTTCATATGCTCCCAACCCTTGGATAAGGAATGGATGACAGCTTGAACCTGCTGCTCGTCGGTCAACTTATGACCATATTCACTAAGCTCACTCATCATGTTTTCCATCTCCCTGAGATGTTTCTGCATAGAATGATCAGCTCTCTTCTGATAAGTATCAAATTTGATCGACAAAGATCGGAGTTTAATTAGAGTCACTCCTCCAAACTTCTCCCGCAAAGCGATCTACAGATCCATTGCATTTTGATACTTGCGAAATTGATTAGTTATATCATCCTCCATAGCACTCAGCAAAATGATATGAGCAGTGGAATTCTTTTTCTTACATGCCAAATAGACATCTTGATCCCGCCTATGCTGGGCCGTATTGCCATCCTCAGGTTTAGCCATAACCGAACTTAAGGTTTCGAGAGCCTCTTGCTCCTCAATCACATACTAGATCTTCATACTCAAGATTTCATAATTGTCGCCATTCAATTTCAAATCTTTATTTAATTCAACGATAATTGATTTGGAAGCAGATGCCATTTGTATCCTCTTATTCAAATGCAACAAAGTTGCACTTTATTATAAGAGATAAGGCAATACATGCAATTTACTATACACCTGAAATAATTACCTAATAAAGTTTTCTATCAGACTCAAATTCGAAAAGGTTACTAAAAGTACCAATTACCTTTTAAGTTCTAATGTCCAACTTTATAGGTTAAGATTTCATGCATAGTAAATCAAAATTATTGGATTATTTAAGTTCTTAAACTTATGAGGGAAATTTTACTGGTTTTATTTTATTAAGTCTTTACTTAATAAACATGCAAACATTTTACTCATAAAATATTACAAGGCGATTAACATTTTAAAATAAACACATTTATTAAAAAATAATTAAATGCCATAAGAAATAAACTCATTCATTCAACTAGTAAATAAATCCAATAATCCTCAAATAAGACACACGTGTTAAATAATAATAATAATAATAGGAAACATAAATCCTATAAAAACAAACGCTAACTATAATTGACACTCATGTCAACTAATCTAGAACACTAGATCTTCTCAAGATCTTTACTAACACGGGGACTGATTCTTTGACCAACTTCATTAACTCATAAGTTCGCTGATGAAGCCATGGATAATGCACTTTATGTCCACTTCTTAATTTCATCACAGATGAAATGTTGCTTCTCAACACTCCTCTTTTGGCAACTCTAGCCAAAAAATGGATGATAGATTTTTTATAAACTCTATCTCCTATGTACCAAGTAGTTTCCAAAATCTCCCTCAGAACTGGATGATATTCAAAAGAGTTAACCAACGCTTTGATTTTAGCTCTATCGTCCCTTCCTAAGCTTAAACCTCCTATCCAAATGCACTCCTGCATTTGTTCATGCATAGTCAATATATGACGCACTATAGCATCAATATCATCAGCTCGAATGTTCCTCCGCATCCTCATGTTGCTTACAAAATGCACTCTTGCATTTCTTAAAGCAGTCCCATGAAGGGTTTTCGGAATCATAGGTGTCCTTATCATCATTTCTGAAACACATTGCAGAAATTCAAATGGTTAATGCACTCATGTATAAACACATATGATGGAAACACATTTTAATCAAAAAATAAGGACAAAAAACACATAAGAAATTTTTCAAAATATTTAAAAAAACTGAAAACACATTTTTCATAATTATTTTATAATATTTATTTCAAAAATAAAAAAAAATATTTTATGGTCATCAAAAAAATTTTGAAAAATAGATCAATAAATAAGAAATATTTTGAAAAATATTTTCGCAAAAAAATGGAGCTGATTTGGAGGCCGGAGCTTGCCGCGCGCGTCGACGAGAGGGAGGAGGACGCGCTTACATGCCTCCACATGCCACATGCACGACACCCTCTTGGTCAGACACGTGTCAACACCACAGCATGACACGTGTCCGACATACACGGGTCCACATGGCGCCCACGTGGCGCCATGTGGACACGTATTTGCCACGTGTCATGCCACGTGCCAACGACGTGGCTTGACACATAGCGGACTCTGATTGGTACACGTGTCACTTTTTGACATGTCATCATGGCATGTCGCAAGCCTCGGCCTTACCACGTGTCGACCCCTGATTGGTCCACCTGGTGCCCACGTGGCATACAAGGGACACGTCGGATCCACGTGGCATGATCGCGGTCTGCCACGTGGCTCGCGACGATTGGGCCACGTGTCAATAGCGCGTCACGATATTGACACATGTTTGCACGCGTGTGGGCCACCGCCCACATGCCCGACGTGTGGTGGCACGTGCAAGCCACGCGCCACCTTCTCGGTGGAATTTCAACTCCGAATTTCGACCGATTGGGGGTTCTTGGGGTCTGTGAACACAATGGTAAGGTCAAAAATCATAATCCCAATTTCTAGACTAGCATTTTGAATATTCAATTTTATCCCTCGGGTTTCGGTGTGCACATACACGAAATTGAGCCAAAATATACACGCATATATATTTTTCACACAAAAAACAAATTTTTGTTGCATTTCATGCTTTCTAAATCTATAAATTTTACTCATAAAATTTTAGATCAATTTTAAGCCGCATGCCAGGACGCAAAAAAATGAAGGCTCTGATACCAATGAAGGGAGAAATAAAAGAAGAAATTAATCGAGGTAATAATAAAAGATTGATACCTACTTGTTGTAGCGCAAAAATCTCGTTGCGCAAGCGATACAAGGATCTCCTTTTATTTGGTCACCGGTCTAGCTTTTAGCCACTTGGGATAAGAGCAGCTAGATCATAATCTAAGAGCCCCTATAAGATTAACACAATAAATCATGAGTGGGAACGAGCAGCCTTGCGGCGTATACGTTTTCTCGTTACCAAATAATGAGGATCTCACCTCTATTTATAGAGATCCTAAAAGCTAGAGACTTATCCCTAGTCTAACTCAGAATCCTTTATGAGATTGGATTTGGTAAACTTTATCAGATTAAATTACTCAATTTAATCTAGATTGGAAATCAATCCATTAAATAGTCATGGGCGCATCCCAACTCTATCAATTGCAATTAATATATATATATATATATATAATCCTAATAAATAGAGAAAAACTAAGTAGGTATTATTTAGCTAAACTATAATATAATTTATAGAGTGTAAATTAAAGGTTATAGTTGGTAGTGTCACAGTATATATATTTAGTGTGCATAGTATGCATGTGTGTGTGCTTGAGTTAGAATAGTGAAAGTTTTTGGATTTGTAAACACCACTGAGTGTATTTAATGCTCAAGACATAGTTTATATTAACTGCATATAGGTACCAATTTGATGGTTTTTTGAGCAAGCATATCTCAAGTTAGGAGTGGACTGGGTGAAGACTATTAAGAATATTTTTGGATATTAATCTAGAGTTATGTATTATGATGAACTTTTGGATATGTTATATGGCATGTATATGGACTTTTATGGATATTGGAACATATTATTAGTTTATGATGCTTAGTGTAGTGAAAGTTAATTTTGGATTGGTTATGAATGCAAATTGAGATATGAACCAGTTGTTGCAGTTGACTAATATTGGATGAGATTAACAAGTCATGGTTATCATTGAACCTAAGTTGGTCCGACTTTTATATGTACAATGTAGTGTAATAAGGGTATTACATAGATGCCTATTGTCCTTTTAGGGTTGACTTTTGTCCATCGCCTTACCTATAAAAATTGGCATCCCAAAGACTGAAGATTGTGACTTTATCACTTTGATTGAGTACAAAAGGTGGGTTACCAACCCTGCCGTTGATAATAGGGCGCGTTGGCTGAAGCACCGTAGCAGCAAGAGTAGCGGACAGTAGCCAGCTGATTACATATATTTAGTGAAGAACAATGTACTATTCTAGAACTAGTCAACTTTGAGTATGCACAACAAATTATTTTTCTTATATTAATGCATGTTTGCATATGTTTTAAACCTGATTTCAGTACACATTATCATCATTTGATACTAACTCGTGAATACAAGACCTCATTTAATCTCAGGATAGCTTTTGAAAGCATCCAACTTCTATTATCAATTAGCCCTCGTGGGTTTTCATGATTGAATATTTTATCTCAGCCCCTAATTTTTGCCAAGTATGCCTTTTTTCAGTTTTCATCCTGCTAGGGCGCCCAATTTTTGCAAGGTCGCCATTTTTGGTTTTCGACCCGCAGGCTCTTATTCTCTTCTTTTATTTTAGTCTTAGCCATGGAACCTCTTCAATCTATAAATATTGGCCGGGTCTTTGAATTTTTTTCCATCTCCATCTGTTAAGATCACCGCTCCCTTCGATAAAATCTTTTTCAACACAAAAGGCCCTTCTCAAGTCGGTCTGAACTTGCCTCAAATGTCCAGAACCCCTAGTCTTATCTGTTTGAATACCAAATCCCCTTTCCTTTAAGGGATATTTCTGACCTTTTTCTCGAATGAACGAGCCAGTCTCTTTTAATAGACATGATTGTGGTAATGGGCTCGTATCCTACATTCATCTAGGAGGTTCAACTGCGACAGATGCTGTTGTGCCCATTCGGCTTCTATTATCTTAGCTTCTGAGGCTACTCTATAGGATTGGAGCTCAATTTCTACAGATAATGCTACTTCCGTCCCATATACCAAGGAGAATGGCATAGCCCCCATTGAAGTTCTGATGGTGGTCTTATAACCCTATAGCGCGAAAGGTAGTTTTTCTGCCCAATCTTTATAGGTCTATACCATCTTAGCCAATATTCTATTCATGTTCTTGTTTGCTGCCTTGACTACCCCATTAGCCTGTGGGTGGTAGGGAGAAGACTTATGGTGTTGGATGCTATACTTCTTTAGCATTTGCTTAGTCTTAGCTTGGAACTAGACCCCATTATCCGACACGGCGTGGTGTAGAAGCCATATCTGCAAATCAGGTGTCGCTCAATGAATATGGCCATTTCTTATGCACCTAACTTCTTGAAGGATTCGGCTTCTACCCACTTGGTAAAGTAATCGATATCGACTATAATGAATCTATTCCCATTAGAAGTCGTCGGATGTATCTCTCCTATAATGTCAATTCCCTAAGCTACGAATGGCCACGAAGATGTGAGGTTGCACAATTCTGAAACCGGTATACTATTAGCACAGTTGACATCATTTAACATACTCAGAGTAGTCTATATCCATCGTTAGCCAGAAGAAGCCTTGGCGCATGATTTTCTTTGCCAAAGTAACGCCATTCATGTGGGCTTTACTGACTCCAACATGGGTTTCTTTCATAACCTTCTTGGCTTCTTTCTCTTCTAGACATCTCAACTAAATGCCATTGGCTTGCCTCGTATATAGCACCCCATCTATACTGATGAAATGAGTGGATAGCTTACGGATCATCCTTTGGTCCTTTTCAGTGGCTTCTTCTGGGAATACCGACCTTTCCAAATTGTTCTGAACATTATAATACCATGGGTTCCCATCAGTAACCTCAACGTCCAAGACCCATTCGGTTTTAAAGTATGGCTTGCTTGAACTGCAAATCAATACGGGCTTCATGAAAACTCCTTCTGGGTTATCCCACAAAGACACTAAGGTGGTGAGAGCATTTGCCAATTGGTTCTCATCTCGAGGTGCATAGCTAAAAGTGCTGACTTTGAATTGGCCACTCAGTTCCTTCAAACACCTCACATATGGCAATAACCGTTCTTCTTTAACGGACCATTCACCCCTGACTTGATGGATTACCAAGGATGAGTCTCCAAAAACTTTTGCAGTCTTTGCCCCCATAACCAAAAGTGCTTCTAACCCGAAAATGCAAGCTTCATACTCAGCCTCATTATTGGTAGCCCTATATCTCAACTTCTTGGCCAAGGGAAGTTACTCACCTTCTAGGGTTATCGGAGTTACTCCCGCCCTGGCTCCTTTGTTATTCACTGCTCCATAAAAATACATCTTGTACCTCTACACCGCAATGGCCACAATGCCTTCATCAGGGAACTCAAATTCGAATTGGTCTCCATCGATGGGATGATCAGCTAGGAATTCAACTATAGCTCAACCTTTAATGGTTTTTCTGGTGATGTACTCTATGTCGAACTCTTGCAGCAGTATCAACCATGTCCCTATTTTACCTAGCAGATAAGGTGCATCCTGAAGATACCTCAAAGGATTCTGCTTGGTGATTGTTTGCACCTTGTAAGAATAGAAATAATGTCTTAACTTCTTTGAAGCCCAGATTACTACTAGACAAATCTTTTCCACCTCAACATACTTGGCTTTATAAGGAAAAAAATTCTTACTAAGGTAGTAAATAGCAAATTCAACCCCGAATTCATCTTCTTAGGCTGCCATGGCACCGATGGAGTTATCTTCTATTGCTAGGTATAGGATTAGATGTTTAATGGGCTAGGGTGGTCTTAGGACCGGGGGATGCAAAAGATATTCCTTTATGGTATCAAAAGCCTTCTAACAATCGTCGTTCCATACCACCAGTTGATTTTTCTTGAAGAGCATAAAGATTAGCTCATAAACTGAAGCAAGCTTGGCAATGAACAGACTGATGTATTGAAGTTGGCCCAGGAAGCTTCTGTCCTCTTTCTCTTTATGAGGCACCAACATCTCTCTTATAACCTTAACCTTATCGAGATCTATCTCGATTCCTCTCTGGCTCACCACGTGACCCAATAGCTTACCTGAGGTAACTCCGAATATACACTTCTTAGGATTAAGGCAAAGCTTTTACTTGTTGATCCTTTAAAAGAATCTCTTTAAGGCCTCGAAATATCTCTCTCGAGTAGCCGACTTAATAATCATGTCGTCGACATATACCTCCACCTCCTTGTGAATCAAGTCATCCAAGATTTTGGTAGCCATTCTCTGATAAGTTGCTCTAGCGTTCTTCAATCCGAATGGCATCACTTGGTAAGCAAATGTCTCCCATTCAGTGATGAAAGCTATCTTGATGCGGTCTACAATCCTGTTAAGAATTTGGTTATACCCAGCATATCCATCCATAAAATTATACATCGTATAAGCAACTGCATTGTCTACTAGAACATTGATACGGGGCAATGGAAAATCAACTTTTAAGCAATCCTTATTCAAATCTCAATAGTCTACACATACTCGAACTCTCCCATCCTTTTTGGATACTAGGACTATAGTGGCTAACCATGTTGGGTATTGAACCTCCACTAAAAACTTAGCCCCAATCTATTTGTGCACGTCCTCTTTTACCTTTTTTGCCCACTCTAGTCTGAGCCTCCTAAGTTTTTGTTTGACTGGCTTGCTGTGACGCGCGCCGGATCCCGATGCGCCGCCCGTTCGACCGCCCGCACGTGGGCGACCGGGGCATTTGCGGGTCCGTTGGCATCTTGCGATAAATCACAAGTGCGTCTATGTTGAGCAACACGGAGGTTTCATGGAGTCGCCACCCAATAGAACATTGGGAAAGTTTCTCTCGCCTCGGAGAGCCTAAGACTGCGCTTTTTATCCATATTGAGCCATGAGGCCTAGGATTAGCGCTAAAGTCTCGTGACTCAAAAAGTATCTTAAAGGATAACCTCTAACCTCTCGAGCCCAAAGACCAGAGCTGGGTCCGGGATTTCTCATCTATTTCTACCTCAATTATTTTATGATCAAATTTTAATGTCATTAATTCGCTCTCTCTCCACACTATGCAATTGATTAAAAGGCGCATTTATTCACATTCGGAAAGCAGTAAATGAGCGGATAAATAATGAAGTGATAAAGTACAATAATACAAGGAGCGGAATACAACTCCCTTTTATAAATGTGCGAATCATGCATAAATCGGGGCATTGTTTATTTTGAGGACTTTGGTCCTCGCATGCATCGTTATCAAAAATAGGGTATTTTATATGTGATGATCTTTATTGGATGAAAATAGGGCGTTGGGACCCTTTTGCATTTTTGTACAAAACCCCCTTTTATTTAAGTAGAAATTGTTGGTCTATTTTTACTTTTAACAGAAAAAAGGGCTTATTCATATACGTAAGATAATCAATGAATGAAAAAGCGAGAGAAAATAAATCAAGAGGTTTAAGAAAACTAAACCGGACGAAATCCACCATGCATGGTAGGCAGCCACTCAAGCTCGAAAATATCCAAGAGGACCAATATACACTCACAGAAAATTAAGAGATGTTAACATTCATGAAATTAACACATGAGAAATCGAAAAGACTGAATAGAGATGAAAAATGGTCAAAACAATGGAAGCAGAACCCACCGACGGCCTGTTCCTGGTTGACCGACGGGCATCGGTTTAGTTATTCCACACGCCCGTTTGTCACTCAAGGAGGGCGTCTATGGGTGGGTGACCGACGGGCGTCGGTCATAAAGATGACCCGTCGGTCACCTCAGTCTCAAAAAAACAGAAAGGAGAAAAGGGCCTTTTGAAAATAAAATAAGAAAAGGTTTTATTCAAGAAGGGGACGAGGGAGTCAAAATGAAGAAAAGTAATGACAGGTATTCAAAAATTTCACAGAATGAATGAATAAATGATAAATAATTAAATATAAGATGAAGACAGAGAGAAAATCCGGAATATTTACCCTCAGATAGTTGCCTTGGGTAGAATTTTGATGTCGGTTAGATCCCCGCGCGTTCCACGAGAAAATAGGAGAATGAAAGATGAGAGAGAGAAAATGAGCTATTTCACCTCTGATCCTTCAGAAAGTCGATTTAGGAGTCCAAATCTAAAGAAAACTAATTAGTTTTTAGTTCCTTTGATCGATTTGATCCTTGATTAAGTAAAATTCTTTGGGAAATGTGTGTTTTGGAAGAGAGAGAAAACGTGCTCGAATTTTGGCAGAGTTTCCCCTTCTGAAAAATTTCCCAACCCTTTTGAAGTGGAAATCCGGACCTTATATAGCCAGACACGACCGACGGGCGTCGGTGCGTAGGGGCGGGCGTCGGAAGAATCCTACTGACACAAGGACACTTCCGACGGCCCTGCCACCTTCACCGACGGGCATCGAAACGGTTGCGTGCCCCGGGAAACCAGGCGGCTCCTGACAGGGGCGGTGACTTTCCGACGGGCGTCGGAAAATCCCCCAAGCCGTCGGTGACTCAAAGCGACGGGCTACTTCCACAGACGGGCTGGCCGTCTGTGGAGGACAAAAAACCCTTTTGACTCAGAAAACTCCCATTTTCTCCCCCTCTGCCCCTGAAGTGTAGAAAAACCTCATTTCTCACGGAACGCGGGACTAAAACCTCCAACTTCAGCCTCCTGTACAGGCCTCAAACATTGATTTCTTCATAGGGTAACCTCTGATCCGGACTGTTCCAGGACACGGTGCTTACACTTGCATTCTGGATAGGTTGGAATCGTATGTTTAGCAACCTCACAGTCGATTCCCAGCATATCCTCTTAGATCCAGGCAAAGACTTTTTCATATTTTTTCAATATTCTCTCAAAATTTTTTCTCTATTTAGGAGTCATGTCAGATGCTATCAAAATTTCTTTTGAATTTTCTAAAGTTTCGAGATTAAATTTGGCAGTATTATTTGAATTAATATCAAATATAAATTACTCAAGTGCATGATCATGCGTAATGAAATCATAAGAAATATCAAACAAATAAGCAAAGTTGTTCATCTCATTAATGCATTCAGAACTACAGACATCATTGTCAAATAGTTTGGGAATGAAAAGTACATTTAGAAAATCATCATTGCTTCCATCTTCAGTCAATGCTGATGCCGAGGTTGATGGCTTTCCACATTGATTGCTTGCAACTTTCAGTTCTTTGAATTCTAGCACTATTGCTTCCACTATTAACTTCTCCTTACCCTTCACCTGGGTGGCTAACAACTCTCAGTGACAACTTCCTCGAGAACTTCCCGATCCCGTACAGTGCTTTGGGTCATGACTTCTTGTGGACATCGGGTCCTGAGGCAGTCCAGATCAGAGTTACCCAATGAAGAAAATAAAGTCGATTCTCAGATAAGGGATGAAAGTTGTGAGCATTCATTCTCCAGTCTTACAAGGATCGAAAGTTTTCTGGGTAAGCAAGAAATTTCGAGAAGTCAAAACCTTGAAAATTGAAATTTTAATCCACAGACGGGCAGCCCGTTTGTGGTGATATAGCCTGTCACTCGTGCAATGGTCCCATCTCTCGCATCGAGTGACTGGCTATCACTCGGGATGGGTCCCATCGCTCGCTTGAGCGGTGCTCGTCGCTCAGCCTGAGCGGGGCCGAGCGATGCCCCGCGAGTGGCTGTTGTGCCACGTGTAAGGCCCACCGATAAAATGACCGTTGTTACCCTTTCTGCCGATGCCCATTGGTCGATGATTTGGCAGTTTAAACAACCGGATTTTGGTGAGATTCAGAGGGATTTACCATATATTCCAAATATCTTTTAAAATCTCTAATTTCGAAAAATCCTCTTTAAATCTAAATTTAAAGTTTAAACTTATTTGAAATTTCTTCCTAAATCTATAAATAGGGGAAGCGAATTCAGTTTTGGGGGTTGGAAAATTTGTTGAAAAATTCTTGATTAGAAAACTTTTAATTAGAAAACTAAAGCTTAGCAATTTTCCACAGAGATTTCATTTTTTTGACTTCTACAAAAAGAATTTTCTTTCAAAATTTCTTATTCTTTATTTTATTTTATTCGCGAATTATGCTAATCCGAGGAAACGAAATCCATTCGTTTTCGCCAATCTTGCTAATTCAGATATTCACCGCTGTCAAAATTCCAAGAAAGAGAAAATAATTTCCTTCTCTTGGTTTATTTTTCAAAGCAAGATTGTTGCAACCAAAAATATCTCCAGATCGCATGATCACAATCCGATCCTTGTAGAACTCGAGGAGTCAAAATCTTGCAACGTTCACCTTCACGAGGTAAAAATCCTAGGGTAAACATTCTGGGTCTATTATTTTGAATTTAATTATTCTTAGTAATTTCTTGTATAAAAATCCATTTTTATTCAAATTAAAACAAAAAGAAAATTTTATTTTTGGGTTTCTTTTCAGGAATAGAGGCGACCGACGGGCATAAGGACCACCGACGGCCGTCATTCAATAGAGCGACGGGCCGTTGAAGGTTGCTCTTATGCTCGTTTGTCATGCCCAGGGACGCCCGTCGGTCACACGCTTTGGGCCGTCTCTGGGCCTCCTTTCCCCATTTGACTCCTTTTAATTTTTTTTTTCTTTTATTTTTAATAGTTTTCTTATGGAATTTCTTATGTTTTCCTCCTCATCATTTAATTTCATATTTATTTTGGTTCTTTAATTTTACACTAACATGTCCTTTTTTTTGTGAGTTTTTATTTTTGACTTGTTTGGTGGATTTGGAACCATTTGATGTAGAAGTTACTGCAAAGACTTAAGGGTCTTCTCCCGGGTTATTTTTCTGGACTTTATTTTTTTTCGTTTACTTTATATTATATCATTATTGTGAAAAATGCCCTTTTTATATTATCTCGCTAATAAAAATGGTTAAATATTTTTTAATTAAATTGTGGTTTTTGTAAAATGAGGACCAATGTCCAATTTTCCTAACAAATAAAAATCGACATCTCAAAATTATTTTGTAATAAATATGCATGCGAGGACCAATGTCCTCACTCCTAATATATATCCCGATTTATGTATGAATCGCTTGCAATTTATAATGGGGATTGTATTCTGCCCCTAGTTTTGTTGTAATTTATTTTTGAGCACTTTATTTTAATTATGCTTTATTCACCGCTTCCCTTGAATGGATAATTTGTGCTTTAATTTAACTGCATTAAATTGAATGAGAAATGGGATGAAATGATAAATTCAAAACTTAACTATAAACTTAACCAAGGTATGAATAAATGGGAAGTCCCGAACCTTCTCTGGTCTTTAGGCACAATAAGGCGAGAGGACCATCTCAACGTTCTGTTGGGATGGGGCCTCCATGACACCTCTTGTGTCCCGTAAAAGACTCAAACTTGCACAGTCCTAGGCGCCACGAGGCGAGAGGGCCATCCTAATGTTCTATTTGGGTGGATGCATCCAAGACACCTCTGGTTTGCCCAAGCGTGAAGCTAAACGACCATCCTATCATTAGGGTGAAAGCCTCCAAGACACCTCCGGCTTGCCTATAATGGACATAGCAGCGCTATCTTAGGCTAACTAAAGCTAGATGACCTTTCCCAATGTTCTATTGGGTGGCGACTCCAAGAAACCTCCTTGTTGCCCAAAATGGATGCACTTGTAATTTCTTACAAGTTTTAACGAACCTCCTCCTGAAAGCCCTAAAAGCGGGCAGTTCGGGGCGCCCCGGGGTTCGGGGCGCCCCGGGGTTCGGCGTGCATCACACTTCTTCATCCTAAAAATCCTTTATAGTCTTGATGATCCCAACGTCCTAATTAAAAACATCATTGAAGACTTCAAAACCTAGTGTGATCTTCCCATCGACCCACTGAGGCTCAGCTTAGCCAAAATAAGCACAGACTGATGTTGCTGGTACAAAACTCTCCAAAATGTGAGGGATTTCCACTGACTCCTTCTTGTCTTCTGCAATCGTGCCTTCATATCCTTGGCCCTTTCGATCTTTCTGCCCCTTTATTGAAATAGATAATTGCGCCCCATGAGAAATTGTCACACCCCGTTTGCCCCCTAGTAGAATGAGCCTGTCTGTTTGTCTATCTGTCTGTCTGTATGTGTAAGCATTCGCATGTGTACAGTATTTCATAAGGGTATTTCAGTAAAATGCATGATTTTGGGGTTTTATTATTATGTGGGTGCATACATGACATTAGTGTGTGAATTAGTTAGGAATTAATTGTGTACATTGGAGTATACCATTGTAGAATATATTTAATTGAGGTTGCATTTGGTGTGTGTGATGTGTTGAGTTAGGGTGTGAGTGATTAAATTCCACCACCAAGAAATTGACATGTGTATTAGGTTAGGGAAATGAATAAAGAAAAGAAGTATGAGTGAGGGGAAGATCAATTCACGTTTTTCCCTTTCTAGCTTCATCTTCTTCTTCTTTTCCCTTTCCTAATTGCTACTTGCTGTAGATCAAATTGTGGTAGTGGAAATTAGTCACTCTTGCTTCTAACTTGGTAAGTCACTGCAATTTTCATCTTAGTTTTCCTTTATGTCATTTTCATCTTCTTCCTTGAGTTAGGTTTAACTTAGGGTTTGTTTTGTTGAATGTTCTTGTTGAATTTGTGATTAGTTGAAGCTCCTCGGGAACCAAAGGGCAAAGAAGTTGCTGGTCCTAGTGGAGCTAAGTGATAGAGGCTTAGAATTCAGGTTTGGGAATTTATGATTGTGATTTGTGCAATTTTGATGTTTACTGTGAATTCTAGGGTTTATATGTTCTTGAAGAGCTTGAATTAATTAGTCGTGATTGGTGGTTTAAAATACTAAATTGAGTTGCATGTATAATGATTATGTGATTTGAGATGATTTCTGGAAGGTAAATACAGGTTTGAATGGTTTTAAATCAAATTGGGAGTGAATTCTTGGTTCTGGAAATCGTGGAAATTCTGGAAAATCGAAATACTGTTTAAACTCTCTCTGTTGCGTGACTCGCTATGAAGGAAGGCAAGTCACGTCACGTGACCCTCGGTCACGACGTGACCTGCCTGCTGAGAAGCCAGTCGCGTGACCAGCTGAAGAGCAAGCAAGTCACGCGACGTGATCTTCGGTCACGTCGTGCGACCTGCGAAGAAGAGGCGTTGCGTGATCGGTAAGATCACGCAACGTGATCTGTGTGGGAGAAGCAGCGTCACGTCGCGTGACCATAGGTCACGCCGTGACCTGCATACGCATTGCGTGATCTGCAAGGATCATGCAATGCGTTTGGCGAGAAACAAGCAGGTCACGAGACGTGACCCTAGGTCACGCCGTGACCTGCCTGTTGAGAAGGCCAGTCACGTCTTGTGACCAGCCAATCTCGCCCGATTCTCCGTTCAGCTCGTTTTTTCGATATTTCTCAGTTTTTAACTTAAAAATGAATTTAATATTTCTTCCAAATGGATCTTATCACTATATGATGCATGTCATAATTTTATATGTCTCGATTTGCGTAATATTATGATTATTCCAAATGATGTGTATATGACATTCTGTAATATGATTTGAATATCGCATAGCCTGCTAGAGTCAAGTAAGTGGATAGTTAGGCATGCCTAATAGAGTCTGTTGCTGCAGCCCATAGTTCTGTTTGGACCTCGATCAGGTCCCCGTTTGGTTCCTCGCAAACCCTTTTCTGTATTGGATCTTGTTTAAGGTCCCTTTTGAAAATATCTGTGAAAGTAAAAGTAAAATGGTTTAATCGGTTCGTACCCGTAATGTACTGTCTGTAATCGGCTCGTACCCGGAAAGTACTGTCTGTGCACTCGTTATCCACTGTCTAGAGTCAGCAGGTGTTCTTCATTTTTTAATTAGAATTGTTCTGATCTGTTTTGATTACCATATGGAACTTCTAAATGAGTTAATGATGAAACACATACTGGATTATTCTGTAATGAATATGATTGTGAGCTATTGACTATATGGCCTTTTTATGTGAATACGTTTTTATAGTATGCTAACCTTTGCATAATGCCATTCTGAATGTGATATGCTTAGGCGACCATTGTGAATGGCCGTCCATAATTTATGTGTGTTTCCCCACTAAGCGTTTTATCGCTTAGCACGGTGTTTTTACCCGTGCAGGTGCGGAAGACGTTTTGCTTTGAGAGAGTCGCCGTCATCAAGCCAACACAGAAGGGTTTTAGTGTAGGGCTCAGTTTTGTATCAGCTATTGATTCTTTTTGTTTAGAACTCTCTGTATCAGCTTCCGCTTTTGTATCTACATTTTGTATATGTAATATTATTTTGTTTCAGCTTGTTGATCAGAACATTATTGTAATAGCTTAATTATAGTAATGCATGATCAGCCTGTGCTTCTTTTTATATAAAGTTTTTAATTATTCTGTATTTTCTGAATGTATGTTATGAATGATTGTATGTTATACTTTGTACTTGCTTGGTGGCACCTTTACTCATACGGCATCTCACTCCTTCTCGGATGGGATCGCCTACGTATGGGAAGGGGGTGTTACAGTTAGTGGTATCAGAGCATAGGTTTAGGCGTTTCTGGGTGTTGTTGTGATTGTTCTGAGTTTCTGTGATGTGTATGTGTCTAGATCTGTGTTGGCTGATACGGTTGTTTCTTGTTTGTTTAGATGGCTTCTAATTCTGCTCATGGTGCGCGTGAGGAATCCGCTGAGAGTGTGAATCCTCCCGCTGTAGATCAGTCTGTTTCTGTTACTGTGTCGGCTCAGCATGCTAGGGTTCAGCCCGAAGCCGCAGCCATGCCCTTTGAGGCTATGTTTAGACTGCATCAGGACATGGCTAGGGTTTTGGATAGAGTGACTGCTCCTAGAGCACCTATGGAGAATTTGAGAAGGGCAGGAGTTGAGGATTTTTATGGTACGGGTTTGAATGAGTCTGAGATCGCAGAGAGATGGTTAGACAAAGTGAAGCGTGGTTTGAAAGAGATTCGGTGTCCTCCCGACCAGCAGGCAGAGTGTGCATTAGCTCTTCTTCAGGGGTCTGCTTTTGAGTGGTGGGAGTTGGTTTGCAGGCATCCTCAGCTACCGGATCCGATTACCTGGGAGTTCTTTGAGGGTGAGTTCATAAAGAAGTACATTACTCAGACTTATAGAGATTCGAGATGGGCGCAGTTCTTGAGTTTGAAGCAGAGGGCTTTGTCTGTAGCAGATTATGAGAAAGAGTTCAATATGTTATCTCGCTATGCCCCACGAGGAGTTATGACTGATGACTTTAGATGCAAGCATTTCGAGGCTGGGTTAAATGAGTCATTGAAGATTGCTTTGATTGCCTTGATGTGTATTCCTGGGGTTAGCTATTATCATATTGTTGAGGCTGCTGTGAGAGCTGAGTTGAATGATTCTGTGATGAGAGAGAGAGCTCAGAGGAGGAGTTCTTCTCGTGGAGGATCTTCTTCGAGTAAGAGATCTAGGAACCCACAGGACGAGTCAGCATCTGGTCCGGCTTCTAGAGGTAGACGTCAGGGTTCTACAGCTATGTCAGGTTCTGGTAGGGGAGGTAAATCTGATGCCATACCTATTTGTGAGAATTGCAGCAAGGCTCATCGGGGTGAGTGTAGGTGGCTTACTGGGGGATGTTTCAGATGTGGGAGCACTGAGCACCGTGTGGCTGGTTGTCCCCAGTCGATTGAGGATTCAGGACCTCAGGGAGGAGCTAGTAGGGTTGGTTCGAATGCTTCTCAGGCTACCCGAGGTAGAGGTCGAGGTAGAGGGCGAGGTGGACGGCATAGAGATGGAGCTGCTTCTGAGACTGTTGAGCGTCCTCCTCAGGCTGCCATTAGAGCTTATGCTATGAGAGCCAGAGATGAGCAGGATGCGCCTGATGTTATTGCTGGTAAGTTCCTACTCCATGACACTGAGTTGTATGCTCTAATTGATCCTGGTTCCACACACTCATATTTGTGCACGGATAAAATTGTTGATAAATTGCATTCTGTTGATCAGTTAGATTATGAGATTTGTGTGACCAGTCCATTAGGGCATAGTGTCAGTGTGAGTAGAGTTTTTAGGAGTTGTCCTCTGGTTGTTGAGGGAGCTGTGCTTCCAGCGGATCTGATTGAGTTACCCTTCAGAGAGTTTGACTTGATTCTGGGTATGGACTGGTTGGGTAAGCATCGGGCTGTAGTTGATTGCCATAGGAAGACAGTTGTACTTCGGGATAGAAGTCAGTCTCTTGTGTTTCTGAAAGGTTTGGGTGCTAGTTCGTTGAATAATGTTATTTCTGCGATTCAAGCCAAGAGATTCATCAGGAAGGGTTGTGAGGCTTTTCTAGCTGTTGTATTAGATTCCAGGAGGGATCAGGTTCAGATTGAGGATATTCCTGTAGTGCGGGAGTTTGGTGATGTGTTCCCGAGCGAGTTGCCTGGTTTACCTCCTGAGAGAGAGGTTGAGTTGTCCATTGAGATCATGCCGGGTACTGCACCTATTTCGAGAGCACCTTATCGGATGGCTCCTGTAGAGTTGAGGGAACTTAAATCTCAGCTACAAGAGTTATCGGATAAGGGGTTTATTAGACCGAGCATATCTCCATGGGGAGCTCCAGTGCTGTTTGTTAAGAAGAAAGATGGATCCCTGCGGATGTGTATTGACTACCGCCAGATTAATAAAGTTACAGTGAAGAATAAGTATCCTTTGCCTAGGATTGAGGATTTATTTGCTCAGCTTCGAGGTGCGGGTGTCTTTTCCAAGATAGATCTTCGATCAGGGTACTACCAGCTTCGTGTTCAGGATGCAGATGTGGTTAAGACTGCATTTCGGACTAGGTATGGCCATTATGAGTTTCTTGTGATGCCGTTTGGTTTGACAAATGCTCCAACGGCTTTTATGGATTTGATGAATCGTGTATTTAGGCCATACTTAGATCGATTTGTAGTAGTGTTCATTGATGACATCTTGGTGTATTCCAAGAATGAGAGTGAGCATGAGGAGCATCTCAGATTGGTTTTGCAGATGTTGAGAGAGCATCGTTTGTTTGCTAAGCTTAGCAAGTGTGATTTCTGGCTTCGAGAGGTGTCATTCTTGGGTCACATTATTTCAGCTAGAGGTATCCAGGTGGATCCAGCTAAGATTGAGGCGATAGTTGATTGGAAAGTGCCTCGAAATGTTCAGGAAGTGAGGAGTTTCCTCGGTTTAGCAGGTTATTACCGTCGGTTCGTTAAGGGATTTTCTGTGATTGCTGCTCCTATGACTAGATTGTTGAGGAAAGGAGTTAGATTTGAGTGGTCAGACAGGTGTCAGTCTTGTTTTGATCGGTTAAAGCAGTTGCTTGTTGAGGCTCCTATCCTTACTCAACCCATCTCGGGTAAGGAGTTTGTCATTTACAGTGATGCTTCTGGAGTTGGTCTTGGATGTGTGCTGATGCAGGAAGGAAAAGTAGTGGCTTATGCTTCTCGTCAGTTGAAGCCACATGAGAAGAACTATCCGACGCATGACTTAGAGTTGGCAGCTGTGATTTTTGCTTTGAAGATTTGGCGTCACTACCTGTATGGGGAAAAGTGTAGGATCTTCTCGGACCACAAGAGTTTGAAGTACTTCCTTTCACAGAAAGAGTTGAACATGAGACAGCGCAGATGGCTTGAGTTGTTTAAAGACTACGACTGCATTGTGGATTACCATCCTGGTAAGGCCAATGTAGTTGCAGATGCTTTGAGTCGTAAGTCAGTTTCAGCCTTATTCTTGAGGCATTTCAGATGGCGTTTTGGTTCAGATGGGGCTTTGCTTGCCCAGTTGTGTGTGAAGCCTACTTTGAGACAGAGGATTGTAGATGCTTAGAGAGATGATGTGAGGCTTCAGCGGATTGTGCATGAGGTTAGATCGGGTAAGCAGTCAGAGTTCTCAGTTCAGGATGAGGTACTTATGTTCAGAGATCGTTTATGTGTGCCAGAGTCTGAGGATTTGAGGAGTCAGCTTATGAGTGAGGCGCGTAGTTCAGTCTTTACTATGCATCCGGGCAGTGAGAAGATGTACCGAGACATGAAGCAATTCTATTGGTGGTCTGGTATGAAGCGTGATATAGTGGATTTTGTTTCCAAGTGCTTGACTTATCAGCAGGTAAAGGCTGAGCATCAGGTTCCTTCAGGTTTGCTCATGCCTTTATCCATTCCTGAGTGGAAATGGAATGACATCGCCATGGACTTTGTTTCTGGTTTGCCTTTGACTCAGAGGAAGCATGATTCGGTTTGGGTTATTGTGGATTGGCTTACGAAGTCAGCTCACTTCTTGCCAGTTAGAGTGGACTATTCCATGGACAGATTAGCTAGTATCTATGTGGATGAGATAGTTCGGTTGCATGGTGTGCCTTTGTCCATAGTGTCAGATCGAGATCCGAGGTTTACTTCCAAGTTTTGGAAGGAGTTACAGAGAGTTTTGGGCACTAGGTTGAACTTCAGTACAGCGTTTCATCCTCAGACCGATGGTCAGTCAGAGCGAGTTATTCAGATTCTGGAGGATATGATGAGGGCTTGTGCTTTGGACTTTCCGGGCAGTTGGGACAGATATGTATCGTTGATGGAGTTTGCCTACAACAACAGTTTCCAGTCGAGTATTGGTATGGCACCATATGAGGCTTTGTATGGTCGTCAGTGTAGGACTCCGATTTGTTGGACAGAGCTATCCGAGAGATCTATGATTGGACCAGACTTGGTTAGGGATACTGAAGAGAAGGTCAGAGTAGTGCAGCGGAATTTGAAGGCGGCCAAAGATCGACAGAAGTCTTATGCCAATTTGAAGAGGAAAGACGTGCAATTTGAGATCGAGGACAAAGTTTTCCTTAAAGTTTCTCCTTGGAGGAGAGTGCTTCGATTTGGAAAGAAGGGTAAGTTGAGTCCTCGTTTCATTGGACCTTATGAGATTTTGGCTAAGGTAGGACCTGTAGCCTACAGATTAGCGCTACCGATGGAGTTAGCGAAGTTACATGATGTGTTTCACGTTTCGATGCTTCGTCGGTACCGATCAGATCCTTCGCATGTTCTGTCAGTTCAGGATATCCAGGTTCAGCCAGACTTCTCCTATGATGAGGAACCGCGAGCTATTCTAGCCCGAGAGGTTAGGCAGTTGAGAAATAAGCAGATTCCTTTGGTTAAAGTGTTGTGGATCCATCATGGTGTCGAGGAAGCGACTTGGGAACCAGAGGAGTCGATGAGAAATCAATATCCACAGTTATTCAGTTCAGGTGAGAATTTCGAGGACGAAATTCTTATTAGTAGGGGAGAGTTGTCACACCCCGTTTGCCCCCTAGTAGAATGAGCCTGTCTGTCTGTCTATCTGTCTGTCTGTATGTGTAAGCATTCGCATGTGTACAGTATTTCATAAGGGTATTTCAGTAAAATGCATGATTTTGGGGTTTTATTATTATGTGGGTGCATACATGACATTAGTGTGTGAATTAGTTAGGAATTAATTGTGTACATTGGAGTATACCATTGTAGAATATATTTAATTGAGGTTGCATTTGGTGTGTGTGATGTGTTGAGTTAGGGTGTGAGTGATTAAATTCCACCACCAAGAAATTGACATGTGTATTAGGTTAGGGAAATGAATAAAGAAAAGAAGTATGAGTGAGGGGAAGATCAATTCACGTTTTTCCCTTTCTAGCTCCATCTTCTTCTTCTTTTCCCTTTCCTAATTGCTACTTGCTGTAGATCAAATTGTGGTAGTGGAAATTAGTCACTCTTGCTTCTAACTTGGTAAGTCACTGCAATTTTCATCTTAGTTTTCCTTTATGTCATTTTCATCTTCTTCCTTGAGTTAGGTTTAACTTAGGGTTTGTTTTGTTGAATGTTCTTGTTGAATTTGTGATTAGTTGAAGCTCCTCGGGAACCAAAGGGCAAAGAAGTTGCTGGTCCTAGTGGAGCTAAGTGATAGAGGCTTAGAATTCAGGTTTGGGAATTTATGATTGTGATTTGTGCAATTTTGATGTTTACTGTGAATTCTAGGGTTTATATGTTCTTGAAGAGCTTGAATTAATTAGTCGTGATTGGTGGTTTAAAATACTAAATTGAGTTGCATGTATAATGATTATGTGATTTGAGATGATTTCTGGAAGGTAAATACAGGTTTGAATGGTTTTAAATCAAATTGGGAGTGAATTCTTGGTTCTGGAAATCGTGGAAATTCTGGAAAATTGAAATACTGTTTAAACTCTCTCTGTTGCGTGACTCGCTACGAAGGAAGGCAAGTCACGTCACGTGACCCTCGGTCACGGCGTGACCTGCCTGCTGAGAAGCCAGTCGCGTGACCAGCTGAAGAGCAAGCAAGTCACGCGACGTGATCTTCGGTCACGTCGTGCGACCTGCGAAGAAGAGGCGTTGCGTGATCGGTAAGATCACGCAACGTGATCTGTGTGGGAGAAGCAGCGTCACGTCGCGTGACCATAGGTCACGCCGTGACCTGCATACGCATTGCGTGATCCGCGAGGATCATGCAATGCGTTTGGCGAGAAACAAGCAGGTCACGAGACGTGACCCTAGGTCACGCCGTGACCTGCCTGTTGAGAAGGCCAGTCACGTCTTGTGACCAGCCAATCTCGCCCGATTCTCCGTTCAGCTCGTTTTTCCGATATTTCTCAGTTTTTAACTTAAAAATGAATTTAATATTTCTTCCAAATGGATCTTATCACTATATGATGCATGTCATAATTTTATATGTCTCGATTTGCGTAATATTATGATTATTCCAAATGATGTGTATATGACATTCTGTAATATGATTTGAATATCGCATAGCCTGCTAGAGTCAAGTAAGTGGATAGTTAGGCATGCCTAATAGAGTCTGTTGCTGCAGCCCATAGTTCTGTTTGGACCTCGATCAGGTCCCCGTTTGGTTCCTCGCAAACCCTTTTCTGTATTGGATCTTGTTTAAGGTCCCTTTTGAAAATATCTGTGAAAGTAAAAGTAAAATGGTTTAATCGGTTCGTACCCGTAATGTACTGTCTGTAATCGGCTCGTACCCGGAAAGTACTGTCTGTGCACTCGTTATCCACTGTCTAGAGTCAGCAGGTGTTCTTCATTTTTTAATTAGAATTGTTCTGATCTGTTTTGATTACCATATGGAACTTCTAAATGAGTTAATGATGAAACACATACTGGATTATTCTGTAATGAATATGATTGTGAGCTATTGACTATATGGCCTTTTTATGTGAATACGTTTTTATAGTATGCTAACCTTTGCATAATGCCATTCTGAATGTGATATGCTTAGGCGACCATTGTGAATGGCCGTCCATAATTTATGTGTGTTTCCCCACTAAGCGTTTTATCGCTTAGCACGGTGTTTTTACCCGTGCAGGTGCGGAAGACGTTTTGCTTTGAGAGAGTCGCCGTCATCAAGCCAACACAGAAGGGTTTTAGTGTAGGGCTCAGTTTTGTATCAGCTATTGATTCTTTTTGTTTAGAACTCTCTGTATCAGCTTCCGCTTTTGTATCTACATTTTGTATATGTAATATTATTTTGTTTCAGCTTGTTGATCAGAACATTATTGTAATAGCTTAATTATAGTAATGCATGATCAGCCTGTGCTTCTTTTTATATAAAGTTTTTAATTATTCTGTATTTTCTGAATGTATGTTATGAATGATTGTATGTTATACTTTGTACTTGCTTGGTGGCACCTTTACTCATACGGCATCTCACTCCTTCTCGGATGGGATCGCCTACGTATGGGAAGGGGGTGTTACAGAAATCTTAGCCAATCCAACCCCTGGGAGAAAATGCATCCGCTTCATCATGTTGACTAGTTAGGGGCTTCCTACTGAATCTCTCTCTTCATTAACCATGGCCGCTTGAAAGCCATTAAATGGTTGGTTCGAGATCCCAAAAATAGAAACTTGGTTTTCTCTAGCAGCCCTAATGGTTGCCACTTGCCCTTCATACAGAATCTTGATCATCTAGTGTAGGGTAGACAAAACCCCTCCTACCTTATGAAACCACGGTCTCCCGAGTAGAACTGAGAAATTAGCAGGAATTGAAAGGACCACAAATTTAACCGCTATCTTAACCAGCCCGGTCTTCACTACTGCTCTGAAGGTCCCTGATGCTTGCCTTATAGAATTATAGTAAACTGTGATGGTAAGATCAAACTTGCTCAACATGCTCTCATCCAGCCCAAACACGGGGATTGCCACTAGAGGACATAAATTTATGGAGGACCTATCATCTACCATCACGCAAGCATTATGCTTGCCATTGACCTGCTCCTTTATATATAATGGACGGTTGTGGTTATGACCCTTGGCTGGTAGATCAGCATCAAAATACACAAGGTTTTCCCCAAATATTTGTTTTACTAGATCCAGCAACTCAGTAGGTGAAATAGTTGCAGCAACTATATACTCACACAATGCTTTCACTAACTTCTACCTGCGGTTTGGCAACTATCTTAACAAGTCCCAATCGAGATTTAGCCGATGTCTTCCTCTAGCTCTTTCTTCCTAATTGGGGGCATAAAATCCTGTTGCTTCTTTATTTTTGATACCATTCTCCCGCTACGAGTCACAGCCTACAGTTTCCTTCCCTTCTCTTAATCCTCAAAATCCTATAGATTCTCAGGCTCTTAAGCCTTCTCAGCTTTGCTCTTACTGGTTTTATCCCAACAGTCGATCATATCCACTTGAGGTTCGCTTTCCTTCTGCCCTGGACAAGTGACAACCACATACTCATTCCTATAGAGGTCCTTCAAGACATACCATTTAGGAGAGTTAGATCCTATCATAAAAATAGAGTCAGGGATGGGTTGGATCCATCATTTTTCTTCTTTTCTCTCTTTTCTGGATCTATAATCTGTTTACAGTCGATAAGATCTTGGATCCTATTTCCTAAGGTCCTGCAGTGGTCAATTAAATGACCAGTGTGCTAGTGGTAAGTGCAGTGCAATCCTCTCTTTGGCCGGGTATGTCACACCCCGTTTGCCGCTTAGTAAACTGTGATGCTTGCCTTATAGAATTATAGTAAACTGTGATGGTAAGATCAAACTTGCTCAACATGCTCTCATTCAGCCCAAACACGGGGATTGCCACTAGAGGACAGAAATTTATGGAGGACCTATCATCTACCATCACGCAAGCATTATGCTTGCCATTGACCTGCTCCTTTATATATAATGGACGGTTGTGGTTATGACCCTTGGCTGGTAGATCAGCATCAGAATACACAAGGTTTTCCCCAAATATTTATTTTACTAGATCCAGCAACTCAGTAGGTGAAATAGTTGTAGCAACTATATACTCACACAATGCTTTCACTAACTTCTACCTGCGGTTTGGCAACTATCTTAACAAGTCCCAATCGAGATTTAGCCGATGTCTTCCTCTAGCTCTTTCTTCCTAATTGGGGGCATAAAATCTTGTTGCCTCTTTATTTTTGATACCACTCTCCCGCTACGAGTCACAGCCTACAGTTTCCTCCCCTTCTCTTAATCCTCAAAATCCTATAGATTCTCAGGCTCTTCAGCCTTCTCAGCTTTGCTCTTACTGGTTTTATCCCAACAGTCGATCATATCCACTTGAGGTTCGCTTTCCTTCTGCCCTGGACAAGTGACAACCACATACTCATTCCTATAGAGGTCCTTCAAGACATACCATTTAGGAGAGTTAGATCCTATCATAAAAATAGAGTGAGGGATGGGTTGGATCCATCCTTTTTCTTCTTTTCTCTCTTTTCTGGATCTATAATCTGTTTACAGTCGATAAGATCTTGGATCCTATTTCCTAAGGTCCTGCAGTGGTCAATTAAATGACCAGTGTGCTAGTGGTAAGTGCAGTACAATCCTCTCTTTGGCCGGGTATGTCACACCCCGTTTGCCGCTTAGTAGAATGAGCCACGTTTATACATGTGCATTGTGCGTGTTTTGGCATGTAATAAGGGCATTTTGGGTTAAAATGCATGTTTGTGGGTTTTGTTAGTATGAGGGTACTTGTATGGTAGTAGGATATGAGTAAGTTGGGTCATGTTTGTGTGTGCTTGAGCATACCATAGCAGGGTGTGTTTAAGTTGGGATGCCTTAGTGTGTGAGAAATGCATGTGTTTTAGGTGTGAATGATCAAATCCCACTGATAGGAAGATGACACTTGTCTAGGGTTAGGAAAAGAAAAAGAAAAAGAAAGAGAAAAAGGGAAAGGGCAGATGTTGTCCTCATTTCACATTTTCCCTTCCCCTCACTCTCGTCTTCTTCCTTTTCTCTTCCCCTAAGAACCCTAACTTGGATTCAAGAGCTGCTAGTGGGAATTGATCATCTCCTTGGGTCTCTTTTGGTAAGTTTTTCGCATTCTTCATCTTATTCTTCATCTAGTTCATTTCTCTGGGTTTGGAGTTTAAATCTAGGGTTTTTTTTGTTTGTGTGTATTTGTTGGGTTGTTATTAGTTGAGCCTCCTAGTGAACCGAAAGGCAAGGAGAAGGCTGGTACTAGTGGAGCTCATTAGATTTGGAGCTAAGGAGAGAAGGTTTGGGAATTTCTACTATTTTGGTTGTTCATATGTTCTTATGTATATGTGCATGAATTTCTGGAATTTTGGTTGTGTATATGGGTTTATATTGGCATGCATGATATGGGTTTTAGTTGTGATGAATGATTATGCATAAGTGTGGATTTATTGAAGTAATTGTGAAGTTGAATGAGTTGTGCTGTAAATTTCTAGATTTTGTGATTCTTAGAATGTTATTATGTAAATGGATGAATTAATGGAAAGTAATTGTTGGAATATGTTATTTTGTGTTCGTTATGGTGTTTTGGAGGCCATATTTGAGGTAAGATTGGATTAAAAGTGTTTTGGGTCAAAATGGTTTTGAAGTGGGAAAAATTCCAAAGACCAGAGCTGGGTTCGGGGTTTCTTATCTATTTCTACCTCGATTATTTTATGATCAAATTTTAATTATCATTAATTCGCTCTCTCTCCACACGATGCAATTGATTGAAGGCGCATTTATCCATTTAAGAGCGTAAGATAAAATAGAATTAAAGCGTAAAAAGCATAAAATAAAATTACAATAATACTAAGGGCAAAATACAACCCTCATTGCAAATAGTGCAATACATGCATAAAACGGATTATTCATTTAGATGGGAACGTTGGTTCCAGACTACTTATTATAAAAAGATATAAGATTATTGAATAAGCTTAAATCTTTGTTTGGGATGAAAACCAGAACGGTGGTCCAGTTTTGTTAACCAATGTTTTTATTTGGTAGAAAACATTTGTGTGGTGGTTCTTTTTAAGCGCAGTCGAAAATCTTTTATTATTACAGACCATAAACGAATAAAAAGAATAAAATAATAATTACATATTTCAAATAATAAATAATAAATTCATCCTAATTTACCTATTTCGACCATACTTCTGAGAAGAACCACATGCCTCCCGCATTACAGTTAAAATAGAAAAATGATATTGGTTAATCGTGAATAAGTAAACAATTGATTAATAAATAAACAAATGAATGATTGAATAAAGAAAATTGGAAAAATAATTAAAGTTAATAATGGATTAAATTAAATTAAATGATAAATAAATCGATAAATTAATAATTAATTAAACAAATTATTAATGAAATAAATTGATAGTTAATTTAGTGTAATTAATGGATATGCAATATGAATGATAATTATAATAATAAAATAAAAATAATAAGACTTGCGGTAATATCATAAAATAATAATGCTAAGATATATAAATTAAATAATATTAATAATAATAGCAAGGAAAGTAAAATAAACATAAATTGATTAGTGCTAATAACAATTACAAACAATATAACACCATAATGCATAAATCAAATAAATTAGATAATAATAATGTAAACTAGTAAATTAATAAGTAATAATAATAATACTAAAAACAGAATATTAAATAAACACCATAATAACAATAATAATAATAATAATAATAATAATAATAATAATAATAAATAATATTAATAAACAGCAGATAAATAATAATAATAATAATAATATATAATAATTCATAAAATTAAATAATAATAATAATAATAATAGAATAATAAATATTAAATAAAATTATAAAAATAATAAAAACAGAATTATAAATAAATATTAATAATAATAATAAATAAATAAATAATAATATTAATTAATATTAATTAATAATATATTAAAATAAATAAATATAAAATAGGCTCACCGGATTTCCCTCGCCAAAGGCTCTCGGAGCGGCCGTTGGAGACACCACCAACACCGGTTGGTAGATCGGAGTGCCGGGAGTCGAACGCCGGTGGTCACGCGCCTGAATGTCGCCGGAATAGGTCGGAAGTCGCGTCGGCAGCGTCCTCTCTTCTCTCACCGATCTCCTCCACGCCGGCGACTGCGGCTGATCGGCGACCACCATCAGCTTCGTCCGGGTCTCCTCTTCTCTCCGGCGGGGTGCGTATGGCGGTTCGGCGCCGTGGCTGGCCGGCGGAGGGGTCACCTCCTTCCTCTTCCTTTTTTCTTTTTCTCTTTTCTCCGGCGTCGTGGGTCTATGGGTGCTGTGTGTTTTCCGTTGGCCCTCCCTCTCTTTTCTTATTTCTTCTTTTATCTCCTCTTTGATTTCTCTTTTGTTTTCCTTTTCTATTTGCCTTTCTTGCTCTCTGTTTCTTTTCTTTTCTTTTTCTTTTACCTCTTTGGCTTGTTCTTGGTCTTATGGCCGGCCACCACTCTCTGTTCTTGCTCTCCCTTCTTTTCTATTTCTTTTTCTTTCTTTTTTGTTCCAGCCGAGAGAGAGAGCCCCTAAAATACTCTTCATTCTTTTCATTTTATACCCCAAAATTAGGGTTGGTTTTTGGGTCATAATGGTAATTTCCTCCATTTATAGTTTTTTAATTACTTTAACTTAATTAAATAACTCACATTAATTAATTTAAACATTACATATTAATTAAACATTACATATTAATTACATTACATATTTTACATCTTAATATATTTAATCTATTTAATATATCATATAATTTATCTAATTAATTAAACACTTCACATATTAACTAATTAATCTTTAATCTTTCATGCATTTTAATTATCTAATTAAACTTACAATATTAATAAATTAAATTAACCCAACATTAATAATTAACTTATAATTTTATCTACCTAATCTATATTATATATTTTTATTTTTTCGGAGGGAATTACTAAGGACCAAAAAATCACTTTTTGACATTAAACCCGACTCAGGACCCGGTGTTTACAGTTGCCCCCAATTTTGGAGAAGCTAGTGTATAGACACCTAGGTGAGCCAAAATTCAAAGGAAGAAGAGAGAGAATTACATACTGGGGATGCCGGACCTTACCTTGTTGCGTAGGTACATATGCCCTTACCGGTCTCGTCTCGACCTGTTTCTGCTGGCCTCATCTCGGCTCACGCAGTTTTGGTGAGATGTAGTGCTCTCTGACTACAACCTCGGTTGTGAGATGTAGTACTCTCTGACTACAATCCCGATCTGTGGTCTATTCTACCACGAGTGTTCCGCTAGCCTCGTCTCGGCCTGCACGGAGTTTATGAGATGTAGTGCTCTCTGACTACAACCTCAATCTGTGGTCTATTCTACCACGAGTGTTCCGCTAGCCTCGTCTCGGCCTGCACGGAGTTTGTGAGATGTAGTGCTCTCTTACTACAACCTCGGTCTGTGGTCTATTCTACCACGAGTGTTCCGCTAGCCTCGTCTCGGCCTGCACGGGGTTTGTGAGATGTAGTGCTCTCTGACTACAACCTCGGTGTGAAGAGCAGTGTTTCTCTAACTACAGCCTCAACTTCTGCTGGCCTCTTCTCGGCTTGCACAGGGTTGAAGAGATGTAGCACTATCTAACTACAAACTCGGTGTGGAGAGCAGTGTTTCTCTAACCGCAGCTTCTGCTTCTGCTGGCCTCATCTCGGCTTGCACAGGGTTGAAGAGATGTAGCTCTCTCTGGCTATAAACTCGATGTGAAAAGCAGTGTTTTTCTAACCGCAGCTTCCGCTTCTACTGGCCTCATCTCGGCTTGCGCAGGGTTGAAGAGATGTAGCGCTCTCTGGCTACAAACTCGATGTGAAGAGCAGTGTTTCTCTAACTACAGCTTCGACTTCTGCTGGCCTTTTCTCGGCTTGCGCAGGGTTAAAGAGATGTAGCGCTCTCTGGCTACAAACTCGATGTGAAGAGCAGTGTTTTTCTAACCGCAGCTTCCGCTTCTGCTGGCCTCATCTCGATTTGAGCAGGGTTGAAGAGATGTAGCGCTCTTTGGCTATAAACTCGATGTGAAGAGCAGTGATTCTCTAACTGCAGCTTCGACTTCTGCTGGCCTCATCTCGGCTTGCGTAGGGTTGAAGAGATGTAGCGCTCTCTAGCTACAAACTCGGTGTGAAGAGCAGTGTTTCTCTAACTGCAGCTTCGACTTCTACTGGCCTCGTCTCGGCTTGTGCAGGGTCGAAGAGATGTAGCGCTCTCTAGCTACAAACTCGGTGTGAAGAGCAGTGTTTCTCTAACTGCGACTGAAGTTCCCCTGCTAACCCCCATCCGATCTACAAGGTGCGTAGCACTCTCTGACTACTGCACGAACTGCGAGATGTAACACTCTCTGACTACAATATTTGTGTGAAAATCAGTGTTCTCTAACTGCAACTTCGATCGTGAGATGCGGTGTTCTCTAACCACAGTCTCGAGGTGAAGAGCAGTGTTCTCTAACTGCAACTCCGATTCTCTAACCACAATCTCTAGGTGAAGAGCAGTGTTTTTCTAACTGCAGCTTCGATTATTGAGGAGCGGTACTTTCTGACCACAATCTCTAGGTGAAGAGCAGTGTTTTTCTAATCGCAGCTTCGATTGTTGAGGAGCGGTACTCTCTGACCACAGTCTCTGCTTGTTGGCATTCTCTGGCTAACCCTGTAACACCCCCATACCCCCGGTAAGGAATATCTGGGCGCTACGCGGACACTTACATATACGTGCACATGCATTAGCGGAAGCGGTAACAATAAATTAGAAATAAGTTGGGCCCAAACAAAATTACTTTTACTATACATGTAAACTGTACATTTTACAAAAACTTTATGCTTATACAAGTTCATTTTTCGATTCATATACATATACTTTTAATGATTACATGTAACAACTATACTTTTTATTACATAATGATGTTACTCAAAACACCACCAACTCTAACTTTATCTTATACAAAAAGGGTATAACAAAAAGCTCCTAGTGGCCCTCACTTGCAGATGAATGGTTTCACTGGTCCGCACCTATCAACCTTCACGGAAACAAACATCCGTGCTAAGCGATAACGCTTAGTGGGGATGAAAATAATGCAAAGGACTTCTTTCGAAGTCAGCAATAAAATATACACGTCACATGCACTGCTCAAACAACTCATGCATATATTTTCACAATCATATTAATCATGGATTCTAATTCATATAAACATGTGCTGGTACACATAACTATCCTGTAGCATTCATCTCATATACTTTAAACATTTACTTATAACACTACATATGATCATTTCATGTTCACTATACACTAACAATAACGAGGATAAAACAATAAGCCTGAGTTCCTTTCACGGTGGATACGGGTAACTCTTGATACTGTTTACAGTATCTTACATGTCGAGAATTAACTCAAACTCTATGGAATACACGAGGTATTCCAAACTCTGGGCACAATTAAGGCCAACTCTAGCAGCTGCACTCTAGCCCTTTATAAGCATGCTTATCTATCCACTATAACGGTAATCAGGCTCAAATACAACTCACATACCGTACACAGATATCAACTCATTTACTGTAATTCAAATACATTTAATTTCTATATAGCTTTTAATAATCAAGCATATTTAAGGTTATTAATTATATAAGAGATTTAAAAGATGATTTAAACCAAACACAGGCTAAATGATAACATGCAAGATCCATTTAGACCTTTAATAACTCAAAACAGGAGCAAAAGACAAAAACAAGACAAAACAGGCTGAAAACAACTCACTGTCGTGATCGCGACTTCTGTCGCGCTCGCGACAGTAGCCTAAGAAAACAGGGCCGTCACGAGTCGCACACGTGATTACGGCTCGTGACGATCTACTTCGCTTCACGCCCACAAGGAAGGAAGGGGTCACGAGTCGTGACTGCCCATCACGACTCGTGACAGGATCCTCACAACAGAGAGAGGGCATCACGGGTCGTGATGCCATCTCACGCCTCGCCAGAGGAAGGTCACGCAGCGTGACTACTCGTCGCATCTCGTGATGGAACTCTCACAGCAAAATGAGAGAGAGGCGTCGCGGGACGTGATGCCATCTCACGCCTCGCGACGAGGCTCGCCCTAGGGTCACGAGTCGTGACCTACCCTCACGTCTCGTGACTCTCTCCTCACAACTCTGAAAACCAAATTCCAACTCGCTTCCTACGGAAATGAAAGACGCGATTCTGTCGCGATCACTGCTTATGTCGCGCTCGCGACAGAAGCGTGTTTCCCAATTCCAACGGCAAAAATCCACACACAGTTAAACTCAAACAAAACCCAAACCAACTCTTTTATTTTCACATGCAACCACTCCTCTTTTAACATGTAATTGCCCTATAAATCATGCTCATAACTAAGTTTTGTTTTCCACTCAAATTACACAACCACTTTAGACATTAAGACACTACAAGCAATCACAATAATTTCACACACTTAAAAAAGCAATTGAGCTAATTTAAGCTTCCAGTATCTTTCTTTATACAACTAAGTCTCTATTAAAACATTCAAAGTCACAACACATGCAAAATAGGAAAACCGCACACGATCCCTACCTCTAGGACGTTGAACCGCGCTCTCTACTCGGCTCCGACCTTCTCTTTGCCTTTATTGGGCCTCTTGTCCACAGCTTCCATACACAAACCATTCAAAATACCAAAGTTATTCTTCTCTCTTACTTCAAATCAAAAACAGAAATAAAATAAAAGAAGAAGACCAATACTAACTAAAGAGCATTACTTACCTTCTTCGGATACCTAATCAAGCTCCACTAGCCCCTCTCAAAGCCACACCAAATGAATCACTCAAAACAGTGTAAAGAAGGAGAAGAAGGAACGAAAGAAAGAGCAGAATAAGGGAAAAGAAAGAAACTTACGTGAAAGAAGAAGAAAGAAGCAGATAGTCCAAGTCAATTCAAAAATTAACTAAGGTAATAAATGCCATCTACCACTTAAATGCATATTTATCTTCTTATTCCTTTTTAATTAATCCTAATCTCCTTTAACTTAATAGAATACTAATTAAGCTCTTGCCACATCTCACCTCCCTACACTGCCATGTGTCGCTCTCCTACAAAGTTACAAATTAAAAAGGTTAATTTAAATACCCTATCACCGGAGTGGTTCTATCGCGCCCGCAACGCTTGTCGCGCTCGCGACAGGACTCACACACACAACACTAATCTTTCTTGAACAAAAATTCTGTCATTCTTCTAGGGCTATTTCGGGGTGTTACAAATCTCTCCCCCTTAAGAAATTTCGTCCTCGAAATTTCCCCCGCTACCAAACAACTAACTCAAACTATATACTGTGTAAACTAATAAGAGGACTTACCAGAAGTTCAGATCAATGCCTCCACATCTTCAGCCGTCATGGCAAATACACGTGGCTGATCCTCGGTAGGGAATGGCCTCTCGACTATTTCCGATGGCAGTCTTTCAGCTCTACCTCGTCCTCTTCCACTTCTAACATTCCCCGGAGCATTGCCTTTCTCTTTATTTACTTGTGATACCATATTCTCTCTTATTTTAGGACACTGAGCAAGGAAATGCTCTGTACTACCGCATCTGAAGCAAGCTCCAATGAGCTTCCTACACTCACCCCAATGATGCCTTCCACAATGCTCACATTGTGGTGCTGCACTTCCTCTACTGCTAGGTGGCCTTACACTTTCGACTGAAGTTGGCACTATTACCGATGCTTGCTCATCTTTTCCTCTTTTTACTGCTCTAGCTCCTCTACCAACACTCTCATCTTCTCTTGGAAATCTTCTTTTCTGCTCTCTCTTTTGCTTTATCAACTCAGATTCCTCCATTTTCATCGCTGCCAACACCAATGGATAATAACCCACCGGTTGTAAAGCAACCATGGTAGCTAACGGTCCTCTTATGCTCTCTCTCAATCCATCTTTGAATTGTCTACACTGAAAATCATCAGTTAACATTCCTTCCGGTACATATTTACTTAAACGAGTAAACTCTTTTTCATACTCCCCCACCGTCATATTCCTTTGCTTGAAAGTCACAAATTCTTTCCATCTAGCATCTCTATATGCTTTGGTTATAAACTTATCCTTAAACTCTTGGACAAAGAAATCCCAGGTTAACTCCATGGGTCTCTGAGGATTCTGTAACACTAACTTCCACCAGTCATATGCTGCACCCCGTAGTAATGACACAGCGCAAGCTACTCGCTGATCCTGGGGACAACTAATCTCCTCCAATATTCTTCTTGTCTTCTCAAGCCAGAATTCCGCTATCTTCGATTGATCCAAAGATGTCCCATGGAACTCTTCAGCTCCTCTCTTCCTTATCAAGTCCGAGGGAGTCCTTAGAGCTGTTAGTCTATCTAAAATCTGCACCAATCCTTGCATCAACTCCGGGTTGTCCTGACCAGCTCTTGCCCTTTCCTCTCTATCTCGTGCTTGTACATGTGGATCCACTCGAACCGGATTCACACTGCCTGTAGTCTCTTCTACGTGCTCACTTGGGTCGGACTCCATCTAGACCCTACAAAACCAGCATCTGCATTAGGCCACATTCTAGACAACTCAAACATATACACTAGTACTATACTCTATCATCTTATAGTCCTGAACCAATTAACCTAGGGCTCTGATACCACTAAATGTAACACCCCCATACCCCTGGTAAGGAATATCGGGGCGCTACGCGGACACTTACATATATGTGCACATGCATTAGCGGAAGCGGTAACAATAAATTAGAAATAAGTTGGGCCCAAACAAAATTACTTTTACTATACATGTAAACTGTACATTTTACAAAAACTTTATGCTTATACAAGTTCATTTTTCGATTCATATACACATACTTTTAACGATTACATGTAACAACTATACTTTTTATTACATAATGATGTTACTTAAAACACCACCAACTCTAACTTTATCTTATACAAAAAGGGTATAACAAAAAGCTCCTAGTGGCCCTCACTTGCAGATGAACGCTTTCACTGGTCCGCACCTGTCAACCTACACGGAAACAAACATCCGTGCTAAGCGATAACGCTTAGTGGGGATGAAAATAATGCAAAGGACTTCTTTCGAAGTCAGCAATAAAATATACACATCACATGCGCTGCTCAAACAACTCATGCATATATTTTCACAATCATATTAATCATGGATTCTAATTCATATAAACATGTGCTGGTACACATAACTATCCTGTAGCATTCATCTCATATACTTTAAACATTTACTTATAACACTACATATGATCATTTCATGTTCACTATACACTAACAATAATGAGGATAAAACAATAAGCCTGAGTTCCTTTCACGGTGGATACGGGTAACTCTGGATACTGTTTACAGTATCTTACATGTGGAGAATTAACTCAAACTCTATGGAATACACGAGGTATTCCGAACTCTGGGCACAATTAAGGCCAACTCTAACAGCTGCACTCTAGCCCTTTATAAGCATGCTTATTTATCCACTATAACGGTAATCAGGCTCAAATACAACTCACATACCATACACAGATATCAACTCATTTACTGTAATTCAAATACATTTAATTTCTGTATAGCTTTTAATAATCAAGCATATTTAAGGTTATTAATTATATAAGAGATTTAAAAGATGATTTAAACCAAACACAGACTAAATGATAACATGCAAGATCCATTTAGACCTTTAATAACTCAAAATAGGAGCAAAAGACAAAAACAAGACAAAACAGGCGGAAAATAACTCACTGTCGCGATCGCGACTTGTGTCGCGCTCGCGACAGTAGCCTAAGGAAACAGGGCCGTCACGAGTCGCACACGCGATTGCGGCTCGTGACGATCTGCTTCGCTTCACGCCCACCAGGAAGGAAGGGGTCACGAGTCGTGACTGCCCATCACGACTCGTGACAGGTTCCTCCCAACAGAGAGAGGGCATCACGGGTCGTGATGGCATCTCACGCCTTGCCAGAGGAAGGTCACGCGGCGTGACTACTCGTCGCATCTCGTGACGGAACTCTCACAGCAAAATGAGAGAGAGGCGTCGCGGGACGTGATGCCATCTCACGCCTCGCGACGAGGCTCGCCCCAGGGTCACGAGTCGTGACCTACCCTCACGTCTCGTGACTCTCTCCTCACAACTCTGAAAACCAAATTCCAACTCGCTTCCTATGGAAATGAAAGACGCGATTCTGTCGCGATCACTGCTTATGTCGCGCTCGCGATAGAAGCGTGTTTCCCAATTCCAACGGCAAAAATCCACACACAGTTAAACTCAAACAAAACCCAAACCAACTCTTTTATTTTCACATGCAACCACTCCCCTTTTAACATGTAATTGCCCTATAAATCATGCTCATAACTAAGTTTTGTTTTCCACTCAAATTACACAACCACTTTAGACATTAAGACACTACAAGCAATCACAATAATTTCACACACTTAAAAAGCAATTGAGCTAATTTAAGCTTCCAGTATCTTTCTTTATACAACTAAGTCTCTATTAAAACATTCAAAGTCACAACATATGCAAAATAGGAAAACCGCACACGATCCCTACCTCTAGGACGTTGAACCGCGCTCTCTACTCGGCTCCGACCTTCTCTTTGCCTTTATTGGGCCTCTTGTCCACAGCTTCCATACACAAACCATTCAAAATACCAAAGTTATTCTTCTCTCTTACTTCAAATCAAAAATAGAAATAAAATAAAAGAAGAAGACCAATACTAACTAAAGAGCATTACTTACCTTCTTCGGATACCTAATCAAGCTCCACTAGCCCCTCTCAAAGCCACACCAAATGAATCACTCAAAACAGTGTAAAGAAGGAGAAGAAGGAACGAAAGAAAGAGCAAAATAAGGGAAAAGAAAGAAACTCACGTGAAAGAAGAAGAAAGAAGCAGATAGTCTAAGTCAATTCAAAAATTAACTAAGGTAATAAATGCCATCCACCACTTAAATGCATATTTATCTTCTTATTCCTTTTTAATTAATCCTAATCTCCTTTAACTTAATAGAATACTAATTAAGCTCTCGCCACATGTCACCTCCCTACACTGCCATGTGTCGCTCTCCTACAAAGTTACAAATTAAAAAGGCCAATTTAAATACCCTATCACCAGAGTGGTTCTGTCGCGCCCGCGACGCTTGTCGCGCTCGCGATAGGACTCACACACACAACACTAATCTTTCTTGAACAAAAATTCTGTCATTCTTCTAGGGCTATTTCGGGGTGTTACAAACCCCCCATCTGGCTAGTATAAAGTCTGATCTGCTAACCTCCATTCAGCTAGTACGGTTTTCTGATCTGCTAACCTCCATTTGACTGCAAGCTGTGTAGCACTCTCTGGCTGCAGTATGAACTGTGAGATGTAGCACTCTCTGGCTACAATCTCGGTGTGAAGAGCAGTGTTCTCTAACTGCAACTTCGATTGGTGAAGTTCCCTTGCTAACCCCCATCCGATCTTCAAGGTGCGTAGCACTCTCTGGCTGTCGCGTGAACCGTGAGATGTAGCACTCTCTGGCTACAATCTCGGTGTGAAGAGCAGTGTTCTCTAACTGCAACTTCGATTGGTGAAGTTCACTTGCTAACCCCCATCCGATCTTCAAGGTGCGTAGACTCTCTGGTTGTTGCGTGAACTGTGAGATACAGCACTCTCTGGCTACAATCCCGATGTGCAGAGCGGTGTTTTTCTAACCACAGCTTCGATCTGAAGTTCCCTTGCTAACTCCCATCCGATCTGCAAGGTACGTAGCACTCTTTGGCTGCCGCGTGAACCGTGGGATGCAACACTCTTTGGCTACAATCCCGATGTGAAGAGCGGTGTTTTTATAACAACAACTTCAATTGTGAGATGCAGTGTTCTCTAACTGCAACCTCGATTGTGAGATGCCGTGTTCTCTAACTGCAGTTCCGGTTGCGATCTACTTTATCGCTGATATTTATCTTGAACAATCTTTTTTTTTCTGCAAAAAAGGAAGACGCAAATTTGTAGGGTAAATTAAAAAGAGATACGTACCTGTAGTGGCACCTGCCTATTGGGATCGTTGTCAGTTGACGCTCCCTGGGAGACTTGGATGCTCACCGAGAGGCTTTGATGCTCACTGAGAGCCTTTGATTTTCTAGAAATGAGAGATCAGTTGAAAGAGTTATGTTGCTTGCCCGGTTGCCCCCCAGCACGGCGTGTGTGAATAGGCCCGCTTTTCTGGGTAGTGCCTGATAACGTTGGGCTGAACCCATCATTTGGATCACCTTTAAGCATGAGTTCTATTCGGACCTTTCCCCTGAGTCACGCACATGGCAATATATATGAAATATTGTGTGTGTATGGGAGCATGTGTGCAAAATGTATATATACATTTGAATTCGGATTTTGTACAATTTGTGTGATGTGTGTGAGCGTACATCTTATGATAGAAAAACTTACCTGCTTACCCCCGGCATGGCATGCATGAATAGGCTTGCTTACTACTCAAAAGACTTTCATATTTCGCCTCCTCATAGGACTTTGAGATCTTTGCTTCCTCAGAGGACTTAGAAATTTTGCCCACTCAGAGGACTTTGAGATTTTGCCTCCTCAAAGGACTTTTAAATTTTGCCTCGCCCCCTCGGTGGACTTAGAAATTTCGCCCACTCAGAGGACTTTGAGAGGAGTGTTGAGCACCATGTATGCATCGAATGCACGTGAAAAGCTACGCATGCAAATGTTTAAGCATGAGAAATGTATGTAGAGGGATAAGAGTCGCCTTTTCAGAGGACTTAGATAACTGATTACCCCGGAGAGGACTTTGGTTGATTTGCTTTGCCTCTTGAGAGGACTCAGGTTGACTTGCCCCCGGAGAGAATTTTGGTTGATTAATAATCGCCTTTTCAGAGGGCTTGAGAATTGCCTTTTGAGAAGGCTTTGGAAGTTCGCCTTTTGAGAGGGTTTAGAGATTTGCCTCTTGAGAGGGCTTTGGAAGTGTCAGTTTATCGACGTGTGAAGTGTTGATTTAAGACTGATGTACACCATCTAGTAGACGAAGGGCATCATGGATGCATGGAAATTATATGGAAAGCTATGCACGTATGATATGCATGTATGTTATGAATGTAGAATTTAAGCATAGAATTACCTGTATGAAATATTACACTTATGCGAATGTGACATTTGACAACTGCAAGGAGTTGTGAAGTGAGTACTGCGCGTACTATGCATGGACTACGAACATGAAATGCATGCCGAGAATTACGCATATGACATATATGCCACGTACATGACTTGTATACATGTAAAAATATTTGCAAATGATCATGCATGAGAAGGATTATGCATAAGAGATATGTGCAAGAGTTATGTATGCAGAATATATGCAAATAACCATGCATGCAAATGATCGTGCATGTGACAAATGTAGAGAGTCATTCATAGGCATAGATGTAAAGAATCGTATGCAAAGATAGGCAGAAGTCATTATATACACGAAGGCTGTATAAAGTAATGGGTGTGTACGATGTGTGCACCTACAACTATGTGTATGGAACACGTGTAGGAAAAAAAATATGTACATGTATGTACTGAATGCATGCGAAAAATGTGAATGCAAGATGCTGGCAAAGGATATGCCCATAAAGAGCCATGTGTGTCAAAAGCACTTATGAAAAAATATTCGCTAAAGCTCTTATGCCAAAAGACATGCGCCAAGAATTCTATATGTGAAACTATTTTACAAGAATGTTTGCTACAGTTATGTGTAAAAAATATTTGCAAAAAGCATATGTACAAGGGATGTTGCTGAGAGTGTATGCAAAGTATCATTTTCATGGGTAGTGATAAGAAATACCCCAAGATTATAAAATGAGTGCAACCTATTGGGTACCTCAAACTCGAGTTTCTATCTGCCTTTGAGCATACTGAATGAACCGCATTCTCAACTGATTCAATCTCATCAAAAGAATTCGGGAGTCATTCCCAATGAAGGGCAAGAAGATAAATATGTAGAAATCAAGGTTTACTAAACCAACATGTAAATACGAGACATACCACGCAATCTCTGTGTGTATGTGCAAAAGGCCAAAAGAAGATTTTTCATTTTTCAAAAGCAAATTCTAAATGCAATGTCGAGGACAAGGCTCAACTCAAATGCATAAATGCACTCATGGCTTCTCGCTTGAAGCTCAAGAAACACCATATGCCTCTTCCTACGTACCAAACCTTATCAGAAGGTCATCTCCGCTAATTAGATAAGGCCAAACCAAGAATCAATAGGTCTTACTTTGGTTGTAACGTTAGGCTCAGGTAATTGGCTATCAAAGGAGGATCAGGTCGCTAGAGAAAAACGGCTGTAGCGTTCATTTGAATGATGGAATCATTTTCAGACTAATTGTATACTGTCCAGATACTCTTGAATTTGGACTCGGTAACACTCTGACTTATCAAGCTCAACATAACAATTTAGTTAAAAAGATAACCACCGAACTCGTCAAGGGGTACTATCTTGGGCCCTACCATTTTTCTTCTCTTTTTTTTCTTTTTTTTTCTTTTCTATTTTCTTCTTTTTTCTTCTTTTTTTTTCTTCAATTTCTTTTTTTTCTTGTTTTGCTTCTTTTTTTTTCTTTTTTTTTTGTTTTTCTTTTCGCAAGCTCATGTCTCTAACTACACAAAAGGTTTATCGATGATTCAAACCCCTTTCCAAAAGTGTAGCCAAAAAATTATCGATAATTGAAAATTTTTCTCAAGGGGTAAACCCATCCTTATCAGGGTGATTATTGGTAGCTCAAAGAATTGTCAAAAATTGAGGCTCTTTTCCCCAAACTGTAAATCCATTTTCATCGGGGCAATTTTTGGAAACCCCAAAAAATTATCAATGATCGAAATTTTCTTCTCGAAGTGCAGACCCATTCTTATCAGGGTGAATTTTTGATGGCCCAAAGGATTGCCAATGGTAAAGCCTCAAAGATCATCAATGATTAAAAATCTCTTTCAGAAGTGTAAACCCACTTTTGCTGGGACAATTTTTGGTAGCTCAAGAGAATATCGTAATGTGCATCCATCTTTGCTAGAGCGGCCATTCTTCTAAGGGGAAGCCAAAATCATTTTAGGCGAAAGGTAGTTTTAATGTATATAACAACAAAACTGGCACGCGTTTAGCATACCAAAATAAAGGCTCAAGGGGCTATCAAGCGATTGTAAAATAAGGGTAGGAATTGGTCATTTAGAGAGCTATACAAAGAAATAGTTGCCTAAATCATTTTCTAGATTCAGCCTTATCCAGGGGTCGCTTTGACGAGTAATCGGAAAGGTTCTAGTGCTCTTAGTGAGTTTTCATCCAATCCCCTAATTGCAACTAGTTTTTTCAGTTTTGTTTTCAAAACGGGCCAAAAGTGCTCGGAATTTAGACATTACATGATATAGTCAAATATTTTCACGTGATCTAGCTCTTAAAGACCAAACATATATACCTCTTACTTAATTCAAAGTGGAATGAAACTCAGATTTCTAGAGTTAAGATCAAATCCATTCATAATTGAGAACTACTTAGGCAGAGTCGAACCGTGAATCAGAGGTACCTTAGAGGATATAGCTTAACACAAAAATATTTTTATTCTATCAAAAATGTATATGGACAAAAATCGTGTAGGCACAAAAACTCTTTTTTTTTTTTTAATATGCACAAACTATGCGTTAAAAATCATGTATATTGAATGGCATGTGCAATAGCATCATGTATATTAGCAATACGTGTAAGGAACTGTATGTGCAAAATATGTGTAAAAATATTTGTATAAAAATGCGTACATGAAATATGTGCAAAGATGTGTGTGTGTAAAACACCTGCGAAAAAATATGTGTGTAAACACTGCATGATAATTGACGTGCATGCATAACTTTGCAATATACATGTATACGATGAAAGCATGAGTACAACCTAAGGCACAGTATGGGGATGAATGTTCATGATATATGGTACATGTGGACACGGCATGATTTAGACAAGATACGAATGCATGATGTAAGGTGAAGACGACCTAGCATGGTAATATGCACCAATGAGTCGTGAGGAGTGGCAAAACTCACATATATAGAAGTGCAAAGCATATACAGATAATGCACATGAGATAGGACACAGCATAAGAATGGTTGTGTACAGTGAGCGGAGTATGCGTGCAATACGAGGTATGAAATGAAAGTGTCTGCACGAAACAAATAGCGTTCACAAAGTATGAGTATGCAAGACATGCATTGGTATATTCAATGACTAACATGCATGATGAAGAAATTATATGTACATGGTATAATTCACGTATGATAGTACATGTTCATGATATGGTGTACAATGTGAAAAATGCAAGGTATTTTCTGTGTTTGATGTCTAGTCTAATGAAGTATGCTAATGTGTGCACACCATGACATGCAGCAGTATATGTATGTTCCAGGGCACAATGTTAATGTACATGTGTAATGTGAGCATACGGATATGTACATGCTATGACACATGGTGAATGCATTTTTTTTTATTTAATTTTTTTTATTATTATTTTTTTCATTTTTCTTTTTTTTGTGTCACGGGGACAGTATGTCTATACTTGCTATAATGCATGTTAATATGTACATCTGATGATGTATGCTGTATATACAGATAATGGCGCACAATTGATGTCATAAAGAATGTTAATATGTATGTATTGTGACAAGCATTATTATGTGCATGCATGACAAACGTGTTATATTTATATTCACAAATTATAATACAGGCAATTTTATATACAGAGTGCACGGGTTATAAAAAGAATTACACATGAGACAAAATGCATGTGTTTTATTTATTATTATTGCTCATAAACTCATCAGTTAGAAGGTTCCGCTCTTCCTTGACTCTCCAATCCAGCCCATGATACCTGTCTACCACCGAACCTACTAAATTGAAGCAAGAATACTCCACTTTTTTGCTTCCTACTTAGCCCCGCGCCCTTCGTCGCTAAAGTGTATTGCTTGATATGGGCAGAAGGGTCTGAAGTACCATCCATCTTCGGTAGCTCAGGCATTTTAAATCTCTGATGCATCAATTCCTCATTTCTTGAATCTCTGTCCTCGAAATTGATTTCTTTCCTAACTGATCGCAAAAAATATTCAAATTGTTGGAATAATGCATGGATGATAATATACAATGCGTGAGCATAAACAACCACATGCAAGCAAGTAGAACCTTCCAACCTTATTACCCCCACACACGAGGTCGTGCGGTCTCTTTCCTAGGCAGGGTTGACCCATGGGTTAACAGGGAACCCAATAGGCACGTATAGTGCGCGGTGAAAAAACCGGCAGTATAACCTCCCTTAAGTAATGCACAAGCGCATGGATTATGATCATCACATATTTAGGCAGTCCGAATAAATTGACATGGGCCTATCGGGGCATGAAAGCCTTTGATTAAGTGATCAGTCAAATTATCTGGATTTGTCCAATACATATTGATCCATATAACAAGCAAGGTATTATGATTCATACCACCTAGGGAAAATATCTATATCCATTACATGGGCTTTGGTCCAAGGTGATTATATTTTAAGGCTACCCAAGCATGGTCCCTGCCGACAGGTCTAGCTCATCACGAGCGTAACGGCCGATCGGGTCACCATTTGATATACCATTGAGGTACGAGACTTGGGCTGGTGATTATCCTTAACACTTCCCTAAATTGAGTGAAAATAGGGTCGTGCTTCAAGAACGCACCGAGGCTAATAGAGGGACCAAACTAGCATATTCTAAAGCTCTAATGGGATATAATGCAAATTTGAAAGAAAGCAAATTTATGAATTAAATTTTAACCATAAATTTTAAACGAAATATTTTCAAATTGAAATCTCGAACCATATCGTCCCCAGCGGAGTCGCCACTGTGACGCGCGCCGGATCCCCACGGCCGCCCATGGGACCGCCCGCTTGAGGGCGATCGAGGCATTTGTGGGTCCGTTGACAGCTTGCAATAAATCGCAAGTGCGTCTATGTTGGGCAACAACGAGGTTTCATGGAGTCGCCACCCAATAGAACATTGGGAAAGTTTCTCTCGCCTCGGAGATCCTAAGACTGCGCTTAGTATCCATTTTGGGCCAACCAGAGGGGTCTTGGAAGGTAAACCTCTCGCCCTAAGGAGCCTAGGATTAACGCTAAAGTCTCGTGACACAAGAGGTGTCTTGGAGGGTAAACCTCTCGCCTCTTTGAGCCCAAAGACCAGAGCTGGGTTCGGGATTTCTCATCTATTTCTACCTCGATTATTTTATGATCAAATTTTAATTATCATTAATTCGCTCTCTCTCCACACGATGCAATTGATTGAAGGCGCATTTATCCATTTAAGAGCGTAAGATAAAATAGAATTAAAGCGTAAAAAGCATAAAATAAAATTACAATAATACTAAGGGCAAAATACAACCCTCATTGCAAATAGTGCAATACATGCATAAAGCGGGTTATTCATTTAGATGGGAACGTTGGTTCCAGACTACTTATTATAAAAAGATATAAGATTATTGAATAAGCTTAAATCTTTGTTTGGGATGAAAACCAGGACGTTGGTCCAGTTTTGTTAACCAATGTTTTTATTTGGTAGAAAACATTTGTGTGGTGGTTCTTTTTAAGTGCGGTCGAAAATCTTTTATTATTACAGATCACAAACGAATAAAAAGAATAAAAGAATAATTACATTTTCCAAATAATAAATAATAAATTCATCCTAATTTACCTGTTCCGACCATACTTCTCAGAAGAACCACATGCCTCCCGCATTGCAGTTAAAATAGAAAAATTATATTGGTTAATCGTGAATAAGTAAACAATTGAATAAATAAATAAACAATTGAATGATTGAATAAAGTAAATTGGAAAAATAATTAAAGTTAATAATGGATTAAATTAAATTAAATGATAAATAAATCGATAAATGAATAATTAATTAAACAAATTATTAATGAAATAAATTGATAGTTAATTTAGTGTAATTAATGGATATGCAATATGAATGATAATTATAATAATAAAATAAAAATAATAAGACTTGCGGTAATATCATAAAATAATAATGCTAAGATATATAAATTAAATAATATTAATAATAATAGCAAGGAAAGTAAAATAAACATAAATTGATTAGTGCTAATAACAATTATAAACAATATAACACCATAATGCATAAATCAAATAAATTAGATAATAATAATGTAAACTAGTAAATTAATAAGTAATAATAATAATACTAAAAACAGAATATTAAATAAACACCATAATAACAATAATAATAATAATAATAATATTAATAAACAGAAGATAAATAATAATAATAATAATAATAATATATAATAATTCAGAAAATTAAATAATAATAATAATAATAATAACAGAATAATAAATATTAAATAAAATAATAAAAATAATAAAAACAGAATTATAAATAAATATTAATAATAATAATAATAATAAATAAATAAATAATAATATTAATTAATATTAATTAATAATATTTTAAAATAAATAAATATAAAATAGGCTCACCAGATTTCGCTCGCCGGAGGCTCGTCGGAGCGGCCGTTGGAGACACCACCAATACCGGATGGTAGATCGGAGCGCCGGGAGTCGAACGCCGGTGGTCACGCGTCGGAATGTCGACGGAATAGGTCGGAAGTCGCGTCGGCAGCGTCCTCTCTTCTCTCGCCGTTCTCCTCCATGCCGGCGACTGCGGCTGATCGGCGACCACCATCAGCTTCGTCCAGGTCTCCTCTTCACTCCGGCGGGGCGCGTGCGGCGGTTCGGCGCCGTGGCTGGCCGGCGGAGGGCTCGCCTCCTTCCTCTTCCTTTTTTCTTTTTTTCTTCTCTCCGGCCTCGTGGGTCTATGGCTGCTGTGTGTTTTCCGTTGGCCCTCCCTCTCTTTTCTTATTTCTTCTTTTATCTCCTCTTTGATTTCTCTTTTGTTTTCCTTTTCTATTTGCCTTTCTTGCTCTCTGTTTCTTTTCTTTTCTTTTTCTTTTACCTCTTTGGCTTGTTCTTGGTCTTATGGCCGGCCACCACTCTCTATTCTTGCTCTCCCTTCTTTTCTATTTCTTTTTCTTTCTTTTTTGTTCCAGCCGAGAGAGAGAGCCCCCAAAATACTCTTCATTCTTTTCTTTTTATACCCCAATATTGGGTCGGTTTTTGGGTCATAATGGTAATTTCCACCATTTTTAGTTTTTTAATTACTTTAACTTAATTAAATAACTCACATTAAATAATTTAAACATTACATATTAATTACATTACATATTTTACATCTTAATATATTTAATCTATTTAATATATCATATAATTTATCTAATTAATTAAACACTTCACATATTAACTAATTAATCTTTAATCTTTCATGCATTTTAATTATCTAATTAAACTTACAATATTAATAAATTAAATTAACCCAACATTAATAATTAACTTCTAATTTTATCTACCTAATCTGTATTATATATTTTTATTTTTTCGGAGGGAATTACTAAGGACCCAAAAATCACTTTTTGACATTAAACCCGACTCGGGACCCGGTGTCTACAGTATGTTATATGAACTTGTTCATATGACTATAATTATATGAGTTATGCATGACAAATTATATATATTGTGAATTGAGACATGATTTGGTTTATGCACGACCTGTGAAAGTCATTCTAGTGGATAGTTAGGCATGCCTAATAGAGTCTTAAAGCTGCAACCCTCAGTTCCGTTTGGACCCCGATCAGGTCCCCGTTTGGTTCCTCACGAACCCCTCAGTAGTTGGATCCTGTTTAAGGTCCCCTATATAAAAATGTTGTGAATATGATAAAATAAATGGTTTCTCGATTCATACCCGTAAGGTACCGTCACTGTCCGATTCGTACCCGTAAGGTACCGTCACTGTTCACTCGTTATCCACTATTGTGAGTCAGCAGGAGCTTTATTTGTTTTGTTCTGCTTTGAATTGATTATAAGATTGTGATATCCGAATTAGTATGATGATACCTATAAGCTATCAGTTATTATGTATATGACTGTGGAATGAGTTCTTGAATATATGGCTTTAGTACGCAAATATGATTATATATATATCTGACTTAATTATCTGTATATGTCATACTGTATGTGATACGCTTTGACGACCATTGTGAATGGCCGTCCACTCTTTTGTTGTGTGTTTCCCCACTAAGCGTTTATCGCTTAGCACAGTATTTTTACCCGTGCAAGTGCGGAAGGTGTCTTGCTTTGGGAGAGTCACCGTTAATCAAGCCAACACAGGAAGGTTTAGTGTAGGGTTAAGCTTTTGTAATCTTTAACGATTCTTTTGTATAGAACTCTCTTGTATGAGTTTTTGTAGTAGCTTCCGTATTTGTATATTTTGGATATGTAATTACCTTTTGGTATCTTCTGTTAGTTGATCAGAACAGTAATGTAATGGATATTATTATATTAATGCATGATCAGCCATTTTCTATATTGCTTCGCAAAGTTTTTACTTACCTTGTATTTTTGTATATATGTTGATGGATGAATGTATGATTTGTTTTGTATCGATGTGGTGGCACCTAGACTCATATGGCATCTCGCTCCTTATCGGATGGGATCGCCTACGTATGGGTAAGGGGTGTTACAATTTTTGGTATCAGAGCCTAGGTTTAAGCATTTTTGGGTGATGTTGTGTTGTTGTGCTTAGATGTGTACATGTTTAGGACTGTGTCGGCTAATGCGGTTGTCTTCTTGATTATTTTAGATGGCTTCTAATTTTTTGCGTGGATCACTTGAGGAGTCCGCCGAGAGTGTGAACCCTCAAGCTATTGATCCATCAATTTCGGTGTCAACTCAACCTGCTAGGGTATAACCCAAGGCTGCAGCTATGCCCTTCGAAGCTATGCTTAAGCTATCTCAGGACATGGCTCGAGTCTTGGAGAGAGTGAGTGGTCCTAAGGCCCCGACTGAGAGTTTGAGAAGGGTTGGTGCTGAAGATTTCTATGGAACGGGTTTAGATGAGTCAGAGTTGGCTGAGAAATGGTTAGACAAGGTAAAGCGTGCATTAAGAGAAGTCAAGTGTCCTCCTGATCAGCAGGCAGAGTGTGCAGTGGCTTTGCTGCAAGGGTCTGCTTTTGAGTGGTGGGAGTTAGTTTGCAGACATCCTCAGTTACCAGATCCAGTAACATGGGATTTCTTTGCACGAGAGTTTTCTAACAAGTATGTGACTCAGACATACAAGGATGCAAGATGGGCTCAGTTCTTGAGTTTAAAATAGCGGGCAATGTCTGTGTCTGAGTTTGAGAAGGAGTTTAACCGTTTGGCTAAGTATGCACCAGAGCATATTTTGACGGAGGAGTTCAGGTGTAGGCATTTTGAGATCGGGTTGAATGAGTCGCTGCGGGCGATGTTGATTTCTCTGATGAGTACTCCTGTAATTTGGTATTATCAGATTGTGCAAGCTGCTGTTAGGGCTGAGAGGTCAGAATTTTTTTTGAGAGAGAGAGCTCAGAGGAGGAATCCTTCTCGTGGTGGTTTGTCTTCTTCATCTTCGGCAAAGAGGTCAAGGAACCCGCAGGATGAGTCATCCTCTGGTCTGGCTACTAGAGGTAGAAGACAGGGTTCGGCAGCAGTATCTGGTTTTGGTAGAGGTAATTTGGGTATTAGAACTGAGATGCTACCGGAATGTTCTCATTGTAGCAAGCGGCATAGAGGTGAGTGTAGATGGCTCACTGGTGGGTGTTTCCGTTGTGGGAGCACTGAACACTTTTTTGCCAACTGTCCGAGGTTGAATGAGGATCCGAGTGCTCAGAGAGAGACCAGCAGAGTTGGTTTGAATGCTACGTAATCTAGTCGTGGTAGAGGCCGTGGAAGAGGTCGAGGCGGTCGGCCCAGAGAAGGAGCTGCATCTGAGTCAATTGAGCATCTGCTACCTGTTCCAGTTAGGGCATATGCTGTGAGAGCCAGAGATGAGTAGGATGCTCCAGATGTGATTGCCAGTAAGTTCCTTGTAACACCCCCATACCCCCTGGAAGGATATCGGGGTGCCACGCGGACATATACGTATACATATACATACTCTAGCGGAAGCGATAGCATAATACACATCCATTTAAGAGTAATAAAATAAATTACTACTACACTAGGGCCCAACATGCAATTCATCTTAATTACATATAGACATATATATTTATCTTTATATATGTTCATATTACAATTTGTTTTCATTTAACTTTACATATACACCTACATGTGATTACTACACTCTTTTCTATACATATACATTTACATAATGATGTTACTCAAAACATCACAAACTCTATTTCTATCTTATATAAAAAGAGATCAAAATAAAACTCCTAGTGACCTTGACTCGCAGATGTCCGCTCACTGATCCGAACCTGTAAACCTACATGGAAGCAAACATCCGTGCTAAGCGATAACGCTTAGTGGGGATGAAAAATACTGCAAAGGACTTCTTTATGAAGTCACAAATAACTCACACCTTTCATATAACACAATCAAATATCTCATGCATATAACTTTCACACACTTGTACAGGGCATGTAATCAAATATAGCAATCACCATGTGTTCACATACATGTAATCATGTACTTGTATATAGATCTTTCATGTATTTAAACATTACTCTCATGTGCTATGACATTTATTTAAATACGCAATATTCATGCACCCATATTCATGTAAATATATACTTGTACGACTCTTTTACACTTCAAAGCATGACGTAGCCTGATTTCCTTTAGTTGTGGATACGGGACGCTCTATAATAAAAACATTTTCGGTAGACCGAAGTCACAAAACATTTTCATGTATCTTTATTGACCATTCTCGGAGGTCCACCCGCTTGGCCCAAACGGGGCCGAACATGTACGCAGCTGCACTTGTAATCCCTTTATAAGCATGCTTATCTATCCACTACTATGGCACTCAGGCTTAACATAAAGACTCTATGCACTGTATCATGTACATTACATCTCTCATGCATTATAACATGATTCAATCATATGCATATTCAATATCACACGACAAGTCACGTTCAATCATCACAAAGCATGTAGCATATAGGTTCCATTCATAAACTCATCTATCATAGCATCATTTACATATAATTCAATATCACATGGCATATCATGTTCAGCAACTAAAAAGCATGTAACATTTAAATTCCATGCATAAATTCTTATATCACATCATCATATACTTGCACTCATAGGTTCCTACATTTTTATCATGCCATTTACAATCCTTAATACAATTATACATTGTTACTTTATTAGTTAAATTACCAATTTAATCATATTCATGTGCATTTCCCCATTGATAACTACTTTATAGTCATTTGCTAACCCTAAACATGCATAATAAGCTAAGGGGAAGGGTAAGGGGTTGACACATGGCAACCAGGGGCTCAAAGAGAAGAAGAAAAAGCTTTATATGCGTTGTTCTTTCGCGAGGTCGCGACCTGTGTCGCGATCGCGACAGAAGCTCGCCTCTGGTGCCTTACGAGACTACTTTTTACCCTAAACTTGCATCGCAAAACCCACCCTCTAGACCTCATTTCTAGGCAAAGTGGTATTCATAAAAATTGTTTCCTAGGATGTTATCTTTCATATGGAACAAATTTCAGGTCGTTTGGACATCTATAACAAAATATTTGATCTAAACAACCTATACTATTCAAATAACCCGACTCAAATAGGGACACTACAAGTTTAGCAAATATTTAGGGTTTTAGAGCAAGATTTTGCTCAAGGTCATTTTTGAGACTTTTATAAGTACTGAAGTCATGGTTCTATTGGAACAAGAATAACTCAATTCAGAGGCCTATAACTATACTTATGACAAAAACATCACACAAAGGTCAGATGACAAACAAGCAGAATTTGCCGACTCAAACTTGATCATCAACACACACACTCAATTGATCAATCGTCATACTTATAAGCATATATACACTTATCATAAGCCCCGCAAGCAATCAAAATGAACATCTAACAAATATATTCTAACAGAATAGTTGAGCTAATTAAAGCTCAACAAGCATCTCTCTATTCAAACATGTCTCTATTCAAAAAGGTCCCATGCCACATGTCACTCTCTCTTGTAGCCATGTATCAATTCCCTACCATGCCACTTGTCAATCTCCTATGCTGCCACGTGTCCAAGATATATCAAATAATCCAACTCAATTAGGCTTCACGGGAAGCATTCTGTCGCTCTCGCGACAGAGCCCTCACACTCAATATCTAATCTCTTTTCTGAACAAAATTCTATAATTCTTCTAGGGCTACTTTGCGGTGTTACATTCCTACTCCATAACATTGAATTATATGCTCTAATTGAGCCTGGTTCCACACACTCATATTTGTGCACAGATAAGTTAATTGATAAGACGCATGAGGTAGATCAGTTAGATTATGAGATATGTGTGACCAGTCCTTTAGGGCATAGTGTCAATGTGAGTAGAATGTATAGGAATTATCCCCTGTTGGTCAAGGGAGTTGAGTTTCCAGCAGATTTAATTGAGTTACCCTTCAGAGAGTTTGATTTGATTCTAGGTATGGATTGGTTGGGTAAGCACCTGGCAGTGGTTGATTGCCATAGGAAGATGGTTGTGCTTCGGGATAGAGATTGGTCGTCTGTGTTTGTTAAAGGTTTGGGTGCTAGTTCTTTGAATAATGTGATATTCGCAATGCAAGCTAAGAGATTCATTAGGAAGGGTTGCGAGGCTTTTCTGGCAGTGGTGTTGGATTCCAAGAGGGATCAAGTTAGGATTGAGGATATCCCGGTTGTGCAGGAGTTCAGTGATGTGTTTCCAAGTGAGTTACCTGGTTTGCCTCCTGAGAGAGAGGTGGAGTTGTCCATAGAGATAGTGCCGGGTACTTTGCCCATATCGAAAGCACCTTATCGGATGGCTCCTGTAGAGTTGAGAGAGCTCAAAACTCAGCTGCAAGAGCTATTGGATAAGGGGTTTATTCGACCCAGCATATCTCCATGGTGAGCCCCGATTTTGTTTGTCAAGAAAAAGGATGGTTCGATGAGGATGTGTATCGACTATAGGCAAATTAACAAGGTCACAGTGAAGAATAAGTATCCATTGCCTAGGGTCGAGGATTTATTTGATCAACTCCGAGGTGCGGGTGTCTTTTCGAAGATTGATCTTCGGTCGGGTTATTACCAGTTGCGAGTTCAGGATGCGGATGTGGTTAAGACTGCATTTCGGACTAGGTATGGCCACTATGAGTTCCTTGTAATGCCGTTTGGTTTGACTAATGCACCTACGGCATTCATGGATTTGATGAATCGAGTGTTTAGGCCATACTTAGACCGGCTTGTAGTGGTATTCATAGATGATATCTTGGTTTATTCCAGAGATGAGAGTGAGCATGAGGAGCATCTCTGGTTGGTTTTGCAAGTCCTGAGAGAACATCAGTTGTTCGCCAAGCTTAATAAGTGTGATTTTTGGCTTCGGGAAGTGTCATTCTTAGGTTATATTGTCTCGTCTAGGGCCATTCAGGTGGATCCGTCTAAGATTAAGGCGATAGTCGATTGGAAAGCACCTAGGAATGTTCAGGAAGTGAGGAGTTTTCTTGGTTTGGCGGGTTACTACCGTCGGTTTATTAAGGGTTTTTCAGTGATCGCCGCTCCGATGACAAGGTTGTTAAGGAAAGGGGTCAGATTTGAGTGGTCGGATAAGTGCCAACTTTGTTTTGAGAAGTTTAAAGGTTTGTTAGTTGGAGCTCCTATACTTACTCAACCTATCTCGGGTAAGGAGTTTGTAATGTATAGTGACGCTTTGGGTGTCAGTCTTGGATGTGGTTTGATGCAAGAGGGTAAGGTTGTGGCTTATGCTTCCCATCAGTTGAAGCCACATGAGAGGAATTATCCGATGCACGATTTAGAGTTGGCGGCTGTGGTTTTTGCTTTGAAGATCTGGCGCCATTATCTGTATGGGGAGAAATGTAGGATCTTTACGGACCACAAGAGCTTGAAGTATCTCCTCACGCAAAAAGAGTTGAATATGAGGCAGCGCCATTGGCTTAAGTTGTTCAAGGACTACGACTGCATATTGGATTACCACCCGGGTAAGGCCAATGTAGTCGCGGATACCTTGAGTCAGAAATCAGTTTCAACCCTATTTCTAAGGCAGTTCAGATGGAGGTTCGATGCAGATGGAGCTTTGGTTGCTCAGTTGAGAGTGAAGCCTACCTTGAGACAGAGGATTGTGGATGCTCAGAGGGATGATGAGAGGTTGCAACGGATTGTACGAGAGGCTAGTTCTGGTAAGCAGTCAAATTTCTCAGTTTTAGATGGGGCGTTTATATTTAGAAACCGCTTGTGTGTGCTCGAGAATGAGGAATTGAGGAAACAGCTGTTGAGTGAGGCGCATAGTACGATTTTCACTATGCATCCTGGCAGTGAGAAGATGTATGGGACATGAAGCAGTTTTATTGGTGGTTCGGTATGAAGAGAGACATTGTGGATTTTATGTCCAAGTGCTTGACGTGTCAACAGATAAAGGCTGACCATCAAGTTCCTTTGAGATTGCTCACACCTTTATCCATTCCCGAGTGGAAATGGGATGATATTGCCATGGACTTTGTATCTAGTTTACCTTTGACTCAGAAGAAGCATGACTCAGTATGGGTGATTGTGCATAGGCTTTCAAAGTCAGCTCACTTTCTGCCAGTTAGAGTGGATTATCAGTTGGACAAGTTAGCCAGTATTTATGTGGATGAGATAGTCAGGCTGCATGGAGTGCCATTGTCCATAGTTTCAGATTGGGACCCAAGGTTTACGTCTAAGTTTTGGAAGGAGTTGCAAAGAGCATTGGGTACCAAGTTGAACTTCAGTACGGCATTCTATCCTCAGACAGATGGTCAGTCAGAGTGGGTCATTCAGATTTTGGAGGATATGTTGAGGGCTTGTGCCTTGGAATTTTTGGGTTGTTGGGACTGATATGTGTCGCTCATAGAGTTTGCCTACAACAACAGTTATTAGTCGAGCATCGGTATGTCACCGTATGAGGCTTTGTATGGTCGGCAGTGTAGAACTCCGGTTTGTTGGACAGAGCTATCCGACCTTTCAGTTGTTAGGCCAGAATTGGTTAGGGATACCGAGGAGAAGATCAAAGTTGTGCAGCGAAATTTGAAGGCGGCCAAGGATCGACAGAAGTCTTATGCCAATCTAAAGAGGAAAGATGTGCAGTTTGAAGTCGGGGATAAGGTTTTCCTTAAGGTTTCGCCTTGGAGGAAAGTGCTTCGGTTTGGAAAGAAAGGTAAACTTAGTCCTCGCTTTATTGGTCCGTATGAGATTTTGGCTAAGGTTGGTCCGGTAGCCTATAGATTGGCTCTACCGATGGAGTTGGCAAAGTTACACGATGTTTTCCATGTTCAATGCTTCATCGGTATAGATTAGATCCGTCACATGTTCTGTCAGTTCAGGATATGCAAGTGCAACCAGATTTTTCTTATGATGAGGAACCGAAAGCTATCTTAGCCCGGGAGGTGAGACAGCTGAGAAGTAAGCAAATCCCATTGGTAAAGGTGTTATGGAATCATCATGGGATTGAGGAAGCGACTTGGGAACCAGAAGAGTCGATGAGAACTCAGTATCCGCATTTGTTCAGTTCAGGTGAGAATTTCGAGGATGAAATTCTTGTTAGTAGGGGAGAGTTGTCACACCCCGTTTGACCCCTAGTAGAATGAGCCATATTTGTGCATGTGCATTATGTGTGTTTTGGCATGTGATAAGGGCTTTTTTGGTAAAAATGCATGTTTGTGGGTTTTGTTAGTATGAGGGTACTTGTATGGTAGTAGGATGTGAGTAAGTTGGGTCATGTTTATGTGTGCTTGAGCATACCATAGCATGTGTTTAAGTTGGGATGCCTTAATGTGTGAGAAATGCATGTGTTTTGGGTGTGAATGATCAAATCCCACTAATAGGAAGATGACACTTATCTAGGGTTAGGAAAAGAAAAAGAAAAAGAAAGAGAAAAAGGGAAAGGGCAGATGTTATCCTCATTTCACGTTTTCCCTTCCCCTCACTCTCTTCTTCTTCCTTTTCTCTTCCCCTAAGAACCCTAACTTGGATTCAAGAGCTGCTAGTGGGAATTGATCATCTCCTTGGGTCTCTTTTGGTAAGTTTTTCACATTCTTCATCTTGTTCTTCATCTTGTTCATCTTCTTCTTCATTTTTCTGGGTTTGGAGTTTTAATCTAGGGTTTGTTGTGTGTGTGTGTGTTTGTTGGGTTGTTGTTAGTTGAGCCTCCTCGTGAACCGAAAGGCAAGGAGAAGGCTGGTACTAGTGGAGCTCATTAGATTTGGAGCTAAGGAGAGAAGGTTTAGGAATTTCTACTGTTTTTGTTGTTCATATGTTCTTATGTATATGTGCATGAATTTCTGGAATTTTGGTTGTGTATATGGGTTTATATTGGCATGCATGATATGGGTTTTTAGTTGTGATGAATGATTATGCATAAGTGTGGATTTATTGAAGTAATTGTATAGTTGAATGAGTTGTGCTATAAATTTCTAGATTTTGTGATTCTTGGAATGTTATTGTGTAAATGGATGAATTAATGGGAATTAATTGTTGAAATATGTTGTTTTGTGTTCATTATGGTGTTTTGGAGGCCATATTTGAGGTAAGATTGGATTAAAAGTGTTTTGGGTCAAAATGGTTTTGAAGTGGGAAAAATTATGGGTTTCTGCGTTATGCTGGGATTTGGGAGTCTCGTCTCTGTCGCGAGCGCGACAGAGAGGAAACTTCACGTTCTTGTGCAAAGCTCGCTATGGCTTTGTATATGTCCGACTCGGATGGAGAAGCACGACTCGTGCTTGCCCAACACGGATCGTGCAGCTGTGAGTCCTCCTCCGTGGCATGCTGTGGAGCACGACTGAGAAGCGACATAGACACGAGTCGTGTCCCTCAGCACGACTCGTGCTCATGTCGTCTCCTATGCATGCCGTGCTTGAGGAACATGACTGGGTTGAGCCATTGACATGAGTCGTGTTCCTCAGCACGACTCGTGTCCGTGCCTCTTCTGTCGCGAGCGCGACAGAGGCCCTTTTCTACCTGTTTTTCCCGTGTGCCCAGTGTTTCCAAAATGAACTTTAAATGTCTTTTTCTTATCTTTTTTCCTACTGTATGTTATATGAACTTGTTTATATGACTATAATTATATGAGTTATGCATGACAAATTATAAATATTGTGAATTGAGACATGATTTGGTTTATGCATGACCTGCGAAAGTCAATCTAGTGGATAGTTAGGCATGCCTAATAGAGTCTTATCCCCGATCAGGTCCCCCCGTTTGGTTCCTCATGAACCCCTCAGTAGTTGGATCTTGTTTAAGGTCCCCTCTGTAAAAATGTTGTGAATATGATAAAATAAATGGTTTCTCGATTCGTACCCATAAGGTACCGTCACTGTTCACTTGTTATCCACTATTGTGAGTCAGCAGGTGCTTTATTTGTTTTGTTCTACTTTGAATTGATTATAAGATTGTGATATCCGAATTAGTATGATGATACCTATGAGCTCTCAGTTATTTTGTATATGACTGTGGAATGAGATCTTGAATATATGGCTTTAGTATGCAAATATGATTATATATATATCTGACTTAATTATCCGCGTATGTCATACTGTATGTGATACGCTTTGACGACCATTGTGAATGGCCGTCCACTCTTTGGTTGTGTGTTTCCCCACTAAGCGTTTAACGCTTAGCACAGTGTTTTTACCCGTGCAGGTGCGGAAGGTGTCTTGCTTTGGGAGAGTCGCCGTTAATCAAGCCAACACAGGAAGGTTTAGTGTAGGGTTTAGCTTTTGTAATATTTAACGATTCTTTTGTATAGAACTCTCTTGTATCAGTTTTTGTAGTAGCTTCCGCATTTGTATATTTTGGATATGTAATTACCTTTTGGTGTCTTCTGTTAGTTGATCAGAACAGTAATGTAACGGATATTGTTATATTAATGCATGATCAGCCATTTTCTATATTGCTTCACAAAGTTTTTAATTACCTTGCATTTTTTTATATATGTTGATGGATGAATGTATGATTTGTTTTGTATCGATGTGGTGGCACCTAGACTCATATGGCATCTCACTCCTTATCGGATGGGATCGCCTACATATGGGTAAGGGGTGTTACGGGGTAGACCATGAACTGCAACTGGTCTAGCTCACAATGATTGCAACTTACCCTCTTTCATTGGCCTCTCTAAGACCCAAGATTAAGGCCTGCCTAAATTCGAGTAATACTTCTGGCCTACATCAGTGGTTGAGACTTCTGCTATCTTTTTTGCCCTATTATTTCTACTTTTGATGCCAGCCGACTTGTTTACCCCTTGGTTTCAAAAACTCCTCCTAGCGTAGTTCTCACTGCTGGCATTCTTAGCTAAGTATTCCCCTTTGGCCTTTATAGAAATGTCCTTCAACCCTTCCCAATCTTTAAGCCCCTTCATCTTGAATTTTTCTCTCAGGTATGGACTCGGGATCATAATGAACAATCTAATCCGATCCGATATCTCGGGTTTCCTTTTCATCTCCATTACCCTATTCCTCAACCGAGTAAGGTACTCGTGGAAGGACTCATCGTGCTTCTACTGAAAAAAATTGAGGTCTTTTAGCGTGACCTCCATCCTTGTATTACAGTTATACTGTCTCATAAACCCCTTCGTCAGTAGACTTCAATCTTCTTTAGACCATCTGCCCATCCCATGGTACCAGTCGACTGTCGGTCCTGTCAAACTGAGACAAAAATACTTTATCTTCTATTTCTTGGTCAGCCTTGTACCCTTTATGACCGAGTGTATTGCTTAATGTGTGCGAAAGGGTCCGAAGTAGCATCAAACTTCGGCAAGTCTGGCATTTTGAATCTCTAGGGCAAGAGCTCCTCTCCCTCTAGATCCCTATCCTCCGAGCTGATTCCTTTTCCCGCCGATAGCAAGTAAGTAATAGCCTCGATCTTTTCCTCCATCTTCCTTACCACATTATCTTCTATATTGGACACCCGGTTCCTCATAACTCGAGGGACTACAGGTTTATCTTCTTCCTCTATCAAAAAGTCAACTTTTGGGTCATGAATCCTCACCCTACTTTGTTTAGCTAGTGCTTTCATTCTTAGCTCAGTGGCTGCCTGTTGTGCTGTAGCTACTACTACTCCCCATTGACAAATGATTCAGCTCGCTCTATAGTAGGGGCTGTCAGTTGCTGTTCAACATGAGGTGTCATTTGTGCAGTTAAATTACCCATTGAAGCCATCATTCACCTCTCAAACTCCTCAAACCTCTGATTTACCTCCTGGGCAATCAAAGCATTAGTTTCCTCTGCCATTTCTATTTCCAAAAATAGTCTCGAAGAAAAATCTGAGCTGTCATCCAATAAAATCGAATCTAAACTTAGTATAAGAACTAACTCCGATAGTTTGAAAAGTAGATTTTTTGTAGGTCTATCGTCAGATCCCCTAGACCACTTGGATGACTCAATGATGGCTGAAAAACTTAAAATGTTAAAATGATGTATAAATGCAATGCATGATTGTGTTTATGCAATATCCATAACCATATACAAGCAAGTAGATAACCTTCCAACCTTATTACTCCCACACAAAAGGTCGCGCGGTCCTTTTCCTAGGTGGGTTTGATCCACAGGTTAACAGGGAACCCAATAGACACATATGGTGCACGATAGAAAACCGGCAGCATAACCTCTCTTACTTAAAGCACAAGCATAAGAGTTTTGCTTGTTATGTATTTAGACATTTCAATTGAATTAGAATGGGCCCACCGGGGCATGAAATCCTTTGATGAACGACCACCTAATGAAATTAAATTTGTTTAATATATAGTAGCCCACATAGCAAGCACAGTGTTACGGTACATATTACCTAGAGGAAGTATCTACTTGTCATTACATCAGCTTGAGTTGGGTGATGATACTTTAGGGCTACCCAAGCATGGTCCCTGCCAACGAGTCTGGCTCATCACGAGCATAACGACCAATCGGGTCACCATTTGATATACCATGAGGTATAAGGCTTGGGCTAGTGGTCGTCCCCTAGCACTTCCCTACATTGAGTGAACATAGGGTCGCGCTTTGTGAATACACCGGGATAAATGGGGATGCCTAACATAACTCTAAGGCCCTAGCATAAACAATGCAATTTCAAAAAGAGATGGAATTTTATTTCAAAATCTCAATTATATTTAACTCAACCAAGATACTTTAACAGTAACGTCTCTTAGTTCCCTAGTGGAGTTGCCACTATGACACGCACCAAACCTCGTGCGATCGCCCGGGTTGCTTTGCAATAGAAAGGGAATCACCCCCATCCCATTATTGATGATCAACTTATGAAGGCGACTAAGTGGGCACTAAGAGGTAGGTTTTGGAGTCTCTATCCAATAGAACATTGGGAAAGGTTTAGTCTAACCTCATGAAGCTTGAACCAGAGAAGGTTTGGGACATCACTCTTACTTATACCTTGTTAAATTAATAAATGAGTTTTTATAATTAAATCTCCATCTCTCTTTTCACATAATGTAAATAAAATAAAGGTGCATTACAAGAACATAGAAAGGGCAATGAATAAAGCGAAAAATAGAATTACATTTGTCCCAAAAATAACTACAAAGTCTATGATAAAGACGAAATGAAATACATATATAAATTAGGGTATTCATTTGGATGGAAATATCAGTTCCCACATGGAAAATCAAAGAGCTTCTTGACTAACTATGGAAAACTGGGATAAGTGATCCCATTTTAATAAATAGAAACCCTTCTTTTGAAGTGGTATTTTCTTGGATAGAAATTGGGACATTGGTCCCATTTTATTAGGAAAATTCCAACTAATTAGTATAAACCTTTTGATGAATTTTTATATTAACGTGGACAAGAAAATGTTTATTATCATAATGAAGGAAAACAAGACAAAATAAATCAAGCAAATGCATAGAAACATAACCAGCCCCAGTGTGACTCGAATGCTTCAATCTCCAAGTTCTTATTCTCATAAAGAATGCTCACAAAAGGAACGAATTTGGCCCATAAAAATAATGAAAAGAATAACTCATTAGTGACATCATAAAAGCACTTAAATAAATAAAGTCTATTCTGAAATTAAGGGAATAAAGATATTAAAATATAAAAGACAAGAGATAAGGTTACGTGCTTAAGAGGAAGAAATCAAGGCAAAAATGGCGAGAAGGCATTAAAAAGCAAAGAGATAATGCATTAAAACAAACAAAAATGGCTAAACATGGTGTTGGGCATTTTCTATAGATGCTAATTATACCGCGAGTATACGGTGTACCGCAATAGTACTTAAGATGTCGATCCCACGAGGAACGTTTTTACACACTATTAGTAATCAATTTTAATCTTGTTTACAATGGTAATAAATTTGATGGTTAAATTTGAACTACTTTATTATAATAATTAATTAAACCTAATTTATGTTTATCATAAGAAGATAAAGGAAATATGAATGAAGAATTAAAAGTAATGAATTTGATCCATTATTTTGATTAACATTTATTCATCTTTCATGCAAGCCAAGTTGAACTAATGTTCTAATTTACTCTCTTAACATAAATTAAAATGCCTAAAATATGCAATTAAAATTCTAACTCACAACTTTCATTAATGAATTAGAGGTTTCTAATGACATATTTTAAGAATAATCACCAACCTATAGCAATTATCTCAATATACCGATTTCTCAAAATATACCTTGATAATGAAACTCTATTAGATGTCAGATAAAGCAAACTCTCGAATTACTTTAACTTGTAAAGATCATGCAAAATATACTAAAAGAGAATCTACATTGAAAGATCATGAAAGTAGATGGAAATAGAAAGAATTATAACATGCAAATTCATTGAAATGGTATTCATAGAAATATTGGAGAAGAAATAAAAATAAGAGAATAAGATAGAAGCCTTTCAACCCTTTTCTCAATCTCTTGAAACAAGTTTTCTTCTCCTTGATCTTCTTCTTCAAAACATATAACTAAATAAGAAAATAAAACTAAAGAAAACTGTCTACAAAAATACAGAAAAATTACTGAACTACAATTCATATCATCTATATTGTCTCTCTCAAAAACTACAGTTAACTACATATTTATAGATGTTGATTTGAGAGATGTATCTCTTGAAAATGTCCCTTGAGAATAGTTGCAACTTTTGGTGAAAATAGGTGCCTTTTCAAGTTACTTTTGGCTCAAAACTGACCCTACGGTCATCTCTGTCGCGCTCGCAACGTTGTCGCGATCGCGACAGAACACGCTCCTTGTTTTCTTCTTTCTTTCTTTCTCTCTGCTTTCTCTTCCTTCTCTGGCCAGTCACGAGACGCTACTCCCCATCACGTGGCGTGACTGGCTATGTGTGGCGTGACTAGCGCTCACGTCTCGCCTCCTCTCCCCTTTCCCTTCTCTTTCCTTTCTTTCCTGGCCTCTCGTCACGTCGCGTGACCTTTGCTCACGTTGTGTGACTCTTCTCTCATCAGCTTCTTCTCTTCTTTTCCTCCTTCTTCTTCGTTTTTCTTCTCCAGTCACGTCGCGTCACCTATGCTCACGTCGCGTGACTCTTCGTGTGAGACGTGACATTTCTCCTCTCTCGTGATCCTCTCCTTCCATATACTTCTTCTCTTCATTTTTCACCTAAAAACACCAATAAATGCAATAAACACTCAACTAATACAAATAAACATAAACTAACATATCACATCAAATTTTACACACAATTACATGATTAATTACATAAACTCATACAAAATAAATACTAAATTATACCTCAATTAACCTCCTATCACATGGCCTCCATTAAAACATTTTCTAACTCAAAATTCATGCATAAGGACCTCAAGCACGCATATTAACTAAAAATACATTAGAATCATCTTTAAGACCTGAAGAGGCTATTTAAACTAACAAAAGCCCAAAACCACAAAAATCATATATTCTCAAATCAACACATCACATGTTATATTCAAATCTAAACATGGAATAATGGTATTTGAGCCCAGAATATTTACCCTCATATTGTTTTCTTGGCTTCTGGAGAAACAAAAAGTGCTTTTGCCTCCTTAACTACCAAAAGAAAGGTTTGAAATTTAGAGAGAATGAACTTTATCTCTCTAGGAAATATCTTCCCTTTTAGTTGATTTCTAAAAGGGATTAATTGTCACATCCCAAAATGGCCCTAGTCGGGATTTGTATGCGAAGTCGGGATCGGAAGGGTATTTCGGTAATTGGTGCTTGAGAAATTTGGAGTGTTAAGGACCTAATTGAAAAGATAATTAAGTTTGTAAGGAAGAAATGTGTAAGTGAGTGAAGTGTTATTTGTCTAAGGACTTAAGAGCATTAATTGATTTGGAATAGTCTTAGTGGAGTTTGTGGTCTAATTAGGATCTGCCATGTGGGCTTGTTAGGTGGGCATTGAATGAAGAAAAGAAGAAAGGAAAGAGGAAGAGAGGGAGAACACAGATAGCATTCCCGTTCGTTCTCTCCTCTCACGCCTCCCCTTCTTCTTCTCATCTCCTTTCTCTGCTTTTCCTTTCTTTCTCATTTGGCTTGGAGTTGTGTTTGGCTTGGTGGAGTTTGTACTTTGCTTGAAGAGGTAAGTTGGGTTAAGGTTTCTACGTACTGTTCTTCTTCATCTTTTCCTGGTTTTGGTTGAGTTAGGGTTTTGAAGAGTAATTGTGGGTTTTGTTTGTGCAAGTGTTTGATGATAAGAAGAAGCAAAGTAAAGGCAAGGAAAGGATTGAGGACTGATCTTGAAGTTGATTTTGGATCGTCATTTCCAGGTTTGGGAGATTGTCTTGAATGCATGCATTGTTTGAAGAGCTTCTGTGTTCTTGTCTCTGCCCTTTTTCCTCACTAGGCTTATAAATGGGTTTGCTTTGCTTAATTTCTTGAAATTGGTGTGTTTTGGTATGTGTATATGCATGATTATGTGAATAAATGTGTTAGTAATGCATGATAGGAATTGAATTGAAGTTACTGAGCTTTGGGTTTTGAACTTACTGTATTTTTAGGGTTCATGCTCTAGAATGGATTAAATGTGTTTAAGCATGGTTTTGATTGTCTGATTGTTGAATTAACTGCAATTATCTTGTTTATGCTGTTTGGAAGATTGATTGAAAGGTAAGATGAATTTGTTGGTGTTTTGAATTAGTTTGAAAATGATTTTATCGAGTTCTTTGAATTCTGGGTGAGCTGGGAATGGAAAATCGCGTCTCTGTAGAATTTTCATTTCCAGTATGTGTCGAGACTTCCTGAGAGAGACAAGTCACGAGACGTGACTCCCAGTCACGCCACGTGACTCTGTCTCCCAGTCACAACGCGTGACTTCTCAGCGGACTGGACGAAGCCGTGAGGCGTGACCCCCAGTCGCGAAGCGTGACTGCCTTGTGAGAGGCAAGTCACGTCTCGTGACTTAGAGTCACGTCCCGTGACTCTTGTGAGGAGGCATGACTTAGAGTCACGTCCCGTGACTCCCTTGGAGGCATGTCACGAGACGTGACATAGAGTCACGACTCGTGACTCTTGTGATGTGCCAGGCGTGACATAGAGTCACGTCCCGTGACTCTCTTGTAGGTCACGAGGCGTGACACTAGGTCACAACTCGTGACCTTGCTTTGAGGCCAGTCACGAGTCGTGACATGGCTCGTGACCGACCCCTCTTCAGCCCCATTTTCTGATTTTACTCAGTTTTAACCAAAATGAATTTCCTATCTCTTCTGTATGGTGATGTACTACTGTATTACTCTTGTCATACCTTTATGTGCTCTTGTATGACTTTGTATGACCTTTTCTATTTTGATTTGTTCCCCCGTGACTAGTTTATTATAAAATGACTTTCAAATGCTTTTATGGCTTTTTCCTCTACTGTGTACTATCTTATCTGAATGGTTAGCCTATTGTTAGTTGTGATTAGCATTATGTTATGCATATCCTTGATTGGATTCTTCTCTTAGAATAATTTGCCATACTTAAGAGTATTTCGTATCATTCCATGAGTTTTTATTCATTTGCATAATATGATTCCACATGTGTTCCTGACATGCTTTAGTATGAAGAGTAGTGCTAGAATGTTATTGATTGAATTATTGCATGCTCCAAAATATGACTTGTATTAAGTATGATTGATATTACGCTTTAGCCTTTGAACTCAATGTGTTATGTTTAAATGTAATTTGGACTATGCATGATTTATGCTTAGTATCTGCACCTAATGCATGATTAAGATTTTGTATTGATAATCATAGGCATGGTAGTGCTTCTTTACCTGATTCTTGGCATGCTTTAGAACATTGTGTAAATGTTAAAGTATATTGACTGTATTATGTTTTGCAATGAGAATTGTATGATATAGGACCAAAATTATGAGCATATTTATATGTCTATCATTCTCTAGTTTATGCATGATGTATATATATATTTATGCGTTATGCGATTCTAAGCGTGAATTGTTTTATGCATGACCTGCGAAAGTCAGTCTAGTGGATAGTTAGGCATGCCTAATAGAGTCTGTTAGCTGCAGCCCATAGTTCTGTTTGGACCCCGATCAGGTCCCCGTTTGGTTCCTCGCGAACCCTTTTCTGTATTGGATCTTGTTTAAGGTCCCTTTTGAAAATATCTGTGAAAGTTAAAGTATAATGGTTTAATCGATTCGTACCCGTAACGTACTGTCTGTAATCGGCTTGTACCCGGAAAGTACTGTCTGTACACTCGTTATCCACTACCTAGAGTCAGCAGGTGTTCTTTGAATGTTTATTTGAACTGCTCTGATCTGATTTGGCTATAAATGGATTATCTGAATGAGTATATTGATGTAATGTATATCGGATTATTTCTGAATGAATATGATTATGAAATACTGATTGTATGGCTTTATTATATGAGCATGTTTATATGGAGTATGTTTTAGCCTTTGCATATTGTCCTTGTTACTTTGAAATAACTAGCAGAATGTGATATTCGTTTGAGTATGATAAGGATTCCCGGAATCAGTTTATATGTATATGGATGTGTCTATGGGCTTTAGAATGTATGTCTGTTTTATGTAAGCATGTTTGTATATCTAACATGATTATCCGTACTTGTCATGTAATTTGTTATAAGTTTCTGAATGCTTTGAAATGATTTGATTGATGTATTTAAGTATGTGACTTAAGCGTGGTTTTGTTATATATTAGCTGGTGAACCGAAGCAGTTGTGATGGTAAGTATGTAATGATTAACTGTACTTTCTGCATGTTGATGATATGAATGTAGTGTTATGTGATTATGCTTTCAGTCTCCGCTATTAGAGTGTTTTCGCTTGATACTTTATATATGAGAGTTGCGCAGCGGTAATATGATGCTTTGGATTTTGTACTTGGATTTTGACTAGTGTGTGTGTTTAGCATGTCTAAGTATGTTGGTTAACTAGCATTCTTAACATGATGGTTTGGTTGTCAATTCATGCATGGGTGCTTAGTTATGTCAATTCCATGTGTAAAGCTCATGTGACTCCGCACGGTAAGATGCTATTATTTGATATCCTTGTAGGTTTATGCATGTGTCATAGTATGTAGTTCTGCATGATGATACTTGTATCGTGTATTGTATTAAGTCTGTTTTGGTCTATCCTGGACTTGAGTTTATGGTTTGATGGTAAGTATTGAAATGAATGCCTTCATTATGCAGCCTGATTATTTATCTGTTATGAATATCCGCATTTGCCATGTGAATGTGTTTTGCCTTGGCGACGATTGTGAATGGCCGTCCATACTCTTGTGTGTTCTCCCCACTAAGCGTTTATCGCTTAGCACGGATTTCCTTTCCGTGCAGGTGGCAGGTTTGGTTCTGTTCGAGTCGCGCTTCTGCAAGGTCGGCCACGTAGGAGTTAAAAGTTCTGTATTTTGTTCAGCTTCTATATTTCAGCTTTTGTAATTCTGTAGTATTGTATATGTAATTAATTATGTTTTGATCTTGAGTTTTCTTTTGGGTATGTAATAGTTAGTATGTTTTTATGTTTAGTTATTCTTTTGTTTTATTATTTCGCTTATGCTTCCGTTGAATGGTTATATGTATGCTTCTGTGTATGCTTTAGCTTAGTGCCTGTATGTGCGTGAGTTATTGCATGTTTAGTCTATACCGCAAGGTAAGTCAAGGTAAGTTTTTAATTAACCCATATTTTCGTATGTATGTTATGTGTGAATGTGTGCTTCCGTATTGTGCTTGTGTATATCTGTATGAGTGAGCGTCTGGTAGCGCGCCCGTCGGCATCCTTCCAATGGGGACGGCGATGGGGGTGTTACATTAATGCTCCAATAAAAGATTTGAACCTAGGGAAGTATTAAAAATGGTGTTTTTAAACAAAAGCTTTTGAAGTTTTCTACCAAAAAACCCAGTTTTTTCTCTCTACTTCCTTTTTCTCGCTAAAAGTCCCACCTTTCTCTCTTCTTTCAAAATGTTCTCCAAAAAAAATTGTATTTTTTTATCTTTTCTCTTTCTTTTGATACCTAAACATACAAAGTTAGGGTTTTCATTTTTGGTGGAGACAAAACCTCAATTTTTTAAATTGGATCTATAAGAATCAGGTGGAGAAACCACCCAAATCCCTCTTTTCCCACTACACTGAGCAATCTATAGATTTCTGTAAAAAGTGGCGATAGACAGGCGTCTGTCAAAAAGCATCTCTAGAAACTATAAAAATGCCATAAACGAGTGCAAGCCATCAACGACAAATTGGCTGGAGGACTCACAAACTGCTGTTTGTTAACAATAGCCTAAAATTTTGCATTTAAAATTCTCATTTCATTTCTGACAAAGTGCAAAAGGCCAGAAAGCAGGAAAATCATTAAAAACATGGGAGTCAAGCTTTAGGATCAAGCATTTCCACTCCGCGATATGTGTCATAGATGACTTTCCATCACTAGGTAACCTCTGATCTAGGCTGCCTCGAGACCCAGTGCCTACAATAATGTTTGAATATTATGGACCTAATGTTTATTATGACATGTATTATGATAATAGACCTATTTATGTTATGATATGTTTGATTATTTTTTAAGTTAATATATATTATGGTAAAATAAATATTTATTTAATTATTTTAAAAATATTAATATTATTTTTTAATAAAAAACTATCTTAAAATATTAAAAGTTATAGAAACATTTAATATTTTTAAAACATGAGGGCAATTATGTCATTTTGATATTAAAACTATGCAATACCATACAGTTAAACCAAACAAAAAAGATTATAAAATAGCATAATATCATATGGTCTTTCCAAACAGCATATTGTTAAAACCATAATGTACAATACCATATTGTACATTAATGAATAAGGGATCTAACTATGCAATTGAATAAGTAATGGGAGGCAAAGCTTAAGGATTTCTTTCTTATCTATCTATCCAATTTGTAGGAGTGGACAAAAATCCATGTATTTTCATTCTTCCTTTTACCCTTAATGAAATCATTAGTCGCTATTATGTGCTTATCTAAAGTACCAGTTTTAAACAGTTTTTCAAGATAAAAGACAACACAAGCACAGAGATGTGTAGCTGTACTCATAGGACCTACACAGATTATCCTTATTATTTTTCTAAATCATTATAAGTTAATAACTGTATTGCATTTCTCTCTCTATAAATTTCTTAGATTTTCAAATTTTTTTTTTCTAATTAAATGTGCCTACTTGTTGAATGATACTAGCAGTTATAAAATTTAATTCTTTAATTTTGTCATCTTCTTTTTCTTTAATGTCATTTTACTGGAATCACATATTACTCTATTTTCCTATACATGGATCAACACAGTCTTTGAGCCGTCAATGCAATATTAAGAACAAAAGGCAAATGGAAATGAATTGTTATTTCAACATAAGGGTTTGTGTATAGTAAGCTTGATTCTAGCATATCTATTTCTTGAACTTCTTTTAGGGAAAAAATGACCGATATTAAGATTATCATACATCTGATCTTTTGGCGATTGTTTATTGAGTAACGTTTAGGGATAATTTATCCGTATGCAAATTATATACATATAAACTAAAAAAAAAAACAAATTGAGATATTCTAAAGTAGAGAAGAAATTGAGAGACAAATATAAATATATAAAGAATTTGGACATAGTTGACATACTTGTTAGAATCTTTCTAAATTTAACTATTGAACATGTGTTGAAATTTTGAAATTAGTTTTGATTGATTTTTTCTGCTAAATAATTGACTCTTATTGTAGACAGAAAAATTGAGTGGAATTTGTTTTCGATTTATATTAGATTTTTGTGTATTCAAGACTGGACACATGATCTAATTGATATTTAACATTTGAATCTTAATATAGTCAACTTTATTCAATTTTTTTTAGTTTAATTTGATTTAAGATTAATCGTTATTACTGGATGTATATATTAATATTTTTTTATATAAATATGTATACATTTAGCAACTATTTATTTATTTGTGTAGGTCCTAATATATATTTCCATCTAAATCTGTTGTAAGTTAGACACTTGTCACTTTTGATAACCCCATTTTGCTTATGCACATGCCTTCCACTATTTCCTAACCATTTACATCATTATCATTCTTAATTATCTAACTGAATTTATTTTTATTTAAGCTTATATATGGGAGGTGGGAAACATTAATAGATTTTCATTAATAATTAAAAATCATATAGTCATGCCTTTTCTAAGTGACCTCTACCAAGTTTTTATTTAGAAAAATGTTATACTTGCACAATTTTAAAACTTTATATGAATTTATTATCTATTGTTCTTATTCATATTTCTGTGTTGTATTTTGTGATTGACTCTTTACATATCCAACTCTCTATCCCCATTATATAAATGATAGACACTATAAATAAAAGAATCAGTCTTACATAGTAGTTGACTTAGAAACCTTTATTTTTATAGTGAATATGGATGCAAATGACAAAAAAATGATGTATGTTAGGAGAAATATTGTAACGACCCAAATTAGGCCTAGTCGGTATCTACATGGTAAGTCGAAATATTTAGAGCATATCAGTAATTTTAGCAAAAGGAAATTTGGATAATAAGGATTTATTTACAAGGAATTAATTAGTTAAGTTAAATGAAGGAATTATAGGGTCTGCATGTGATGTTTGGTCGTAGGGTACTCTTGATTTTGGTATAATCTAGTGGTTTTTGGGCATGGTAACTTTGATGTAAAAGTGATTTATTGGAGGTTATATGGTGTGAGTTGAGTTTGGTGCCTTGGTTTGTTAGTCAAAGATGAGTTTAAGGGACCAATAGTGGAGTGACATGTGTAATGGTTGGTGGGAGCATTGAATGGGATTTGAAAGGAGAAGAGAGAGGGAAGGAAGGGAGTAGCTTCCCGTGGAAGCCAATTGGAGTTTTGCCTTTCCTTTCCCACGCCTCTCTCTCTCACTTTCCCATTTACATTTCTGCTCTCTCTTCCTTTCATGTGGGTTTCCTTCCACCTTTGGTCTAGGGTTTGAGCTTTGAAGGTTCTAAAAGAGGTAAGTGGCTGTTTTGCTTTGGGTATTATTCTTCTTCTTCTCCTTTTTCGGATTTGAATGGGTTTCTAAAGGTTATGTTCTTGGGTTAATGGAGTTTTTGATTTGATTTGGCTGCAAGAAGCTGAAGAAAAGAGAAAGGATAGAGGGAAAGGAAAAGTTGTTGACTGAAGAAAGTGAAGATTTGAGCTCCATTTCAGGTTTGGGAATTTAATTGGCTATATGTTTGGGTGTGTTTTTGCACCATCATTTGGATCATGTTTTGAGTCAAATCTTGTTGTTGGTTGTGTGTTTTGGTATATAATTATGTATGAGTATAAGTGATTGGTGTATCTGTTGTGTGATCGAACTTTTGTTGTTATAAGCATTATAAGTGTAGCATAATTTTGAGTTCATTATGGCATATGTTAAAGATATGATATAGGAATGAATGATCTATGTATGATTTTGGGGTTGAGAAGGTTTGGAAAGGCTTGAATGCATGTTTGGGTTATGTGGAATTGAAATTTTACAGGGGCACGGTGACAACCAAATGGGTTGCCACCATGAGGTAGGTTAGAATTGCATTCTGCCCACCTGTTCTGGGTATGTCACGGTGGCAACAACTTTAGTTACCACCGTGAGGTACTTCAGTTTTGCATTCTGTTTTGAGTGGCATGTATGTCACAGTGGCAACCACTTTGGTTACCACCGTGAGGTATCACAGTCTGGCATTCTGTTTTGCTTAATATGCATGTCACGGTGGCAACCACTTTGGTTACCACCGTGAGGTGTCTTCAACATGTAAATTTTTTCTTCTTTTTACTTTCCCTAATGTTACTTATATGGATTTTTGGCTTTCCTAAATGGGTTAACATATCTAAATAAGTTTTCTTAGCATGTTAAATGGTATATATGTATGAGTTATTCATTTGAGGGTTGTACGTCGATTTTTACCATGAATGATTTATATGACTTTACTTATGAATACTTTGGTAGTTTATACCTTTATAGTGAAAAGAAGTGAAATATATGTATTTATTATCTTATTTGTGCCTTTGAGCCTAGTAGTCATAGTTGGTGGATAGATAAGCGCTTATCCAGGGTCAGAGTGTGAGTGCAGCTACTATATATCATTTGTTACATGTGGACCCCGTTTGGGTCATATAAGATGTTTGAGACCTCGGTCTCCGGTATACATGATTATAAAATGTTTTGAGACTCATGTCTCCATATGCTTGGGATACTGTGTCCTATCAGTATCATTAATACCCGTATCCACTAATTAGAGAATGTTCAGGCTTTTACTTGAGTTTGGTACATGCGATAGTAATATGAAATGAATATATGTTACATATATATGAATATGAGTTATGACATGATGAGATGTGACACTGGTATTCAGATATGTATGGTTTATTCTTCCATTATATTTGAGTATATGTTAGATGCTTTGTTATTGTTATATATATATATATATATATATATATATATATATATATATATATATATGTTATTGCGATTATATGTACAAGCATGTGTTGTTCCTCCCCACTAAACATTATCGCTTAGCACGGGCTCCTTTCTCGTGTAGGTGGCAGGTTCTTTCTTGGAGTCGGACATCTGCAGGTCGGCCACTAGAAGTCTAGAATTGGAATTATTTTGTCTTCCACTGTAATTTTTGTTTATGGAGTATGGTTTTGAAATTGTAAACTTTTGTAAAGGATAATTTTGTATATGTATTTCTTTGCAAATCTCTTTTTGTAAAACGATATGATAATACGATTATATGTATATGGATATGTTCTATTTTGATTAAATGTATGTGGTTCTTTTAAATTGCCTTGTGTATATGTATGCGTTTTAGTGATTTGTGCGCGTGGCGCCACGGCATCCTTCCAACGGGGGTATCGGGGTGTTACAAATATGGATGGCAATCTTAATCAAGATTTTTTGTTAGGCGTCGAAATGTTAAATGTAGCTAAGTTTCATGGATGGATCAAAAATTAGATGTCCTTGTCATAAATATAAAAATCAAGCTTATTTTAAAGTAGAAGAAGTTAAATTGCACCTTCTAAAAGAGGGATTTTGTGGAAAATTATGGAAAAAAAGAAAGTGGTATTATGGGAACATGAAGCAATGTTCAATAAGTACTTCTATTTATGTTCAAGAAAAGGATGATGACATGAATCCTTTTTATCAAATGGTATTTGATGCAGTAATAATGAGTCCTTTTTCTCAATGGAAGAAATCTCACATCCCATGGCAAAATAATTCTTTGACATGCTTAAAGCAATGGATACCACATTGTATCTCTAATGCCAAAATTAGTCTTTGATGTCAGTTGTTGCTCATTTATAGATAATCAAAAGCGAGCATTGCTTATCTGAGAGATGTTATGATGAAATATGTGCACTAATAAAGGATTTCTTACCAAAAAATAATAAAATAGTAAGATGATTTTATGAAATGAAAATGTTAGTTAAGTCTTTGGGGGTTTCCATACGAAAAGATAGACTGTTGTAAGCTAGGTTGCGTGATCCTTTGGAGAAAAGATAGTGAATTAGATACATGTAAATTGTGGCAATGCAAGATATAAAAGGCATAGGGGTTTAAGGAGACATATAATCTATTTTCTACTTAAAGATAGTCTAAAGAGACAGTACAATTCAAATGTAACGAGTGCAGTAATATGATGACATGATGAGCATACTCAAGAATAAATTGTGATGTGGTGTCCTTCTTTACTCAAAAGCATGGAAGCATTTTAATGAAACACATCCTTCATTTTCATCGAAATCGAGAAATGTTAGGCTTAGATCATGTATAAATGGATTTAAACCTTTTGGTCAATCTAGACAACAAACTCTTTATGGCAATTTACAATTTGCCCGTACGGATATGTATGAAGGAGGCATACTTGTTCCTAACAGTAATTATTCAATGCCCAAAAAATCCATAGCAAAATATAGATGTATATTTGCAACCTTTAGTTGCTAAATTGAATGAATTGGGGAAAATTGGAGTTAACGTTTATGATATCTCCACAAGATAGATTTTTATTATGTGGCCTGCCCTAATATAGATAATTAGTGACTTTTTCATGTATTTTACGTTAGTCGGTTGGAGTACAGCTGGAAAATTAGCTTGTCCCTACTATATAGATTATTTGGAAGCATTTAGATTAACGAATGGAAACAAGACGAGTTAGTTTGATAACCATCAAAAGTTTCTACCACTTGATCATCCATTTAGGAGGGATAAAAAAAATCTTGGTGATAAATTTTTTGGGAAATCCTCACCACAACTAATACCTACAAATGAAGAAGTGCTTCATTATATTAACGCATTGGGTGTCATGAAAGTCACAGAACTTGGTGCAGATGAGGTTAATGGTCGGCTGCCTAAGGTATATGGCTGGAAAAAAAAAAAGAAGCACTTTTTAGGACTTGCCTTACTAGACAAATAGTCTAATTTTTCATAACCTTAACGTGATGTACATTAAGAAAAATGTCTTCGAGAATGTCTTTAATACTATGCTAAATGTCGAAGGGAAGACGGAAGACAACGCAGAAGCTCGACTGAGAAAAAATATTTTAATCAAACACATCCTTCATTTGCATCGAAATCGAGAAACGTTATGCTTGGATTTTGTACAGATGGATTTTAACCTTTTGGTCATTCTGGACAACAATACTCTTTATGGCACTTTATAATTTGCCCCTACGGATATGTATGAAGGAGGCATACTTGTTCCTAATAGTAATTGTTCAATGCCCAAAAAATCCATAGCAAAATATCGATGTATATTTGCAACCTTTAGTTGCTGAATTGAATGAATTGTGGAAAATTGGAGTTAACGTTTATGATATCTCCACATGATAGATTTTTATTATGTGGCCTGCCCTAATATAGATAATTAGTGACTTTTTCATGTATTCTACATTAGTCGATTGGAGTACAGCTGAAAAATTAGCTTGTCCCTACTATATGGATTATTCAAAAGCATTTAGATTAACGAATGGAAACAAGACGGGTTAGTTTGATAACCATCAAAAGTTTCTACCACTTGATCATCCATTTAGGAGGGATAAAACAAATCTTGGTGATAAACGTTTTGAGAAATCCTCTCCACAACTAATACCTACAAGTGAAGAAGTGCTTCATTACATTGACACATTGGGTGTCATGAAACTCATAAAACTTGGTACAGATCAGGTTAATGGTCGGCTGCCTAAGGTATATGGCTGGAAAAAAAAGAAGCACTTTTTGGGACTTGCCTTACTAGACAAATAGTCTAATTTTTCATAACCTTAACGTGATGTACATTGAGAAAAATGTGTTCGAGAATGTCTTTAATACTATGCTAAATGTCGAAAAGAAGACGAAAGACAATGCAGAAGCTCGACTGAGAAAAAAATTTGCAAGCGGCCTGAATTGGAGAAGGATGTGTGGAGTGGTAAGTACCCTAAGGCTTGTTACACATTTAAGAAATAAGATAAGAAGGTGTTGCTATAATGGCTGAAAAACTTAAAGTTTCCTGATGGACATGTATCAAATTTGAGCCATTGTATTGATATAAAAAAGTATAAATTGTTTAGTATAAACAGTCACGATTGCCATATCTTTGTGCAATATTTACTCTCAATTTCATTTCATGAATTACTTCCATCAAAACTTTGGCAAGCCTAATAAAATTGAGCTTATTTTTCAAGGTTCCAATATCTACAATGATAAAAAGTAGAGGATATGGAAAGGTTAGATATAGAAATGCCACTTATCTTGTGCAAGTTAAAAAGATTTTTCTGTCAGGATTTTTTAATTCAAAAGAACATCTTCCAGTCCATTTTCTATGTGAGGCAAAGATTGTGGATCCTATTCAATATCAATGGATATACCCTTTTAAAGGGTAATTGACTATGCTCATTTTAAATCCTTTATATTCTTACCTTTTTCAAAGTTTAGGATTTTTTAATTTTTAGTTATTAATCATAATAACCCACTCTAAGGACCTTCGACACTTGAAATTAAATCTGAAAAATAAAGCACAAGTCAAAGGATCAATATGTAATGCATACATTATTGAGGAGGCATTATACTTTTACTCACATTTTTTTGAACTCGATCTTGTCTCGAAGCATGAATGTCCCCCGTAATGATGATTGCAGCGATGTTGATGTGGTAGATGGACATCTTTCGATATTCAAGCATCTAGGTTGATTTATGGTCCAAATAAAAGTAGGATTTTAGAAGATGATGAGTACAAGGTAACACATACATAAGTTCTATTGTATTACAAAAAGGTTTCATCGTATGTGAGGTAAGGGCATATATCTAAACATGTTTGTTGAATAGTTGGATGTATTGTGTTTCAAATTTCTCACTGGGAACTTATTTCAGCATTTATATTAATAAGTTGAAAAGGACACTTCCTCACATAATCGATGGAGAAATTGATGAAAATCATGATAATCAATTTGCATATTGGTTTGAGGATTATGTGACTGCAATTGTAAAAGGTTACAAAATATCAATCTTTAAAGTTGCTTTTGACCTATCTCTTCATTTTCTTAATAGGCAAGATCTAATGACATGGGCACCAATTGCCTACTACAATTAGCTATAAGACCTTTGAGATTTGTCAACAATAAAGTGTATTTTGTGAATAATTAAAAGTTTCACACAATGGAACATGGTTCTAAGAAAGCTACAATGAATAGCAAAGTTTGCATCTAAGGTTCTAATTATAGTAAAGTTATTAGCGACTTTTATGGAAGATAAAGAAATTTTTGAGTTGGAATATCTAGGCTTACCCATTAAAAAATCGCTTTTAAAGGGTAATTGACTATGCTCATTTTAAATCCTTTATATTCTTACCTTTTTCAAAGTTTAGGATTTTTTAATTTTCAGTTACTAATCATAATAACCCACTCTAAGGACCTTCGACACTTGAAATTAAATCTGAAAAATAAAGCACAAGTCGAAGGATCAATATGTAGTGCATACATTATTAAGGAGGCATTATACTTTTGCTCACATTTTTTTGACCTCGATCTTGTCTCGAAGCATGAATGTCCCCCGTAATGATGATGGCAGCGATGTTGATGTGGTAGATGGACATCTTTCGATATTCAAGCATCTAGGTCGATTTTATGGTCCAGATAAAAGTAGGATTTTAGAAGATGATGAGTACGAGGCAACACATACATAAGTTCTATTGTATTACAAATAGCTTTCATCGTATGTGAGGTAAGGGCATATATCTAAACATGTTTTTTGAATAGTTGGATGTATTGTGTTTCAAATTTCTCACTGGGAACTTATTTCAGCATTTATATTAATAAGTTGAAAAGGACACTTCCTCACATAATCGATGGAGAAATTGATGAAAATCTTGATAATCAATTTGCAGATTGGTTTGAGGATTATGTGACTGCAATTGTAAAAGATTACAAAATATCAATCTTTTAAGTTGCTCTTGACCCATCTCTTCATTTTCTTAAGAGGCAAGATCTAATGACATGGGCACCAATTGCCTACTGCAATTAGCTATAAGACCTTTGAGATTTGTCAACAATAAAGTGTATTTTGTGAACAATTATAAGTTTCACACAATGGAACATGGTTCTAAAAAAGCTACAATGAATAGCAAAGTTTGCATCTAAGGTTCTAATTATAGTAAAGTTATTAGCGACTTCTATGGAAGATAAAGAAATTTTTGAGTTGGAATATCTAGGCTTACCCATTAAAAAATGATGTTATACAACTGTGCATAGTTTGATAATACCATTAATGTTGGTACTATGGTTCATGGATAATACAAACCTGTTGATATACATAGCCATCGTCGGTATAACAAATATAAATCATTTATACTAGCAATTAAAGCAACTCAGGTGTATTACTTGTCAAATCTAGTGTGCAAAGTAAGGTCGAGGTTAATGTTTGATTTGCTAAAGGTTGAAAAAATGATAAGTGTTGCATTCTAAGAAGACGAGATCAAACAACAAGAAATTGATGTGACATGTAGTGGCCCAAATAGCGGTCTAGAAGTGTTAGTGTAAGATTACAGTGTCTCTAGTGTGATATTAGTGTAGAGTGATATCATAAGTAGGATTATGTGGGATAATATTGAGTGTAAAGTGTGTTTGTAGTATAGAAATTGCAGGATGATTAACCTTGGGGTAGCCATACAGCCGGCTCGGCATCAGTCAGCCAAAAATTTCTAATTTGGTGAAAATGATCTGTGGGCCGTTAGAAGTCTAGTGGTGAAATTTGGATTGAAAACGGAATTAAATTGGCCTCCGAAAGTCATTCTGAAGTTGGCCTCCAGTTAGGTTCAAATTGAACAGGGGTTTGACCGAGGTTTTACTGAGTCTTTAAAAATATTTATTGAGTTTTAATGGGTTTGGAGTGGGAAGTATAAAGGCAAAAAATAATTTCCTGTAAGTTTTGTCAGCATTAGAATTGGATTTTATGGCAGAACAAAAAGTGGTTGAATCGGACCGATTTAAGTGAACTGGAGCCTAAATGGACTCCAATTGAGCTAAAAATTTGCAGGGCTGCTATTTTTGATATTTTAAGAATTATGGAATTATTTATAAGTGAAAATAAGGTGAGTAACATATAGATGCTTTGAAACAGTGAAAAATAGCCGAAAAACAAAAATTTTAGTTCAAACCAGTTGGACCGCTTCGTTTGGACTGGTTCAGTTCATTTTCACACTATATAAGGAAGCAAGAGTCCATATTTCTCTAGAGAAATCCAGCCTCCACCGCATTCCCTTCTTCTTTCTTTGGCCGCACCTTTCTTCTCAATTTTTCTTCATTTCTTCTTCTATCTTTCCCCAAAATCTAGCCTCCTAGACAAATTTCAGTCCCTCTACAACCTAATAGAAGTGATTAGAGTCCATTTGAAGCTTTGGAAGTGGGATTTTTCAAGTGTTTAAAGGTTAGTGTTCATTTTGAGGAAAGAGATTTAAGTGGTTTTAATTAGGTTTATTGGTCTCTATAGGGGTTTTCAAGGGTGTAGAGTTCATTTATGATGTTAGTTTGCAAAAAGGAAGCTTGGTTTTGATGTTATGTGGATATTTATATTTGGCCATAGTAGGTTATCAAGGTGAGGAGGAGTTTTCTCAAGCCAAAGTGAAGGAAAAGGAAGCTTAAGGGAGTGTAGAGCAAGAATTTGAGGTTTATGGTTATAAAATCCCTTTATTTCCATTGTTTTAAGTTGAATATTAGGTTATGTTTTAGTATAAGTATGTAATTTAAGCATGATTAATTAAATCTAACTTGATATTCATGATTAATGGATTTAAATTAGTGTATAAGCATGCTTAGATTAAATTAAAACATATTGGTATGAAATCCCTAATAGTGACCGAATAGTAACTTAAGGAATTCATCATGATTATATAGGTTTTATGGCTTGTAAATGATATTTATAATGCATATGACATGTGTAATTTATAATGGAGTAGTTAAAAGATTGAAAAACAAACTTAATAAATTTGTATAAGTTTGGTCGAATGGATTATTAAGGAAATTAATGGGGTATATTGTGTAACATGTCTTATAATTGGTATTTATAATAAATATATATATATATATATATATATATAGCATGTAGAGAGGATGATTAAGGGGATAAATGAAATTAAAGTGAACCTAATGGAAATCTAATCCTTTGGTCGAATGGTTAACTTAGTTGAGATATATAATGAATTATGGCAAGTGAATGGTGCTTATGGTATGTTTAACATGTAAAGAGAATGATTGAGTGATTAAATGAAATTATAGTGCAAGATATGAAAATGTGTCTTTTGGGCCGAATGGTATACATGACATATATTATGTGTATTTTGATGATATATCTCATTTAATGGCATGTAATGGCTAAACAATGATAAATGAGTGTGTATGTAAAGTGGTAAGTGAAAATGAAGTGCATGTTAAAATATGTGTGTTGGCATAATATGATATTTATATGAACTTTGATGAATTATTGCCCTTAGTAGTTGTCTAGTAGTGAAATCTAGTTCAAGATATATATGGCTAGCGATAGGGACATCAGTGTAAGCCGCGGTGGCAAGTCATGGGACTTGCAAACTTAGACCAATGACGGTTTATATGTCAGTGCAGTGTAAAGTGTATGTATAGAGTCGTCGAAGTATAATTTGGCACCCTAGTGCCACTCCGACACTACCGAAGTGGAATTTAGCCCCCTACTGGCCACTTCGGTATGTTAGGGCTATAAAACCCAGTCCTGCATATCTAGTTCAGTGATAACTACTGGGTGTTACTAGGGGCAAAGTTGAAAAGAATTGATTAAAAAGATATTTATTTGTAAAATATAGTAAATAAAAAGTGAAGAAAGGACTAATTTGAAGAAAATAAAAGTTTAAGGGCTAAAATGTAATTTACTATGAAAATGAGTGATTAGTGGATTAATAAATATATATTATAAAATAAAAAGTAAATAATTGTGAAAATATAATTACATAATGGCATAATTATAACTAAAGTGAAAAGAAGGGCAATATTGTAATTTTGATAATAATATAGGGGCATTTTGGTAATTATGTAATTAAAGTGACTAAGATAATAATAAATAAGAAATTAAGTGAAAACAGGATTAAAATGATAGAAATAGAAAGTTTGAGGGCGAAATTGTAATTATATACTTAATGTGTAAAAAATAGTGTTAAATAGGTGAAAAGTGTAATTAAAAAGGGTAATTATGTAAATAAGTAAAAAATGTAGGGACTAAATGGTAATTTTACAATAAGTTGGTAAAAAGTAGTAAAGTTAGGTAAAAAGTGTAAAATTAAGGGTAATATGAAAATTTTGGTAAAATATGAGGTTAAAATGGTAATTTGGTAATAAAGTGGTAAAATAGGGACCTAAGTGTAATTTTGAGAAATTATAAGGTTAAAAGTGGAAATTTGAAGTAAAAAGGGCATTTTGGTAATTAAAGAAGTTATTAATGGGTAAAAGTGGAAAATAAGTTTAAGTGAGGTTAAAAATGTAAATAAAGAATAACTAAGGGTAAAATAGTAATTATGTATAAAAGGGGGGACATAAATGGAATTAGTGTAAAAGAAGGGACATAAGTGGAATTAATGTAAAAGTGGAGATATAAATGGTATTAAGTGAAAAGTGAGGACATGGATGTAATTAATTAAAAAGATAAGGGTAAAATTGCAAACCAAGGAAAAATATTAAGGGTAAAAATGTAATTAAGGGAATAAGAGTTTGAATGAAAGAATTAAACCGTAATTAGGAGTTAATTACGTCTGTGGTCATCGAATTTTTGAGCTTATAACCAAATGGTCGTAATAAAATAATTTGTAACACAAAAGTCATCAAATTTTTATTTTATTTCAATTCAGGTAAAAATGTCTGAAAAATTAATTTTTCGTCACCGGATGGCCACGCAAGCATGCCGCGTCATTAGTAATCTTCTAAAATGCATCCAGCCAGCATGCCATATAACCCGCTTACATAGAGAAATTGACACGTCATCAAGATTTTTTTTTTTATCTTTTTGTACAGGTTGGTATGACACATGTACTTGCTGATGTGTAAATTCCTACATGTAGACGGGTCACATGACATGCTGACTAGGTGCATTACAAAAAATCACTGATAATGTGGCATGCTTGCATGGCATTCCGGTGACGAAAAATGAAATTTTCAATCATTTTTACCTTAATTGAAATGAAATAAAAGTTTAATGACTTTTATGTTACAAATTATTTTATTATGATCATTTGGTTATAAACTCAAATATTCAGTGACCACAGACGTAATTAACCCCCGTAATTAGTGTGTAATACGTTTTAATGTTTAATTATGTGATTAATTGACGAGTTAATTGAGTAATTAAGCTAAAGATAATAAATAAGAAGTAATAGTAAATAAAAGTATAATTTTAATTATAAGGTAATTGAGGGTAAAAAGGGAAATTAGTAGAATAGTAAATTTAATAAAAAGGATTTAAATGTAATTAGTGGATAATGAGGTTTAATGCTTACTTATGTGGTTAATTTAGTGGATTAATTGATCAAATAATAATAATAATAATAATAATAATAATAATAATAATAAAATAAAGTAGTATAGTTAATTGAATAAGTAGTAGTAGTGAAAATTTATGGATTTGTAACTACTACTGGGCATATTAATGCTCAGCGCGTAGTTGTTTTGACTGCGTGTAGGTACGCGTTAGGTCCGAGCAGCATACCCCAGTCCGGTTGGAGTAAGCACCGAAGCTGGATTGAAAGCTATATTTTGTATGATCTGGAATTTTGTATTGGCATGTATATAAAGATGGAATTTAATTATGTGATGGTTTATATGTATTTATGTATGTAAATGATGTGACTCCATGGATGGATGTTTTAGACTGTGAATGGCATGTATGTGAATGATATATTATTGTGCTCTTATCGGGGCTGTGGTTATTGGTTGGGTAGGCATTAATATAAGCCGTTATACTGCTGAAATTTTGACCAAATGAATAGTAACATTAGACAATTATAGGTCAATCGGAAACTAAATTAATAAGTGAAAATATTAAGTGAAATTGTTAAGTGAAATGAATGATTAAGTGAATAAAGGATTAAGTGTAGAGAAAAAAAAAATTTAATCACATTTTGGGTCAAGTGTAAGACAGCTTCAGTATAATCTTGGTAATCGCACAGTATTTCTAAGTCGGCAGTATGCATACAGTGTATAAGTGTGTTACATGATAGATGTAGAAGAGGAAATTATATGTCTAAATGATCCAAGTGGGGTTTTAATAGAACTTGACGAAGAAGATGTTGAAGAAGCAGATGAGGAACTAGAATTGAACTCTTCAAGCGACGGGTTTAATATTGACGAGGTGAACGACTATCACTGTGTCGAGCATAATCATTGTGAATAGTTTTGATGTGAATTGCTAATGCTCTTGATTATATATAATTTAATACTTGATAGTGTTGAATGTTTATTTGCTTAAATTTTAATTTGATTGTTTAAATTTAAGAGTAACACTATTTCTATTCTTCTTATTGATATTTTTATGGGTTCTTAGAAATTATAATGTGCACTGTATACTTCTCTTGCTTTATGGGTAAATGGTGTATTTATTACTGTGTCGAGCATAGTGATAATGAATAATTTTGATGTGAATTACTAATGTTCTTGATTATGTATAATCAAGTACTTGATAGTGTTGAATGTTTATTTGCTTAAATTTTAATTTTGATGGTTTAAATCTGAAAGTAACACTATTTCTATTCTTCTTATTGATATTTTTATGGGTTCTTTGAAATTATAAAGTGCATTGTATACTTCTCTTGCTTTATAGGTAAATGGTGTGTATGTGCGCGTGTCTATATATTATTAAGACAGTACAACAACCCACCTCCCAAATTAAGAAATTGGAGCATGATAAGGATTATGTCTCGGAGTGATAAGGTAGCTTATATCTTTGGAGAGATAAGGATGCACCTAATCCTCTTACACATCTGTTAGAGATAGGGTTGGTTAATAAGAAGATTGGGTTCAACTCTATCACAATCAAAGGGATAATTTAAATATTTTTCAGATTGTAATCAGTTGTATGCGGATGCCAGATGTCACAACACTGCACTGCATTGTCAATCACTGATAATACACTCGATAGCTCTGAAATTTTTTTTTTTTTAACATACACAACAATACATATACAGTAAACATAACAATACACTAACATATAACTTACCTACCTATACCATAGTTTTACCCAACTACTATCGTATACATGCCTTGCAAATCCTTCTATCCTTGCTGTTGCTTAATCTTCAATTGCTTCTACGTCTTCGGCCACGTCTAACTATTATAACCTGCGTGCATTTAACACACTACGCGCTGAACATTAAAATGCCCAGTGGTGGATACTTATCCTAAGTTTTCCATACTAATCCTATATACTTGATCACTTAATTGTTTTATTGTATTTAGGTTATGGGGTCAATTATTTCTAAATCTTTTAAATAGTTTATAGCATACTTTTGTGACTCTCACTATTTTTATCTTTATCACTGTCACTATTATCACTAATCAATGTCTTTCCCTTTAGCACTACACTATAATATATTAATCGTTATCATGCTATTGGTAATTTCACTATCACTTACACTGTTAACTATTACACTTATCGATTTCACTATCATTTACACTGTTAATATTTAATGTTGTCAATTTCACTATTATTTGTCAATTTCGGTGCTTTACCTTATTTATTGGTTCTATTCTTTTCATTACTATTATCACTAACTTTATCATGTGCCCTAATGACTCTTGTCGCTTAACACTTTGTTCGGTTTGTCGTTTACGATCAATTTCACATGTATCTCATTTAATACTTTCATCTTTGTAAATAACCTATTAGATTCCTTCCTTAATGAATGCTCAATTACAATTTAATTTCTGATTCTAAATTGTTTATCAACTTACTTAATAATTTATCATTATTTTACTACTAGTAACACTGATCAAATGCTCTTACTTTCTTGGCGTTTCTAACATTTCCTTTACTCTTTTACACTACACTAACTCTCTTATGTTAATATCATTTACTATGCTAAATCTTCCAATAAATCATTTACTTAAATTAATTTCGATTGCATTTATTCTTGTGTGGTTATCACTATCTTATTTCTTCCTTTACTATTTCGATTCTACACTTATCAACCATTTTACTTTACAATATCACTTATCAATTTCATTTCACTTATACACTTATTTTGTTTAACAATTTTCGCTTATCACTTAACTATCGATTGACGTATAACTGTCTCTTTTTACTATTCATTTGGTCCACATATATGTCATTATAAATTTCATTACTAATATGTTATTTCTTATTTGACTTTGGTCACTTATATTATTATTCACAATAATGACCTGTCTATTTCCTTTATCTTAACACTATTTATTAATCATTCTATCCTTTATCACTTTTATTATGATACTTTTTATTTCCCAATATACTCAACTACACACTTATAATATTCTAATTATTTTGGCTACACTTAATTTGCCAATCCTACTTATTACCTTTATTCAATTAATTTACACTGTTCTTTTATCCACTATAGCCTCTTAATAATTAACTTTACAATTAAATCTCTCTATGTTCCTTACAATTTAAACACTATCTTTCCATTTCACTTGATTTATATTTTCATCATTATCCACCTTATTATTTATTTATTTTCAAATATCATCTCTTAGTTTACATATACATAAAACCAATTTATTCATTACTTAGTAGTTTATTTCTTTTCCATTTACACTTAAATATTATTACTAGCATTGTTATAATCAATTACGTTTAAGTCCAATAAATTTCACTTATTTACAACAATGCCACTAATGTACCTATTTACCATTCATTGTCACTAGCATAGTAGTTAAATCATAATTAATTAATCCCTTATTCACTTAATATTTAATCAAACAATGTTATTCTAAAATTTTTAATTGTTCGCTTACTAATTACAGACACGCATTAATTATCTCTCTTATTGCATAATTATATTTTAATCCCTTCCTTAGCCTTATTATCGTCAATTTGCAACTTAGTCCCTTACTTTATGCTAAATTAGAATTTAGCCTTTAATTATCTTATATTTACGAAATTGCCACTTCTTAATTTCATGATTACATTACTTTATTATTTAGCATACAAATTTCCATCTAGTCACTACTATAATGTTCTCTTTACATTACACTATAGTCCCCACATTGTTCATAAATTCCAATGTTAGCACCTTAATTCACTATAATTACAATCATACCACTAGTTATAATTAATCTCACTATTTATATTATTACTAACTCACAAATTACATTTTAATCCTTAAATCACTCATTTAAATCATTCATTCACTTATGCATAAATTTTCACTATTACAATATAATTAATTAAATATAATAATTTATCCAATTATTTTCTCAATGTAATAATCCACTTAAATTCACCAATTAAATAGTTATACCATTATTTTGCCAATTAACATATTTTAACACTAATTCATTAATTAATCTTATTTCAATCATATTATTTATTAAATCACTTTAATTACATTAAATATATACATATTCCATAATTACTTCACCAATTATAATTACTTACACTTAAGTCCTTAATCTTTTCACTTAATTTCACTTACGTCCCTAACTTTTCCATTAATTACATCTATGTCCCATCTTTTATATTAATTACATTCCTATCCTTACTTTTGCCATAATTTTTGCCATAATACCACCCATATCCTTTCTTTTTCAATAATTCCCTTTATGTCCTCGTTTTTCACCTAATTACCATTTTGCCCTCACTTATTCAATAATTACCCTTTTTAACCTCACTTATTTTCCAATTTACACTTTTACTCTTATTTACTTATTTAATTACTATTTTACCCTTTTTACACTTGAATGCCACTTTTAACCTTATATTTTCACTAAATTACATTTAGGTCCTTGTTTTATCAATTTTCCACTAATTTACTATTTTAACCTCACATTTTACCAAAATTATAATTTTACCCTTCCACTTACAGTTTTTACCTAACTTGCTCAATTTTTACCAACTTTTTATAAAATTACCGTTTTACCCCTAAACTTTCTATTTACTTCATTTTAGTCCTATTTTCACTCATTTTCACTTTTATCACTATTTTAATCACTTTTATCACATAATTATCAGAACGCCCCTAGTATACACCCGGTAGAAAATCTACTGACCGGATATGCGGGACGTGGATCCCACAGATCTACTACACTATGAAATGATCCCAATAGGACCATTTTTCACTGCACTGCACTACAGTGATCACTGAAATCACTGGATACACTATAAACACTGAACACTGCACTGAAATAGACCTTCATTGGTTTATCAATAGTGAGGTCCCATGACTCGTACCGCAGTGTGGAATCCCTATGGCTAGCCAATTATATTCTGGACTAGATTTTCCTACCAGACAACTACTAAGGGCAATATTTCATCAATATTCGTAAAAACATCACATTATGCCATCACACTTATTTTGTCACACACTTCATTTTCACTTACCACTTTACATACACACTCATTAATCATCACTTAATCATATTATGCTATTACATTACATTAATTATCAAAATACACACTTTATTCCTTATAAATACCATTCGGCCAATGAATAACTTTTGCACATCATGCACTTTAATTTTATTTAATCACTCATTCATACTCCTTACATATTAAACATGCTATAAATATTATTTATATGGCACTATTCATCATATATTTTAATTAAACCCTTTATATACCATTCGGCCACTACTTTACCATTTCATTTTAATTCTTTTAATCACTCCATTATGCTTTAAACATATTATATACACTATATCCATCATTTATATACCATAATCATCATTAGATCTTGAGGAAATCCTTTAATAACCATTCGGCCTATACTAGAGTTTTCATTCCAACATGTTTTAATTTTATCTAATCATATTTATACACTATATTAAGTCCATAGATTATGAATATCACATTAGATTTAATTAAACATGCCTAAATCTCATTTTCATACTTAAACATAACCTAAAATTCACACATAATCAATGGAAAAGGAAGGATAATGTATCCACTCACCTTAGATTCTTGTTCTCCACATCATAAACATGCTTCCCATGCCATAACTCCTTAAAACTCCATCATTCCCTTTTATTCCCTAAGGTGGCCGAATTTAAAATCCACATAACTTTAAAACCAAACTTCCAATATGAGATCTAACATCATAAATGTGTTCTACACCCTCAAAAACCCCCCATAGGGACCAATAAACTAAATTAAAAACCCTCAAATCTCTTACCTCAAATTTAGGGCATAACCTTGAATACTTAGTTTTCTTCACTTCAATGCTCCAGATGGACTCCACTTGCTGTGTTTATGTTATAGAGGGACTCAGATTTTTTTGGGAGGCTAATATTTTGAGAAATATTGAAGAAAGAATGAAGAAAAATGGAGGAAAGCATGGAAAATAACATACGGTTTTGAAAGAAGAAGAAGGAGGTCGGTTTTGGCTGGATTTTTCTAGAGAAATATGGCCTCTCCTTCCTTTATATAGTCCATAAATGAACCAAACCGGTCCAACCAAGGTGGTCCAACCGATTTGAACCAAAATTTCAATTTTCCGGTTCAATTACACTTTTCCAAATCATCTATATGTTCCTCTCATTATTTTCACTTCTAACTAATTCCATTGATCTTAAAACATCAAAAATATGCTCCCTACAAATTTTTAGCTTAATCTGAATGCATTTCGGCCTCGGTTCACCTAAACCGATCTGATTCGATCAATTTTCTTCTACTGTAAAATATAACTCTAAAGCTGTCAAAATTCACAGATAACACTTCTATTGTCTTATTCTACACACTCAACTTCCATTAAGCCTTACTTACTATTTATAACCCCTCGATCAAATCTCAGTCAAACCCCAGTTCAAATTTAATCGAACCATAGGCCAACTTCAGAATGACTTTCAGAGGTCAATTTAACTCCGTTTTAAGTTCCTATTTCACCACTAGACTCCTTATGGCCCACAGATCATTTTTGCAAAATTAAATTTTTCAGGTGTCAGACAGCCGGGTTTGCTGTATAGCCACCCCGGTGTCACCCGTCCCAAAATCACTATACTTCTAACCCACTTATCACTAAACTTTGACACTGGCAAACTCACTCTGCGATCATCATGATTGTAGACACCGGGTCCTGAGTAGCCTTGATCAAGATTATCCGATGATGAAATTTAGCTATGCCGGCTTATAGGCAAAAAGATTGGAGATCGGAAGTGATTTTCCTTGTCTTTTTGATGAGTAAAAAGTGTATCTTAAAAATATTTTAAATATTTTTAAAATTATTTTGGAGAAGAAAAAAAAGCGTGTTTTAGGTTGAGGATTTTTATAAAAAAAAAAAAAAAAGGTATTTTTCGCGAAGATCGGGGCGCGGCAGCGTGCTGGGCGGCGCACACTGCGCGCGTTTCTCGTACGCAGTCGCCCACTTTTGCCCCATTTCGCCGAGTTTTCGCCCCCCACTCATTTTTAACGATTTTGGACGGTTTTTGTGTAGTTTTTGAGTGTTAAAAGTAGGAAAAATTCAGAAACAAGGGGAGGATGAATTAGAAAGATTTTAGAGAAAAAAAACTGAATTTTTGAGCTTTTTAGTTGAGAGAAAAAAATCAATCTTACACACTTGCTTCCAAGGGTGATTTTTCAAGTTTCCAAGTTATTTTTCAAGCATTTTTTATAAGGAAAAGACAAGGAATTCAACACTTCTACCTTCAATTCTTCAAGATTAAATTTGAGGGTAATTATTCATGGCTTAACTCCTTAATTCTCTTGTTGATTTTAATTTCTTTTGTTTCCAATTAACTTTTAAACATGTAAATTCTCTTAGTCCCCACATTCTTCTTATTATTTTATCTTCAATTGTTCATATAACAAGTAAACTCTTTTAAATCCCATTATATTTTCATGTCAAATTGTTTTTTACACATATCAATATTTTAATTTTAATTCATAGTCGTTATTATAATTATTTATTTGATATGTTGAGCATGGTTAATATTTTTTATCCTTATGTATGTTAAATTGCATCATAATTACTTTTATGCATGTTATATTTCCATTACACATATTATCTTTTATGTCATATTATTTCTTTGGATTAATTTCTAACATGAATTTCATTTTTATTTTTGGTTGCAAATCATTATTTTATTCTCATTTGAGCATCCATGCACGCGAAGGAGGAGATGCAGGGTTTGGTATTTTCATTGCACATTTTAATTCTCATTTTGTTTATGTTTTTTTAATTTCCTTGTATATATTCAATAAATAAAGTGGTTTTTTTATGCACGCCTAAATAAAAATCACAAAAATATTTCTACTAAATTAACTTGGATTTTTTCATAATAAATGGGACCAATGTCCTAGTTTTCAACCCAAATAAAATCACCACGTTCAAAATATTTTCTTTAAATACACATGCGGGGACCAAAGTCCTCATAATTAATAAATTCCCCGATTTTATGTATGTTTTCAATTTTTTAAATGGGAGTTGTATTCCACTCTTAGTATTATTGTAATTTACTTTTAATATTTTATTGCTTTCGATGTGAATATTTGTGCCTTTTAATTAAAATTGTATCGTGTGGAGAGAGAGCGAACTAATAAACTCAAAACCAAATTGTAAAATTAATCAAGGTAGAAATAGATGAGAAGTCCCGAACCCATCTTTGGTCTTTGGGCTCAAAGAGGCTAGAGGTTTACCCTCCAAGACACCTCTTGTGTCACGAAACTTAGACATTAATCCTAGGCTCCTTTGGGAGAGAGGTTTACCATCCAAGACCCCTTTGGTTGGCCCAAAATGGATAATAAGCGCAGTCTTAGGCTCTCCGAGGCGAGAAAAACTTTCCCAATTTTTTATTGGGTGGCGACTCCATGAAACCTCTTTGTTGCCCAAAATAGACGCACTTGTAATTCGTTGCAAGTTGTCAACGGACCTCAAATGCCCGATCGCCCTCGAGCGAGCGGTCATAGGGGCGGCCGCTTGTCCGGCGCGCGTCACAGTGGCGACTCCACTGGGGACAAATGGTTTGGGACTTCAACTTGAAAATACCTTGATTATCCTTTACAATTAAGTTTTAGTTTATGAATTTCGCTTTATCTCAAAATTGCATATCATCTCATTAGAGCCTTAGATTAAGTTAGTTTGGTCCCTTCTCAACCCCGGTGCATTCCTGAAGCACGACCCTATTTTCACTCAATCTAGGGAAGTGTTAAGGATAATCACCAGCCCAAGCCTCGTACCATCAAGGTATATCAAATGGCGACCCGATCGGTCGTTATGCTCATGATGAGCTAGACCCGTCGGCAGGGATCATGCTTGGGTAACCCAAAAACATCATCACCCTTTGACTAAAGCTCATGTAATGGCAATAGATACTTCCACTAGGTGAAATGTACCGTAATACTATGCTTGCTATATGGGCCATCATATATTGGACGAAGTCAATTTAATTAAATGGTCTTCATCAAAGGCTTTCTTGCTCCGATGGGTCCATCTTAGTTAAGTTGAATTGTTTAAATACATAATGGCCAAACACCCATACGTATTTACATTAGATGAGAGCTGTTATGCTGTCGATTTTCCACCATGCACCATACGTGTCCATTGGGTTCCCCGTTAACCCATGGATCAAGCCCACCTAGGAAAGAGACTGCACTACCACGTGTTTGGGAGATATAAGGTTGGAAGGATCTATCTGCTTGCATGTGTTTGTCTATGTTGCATCAGCACGAGCATGCATTACATTGTAATCATGCATCATCTTAACAATTTTTGCATTTCAGCCATCATAGATTCTCCTGGGTGGTATAGAGGTCCCGACGGACGGTTAAGAAGGACTTCGATTTTGGGGTTAATAGAGTTAGTGTCGGATCAGAGTTCAGATTCAATCTTAGAAGACAGTGTGGGGTTTTCTTTCGAATCATCAATAGAAGTAAGCATGGCTAATCCATCAAATGAGTCTGATGCAACCCGGGCAATAATTGCTGAAGAGGTAGGAAAGAGAATGGAGGAGTTTAAAGCCCGAATGATTGCAATGATGGGCAATCTTACCACCACCATAGCTAGGCAACAAGCTATTGAGCGCAGAGAGGGACCCAGAGCTCCCTGCTGCAGCTAACCAACCCGTGGTCGATCCACCTATTGCTGAGCAAAGAGTACCTGCACCTATTGAGCGCAGAGAGGGCCCCAGGTCTGAAGCTGAGTTTAGGGGTGATGAGCAAGAAGAGCATATAGTAACTAAAGAAAAGTCGCCGAAATTGGATGAGGCAATGTGGAGGAAAATGGAAGAGAGGTTTGAGGCCATGGCAAGAATGATGACAGTAGGGAAAGGAATGAACCCAGAAGACCAAGAGCTGGATGGGGATGACCTGATTCCCCAGAATTTTAAGATGCCCGATATCCCAAAATTTGATGGCACCTCTGACCCTACCGCACACATCGAGCAATACTCGCTAGTCATGAAGGGCATGACCTTAACAAGAAAGCAGAAGAAAGAGTATTTTTGCTTGAGTCTCACAGGAGCTGCTATTGATTGGTATCATGGGCTTGACAGGAGGTCCAAGGAGGATTGGGACTTGCTGACTGAAGAGTTTCTTAAGCAGTATGATTGCAGTACCCGGATGGAGGTCACTTTGAAAGATCTCGAGTTGCTACAACAGAAGGCTGGAGAGTCCTTCCACGAGTACCTTACTCGATGGAGGAACCGGGTTATGGAGATGAAACGCAAACCAGACACTTCTGATCAGATCCGATTATTCATTCGAAATGCCAGCCCGTACTTGAGAGATGGACTAAAAATGAAGGGACTGAAAGACTGGGAATCCCTAAAGGACATTGCCATAGAAGCAAAAGGTGAATATTTAGCCAAGAGGGCAAACAGTGAGTCCTATGCTAGGAAGGGATACAGTAATCAAGGGACAGCCAAGTCAGCAAGTTCAAGCAGTGGTAATAGAGGTGGGAAGACAGCTGAGGTGTCTGCAATAGGCGTGAATCAGAGGTATTTCTCCAACTTGGGTAGGCCTTTAGCATGGGTGCTAAAGAGGCTAGTAAAAGAAGGAAAACTGCGACCCCTATTACCTAGGCCGGCCAAGACCCAAGGACAGGCAGGGCACAAGGAAAATGAATACTGTGCATTTCACCAACATACCGGGCATTTGACAGATGATTGTATAACGCTGAGACATCGGGTCCAAGATCTAATTGACAACAAACAGATCACCGATCCTGAGAAGAGGGAAGGCAAGAAGAAGTCCAGCTATAGTGCAGTGCCACCTCCAGTCTTTATGATTGGATCGAGCCTACCAGAATGGTATGTGATGCAAGATTTATATGGAAATGAGTACGTCGCTATTACTCGCCCTGAAGCAAGTGAAGAAGGGATTCCCGTGGCGGCGATAGACTGTTGGTCCACTAGTGAGAGTGGAGAAGATGAAGACGATGAGAAACATGGACAGTTCATGGATCCATGGGATTCAGAAGAAGAGGAGAGAGTTGAGGCAGTAACGAGAAGTGGGAGAGTAGTTCCCGAAGTTGAGAAGCAACAGGACCTAGTGCAAACACCCGCAGAGAAGGAGCCGGAAGAAAATTCAATAGTGAAGTAACTGAAAAAGAACACGGCTCAGATATCTATTTGGGAACTCTTGAGACAGTCTCCCTCTCATAGACATAAGTTGGTCGAAGCATTGAGTGTATCCACCGTAGCAACTACAATCTCTCCATCTGAGCTGTTAGACCTTGTTAAAGGGGGATTTGGGGAGAAGCTGGTATTTTTTGATGCAGACCTACCAACAGAGGGTCGCAACCACAACCGACCTTTGTACATTAAGGCGTAGATCAATGGCAAACACACCGCTTGCGTCATGGTTGCTGACGGGTCATCAATAAATGTTTGCCCTTTGGTGGCACTTCAGGCCTTTGGAATGGATGAGAGTATGTTAAGCAAGTCTGACCTGACCATCACAGCCTACGAAAACTCCAGGAGGCAAGCATCGGGAACTTTCAAAGCTATGGTAAAGATGGGGCCCATTGAGATAGAAACAAATTTTGTGGTTTTATCGATCCCAGCAAACTTTTCAGCTCTACTTGGTAGACTGTGTTTCCACAGGTTAGGGGGAGTACCATCCACCTTGCACCAGATAATTAAGATACCCCATGAAGGAGAAGTAGTGACCATTAAAGCAGCAAGAGAAAACCAAGTGTCTGCCTTGGAGATCTGTAATCAGCCATTCAGTGGCTTTCATATATCGATGATCGGAGAAGAGCAAAGCTTAGAAGGTAGCCCTCAAGTGGTGAACATGCTAAAGAAGATGCACATCCTCCCAGGGGCTGATTTGGGAAAAGAGTCACAAGGGCTGCAGGATGCTATCACTACACATGGTCAGAAAGATCGAAAGGGGTTAGGCTACAAAGGAGAGTATGGTAAGAAGAAAGTGTCAGAGAAGATCCCCCATGTTTCGGAGAGCTTTGCGCCATCATCACCGGTTTGAGCTTACACCGGAGAAGAAGAGCCGCAGTGGATAGATGGGAAGATCACTCCGGGTTTTGAAATTTTCAATGATGTTTTCGACTGGGAGTTTGGAGTGGTTAAAGCTGTAGAGAACTTTTGGGATGAAGAGATTATGACCTAATGCAGCGTCTGGGATAGGGATGAGCCCGAAGAGATTGTAACTGATAAGTTGTTAGCCACCAGACTTAAAGGGAAGGAGAAGATGATAGAACCAGAGCTGAAGATTGAAGATCTCAAGATTTCACCAAGTCAAGAAGCCAAAGCACAGTCGGCTGCAGCATCGGCGTCGACTGAAGTTGATAGTCATTTAGATTCTCTTTTTATGCCAGAACTCTTTGAGGACAATGTTAATGTTTCTGATTATGTTAATGAGATGAATAACTTTGCTTACTTGTGTGATGTTTCTGATGATTTCATTTCGCATGATCATAAGCATGATGCATTCATTTTTAATATTAATTCAACTAGCACAACCGCATTTAATCTCGGAACTTTGGAAAATCCAAAGAAAATTTTGATAGCATCAAACATAACTCCTGAAGAGAGGTTAAAATTCAAGAGAATCACTACAAGAAAAAGGGCCTATAAGGAGGGGAAATCCGGTCGCTAAAAGTATCAATCCGGTCCCTAAAAGTCAATAGGGACCGAAAAATCTGGTCGCTAAAAGTATCAATCCGGTCCCTAAAAGTCAATAGGGACCGAAAAATCCGGTCGCCATCCGGTCGTTACAGGCTCCACCGCTAATGACCAAAAAGGACTGGTTACCAGCCGGTCGTTAAAAGTTTTTAGCAACCGACAAGAAATACGGTCCCTAAAAAGAATTAAGGACCGGATTTCGCATCCTTAATAATATATGCTAGGCAGCCAATCAAGTTATTGATGACCAAAAACTTGATCCTTAAAAGTGTATTACGGTCGTTAAAAATTTTAAGGACCGACCAAAAACTGGTCCCTAAAAAATATTAAGGACCGATTTTTTCGTCCTTAATAAAGTATGTGAACTGGCTAACCAAGTTATTAAGGATCAAAATTTTGGTCTTTAAATGGTGTATTAATCGGTCCTTAAAACTTTTACGGACCAGAATCCCCATCCTTAATAATATTAAAATCATAATAATGGAAAAAAATCTCGTCCTTAAAAATAATAATCATTCAAATATATATTATATTAAGAACCATAAAATCAATTCTTGAAAAAATAATAAAAATCAGAAATTAATATGGCCCCTAAGAATAATTAGACCATATTTTTACCCTGCATTTTTAAACATACAATAAATGAATACACAATAAATAATATCATACTTTTATAGATAATTTGTAATTCATTAAAAATATAGAATTAGCATTCAAAAAAGGCATGTATTGTTTATACAACCCCTTTCTAGCAAAAAAAAAAAACAAAATCTATATCTAGCCAACATTTTAATGTTTCTTCAAGCCACAGTCAATTTTTGCACTTCAATATTTTGTTCATACTAAAAACTGCAAAAAATATAAATAAACAAAAATGATTATGTCAGAAAAATATATAGATATACTATAAATAATTGATTGAAACTACAAGTGATTTAAGGACAGACCTTAAAAAAAATCTAATTCCATCAAGTTTAACTATATCACTTTAAAAACTCAGCATATCAACCTCAAAAAAATTGTAATTCCACCAAATGTAGCTACATACACTTCAAAAAGTTAGCATATATGATAGGGGCTGCAAGATACAAGAACAAAAATCAGTTTTAAGGAATTATATACATAAAAAATTAATTACCTTTTGAATGAGGATATGAGAGATCAACCCCAATCTTTATACTTTTTAATACTTACAGTTGTAATCAAACTTTTAAATTTGTTCCTCTAATATATGACTTATGTGATGTTTTAGCAATATTCTTAGGATTAAATCCTTGAAGAGTAACTTCCTTGACTTATTTCTATTGATTAGGAGACACTGATACTTTTCTAATAGATTGAGTAACCTGGTGAAATTCATCAATCAGAGGAACAATATCACAATCAACTAAGGACTTTAATCACAATCAACAATAATACTAGCTATATTTATTTTTTTAGTTAACTTTCCAAGTACTGAATTGATTTTGGGGAGAAAGTTCAGAAAACTTGACCAGTAGTCAAAGTTACTAATGAGTAAAAAAAAAATCATTCAATATGCATGCCAGATGTCATAAGAAAGAAAGGAAGAAAAAAGAAATAAACCTCTATTCATTTTTCCACTTCAGGCAGCAAACCTGAACTATGTCAGCCAAACTAACCTTTTCTAGTCGCTTCTGAGTCTCACCACTAGGCCCAAATATCAGACCAAGAAAGTTATACCTGGACGGTCTTTGATCTGCAAAAGCAATATATAACTTATATGATTCCAATATGTCTATTCTTAACTTATGAGCAAAAGGTAAAATCTTGGTTTTACAATTAAAGAAGGAAATTAGATCACACTATACTAAGCAGAATATGAAACCAAACAGCTACTTGCATCCAGCAGCATTTATAGTTAATATTGAATTTCTAATGGCAACATAAAGAATTCTTCAGACCATGTATGATATCCCAATCCATCTCAAAGGCATACCCATTCTAAATTTAAGTCATTTGCACTTGTCGACTGTTGCATGTACCATTGGTGTCCTAAGAATCTTACTGAAAACTTAAGAGGAATGAAAAAGAAAATATATCTATAGATCATAGTTGTCAATAATAGCTTCCGACTACAAATACAGTTAAGGGAGTCCTGCAAGCCAACAATCCTCAGATTGAACATCAATTCATGCTAGCAATAAGAATAACATAATAATTGTTCATATTCATTAAAAAAAAGCAGAAAAACTTTTGGGATATCCAATGTAGAGCAAACAAAACTATTTTTATTAATAAGTGGAATTGCAGAATAAGAAAAGGGTATATAAAATGAAAGCAGTCCAAATTTGACTTACAGGAATAGGAACTGTTGCCTCTTTTGGTAAAGGTTCATAAGCAGGCGGAGGCTTGAAGCTTGGATTCAGTTTAAGTATTTCACCTAGAAATTAAAGGAGACAAGTATATTATGAAGCAGCAAACTGCGACCGGCAATTCACAGAATGCATAAATACAAGCAGTGCCCAAACTTTGACTCAAATGATTATTTTAACAGTAAAAGGATTCTTCTTTTTTCTTTTACAACAAGGTGCCTAGTTTTTTTTTTAAAAAAAAAGCAAAAAAGCAAAAAACATAAGTATTAACAAGCTGTGTATGTAATGTCTCTCATTCCTCTTGACCATGCTTGTTTTTCCTGTCCCTCCCAAGAAACATTTTCACTTCAATTTTCTAGATAGCCATTTTGGTGAGACAAACCAGCCAAAAACACTAGGAAATAATTAATCTAGTTAAGTACTTGACTGCAAGAAGTTACAGGTATAAGCATTTAAACAGATGGCAAGTTAAAGTTTGAGCATTTCTAGAGTTAGTATCCTGAAGGAATATATGATCTAAGAGAAAATTTCAAGTGTACCTATAATCTCCCGCCTTTCGAGTTTCAGATTTTCCAAATCCTTCACCAACAAAATACATCATTAGTGCTTAATAAAATTGCAAGGGAATACATAATCAATCATAAGTTTACTTTGAAGTCAATTTGTGAAGCAGATGACTTGGGATCATCAGGCTAATCAGCTAATTGAGAGTGTTAACCTTCCCAGGTTTCTGGAGTTCCTGACTTCAGCTGCTGCATTATCTGTTCCACCCAAGTTTGCCTAAAATTTGTATATCACTTAAAGGCACCTGGAACAGGAAGCTTCCATGTAAGCCTTATGTCCTTCTTAGCTAATCCAGGAAAACCTAAGAACCATTTCATAGACAAAATGTCAACAAACCAAGAACCATATTCCAAAAATTTCATTCTATATACATATTTCTGTGTATTTATATAATGAAGCCACCAGCGTGTAGACATAACATGCATATGCGCATGCACAAACAGAGTAAGAACTGCAGAGGTATGTCATCCAGCATTTCTTGAGTGCTAAGTTCACAATGACGAAAAAAAATACATTCAGTTGATGTATGCAAAAGTCTAATAAAATATAAAAATACAATTAAGTGCATTAAATTCAAAAGAATACAAAGCTAATGCATCAAAGATCTCAAGAAGCTGTATTGCAAATTATTTTTGAATTAGATTTTTTATTTTTCAAAATCTCCCCAATACTTCTAGTAATTAATGATTATGCTGTTTAGTTATTTTTTAGCATAATATTGTGTTTGATAGAAACATGCATAACACAAAAATGCCTGCTACAATCCGATCAGGACAGATTGAGCAACACACAAAAAGCAGACAGGAAAAGTTATAAAGTAAATCAAGTTTACTTGCTGTCGACGCTTCAAAGGAAGCTCAGAAAGGATATCCTTTTTAAGTCTACGAATCATCACTGTTGCCTTCATCAAGTTGTGCAACTCTTCATGGTTACTTTCACTTTGATAAACTCCAAAAATACCCTAAACAAACAATTTTCGAAATGATAGCATGGCTGACATCCAGAACATTTATTAATAAAGTAGGTTTCCTTTTAACAATAAAAAGATGGGTTTCTTTTTAACAATAAAAAGAATAACTTAGCCTTTTACAGTATCATTTACCATATTCATGAATATTCTTGCAAAAACTCAGAATAATGTTCCCCTATTTTGCAGCATGCTTAACTCTGTATATTCTAATCTATCCCTATATTCACTACAAGAAAATAGCTAATTAGCGACGGAAATTTAGCGACGGAGTCATTTCCGTCGCTAAATAGCGACGGAGATTAACCTCCGTCGCTAATTAGCGACGGAATTTAATTTCCATCGGTAAATAGCGACGGAAAATAAAATCCGTCGCTAAAAATGGCGCCAACATTTCCCACCAAAATTGCCGACCGATATTTGCGACGGTTTTTATAAACCGTCGCTAAAAATAGCGACGGAAATTCTTTTCCGTCGCTGAAAAAAAAATGAAAACTTAATTGTATTTTTAGCGACGGAATAAAAATCCGTCGCTAAAATTTGACTGAATAAAAAAAGCGTCGATAAAATTAGCGACGGTTTGAATATTCCGTCGCTATTTTTAGCGACGGAATATGCTTTCCGTCGTTAAAGATAAAAAAATTTAATTTCCCTCTCTTTTTAGCGACGGAATATGCTTTCCGTCGCTAAAGATAAAAAATTTCCATTTCCCTCTCTTTTTTTAGCGACGGAAGATGCTTTCCGTCGCTAAAGTTAAATTAAATTAAATTTCCCTCTTTTTTTTCTCTCTCTCTCTCTCTCTCTCTTCTCTCTCTTTCTCTCTTCTCCCTCTCCTCGCGCCGTCTCTCCTCCCTCTGCCCAGCCGCCGCCGACCACCGCCCCTCCCCCTCCCTCCGGCGCCGATCGGCGCACCCTCCCTCCCCTCCCTCCCTCTTTTCCAGCTCCTCCTTCCCTTCTCTCTTTCTCTCTCTCTCTCTCTCTCTCTCTCTTTCTCTCTCCTCCCTCTCCTCCCTCTCCTCACTCCGTTTCTGCCCTCTGCCCAGTCGCCGCCGACCACCGCCCCTCCCCCTCCCTCCGGCGCCGATCGGCCTCCCCTCCCTCCCTCTTTTCCCGCTCCTCATTCCCTTCTCTCTCTCTCTCTCTCTCTCTCTCTCTTTCTCTCTCCTCCCTCTCCTCTCCCCGTTTCTGCCCTCTGCCCAGTCGCCGCCGACCACCTCTCCTCCTCCTCCGGCGCCAGGTACGGATCTGCCTCTCTCTTTTATTTATTATTATTATTATTATTATTATTATTATTATTATTATTATTATTATTATTATTATTGTTAATTGGGTATAATAAGAATTATTATTATTATTTTATTTATGTTATATGAATATTGGTAAATTTTAATTATTGTTTAAATTTATATTTCTTAAAACTTTATTGTTATTAAATTTATTAATAAAATTTTTCATATTATGATTATTATTGTTAATTAGTGTTAATTTTAGTTATTATTATTATTCAACATATTATTATTATTAAATTATTATTATTATTATTCAACGTGTTATTATTATTATGTTAATTTGTATTGTTATTATTATTATTTATTTATAATTTGTATTGTTATTATTATTATTATTTATTTATGTTATTTGTATTGTTATTATTATTATTTATTTATAATTTGTATTGTTATTATGATTATTTATTTATGTTAATTGTATTGTTATTATTATTATTTATTTATAAATTGTATTGTTATTATTATTATTTATTTATGTTAATTGTATTGTTATTATTAAATTTTTTTTTAATTTTTAAAATTTCCCGACGGAAATTAAATTTTCGTCGGTAATTACCGACGGAAAATGACGGAAATATGCCGACGGAAATTGATTTTCTGTCGGTAATTCCCGACGGAAAAAATTTCCCGTCGGTAATTTTACCGACGGAAATTTGTTTTCCGTCGGTAAAATTTCCGTCGGGAAATTTGCCTAAGACTATATTGCCGACGGAATGCATTTCCGTCGGCAATTTAGTTTCCCGACGGAAATTCCTTATTTTTCGTCGGGAATTTCCATCGGGAAATGCTATTTTTCTTGTAGTGATTGATGCTTTACATGTTCTAAAAAATCCTAGCATTTGTCATAATGATGATAGTCTTCTGAATAACATTTGTGAATCACCTCCCACTTCATCTAATCAGCATTCTATAATTTTACAAATTCTAGTGGTCTCCTCACCAACCATCCAGCATGCACTATATTTCAAGCAAAAACATCAATAATGAATGGAAAGGTTGTTCAAGAAGATTGGAATTTGGAATTCAAAAACTAGACTTACCTCCTAAGCAGAAAGTTTTGGGGAAAACAGACTTTTTATTCATAGTACCTTAAACTCCATTTCCATTAGAACATTTTGTAATTTAGGGACCACATCATAAGAAATGATGTTGAATAGACCATCAAGATGAATACTGCCCTTGGTTTTTGATGATGCTATTGTAAAGTCATAGCTATTTGATCCACTCCATTGAGATAGAACAACCTATTATTGTTCACTTGTTAGGAGAAGGACAGAAAAGCAAGAATGAAGATGTCGAGAATATACGACTGACAGAAATTAGTCCAGCATAATTCATGCACATATAAGATAAGAGGTAAAAACAACTGCCACTAGTTATATTTCAACCTAGAATAAATGCAAAAGAAAAAAAAATCATAGAGTTGTACTCCAAATTCCATAAGATTCTTGTAGAAAACTACAGTACAATCCTTGTTAGCATCAAGTCAAGATCTTCCTAAAATTAAAATCTACAATAAGGAATGTCAGACTGTGCTGGATAGAAATCAAGATGATAAAAACAGGATACATAGAAGAACTGATGTGGAATTGCCTCTATCTAGACCATCAAATCAATGTGGACGAAAAGGCAACTTTCTTTGAGGATTAAACCACTAGAGCTTACTGTGAAATTTAAGTTCTAAAACTAAAATAAATCTACTAGAACTCACTTGATTGACACAAAAATTATACTATTTAATAATTAAAATACTAGCATAAGCTAAAACCATCCAGCAATACAAGTAGAATCCATCCCCCAGCAAAATGCACCAAGGCACACCTTTGACAAGTACAAATAGATTTGAAAAGTTTAATTACCACACTGTAACACAAAGTACCTATGATCAAAATTAGTAAATCAAACTCAAACTTCAATCAAGATCCACTTCCAATCATGGAAAATTTTCATTAAAAACTCCTACATAGAATGCATGCAATGGTGGTCAACTGCCATAACCCATAGCCATTTGAAATGAATATAATTTCACAATATCATTTAACGCTGACTACTAATATTATATGAACGGAATTAACCTTCAAATACATATAAAGAAAAAGGGACTTACAGTGCTGCCACGTGTTTTCTGCAAGATCTTCAGCCTTCTTGATAGCTTCTCTAACCCTTTTTCCCATCTCCCGCACACATCCTGTACTGTAAACACAGCATCTACTCCAAGCACACAAACAAGACATTCCTAAAAAGAAAGAAACAAACATCCGCACATATGTTTACCTATTTACAAATTCAGCAAAATAACATTACCTTTCAACGAAAATGAAAGTGATTAAGCAGGAGATGAAGAAATGTAAGGATTGGATCCATTAAAGAAGACGTCATTACTCTCATTAGCCATGTTATGAGAAGCGTGAGATTCAGTCACCAGTTCAGGGCTCCAATGAACTGACTTTCTCATGAACACGGTTCGATTCTGACTTTGCAACTTATCATCCTGAGCCACCGTGTGAGACTCTGATCTAAGTAAGAGTTGATTAGAAGAAAACGAACCAAGAACATGGATCTTAGAGTTGAGTTGGTCAAGTTTGAATCTTCAAAGCAGGGGTTTATCAAAGCAAGGGTTTGGATTAGAAAATTTAGTAGAGATATTTAAATCAAGAAGATGATTAACTAAAAAAAAAATTACAAAGCAAGCAGAAAAAGAGAGTGCAAACTTGTATCTCTGTGAAATTGGATAGAATTTCACAAATCGATACCCTATATGAACTATGGAGTACAACTGGACAAACAAAAAATGGGGTAAGAGTACGAAACAGAGGCAAAGAGTAAAAAAAGTTAGAAAAGAAGAAATGGAAATCAAAATAGAAATGAGATTAGTGATGAAATCGTACCTTATTTGAGCATTGAAGTAAGTTTCCTCAATTGGGTAATGAAGCTAGAAGAGAATCAGAAGGTTTGAGGATTATTTAATAGTGAAGTAAAGAAAAAGGTAGAAGAAATCAAAAGGAAAGAAAATGAGGCCGGATGAGGAGGATGAAAGAAAAGAAAATGAGGCCGGAGGAGGAGGATGAAGAGCTCCATCATGACCTAGAATCTCAATTTCTATCTCGTTTACAGAGAAAGATTTAGGGTTTCTTTTAAGTAAATAAATTTCTGCAAGTTAATTTTTAGGTCTTCTTATAGGGTGGTTCTAAAGGGCAAAACGAAAAGCGGGATATGTTCGCGCGCATAGCTTCACAATCAGGGACCGGATTTTTTAATTTTAGTGACCGTATATTTTTACCTTCGCTGTTTATTGGCCCAAAAATGAGAGAAGATGAAAGGGATAAATTTTGGTCCTTATTATTATATGTTTAGGGACCGGAAATTTTTACCTTCATTAATTTTGGTCACTAATACCCCTTTTCCTTGTAGTGAATATTAAAAAAATATGAAAAAGTCTTTGCCTGGACCTATGAGGATATGCCAGGAATAGATCGAGATGTTGCCCAACATGCTATCCCAACTTACCTAGAGTTTAAACCAGTCAAGCAAAAGCTTCGGAGACTTAGGCCAGAATGGGCGCAGAAGGTGAAGGAGGAGATCCATAAGCAGATTGAGGCCAAGTTCCTAATAGAGGTTCAATACCTGACCTGGCTAGCTAACGTGGTTCCTGTAGCCAAGAAAGATGGTAAGGTTCGAGTATGCGTTGACTATCGAGACCTGAACAAAGCTTGCCCTAAGGATGATTTCCCGCTGCCTCATATTGATGTGCTAGTGGATAGTGCTGCTGCTTGTATGATGTACAGCTTTGTGGATGGATACGCAGGATACAATCAAATCCTTAACAAGATAGTGGACCGGATTAAGACAGCCTTCATTACCGAGTGGGGGACATACGCCTATCGGGTTATGCCTTTTGGGTTAAAAAATACAGGAGCGACTTATCAGAGGATGGCGACTAAAGTTCTCAATGACTTAATCCATAAAGAAGTAGAGGTGTATGTTGACGACATGATGATTAAGTCGGCTACTAGGGAAGGTCACTTCGAGGCTTTAGAAAAGTTCTTCCGAAGGATTAGTAAGTATAATCTGTGCCTCAATCCCAAGAAATGTATCTTTGGGGTTACCTCGGGTAAGCTATTAGGCCATGTGGTAAGCCAGCGAGGAATTGAAGTAGATCCCGATAAAGTCAAAGCCATAAGAGAGATACCGGTGCCCCAAAAGGAGAAGGACGTCAGAAGTTTCCTAGGAAAGCTTCAGTATATCAGCCGGTTTATTGCCAAGCTAGCTTTAGTATGTGAGCCTATTTTCAAGCTTCTTAGAAAGAATAAGCCAGTGATATGGAACAATGACTGTCAACTGGCATTTGACACCATTAAGGAGTATCTGTTAAATCCTCCAGTATTACGACCACCACGTCGTGCCAAGCCACTAATCCTGTACCTAGCAGTGGAAGATAATTCAGTAGGTGCTATGATGTCTCAAGAAGACGATTTTAGTGTGGAGTTTGCGATTTACTATCTTAGCAAGAAGTTCCTACCGTATGAAGCTAAATATGTAGAGGTGGAGAAGATTTGTTTAGCAGTTATCTGGGCTTCTAAGAAGTTGCGACACTACTTTCATTCCTTCAGGGTACAGGTAGTAGCCAAACATAATCCTCTTAGATACCTCCAAAAAGCACCCTCTCTACTAGGGAAGATGGGAATATGGTTACTGCTGTTGTAGGAGTTTGACATTGAGTACATAACCAAGAAAACCATTAAAGGAAGATCTGTAGCAGAATTCTTAGCTGAGCATCCTATTGAGGGAGACCAGTTTGAGTATAATTTCCCGGATGAAGATGTTACGGCCATAGCAGTGCAAGGGTGGCAGCTATTCTTTGATGGGGTAGTAAACAGTAAAGGGGCAGGAGCAGGAATTATTCTTACGACCCCAGATGGTGAAAGGCTACCATTGGCCAAGAAGCTGAGGTATAAGGCTACCAATAATTAAGCAGAATATGAAGCTTGCATCTTTGGATTGGAAGCATTACTCGCTCTGGGGGAAAAGACCGCAGAAGTATTCGGAGATTCTTCATTAGTAATTCATCAGATCAGAAGCGAGTGGTCCGTCAAGGAAGAAAGGTTGTTGCCTTATGTGAAGCACTTGAGAATGTTGAGCAGCCAGTTTGAGACTTGCACTTTTCACTTCATCCCTAGAGACGAAAATTAGTTAGCTGATGCTCTAGCAACTTTAGTGTCTATGTGGGATAATCCAACAGGAGTTGCGATGAAACCTATGCTGATTTATAGTTCGGAAAGACCTTGCTTTGAAGCTGAATAGGTGATGTACATTGAGGCCGCCGATGGAAATCCATGGTATTATGACATTCAGAATTATTTAGAAAGCTCAACTTTTCCAGAGGAAGCCACGGAGAAGGATCAAAGAATGATCAGAAAGTTATCCACTCAATTCATCAGTGTTAATGGCACTTTGTACAAAAGGCAAGCTGATGGTATCCAGTTAAGATGTCTCGCGGAGAAAGAAGCTAAAAGAGTTATGGAAGAGGTTCTTGCAGGGGTCTGTGGAGCTCACATGAATGGCTTAGCCTTAGCGAAGAAGATCATGCGGCAAGGGTTTTATTGGCTCACAATGGATACAGATTGTTCGAAATTTGTGAAGCAATGCCAGTTATGCCAACAGTATGCGAACTTGAGGCACGTGCCAGTTTTAGAGTTACATAACTTGACATCTTCATGGCCATTTGCAGCTTAGGGAATAGACATCATAAGCGAGATCCATCCTACAGCTTCTAACAGGCACAAGTTCATTATAGTTGCTATTGACTACTTCACTAAGTGGATTGAAGCTGAATCTTTCAAGAAGGTTGATGCAAGGGATATGGCTAAATTCATCGAGCGAAATCTGATATGCAGATATGGTCTCCCACATCACATTGTATCTGATAATGGGGTGCAATTTCTGGCAGAAACTAAACAAATGCTCCAGAAGTACGGGATCTAACATCACAAGTCTTCTCCCTACCGTCCTCAAGCAAACGGTGCAGTTGAAGCAGCGAACAAGAACGTGAAGAGGATATTGGCCAAGATGGTTCAGATCTATAAAGACTGGACTGAAAAGTTACCTTTTGCGCTCTGGGGTTATAGAACCACAGTCAGAACCTCTACGGGGGCAACACCTTTCTCTCTGGTATATGGAACTGTAGCAGTCCTGCCAGTTGAAATTTAGTTGAAGGCTTTGAGGGTAGTCATGGAAGCCGAGATTCCAGAGGCAGAATGGGCACAACAGTGATTGTCACAGCTAAACCTACTAGATAAAGATAGGTTGCAGGCCTATTACCACAATCAAGTTTATCAGAAAAGGTTGGCTCGGTCGTTTGGCAAGAAAATACGGAAGCACCCGTTGAAGGGAGGGGACTTGGTCTTTAAGATGATGAGGCCGGGAGTTCCAGATATACGAGGAAAATTCAGACCGACTTGGGAAGGTCCGTTTGTTTTGAAGAAGTTGCTAACAAAAGGAGCAGCAATTTTGGCAGACAGTGATGGGAATGAGTTCAAGGACCCGGTCAATGTCGATAGACTTAAAAGCTTCCATGGCTAAAGACCAAAAATAAAAAGAAGAGAATAAATGCCCAGCGGATCGAAAACTGAAAAAGGGCGGCCTTGCTAAAATTTGGCGCCCTGTCAGGGTAAAAACCGAAAAAAGGCATCCTGGGCAAAAATTAAGGGCCAAGAGAAAATATTTAATCGAGAAAACCCGAGAGGGCCGATTGATAACAGGAGTTTGATGCTGACAAAATCCACTCTGAGATTAGGTGTAGTCATATGCTTTTGAATTCTTGTCAAATGAAAATCATGTATGATGAAATCATATAGAAATGTACACGATTTTACAATGAATAAAAGAATGTATTTTCAGAGTTCCTTCAGTTCTGTCTTCAAAAGAGATATATCAATTATTCATCTAATGACTATTGCTCAATCACTTCATCGGATATGTGCTATTTGCTCTTAACAGAAGCTTTGATGATAACCTTCTCTGGAAAAAAAAAAAAGAAAGAAAGAAAAAAAATAATAAATAAACAAAAGCCGCTGGATTGGGTTGGGTCCATTCCAGGCAAAAATTAGGCAAAGGGTTATGTGAAAATCCCTTAAGGGATGCATTTCCCGCAAAGAAAAGCTAGTGTGAAAATCCACAAGGGACGCACTACCTTTAAAACAATGCCTGAACCGATAAGGTGGCATTATTTCAGATGATTCTCCTTCAATCAAATAGCACACAACATAGAACATGAATCAGAATCCCGGGTAAATGATCATTGACCTGGGGGGCAAAGGATGTACACCGGAAGGTCTCTTTCAGAAAACTTGTCGACAATCCTCAGGATTCCGGGGGCAGGGTAGAGCAGACAAGCTACAACCTCAGCAAATCTTGGACCACCTAGGGCACGATCTATACATTTTTGCAAGCATTTGCATTCCATATCATACACACATGATTTCTTGTATATTCCTACGCATACAATCTTGCGGGAGAAATCGGCGGGGAACACCAACAAAAGCCGAGTGACGACACCAGTCCAAACGTCTAAAGGAGCACAGCTCCAAAATTCACAGCAGTTAGCACGATGGCGGCACTACCCACAAGAGGTTAGCACGACCACGGCACTACAAATTCACAGAGGTTAGCATGATGGCGGCACTACCCACAAGAGGTTAGCACGACCACGGCATTACCAATTAACAGCGGTTAGCACGATGGCGGCACTACCCACAAAAGGTTAGCACAACCACGGCATTACCAATTCACAGCGGTTAGCACGATGGCGGCACTACCCACAAGAGGTTAGCACGACCACGGCACTACCAATTCACAACAGTTAGCACGATGGCGGCACTACCCACAAGAGGTTAGCACGATCACGGCACTATCAATTCACAGCGGTTAGAACGATGGCGGCATTACCAGCAAGAGGTTAGCACGACCATGGCATTACCAACTTACAATGGTTAGCACGATAGCGGCGCCACCCACAAGAGGTTAGCGCACTTACGGCATCACCAGTCACAACCAAAAGACAGCTTGCCTATAACACGATAACAGCTATTCTCATAACTTCATCGAGCAGGAAGGTCGCCGCTTCAGGTACGCGCTTCTTTCCTTTTCCTGAATTTTGGCTCACCTAGGCACCCATGCATTAGCCTCCCAAAAATTGGGGGCAACTGTAGACACTGGGTCCCGAGTAGCCTTGATCAGGATTACCCGATGATGAAATTTAGCTACACCGGCTTATAGGCAAAAAGATTGGAGCTCGGAAGTGATTTTCCTTGTCTTTTTTATGAGTAAAAAGTGTATCTTAAAAATATTTTAAATATTTTTAAAATTATTTTGGAGAAGAAAAAAAGCGTGTTTTAGGTTGAGTGTTTTTATCAAAAAAAAAAAAAAAAAAAAAAAAAAGGTATTTTTCGCGAAGGTCGGCGTGCGGAGCGCTTGCCCGGGCGCTGGGCGGCGCGCGTTTCTCGCGCGCAATCGCCCACTTTTGCCCCATTTCGCCGAGTTTTCGCCCCCCACTCATTTTTTAACGATTTTGGACGGTTTTTGGGTAGTTTTTGAGTGTTAAAAGTAGGAAAAATTCATAAACAAGGGGAGGATGAATTAGAAAGATTTTAGAGAAAAAATACTGAATTTTTTAGCTTTTTAGTTGAGAGAAAAAAATCAATCTTACACACTTGCTTCCAAGGGTGATTTTTCAAGTTTCCAAGTTATTTTTCAAGCATTTTTCACAAGGAAAAGACAAGGAATTCAACACTTCTACCTTCAATTCTTCAAGATTAAATTTGAGGGTAATTATTCATGGCTTAACTCCTTAATTCTCTTGTTGATTTTAATTTCTTTTTTTTCCAATTAACTTTTAAACATGTAAATTCTCTTAGTCCCCACATTCTTCTTATTATTTTATCTTCAATTGTTCATATAACAAGTAAACTCTTTTAAATCCCATTATATTTTCATGTCAAATTGTTTTTTACACATGTCAATATTTTAATTTTTACTCATAGTCGTTATTATAATTATTTATTTGATATGTTGAGCATGGTTAATATTTTTTATTCTTATGTATGTTAAAATGCATCATAATTACTTTTATGCATGTTATAATATTTTATGCATGTTATATTTCCATTACACATATTATCTTTTATGTCATATTATTTCTTTGGATTAATTTCTAACATGAATTTCATTTTTATTTTTGGTTGCAAATCATTATTTTATTCTCATTTAAGCATCCATGCACGCGAAGGAGGAGATGCGAGGTTTGTTATTTTCATTGCACATTTTAATTCTCATTTTGTTTATGTTTTTTTAATTTCCTTGTATATATTCAATAAATAAAGTGGTTTTTTTATGCATGCCTAAATAAAAATCACAAAAATATTTCTACTAAATTAACTTGGATTTTTTCATAATAAATGGGACCAATGTCCTAGTTTTCATCCCAAATAAAATCACCAAGTTCAAAATGTTTTCTTTAAATACACATGCGGGGACCAAAGTCCTCATAATTAATAAATTCCCCGGTTTTATGTATGTTTGCACTTTTTTAAATGGGAGTTGTATTCCACTCCTAGTATTATTGTAATTTAATTTTAATATTTTATTGTTTTCGATGTGAATATTTGTGCCTTTTAATTAAAATTGTATCGTGTGGAGAGAGAGCGAACTAATAAACTCAAAACGAAATTGTAAAATTAATCAAGGTAGAAATAGATGAGAAGTCCCGAACCCATCTCTGGTCTTTAGGCTCAAAAAGGCTAGAGGTTTACCCTCCAAGACACCTCTTGTGTCACGAGACTTAAACATTAATCCTAGGCTCCTTTGGGAGAGAGGTTTACCCTCCAAGACCCCTTTGGTTGGCCCAAAATGGATAATAAGCGCAGTCTTAGGCTATCTGAGGCGAGAGAAACTTTCCTAATGTTTTATTGGGTGACGACTCTATGAAACCTCTTTGTTGCCCAAAATAGACGCACTTGTAATTCGTTGCAAGTTGTCAACGGACCTCAAATGCCTGATCGCCCTCGAGCGGGCTGTCATAGGGGCGGCCGCGGGTCCAGTGCGCGTCACAATGATAACACTAAAATTATTCACTAACACTTCCAGACCGATATTTGGGCCATTACAGCTACATTCCAGCTTCCCATCTATGTCTTTGCTGTTAGCCTTAACTGTCACTTATAGTATATATGTTGTTGATTTCTTTCAGTGTATGTGCTCACGTTTTTTATGAATAAAATTCTTCTTCTTATTCTAATTCTCTTTATGGTATTAGAGCTATTGTAAGCCAAATACACATAACAAATGGCATCCATTTCCCACAATGTTAGCAATTTTGTTACTCTCAAACTCAAACAAGACAACTATCCATTATGGCATTAACAAGTTTTTTCCTTTGCTGAAAGTCGAGATTTAGTCAGATATTTTACTAGCGAAACACAAAAACCCAATCAATCAACCACAAACACTGCTACCACAGGTGAATCTACGCTGGCAACAGAAACAATTACAACATGGAGCAAATTAGATCGGCTTCTTCGTGGTCGATAATTGGCACCCTTTCTGAAGAAGCCCTTGGTCTTGCCATAGGCCAAGACACAGCAAAATCTGTTTGGGACACATTGAAAGAAGCTTATGCACAAGACTCTCAGGAAAGAGAATTCACACTCCGTCAACAATTGACATACCTGAGCAAGAATGACAACACCACCATGAGTGAACATATCAGCAATTTCAAAGGGATATGTGATAATCTTGCAGCCATAGGAAGCCTAGTTGTAGACAAGGTTAAAGTTTTTTCTCTTCTAACAAGTTTTGGTCCAAAGTATGATTCCTTCACAACTACCATGATGAAACCACCACGTCCCTCCTACACTGAATTGGTATCTTTGTTACAAGGATATGAACAACGTCAGAATTGGTTCACAACTAACACTTCAACTCATCAAATTATCTTTTATGGGCAAAAATAACAATCTGGCACCTGCAAGATACCAAACAACTTTAATTCCAATGGAAGTGGCTTTCAAGCACACAACCCACACTTCAATAATCCGAGAAACAACAGTGCTGGTGACCAAATTAGTTCTAACAACAAGCATGATTCTAGCAATCGGAAGCCACCACCACCTGGACAACGTCGAATAATGCTAACGGAATGAGACCTGTATCAAAATGAAACTTGTCAAATATGTGGTGTTATGGGATATGTTGCAAAAATCTATTGACATCTATCCAAACATATGCAGTCATCTGATGAAATTCCAACGGCATTAGCAGCTCTCACTCTTGATAACAGCGTTTTTGACACTAAATAGACATCCGACACAAGTCACCTTCTTTTTGTGATAATTGTCAATTAGCCAAACTTAGTAAATTGCCTTTTTATTCTTCAGAAAATAAAAGTTTATCACACTAAAACCGATGTGATCCTCCATGCGTCGCGACCCATCCGGGGAGTCGCAGGGGTGCTCAAATAACCTGACTCAAGTTAAATCTCAGACAAAAATTAACATCAAAAATATTAGTAATAATTCTAGAAATTAATCAAATAAAGACAAGATAATGACAACAATAAAATTATAGCGATGGTAACAACAAATAATCATGGCATAGTAACAACAATAAAATAGTAATAATAACAACAACAACAACAGCAGCAATAATAATAATAATAATAATAATAATAATAATAATAATAATAATAATAATAATAATAATAATAATAATAATAATAATAATAATAATAATAATAATAATAATAATAATAATAATAATAATAAGATAGTAATAATGATGATAATAACATAATACTACTAGTAATAACAATACCATAGAACAATAATAATAATAATAATAATAACACAATAGTAATAATAAAAATAATGATAATAATAGTGAATGAACATAAAAATCAAATTAAAGCAAACAAATAATATATTAATAGTGATATTAACACATTAAAATGCTAAAAGTAAATAATAAACATGATAATAATAGCAAAAAATAATATTAACAACAATAAATAATATACAAAAAATAAATGAGAACAAGTCCAAAAATGTTTACCCTCTGAATTTTTTAGATCGGAGAAACGGTGTCTCGATTTGTTTTCCTTGTCGAATTTGTGGTGATGAATATTTGAAGAAAATGTAAAAATTGGTATTTTAAAATAAATTATCCCAAGATAATATCTTGATAAAAATATTTTTGGAGGATGATTGAGCAAAGGAAATTAATTTTTCAAGCTCAAATCACCCAAGAAATGAAATATATTTTTTGAAGAAAAATAAATAAATTAAAACTTGAGAAAAAGAAAAGAAGACCTAGGAATATTTTGAAGAACTTTGAAGAAGAGAACAAGTTGCTGGAAAGAAGAAAAAACTAGAGAGAAAGAATTAAAATCCTTGTTTCTTTAATAAAGGTTGTCGTCCTTTGAAAATGAGGGATGAAAACCCTCTTAATTTTTGCCTTGGCCGAAAATAGGAAGAGAACAAAAGCCCTTTCATTTTTCATTAACCAAGAATTGCATAAAAGTGTGAAACAACGGAAAAAAAATAGACTGGAAAAGAAGGAAAATCAGAAAAACACCGGAAAAGGAGACAGGCGGTCAAAAGTGGCCACGTGAAGGGGGACAGCGCGCGCGGTGCCCCTGCTGCGCGTGCCAGCCCCTGTGCGCTTAGGGGCGGCCTGCCGCGCGGGCACCCCCGCGCGCTGTCGCAGGTGGCACTCTCGATTTTTTTTTATAAAACCTTTAAGGACACAAAATTAATATTTTCTACCCTATTTTAATTTCTAAAATATGTATTTTTGATTATTTTTCTAAAAACACAATTTTGACAAGGAAACAATCGATTCTCACTTTCTCGCCGAAAATCGATCTTTTGTTTTCATCATCGGGTAATCCTGATCTTGGACTGCCTCAGGACCTGGTGTCTACAGGTACCATGAGGCTAGATTAACTCCCCAATGTTTTATTGGGTAGGGATTCCAAGATGTCTCATGGCGCCCAAGATCAAAAGACGCGAACCAATCCCTCGAGCCCTAAAAGCGGATCTCGTCATGAGAGCCTTTACTAGGTTCGGCGCGTGTCACAGTGGCCACTCCACTAGGGATTTCGTGACTTTGCTCTGAAAGTGTTTTGGTTCATATGTGTAATTGAGTTTTTAAAACTTAAAATCCTATCTCTTTTCGAAAATTGTATCACATCATTTTAGAGCCTTAGAATTACACTAGTTTGGTCCCTTATTCTACCCCGGTGCATTCCCGAAGCACAACCCTACTTTCACTCATTGTAGGGAAGTGTTAAGGATAATCACCAGCCCAAGCCTAGTACCTTTCGGTATATCAAATGGAGATCCGATCGGTCGCTATGCTCATAATGAGTTCCATTGGCAGGGACCATGCTTGGGTAGCCCTAAAGTATCATCACCCTTGACCAAAGCTTATGTAATGGCAATAGATACTTTCCTTAGGTTAAATGTACCTTAATACGATGCTTGCTATGTGGGTCATTATATATTGAACAAAATCAACCAAATTAAATGGTCTTTTATTAAAAGCTTTCATGTCTCGGTGAGCCCATCTTAATATGGTTGAAATGTTTAAATACATAAAAGCCAAAACTCATGCGTATGCACATTTTAAGAGTGTTATGCTGCTGATTTTTCACCGTGCACTATACACATCCATTAGGTTCCTTGTTAATCCATGGATCAAGCCCACTTAGGAAAGAGACCGCACGACCTCGTGTGTGGAGTGATAAGGGCGGAAAGATCTACTTGCTCGCATGTGGTTGTGAATGTCGCATAGTATGCTCATGCATTATGTGTCATTCATGCGCACGTCAAAAAAAAAAGAAAGAAAAAGAATTTCTCGTACATTTCATTCCGTGTGTGTACATTCTATTCTGCGCACACTTTTCACATGTACACATCATCCTGTGCATAAAATTATACCATGTATAGTGCGATCATGCATTACATGTCATTCATGCATCATTCTAACCCCCTAATTTTTTAGTCACGGTATAGCATTTGCTTGGGTGGTTTTACGATCTGCATAGTTGCCCGAAAAGCAAGCAGAGTTCGAATTGGTTGGCTGAAATCTAGCATCTTTATCAGAACATCCGCAGGCTTTAAGACTGGCTGATCCTTCGCGACAGGTTGAAGAGACTCGTGCCTTAATTCCCCAGGAGATGGATAGAAGGTTCGAGGAGCTTGAAGAAAGGTTGTTGGCCACGGTCAAGGAAAGAATGGATGCCATGGCACTCGTTCTTCAAGCTCAGTCTATGGCGACTGGTGTTAACCAAGTTAAGCCAACCACTATCGAGAAAGCCTATACAGCGACGAGCTCAGTGCCTCATTTTACTTCCACTTGTTTCACCAGTCGAGTGAAGAAGAGGAAGTAAGAGGCCTAGTCTAGAATATGACATCACGCCTGAAGAGGATGGAAATCTAGTGACAACACATGCTCTGAAAAATGAAAAATCGAGTATCCACAACAATAGTAAGGGCAAGGTTAAGAGGACGAAAGCGGCAACCACGAAAATGGAATAAAGGCACTATTCTGATTTGGGCAGATCCTTGTCATGGAGCTATTCTCTATTGAAGAATCGAAGAAGAAGATTGAAGAACGTGGGATTCAACTGGGGTTCTTTTCTCAAATGAATTTCTGGGTTTTAAGAAGCTAATGAAAGGGAGAATGTTACAGCCATTGTCAGCTAGGCCTACTGCAAACCAAGGACATCCTGATCACAAGGCGGATCAGTATTGTGCCTTCCACCAGCACACCGGGCATACCACAGATGATTGTAAGACCTTGAGGCATCGAGTTCAAGACCTCATTGATAGGAAGCAGATCTCTGACCCAAAAAAGAGAAAAAAGAAGAGGAAGATAGATTGAATGCCTAAATGGGGAAGGAAGACGACGCCCATGGAGGATAATGAACCATTGGCCAAAACATCTGTGCTGGTGGAAACAGGAAGAAGATAGCTATTTAGATGTCCTTTTTTTATTTTGGAACTATTTGATAATGACATTTTTAATTCTAGCTTTTATTAAATGAAATGAATGGTTTCGCTTATTTGTGTGATATTTTCTCGTGATTTCACCATGCATAATCATGACACACTCATATTTGACATTGATTCAACTGATGCCATTCCATTTAATCTCGGAACTTTGGGAACCCAAAGAAAAATCTTGTTAGCATCTGATGTTACTCCTGAAAAGAGATTAAAATTTGAGAGAATAAAAAAATGAAATGAAAAAAGTCTTTGCCTGGACCTATGAAGACATGCCGAGAGATGAGCGTGAGGTCGCCAAACACGCTATGCCAAAATATTCCAATCATGAATCAATCACACAGAAGCTCAGAAGACTCAAGCCGGAAGGGGCAGAAAAGGTTAAAAGGAGATTCACAAGCAGAAATGGGGCCAAATTTCTTACTGAGGTGCAATGCCCAACTAAGTTGGTCAACGATGCCCCCAATGGTTAAGAAGAGAAGTGCGTATATGAGTAAACTATCAGAATTTGAACAAAACTTGTCGAAAAAAATAGGGCCGGGAAAAAAAAATATATTCAAAAAAAAAAGAGAAGGAAAAGAATTAATATGTAGATCTGGCAGAAAATCATTCATATGGGGCAAAGGAAAGTCATCTTGGGGGCAAGCTTTGTTCAAATCCCGTTGATTTACATACACCCGTACTTTGCCATTCTTCTTGGCTTCCGAAAAGGACCAAAAGGGATCTATTGGCTTACAATGGATACAGATTACTCGAGCTTGGGGAGTAGATATCTTAGGGAAAGTGCGCCCTACGGCCTCCAATGGACATAGGCCCACCATGTAGCGCCCCAATACCCCTTGGGAGGATATCAGAGTCGCTACGCACTCATACACATACAAACAGTCATGCAGAAGCGAAATAGAAAACATACAAACACATGCATCAGAATACCTTTTAAATACAAGCTATAGACATATCTTAAATAAAACTTTATAATCATGTACATCTCAACATATACTATTCTTTATACATTACAAAACATTCTTTTTACACTTAGATTTCGTTTACATATCTTATACAAAATTGCTTTACATTTACATATGCCAAGCTATACAAAACTTCTATATCATGTATACAAAAAGCTATGCCATATACAAAAAGACTTTAACTTATACTCCTAGTGGCCATGACCTTGTAGATGTGCAACCCTCCGAACCTGTAAACTTACATGGGAAAACACCCGTACTAAGTGATAACGCTTAGTGGAGATATAACATATAAAAGACTTCTAACGAAGTCACAACCATAATTATCTAAGCATATCAATAGTCGATATGCCAATCAATTAAGAGCATATAAAATAATAAGCATTTATCCTATTTGTAACATACCAAATATATCATCATTATGCTATATAACATATCTACTAATCTCATGTAACCTATATCATGTTCATGTTCTTCTAACTCTAACTATTAGCTCATGTAACATATAATATAATGTCATTGCATACCATGTCCATTTATATACATATAAGCGTAAAAGCATATTGTGACGCGCGCCGGATCCCTGCGACCGCCCGCTTGAGGGCGATTGGGGCATTTGTGGGTCCGTTGATAGCTTGCAATAAATCGCAAGTGCGTCTATGTTGGGCAACAAGGAGGTTTCATGGAGTCGCCACCCAATAGAACACTGGAAAAGTTTCTCTCGCCTCGGAGAGCCTAAGACTGCGCTTAGTATCCATTTTGGGCCAACCAGAGGGGTCTTGGAGGGTAAACCTCTCGCCCTAAGGAGCCTAGGATTAACGCCAGAGTCTCGTGGTGTCTTGGAGGGTAAACCTCTCGCCTCTTTGAGCCCAAAGACTAGAGCTGGGTTCGGGATTTCTCATCTATTTCTACCTCGCTTATTTTATGATCAAATTTTAATTATCATTAATTCGCTCTCTCTCCACACGATGCAATTGATTAAAGATGCATTTATTCATATTTGGAAAGCCGTAAATGGGCAGGTAAATAGTGAAAGAAATAAATTACAATAATACAAGGAGCAGAATACAACTCCCTTTTATAAATGTACGATACATACACGAACCGGGGCATCGCTTATTTTGAGGACTTTGGACCTCGTATGCATCATTATTAAAATTGGATGTTTTTATTATGAGGATTTTTGTTGGATAAAATAGGACATTGGGTCCTTAAGTTTATGAAAACCTCATTTTATTGACTATAAAATATTGATCAATTTTTATACATAACGAGATACAAAAAGGGTATATTCATATGCATAAAATAATTAATGAATAAACGAATGAAGGAGATAACCAAAAAAGTTAGAAAACTAAACCGGACGAAATCCCCCTAGTGTGGTAGATAGTCCCTCAAGCTCAGGATAATCCAAGGAAATCAGTATGTGCTCATAGAAAGTTAAAAGATGTCAATATATATGAAAACTCAACATAAATAGAGGCAAAAATCTGAAAAGAAATAGAAAAAGATTCGAAAACGTGGAGACAGGACCCAGCGACGGCCTCTGTTGGGTGACCGACGGGCGTCAGTCAAAATGACCGATATGTCCGTCGCTCACTCAAGAGAGAGGACGTCTGTGAGTGGGGTGACCAACGGGTGTCGGTCAAGAAGATGACCCATCGGTCACCACTGCCTCCAAAAATAAACAGTGAAAAAACTCTCTTTTGGAGCAAAAACGGGTTTTTATCAAAAAATGAGATGAAAAGAGTCAAAATAGAGGAAGATAATAGCAAAAAGTTGAAAGAACAACAAAATAAGGAGCAAAGATGAAATGATATGGAGAATGAGTCCGGAATACTTACCCTCAGATAATCCTTTAATGATATTCTTGATGTTGTTAGAGCCCCGCGCGTTCCACGAGAAGCAAAGTGAAGGATCGAAAAAAGGAAAATAGATTATTTCCTCCTCAACCCCTCAAAAGATTGACTTTGGAATCAAAATTTAAAGAAAACTAATTAGTTTTAGTTCCTTTTTAATGATTTGATCCTCTAATTAAAAGAAATTCTTTGATGAATGTGTTTGCTGGAAGAGAGAGAAAATGTGCTTGAATTTTGGCAGAGTTTCCCCTCTTGAAAATTTTTGGAACCCTTTTTAAAAGAAAATCTGAAGCTTTTATAAGCCAGGAACGACCGACGGGCGTCCGTGTGTGGAGACGGGCGTCGAAAGAATCCTTCTGACACAAGGATTCATCCGACGGCCCTGCTATTTCCACTGACGGGCGTCGGAAAGGTTGCGTGCTTCGGGAAATCAAGCGGCGTGCCCGGAAGAGGCGGTCCATTCCGACGGGCGTCGAAAAATACCACAGGCCGTCTGTGACCCTAAGTAACGGGCTGACCCTCATAGACGGGCTGGCCGTCTGTGGAAGAGAAAAACCTTTTTGACTCGAAAATTCCCTGTTTTCTCCCCCTCTGCCTATGAAAGGTGAAAAGACTCATTTCTCGTGGAGCATGGAACTAAAACCTCCAAAGCCAAACCATTTATACAGGCTTGGATACTGATTTCATCACGGGGTAATCTCTGATCCGGACCGCTCCGGGATACGGTGCTTACAGTTGCCCCCAATTTTGGGGAAACTAGTGCACAAGCGCCTAGATAAGCCAAAACTCAGAGAAAGGACAGAAAGGAAGAAGGCGTACCTGCGACGGTTCTTACCTTCCGTGCCTTTTGCCGGGTAGACCTCATCTCGGTCTGTTTGGCGATGCGAAGATACCCCTATCGATCTCGTCTCGACCTGTAGGTGTTGGTGAGACGTAGCATTCTCTAGCCACAATCCAGATGTGAAGAGCAGTGTTGTTTTTTTTCTTTAACTGCAACTTCGATCTGAGGTTCCCTTGCTAACCCCCATCCGATCTGCAAGGTGCGTAGCACTCTCTGGCTGCCGCGTGAACTATGAGATGCAGCACTCTCTGGCTATAATCTCGATGTGAAGAGCAGTGTTTCTCTAACTGCAGCTTCGATCTGAAGTCCCCCTGCTAACCCCCATCCAGTCTGCAAGGTGCGTAGCACTCTCTGGCTGCCGCGTGAACCGTGAGATGCAGTACTCTCTGGCTACAATCTCGATGTGAAGAGCAGTGTTTCTCTAACTGCAGCTTCGATCTGAAGTCCCCCTGCTAACCCCCATCCGGTCTGCAAGGTGCGTAGCACTCTCTGGCTGCAGCATGAACCGTGAGATGCAACACTCTCTGGCTACAATCTCGATGTGAAGAGCAGTGTTTCTCTAACTGCAGCTTCGATCTGAAGTCCCCCTGCTAACCCCCATCCGGTCTGCAAGGTGCGTAGCACTCTCTGGCTGCCGCGTGAACCGTGAGATGCAGCACTCTCTGGCTACAATCTCGATATGAAGAGCAGTGTTGTTTTTTTCACCGCAGCTTCTACTTCTGCTGGCCTCGTCTCGGCTTGCGCAGTGTTGAGGAGATGTAGCACTCTCTGACTACAAACTTGATGTGAAGAGCAGTGTTTCTCTAACTGCAGCTTCAACTTCTGCTGGCCTCGTCTCGGCTTGCGCAGGGTTGAAGAGATGTAGCGCTTTCTGGCTGTAAACTCGATGTGAAGAGGAGGGGACCTCGCCAGGTTCCTCGTTCCAAAAAGATATGAATCTTAGGAGCCCTTGTTCGGACTTTTAATCGATGCCTGTGTTCGGATCGATGTTTCTCTGTACCTATGTGGTAAAAGGTTTTGTTAGTTCATGTTTGAGTTGTTATCTTGTAACCTGTCTATTAATAGCGTGATTTTGCTTTATCTGCTATGCCATGTTTCATTTATATTCTTTTTTATTGAGTTGTCATTCATCATTTTTCACCATTTTTTGTTTGTTTTCCTTATTTTGGAATATGAGTAAATGTGAGAACATATATTCATAAATAACTGAATAAATGCATAAAGCTGAAAACAAAAGTTTTTCACTAGAAATATCTATTTTCGTACAATGTATATACAAAGTGAAAATGTACAAAAATATGAAAATATGACTCCCTGAACGTCAAAGGGGTGTGTAGTCGGAGGGCTCATCGGGATCCTCATCATCTGATATGTGCACTGTCCCTGGCGGAGCTGGCTATGCCGGAGGTGGAGGCTGAGCCATGGCATGTCCTGCTCCAGCATTGCGGGTCTGCCTGAATCGGATCTAAGCATAGCCATCCAAGAAAGGCTGGGTGCAAGTCCTCATGAACCCTAAGGTCTTTGATACTGTGCCTCTTAGCTTCTTGAACGCCTGGCTCATCTGAATGGTCTGCTTGCTGGCGGCCTTTCTCATCTGCTCTAGGCGCTGCTCAGTCTGCTCTCTGAACTCCCTCATGGTCTGAGACAAGGGTGGGAGAATCCCCTCTATCGCCTAGACCCAGGCTCTCAGAGAGTCGAGTGACTCATCGATCATCTGTAGGGTCATATCAACCCTCTGAGACGCCTGGTCCTGAGACGCCCTCAAATCATGAGCGAGCTGCTGCCTAAGCTCCCTCTGACCCTGGGCAACCTGCTTAATAAGCCTCGCCTGCTCATCTCTAAAAGCCTCTATGACCCGAGCCTGCTCCCGTGCTATGTGCTCGATGTAACCGGCCTGCTCCTGGGCTAACCGCTCTATCGACTGGGACTGCTCCTGAATAGCAGCCTGCTGGCGGTCTAACCTCTCATGTATAGCTCTGTCTCTCTCATCTTGCCGCCGCTCTAAGGCTGTGAACATGGACGTGAGGAGCTGAGAGAAGTCAGGCTGTGCTGGCTGCTGCTGTGGTGGCTCTGGCGGCGGTGCCGCGGAGGTGGATGCCCCTGGGTCACCTCGAAAATATGGATGATACCTCTCGAGGGGCCCGTGGGTAGTCCTCTACACCCTGATACTCGGCAACGAGACAGGAGTCGGCGCTGTGGATGCCGGTGAGGCGGCAAAGAGCTCATCCATAGTGAACTCCATGTCGAAATCCGACGGGGTCCTGGGCTGCTCCTGCTGTGGTGGCGTTGGCACAGTCTGAGGTTGAGGCTGCTGCTCCGGCTCGGGCTTGGGCTGTGGAGGCTGATGCTCCGGCTGAGGAGGCTGCTGCTCTGGCTACTCCGGGTCTGGGCCCAAAGGTGGAAGGGAGAACATCTGCCTAGTCTCGTGAATTGATAGTACTCTGTATGCCTCTGCCTGCCCTGATATCGGCGAGATCATCCCCATCTGCACTGCGGCGGTGGCATCTACATGTATCCCCTCATTCAAGGGTCCTCTCAGCCTGTCTGGGGCAACTCCCAACCTCAAAAGCAACCTAGTGATGACTCCTCCCACTATCACCACCGGTGTAAGTCCTCTACCAACTCTGACCAAGTTAGCCAAGATCTCATGGCTAATGTTAAGGCGCTGGCCTGCCACCATAGCCCAGAGGCTCTAGATCTCGGCCGCATTAATCGACCCTAGATTACCAGCTCGACCAAGGTACGAACTGGATAGCACTCTGTGCAAATACTGGAGTGCTTGAGACACCAGTACGGTGCTCTTCGCTGTATCATGGTCATACAGCACTCCCAGTAGGGCAATGGCCGCCTAGTGGGCGCGTCTCACCGCTCGCCGTGGGATCTCGACCCCCTCCTCTATGGGGAGCCCTATGGCCTGTGCAAATCTCTGTCGGGTAATACTGAAATGCTGGCCATCGAACCAGAACTGGACCACCCCTGGCTCGGTATCTGACCTCTAAAAACCGCCATAGCGGAGGGTGGCTAGGACCTGGCGAGTAGCCTCTGGAAAAGTCTGGAAAGAGGGGTCAAGGAACTCTGTCAAACCGGCACCCTCGATAAGCATATCAAACTCTGGGGCCATCCCCAGGGCCTCTAGGAACGGCCGGGACATGAAGCGGCTAGCCCGAATCTCCACCTGGGCCAACGCTCTATATCTCTTAGCCGACTCATCGTCCATCCAACCCGGAACTATGACCTCGGGCTGGGCTTGCGGTGCTGTACGTCTAGGAGGCATCCTGCAAAGAAAAAAATTAGATATCGAAAATTTGACAAAACAGGCATTATTAGACTTATTTTCAAGGTGAAAGCCCATTCAAGCCTCACCAGGGCAATGGCGGCCCGAATACGAGATAAAAAAACTGATAATAAATAAAAAGGGGCGAACGACCTGTCAAAGGAAATTCCCAACATGCTTCGCACATATCAAAACAAAAAAAAACATGCAATTAGCATGGAAATATTTAAAGCAAATAAAAATGGGTTTTCTAGGCCCCAAGGCATGCATTATACACAAAAATATCCCATTTTAGAATAAAAAAATAAAAATTTGGGCAGCACCCCGGTAAGGGTGTGCCCAACCTCCTGCATAAAAAGGCATAAAGCAAGCCTCAGGCCTCAACAACAATATATGTACATAAATGGGATGCACCCCGGCAAGAGTGTGTAACACCCCCACCGTCGCCCCCGTTGGAAGGGCACCGGCGGGCGCGCTACCCGACGCTCACTTACATACATGCACGCATACACTAAGCGGAAACATACATTTATACATAACATACATATGAAATACAGTGGAAATTAAAACTTTAAAGAAACAAAAGCTGAACAAACATTAACTCACATACGTACATATAATCACTCAGCGGAAGCATAAGGCGAAAGATAAGACTGAGGAATAACTGAGAACCTCATTACAATAATATCCTTTACATATCCAAATACATAAGAAAAAGGCTACAAAATTACAGAATCCGAAATACAGAAGCTGAACAAAATAACAAAACGCTTCTAACTCCTATGTGGCCAACCTTGCAGATGCACGACTCGAACAGAACCAAACCTGCCACCTGCACGGGAAAAGAGCCCGTGCTAAGTGATAAACGCTTAGTGGGGAGAACACACAAGCAATATGGACGGCCATTCACAATGGTCGTCAGAACAAATTACATACACGAATGGCATATACAAATAATCACAATAGATGGATAAATAAGCCTGTATAGGAAAGCCCGGCATTCGGAAGTTCATATACACATACGACTATCATACCAAGGACTCATGCATTTAACGGAAAACCCATTCACATGCAATACAATTATCAGGCAAATACACACCCAATTATCATGCCGAGAAGGCTAGTTAACTAAACATACTTCTATTATGCCTCGAAATGTAAATACATGCCCACGCGCTGAAATCACTACAATAGGAAAACTAGAGAGAGGAGGCACGTAACATAACACAATATATATACATTCCAAGGTCGAGAGCACATTCGTTACATATCTTGATTCATATAATTCACTATAACCGCCGAAAGTACAAAATCACGTTTGTGCACATACTTATTAATCATAGCATTCAAAATAGACATAACTAATCGAACTCATGGCATTCAAAAGATCATGGTCACAGTTACACACATCTGAATTCCCGTATCTATATTCACAATCGTTAGCATACCATACATTCACAATATGTTATGCTTATACCCATATGTGTAGATCATTATGTCCAATTCACATGTTTAGGTCACACTTAACCCATTCAGAGATTCATAATCACATGCGGATACATAACTGATTCACGTGTCCAGAATCATGCTTAATTGAATATCACATTCTCTTGTTCATATTAGGCAAAACAAACAGAATACCTGCTGACTCAAAATAGTGGATAACGAGTATACAGAAAGTACTTTACGGGTACAAGCCGATTACGGAAAGTACCTTACGGGTACAAATCGAAAACCATTTCTATTTTCATTCACAAACATTTTTCGGAAGGACCTTAAACAAGATCCAAACACAATAAAGGGGTTCGCGAGGAACCAAACGGGGACCTGATCGGGGTCCAAACGATAACGGAAGCTGCAGCGGAAGACTCTTTTAGGCATGCCTAACTATCCACTAGACTGACTTTCGCAGGTCTTACATAATACAAATCATATTTCAAATCACATAATTTATATCATTATGCATAATCAGCAATAGGTGAGACATATGAATAAGTTCATAAGGTCAAACATGCATCATACAGTTTACACTTTAAGCATAACATAACAATCTTAGAGAAAGATCATAAGTATAGATATGCATAATACATCCAATTATATTAACATACTTCATAAAATAGTCCAATTATAAACCAAAAGGTACCACAAGTTCGGAATTCAAACATTGGAATCACCACAGAAAACTCATTCGGCAGAACACATCTGTCGCGCTCGCGATGCCTGTCGCGCTCGCGACAGAGACCATAGTCTCTTCGCTGCGCGCACGCGACGGACTTCGCGATCGTGGGAAGGAGAGAAGGGCCCGGCTCTATCGCGCTCGCGACGTTATCGCGCTCGCGACAGAGGGCAAGCATTGCTATCGCGAGGTCGCGATAAGTCGCGTGCTCGCGATAGCACAGGCCAACAATGTGCTCTGTCGCGTTCGCGACGGTTGTCGCGCTCGCGACAGAGAACACACAAGCTATTGCTATCGCGGGCTCGCGACAACGTCGCGTGCTCGCGATGGCACAGCATCAGAATCACCGGTCTCTGTCGCGCTCGCGACAGTGTCGCGATCGCGACAGAGTCATGATTCCGAAAATCTACAGAATTCTGCAGAATCTTTCCTTCCTCATACTCACCTACACACACACGAAACATAACCAAAGGTTTCTTACCTCATCTCCAGCAAGCCACACATCATTGACAACATAAACACAACATCCGTATCAAGAATTTCGATAAAACATACCACTAACAATATCCATATACACAATTTATAGCAACAACATTATTCGTCATTCGTCTCAATCGCACCCAAGTTAAATGCATTCATATATATACGGTACAACATGCCTAGTTTACTCATGAGATCGACACATATCCACACTCATCCATAAACCAACCTTCACGGAGTTATATCTATTATTATTCACTTGATAGATCACCAATTCTTAATCATACTCACAAGTTTTACCAAAGACAACTACTTATATAGTCATTTAATTACCCTAAACATGCATAAAAAGCTGAGGGAAAGGTACGGGATTGATCTGAATCAACCGATGGCTCAAAAATGAAGAAATAAAGGCTAATATAGGTTTTTCTGTCGCGAGGTCGCGACCCTTGTCGCGATCGCGACAGAGGCTCATCTCAGAACCCGAAAAAAAGACTGCTTACGCCTCCAGACTTGTGTTGCCTAAACCGACCTCTAAAACTCATTTTTAGCCAAAACTTCCTTCTTAACAAATGTTCCCTAGGATGTTAAAGTTCTAATGCAACAAATTGCAGATCAAAAGGACATCTATAACGCCAGATATGATCTCCACAACCCATACTGGTCAGACAACCCGATACAAGTAGAGACACTACGATTTTATCAAAATTTCAGGATCTTAGAGCAATAATTAGCCCAAGGCTATTTCTAAGACTTTTAAAGAAATGGAAGTCATGGTTCTAGGGACTCAAGAATCACACAATTTAGAGCTCTATAGCGACACCTAGGACAGAAACAATGAACGGAGGTCAAAAGAAAACTGAACAGGATTACTAAAATCACCAAACTCATGCCTTTCAATACCAACCCACATATGCATTTATCTCAAACAAATACATGGATTACTAACACATTTACTCAAATTAAATCATGCATAAACTCATATCAAAGCACTTCAAATTATTGGAAACAAACATAAACACACACTCATGATCCAAGGGGAAATTGGGGTAGAGACAAAACATCCAATTTGAAACACACAAACCACATAGATCCCAAACACTTGCATGCATTCAAAACACACTCCCAAACCTGAAATGAAGCTTCAATCTTCAACCTTCAAAAGCCCACTTTCTCTTTTCCTTTAAGCTTGCTCTTGAAACCCAAAGCTTGCACAAACCCAACCAAGAACACATAAATCAAACCAAACTCAAACATCCAAAACCAGAATTCTAAGAGCGAAAGAAGATGGAGAACCCAAACTCAAACACAAGCACTTACCTCAAAATCCTTCAAAACTCAACCCTAGCTCAAAGATGGAAGAAAACCCACAAGCAAAACTTGAGAGAGCAGAAAATGGAGGTGAGAAAGAGAGAGAGAGGGCGTGAGAAAAGAGAGGGCAAAACTCAAATGGCTTCTACGGGAAGCTACAATTTCCTATTCCCTCTCCACTTCTTTCAATTCCTCATTCAATGCTCCCACCAACCATTGCCACATGGCAAGCTCCTATTGGACCACAATCCCACTCACTTGACTTTTCCACTCTAAGCACCAAACACAAACCACACACAACCATGTCTTGAATAAATATCTTCAAGGCACCAAACACCACTCACACCATATAATTCCTTAAAACCCACTTACATCCTACTCCCATACATTACAAGCACACACTAGATTAATCACAATTAACATACCCTACATCCATACACCACCTGCACACCTTAATATTTCTCCTCTTAACATACTTAATTAATTTCCTTGCACAAAATCCTTAATATCCAAATTTTCCTCTTACACAAATTATGGAAATACCCTTAATACCCCGACTTATCGCGCAAAATTCCGACTAGGCCCTTTTTGGGGTGTTACAAATCTCTCCCCCTTAAGAAATTTCGTCCTCGAAATTTGCCCGCTAATCACTTACATAGGCAATTTCTTAACAAATCTTCAAATCGCTAACACTCATATCATACGATTCTCAAAACAAAAACACTTCACACCAGAACCAACCACATAGAGTATCTCAATTCTAACACCTCGAATTCCTTCGATACACATATCGCTAATACCCAAGATACACATAGGATCTTAACTCTTTCACTAACATACAATTCCTTAACACCCTTCTCTTCTCGATTCTAACCTCGAGCACTTCACACTTCTTAATGCACTACACTCTTATCCATACACTTCTTCTTAACATCAATCAATCAAAGTATATCCTGTCAGCTTTTCTCAATGAAACACATACAATGATGCTTTTCATAAATGGATGAGGGATGCGGATGAAATGGCTATGTAATGATTTATGTATGCAAGTTGATGCGAAGATGTAACGTGAGTTATAATAATGCACTTTTTTCCCATCCCCATGCTTCTCTATACTTATGTTCACTTGATTCAAAGGGAATAGCTGACAGGTATACAAAGTCACACCTCAAATTCACCCTAGTCACATAGTCTTATATCACTCACTACCACCGACATCTCACTAATCCTTCATCCAAACACTACACAAACATACACTACACAACTGCATCTGCAATAGGCCACAACACAAACTGACTCACATTCAAAGACACGTCATATAACAAATAACACACCCAGAACCGCCAAACCGGCGCTCTGATACCACAACTTGTAACACCCCCACCGTCGCCCCCATTGGAAGGGCACCGGCGGGCGCGCTACCCGACGCTCACTTACATACATGCACGCATACACTAAGCGGAAACATACATTTATACATAACATACATATGAAATACAGTGGAAATTAAAACTTTAAAGAAACAAAAGCTGAACAAACATTAACTCACATACGTACATATAATCACTCAGCGGAAGCATAAGGCGAAACATAAGACTGAGGAATAACTGAGAACCTCATTACAATAATATCCTTTACATATCCAAATACATAAGAAAAAGGCTACAAAATTACAGAATCCGAAATACAGAAGCTGAACAAAATAACAAAACGCTTCTAACTCCTATGTGGCCGACCTTGCAGATGCATGACTCGAACAGAACAAAACCTGCCACCTGCACGGGAAAAGAGCCCGTGCTAAGCGATAAACGCTTAGTGGGGAGAACACACAAGCAATATGGACGGCCATTCACAATGGTCGTCAGAACAAATTACATACACGAATGGCATATACAAATAATCACAATAGATGGATAAATAAGCCTGTATAGGAAAGCCCGGCATTCGGAAGTTCATATACACATACGACTATCATACCAAGGACTCATGCATTTAACGGAAAACCCATTCACATGCAATACAATTATCAGGCAAATACACACCCAATTATCATGCCGAGAACGCTAGTTAACTAAACATACTTCTATTATGCCTCGAAATGTAAATACATGCCCACGCGCTGAAATCACTACAATAGGAAAACTAGAGAGAGGAGGCACGTAACATAACACAATATATATACATTCCAAGGTCGAGAGCACATTCGTTACATATCTTGATTCATATAATTCACTATAACCGCCGAAAGTACAAAATCACGTTTGTGCACATACTTATTAATCATAGCATTCAAAATAGACATAACTAATCGAACTCATGGCATTCAAAAGATCATGGTCACAGTTACACACATCTGAATTCCCGTATCTATATTCACAATCGTTAGCATACCATACATTCACAATATGTTATGCTTATACCCATATGTGTAGATCATTATGTCCAATTCACATGTTTAGGTCACACTTAACCCATTCAGAGATTCATAATCACATGCGGATACATAACTGATTCACGTGTCCAGAATCATGCTTAATTGAATATCACATTCTCTTGTTCATATTAGGCAAAACAAACAGAATACCTGCTGACTCAAAATAGTGGATAACGAGTATACAGAAAGTACTTTACGGGTACAAGCCGATTACGGAAAGTACCTTACGGGTACAAATCGAAAACCATTTCTATTTTCATTCACAAACATTTTTCGGAAGGACCTTAAACAAGATCCAAACACAATAAAGGGGTTCGCGAGGAACCAAACGGGGACCTGATCGGGGTCCAAACGATAACGGAAGCTGGAGCGGAAGACTCTTTTAGGCATGCCTAACTATCCACTAGACTGACTTTCGCAGGTCTTACATAATACAAATCATATTTCAAATCACATAATTTATATCATTATGCATAATCAGCAATAGGTGAGACATATGAATAAGTTCATAAGGTCAAACATGCATCATACAGTTTACACTTTAAGCATAACATAACAATCTTAGAGAAAGATCATAAGTATAGATATGCATAATACATCCAATTATATTAACATACTTCATAAAATAGTCCAATTATAAACCAAAAGGTACCACAAGTTCGGAATTCAAACATTGGAATCACCACAGAAAACTCATTCGGCAGAACACATCTGTCGCGCTCGCGATGCCTGTCGCGCTCGCGACAGAGACCATAGTCTCTTCGCTGCGCGCACGCGACGGACTTCGCGATCGTGGGAAGGAGAGAAGGGCCCGGCTCTATCGCGCTCGCGACGTTATCGAGCTCGCGACAGAGGGCAAGCATTGCTATCGCGAGGTCGCGATAAGTCGCGTGCTCGCGATAGCACAGGCCAACAATGTGCTCTGTCGCGTTCGCGACGGTTGTCGCGCTCGCGACAGAGAACACACAAGCTATTGCTATCGCGGGCTCGCGACAACGTCGCGTGCTCGCGATGGCACAGCATCAGAATCACCGGTCTCTGTCGCGCTCGCGACAGTGTCGCGATCGCGACAGAGTCATGATTCCGGAAATCTACAGAATTCTGCAGAATCTTTCCTTCCTCATACTCACCTACACACACACGAAACATAACCAAAGGTTTCTTACCTCATCTCCAGCAAGCCACACATCATTGACAACATAAACACAACATCCGTATCAAGAATTTCGATAAAACATACCACTAACAATATCCATATACACAATTTATAGCAACAACATTATTCGTCATTCGTCTCAATCGCACCCAAGTTAAATGCATTCATATATATACGGTACAACATGCCTAGTTTACTCATGAGATCGACACATATCCACACTCATCCATAAACCAACCTTCACGGAGTTATATCTATTATTATTCACTTGATAGATCACCAATTCTTAATCATACTCACAAGTTTTACCAAAGACAACTACTTATATAGTCATTTAATTACCCTAAACATGCATAAAAAGCTGAGGGAAAGGTACGGGATTGATCCGAATCAACCGAGGGCTCAAAAATGAAGAAATAAAGGCTAATATAGGTTTTTCTGTCGCGAGGTCGCGACCCTTGTCGCGATCGCGACAGAGGCTCATCTCAGAACCCGAAAAAAAGACTGCTTACGCCTCCAGACTTGTGTTGCCTAAACCGACCTCTAAAACTCATTTTTAGCCAAAACTTCCTTCTTAACAAATGTTCCCTAGGATGTTAAAGTTCTAATGCAACAAATTTCAGATCAAAAGGACATCTATAACGCCAGATATGATCTCCACAACCCATACTGGTCAGACAACCCGATACAAGTAGAGACACTACGATGTTATCAAAATTTCAGGATCTTAGAGCAATAATTAGCCCAAGGCTATTTCTAAGACTTTTAAAGAAATGGAAGTCATGGTTCTAGTGGCTCAAGAATCACACAATTTAGAGCTCTATAGAGACACCTAGGACAGAAACAATGAACGGAGGTCAAAAGAAAACTGAACAGGATTACTAAAATCACCAAACTCATGCCTTTCAATACCAACCCACATATGCATTTATCTCAAACAAATACATGGATTACTAACACATTTACTAAAATTAAATCATGCATAAACTCATATCAAAGCACTTCAAATTATTGGAAACAAACATAAACACACACTCATGATCCAAGGGGAAATTGGGGTAGAGACAAAACATCCAATTTGAAACACACAAACCACATAGATCCCAAACACTTGCATGCATTCAAAACACACTCCCAAACCTGAAATGAAGCTTCAATCTTCAACCTTCAAAAGCCCACTTTCTCTTTTCCTTTAAGCTTGCTCTTGAAACCCAAAGCTTGCACAAACCCAACCAAGAACACATAAATCAAACCAAACTCAAACATCCAAAACCAGAATTCTAAGAGCGAAAGAAGATGGAGAACCCAAACTCAAACACAAGCACTTACCTCAAAATCCTTCAAAACTCAACCCTAGCTCAAAGATGGAAGAAAACCCACAAGCAAAACTTGAGAGAGCAGAAAATGGAGGTGAGAAAGAGAGAGAGAGGGCGTGAGAAAAGAGAGGGCAAAACTCAAATGGCTTCTACGGGAAGCTACAATTTCCTATTCCCTCTCCACTTCTTTCAATTCCTCATTCAATGCTCCCACCAACCATTGCCACATGGCAAGCTCCTATTGGACCACAATCCCACTCACTTGACTTTTCCACTCTAAGCACCAAACACAAACCACACACAACCATGTCTTGAATAAATATCTTCAAGGCACCAAACACCACTCACACCATATAATTCCTTAAAACCCACTTACATCCTACTCCCATACATTACAAGCACACACTAGATTAATCACAATTAACATACCCTACATCCATACACCACCTGCACACCTTAATATTTCTCCTCTTAACATACTTAATTAATTTCCTTGCACAAAATCCTTAATATCCAAATTTTCCTCTTACACAAATTATGGAAATACCCTTAATACCCCGACTTATCGCGCAAAATTCCGACTAGGCCCTTTTTGGGGTGTTACAGAGTGGGTCCCCAACAACACAACATAACGGCCTCAAGCCTCAACAGCACAAAATAATGCGCTAAAAAAGTCTATTTCTCAAGCAACAAAGTCATAGAAAAATTCTATCCCTATGTGATCATGCAAAGGTTCAGATTAATTGCACCACAAAAATAATAAAGAAATAAATACATAAAGAAAACGGGCAGCATTCTCCCTAAATTTCTAAGGCATCTAAAGCATTCTAATCATTTCTAAGGCTAAAGGAAGAAGAAATGAAGAAAAAATAAATTGAATTAATTTAAAAAAGTAGTTGTTTACTTACTTGTAGTCACGAAGAGTGTAGAAAAACTGAAGATAAAATGAATGTCTGAGCGTCCGGTGGGTGGAGAACGCAAAAAGATGAAGAAATTGCAAAGAAAATGAGAAAGAAGGCTTGAAAATGCAGAAAAAACGCACAAAGAAACATTTTTAAGAGGAAGAATGAAAGTGACAGCGCCGCTGGTCCGTCTGTCACTCGCCCTTATATAGAATTTCGTGACCGACGGGCTGGGCGTCTGTAGGAGCGACCGACGGGCTGGCCGTCTGTCTCTCAATAAATGTGAATTAATGCGCGTGATGAATGCAATGCTGACGTATGCGTCTGCCAGGTGGATCTTTACCGATGGGTAGGCCGTCGGTGACACCTTCCTATAAATTCTTACGAAATTTTGCTCCTCTTGTGTCTCTTCATTTTCCAACATCTTGAGCTTTTTATTCTTCTCAGAATGTCTTCCTCTCTAGCTCAAAGAATGCACCGTATCTTAGATGACAAGCACACTTAGGAAGAAGGTGCCCTTTCCTCTCTGTCTGGGCTGAAATACCTGTGTCGGGTCAAAGTTGATCAGAATCTCCTTCTGGCGGCGACCCACTTCTGGAACCCCCGGTTTCACGTCTTCCGGTACACCTACCAGGAATTGTGCCCTCTGCCTGAAGAGTTAGCTGTCATTCTTGGAGCCTGGTTACCTCCTAGAGCTCTGCCTTGCGTTCCCCGCTGCGGCCTGCTCTAGACCCGGGACATAGCTATGGCCCTGGGCATACCTTCCTCTGAGGCCGTCCGGCTGATTTCTCCGGGCTCTTCCTTTGCTCTAGGGCCACTGATCGAGGCTTTGGATCAGTTTACTGACATCCCCACCTACCGGGTAAGCACCGTATTTCTGTTTTGCATGGTGAACTTCCTCACTGTTGTTCCAGGGGGTTTGACAGGTGACCCCCGCTTGTTCGGAGTTCTGAGCGACTTTCACCTGGGATTATCACCCTTACCACTTATTCTGGCCGAGACCATTCTGGGCTTGGACGCTGTGAGCTCTGGATCCACTACCACTTTTACCGGCAGCCCCTTATTGCTCCAGGTACGTCATTATTTTAAAGGTAGTGCGTCCCTTATGGATTTTCACACTAGCTTTTCTTAGCGGGAGGTGCGTCCTTTCGGATTTTCACACAACCCTGTGCCTTATTTTTGCCTGAAGTAAACCCTACTTACTCCAGCGGCTTTTTCTTTTCTTTTTTCTTCTTTTCTCTCTTTTTTTTTCATATTTGGCTGCAAGAGAAACTGAGGATGCTGTCCGAGCCACCTCCTCAAGTTACCCGACAATACTCGCCAAGCCATTTCCTTCCGCGTTAACAACTGTATGGGGGTGCCACCACTGGTGAAGGCATTACCAGATTTGGCGAGCTATCAGATGACGATATCAGTTTTACGTCTGCCTGGCTCCCACTGTCTCATGTGGTCATTGATGGGCCATCGGGGTGTGTTCCCCTCTGTGGGCTCCGTCGAGCCACCTTCTGCATCACTTCTCGATGTACACGTCAGCTCGGGATGACCCAGGATGTGGTGACGGTTCCCTTATCTTTCCGGGGAGGAGCTCTTTCGGCTGCGTTCGCCTCAAGGTATCATGAGCTGTGGAGCAAGCTGCCGGTGAAGACTGTTATTCCGAGGTTCGACAATCATTCTGTGTCTTCAACCAGCGAATACAAGAAGTGGATCCTTTGTCCAGCATTTGATAACAGGACACGAGGGCTCAAGCATCTGGTCGGCGAGAGCAGCAGTAGGGCTTAGCTTAGCTTACATATGTATTTCTTTTAGTGCTACATTTCTTTTTAATGCAGAACTAGAAAATGACAAAAATGAAAAGAATAATATTCACTCTATTTCACGAAATTGTGTACATTTCCATATAATTTCAGCATACATGATCAGTTTTGACATTTACTCAACCGCGTACGCCCTATTAATACATGAAACCAAATTTTAACAGCATCAACTCCTGTTACCAATCGGCCCTCTCGGGTTTTCACGATCGGACATTTTCTCTCGTGCCTCTAATTTTTACACAGGGTGCCTTTTTCGATTTTCACCCTGTCGAGGCGCCCAATTTTAGCACGGCCGCCTTTTTTCGATTTTTGACCTGCGGGGCATTTTATTCTCTTCTTTTTATTTTGGTCTTTAGCCATGGAACCTTTTGAGTCTGTCGACATTGATCGGCTCTTTGAACTCGTTTCCATCACTATCCGACAAGATTGCAGCTCCTTTAGACAACAGCTTTTTAAGGATATACGGCCCCTCCCAGGTTGGTCTGAATTTACCTCTGATATCTGGTATGCCTGGCCTCATCTGATTGAACACCAAGTCCCCTTCTTTCAGTGGATGCTTTCTCACCTTCTTTCCGAATGTCCTGGCCAATCTCTTCTGGTAAATCAGATTATGACAATAAGCTTTCAGCCTACTCCCATCTAATAAGTTTAAGTGCTGTAGCCTCTGTCGCGCCCATTCGGCCTCCGGAATTTGGGCTTCCATGACCACCCTCAGTGATTTGAGCTCTATCTCAACTGGCAATACTGCTTCCGTCCCGTATACTAGGGAAAATGGCGTAGCGCCCGTAGATGTCCTTACCGTTGTCCTATATCCCCGCAGTGCGAAGGGTAGCTTTTCAGCCTAGTCTTTATAGGTTTGGACCATCTTGGATAGGATCTTTTTCATATTTTTATTAGCGGCCTCTACTGCTCCATTTGCTTGTGGTCGGTAGGGAGAAGATTTAGGATGTTCGACACCATACTTCTCGAGGAGCTTCCTGGTTTCCCCCATGAACTGCACCCCATTGTCAGACACTAAGTGGTGAGGGAGGCCATATCTGCAGATCAGATTCCTCTCTATGAACTTGGCCATATCCCTTGCGTCAATCTTTTTGAAGGATTCTGCTTCTACCCATTTGGTAAAATAGTCAATTGCGACTATGATGTATCTGTGCCCATTGGATGCCGTAGGGCGAATCTCTCCAATAATATCTATCCCCCAAGCAGCAAAAGGCAAAGGTGATGTCAAGTTGTGTAGCTCTGATACTGGCAGGTGTCTTAAATCTGCGTACTATTGGCATAACTGGCATTGCTTGACATATTTCGAGCAATCATTGTCTATCATAAGCCAATAGAAGCCTTGTCTCATGATCTTCTTAGCTAAGGTCAAACCGTTCATGTGAGCCCCACAGACGCCTGCATGGGTCTCCTCCATTACCTTGCGGGCTTCTTTTCCATTCAAGCACCTGAGCTGAATCCCATCCGACTGTCTTTTGTACAACACCCCTTCCAAGGATATGAATTGAGCAGATAGTTTCCAAATCATCCTCTGGTCTTTCTCAGTAGCTTCCTCTGGAAACTCATTGTTTTCCAAGTAATTCATAATGTCAAAGTACCATGGTTTCCCATCTGCCACTTCTACTTCCATTATAGGCTTGATCTCAAAGCTAGGCTTCTCAGAACTCGAAATTAGTACTGGCTTCATAGCTACTCCTTCAGGATTATCCCACATCGACACTAGGGTTGTCAACGCATCAGCTAGATGATTCTCATCTCTCGGTACGAAGTGGAAAGTGCAGGTTTCAAACTGCCCACATACCTCTTTCAAATATTCAACATAGGGTACCAGCCGTTCTTCTTTTACAGCCCACTCACCTCGAATTTGATTAATCACCAAGGATGAGTCACCAAAGACTTCTACATTCTTTGTCCCCAATGCAGCTAAAGCTTCCAACCTGAAAGTGCATGCTTCATATTCGGCTTCATTGTTGGTTGCTTTGTACCTCAGCTTCTTGGCCAAGGGGAGTTTCTCATTATTTGGGGTTGTCAAAATGATTCCAACTCCGGCCCCTCTGTTATTCACTGCCCCGTCGAAGTGCAACTGCCACCCTTGGACAGAAATCGCGACTATACTCTCATCCGAAAAGGTGAACTCGGGAGTGTCTCCTTGAATAGGATGCTCAGCAAGAAATTCGGCTACGGCTCGCCCCTTAATAGTTTTATGAGTGATGTATTGCACATAGAACTCCTGTAGCAAGAGCAGCCACCTCCCCACCTTACCAAGCAAAGATGGTGCTTCCTGCAAATATCTTAACGGATTCTGCTTGGCTACTGCCTGAACTTTGTATGAGTGGAAGTAATGTCTCAGTTTCTTTGATGCCCAAATCACTGCGAGGCAGATTTTTTCTACTTCAGCATATCTTATTTCGTAAGCCAGGAACTTCTTGCTGAGGTAATAAATTGCGAATTCCACCCCAAATTCATCCTCTTGAGCCATCATGGCGCCCACAGAACTGCCCTCTACTGCCAGATACAGGATAAGTGGTTTGACTGGTTGCGGCGACCTTAACACTGGCGGATTCAACAGGTATTCCCTGATGCTGTCAAAGGCTTTCTGGCAGTCTTCGTTCTAGACCACAGGTTGATTCTTTCTAAGCAGTTTAAAAATAGGCTCGCATATTGAAGTGAGCTTGGCAATGAATCGGCTGACGTACTGCAGCTTACCCAGGAAGCTCCTTACATCCTTTTCCTTTTGCGGCACGGGCATCTCTCTGATGGCCTTCACCTTGTCTGGGTCAATTTCTATTCCCCTCTGGCTGACGACATGTCCCAACAGTTTTCCTGAAGTCACTCCGAAAATGCACTTCTTGGGGTTAAGTCACAGATTGTACTTATCAATCCTGGTGAAGAACTTCTCTAGAGCTTCGAAGTGTCCCTCTCGGGTGGCTGATTTGACCATCATGTCATCGACATACACCTCTACCTCGTTGTGGATCAGGTCGCTAAGAATCTTGGTCGCCATCCTCTGGTACGTGGCCCCTGCATTTTTCAGGCCACAAGGCATGACTCGGTAGGCGTAGGTCCCCCATTCTGTGATGAAAGCGGTTTTAACCCGGTCAGCTATTTTGTTCAGGATTTGGTTGTAGCCTACATAACCATCTCCAAAGCTGTACATCACGCAGTTGGCGGCACTATCTATCAACACATCGATATGTGGTAGTGGAAAATCATCTTTAGGGCAGGCCTTGTTCAGATCTCGATAATCTACGAACACCCTGACCTTCCCATTCTTCTTCGCTACAATGACCACATTTGCCAACCATGTAGGATACTGCACTTCAACAAGGAACTTGGCCTTAATCTGCTGCCGAATTTCTTCCTTGACCTTGTCAGCCCATTCTGGCCTGAGCCTTCTCAACTTCTGTTTCATAGGCTTATAGTCTGGATAGGTCGGGATAGCATGTTCTGCTACGTCTCGGTCGATTCCTGGCATGTCCTCATAGGTCCAGGCAAAGACTTTTTCATGTTTTCTTATTATTCTCTCAAAATTTTTTCTCTCATCAGGAGTTATATTTGATGCTATTAGAATTTCTTTCGGATTTTCCGAGGTTCCAACATTAAAAGGCGTTGTATCAGTGGAATCAATGTCAAAAATTGATGGAATATGATCATGTTCATGCATGTTGAAATTATTAGAAACATCGCACAAGTAAGAGAAATCATTTGCCTTATTAATAATATTATAATTGTCATTTACATCATAAAAAAGTTTCAGAATAAAAAGACAGTCTAAGCTAGAGTCTTCTGCCTCTCTAGAGGTTGATGCTGCCGCAGCCTGTTCATTGGCTTCCTGATTCAGTAGAGGCCCTTCAGGTATGCCCGAGGAAATCTTTAAATCCCCCATCTTCAGTTCTATTTCTGCCATCTTCTCTTTCCCTTTCAGCCTGGCAGCTAACATACTCTCGGTGACAACCTCTTCAGGCTCGCATATGTCCCAAGTGATACACTAAGTCATGACCTCTTCATCCCAGAAGTTCTCAGCAGTCTTGATAACCCCGACATCCCAGTTAAATACATCATTGAAGATCTCAAAACCGGGGACAATTCTCCCCTTCACCCATTGCGGCTCATCTTCACCAGTATAAGCGCACACTGAGGATGCTGGTACAAAGCTTTCTGAAATATGAGGGATCTTATCCATCGCCTTCTTCTTGCCAAAACCGCCTCTGTACCCCAGACCCTTTCGATTCTTCTGACCTCGAGTGGTGATCGCAGTCTGCAGCCCTTATGAGTTTCTACCCAAACCAGCCCCAAGGAGATAGTACATCTTCTTCATCATATTAACCACAGCTGGGTTATCCACTGACCCGTGCTCTTCTCTTATCATGGACACGTGGAAGCCACTAAATGGCTGATTAGCAATTTCAAGCGCTGAAACCTGATTCTCCCTGGCTGCCTTGATAGTCACCACCTCCCCTTCATGTGGGAACTTTATCATTTGATGCAGTGTGGATGGCACTCCTCCTAACTTGTGAAACTAGGGTCTCCCGAGCAGGGCTGAGAAGTTAGCTGGAATGGGCAGAACCACAAATTCTACTTCCACCTCAATGGGTCCCGTCTTGACCAGGGTCTTGAATGTTCCCGAGGCTTGCCTTCTTGAATTATCATAGGCTGTGATAGTCAGATCTTATCCACTGAGCATATCCTCATTTAAACGAAAGTCTGAAGAGCTATCAAGGGGCACACATTGATAGAAGACCCGTCGTGCACCATAACGCAAGCGGTGTGCTTATCGTTAATCTGTGCTTTGATGTATAGGGGTCGGTTATGATTGCGGCCTTCGACCGGTAGGTCAGCATCAGAAAAAACCAATCTTTCCTCCGATCCTCCTTTGACTAGACCCAAAAGCTCTGATGGGGAAATTGTAGTGGCAACAGTGGTCTCAACCAAAGCCTCTACTACCTTCTGCCTATGAGAAGGGGACTGTCTCAAGAGATCCCAGATGGATATTTGAGCTACAGTCTTCTTCAACTGCTTAACAATCTGATTCTCCTCTGGCTCTTTTTCCGTTGGCGTCTACGCTGGTTTCGGTACTCTCGTAATCTCAGGGACCACTCTCCCACTTCTTGTCACAACCCCTATCTCTTCTTCATCCTCATCAGATCTCCACAAATCAGGGTTCGTCTTTTCCTCCTCTTCGGCCTCTTCGCCGCTCTCGCTGCTTGACCAACAATTAAGGGTCGCCACGACTGCTCTCTCCTCTCTATCCTCGGAACAATCAACAGCAATACTCTTACCCCCATATAGATCCTGCAGCACGTACCATTCTGACAAGCTAGATCCGATCATAAACACTGGTGGTGGCACGGCGTTATAACCAGGCTTCTTCTCAGACTCCCTCTTCTCAGGGTCAGACATTTGCTTGCTATCAATCAGGTCTTGAATAAAGTTCCTCAGCGCCTTACACTTGTCTGTTAGATGGCCTGAGTGTTAATGAAACACACAAAATTCATTGTCCTTGTGTCCAGGCTTCCCTTGCATCATAGTAGGCCTAGGAGCTAAGGGCTGCAATTTCCCTTCCTTCATTAACCTTCTCAAGACCCAAGACAGTGGTCTTCCTAAGTTCGAAAACTACCTCTGGGTAGTTGCTTCAGTAGCAGAAACCTCAACAGTTCTTCTGGTGCTACCACTGAGAACAGCTGGCCTACTGGTTCCTTGACCGGGGTTAGCCCTTTTTGCAAAATTATCATTGTTAGCTTTCCGAGCCAAGAACTCTCCCTCCGCTTCAATGGCTATATCCTTGAGAGACTCCCAGTCCTTCAACCCTTTCATCTTCAAACCATCCTTCAAGTATGGGCTTGCGTTCTTGATAAACAAACGGATCTGGTCTTGGGTGTCTGGCTTCCTCCGCATTTCCATTACTCGGTTTTGCCAGCGGGTGAGATAATCATGAAAAGATTCCCCGGCCTTCTGCTGGGGCAGTTCAAGATCTTTAAGAGTCACCTCCATCCTGGTGTTGTAATCATACTGTCTCAAAAACTCCTCCGTGAGCAGATCCCAGTCTTCTTTAGTCCGACGATCAAGACTATGATACCAGTCGATGGCATGAGCGGTCAGACTCAGACAAAAGTATTCCACCTTCTGCTTCTTAGACAACATGGTCCCTTTCATGACCAGAGAGTATTGCTTCACATGATCAGTCGGGTCAGAAGTACCATCAAATTTCGGCACGTCTGGCATCTTGAAGTTGTAAGGAATCGAGTCTTCTCCCTCCAATTCCCTATCCTCTGGATTCATTCCCTGACCTCTACTCAGCATACGGGCCATGGCTTCAAACCTCTCTTCCATCTTTTTTAGAATGAAATCATCGTTCTGAGGTGCCTTCCCTCTCTCAGATGCAATGCTCATCTTGTCATCTTCGATATCCCTATCATCATCAATCCTCAGGGCTGGTCTTCTTCTCTGCTCTCCCGGAGCTACCGACCTCAACTCTATGGGTGGCGGCCGAACGGGCTCTTCTCGTCTCTCAGCTCTTTCTTCCTCTGGCTCATTCTGTCTCACAGGAGGAGGAGGAGGATTTTGCGGAGCATTCTGTTGTGCCAGAGCAGCCAACATATTCATCATCCTGCCCTCAAATTCCTCAAATCTTCGGCCCACCTCTTCTGCAATTATGGCCCTGGTGGCATCATCCCCCCTAGGCGAGTTTGCCATCTCAGATACGGTACAGCTGACTTCTGGTAAAATTTCTGGTAGGCCCTCTCTATCTGACAGTTCAGAAGTAGGAACTCGGATCAATCGTCCGGTAGGTGATCTAGTCCACCTGGGCAGATCTATGATGGCTGCAGGGACAAGGCGTTAGATATGATGCATGGAATGCAGGTCTGATGCATGGTCATGGTATGCAACATTCACAATACACAAGCAAGCAAGTAGGTCCTTCCACCCTTATTTCTCCCACACACGTGGTCGTGCAGTCTCTTTCCTAGGCGAGATTAGCCCAAGGGTCAATGAGGGACCCAATGGACACGCATGGTGCACGGCGAAAAATAGGCAGCATGACACTCCTATGCTAAAGTACAAGCGAATGGATAATGATCATCATGTATTTGGACGTTCCAAAAATTTCGACATGGCCCTACTGGGGCATGATAGCCTTTGGCTAGGTTACCAAGCGAGACATTTGGACTCACCCAATGCATGAGGATCCATACAGCAAGCATGGATTTAGGGTTCATATCACCTGTGGGAAGTAACTACGGCCATTACATGAGCTTTAGATAAGGGAGATGTTTCTTTAAGGCTACCCAAGCATGATCCCTACCAACAGGTCTAGCTCATCACGAGCATAATGACCGACCGGATCATCATTTTGATATACCATTGAGGTACGAGGCTTGGGCTGGTGATTATCCTTAACACTTCCCCAAATTGAGTGAAAATGGGGTCGTGCTTCAGGAACGCACCAGGGCTAATAGAGGGACCAAACTAGCATATTCTAAAGCTCTAATGAGATGTAATACGAATTTGAGAGAAAGCAAATTTATGAATTAAATTTTAATCATAAATGTTAAACGAGGTATTTTCAAATTAAAATCTCGAACCATATCATCCCCAGTGGAGTCGCCACTGTGATGCGCGCCGGATCCCCGCGGCAGCCCATGCGACCGCCCGCTTAAGGGCAATCGGAGCATTTGTGGGTCCGTTGACAGCTTGCAATAAATCGCAAGTGCGTCTATGTTGGGCAACAAGGAGGTTTCATGGAGTCACCACCAAATAGAACATTGGGAAAGTTTCTCTCGCCTCGGAGAGCCTAAGACTGCGCTTAGTATCCATTTTGTGCCAACCAGAGGGGTCTTGGAGGGTAAACCTCTCGCCCTAAGGAGCCTAGGATTAACGCCAGAGTCTCGTGACACAAGAGGTGTCTTGGAGGGTAAACCTCTCACCTCTTTGAGCCCAAACACCAGAGCTGGGTTCAGGATTTCTCATCTATTTCTACCTCAATTATTTTATGATCAAATTTTAATTATCATTAATTCGTTCTCTCTCCACACGATGCAATTGATTAAAGACGCATTTATTCATATTTGGAAAGCCATAAATAGGCAGGTAAATAGTGAAAGAAATAAATTACAATAATAAAAGGAGCGGAATACAACTCCCTTTTATAAATGTGCGATACATACATGAACCGGGGCATCGCTTATTTTGAGGACTTTGGTCCTTGCATGCAGCATTATTAAAATTGGATGTTTTTATTGTGAGGATTTTTGTTGGATAAAATAGGACATTGGGTCCTTAAGTTTATGAAAACCTCATTTTATTGAATATAAAATATTGATCAATTTTTATACATAACGAGATACAAAAAGGGTATATTCATGTGCATAAAATAATTAATGAATAAATGAATGAAGGAGATAACCAAGAAAGTTAGAAAACTAAACCGGACGAAATCCCCCTAGTGTGGTAGATAGTCCCTCGAGCTCAGGATAATCCAAGGAAATCAGTATGTGCTCACAGAAAGTTAAAAGATGTCAATATATATGAAAACTCAACATAAATAGAGGCAAAAATCTAAAAAGGAATAGAAAAAGATTCGAAAATGTGGAGACAGGACCCAGCGACGGCCTCTGTTGGGTGACCGATGAGCGTCAGTTAAAATGACCGATATGTCCGTCGCTCACTCAAGAGAGAGGGCGTCTGTGAGTGGGGTGACCGACGGGCGTCGGTCAAGAAGATTACCCGTCGGTCACCACTGTCTCCGAAAATAAACAGTGAAAAAACTCTCTTTTGGAGCAAAAACGGGTTTTTATTAAAAAATGAGATGAAAATAGTCAAAATAGAGGAAGATAATAGCAAAAAGTTGAAAGAACAACAAAATAAGGAGCAAAGATGAAATGATATGGAGAATGAGTCCGGAATACTTACCCTCAGATAATCCTTTAATGATATTCTTGATGTTGATTAGACCCCCGCGCGTTCCACGAGAAGCAAAGTGAAGGATCGAAAAAAGGAAAATAGATTATTTCCTCCTCAACCCCTCAAAAGATTGACTTTGGAATCAAAATTTAAAGAAAACTAATTAGTTTTAGTTCCTTTTTAATGATTTGATCCTCTAATGAAAAGAAATTCTTTGATGAATGTGTTTGCTGGAAGAGAGAAAAAATGTGCTTGAATTTTGGCAGAGTTTCCCCTCTTGAAAATTTTTAGAACCCTTTTTAAGAGAAAATCCGAAGCATTTATAAGCCAGGAACGACCGACGGGCGTCGATTTGTGGAGACGGGCATCGGAAGAATCCTTCTGACACAAGGATTCATTCGACGGCCCTGCCATTTCCACCGACGGGCGTCGGAAAGGTTGCGTGCTCCGGGAAATCAGGCGGCGTGCCCGAAAGAGGCGGTGCATTCCGACAGGCATCGAAAAATACCACAGGCCGTCTGTGACCCTAAGCGACGGGCTGACCCTCACAGACGGGCTGGCCGTCTGTGGAAGAGAAAAACCTTTTTGACTCGAAAATTCCCTGTTTTCTCCCCCTCTGCCTATGAAAGGTGAAAAGACTCATTTCTCGTGGAGCATGGAACTAAAACCTCCAAATCCAAACCATTTATACAGGCTTGGATACTGATTTCATCACGGGATAATCTCTGATCCGAACCGCTCCGGGACAAGGTGCTTACACATACTTATAGCATATTCATGTACAACTACTAGCTTTTCATGTGCCCTTGTAAATTCATATAAGCATCTCTGGTACAATAGTCATGTACTTCTATTAGCATTTCCTGTAATTCATTTACATATAACATCTCATATACATATAGCAACAATTAATAGCCTGACTCATAACGTAATTGGATACGGGTACATATAGATACCAAGTAACGGTACCAAAACATCTAGAGACAAAAGTCTCGAATCATAGGGAGACCGGAGTCTCAATTCATCTAGATACTAGTAAGTATCAACATCTAGACATCCGTCGATGCCAAACATATAAACACCCATTGGTGCCAAACATCTAGACACCCGTCAGTGCCAAACATCTAGCAGCTACAAATCATCTAACCCTTTATAGGCATGCCCATCTATCCACTTCTACGAACAACTCAGGCTTTGAATAAATACTCTATACATTTGTCCATATACATTACTTATATTCAACTACCATGTTATACTATTACTCATACAACTCAATAAATCCATGTATAAACTTTACATAACTATAAACATGTTCATATAGTTCAACATACAAATACACAATCCATTATTCATTTCCACATCACATTTATATACATATTCATATGTTAAACACATTAGAATTCTCAAATAATGTATTTAAACTAGTTTAGATTCCATTTGGCATACATATGCAACATTTGATGATGTTTAACAAAGAAACTTGACTACAGGCTTATTAGTTTATTCATTCATTACGCATTCATTCTCATGGCATCATTCATTTGCATGTTATTCAATATTTATTCGCATAATGTTATTCATTCTTATGGTAATGTTCATTTGCATTGTGATATTCATTCGCATAGTACTATTCAATCACATAGCAATCTTTGTTCGCATAGCATCACCACATTAAGCACGTTCACATCCAATCATGCCTTGTATACACACATGACTTGATAAATATATTATCATTCCATTATTAAACTATTATGCCATAGCATCATTTAAATGTAATTGCATTTGGAAAATATTCATATACTCATTTTATAATATTAGACATGAGTTGGACCAGCTATAGGAACTTGTAGTGGAGTTCAGGTGCATTTCGGGAAGAAAAACACCTTAAATACACAAAACAGGGAAGGGTCACGGTGGCAACAATTTCATTGTGATCGTGACGTCTAATTACATGCAATTCTGCCTCTTCAGACATTTGTCATGGTGGCAACCATTTTGGTTGTGACCGTGACATACCAAAGGAAGCAAAACAGAAGCAGAATCTTAGGACTGCTTCACACCACAATTTTGTACAGCCTAAACCGATGTCTTACACTCAATATTAGGCAAAGATCGCTCTTAAAATTTTTTTCTAGGGATCTTAATGTTCAAATGGGACAAGTTTCAAGTCATTTGGATTTAAAATTAAGGAGTTATGGCCAAAGGAACACAACTGGTTCCAGAAGCCCTCCTACAGAATTTTAACTACACTTATGGTTAATTTTGAAGACCTTAGAATCCTCAAATAAATAGAGATATTTTTACAACATTTATAGTCACAGATCTTATGGTTATAATCCAATTGGTCTCATCCCATTTAGAGTTGTAAAACTCAATTGACACTATAAACAAGTCACGGGGGTCAATATAGGTTCCAAAGTCAATTTGACACAATCAATCTTGTCAAGCTTCAAAATAACAAACTTGGCCAAACAAAATCACCAAATTCAAATTATAATTCCTATACACATATATGAAAATTTAGACATAGTCAAATTCTCAGTACATGCCATTATCCATGAATTGCACACCCAATATCCACATCTCTGAAATTAGGGTTCTGCTTGTTCTTTATTATGCACATGCTAGATTTCCATTCTCATCACATAGCATTTATAACACTTCAATTATATTTCATCACATGGCACATAATCATGCTCAATATCTCAAATCTCATATTCATTAATCAATTACACATCAAGGTCAAACTAATCAACATACATGCTCAAGTAAAATTAACATATAAACACATATATCCCAAACCTCAAAAGCAGGTTGCTATACACTCTCTCACTATCTAAAGCTTCTCCTTGCCTTTAACTCTTCTCTTATCCAAGAATTCTTACAAATCAATCAAAATACACTCTCTTAGTCCATTACTCAAATCACTCAAAATCCAAATCCAAATCAGAAAAGGGTAGAAGAAAAAATACACATTCTATGAACCACACTTACCTTCTTAATTCACTTCTTCAAATCAATCCAACCAAATTCTCAAATTCAATTGAAAAAAAACCAAAGTTATCTTAGTGAAATGAAGAAGAAATGAGCTTAGAGATAGAAAAGAGGAATGGCCAGACTCAAGTGAACCACCAAAATGCCAAATTCTGCCTCTCACTCAACTATGTATTACATGTAAAGTCTAGGTGGCATTTCTAGCTTTTGCCACTAAGCAGCTCTACATGCCACTTGTCCATTTCCAGCCACATGTCCAATCTTAATACAAACTTCCCACTACGTCCTTGGCAAACTTCTCTTTAATCCCTCATCAAAATTCTTTCTTCCAAATACTTTCAATTTCTTTCAATTTCATCCTCACAAGTACCATAACTCATACTTGCACAATCTCTCTTATACCCTTACTATACAATTGACACTCCAATCTGACTAGGGTACACTTTGGGGTATTACACTCCATAAATGCTATCGCCTACTTCACTAAGTGGATAGAAGCCAGCTCCTTCAAGAAAGTCGATGCTCGAGGTATGGACAAGTTCATCGAAAGAAATTTGATATGTCGATTTGGCCCCCTGTACCACGTAGGGTTCAAGGACGGAAAGGCAGTTTATGGCTAAGGCTAGAGAGCTTCTCCAGAGGTATGGCATTAAAGACCACCAGTCCTCTCTGTGTTTCCCTCAAACTAATGGGAAAAGAGAGGCTGCTAACAAGAAGTTCTTGGTCAAGATGGTTCGAAACTATAAAGATTGGGTAGAGAAATGGCCTTTTGCACTTCGAGGCTATAGAACCACGGTCGGAACCTCTACAAGAGTCACCTTTTATTCCTCAATATATGGAGCATAAGCAATATGGCCAGTCGAAGTAGAGCTCAAATCTTTAAGGGCAGTCATGGAAGCCCAGATTCTAGAAGCTGACTGGGCGCAGTAACGACAGTAGTAGTTAAACACGTAAGATAAGTGTAGACACCGGGTCCTGAGTCCGGTATAAAATGGCAATGGTAATTTTAGATCCTTGATAATTTCCTCCAAAAAAAATTAATATATATATAATATATATAAATATGTGTATGTGTAAAATTAATTAGTTAATGTTGTTTGTTAATTAATTAGTTAATCAGTTAATATTATTGTATTAATTAAAGTGCATGTATAATTAAAGATTAAAGTGTATAATTAATTAGATAAATATATATATATATATATATATGTGATAATTTAAATGGATTAAATGTTTAATTAGTTAGATAAATTATAAATTAAGTTGATTAATTATATTAATATGTAATGTTTAATTATATTATGTGTTGGTTTAATTAAATTAGTATGTGTGTGTATTAATTTAAATTAAGTGAGATTAATTAACAAAAGAAGAAAAGGAGGGAAATTGAGGAAATGACTATTGTGCCCTTAACCCTAGTTTGAGGGTGTATAAAAAGAAAATGATGAGTAAAAAGAGAGGGGGGTCGGCAGATCAAAAGAAAGAGAAGCAAAAGAAAGAAAGGAAAAGAAAGAAAAAGGAAAGAAAAAGAAAGGAAAGAAGAGAGGAAGAGCAGACCCAGGAACCCAACGCCGGACCGGAGAGAAGAAAAAGGAGAAAGGAGAGAGGGAGAAGGCGTCGCCTCCGCCGGCCACCTCCGACGCCGGATTCAGGCACGCGCCCCACCGGAAGGACCACCACATCCGGGCGCACCCATTCGTCGCCGCCGCTTCTCCATCGGACTCCGGCAACCGGTGCGTGAGGGAGAAGGATCCGGACCGCTTTATCGCATTTTCCGGCGACGGTGGACCTCCGATCGGCGCGTGGACACCGGATCTGGACTCCCGACGAGGCGATCTACGAGGCGGTGAGGGAGGTGCCGTCAACCGCCGCTCCGGCCAATCTCCGGCGAGGGAAATCCGGTAAGCCCATTTTATATTAATTTATTTTAATATATTATTAATTAATATTATTATTTATTTATTTATTATTATTATTATTAATATTTATTTAATTTCTGAATTATTAATATTATTATTATTATTATATTTATTTATTTAATTTCTGATTTATTATTATTATTATTATTATTATTATTATCACTATAATATTATTATTATATTTATTCATTATTCTGATTTTTTATTATTATTATTATTATTTATTATTGTTATTATTTATATTATTTAATATTATTATGTTAATATTATTATTATTATTATTATTATTATTATCATTGATATTATTATTATTATTGTCTAATTTGTGTTAATTTTATGTTGATGTTATTATTTAATTGATTTGTGATTATTTAATTTTATGTATTATTATTATTATCATTATTGATTATTGTTAGAATTTAGTTATTTATTTATGTATTCATTTATTTATTTATTTAGAAATATGTAATTATTATTTTATGTATTTGTGGTCTGTAATAATAAAATGATTTTCGACCGCTACTAAAAAGAACCACCACACAAATGTTTCCCACTAAAAAGAATGTTTGCTAAATAAAATTGGACCAATGTCCTATTTTTACCCAATAAAATCATCACGTAAAAATGATTTTCCATAATGAATACACGCGGGGACCAAAGTCCTCAAAATAAATGAATAACCCGTTTTATGCATGTATAGCACATTTATAAATGGGAGTTGTATTCCGCTCCTAGTATTATTGTAATTTATTTGATTTAATCCTTTATTATTTTATTTATTTGTTTATCTATTATTTTAAATACGTGAATAAATTGTGCTTTAACCAAGCTTGCCTTGTGTGGAGAGAGAGCGAACTAATAAATTCAAAACTCAATTTTAAACTTAATCAAGGTACGAATAAATGAGAAGTCCCGAACCCTGCTCTGGTCTTTGGGCTCAAGAGGCTAGAGGTTATCCTCTAAGACACCTCTTGTGTCACGAGACTTAGACGTTAATCCTAGGCCTCATGGCCCAATATGGATAAAATGCGCAAGTCTTAGGCTCTCCGAGGCGAGAGAAACTTTCCCAATGTTCTATTGGGTGGCGACTCCATGAAACCTCTTTGTTGCCCAACATAGACGCACTTGCGATTTATCGCAAGCTGTTGACGGACCCACAATTGCCCCGATCGCCCACGTGCGGGCGGTCCGAACGGGCGGCCGCGGGGATCCGGCGCGCGTCACAGTGGCGACTCCGCTGGGGACGTATTTGAGACTTTGATTCGAAAGTATCTTGATTAAAATTTACAATTGAGTTTTAGTTTATAAAATTCGCTTTCTCTCAAAATTGCATTGCATATCACTAGAGCTTTAGAATACGCTAGTTTGGTCCCTCTTTTAGCTCCGGTGCGTTCCTGAAGCACGACCTCATTTTCACTCAATTTGGGGAAGTGTTAAGGATAATCACCAGCCCAAGTCTCGTACCTCGTGGTATATAAAATGGTGACCCGATCGGTCGTTATGCTCGTGATGAGCTAGACCCGTCGGCAGGGATCAAGCTTGGGTAGCCTTAAAGTAACACCACCTTTTGACCAAAGCTCATGTAATGGCAATAGAAATCTCCCCTAGGTGACATGTACCATAATATCGTGCTTGCTATTTGGGCCGTCATATACTGAACAAAATCAATTGAATCAGATGATTTTCATCAAAGGCTTTCATGCCCCGATGGGCTTATCTTGATTGAATCGAATTGTTTAAATATATAATGGCCAAACATCCATGCGCATGTGCTTTAAATTAAGAGTTGTTATGCTGCCGGCTTCTCACTGTGCACTATACGCGTCCATTGGGTTCCCTGTTAACCCTTGGATAAAGCCCACCTAGGAAAGACCGCACGACCCCGTGTGTGGGAGAAATAAGGTTGGAAGGATGTACCTACTTGCATGTGGCTGTGAATGCTGCACAACATGCACATACATCACATGTCATCCATGTCAAAAAAAAATCAATAAAAAAAAATATATATATATATATAAAAAAATAAAAAAATATATATATAAAATGAAAAAATATAAAAAATAAAAAATACATTTCATATTGTGTGTATATATCCTTTTGCCTGCATATTATTTTTCACATACATATACAATCACGTGTATATTTATTTTCATGCATTGCATCGCATAATTACAATTTATCGATTTTTTCACTTCATCTGCACAATTCACGATCATGCATTGTATATTGCCATACACGCATCATACTAACAATTTAAATTTTTAGCCATCATAAATTCATCCAAGTGGGTTAGAGTTCCCCGACGGTCGATTAGTAAGAACAGACTCGCCCTTTGGATTGCTCGAATTAGTGCTTGATTGGGATCTCGAGACACTCTCAGCATTTAGTACCTCATCCTCATGATTCACGAGTACCTACTATTCCACAACCATCTGTTGATCCACAACAACTGATAGCCCATACTGGGGGCAAGCCGAACCACTTGGTGGAGAGACTCTTTTTATTTGCAATGCTCATCAGCCTATTAATTAGCATGGAGCTGCGACACTTATTGAGCCAAGAAGGGCAAGAGTTCATAATCCCGAGGAGGATTTTGTGGAAGATGAGATTGAGGACATAGCAGTCCAACAACGCTGGCCGGTTAATAGATCAATGCTAAATTCTGAGGGATTGAATTCAAGATCTTATCAACAATAAAGAAACTGTTGACCCAGAGAAGGGGAAATAAAAGCTGATGACAGATGAACAACATGGGTTGCAGTGCTTGCTTCGCTAGGAGTTGTCTTTACATTTGAGCTTGTCAAATAATGATGTATGCAGTACTGGTCATTTCAATTATGTTTTTGCGTACTTGTATATTATTTCTAATGATTTCATTTCTTATGATCATGATATATTCATTCATTTTGACATTAATTCAATTAATACTACTGCATTTAATCTTGGAACTTTGGGAAATCCAAATAAAATCTTGATGGCATATGATATAACTCCTGAAGAGAGAGAGAGTCAAAGAGAAAAATAAGAAAGGAAAAACTAGTTGCAATTAGGAGATTGGATGAAAACTCACTAAGAGCACTAGAACCTTTCTGATTACCCGTCGAAGCGATCTCTGGATAAGACAGGATCTGGAAAATGATTTAGGCAATCTTTTCTTTGTATAGCTCTCTAAATGACTATTTCCTACCCTTATTCTGCAATCGCTTGCTAGCCCATTGAGCCTTTATGCAGGTATGCTGAATCCGTACCAATTTTGTTGTTACACACATTAAAACTACCCCCTCGCCTAAAATGATTTTGGCTTCCCCTTAGAAGAGTGGCCGCTCTAAAACTGATGGATGTACATTTGAACAATTCTTTGGACTACTAAAAAAAAAATTACCTTGATAAGAGCAAGTTCAGACTTTGAAAAGAGGGTTTAGTCATGCATGAAAGGCATGAGCTCAAAAAAAGAGAAGTGAAAGCAAGAAAAAGAAAAAGAAAAATGAAAAATGAAAAATCCAAAAAGAAAAATGAATCAAAAATGAAAGAAAAAAAAAGAGAAAAAAGAAGAATAAAAAATGAGAGCTCAAAATAGTGACTAGTTTCAATGATTGCCCTTCTGATCTCAAGGAGCTAGAATGTTATCGAGCCCCAATTCAAGAACACTTTTGAGCCGAGAACGGTTCATCCATCAGTCGAGAAAATATCGCGGCCATTCTTCTCTAGCGACCTGATCTTTCTTTGGCAGCCATCTATCCAAGCCTAACATTACAACCAAAGTAAGACCTTTTGATTCTGAGTTCAGTCTTATCCAATTAGCGGAGATGACCTTCTAAGAAGGTTTGGTACGTAAGAAGAGGCATATGGTGTTTCTTGAGCTTCAAGCGAGAAGCCATGAGTGCATTCATGCATTCGAGTTAAGTCTCGTCTCCAACATTGCTTCTAGAATTTGCATTCAAAAGATTAAATGAGAGCAGAGAGAAAATATTCAATCATGAGAATAAAAAAGAGAGCAGATTGATAACAGGAGTTTGATGCTTTCAAGATCTATCCCGAGATTGGATGAGGTTTTGTATCTTGAGATTAATGCCAAATAATGATCATATATTATGAAATCAAATTGAAATATGTGCATTTATGCAATGGTATTGATGTAACCAGAATAGTTCATCTGATGTACAAAAAAAGAAAAAAAGAAAAAAGAAAAAAGAAAAAATGGCCGTTAGAGATGAAAACTGTAATTGGCGCTCTAAGCAAAAGTTAGGCCGAAGGACAGGGTGAAAACCTGGAAGCAGGCAGTCTGTCCTAAAAAAAAATAAAAAAAAAAAAAAGAAAAAGCCGTTGGATTGGGTTGGGTCCATTCCAGGCAAAAATAAGGCACAGGGTCATGTGAAAATCCGGAAGGACGCATTTTTCGCCAAGAAAAGCTAGTGTGAAAATCCACAAGGGATGAACTACCTTAAAATAATGACTACAGGTTTCAGACGAGAACCTCATGATCCCCAAAGAGCATGAAATTCAAAGGCAATTCCAGAAGGCGCTGATCTTACTGCAAGTTGCAATCAAATCGGCTGTCGCCTCCAAATCCACTTAGGTGAATTTTTATACTGCATTGCTGCATACACATGCTAACGAATTTTTTCTGCATATTTGCCTTTCTAAGTCTCGCAGAAAAAGAGACTCGAATACGGACACCGGCAGAACCCGAGTGACGACATCATTCTATCAAGACAAGCAACCCAAGACCTCTCAGGGGGCAGTTATCAAATCTTAAAGCCCTTCGAGGAGGCAAAACGTGAAGTCCTTTGAGGAGGCAAATCTCGAAGCCCTCTGAAGAGGCCGATTACACAAGCTCCCTAAGGAGACAAGTCCCATACAACATCATGCATACAATTTCTTGTGTATATTTTATGCATTTGATTTTGCAGAAAATATTGAATGACCGCTCAGAAGGGCAGTCCAGGAGGACACCCGATCCGGAAAGACATCCATTTCAGAAGAACAACATCAGCACTTTGTAAGTCTGGAGCAGACTCGGTGCAGCTCAAGAGAGCAACCCCCGCGTTTTGTAAGTCTGGAGCAGACTCGGCGCATCATCATCATCAGCACTTTGTAAGTCTGGAGCAGACTCGGTGCAGCTCAAGAGAGCAACCCTCGCACTTTGAATCTTGGTAGCGATTCAGTGCAAACACTTCGAATCTTGGTAGCGATTCAGTGTAGTTCGCGCTTTGTAAGTCTGGAGCAGACTCGGTGCAGCTCAAGAGAGCAACCCTCGCACTTTGAATCTTGGTAGCGATTCAGTGCAAACACTTCGAATCTTGGTAGCGATTCAGTGTAGTTCGCGCTTTGTAAGTCTGGAGCAGACTCGGTGCAGCTCAAGAGAGCAACCCTCGCACTTTGAATCTTTGTAGCGATTCAGTGCAAACACTTCGAATCTTGGTAGCGATTCAGTGTAGTTTGCGCTTTGTAAGTCTGGAGCAGACTCGGCGCACTCACCACATCATCAAAGTCCTCTGAGGAGGCAAAATTCTCAAAGTCCTCTGAGGAGGCAAAATTCTCAAAGTCCTCTGAGGAGGCAAATTCTCAAAGTCCTCTGAGGAGGCAAAATTCTCAAAGTCCTCTGAGGAGGCAAAATCCCAAAGTCCTCTGAGGAGGCAAAATCTCAAAGTCCTCTGAGGAGGCAAAATTCTCAAAGTCCTCTGAGGAGGCAAATTCTCGAAGTCCTCTGAGGAGGCAAAATTCTCAAAGTCCTCTGAGGAGGCAAATTCTCGAAGTCCTCTGAGGAGGCAAAATTCTCAAAGTCCTCTGAGGAGGCAAATTCTCGATGTCCTCTGAGGAGGCAAAATTCTCGAAGTCCTCTGAGGAGGCAAAATCTCGAAGTTCTCTGAGGAGGCAAAATTCTCGAAGTCCTCTGAGGAGGCAAAATTCTCAAAGTCCTCTGAGGAGGCAAAATTCTCAAAGTCCTCTGAGGAGGCAAAATCCCAAAGTCCTCTGAGGAGACAAAATCTCAAAGTCCTCTGAGGAGGCAAAATCTCAAAGTCCTCTGATGAGGCAAAATCCTCAAAGTCCTCTGAGGAGGAAAATTCTCGAAGCCCTCTGAGGAGGCAAAATATCTCGAAGCCCTCTGAGGAGGCAAAACATCTCAAAGCCCTCTGAGGAGGCATCTCTTTATCCCACTCCCGGCAAGAAGGTAGGGTCTCCGCCACAGGTATGTAATCCCCTCTCTCTTCCTCCTTGAATTTTGGCTCACCTAGGTGTCTATGCACTAGCTTCTCCAAAATTGGGGGCAACTGTAGACACCGGGTCCTGAGTCCGGTATAAAATGGCAATGGTAATTTTAGATCCTTGATAATTTCCTCCAAAAAAAATTAATATATATATAATATATATAAATATGTGTATGTGTAAAATTAATTAGTTAATGTTGTTTGTTAATTAATTAGTTAATTAATTAATTAGTTAATCAGTTAATATTATTGTATTAATTAAAGTGCATGTATAATTAAAGAAAGTGTATAATTAATTAGATAAATATATATATATATATATATATGTGATAATTTAAATGGATTAAATGTTTAATTAGTTAGATAAATTATAAATTAAGTTGATTAATTATATTAATATGTAATGTTTAATTATATTATGTGTTGGTTTAATTAAATTAGTATGTGTGTGTATTAATTTAAATTAAGTGAGATTAATTAACAAAAGAAGAAAAGGAGGGAAATTGAGGAAATGACTATTGTGCCCTTAACCCTAGTTTGAGGATGTATAAAAAGAAAATGATGAGTAAAAAGAGAGGGGGGTCGGCAGATCAAAAGAAAGAGAAGCAAAAGAAAGAAAGGAAAAGAAAGAAAAAGGAAAGAAAACGAAAGGAAAGAAGAGAGGAAGAGCAGACCCAGGAACCCAACGCCGGACCGGAGAGAAGAAAAAGGAGAAAGGAGAGAGGGAGAAGGCGTCGCCTCCGCCGGCCACCTCCGACGCCGGATTCAGGCACGCGCCCCACCGGAAGGACCACCACATCCGGGCGCACCCATTCGTCGCCGCCGCTTCTCCATCGGACTCCGGCAACCGGCGCGTGAGGGAGAAGGATCCGGACCGCTTTATCGTGTTTTTCGGCGACGGTGGACCTCCGATCGGCGCGTGGACACCGGATCTGGACTCCCGACGAGGCGATCTACGAGGCGGTGAGGGAGGTGCCGTCAACCGCCGCTCCGGCCAATCTCCGGCGAGGGAAATCCGGTAAGCCCATTTTATATTAATTTATTTTAATATATTATTAATTAATATTAATTAATATTATTATTTATTTATTTATTATTATTATTAATATTTATTTAATTTCTGAATTATTAATATTATTATTATTATTATTATTATTATTATTATTATATTTATTTAATTTCTGATTTATTATTATTATTATTATTATTATTATCATTATAATATTATTATTATATTTATTCATTATTTTGATTTTTTATTATTATTATTATTATTTATTATTGTTATTATTTATATTTATTTAATATTATTATGTTAATATTATTATTATTATTATTATTATTATTATTATCATTGATATTATTATTATTATTGTCTAATTTGTGTTAATTTTATGTTGATGTTATTATTTAATTGATTTGTGATTATTTAATTTTATGTATTATTATTATTATCATTATTGATTATTGTTAGAATTTAGTTATTTATTTATGTATTCATTTATTTATTTATTTAGAAATATGTAATTATTATTTTATGTATTTGTGGTCTGTAATAATAAAATGATTTTCGACCGCTACTAAAAAGAACCACCACACAAATGTTTCCCGCTAAAAAGAATGTTTGCTAAATAAAATTGGACCAATGTCCTATTTTTACCCAATAAAATCATCACGTAAAAATGATTTTCCATAATGAATACACGCGGGGACCAAAGTCCTCAAAATAAATGAATAACCCGTTTTATGCATGTATAGCACATTTATAAATGGGAGTTGTATTCCGCTCCTAGTATTATTGTAATTTATTTGATTTAATCCTTTATTATTTTATTTATTTGTTTATCTATTGTTTTAAATACGTGAATAAATTGTGCTTTAACCAAGCTTGCCTTGTGTGGAGAGAGAGCGAACTAATAAATTCAAAACTCAATTTTAAACTTAATTAAGGTACGAATAAATGAGAAGTCCCGAACCCTGCTCTGGTCTTTGGGCTCAAGAGGCTAGAGGTTATCCTCTAAGACACCTCTTGTGTCACGAGACTTAGACGTTAATCCTAGGCCTCATGGCCCAATATGGATAAAATGCGCAAGTCTTAGGCTCTCCGAGGCGAGAGAAACTTTCCCAATGTTCTATTGGGTGGCGACTCCATGAAACCTCTTTGTTGCCCAACATAGACGCACTTGCGATTTATCGCAAGCTGTTGACGGACCCACAATTGCCCCGATCGCCCACGTGCGGGCGGTCCGAACGGGCGGCCGCGGGGATCCGGCGCGCGTCACAATAAGGATAGGCCATGGGATTACTATCACAGTCAAATCTATCAGAAAAGACTTGCTCAATCATTTGGAAAAAAGGATCAAAAAACACCCGCTGGAAAGGGGAGATTCAGTCCCCAAGCAAATAAAACCAAGCATTCTTGACATACGGGGTAAATTCAGGCTAACATGGGAAGGTTTGTTCTTAAGAGGTTAATATCCAAAGGAGCAGCAACTCTAACAGACAGCAAGGGAAGCAAGTTCAGAGAATCGGTCAGCATCGACAGACCTAAGAGGTTCCATGGCTAAAGACTAAAAATCAAAAGAAGAGAATAAATGCCCCGCGGGTTGAAAATCGAAAAAAGGATGCCTTGCTAAAATTGGGTGCCTCGTCAGGGTGAAAACTAAAAAAAGGCACTCTGGGCAAAAATTAAAGGCTTGAGAGAAAATTTCCAATTAAGAAAATTCGAAAGGGCTGATTGGAAACAGGAGTTTTGATGCTTTCAAGATCCATTTTGAGATTAAATGTGATTTTGCATTTTGAATCTACGTTAAATGGTGATCGTGTATGGAGAAATCTTGCTGAAACGCGCACAATCTTTGCAAATATATAAAACAAAAGCAGTTCAACTCATGTATTCATCATTTCCTAGTTCCATAATAAAAAGAGAAACACCATTCATTATTGAGTGTGTTAAATCTAAATGGCTATACTCTGCTCCTGCTCGCACTATCCAGATGCTTCAGCCGATTCATCCTGTTATCAACTATGAAATAAATCCTACAGCACCTTTATGAGGAGAATCAAGCTCATGCAACCATGATCTAAGACGTAAGTACATGCCAATCACGCCTGAAAGATTTTAGGCAACAGCTTCAGCCTCCTTTACAATCTGCAAAAAAATAGATAATAAAATAAAAAGAGCCGTTAGAGATGAAAACCGTAATTGGTGCTCTAAGCAAAAGTTAGGCAAAGGGATAGGGTGAAAACCTGGAAACAGGCAGTCTGTCTTTAAAAAAAAAACAAGAAAAGAACAGCCGCTGGATTGGGTTGGGTCCATTCCAGGCAAAAATAAGGCACAGGGTCATGTGAAAATTCGCAAATGGCGCATTTTTCGCTAAGAAAAGCTAGTGTGAAAATCCACAAGGGATGCACTACCTTCAAAAAAAATGACTACATGTATCAGATGAGAACCTTGCAACCCTAAAGGCAAGAAATTCAAAAGCAGCTTCAAAAGGCATCGATCCTATTGCAAATTGCAGCCAGACCAGCTATTACCTCTAAGTCCACTTAGATGAATTTTTATCCTGCATTTCTGCATGACACATACATTCCACGTGCATGCTCACTATTTTTTTCCTGCATATTTGGCTTTCCAATTTTGCAGTAAGAGAGATTCGGTGCGGACACCGGCAGAAGGCGAGTGACAACATCAATCCAAACATCAGTTCAAGCATCAATCCAAGCATCAACCAAAGACCTCTAGGGGGGCAACCAACCAAAAGGACATCAATCTAAACATCAGTTCAAGCATCAATCCAAGCATTAACCAAAGACCTCTCAGGGGGCAATCAACCAAAGGGCTCACAGAGGGCGCCACTATCACTTCAGAAGGGTTAGCACGGTAGTAGCACTACCATTCAACGAAAGGTTAGCACGACCACCACACTACCACTTCAGAAGGATTAGCACGATGATGACACTACTATGCCACAGAGGGTTAGCACGATCACGGCACTACCGTTTCAAGTTTCAGAAGGGTTAGCACGATAGCGGCACTACCACTTTACGGAAGGTTAGCACGACCATGGCACTACCACTTCAGAAGGGTTAGCACGATGATGGCACTACCACTTCACAGGGGTTAGCATGATCACAGCACTACCATTTCAAGTTTCAGAAGGATTAGCACGATGGCGGCACTACCACTTTATGGAAGGTTAGCACGACCACGGCACTACCACTTCAGAAGGGTTAGTACGATGATGGCACTACCACTCCACATAGGGTTAGCACGATCATGGCACTACCGTTTCAAGTTTCAGAAGGGTTAGCACGATGACGGCACTACCACTCCACAGAGGGTTAGCACGATCACGACACTACCACTTCAGAAGGGTTAGCACGTTGATGGCACTACCACTCCACAGAGGGTTAGCACGATTACGGCACTACCGTTTCAAGTTTCAGAAGGGTTAGCACGATGGTGGCACTACCACTCTACGGAAGGTTAGCACGACCACGGCACTACCACTTCAGAAGGGTTAGCATGATAACAGCACTACCACTCCACAGAGGGTTAGCACGATCACGGCACTACCATTTTATGTTTCAGAAGGGTTAGCACGATGGCGACACTACCACTCTACGGAAGGTTAGCACGACCACGACACTACCACTTCAGAAGCGTTAGCACGATGACGGCACTACCACTCCACATAGGGTTAGCACGATCATGGCACTACCGTTTCAAGTTTCAAAAGGGTTAGCACGATGACGGCACTACCACTCCACAGAGGGGCAGAACGATCACGGCACTACCGCTTCAGAATGGTTAGCACGATGACGGCACTACCACTCCATGGAGGGTTAGCATGATCACGACACTACCGCTTCAACAAAAGACAATACGCCGACAGTATGGCGACAATCATCCCAACAATATCATCCAGTCTGGAAAGGCGACCGTGTCACACCCCAAATCGGGCCTAGTCGGAATGTGCATGCTAAGTCGGGATAAGTGAGGGTATTTTGGTAATGTGTGCATGTGGAATTGGAGTATTAAGGACCTAATTGAAAAGATAATTAAAGTTTGTAAGGAAAGAATTGTGCTAGTGATTAAAGTGCAAGTTTGTCAAAGGACTAACGAGTAATAAGACAAGATATTTTTGTTGGAGCCAATAGGAGGCTACCATGTGGCTAGTGGGTGTGTGCAATTAGTGAGGAGAGAAGAAAAAGGAAAAAGAAAGAGAGAAGGAGGCAGATCACGTTCTGCTCTCTCCTCCTGCCCTTCACATTCTCCTTCTTCTTTCTTCCCTCTTCTTGCTCTTCATCCCTTGGTTGTGTGTGTGAGCTGGAGTAGATTGGGATGATCTAGAGGCTACATTGAAGAGGTATGTATTTGGGTTTTGGGTGCTAGGGTTTCCTGCGAATTTGTGTTACTGTTCTTCTTCTTCTTCTTCAATTGGTTTTATTTGAGTTAGGGTTTTGAAAGAGTAATTTCTGGGTTTTAGTTTGTGCAAGCTTTGGGTTGAAAGAGGAAGCTTAGGACAAGGAAAGGGTAGAAGATTAAAGCTTGAAGCGTGATTTTGGATCTTCAAATTCTAGGTTTGGGAGTTTTTGAGTTGTCTCTGCCCTAGTTCTCTTTGAATGGTAGTTGTGTTTGTTTTATTTAATTTCTGGAATTTTGAGTGTATTTTGATCATGAGCATGTTGTGTTATGCATTTGAGTGATAAGGTAAGAGTTTGTGCATGATTGAATGGATTTTGAGAGGTTTTAAAACGGATTTCTGGAAAAAGATGAAGTTTCTGCATTTTTACTGTTGATCGTGGTCACTGCGATATGCCCAGGTGAGAGGATGAGCAAGACTCGTGCTCAAGAGCATGAGTCGTGCTCATGCCCTCTGTTTTCACTCGGAGGAGAAGCACGAAGCGTGCTTGGGAACACTACTCGTGCTCAAGAGCACGAGTCGTGCTGCTGGGTTTTTCCTCCTCCCTCTGCTGGAGAGCACGAAACGTGCTCAACGAACACGAGTCGTGCTCGGAGAGCACGAGTCATGCTCGTAAGCACGAGACGTACTGATTCTCCTTTCTTCCTCTGTTCTCTTCCTCTTCCCTCAGCTATGGCTGATCAGTAGCATGAGCACGAGAAGTGCTCTTCGGACACGACTAGTACACGTGAGCACGAGTCGTGCTCCGCTCTGCCCAGCGATGCTTCCTCAGGCCTCTGTCATAAGCGCAACTTCATGTCGCGATCGCGACATAATTTTATGCTGCTTGCCCTATTTTCTGCCCGATTTTCGAAAATGACCCATTTTCTTTCACTTTGCATTGTTTCTCACTATTGCATGGGACGCGTTTTTGCTTATTATTGTTAGTATTTGTATTGTAAAGCGTGTGATTATTGAAATGATAGTATGCTATTATTTGACTAAGATGTGCTTAGTAACAGTGATCTCGGGTAGACTAGTATTTGATGTAAATTATACGTGTTGGTTTATTAACGTTAATTATTGTAATTCGTATCGCATATTGCATGTGGAATACAAGTGAGTTGAATGCCATGTTTCATGGTTATTATTATTATGAGCATGTTATATTAAAATGTGAAAGGTGTTATGCATATATTTACTCATGATTCTTCCCTAAGAGTAATATGTTATAGTTAACATGAGTAATACCATTTTATGATTAGGGTTTGGTATTGGTGATCTTTGGTATGATAATGTTTTTATATCTAACTATGGTATGCTTGATAGCGGTGATTATTCATATAGTGTGTTGACTGAATTATATTGTATGCATGGCAATACGAATGGTATGATGCATGCTTCTTAGTGCATGGTGTATGCTTATTTATTCCCATCTATGCATGATTAATATGATGAACTATACATTTATGAACCCATGAATGATATATGAGCATTTTGGTAAGTATCATGAAATGAGTTTGATTTATTATGCAAACCTAAGATTTGTGATCCTTGCTATGAATAATGTGTTAGGCTTAAGTGTGATTAGTGTTATGCATGACCTGCGAGAGTCAGTCTAGTGGATAGTTAGGCATGCCTAATAGAGTCTTTTTAGCTGTAGCACCTTTGGACGTTTGGACCCTGATCAAGTCCCCGTTTGGTTCCTCACGAACCCCTTATGCATTTTGGATCTTGTTTAAGGTCCCCTCTTTGTAAAATGTTTTGAATGCGACAAAAATAAAATTATTTTTGATTCGTACCCATAAGGTACGCTATGCGTTCGATTCGTGCCCGTAAGGTACGCTATGCGTTTACTCGTTATCCACTATTTTGAGTCAGCAGGTATTCTCTTTGTTTTGTCTGATATGAATAAGAGAATGCGATATCCGAATGGGTATGATTTTGGACATGCGAATCAATAATTATTCGAATGCACTTATGAATCTTTGAACGGTTTGAGTGTGACTCAAGCATGCATTGCGTATGATTATTCGCATATTTCATAATGTGAAGGTGTGTGTGAATTCGATCAGCTATAGTTAAGCATGGGAATTAATATGTAACGCGAGCTTGAACTTCTGAACGCTATGGTCAATTAGTATGCGTATGAATGCGAACTTGACTATTGAAGGCTATGAATGTGGTGCTAAATATATGTTCTTTTGGATCTTGCTATTATGCTGATTTCGGCATGTTGCATGTGTTTATATCTCACTGTATGATCATATGTGTTATCGTAATGAAGTGGAAGGGCTATGTTTTGATCCTGTCATTCGGGTTTCGGTTAGTGTGTGTGCATATTGGCATGACATATGTATGTTTAGATATCTGGTGATTTTTGCATGATCGTTACATGCATTGTTGCATGGTAGTTGTATTGCACGTGAATGGGTTCCTGTTGGTTTAAGGGTACTTTGGTATGACAACTATACATATAAATGTTTTGTGACTCTGCATGATGATGTATGTCTTGGTGTAATGATGTGGGATTTCGGTATATTGCATGCGGATCCGTTTGGTTAGTGGTTGTGCATAGTCTGACATCAGACACTTCAGCGAACTCGATAAGTGCAGGTAAGACCAATTGTACTTCTACATGAGGTTACGTATATCAATCAGTTAATATGTATATGCATGTGAACTTGAGCTTCTGAATGAATGCCTCTAAATGCAAGCATGATTATATATGTGTTGTGAATGTCCGCATATGCCATTTGAATGTGTTATGCCTTGACGACCATTGTGAATGGCTGTCCATTTTACTTGTTTGTTCTCCCCACTAAGCGTTATCGCTTAGCACAGGTTCTTTTCCCGTGTAGGTGGCAGGTTTTTGTTTGGTTCGAGTCGAGCATCTGCAAGGTCAGCCACGTAGGAGTAGAAGTTGTTATTTGTTTTCAGCTTCTGTATTTTGGATTATGTATTTCTGTAGCCTTTTGTATATGTATAAGTAAGGATCTTGATGTAAATGTTAGTATATTTTTGTTTTAAGTTATTCCTCGGTTTATCGTTTGCCTTATGCTTCCGCTGATTAAACAAGTGAATGTGTGTATGCATGTGTATATGCTTTTGCTCAGTGTTTGCGTGTGCGTGAGTTAATGCATGATCAGCCTCTGCCCTCAAGGTAAGGTTTTAATTATCCGATATTTATGCATGTATGATTATGTATGAATATATGCTTCCACATGGTGTACGTGTGCATGTATATGAGTGAGCGTCGGTAGCGCTCTCCGACGTCCTTCCAACGGGGACGTAGGGGGTGTTACATTTAGTGGTATCAGAGCGCCGGTTTGGCGGTTCTGGTTGTCTTTGTTTTTTTGCGTGTCGAGTCTTTGCATGCGAGTCAGTTTTGTATCATGGCCTAATGCAGATGTGTCTTGTCTTGTGTCGTGTCTAGATGGAGTCTGATCCTAGTGAGAATGTGGGTGAGACAGCAGAAAGTGTGAACCAAGTTAGTGTTGATCGGAGTGTTTCTGAGCATCCTTTGGTTGGAGATTCTGTTCCTGTTTCTGATGATAGGACGTTAGTGCAAGGGTTGAGTCGGATTTTGGATAGGTTAACTGCTCCGCTAGCTTCTCAAGATTTTGTTCGGAAGGTGCCTCAGAAGAGAAAAGTATCGGGTAGAGAAGTGCCAGCGGGAAAAAGGATTCGAGAACCTCCTATGTGTCAATTTTGTCAGAAGCAACATTGGAGCAACTGTAAGAAGAAGTGGGTACTGCCGATGTGTCAGCACTGTCATAAGCGACATCGGGGTCCGTGTCGAAAACTCACGGGCATTTATTTCAGATGTAGCAGCATGGAACACCAAATTGTTGATTGTCCTAAGACGTGTGAGAATCTATCTCGGCAAGCTAGAAAGGATGTAGAGGAACTGCTTAGAGCCACCCGTGTGCCATCGGGGATTTATTGCGCACCGCAGTGAAGTGATGGAGCCTACAGAGCCTTCCGGTAAGTTTTCTTTGATATGTTCGAGTAAAGTTTGTTTTGGTACTTTGAGAAAGAAGGGTATTTGGATTCTGTAAGGTTTTGGTAATACTTTGTATGCCTGTCAGCTATCTCCAGAAAAGAATTTGAATAAAAGCATATTGAATCATGGGGATGGGACAAAGTGCATCATTATCGCATCAATTGCATTTCTTCTGCATTACTCTGCATACACGAGCCATCACATTCTCATTGCATCATCATCCCTTTGACTATACATGAAAAGCATTTGCATATGCGTTTTGATTGAGAGAAAGCTGATAGGGTGTACATGAAGTATTTGATATTAAGATTAGGGGTAGGAATGGCGAGCATAGTAACTGTTAAGAAAAGTGTTCTGTGTTTGGTTAAAGTTGAGTAGAAAGAGTATTTTGGAATCTTATACAAGTGAATGTAAAAAGATTTTGGAGTTTGATAGAAGTATTGTTCATAAGAGGGAACAGCATGTATGACGAACCTCTTTGAAGTATTAAAGGATTTGGGTAGCTATCGGCAAAAGTTAAACGGTTTATGTGTGAAGTGTTTGTGCTTTGATTTCTGATGTGCAGTTGAGTAATGATCATTCTGGTGAACGTGTTTGATTCGAATACAAGAAAGTGATTTAAGAGTATAGCGATGGCGATGAGTGTAAGCAAGTGAGTAGTTTGAAGGTGAAGTATATGAGTTTGTTGGTGACTTGAAGTGTAGTGTTGGGAATTCTTTTCGGTGTAAGTAAATTTCAAGGACGAAATTCTTTTAGGAGGGAAGATTTGTCACACCCCAAATCGAGCCTAGTCGGAATGTGCATGCTAAGTCGAGATAAGTGAGGGTATTTTGGTAATGTGTGCATGTGGAATTGGAGTATTAAGGACCTAATTGAAAAGATAATTAAAGTTTGTAAGGAAAGAATTGTGCTAGTGAGTAAAGTGCAAGTTTGTCAAAGGACTAACGAGTAATAAGACAAGATATTTTTGTTGGAGCCAATAGGAGGCTACATGTGGCTAGTGGGTGTGTGCAATTAGTGAGGAGAGAAGAAAAAGGAAAAAGAAAGAGAGAAGGAGGCAGATCACGTTCTGCTCTCTCCTCCTGCCCTTCACATTCTCCTTCTTCTTTCTTCCCTCTTCTTGCTCTTCATCCCTTGGTTGTGTGTGTGAGCTGGAGTAGATTGGGATGATCTAGAGGCTACATTGAAGAGGTATGTATTTGGGTTTTGGGTGCTAGGGTTTCCTGCGAATTTGTGTTACTGTTCTTCTTCTTCTTCTTCAATTGGTTTTATTTGAGTTAGGGTTTTGAAAGAGTAATTTCTGGGTTTTAGTTTGTGCAAGCTTTGGGTTGCAAGAGGAAGCTTAGGACAAGGAAAGGGTTGAAGATTGAAGCTTGAAGCGTGATTTTGGATCTTCAAATTCCAGGTTTGGGAGTTTTTGAGTTGTCTCTGCCCTAGTTCTCTTTGAATGGTAGTTATGTTTTTTTTATTTAATTTCGGGAATTTTGAGTGTATTTTGATCATGAGCATGTTGTGTTATGCATTTGAGTGATAAGGTAAGAGTTTGTGCATGATTGAATGGATTTTGAGAGGTTTTAAAACGGATTTCTGGAAAAAGATGAAGTTTCTGCATTTTTATTGTTGATCGTGGTCATTACGATATGCCCAAGTAAGAGGATGAGCACGACTCGTGCTCAAGAGCACGAGTCGTGCTCATCCCCTCTGTTTTCACTCGGAGGAGAAGCACAAAGCGTTCTTGGGAACACTACTCGTGCTCAAGAGCACGAGTCGTGCTGCTGGGTTTTTCCTCCTCCCTCTGCTGGAGAGCACGAAACGTGCTCAACGAACACAAGTCGTGCTCATAAGCACGAGTCGTGCTGATTCTCCTTTCTTCCTCTGTTTTCTTCCTCTTCCCTCAGTTGTGGCTGATCAGCAGCATGAGCACGAGAAGTGCTCTTCGGACATGACTAGTACACGTGAGCACGAGTCGTGCTCATGTGCACGAGTCGTGCTCCGCTCTGCCCAGCGACGCTTCCTCAGGCCTCTGTCGCAAGCGCGACTTCATATCGCGACAGAGTTTTCTGCTGCCTGCCCTGTTTTCTGCCCGGTTTTCAAAAATGACCCATTTTCTTTCACTTTGCATTGTTTCTCACTATTGCATGGGACGCGTTATTGCTTATTATTGTTAGTATTTGTATTGTAAAGCGTGTGATTATTGAAATGATAGTATGCTATTATTTGACTAAGATATGCTTAGTAACAGTGATCTCGGGTAGACTAGTATTTGATGTAAATTGTACGTGTTGGTTTATTAACGTTAATTATTGTAATTCGTATCGCATATTGCGTGTAGAATACAAGTGAGTTGAATGCCATGTTTCATAGTTATTATTATTATGAGCACGTTATATTAAAATGCAAAAGGTGTTATGCATATATTTACTCATGATTCTTCCCTAAGAGTAATATGTTATAGTTAACATGAGTAGTACCATTGTATGATTAGGGTTTGGTATTGATGATATTTCGTATGATAATGTTTTTATATCTAACTATGGTATGCTTGATAACGGTGATTATTCATATAGTGTGTTCATTGAATTATATTGTATGCATGGCAAGACGAATGGTATGATGCAAGTTTCTTCTTAGTGCATTGTGTATGCTTATTTATTCCCATTTATGCATGATTAATATGATGAACTATACGTTTATGAACCCATGAATGATATATGAGCATTTTGGTAAGTATCATGAAATGAGTTTGATTTAATATGCAAACCTAAGATTTGTGATCCTTGCTATGAATAATGTGTTAGGCTTAAGTGTGATTAGTGTTATGCATGACCTGCGAGAGTCAGTCTAGTAGATAGTTAGGCATGCCTAATAGAGTCTCTTTAGCTGTAGCACCTTTGCACGTTTGGACCCTGATCAGGTCCCCGTTTGGTTCCTCGCGAACCCCTTATGCGTTTTGGATCTTGTTTGAGGTCCCCTCTTTGTAAAATATTTTGAATGCGACAAAAATAAAATGGTTTTCGATTCATACCCGTAAGGTACACTATGCGTTTGATTCGTGCCCGTAAGGTACGCTATGCATTTACTCGTTATCCACTATTTTGAGTCAGCAGGTATTCTGTTTATTTTGTCTGATAAGAATAAGAGAATGCGATATCCGAATGAGTATGATTTTGGACATGCGAATCAGTAATTATCTGAATGCGCTTATGAATCTTTGAACGGTTTGAGTGTGACTCAAGCATGCATTGCGTATGATTATTCGCATATTTTATAATGTGAAGGTGTGTGTGAATTCGATCAGCTATGGTTAAGCATGGGAATTAATATGTATCTGAATGCGAGCTTGAACTTCTTAATGCTATGGTCAATTAGTATGCGTATGAATGCGAACTTGACTATTGAAGGCTATGAATGTGGTGCTAAATATATGTTCTTTCGGATCTTGCTATTATGCTGATTTCGGCATGTTGGCATGTGTTTATATCTCACTGTATGATCATATGTGTTATCGTAATGAAGTGGAAGGACTGTGTTTTGATCCTGTCATTCGGGTTTCGATTAGTGTGTGTGCATATTGGCATGACATATGTATGTTTAGATATCTGGTGATTTTTGCATGATCGTTACATACATTGTTGCATGGTAGTTGTATTGCACGTGAAAGGGTTCCAGTTGGTGTAAGGGTACTTTGGTATGACAGCTATACATGTAAATGTTTTGTGACTCTGCAAGATGATGTATGTCTTGGTGTAATGATGTGGGATTTTGGTATATTGCATGCAGATCCGTTTGGTTAGTGGTTGTGCATAGTCTGACATCAGACACCTCAGCGAACTCGGTAAGTGCAGGTAAGACCAATTGTACTTCTGCATGAGGTTACGTATATCAATCAGTTAATATGTATATGCATGTGAACTTGAGCTTCTGAATGAATGCCTCTAAATGCAAGCATGATTATATATGTGTTGTGAATGTCCGCATACGCCATTTGAATATGTTATGCCTTGATGACCATTGTGAATGGCCGTCCATTTTACTTGTTTGTTCTCCCCACTAAGCATTATCGCTTAGCACGGGTTCTTTTCCCGTGTAGGTGGCAGGTTTGGTTCGGTTCGAGTCGAGCATCTGCAAGGTCGGCCACATAGGAGTAAAAGTTGTTATTCGTTTTCAGCTTCTGTATTTTGGATTATGTATTTTTGTAGCCTTTTGTATATGTATAAGTAAGGATCTTGATGTAAATGTTAGTATATTTATGTTTTAAGTTATTCCTCGGTTTATCGTTTGCCTTATGCTTCCGCTGATTAAACAGTTGAATGTGTGTATGCATGTGTATATGCTTTTGCTCAGTGTTTGCATGTGCGTGAGTTAATGCATGATCAGCCTCTGCCCTCAAGGTAAGGTTTTAATTATCCCGTATTTATGCATGTATGATTATGTATGAATGTATGCTTCCACATGGTGTACGTGTGCATGTATGTGAGCGAGCGTCGGTAGCGCTCAGCGTCCTTCCAACGGGGACGTAGGGGGTGTTACAGACTGCCTCAGGTACATGTCTCTTTCCTTCTTTTCTGAATTTTGGCTCATCTAAACACTAGTTTACTAGTTTCCCAAAAATTGGGGCAACTGTAGACACCAGGTTCCGAGACGGTCCAAAATCAGGATTACCCAATGATAAAAATGATAATTGTATGCGAGTAAAATGTCAAAAATGATGTTTCCCTTGTCGGGACCCTCATTTTTAAATAAAAACTAGACAAATAAATATATATAATAAAAATTATAAATAAAAAATTAATTATTATAGAATTATAAATTAAATTAAAAAAATTAGGAAGTTTTATTTATATATATATAAAAAAAATTTATTAAAAATATATATATTTAAAAAAGAATTAAATTAATTAAATAATAATAAAAAAATTTAATAAAAAAAAATAGTTTGTGAGATGCAGCCTCACATGTGAGGCCACATCTCACGTTGGTGAGATTGGCCATCTCACCAAAGTGAGATGTGGCGTTGGTGAGATTGGGCCACATCTCACGTTAGTGAGATGCACCCCCAAGGCTGCATCTCACCTCACGGAGGAGACCGTACCTCGCGCTGCCCTGTCCTTTTTTTTACTGACAAAATATATTTTTGGGACCGTAAAAAAGGGAGTATTTTGACTTTTTGAGGATTTTGCGGGAGATAAAAAAAATTAAAAGGGGACTGGGTTTTCATTTTCAGGGGGCGGCTTCCTTAGAACAAAAAAAAAAATTCTTCTTCCTGGAGATAAGAGAGAGGCAGATGAGAGGAAACGAAAAAATTATCTTAAAAAATCTTAGGGATTAATTTTTCTTCTTCTCTCTAAAAGATTTTATTCTTGGTTTGGCTTGAGTAAGGAAAATTAATTTCCTTGACTTGATCACCCCATTAAATCATTTTTCATGAGTCTTTTTGTGTTTAAAAATTAGATTTTCTCAAATATTTTTGGTGTTTTTTCACCGCAAAATCGATAAGGAGGACGGATTAAGACATCATTCTTCCGATCTATAAACTCTGAGCGTAAACATTCTTGGATCCATTCTCATTTCATTTTGTTTATCATTATTGATGTTAATATTGTTGTTATTTGCTATTATTATCATGTTTATCATTTATTCCTATTATTTTTAATGTGGTTATCATTACTGTTGATGTATTTCTTGTTACTAATGCTATTATTATTATTATTATTATTATTATTATTATTATTATTATTATTATTATTATTGTCAATATGTTGTTTGTCTTGTTATTTCTTTTGCCATTATCATGCATTTATTATTATTATTATTATTATTATTATTATTATTATTATTATTATGTTGTGATTATTATTATTGTTATTATTATTATTATTATTATTATTATTATTATTGACCACTGTTATTATTACTATTGTTGTGTTTTTGCATGATTAATTTTTCTTTATTTTATCTTCTCCTTATATTTATGTATTTAATGTTAGATTTATTACTAATATTTTTATTATTGTTCTTTTCGTATTTGGGTAAAATGTGACGTTCGCTTGTTTTGAGTATCGCAGTGACCACACGGAGGGATCACGATGCGTAGAAGACCATATCGCTTGGGTGAGATCTTTTCTATTCCCTTGTGTGTTTGTGTTTGGTTGTAAATAAAATATTTTATTTTATGCACGTGTAAAATAAAAAATCACAAAAGTGTTTTATAACTAAATTGGGATTTTATTAATAAAATTGGGACCAATGTCCCTCATTTTAGTCAAGGAATATAAAACATCACAAATAAAACGGAGTTAACTTTTCCAAAAATTGGATCACTCATCCCGGTTTTCAATCTAACAGTCAAAAATAACTCTTCGATCCCTGTTTAAGTAAGTATGAAAGAACTAATATTTCTAAACCAAATAAATATCCCGATTTATGTATGTCATTTTTTCTATGTTTGACTTCATTTGTTTGTTTTTAAATTTATGTTCATATATCTTGTGGGGTCTTGTAATTAATTATTTTTTGGGGCAATTTTATTTTCTTTCACTTGGGGATTGTATTCTGTCCCGATTTTTATTTTTAATCTTATTCAGCTTTTCTTTTCATTTGGGGGATTGTATTTGTCCCAATTTCTCCTTTGTAATTGGGTGCTTCATGTGTTTACCGCTTTCTTTACAGCTTTAATCTATTGCTTTCGAATACTTACAATGCGCTTTTTAATTAAATGCATTAATCTTGTGAGATGAGAGATAGAATTTTATGAATCTAATAAATCATTTATAATTAATCAAAATATAAATAAGAGTGAAGTTCCGAACACCATCTCTGGTTTAGACCATAGAGGTTAAATGACATTTCCCAATTTCTCGTAAATTGGGAGGCGACTCCAAAAAACCTACACTATAAGAAAATTGCAATTTAGCAACGAAAAATAGAAATTGGAAATTTGACATTTTATTGCTAATTCGGCTGTTGCTAATTTTTAGCAACGGAAATGAAATTCCGTTGCTAAATTTAGCAACGAAAATGAAATTCCGTTGCTAAATTTAGTAACAGAAAAAGAATTCCGTTACTAAATCTAACCAATATCCTTTCGATTAACTGGTCAACACTACCAACTTGCTAAATTAGCGATGGAATATAATTCCCGTTGCTATATTTACCAACGGCATAAGATTTTCAGTTGCTAACAATAGCAACAGAATAATAATTCCGTTGCTAAAAATAGCAACCGAATTTTGTTGCTTTGCTATTTTTAATATCAAAAATTGTAAAATTATGTCAGCTTGGCATAATATTTTAGTTTCAATCAAATTTTTTGTTTATATATAAATAAATATAATTCAAATTTATAATGAAATTTAATAAAATATTCTTATTGATATATAATATAAACATATGCACTATGAACAATTGCATTTAGATTATATGTCATAAATAATCAATATTAAAAATTTACAAAAGCAATGGTTACAGAATATACTATATACATATCCCCAAGGGTATCTAATACGAATATCAAATCTATACATTACAAAAGTTAATACATATCAAAAACCAAACATTGTAGATTTTGTCTCCACCAAGTTGCCTGTGAGTAACATAAGCAGATCAAAATAAATCTTTCTCAGATGAAATAATAGCAGATAAAAGATAATATAAAAAAAATATCAGAATTGACAAAATGATAGAATCTGAAGCCAGTGATTGGTTACCTGCTTCTTAAAAAATGGAGCTAGCATAAAATGCAATTGCATCGGTCCCCTCCTAGTTGCTGAATTGTCATTATCCCAATTCCGATCTGAATAACTAAAATTGTGTTAGACTAATAAAATCATGAAAACAAAATTATAAGCAATACTAAATAATTCTACTGCAAGACTCACAGTGAGAACACGAACATATTTCCATTGAAACAGCTTTAGTAGTCCTGCCCGGGAATAACTTTGAAATGTATATGTATACTCCTGAAAAATATTAGAAATTAGACCAATTTCATTGTTCCTATATACCAAAAGGATCATGAAATTGCAAAGAAAAGAAATTTCTACTTTAATGTCAGCTGCTTCTTGTGAAATTGCAAAAAAAAGAAAAGAAATTTATTTTATATTTCTATACGATTGATTGTGCATATCATGTATTGCATTGCTGCACTACATGATGCGCACTTCAGAAAAAATTTGAAGAGCTGGTGCTTGCTAGATTTTTCCTAAATGATCGAATTGGAGGCCATCCCACAACTGGACCAGGGGCAGTTCTACTTAAACACCCCAATTAAAAAGTTCCATGTTTTAAGAATTAGAAAGGCAAAAAGATTAAAACAATATACGGGCTTCTATGTAAAGAAAATCAAGAACTATCATTCAAAGTACACGACAGCAGCAGCTAATTTGGTAATTGGTATAAACAATAATAATAATTATAGGAAGCTAATTCTGGTAATTTTGGTTCAAAAACTAATAATCAAGAACTATCATTCAAAGAAACTAATAGCAGCAGCTAGGTAATAAGCAAAGTATCAAATCTTCTTTTCCTATCTTTTGAAGTGTAATTTATGTTGACCAAAGAAACATGCAAGTATACAAAACGAGTGCACAAGTCAAGCATATGCCAAACCTTCGTTAAAAGGTGGAGCTTCTTACCATATGACACAAGATAAAAATTTCCATTCACTATTCGCAATTTTTATCTTAGTCGCTTAAATTATCAGATACAACTGTTGAGAAAATAACTTGGAAATTGAGCACAAAAATTAAATATGAAGGGAAATAAGGAACTATGAACTTTCATTAAAAGTTGTAACATTAATTTGGTTCTACAAGTATCAATATTCCTTGCATTTTTAGGTATATTAATCCACAATGACAAGACTGGAATTTAATTGTTAATAATAAAGTACCTTAAATAAATTTTGCATGGGTTAACTCAAAGCTTTGACCTAACTGACTAAAATAAAAGTCAAGTCCTAATCTCTTTCAAAATTAACTTTGAGAGGAATTGCCTATCACCTAAATAAAAATCTATTGCTGCACCATCTGAACCAGACCTTGAGCATAAAAGCCTGTTCATGAACTACAGGATAATTATGAGGTAACCCAAAAAAAAGAAGATGACAACTACGAAAGCTATCGAACTTCCACAGTGAAACGACCAAATGTATTTAGGTGGGTTGTTCAAGCACAACTTTGAATTCATATAACTGATACGATAGAACATCATCAAGAAATATGCAAGTAAGATATAAAATATAACAAATTAGGAAAAGTCAAATAATTTGGGCTAAGCACCATCAACAAAGTTGAAGACTCAATAACAAAATTCAATAGAGTATGAAAATAGAACATAGAAAGACAATCCAAACAGCAAACATAAGCCTTAACCTACATAACTAACAACTTGTCATCCTCTCACACTTTACTTCTCAGATGAGTTGGGTCCTCTCTTCTTGCCGAATCCCACAAATGCAGATTACAAAGAAGGAAAAAAAAAACAGAGAGAAGAGTAAACATTAATTTATAACGTAGCTTTAAATCATTCACCACTGTCAAATTCACTGAATCCATTCAAGATGTAAAAGCATTCAAATCAATAGCAATATCGCAAAAACCGATAGTTAAAATATATATATAACTGCTAAAGTTTGCTAGTGGCAATAATCCCCCCTCACATATGAAACTCAGTTTCAAAAAATCACTGAAGAAAATACAAATAACTAGCAATATTAGAAATTTACAATTTAATCCACAGAGCAGTGGTATAAGAAAAATCTTTCGCAATCTTGAGGTTAGTGACCAAACATATTCTAAAACAAGTCGTCCAGAATATTAGCAGTTAATAGACTACGAAACAAGAATCACATTAGGTACCCTAAATCGGTAATCACAATAAAATTTATTCTCTACCAAAGAAATTTACAGGCGCTTAATCATGGATCCAAAACTGAAAACAATGCTTCAAGTACATTGAGCAGAGGATATTACTGGCTGTGACGAAACGGCGGTTGTATTGCATCCTCTGTTAGATAAAAATCTATTGGATTAACACAATAAACACCAACAAATAATAAACACACCAATAACTATTTGAATAAAGCAACAATAACAATAATAGATTAATAACAATTAAATCAGGAAAAAGTTTAGAATAGCCTGTGAATTTGTGGATTGAAGCACGCCGCTGTCCTTTGAGAGGAAACAACTCGTCTGCACCGAGTAATAATTAACCACGTCCCCCTCGCAAGATACTTCAACCCGTTGAAATTCTTGTGTGCAGCTAAGAATTTCCCGAACCGAATATTTCCAATGCTCAAATAATAATTAATAGAAGTGAAGAATTAAGGAATGAATGATTTGTATATAGAGAGAGTGAGAGATGGATGTGTATTTACGAAAGATTAAAACTTGTAAAACAAACAATAAACAAAGTGGCTTTTTCTTTTGGTATTTCTTTTGCTTTTGTTTCTAGTGTTTTCTGCAGGCTCTTTCGGGAAGTAAACAACCAGCTGTAAAAAATTTCTTTTAAAATGTGAACTTTTTTTTTTTTGTTGCCATATTTCGGGGAAAATGTAAACGTTAATTGCAAAAATTGAGAGAGAGTGGGAAGAGAAAAATCAGCCACTAAACTGCACAATATTTGCCACTTAGCTGAATATTAGGGATTAGTTGGTTTACTATTTCAAAATTGAAAACTTTTAATCAATAAATTTCAACATTCCCCCACATGATTAAAAGTTTTTAATTATTATTTGAGCATATAATACCATGTAATAGATGTTAGGTACTTTCAGAGTTTGAACCTACACTTAGTGTCAATGAATATTATTTTGAAGAAATCATAGTAACATAAATGTTTTGAACTAGGTTTTTTTGGCCAAAATAATATTCATTACACACACAATATGAGAAATCATCGAGGTTCTATCAGTTTTGCGCTTTCCGGTCATGCGCACGTATCTATTCATGAGTGTTTTTTAGAAAATGACCCAATTTTCACAATGGCGACCCCACCATCACACTCATTAGGTGAATCCTCCAAGAGTGATCTGTGATCATCACCCCGCAAAAAATATATATGCCTTTGGATTCATTCAGAATTAAATTCTTCCTAACCATCACAGTAGAGAGCATAACATCATAGGAATGGAATCCGAAAATTTTTCGTATAATAATAATAAACATGCTCTCCCAAGTTACCAAATAGTTTCGTTATTACCTGTTGAACTTTATTTATGGGATCGCCATGCATATAAAGACAGGTATCCACTATGGTAACTAATTATTGGGTCTCAATCCCATACCCCTCGATGTAAGAAGTACTTGTTGGCGCACTAAACTTTTGGTGAGCGGATCCGCTATATTATTTTCTGACCTGACAAAATCCAAAGAAATCACACCATGAGATAATAAATGACGTATTGATTTATGTCTAACTGTCAAATGCCTCCTTTTTTCATTAAAATTTTTACTTTTAGCCTTAGCAATGGTTGCTTGACTATCACAATGCATAGAAATTGGAGGTATGGGTTTATTTAAAAATGGTATATCAGACAAAAAGTTTTTAAGCCATTCTGCTTCACTACTAGCTGCATCTAGTGCCACTAATTCTGCTTCCATAGTGGATCTAGAAATTATGGTTTGTTTAGCAGATTTCCAAGCTATTGCTCCACCTCCTATTGTAAAAATAAAACCACTAGTAGATTTAGTTTCTTCTGAATCTGATATCCAATTTGCATCACTATAACCTTCCATCACAGCAGGACAACCACAATAATGCAAAGCATAACTAATAGTACCCTTAAGATACTTAAAAACTCTTTCTAAAGCATTCCAATGTGTAATATTTGGATTATGAGTATACCTACCCAACTTAGCCACAGCAAAAGCAATATCGGGTCTAGTGTGATTTGCTAAATGTAATAAAGATCCTATTATTTGAGACTATTTATATTGCGAAATACTTTCACCTAAATTTTTTCTTAATTTAATAGTCATATCATATGGTGTGGAAACAGGAGATATATCAAAATAGCTAAATTTTTTCAACATTTTTTCTATATAATGTGATTGAGACAAAGCAATGCCATCATTATTTTTTAATAATTTTATTCCTAAAATTACCTCAGCTTCACCCAAATCTTTCATATCAAAATTATTTGAAAGAAATGATTTAGTCACATTAATTACATTTAAATTACTACCAAAAATTAGTATGTCATCTACATACAAACAAAGTATCACATAAGAATTTTCAAAATTCTTAAAGTAAACACATTTATCTACGCTATTTATTTGAAAGTTATTCGACAACATAACTTTATCAAATTTTTCATGCCATTGTTTAGGAGCTTGTTTAACCCATAAAGAGACTTAACTAGCCTACAAACTTTATTTTCTTGTCCTGGTATAACAAAACCTTCAGGTTGATCCATGTAAATTTCTTCTTCTAAATCACCATTTAAAAAGGCAGTTTTTACATCCATTTGATGAACTTCTAATTTATAAATAGAAGCTAATGCAATCAAAAGTCTAATAGTTGTAATTTTAGAAACAGGTGTATATGTATCAAAGAAATCTACTCCTTCTTCTTGTTTAAATCCTTTAGCAACCAATCTAGCTTTAATTTTTTTTATGGATCCATCAGTCCTTAACTTCTTTTCTAAAAATCCATTTACAACCAATTGTTTTGCAACCAGGAGGAAGATCACATAAAAACTATGTTTTATTTAAATTAATTGAATTCATTTCATCATTTACTGCTTCTTTCCAAAAGGGAGCATCAGTTGAAATCATAGCTTCATGATATGTTTTAGGTTCATCTTCAAGTAAAAAGGTATAAAAATCTGAGCCAAAATTTTTATTTTTTCTTCTCCTTTTACTTTTTCTAATTACTTGAGTATTTTCAAGAACACAATCAGAATTAGAATAACACACATCAATTGGTTTAGATATCTTATTTTTCATGGGAAAAATATTTTCAAAGAAACATGCATCTTTGGACTCCATAATAGTATTGTTGGTGATTTCAGGAATATCTGAGTTTAAAACTAAAAAACAATAACAATTGCTATTTAAAGCATAACCAACAAAAATGCAATCAATTGTTTTAGGTCCTATTTTTCTTTTCTTAGTAATAGGAATATTAACTTTAGCTAAACACCCCCACACTTTTAAAAATTTTAAAGAAGGTTTTTTATTATGCCAAAGTTCATAAGGTGTTTTATTACAATTTTTATAAGGAATTCTATTAAGAATTAAACATGCAGAATATAAAGCTTCACCCCAAAAATTATTAGTCAATCCAGAACTAAGTAACATAGCATTTACCATATCCATAAGTGTTCTATTTTTTCCTTCTGCTACTCCATTTGATTGAGGTGAATAGGGAGGTGTGACTTGATGAACTATACCATGCAATTCACAAAATTCATTCATCTCATTTGATGTGTATTCACCGCCTCTATCAGAACGTAAATTTTTAATTTTCCTATCAAGCTGATTTTCTACTTCTGCTTTATAAATTTTAAATTTATCAAATAATTCACTTTTGCAATTGATCAAATACACATAGCAATATTTAGAAAAATCATCAATAAAAGTAATAAAGTATCTCTTACCACCACGAGTCAAAACATTATTACTATCACAAATATCACTATGTATCAATTCTAATAATAATGATTCTCTAATCACTGGTTTAAAAGGCTTTCTAGGTTGCTTAGCTTGAACACAAATTTGACAATTTTCCTTTTTATTAATTTCATGCCTTGGAATTAATTCTAAACCCATCATTCTTTTCATAGTATCAAAATTAACATGTCCAAGTCTACCATGCCAAGTGTCATTACATTCAACAATAGCAATAGAAGAATCAATAACAGGCATATTATTTTTACAAAATGGCACTACATTTAATTTATATAATCCATTAACTAAATAACCTTTTCCAATAAAAATACCATGTCTAGTAATAACAACTTTATTCGAACCAAGATGAACATTAAAACCATTTTGATCTAATAAAGATACACTAATTAAGTTTTTTCTTAAACTAGGAACATGAAAAACATTATCTAAAATAAGAAAATTTCCAGAAGATAATTCCAATTTTATTTGTCCTTCTCCTAGAATTTGAGCCTCACTATCATTCCCCATACTCACAGATCTTCCACTTGAAACCTGATAAGAGGAGAAAAACCTTTTATCAGCACAAGCATGAACATTAGCACCAGAGTCTATCCACCAATCATTTGAGTTGAAAATTATATTTAACTCTCGGCTAGAAACAAAGTACCTGTGAGATGAGGAATGCGAGTTTGGTTCTAAAGTCACCATATTAGCTTGAGGTTTTTGAACAGATGATCCCTTAATGTGTTGTCCATGGCGCTTAAAACAATTTTTGGCAACATGATTGGTCTTTCCACAAACCCAGCATTCTAAACCCTTTTTCTGATTAAGATTGTTATTTTTTGGTTTATTATTATTAATGTTACTACTACCACCGAAATTATTCTTATAAGCATTTTTCTTGAAATTCTTTGTTTTAGGCTTATGAACATTTTCAACAATATGAGCTTTTGCATGAAACTCAGAATTTTGTTTTAGTGAAACACGATGTCTCTCCTCAATTCTCAAAGAAACCAACAAATCATCAAAAGTAAAATTTTCTGGTTTTTGTTTTAAACTTCTAGCAAAATCAGACCAAGAAGGTGGCAACTTTTTAATAAGAGAAGAGACAAGCACAATATCATGAAATTCAATGCCTTTAATTTTCAAGTCAAAAATGATATTTTCAAAATCATGAATTTGATCAGACACACTTTTTCCATCAACCATATGAAAATCAAGAAATTTTTCAACAGTATATCTTTTCAATCCCTTTTCTTCGGTACCATATTTATGTTTCAGTGCCTTCCACAATTCAATAGAAGTTTTGGTATGACAAAAAATACGATATATATTATCAGTTAAAGCACTTAAAATTCGACCATGGCATAAGATATCTTTTTCATTGAAATCATCCTTTTCACTAGAACTAGTAACATCATTAGATGCAACAATTTCAGTGGATTGTTTAGAAGTTTTTGTTGAACTATTATCCTTAAAACCATCTAAAATCACAGAAAAAAGTCTCAATTCAGTGAGCCAAAATTTCATTTGTTGTTGCCAAAAAAGAAAATTTTGACCCGAAAATTTTTCAGGCTTACTAGATAAAGACTTAATTAAATCCATGACAAAACGATTTCCTCTCAAAGATTGTTAGATAAAAATCTATTGGATTAACACAATAAACACCAACAAATAATAAACACACCAATAACTATTTGAATAAAGCAACAATAACAATAATAGATTAATAACAATTAAATCAGGAAAAAGTTTAGAATAGCCTGTGAATTTGTGGATTGAAGCACGCCGCTGTCCTTTGAGAGGAAACAGCTCGTCTGCACCGAGTAATAATTAACCACATCCCCCTCGCAAGATACTCCAACCCGTTGAAATTCTTGTGTGCAGCTAAGAATTTCCCGAACCGAATATTTCCAATGCTCAAATAATAATTAATAGAAGTGAAGAATTAAGGAATGAATGATTTGTATATAGAGAGAGTGAGAGATGGATGTGTATTTACGAAAGATTAAAACTTGTAAAACAAACAATAAACAAAGTGGCTTTTTCTTTTGGTATTTCTTTTGCTTTTGTTTCTAGTGTTTTCTGCAGGCTCTCTCGGGAAGTAAACAACCAGCTGTAAAAAATTTCTTTTAAAATGTGAATTTTTTTTTTGTTGCCATATTTCGGGGAAAATGTAAACGTTAATTGCAAAAATTGAGGGAGAGTGGGAAGAGAAAAATCAGCCACTAAACTGCACAATATTTGCCACTTAGCTGAATATTAGGGATTAGTTGGTTTACTATTTCAAAATTGAAAACTTTTAATCAATAAATTTCAACATCCTTTTGTAGGCGCGTCCACGTGGCTTTTTCTTCTTATCCTGCTTGGCTACTTTAGGTGTTTGGCCTCTCACCTTGCCAGCATGAGCCAAAGATCCGTGAACCTTACCTGCAAAGCAAATCCGCCATTTATAAACCGCGATTATTAGCTTCAAACAGAAAAAACCTCTATCATAGAGAAAAAATGCAATCAGAGAGGTGGCCGAGCTTTACCCATGGCGCCTTCACTATTGTTGCTGCTGCTGCGCCGGCGCTGTTGTTCTGTAGCTTGTAATGGGCAGAGAAGATGGTAAAGGAGAAACGAATGAAAAGATTAGGGTTAGGGTATTGGCGGGATAATATAGACATTATTGAACAAAACACTTATATTTAGCAACCGAAATATAATTCCGTTTCTATATTTGCAACCCAAAAATATTCGGTTGCTATTATTTAACAATTTACCAACGGAATTAAAATTTCGTTGCTAAATTAGCAACCGAATTTAATTCGGTTGCTATTATTTAACAATTTAGCGACGGAATTAAAATTCCGTTGCTAAATTAACAACCGAAGTTAATTCGGTTGCTATTTTTTAAAGAAAATATTTAACACTTGCTATATAGCAACGGAATATTTGCAACCGAAAAATATTCAGTTGCTATTTTTCAACAATTTAGCAACGGAATTAAAATTTCGTTGCTAAATTTGCAACCGAATTTATTTTGGTTGCTATTATTTAACAAATTAGCAACCGAATTAAAATTCCGTTGCTAAATTAGCAACCGAATTTAATTCGGTTGCTATTTTTTAAAGCAAATATTTAACACTTGTTATATAACAACGGAATTATATTTCCGTTGCTATATTTGCAACCGAAAAATATTCGGTTGCTATTTTTCAATAATTTAGCAACGGAATTAAATTTCCGTTGCTAAATTAGCAACCGAATTTATTTCGGTTGCTATTATTTAACAATTTAGCAACGGAATTAAAATTCCATTGCTAAATTAGCAACCAAATTTAATTCGATTGCTATTTTTTATCAATTTAGCAACTGAATATAATTCCGTTGCTAATATCCGCTGCTAAATATTGATGCTAAAAATTCCCTCCACTTTTAGCGACCGAAAATCACCAAATTTTTTTCCGTTGTTAAACATACAAAACTTAACCAATTTTAGCAACGGAATTTAAATTTTGTTGCTAAATAGCAACGGAAATTAAATAGCAACGGAATTAATTCCGTTGTTATTTTTTGGTTGCTATTTTCAAATTTTCTTGTAGTGCTAAAAGGTGCCTAAAGGTACCATGAGGCTAGATGAACTCCCCAATATTCTATTGGGTAGGGATTTCAAGATGTCTCATGGCGCCAAAGATCAAAAGACGCGAACCAATCACTCGAATTCTAAAAGCGGGTCACATCACGAGGGCCTTTGCTAGGTTCGGCGCGCGTCACAGAAAGAAGTCTGATTTTGTTTATGCATATTTGGCCTTTGAACAATATGTCTCTCAGCAATTTGACAAAAAAATAAAAAACTTTCATTCCGATGGAGGTAGAGAATTTATCAATTCCAGACTTATTTATCATTTTCAGGCATAGGGAATTATTCATCAAATTTCATGTCCACACACTCTCGAGCAATCAGGTATGGTCGAACGTCGTCATAGAATAATTCGCGAGCTAGGTATGGCAATGATATTTAATAGTGGTGCTCCTTTATATTTATGGATGGAAGCCTTTCAAATAGCTATTTTTCTTCTTAATCGCTTACCTTCCAGTGCTATTAATTATGAAACACCTCCTATAAAATGCATGGAACTCATCCACAATACTCTTTTCTAAGAATTTTTGGTTCAAAATTTTTTCCCTACTCTGGGAATACACGTAAAAATAAGTTTGATCCAAAGACTCTCCCATGTGTTTTTATTGGTTATAGTGATCAACACAAAGGGTACAAATGTTTTCATCTATCCACATGAAAAATTATCATCTCTGTTTTTTATGAAACAAAATTCCCGTTCAAAGATTCACACAAAAAAAAATTAAATTTTTTGAATGATTTTTGGGTAAGTATTTTTATTCTTGGATATCTCTTCTTCTCCAAATATTAACTTGGAATCAGCTATATCTTCACAAGATCACATGTCACTTGAACCCATTCCACCTTAACGTCACTCTATGGTCACTCAATCTCGAGTTAGAATTTATAAAACCAATCCAAAGTACACTCTTATTGCTGCTGTTGGACAGGACATTCCTCATACACCACTGACCATTAAAACAACGCTTAGACATGATGGATGGGAATCAGCTATGGATGAAGAGATGGATGCAGTTCAACGCAACAACACTTGGCAACTTGTTCCATGTAATTCAAAGATGCATGTAATTGGGTGCAAATGGGTTCTTAAGCCAAAACTTAAACTAGATGGAACATTCGATTGGTTAAAAGCATGACTCGTTGCCAAAGCCCAAAACCATTCGTCTTGTGCTTAGTTTGGCTCTTACTCCACATTGGGACATTCGTCAGCTTGACGCCAATAATGCGTTCCTGCATGGTGTTCTTAATGAGAATATTTACATGGAACAACCTCCTAGTATGGCTGATCCAACATTTCCAAATCATGTGTGCAAACTCCAAAGAGCTCTTTACGGTTTAAAACAAGCACCTCGTGCCTGGTTTGATCGTTTTAGCAATTTTCTTCTAAAACATGGTTATTTTTTTGTAGCTTAGCTGATCCATCCTTATTTATTTTACATAGTTCTTTTGGTACTCTAAATCTTCTTTTATATGTAGATAACATGCTTGTTACAGGTTCAAATTCACAGCTTCTAGCTTCCTTTATATAGCTCTTACATACTGAATTTGTAATGAAGGATCTCGGCTCCATTTATCATTTTCTTGGCATTGAAATCACAACCAGCAGAGGGGTTGCACCTATCTCAATTTCATTATGCTCATACTATTTTAGAGTGGACCAGCATGTTAGATTGCAAGCCTATGAGCACTCCACTTGAAGCAAAAACAAAAGGTCTCAACAACCCCTTGCCATATGCTGATCCCACACACTATCGCGGCATTGTTGGTGCTCTCCAATATCTCACCTTGACTCGACCAGACCTTACTTACAGTGTTAATTTTGTTTTTCAATTCATGCATGCACTAACTCAGGCACACTACAAAATGGTTCGTCGCATTTTGCTGTATGTGAAAGGAACACTCAACTACGATCTTGATTTTACTTCCAAATCATCATTGGATCTTCTTGCCTTTTTCGATTGAGACTGGGCTGGTTGTCCCATTACCCGTCGATCAACTACAGGATACTACATTTTTCTCGGTCACAATCCAGTCTCTTAGTGTGCAAAAAAATAGCACACTGTAGACATTGGGTCTTGAGACAGCCCATATCAGAGTTACCTAATGATGATAAGATACCTGTTCACAGGCAAAAAGGTTGAAAGTGATGATTTTCTTATCAAATTTGCATTTTAGAATGAAAAAAATAAAAAATAATAAAAAATGTATGAAAAATTAAATTTGAAAAATGAATTTTAAAAATTATAGTGTTTTTAGTTAAATTTGAAAATTTTAAAAAAACATTCGGATGTTGGCCGCGTCGGCGAGCTGTGGTGACCCGGAGGCGAGCGGGCGCTGCACCGGCGTGCATCGCCTGCGGGCGCACGACGCTCGTCGCGCACACCGACGGGCGTCGGTCGCCCCAGTTTCGCCGAAAATGCTGATTTTTGCCCAAAATTATTTTTCTTTTGCAATTTTTTCACCAAATTTGATTTTTTATTCCATTTTTTAAGGTTTTTCATGATTTTTTTCATTTTTAAAATAGAGATAAATAATATTTTAATTATTAAAGGGTTCCTTCCTTAATTAATTATATTTTCCTTTTTTTTTTCTTGATATAAATAGAAAAAAATGAAACAAAAAAGGGGAATTCATTTTTACGGTTTTTTCTTCTTTTTTTTCTCTTCTTCTCTTTTTTCAAAAATTCTCTCTACATTTTTTAGGTTTTTTCCTCAAAAATAAAAATTTTTCAAAGCTAAAAAGTTTGATTTTTTCATGAATATTGATTCTTGAGACAAAGAAAAATCATTTTTTGTTTTTGAGATGTTTTTATTTACTTTTTCTAATTGATTATTTTTTCTTCTTGAGACAAAGAAATTCATTCTTTGTTCTTGAGAAGTTTCATCATTTTTATTTCTTCCTCAAATAAAAATAATTTTTTTGATCAATAATCATTATTTAGACAAAAAAAATCATTCTTTATTCTTAAGAATTTTTAGTTTATTTCATCTTTTTGCAATTTTTTTTTTTGGAATAAAATTCCAATTTTTATCATCTTTAATCCTAATTTTGCAAAATAAAGTAAGGAAATCAATCACTTTTTTCCCTTCATCGAATCCGAACTCTGAGAATAAACATTCTAGGTTTGATTTCTTTTTTATTTTCTTTTATTTATTCTTGTTCATGTTTAATTGATTAACATGTAAATTTTTATTGTTTTCATTTATTTATTTATTCTATTGTTTGTATATTTGTTTTATTTAATATGTTTACATATTATTATTATCATTTAATTATTATTATTATTATTATTATTATTATTATTATTATTATTATTATTATTATTATTATTATTATTATTATTATTATTATTAATAATTCATTAACATGTTATTTTATTTATTTCAATCATATCTTTTAATTCCTTCGTCATTCATAATGCATTTTTTCATTTATTTTAATTTATTAACATTTTAATTCATTTGTCATCTTATTTTATTTTAATTTGTTATTTATTATTTTATGTGCTTAATTGATCTTATTGATTTAATTACTAACATTCATTTTCTTTTATTTGTTTTTTTGACTCCAATATCCATTTTCCCTTTTTGGGCATTCTCGCGAGCAAACCGAGAAATCCAGGAGGCTCGTTCGGTTTGACCATTTATTTGCATTATTTGTATTATTTTATTTATTTGGCTTGTTCATTTACTTTATCATGTAATTTTTAATAAAATTATTTATTTTATGCACGTTTAAAAAAGAAAATCACAAAAATATTAATATTAATTAATTTAACGTCCTAAGTTTTTATACCCAAATAAACCACCACCTTTAATACTTTTTCTTTTGAGTGTGCATGTGAGGACCAATGTCCTCATCTTTAATAAATATCCCGTTTTATGTATGATTTACATGTCATTTACAATGGGGGTTGTATTCCGCCTCTAGGTTTGTTGTAATCAATCGTAACTTTTATTTACTTTATTTTAATCTTACTTTTATTTACCGCTTTCATTAATTGATTGATGTAATGGCCCAAATACCGGTCTGGAAGTGTCAGTGAATAATATCAGTGTTATCATGATGATCGCACCGTCGAACAGTGCAGGAAGTGAGTTTGCCAGTGTCAAAGTTTAGTGATAAGTGAGTTAGAAGTATAGTGATTTCGGGACGGGTGACACCGGGGTGGCTATACAGCAAACTCGGCTGAACGACACCCGAAAAATTTTAATTTTGCAAAAATGATCTGTGGGCCGTAAGGAGTCTAGTGGTGAAATCGGAACTGAAAATTGAGTTAAATTGACCTCCGAAATTCATTCTGAAATTGGCTTTCGGTTCGGTTCAATTTGAACCGGGGTTTGACCGAGGGGTTATAAATAGTAAATAAGGCCTAATGAAATTTGAGTGTGTAGAATAAGACAATAGAAGTGTTATCTGTGAATTTTGACAGTTTTAGAGTTGTATTTTACGGTAGAAGAAAAAATTGATCGAATTAGACCGATTTTGGTGAACCGAGGCCCGAATGGACTCCGATTGAGCTAAAAATTTTTAGGGAGCCTATTTTTGATGTTTTAAGATCAATGGAATTGTTATAAGTGAAAATAATGAGAGGAACATATAGATGCTTTGGAAAAGTGCAATTGAACCGGAAAACTAAAATTTTGGTTCAAATCAGTTGGACCACCTTGGTTGGACCGGTTTGGTTCATTTATGGACTATATAAAGGAAGGAGAGGCCAGATTTGTCTAGAAAAATCCAGCCAAAATTGACCTCCTTCTTCTTTCAAAATCGTATATTATTTTTCATACTTTCCTCCATTTTTCTTCATTCTTTCTTCAATATTTCTCCAAATATTAGCCTCCCAAACAAATCTAAGTCCCTCTATAATATAAACACAGAAAGTGGAGTCCATTTGGAGCATTGAAAGTGAAGAAAACTAAGTATTCAAGGTTATGCCCTAAATTTGAGGTAAGAGATTTAAGGGTTTTTAATTTAGTTTATTGGTCCCTATGTGGGTTTTTGAGGGTGTAAAACACATTTATGATGCTAGATTTCATATTGTAAGTTTGGTTTTAAAGTTATATGGATTTTTGAATTCGGCCACCTTAGGGAATAAAAGGGAATGATGGAGTTTTAAGGAGTTATGGCATGGGAAGCATTTATGATGTGGAGAACAAGAATCTAAGGTGAGTGGATACATGTGTGAATTTTAGGTTATGTTTAAGTGTGAAAATGAGATTTAGGCATGTTTAATTAAATCTAATGTGATATTCATAATCTATGGACTTAATATAGTGTATAAATATGATTAGATGAAATTAAAACATATTGGAATGAAAAATCTAGTGTCTTAATATAATGTATAAATATGATTAGATAAAATTAAAACATATTGGAATGAAAACTCTAGTGTAGGCCGAATGGTTATTAAAGGATTTCCTCAAGATCTAATGATGATTATGGTATATAAATGATGGATATAGTGTATATAATATGTTTAAAGCATAATAAAGTGATTAAAAGAATTAAAAGAAATTATAATGAAATGGTAAAGTAGTGGTTGAATGGTATATAAAGGGATTAATTAAAATATATGATGAATTATGCCATATAAATAATATTTATAGCATGTTTAATATGTAAGGAGTATGAATGAGTGATTAAATAAAATTAAAGTGCATGATGTGAAAAAGTGATTCATTGGCCGAATGATATTTATAAGGAATAAAGTCTGTATTTTGATAATTAATGTAATGTAATAGCATAATATGATTAAGTGATGATTAATGAGTGTGTATGTAAAGTGGTAAGTAAAAATGAAGTGTATGACAAAATAAGTGTGATGGCATAATGTGATGTTTATATGAATATTGATGAAATATTGCCCTTAGTAGTTGTCTGGTAGGAAAATCTAGCCCAGGATATAATTGGCTAGCCATATGGATTCCACACCGCAGTACGAGTCATGGCAACTCGTTATTGATAGACCAATGACGGTCTATTTCAGTATAGTGTTTAGTGTTTATAGTGTATCCAGTGATTTCAGTAATCAGTGTAGTGCAGTGCAGTGAGAAATAGTCCTATTGGGATCATTTCATAGTGTAGTGGATCTGTGGGATCCACGTCCCACATATCCGGTTAGTAGATTTTCTACCGGGTGTATACTAAGGGTATTCTGATAATTATGTGATAAAAGTGATTAAAATAGTGATAAAAGTGAAAATGAGTGAAAACGGGACTAAAATGAAGTAAATATAAGATTTAGGGGTAAAATGACAATTTTACAAAAAGTTGGTAAAAAGTGAGCAAGTTAGGTAAAAAGTGTAAGTGGAAGGGTAAAATTATAATTTTGGTAAAATGTGAGGTTAAAATAGTAAATTAGTGGAAAAGTGATAAAATAAGGACCTAAATGTAATTTAGTGAAAATATAAGGTTAAAGTGGTATTCAAGTGTAAAAAGGGTAAAATAGTAATTAAATAAGTAAATAAGGGTAAAAGTGTAAATTGGAAAATAAATGAGGTTAAAAAGGGTAATTATTGAATAAGTGAGGGTAAAATGGTAATTAGGTGAAAAACGAGGACATAAAGGGAATTAGTGAAAAAGAAAGGATATGGGTGGTATTATGGCAAAAGTAAGGACATGAATGTAATTAATATAAAAGATGGGACATAGATGTAATTAATGGAAAAGTTAGAGATGTATGTGGAATTAAGTGAAAAGATTAAGGACTTAAGTGTAAGTAATTATAATTGGTGAAGTAATTATGGAATATGTATATATTTAATGTAATTAAAGTGATTTAATAAATAATATGATTGAAATAAGATTAATTAATGAATTAGTGTAAAAATATGTTAATTGGCAAAATAATGGTACAATTAATTAATTGGTGAATTTAAGTGGATTATTACATTGAGGAAATAATTGGATAAATTATTATATTTAATTAATTGTATTGTAGTTAGTGAAAATTTATGCAAAAATTAATGAATGATTTAAATGAATGATCTAAAGACTAAAATGTAAAATTGTGAGTTAATAATAATATTAAAAGTGAGACTAATTATGAATAGTGGTATAATTATAATTATAGTGAATTGGAGTGGCGATATTGAAATTAATGACTAATGAAGGCCTAAAGTGTAATGTGAGGAAAATATTATAGTAGTGACTAGAAGGAAATTTTATGCTAAATAAATAATAAAGTAATATAATAATGAAATTAAGTAATGACAAGTTCGTAATATAAGCTAATTGAAGGCTAAATTGTAAATTGTCACAAAGTAAGGGGCTAAATGGTAAATTGGAAATAATGAGACTAAGGAAGGGATTAAAATGTAAATATGCAATAAGAAAGATAATAAATGCGTGTCTGTGATTAGTGAGTGAACAATTGAGAATTTTAGAATAATATTGTTTGATTAAATATTAAGTGAATAATGGATTAAATTGATTATGATTGAATTAATATGCTAGTGACAAAGAAGGATAAATAGGTATATTAGTGGCGTTATTGTAAATAAGTGAAATTTATTGGATTTAAACGTAATTGATTATAACAATGCTAGTGATAATATTTAAGTGTAAATGGAAAAGAAATAGACTACTAAGTAAATGAATAATTGGTTTTATGTATATGTAAATTAAGAGATGATATTTGGAAATAAATAAATAATAAGGTAGATAATAATGATAATATAAATCAAGTAAAATGGAAAGATAGTGTTTTAAATTGTAAGAAATATAGAGAGATTAAATTGTAACGTTAATTATTAGGAGGCTAATTGAGTATATTGGGAAATAAAGATTTTCATAGTAAAAGTGATAAAGGATAGAGCGATTAATAAATACTGTTAAGATAAAAGAAAATAGACAGGCCATTATTGTGAATAATAATATAAGTGACCAAAGTCAAATAAGAAATAACATATTAGTAATGAAATTTATAATGACATATATGTGGACCAAATGAATAGTAAAAAGAGACAGTTATAGGTCAATCAATAGTTAAGTGATAAGTGAAAATTGTTAAACAAAATGAGTGTCTAAGTGAAATGAAATTGATAAGTGATATTGTAAAATAAAATGGTTGATAAGTGTAGAATCGAAATACTAAAGGAAGAAATAAGATAGTGATTAAAGTATAGTCATAACCACATAAGAAAAAATGCAATTGAAATTAATTTAAGTAAATGATTTATTGGAAGATTTAGCATAGTAAATGATATTAACGTAAGAGAGTTAGTGTAGTGTAAAAGAGTAAAGAAATGTTAGAAACGCCAAGAAAGTAATAGTATTTGATTAGTATTACTAGTAGTGAAATAATGATAAATTATTAAGTAAGTTGATCAACAATTTACTATCCGAAATTAAATTGCAATTGAGCATTCATTAAGGAAGGAATCTAATAGGTTATTTACAAAGATGAAAGTATTAAAAGAGATACATGTGAAATTGATCGTAAACGACAAACCAAACAAAGTGTGAAGCGACAAGAGTCATTAGTGCACATGATAAAGTTAGTGATAATAGTAATGAAAAGAATAGAATCAATAAATAAGGTAAAGCACCGAAATTGACAAATAACAGTGAAATCGACAACATTAAAGATTAGCAGTGTAAATGATTGTGAAATCGATAAGTGTAATGGTTAACAGTGTAAGTGATAGTGAAATTATCAATAGCATGATAGCGATTAATATATTATAGTGTAGTGCTAAAGGTAAAGACATTGATTAGTGATAATAGTGACGGTGATAAAGATAAAAGGTGAGAGTCACAAAAGTATACTATAAACTATTTAAAAGATTTAGAAATAATTGACCCCACATAACCTAAATACAATAAAACAATTAAGTGATCAAGTATATAGGATTAGTATGGAAAACTTAGGATAAGTATCCACCACTGGGCATTTTAATGCTCAGCGCGTAGTGTGTTAAATGCGCGCAGGTTATAATAGTTAGATGTGGCCGAAGACGTAAAAGCAATTGAAGATTGAGCAACAGTAAGGACCGAGGGATTTGCAAGGCATGTATACGATCGTAGTTGGGTAAAACTATGGTATAGGTAGGTAAGTTATATGTTAGTGTATTGTTATGTTTACTGTGTATGTATTGTTGTGTATGTTACAAAAAAAATTAAGAGCTATCGAGTGTATTATCAATGATTGACAATGCAGTGCAGTGTTGTGACATCCGGTATCAGCATCATTTATGGGTACAAGGGTGTTACAATTGATCTGACGCTTTAATTATTGCATTTAACTGAATGAGAAAATGGAATGAAATTTTAAATTCAAAACTCAATTATAATTTAACCAAGGTTTGAATAAATGAGGAGTCGCGAACCATCTCTGGTCTAAGGCTCAACGAGGTTAGAGGACCATCTCAATGTTGTATTGGGATAGGGTCTCTAAAATATCTGTTGTTGCCCAAAATAGGCCCAATGTGCATTGTCTTAGGTTCCACGAGATTAGATGATCTTTCTAGTGTTTTATTGGAAAGAGGTGTCCAAAATATCTCTAGCTTGCCCAAAATAGACGTATATGCATCGTCTTAAGTTTCACGAGATTAGATGATCCTCCCAATATTCTATTGGAAGGAGGTGTCCAAAATATCTTTGATTGTCCAAAATAGACATACATGCGCTGTCTTAGGCTCAGTGAGGCTAGACGACCTTTCCCAATATTCTATTGGGTGATGACTCCAAAATACCTCTTTGTTCCCTAAAATAGAAGCCCTTGTAAATCTCTTACAAGTTTTCATAAACCTCTCCCGAATGCCCTAAAAGTAGGCCGTTCGGGGCATCCCGGCGTTCGGCGTGCGTCACAGTGGCGACTCCACTGGGGACTTATTTTGAGATTTCGCTTCGAAAGTACCTTGATTAAAATATATGGTTGAGTTTTAATTTAAAAATTTCATCCTTTTTCAAAATTTGCATTGCATCTCATTAGAGCCTTAGATCTATACTAGTTTGGTCCATCTTTTAACCTCGGTGCATTCCCAAAGCACGACCCTACGTACACTCAATGTAAGGGAGTGTTAAGGATAATCACCAGCCCAAGTCTCGTACCATCATGGTATATTAAATGGAGATCCGACCGGTCGTTACACTCGTGATGAGCTAGACCCGTTGGCAGGGACCATGCTTGGGTAGACCGAAAGTATCATCACCCTGTCCAAAACTCATGTAATGGAAATAGATACTTCTCCTAGGTGGTATGAACCATAATACTATGCTTCTTGTATGGATCATTATGTATTGGACAAACCTAGATATTTTGATTTATCACCTAATTAAAGGCTTTCATCCCCGATAGGCCCATGTCAATTTATTTGGACTGCCTAAATACACAATGGTCAAAACCCATGCGTATGTACATAGATAAGAGAGGTTATGCTGCCGGTTTTAAATCGTGCACCATGCGCGTCCATTGGGTTCCCTGTTAATCCATGGATCAAGCCCGCCTAGGAAAGAGACCGCACGACCTCATGTGTGGGAGAGATAAGGTTGGAAAGGTCTACTTTCTTGCATGTGGTTGTGGATATTGCACAGCATGCTCATGTATTGCATGTCATTCATGCATGTTAAAAAAAAACATATACATTTCCTTCGTGCGTGTGTATATCCTTTTGTTTGATTTTATCTTTCACATGTACATATCATCATGTGTATAATGTTTTTTGTTTCATGCATCACATGTATCACTATGATCCCTAGATCTTTCAGTCATCGATGACCATTTGCATAGCACGATCATGCATTACATGTCATTCATGCATAAAAAAAAAACATATGTACCTTTCATTTTTCATGTGTACATTCTATTATATGTATATAATCTTTACATGTACATATCACCCTGTGCATAAATTTGTTCCATGCATTGCATGCATCATTCTAACCTCTTTGATTTTTTTAGCCATTGTATACCATTTGTTGCACAACACGACCAGGCATAGTGTGTCATTTATACATCATTCTAACTCCTTTCTTTTCGGCCACTGTAGAGCATTTTCTTGGGTCGTTGAGGGATCCCGATAGTTGTCTAAAGAGCGATCAGAGTTTGGGTTGGCTGACAAAGATTTAACATCCGTACCAGAGCTTCTGAAGGTATTAGAAATGGCTGGCCCTTCACAATAGACTGAAGAGACTCGTGCCCTAATTGCCCAGGAGATGGATAGAAATTGCCCATTAGCGCTCGTTCTTCAAGCTCAATATTATAGCGACTACCTTAACAAAGTTGAGCTGGCAATTATCAAGAAGGCCTATACCGCGACGACCGCAATGTCTCCTTTTGCTTTTGAACCTAGAGTCAAGGTGCCTTTTATTTTGCAAGTCGAGCAAGGAAGAGGCAAGAGGCCTGCTCTAGAGTATGACTGTATTCCTAAAAAGGAAGATATTTTAGCAGTGATGCAAGCTCTAAATAGTAAATCGTCAAGGGCAGAATATGATTTAAGGTCAGGCTCAGGTCCGCACTTAGGTGAAACATCGGAGGGATCTTTGATGCAGTTACAAGAACAAATAAGAAAGGCAGAAGGAACAGAACCTTCACAGTCAATTGGCATCCCTAGGCCCTCAAGCACGAAAAAAGGGCTAGTTGATCTTGCAGAAGAAATTATGAAGTCCAAGCTTGCAACTACCCGAGTGCCTCTTCATAAAACTATTACTGGCCCCGTAAGTCGAAGAGTGGGTTGTTATAATAATAGCAGTGGTGCCCGAAGGACAGGAAAAACACCAAACACGACAATGAATCAAAGGCATTATTCTAATTTAGGCAGATCCTTATCTTGGGTCCTTAAGAGGCTAATGAAGGAGGGGATGTTACAGCCATTGTTGGTTAGACCCACTAGAAACTAGGGACAACCTAATCACAAGGGGGACCAATATTGTGCCTTTCACCAACACACCGGGCATACCACAAATGATTACAAGGCCTTGAGACATGCTATTCAAGATTTGATTGATTCCAAATAGATCTCTGACCCAGAAGAGCGAAGGATAAAGAATAAGACAGATTAAGTGCCTAAGTGGGAAGGGGAGGATGGTTCCTAAGTTTGATAATAGACCATCAACTACATCTGTGTTGGCAAGAACGAAAAATGATTAGCTATTTAGAATGTTCTTTTTATTTTTGAACTGTTTAATAATGACATTCTGGTTTTCAATAATAAAATGAACGTTTTTGCTTACTTGTGTGATATTTCTTATGATTTTACTATGCATAATCATGATCATGAATCATTCATATTTGACATTGATTCAATTGATGCTACTCTGTTTAATCTCAGAACCCAAAGAAAATCTTGATAGTATCTAATGTAACTCCCGAATAAAGATCAAAATTTGAGAAAATTAAAACAAAATATGAAAGTCTTTGCTTTGACCTATGAAGACATGCCAGGAGCCGATCATAGAATCGCTGAACATGCCATTATGATGTATCTAGATTATAAATTGGTTAAGCAGAAACTCAAAAGACTTAGGCCAGAATGGGCAAAGAAGGTTAAAGAAGAGATCAGCAAGCAAAAACGAAGCTAAAATTTCTTGTCGAAGTTCAACACCGGACTTGGTTGGTCAGTGTTGTCCCAAATCAAGAAGAGGAGTGCGTGTATGTGTAAACTATCAGGATTTGAACAAAGTTTATCCAAAAAAAAAGAATAGAAAAAAGGAACAAAAGAACAAAAAAAAAGAACAAAAAAAAAATGAAAAAAAAAAGAAAAACAAAATACAAAAAAAAAAGAGAGAGAAGGAAAAGAATTGATATGTAGGTGGCCGAAAATGGTTGATATGGGGCAAAGGAAAGTCATCATTGGGGCAAGTTCTATTCAAATCCCATTAATCTACACATACCTGTACTTTGCCATTCTTCTTGGCTACCGAAAAAGGACCAAAAGACTGATTTGCAAATTGTCTACTTGGATTATCTGCATAAGGGGTGTACTATACAAACGGCAAGTCAATGACATTCAGTTGAGATGTATGGATGAGAAATGAGCTAAGAAGGTCATGGAAGAAATTCATGCCATAATTTGTGGAGCCCATATAAACAGTTTAATGCTAGCAGAAAAGATCATGAGACAAGGGTTCAATTGGCTTACAATGGATATGGATTGCTTGAGCTTGGAGAATAGACATCATGGGGGAAGCATGTCCTACGGCCTGCAAAAGACATAGGTTCACCATAGTTGCTATCGCCTACTTCACTAAGTTGGTAGAAGCTAAGTCTTTCAAGAAAGTCGACGCTCGAGATATGGACATGTTCGTCGAAAGGAATCTGATAACGGGGTGCAATTTTTGACTGAAACTAAGAAGCTACTGTAGAAGTATGGCGTTAATCCTCACAAGTTTTCATCATATTGCCTGCAAGTTGATGGGACAATCGAGGCTACTAATGAGAATGTCAAGAAGATTTTGGTCGAGATAGTTCAGAACTACAAGGATTGGGCAAAGAAGTTGCCTTTTGCACTTTGGAGAGAACCACCGTCAGAACCTCTACAGGAGCCATGCCTTATTCCTTGGTATATGGGACGGCAGCAGTGTTGCCTATTAAAGTAGAACTCAAGTCTTCAAGGGTAGTCATGAAAGCTCAAAATCCAGAAAATAATTGGGACCAACAACGATTGTTGCAGCCAAACATGCTAGACAAGAACAGATTGCGAGCCTATTATTACAGCCAGATCTACCGAAAAAGGCTTGCTCGATCATTCAAAAAAATTCAGAAGGCAACCACTGAAAGAGGGAGATTAAGTCCTTAAGCAAATGAGATCGAGTGTTCCAGATGTACGAGGGAAGGTCCATTTGTTCTTAAGAAGTAGTTATTCGAAGGGGGTAGCGATTCCAATAAATAGTGATGGGAAAGAGTTCAAGGAGCTGATCAACGTTGATAGACTCAAGAGGTTCCATGGCTAAAGACTTAAAATAAAAAAAAAAAGAATAAAAGCCCGCGGATCAAAAACCAAAAGAAGGCGGCCTTGCTAAAAATGGGCGCCTCGTCAGGGTGAAAACCGAAAAAACGCATCACGGGCAAAAATTAGAGGCTCGAGAGAAAATGTCCAATCAAGAAAACCCGAGAGGGCTGATTGGAAATAGGAGTCAGATGCTTACGAGATCCACTCTAAGATTAAATGTGAATTTTGCATTTTGAATCTATGTTAGATAATGATCATGTATAGAGAAATCACACCGAAATGTACACAATATTTGCAGATACATGTGTGCATTATTTTCTAGTTCATTTATAAAAGGAGAAACATCGTTCATTACTGAATGCACTAAGTAACTATGCTTTACTACTACTCTTGCGGCCAGATGCCTAAGTTGATAGGTCTTGTTATCAACTGCGGGACTAAGCACCTACCTCTTGAATGCATTAGTGGGAGTAAAAGAACAATCCCCGATAGATGGTATAATAGTCTTCACCGGCAGCTTCCCTAGAGGCTATGGTATCTAGAGGTAAAAGCCGAAGATAAAGGTCCACTTTGGAAAGATAGAGGATGCCTCACTGCATCTTGACACCCCGAACTTTTGAGTACAATGGGCAGTAATGTAAAAGGTAGCCTCATGAAGCCCACACAACGGAACACACCTTAAAGAACCCGATCCTCATCCGCCACCTCACCCAATCTAGCAATACATTCGTCAGGAGAGGCAAAGTAATACAACCGCTGTCTGGGAAGGAAGCGCCTCAGTATATAACTATTGATTACTCTAGAAGGGGGCTCTGATAGTAGCTTCAACTTTTCTTGCAGTCATACCCTTCAAAAAAAATAATAAAAAAAGGTCGTTAGAGATGAAAACCGTAATTGGCTATCTAAGCAAAAGTTAGGCCAAAGGGCAGGGCAAAAACTTGGAAACAGGCAGTTTGTCCAACAAAAAAATAAAATGAATAAAAGCCGTTAGAATGGGTTGGATTCATTTTAGGCAAAAATTAGACACAGGGTTATGTGAAAATCTCCAAAGGGACGCATTTCTCGCAAATAAAAGCTAATGTGAAAATCCACAAGGGATGCACTACCTTTAAAACAATGACTTTTGAAGCTTGGAGTGATAAGACGACATTACTCCGGATAGCCACCCTTCAGGCAAATTATGCATAATGCAGAACTTGAGTCAGAGTCCTGGGGGCAAGACGCTGTACAGCTCATGGCAAGAGGCGTATGCTCGTAGACCGGGGGACAAAGATGCACACGGGACAGCTTTCTCTAAAAGGATTATGGGTCAGAATTCCTAAGCCAAGGTGATACTCTTCTAGATCATTGGGGGCATCAGACAGTATGAGCAGTACCCTTAATGAATCTCTTAACCAACTAGGATGTGGTCTATACATTTTTTCATCTCACATGCATCTCGCATGTATAATCTTTTGCATATCTCCCTGCATAACTTTACACGTGCATAGCATTTCATAATGCCCAACATGCATTCACACATGCTTGAACTTTGTGTATATTTTGCATATACAATTCTTTATGCACATTCCGTGTACATAATTTTTGCATACATGTAACGCATGATTCTTTGCACATGTTTAGCATGCATATCATAAGCATATCACGTGCATCCAATCCTTTACACGTATAGTTGCGTACACATAGTTTTTGTACATTAATCATTTTCATGTGTTTGCTGTATATAGTTTTGTATGTATATTTCACACACATGATTTTATATGCACACACAATATTTTGTATACATTGTTGTGTACATGACTCAGGGGGAAAGGTCCAAATAGACCTCATGCGCAAAGATGATCCAAGAGATGGGTTCAGCTCAACATTGTTGGACACTATATTCGGCATAAAGTCAGGTGCATCTGTATAGAGGGGAGAACACCCAGGAAAACAAACCTATTCATGCATACTAGGCCAGGGGCAATCAGGAGGCTCAACATCAAAGTCTCTCAGTGAGCATTAAAGTCTCTCAATGAGCATCAAAGCACCTAAGTCTCTCAGTGAGCATAGATTTTAAAAGTCTCCCTATGAGCACAAAGCCCTCTCAAGAGGCGCACAAGCCTTTTCAACAAGGAAGCTCCGGTTGGAGATGATGGAGACCGGAATCTAGTCTATCACAGTCGGTGCAATCAAGAGAATGGTGTCCCGCACTTTGTAAGTCTAAAAAGAACTCGCCAAAAATCCAAGAGGATGATATTCCACGAACTATTTTCCATGAGGAACAACCAATCGTCCTTCAGGGGGCACCCTTCTGACATCGACCCCAACAGGTATGTACTTCCAGAGGTACGCACCTCTTTCATATACCCTACACATTTGCTTTGCCTTTTTTTGTAGGAAAAAAAAAGAGGTTCAGGATAAGCGCCAGCAAAGACAATGACGAACGAGTCACCATGCCGACCCAAGGATGGTCAACAGTCAGGCACTAGGCTAACCGAATGGTGGTTAGCAAATCAGACACTACATCATTCAGATAGTGGTTAACAGGTAGAAACCAAGCAGACCAGATGGAGGTCAGCAGATCAAAAATCATGTCTTGCAGACCGAATGGGGGTTAGCAAGATTATGCCGTGCAAGCCTGAAAGCGCCCAGCTAGATAGAACGTTCAATCACACGCCTTACAGACAGGATGGGGGTTGGGAAGGACACCGTGCAAGCAAAGATGAGGCCAGCGGGACACATGCGATAGAACAGATCGCAACAGGGTTATAGTTAGAGAACACTGCATCTCACAGACACCATGCAAGCCGAGATGAGGCCAGCAGGACACATACGATAGAACAGATCGCAACAGGGTTGTAGTTAGAGAAAACCGCATCTCACAGACACCGTGCAAGCTGAGATGAGGCCAGCGGGACACGTGCGATAAAACAGATCGCAACAGGGTGTAGTTAGAGAACACTGCATCTCACATACACCGTGCAAGCCGAGATGAGGCCAGCGGGAAACATACGATAGAACAGATCGCAACAGGGTTGTAGTTAAAGAACACTGCATCTCACATACACCGTTCAAGTGGAGACGAGGCCAGCGGGACACATGCGATAGAACAAATCACAAGTGGGTGGTAATTAGAGAACACTACTTCTCATGACATTCAGACACTGTGCGAGCCGAGACGAGACAAGTGGGGAACATGTAATAGAACAAATTGCAATTGGGTTGCAGTTGGATAACGCTGCATCTCGTGACAGTCAGATATTGTGCAGGCCGAGAGGAGGCCAGCAAAATGAAGGTGACAAAACGAATTGTCGAAGGGATGCGGTGAAATACACTACAACTTGGCAGCGAGGGGTCACCAGCTTGAACACACCACGGAAGGTAAGGGACTACCTCAGGTACCCATCTCTTTCCTTTTTCTCTGAATTTTGGCTCATCTAGGCACTAGTGCACTAATTTCCCCAAAATTGGGGGCAACTGTGGACATCGGGTCCTGAAACAGTACAGATTAGAGTTATCCAATGATGATAAGTTGCCTGTTCACAAGTAAAAAGTTTGAAAGTGATGATTTCCTTGTCAAATTTGCATTTTAGAATAAAAAAATAAAAAATAATAAAAAATTAAATTTGAAAAATGGAGTTTGAAAATTATAGTGTTTTTAGTTAAATTTGAAAATTTTACAAAAAAAAAAAATCGAATGTCGGCCGCGTCGGCGTGCTGCAGCAGCCCGTAGGCGCCTATGCGAGCGACTAACGGAGCATCGCCGGCGTGCGCCTGACGCCCGTTGCAAGCACCGACGGGCGTTGGTCGCCCCAGTTCCGCCGAAAATGCTGATTTTTGGCCCAAAATTATTTTTTTCAGGATTTTTCACCAAATTTGAATTTTTATTCCATTTTTTAAGGTTTTTCATGATTTTTTTCATTTTTAAAATATAGATAAATAATATTTTAATTAATTAAGGGTTCCTTTCTTTATTAATTATATTTTTCTTTTTTTTCTTAATATAAATAGAAAAATATGAAACAAAAAAGGGGAATTCATTTTTAGGGTTTTTTCTTCTTCCTTTCTTCAAAAAATCCTCTCTACATTTTTTAGGTTTTCTCCCCAAAAATAAAAATTATTCAAAGCTAAAATTTTGATTTCTTCATGAATATTGATTCTTGAGATAAACAAAAATCATTCTTTGTTCTTGAGATATTTTTATTTACTTTTTCTAATCGATTATTTTTTCTTCTTGAGACAAAGAAATTTGTTCTTTGTTTTTGAGAAGTTTCATCATTTTTATTTCTTTTCCAAATAAAAATAATTTTTTTGATCAATAATCATTGTTTAGACAAAAAAAATCATTTTTTTTTCTTAATAGTTTTTAGTTTATTTCATCTTTTTTGCAATTTTTTTTTGGAATAAAATTTCAATTTTTATCATCTTTAATTCTAATTTTGCAAAACAAAGTAAGGAAATTAATCAGTTTTTTCCTTTCATCGAATCCGAACTCTGAGGGTAAATATTTTAGGTTTGATCTCTTTTTTATTTTCTCTTATTTATTCTTGTTCATGTTTATTTGATTAACATGTAAATTTTTATTGTTTTCATTTATTTATTCTATTGTTTGGATATTTGTTTTATTTAATATGTTTATATATTATTATAATCATTTAATTATTATAATTATTATTGTTATTTTATTATTGTTATTGTTATTGTTATTATTATTATTATTATTATTATTATTATTATTATTATTATTAACATGTTGTTTTATTTATTTCAATCATATCCTTTAATTCGTTTGTCATTCATAATGCATTTTTTTCATTTATTTTAATTTATTAGTATTTTAATTCATTTGTCATCTTTGATGTCATCTTATTTTATTTTAATTTGTTATTTATTATTTTATGTGCGTAATTGATCTTATTGATTTAATTACTAACATTCATTTTCTTGTATTTGTTTTTTGACTCCAACATCCATTTTCCGTTTTTGGACATTCTCGCGAGCAAACCGAGAAATCCAGGAGGCTTGTTCGTTTTGATCATTTATTTGCATGATTTTTATTATTTTCTTTATTTGGCTTGTTCATTTATTATTTTCTTTATTTGGCTTGTTCATTTACTTTATCATGTAATTTTTAATAAAATTATTTATTTTATGTACGTTTAAAAAAGAAAATCACAAAAATATTTATATTAATTAATTTAGTATTTTTCTAATAAAGTGGGACCAACGTCCTAGTTTTTTATACCCAAATAAACCACCACGTTTAATATTTTTTCTTTTAAGTATGCATGCGAGGACCAATGTCCTCATCTTTAATAAATATCCCATTTTATGTATGATTTACATGTCATATATAATGGGGGTTGTATTCTGCCTCTAGTTTTGTTGTAATCTATCGTACTTTTTATTTACTTTATTTTAATCTTACTTTTATTTACCGCTTTAATTATATGTTTGATCTGACGCTTTAATTATTGCATTTAAATTCAAAATTCAATTATAATTTAACCAAGGTATGAATAAATGGGGAGTCTCGAACCATCTCTGGTCTTAGGCTCAACGAGGTTAGAGGACCATCTCAATCTTGTATTGGGATGGGGTTTCTAAAATATCTCTTGTTGCCCAAAATAGGCCCAATGTGCATTGTCTTAGGCTCCACGAAATTAGATGATTTTTCCAGCGTTTTATTGAAAAGAGGTGTCCAAAATATCTCTGGTTTGTCCAAAATGGACGTCTATGCATCATCTTAAACTTCACGAGATTAGATGATTATCCCAATGTTCTATTGGAAGGAGGTATCCAAAATATCTCTGATTGCCTAAAATAGACACACATGCACTGTCTTAGGCTTAGTGAGTTTAGACGGCCTTTCCTAATGTTCTATTGGGTGGCGACTTCAAAATACCTCTTTGTTCTCCAAAATAGACGCCCTTGTAAATCTCTTACAAGTTTTCATGAACCTCTCCCGAACGCCCTAAAAGCGGGCCGTTCGGGGCATTTCGGGGTTCGGCGTGCGTCACACACACTGTCTCACATTCTAGCACAGAGGTTGAATATTGAGCCATGGCCAACACTGCAGCTGAAGTTACATGGTTAATGTCACACCCCAAACTGGGCCTAGTCGGACTTGGCCAGCTAAGTCGGATAAGCGATGGGTATTTCAGTAATGTGTGCATGAGGAATTTGGATAATAAGGATTTAATTGCTAAGAAATTTATTAAATAAGTTAAGTGTGGGAATTATTGGGTGTGCATGTGGTGTATGGTTGTAGGGTGTTTTGGTTGTGGCAATTATCTAGTGGTTTGTGTGTGTGGTGCCAAGGTTAGAAAATATCTAGTTAATAGTTATCAAGTGAGGTAAGTGTATGGTACCTTGGTGTTTGAAGTCAAAAGGTGGATTTTGGTCCAATAAGATCTTGCCATGTGGCAAGGTTGGTGGGCATTGAATAAAGAAAAGAAGAAAAGAGAGAGAGAGAGGGAACACAGAATTTTGGTTCCCGTTCTCCCCTCCCTCTCACGCCTCCTCTTCTTCTTCTCTTCTCCATTCTTTGTTTTCCCTCTCCTTCTCTTTTGGCTGGGGTTTGTGCTTTGCTTAGAGGTAATTTTGACTAAGTTTTGGAGTAAGATTAAGGAGGTATGTGTTTGGGTTTAGGGTTCCTGCGTTTTGGGTTCATTCCTCCTTTCTTTTTGGTGTTTGTTTGAGTTATTTTGGGTTTGGATGAGTAATCTTTTGGGTCTTTATTTGTGCAAGTTCAAGTTAGCAAGAAGAAGCTCAAGGGCAAGGTAGATTGAAGATTAAAGCTTGAAGAGTTTGTGGGTTGTGCTTCGAAAAAGGTTTGGGAATGTCTTTGCCTTCCTTCTCTAGGATCAAGTTTGTGTGTATTTGTATGTTTATATTTGATTTCTGGAAATCATGGTGATTATGATGTGTTTAGTGGTTCATATGTCATGGTTTTGTTTTGGATGTGTTAAGAAAGTCCAAATGTGGTTTGAGAAACTTGATTGTGTTCTTGAGTGTAATGATGATGAGTAGTGATGAACTGATTTTATAAATTGATGTTATTTTTTGAATTTATGAGTTGATTTTGTTTATGGCATGAATTACTGATGTTTGATTTGGCTTAATATTGCGTTTGGAGTGAGGACATGTATCTTAAAGTGAGAATTTTGGGATTTTTGTCTTGAATCTGGAGTTTTGGCTCGACAGTGTGGAATCTGGGCATGGGTCACGGTGACAACCATTTTGGTTGTGACCGTGAGGTTTCCAGATTATTGCTTCTGTTCTAGGTTTTGGGTACGTCACGGTGACAACCATTTTGGTTGTGACCGTGAGGTACCCAAACTTTTGCTTCTTTGGTACGTCACGGTGATAACCATTTTGGTTGTGACCGTGAGGTACCCAGAACTTCAATTCTGTTTTGGGTTAGGGACATGTCACGGTGACAACCATTTTGGTTGTGACCGTGAGATGTCCAGCTTTTGGGTTCTGTTGATTTTCTTGGTAAGTCACGGTGATAACCATTTTGGTTGTGACCGTGAGGTACCCCTTATCAGTATTCTGCTGAGAGCTTTGGTATGTCACGGTGACAACCAATTTGGTTGTGACCGTGACCTACCCTATTTTTGCAATAAAACTCTATTTGTTTAACACGTTTTTAAGATGTTAAATTATGGATTTTTGCACGTATTGTCTTTTAATATGAACTGTAAATTAGTGAGATGGATGACATTTGCATGTACTGATTAATCAAAGTGTGTGGATTCTTTATTTGTTATAATTGAATTATGGATATTATGAATTTATTTATAAGTCTAACATACTCTGGGTTATGCATGATGATATATATATATATATATTTATGAAGTTATTCGAAATATAATATGTTTTATGCATGACCTGCGAGAGTCAGTCTAGTGGATAGTTAGGCATGCCTAATAGAGTTTTATTAGCTGCAGCCCTTTGAACGTTTGGACCCAGATCAGGTCCCTGTTTGGTTCCTCGCGAACCGTTTTATGTGAATGGATCTTGTTTAAGATCCCCTTTCGTTAAAATGTTTTCGAATGTGGAAAATGATGTTTTTTGATTCGTACCCGTAAGGTACCCTTTGGCCGATTTGTTCCCGTAAGGTACTGTTCGTGTACTCGTTATCCGCTATTTTGAGTCAGTAGGTATTTTGTTTGTTTCGCCCAATATGAACAAGAGAATGTGATATTCGTATGAGTATAATTTGGACTTATGGATCGGATTTGTATCCGAATGTGTTTTGAATATCTGAATGGGTTGGGTATGACTTAACATGTGATCTGGAAATATTTATCTGTGTATCTGTATATGTAAATTATATCGTGAATGAATTTGTATGCTATCAATTTTGGATCTAAGTGCAGGAATTAAGACATGTATGACTGTGATCATAACTGCTCTAATGCCATGAACATATTTTATTATGTTATGCATATAAGAATGTGAATCTGACTAGTTAGGTTATAAGCATATGAAATACTCTGTATACGAATGCAAGCTGAATTCGAATCAATATTGTTAATTATGTGTATATGAATGGGGTTCTGTACTGCTTCCCATTATGGAAGTATGTGTTTAAGTGTGCATAATAAGATGATCTGGGCGATTGAATGATCACATACGTGTTATTTGGGGTACAATGCATGTGGATCGGCCTTGGTAAGTGTATGTACGGTAATGGTTATTGATGAGGCAAGTTAAAGTGTATAAGAATATGATTTTGAATTAGTCTATGCTCTAAATGTAATATTTGACTATATGTTCCGTTGGTCTTAACTATTGTAGTATCCTCAGCATGTTGTCACGTTTCTGCGTGTATGGCATGATATGTTATGTTATGTGATAGAGTTATACTTTTGTCCAGTGGACATGGAGTGTTTGACGTCTTTCCCTTGGGTTCGGTTAATGTGTGTGTTATGGCATGACAAATGTATTTTTAAGCAGCCAGTGTTCTTAGCATGATAGTTATTATTATGGTAATGATGTAGTATGCAAATGAGTTGTCAGTTAATGCATGGGTACCCTGATGTGATATTTTGCATGTGCAATATCTCTTGTGACTGCACATGGTAAGACATTGATACTTGATACCTCGGTAAGTTCATGCGTGTGAGAGTGTAAGTACTTTTGCATGTTAATACTTGTATGTTGTATAACCTTCCGATCATATTAGTTTGACTAATATGATTATAGGAATGTGGTAACGGCATGACTTTGTCATTAAGTTGAACACTCAAGTAATGTGTACGTTTTTATGGATATAATCTGATGAATGCATGGTATTTTTGTACAAGCATGTGTTTTCGAATGTTGAATATCTGCTTATGCCATTTGTGAATGTGTTATGCCTTGACGACCATTGTGAATGGTCGTCCTTATTGCTGTGTGTTTTCCCCGATAAGCGTTATCGCTTAGCACGAGCTCTTTTCCCGTGCAGGTGGCAGGTTTGGTTTGGTTCGAGTCGCGCATCTGTAGGGTCAGCCACGTAGGAGTTAGAAGTTCTGTATTTTGTTATCAGCTTATGTAATTTTGGATTTTGTAATTCAGTAATGTTTTGTATGTGTATAGATATAAAGATCTTGATGTAATTTTTGGGCTATGTAAGTGTTTTTAAATATTGACGTTTGAATTAGTTTTTGTATCTTTTCTACCAATTGAATGCTTCCGCTGAATGAATGCATGTATGCTTGATAGTATGCTTTTGCTTAGTGCTTGTGGGTGTGTGCAATGTATTGCATGATCAGCTTATGCCCTCAAAAGTTTTTAATTCCCTCATATTCCTGTATGCTTATGATGTATGAATGTATGCTTCGTTCCATGTAGCGCAACCGCCGGCGCCCTTCCAACGGGGGCGATGGTGGGGGCGTTACAGTTAGTGATATCAGAGCCTGGTTTGGTGGTTTTGGTTGTCTTGTTTGCTAAGTGTCAAGTCTTTGCATGCTAGTCGGATATGTGTCGTGTCTTGTATGCGAGTCGGTTTGTGTCGTGGCCTAATGCAGATGTGTCGTGTCTTGTGTCATGTTTAGATGGAGTCCAATCCTAGTGGGAATGTGGGCGAGACAACGGAAAGTGTGAACCCAGCTAGTGCTGATCGAAGTGTTTTCGAGCTTCCTTTGGTTAGAAATCCCAATCCTACTTCCGATGATAGGACGTTAGTGCAAGGGTTGATTCGAATATTGGATAAGTTGACTGCTCCTCGGATTCCTCAAAATTCTGTTCGGAGGGTGCCTCAAAAGAGAAAGGTGTCAAGTAGAGAAGTTTCAATGGGAAAAAGAATTCAAGAACCTCCGATGTGTCAACATTGTCAGAAGCAACTTGAGGTAAAGTGTAAGAAGAAGTGGGTACCGCCAATATGTCAGCACTGCTAGAAGCGACATTGGGGTCAGTGTAGGAAATTCACAGGTGCTTGCTTTAGATGTGGTAGTATGGAGCATCTGATTGCTGATTGTCCTAAGATGAGGGAGAATCTAGCTCAGCGAGCTAGGAAAGATATGGAGGAATTGCTTCGAGCCGCCCGTGTTCCCTCGGGTTGTGTTGTGCATCGCAGTGAAGTAACGGAGTCTGCATCGCCTTTTGGTAAGTTTCTTTGATATGTTGGAGTAAGGTTGTTCTGGGGATCCTTGAGGTGGAAGAGTAGTGGGATTCTATAAGGTCTTGGTAATACTCTGTATGCCTGTCAGCTATCTCCAGAAAAAGTTTTTGAATGAAAGCATATTGAATCATGGGGATGGGACAAAGTGCATCATTATAGCATCAATTGCATCACTCTGCATACATGAGTCATCGCATTTTCATTGCATCATCGTCCCTTTGACCATACATGAAAATCATTTGCATATGTGTTTGGCTGTGAGAAAGCTGGCAAAGTGTACATGGAGTATTAGGTACTAAGGTTAAGAGTAGAAATGGCGAGCCTAGCAACTGTTAATGGAAGTGATCTGTGTTTGGTTTGAGTGAATAGAAGGAGTATTTTGGGATCTCGTGCAAGTGAATGTAAGAAGGTTGAAGTTGTTAAGGTATTGTTAGTAAAGAGGAATGGCATATATGACGGACATCTTTGAAGTATTAAAAGGATTTGTATGGCTATCGGCGAAAGTCAGGTGGTTTATACGTGAAGTGTTTGAGTCTGATGGTGTCTTGGAACGTAGTGTTGAGAATCCTTCCGGTGTAAGTGAATTTCGAGGACGAAATTCTTTTAGGAGGGAAGAGTTGTCACACCCCAAACCGGGCCTAGTTGGACTTTGCCAGCTAAGTCGGATAAGCGATGAGTATTTCAGTAATGTGTGCATGAGAAATTTGGATAATAAGGATTTAATTGCTAAGAAATTTATTAAATAAGTTAAGTGTGGGAATTATTGGGTGTGCATGTGGTGTATGGTTGTAGGGTGTTTTGGTTGTGGCAATTATCTAGTGGTTTGTGTGTGTGGTGCCAAGGTTAGAAAATATCTAGTTAAGAGTTATCAAGTGAGGTAAGTGTATGGTGCCATGGTGTTTAAAGTCAAAAGGTGGATTTTGGTCCAATGAGAACTTGCCATGTAGCAAGGTTGGTGGGCATTGAATGAAGAAAAGAAGAAAAGAGAGAGATAGAGGGAACACAGAATTTTGGTTCCCGTTCTCCCCTCCCTCTCACGCCTCCTCTTCTTCTTCTCATCTCCATTCTTTGTTTTCCCTCTCCTTCTCTTTTGGCTGGGGTTTGTACTTTGCTTAGAGGTGATTTTGACTGAGTTTTAGAGCAAGATTAAGGAGGTATGTGTTTGGGTTTAGGGTTCCTGCATTTTGGTTTCCTTCCTCCTTTTTTTTTGGTTTTTGTTTGAGTTATTTGGGGTTTGGATGAGTAATCTTTTGGGTCTTTGTTTGTGCAAGTTCAAGTTGGCAAGAAGAAGCTCAAGGGCAAGGTAGATTGAAGATTAAAGCTTGAAGAGTTTGTGGGTTGTGCTTCGAAAAAGGTTTGGGAATGTCTTTGCCTTCCTTCTCTAGGATCAAGTTTGTGTGCATTTGTATGTTTATATTTGATTTCTGTAAATCATGGTGATTATGATGTGTTTAGTGGTTCATATGTCATGGTTTTGTTTTGGATGTGTTAAGAAAGTCCAAATGTGGTTTGAGAAACTTGATTGTGTTCTTGAGTGTAATGATGATGAGAAGTGATGAATTGATTTTATAAATTGATGTGATTCTTTGAATTTATGAGTTGATTTTGTTTATGGCATGAATTATTGATGTTTGATTTGGCTTAATATTGCGTTTGGAGTGAGGACATGTATCTTGAAGTGAGAATTTTGGGATTTTTGGCTTGAATCTGGAGTTTTGGCTCGACAGTGTGGAATCTGGGCATGGGTCACGGTGACAACCATTTTGGTTGTGACCGTGAGGAGTCCAGATTATTGCTTCTGTTCTGGGTTTTGGGTACGTCACGGTGACAACCATTTTGGTTGTGACCGTGAGGTACCCAAACTTTTGCTTCTGTTTGGCTTCTTTGGTACGTCACGGTGACAACCATTTTGGTTGTGACCGTGAGGTACCCAGAACTTCAATTCTGTTTTGGGTTAGGGACATGTCACGGTGACAACCATTTTGGTTGTGACCGTGAGGTACCCCTTATCAACATTCTGCCGAGAGCTTTGGTATGTCACGGTGACAACCAATTTGGTTGTGACCGTGACCTACCCTATTTTCCAATAAAACTTTATTTGTTTAAGACGTTTTTAAGATGTTAAATTATGGATTTTTACATGTATTGTCTTTTAATATGAACTGTAAATTAGTGAGATGGAGACATTTGCATGTACTGATTAATCAAAGTGTGTGGATTCTTTATTTGTTATAATTGAATTATGCATATTATGAATTTATTTATAAGTCTAACATACTCTGGGTTATGCATGATGATATATATATATATATATTTATGAAGTTATTCGAAATGTGATCTTTTTTATGCATGACCTGCGAGAATCAGTCTAGTGGATAGTTAGGCATGCCTAATAGAGTTTTATTAGCTGCAGCCCTTTGAACGTTTGGACCCTGATTAGGCCCCTGTTTGGTTCCTCGCGAACCCTTTTGTGTGAATGGATCTTGTTTAAGACCCCCTTTCGTTAAAATGTTTTCGAATGGGTTGGGTATGACTTAACATGTGATCTGGACATATTTATCTGTGTATCTGTATATGTAAATTATATCGTGAATGAATTTGTATGCTATCAGTTTTGTATCTAAGTGCAGGAATTAAGACATGTATGACTGTGATCATAACTGCTCTAATGCCATGAACATATTTTATTATGTTATGCATATAAGAATGTGAATCTGACTAGTTAGGTTATAAGCATATGAAATACTCTGTATACGAATGTAAGCTGAGTTCGAATTAGTATGGTTAATTATGTGTATATGAATGGGGTTCTGTACTGCTTACCATTATGGAAGTATGTGTTTAAGTGTGCGTAATAAGGTGATCTGGGCGATTGAATGATCACATACGTGTTATTTGGGGTACAATGCATGTGGATCGGCCTTGGTAAGTGTATGTACGGTAATGGTTATTGATGAGGCAAGTTAAAGTGTATAAGAATATGATTTTGAATTAGTCTATGCTCTAAATGTAATATTTGACTATATGTTCCGTTGGTCTTAACTATTATAGTATCCTCAGCATGTTGTCACGTTTCTGCGTGTATGGCATGATATGTTATGTTATGTGATAGAGTTGTACTTTTGTCTAGTGGACATGGAGTGTTTGATGTCTTTCCCTTGGGTTCGGTTAATGTGTGTGTTATGGCATGACAAATGTATGTTTAAGAAGCCAATGTTCTTAGCATGATAGTTATTATTATGGTAATGATGTAGTATGCGAATGAGTTGTCAGTTAATGCATGGGTACCCTGATGTGATATTTTGCACGTGCAATATCTCTTGTGACTGCGCACGGTAAGACATTGATACTTGATACCTCAGTAAGTTCATGCGTGTGAGAGTGTAAGTACTTTTGCATGTTAATACTTGTATGTTGTATAACCTTTCGATCGTATTAGTTTGACTAATATGATTATAGGAATGTGGTAACGGCATGACTTTGTCATTAAGTTGAATACTCAAGTAATGTGTACATTTTTATGGATATAATCTGATGAATGCATGGTATTTTTGTACAAGCATGTGTTTCCAAATGTTGAATATCTGCTTATGCCATTTGTGAATGTGTTATGCCTTGACGACCATTGTGAATGGTCGTCCTTATTGCTGTGTTTTTTCCCCGCTAAGCGTTATCGCTTAGCACGGGCTCTTTTCTCGTGCAGGTGGCAGGTTTGGTTTGATTCGAGTCGCGCATCTGCAGGGTCGGCCACGTAGGAGTTAGAAGTTCTGTATTTTGTTATCAGCTTATGTAATTTTGGATTTTGTAATTCAGTAATGTTTTGTATATGTATAGATATAAAGATCTTGATGTAATTTTTGGGCTATGTAAGTGTTTTTAAATATTGACGTTTGAATTAGTTTTTGTATCTTTTCTACCTATTGAATGCTTCCGCTGAATGAATGCATGTATGCTTGATAGTATGCTTTCGCTTAGTGCTTGTGGGTGTGTGTGATGTGTTGCATGATCAGCTTGTGCCCTCAAAAGTTTTTAATTCCCTCGTATTCCTGTATGCTTATGATGTGTGAATGTATGCTTCATTCCATGTAGCGCAACCGCCGGCGCCCTTCCAACGGGGGCGACGGTGGGGGCGTTACAGTTAACATACATTCTCAAAGACCTTAGTATTCGACAATCTCAACTCCCCGCTCTCTTTTATGATTGATAGAGTTGGGTACGCCCATAACTCTAATTTGGATAGAGGTCCAATCCAGATAGAATTAAGTATTTCAATCTGATTAAGAGTACCAAATCATATCTCAGAAAGAGTCTGACTTAAACTAGAGTTAGGTCTCTAGCTTTTAGGATCTCTATAAATAGATGAGAGATCTCAGTATTTGGTAACGAGAAAACGTATATGCCGCAAGGCTGCTCGTTCCCACTCACGCTTGTTTTTGTCTTAATCTTTCAGGGGCTTTTAGATTGTGGAATAGCTTCTATTATCCTACATGTGGATAAAAGCCAGGCTAGTGACAAAAAACAAACGGAATCCTTGTAGACGCTAACGAGTTTCTGCGCTATAAGAGGTAGGTACCATTTATTAATGTTACCTCCGTATAAATTATATTCGTTATGATTTTTTATCCTTCATTAGTATCAGAGTCATTGTTTTTGCGTCCTGGCATGTGTCTAAATAGATCTAAAATTTTATGTTTAAAATTATTAGATCTGGGATGTATTGAATATAACAAAAATTTAATTTTTGTGTGAATAATATATATGTGTATATATTGCGGCTCGAAAATTGTGTACGTGTACACTGCGATTCGAGGGGACGAACATGAGTGTTCAAAATGCAAGATTAGAAGTCAGGAATTTTAATTTTTGACCTCACCATTGAATTCACACACCCCGAAACCCCCCACCGGCCGAAATCGGAGCGCCAGAATCCATCGGGAAGGCGGCGCGTGGACTACACACGCCACCATATGCTTGGCGCGTGCGCGTGGGCTGTGGCTCACACACGCGTCGCTACCTGTCAGCAGTATTGCGTCACTGCTAACACGTGGCCCAATGGCTGAGTGCCACGTGGATGGCAGAGGCCATGCCATGTGGCATATGGGAGGGGTGGACACGTGGACAAACCAAAGGGTGACACGTGGATAACTGAGGTCATGCCACGTGTCAATTGTCTGACATGTGTCCCAATGGGGCCATGCCTTCGTTTTCAACTACCATTTCAACTCCAATTTTTTTGAAATAAAAATTTCAAATTATTTTTGATTTTTTGGTCATTTTTTCAAAAATTTTTGATGACTATAAAATTAAATTTTATTTTTAAAATTTCAAAAATATTATAAAAATATGTAGAAAATGTGTTTTCTGCTTTTGGAAATTTTTAAAAATATTTTGAAAAATTTTTGAGATTTTGTCCTTACTTGTTGATTGAAATGTGTTTTAATCATGTGTATTTATACATGAGTGTATAAATATTTATGTAATATGTTACAGAAATGTTAAATAAGGACACTTGGTCTTCTTAAATTGTGCATAGGTTGCTTTGAGAAATGCAAGAGTGCCTTCTATAAGAAACATCAGAATGCGAAGGAAGATTTGAGCTGATGACATTGATGCAATAGTGTATCATAAAGCAAATGTGTGAGAACAAATGCAAGAATGCATTTGGACTGGTGGTCTGAGTATAAAAATGGAACTTTGGTTAGAGTTGCTAAAAGGAAAGTGTAATGACACTAAAGAATGGACATAGTGTTCATCATCCATGGCTTCATCAATTGACTTATGAGTTACTTGATGAATTGATGAAGTCGGTCAAAGAAATAATTCTAATAGCTAAAAAGATTTTATGAAATCTGGACTTCTAAATTAGTTGACATAAGTGTCAATTTGAGTTGGCGTTTATTTTTATTAAATAGGATTTATGTTTCTTATGGATATTTGACATGAGTGTCTTATTTTTGGGATTATTGGATTTTATTTATTAGTTAAATAAATGTGTTTATTTATTATGATGGCATTTAACTTTATAATAAATGTGTTTATTTTCATTGTTAATTGCCTTGCAATATTTTATGAGTAAAATGATTGCATGTTTGTTAAGTAGAGCCTTAATAAAAATCCCCTCATAAGTTTGAGAACTTAATAATCCAATTATTCAAATTTATTATGCATGAAATTTTAACCTGTAAGGTTGGACATTAGGACTTAGAGGGTAATTGGATGCTATTAGTAACTTTTTCAAATTTGAGCCTAATAGAAAATTTTACTAGGTTATTATTTCAGATGCATAGTAAATTGCATGTGTTGCCTTTTTTCCCTTAAAAATGTGCAATATTGTTCCATTAGAGATCAAAGGATCCTAATGGATGCTGCTTTCAAGTTAATTGTCACCAACCTTAATAAAGATATGAAGCTAAATGCTAACAATTATGAAATCTGGAATACAAAAATCCAGTATATGCTTGAAGAGTGAGAGGCTCTTGAACCCTCAAGTTCGGTTATGGCTGAACCTGAGGATGGCACTGCAGCCTAGCATAGACGGGACCGAAATGCCTATGTGGCATGAAAAAAATAAGAATTTCACTGCTTATATCATCTTCCTAAGTGCGATGGAAGATGATATCACTAAGCAATTCTGCAAGTATCAAAATGCAATGGATCTGTGGATCGCTTTGCAGGAGAAGTTCAGAGATGTGACTCTGAATAAGCTCTGATCATTGACTATCAAATTTGATACGAATCAGAAAAAATTTGATTATTCAATGCGAAAACATCTTAGAGAGATAGAAAAGAATAAGTGAGTTTAGTGACTTTGGTTATAAGTTGACTGACGAGCAGTAGGTCCAAACTGTTATCAATTCCTTACCCAAGAGTTGAGAGTATATAAGAATGCAACTAACTCATCTAGGCAACATAAAAGGATGATGTTTATCATTTGGAGCTTAAAAGGAACCGTTTGGCAGAGACTAAGGTCAATGCCATTGTGCATATGGCATAGTCCCGTCCTAATAGAATGAGTTCTCATTAGAAAAACAAAAGAAGCTTCAACAATAGGGATAAGGAAAAGGCTCGAGAGCCTGAAAAGCAAAAGGAAAAATGGAATCACTAAAGGTCCAAAGGCCAAAAAGAGGTAAACGTTTTAAGAGTGAAATATTTCAATTGCCTATAGAAAGGACTCTATGCAAGAGACTGCATTATGTCCAAAGGATATACTATTTGACTCAAAAGTGAGTGAAATTTATGTATCTAGTTCTGAATTTCATTCTTTGTGGATGATAGATTCAGAACGATCGCAATGTCTTTGTTATGAAATTTAGGTTCTGTTCTTACCTTATTGAAATTTGTTTTTAATTTATATTTTTAGGATGACAGTGTACGCTTATGCTTGAATGATTTCTCTTATGGTTCTGATTGTGTACTGAACGATTTAATTGTTATGGAAGTGGACCATGACTATTTAAATAAAACTAATTTTTCTTTTAATTTCTTATTTTTTCACATTGTTATGAGAATAATGTGAAATTATGGCATGCTAAATTAAACCATATTGGAAAAGATCGAATGAGTTGGTTATTCAAAATTGGTTTAATAGGTGATTTAAATAAGGTTGAATTGCCCACATATGAACATTGCCTAAAAGGAAAAACTAGTTAGAAAATCATTCGAAAAAGGTACTAGAGCCAAAAATTTCCATTGCAATAATTCATTCTGACTTATGTGGTCAAATGAATATAAAGGTGAGGCATGGGGTCTACTATTTCATTACATTTATAGATTACTGTACTAGGTATGGTCATGCCTATTATATTTCTCACAACTCAGAAGCATTGAGTTGCTTCAAGACTTATATGAGTTTAGTTGAGAATTAATTAGACAAAAGAATCAAAGCTTTAAGTACTGACCGAGGTCGAAAACATCCTTATGATGAATTTTATTTGATGAAAAAGGATTGAACATCAGTTGTTCATTCCTAAAAAGCCAAAACAAAACAGTGTTGCGGAAAGGAGAAATAGGACTCTCCTATATATGGTTAGATCTATGGTGGCAGAGGCAAATTTGGCTATCTTCTATTGGGGAGATGCTTTATTGACTGCCACATATGTTCTAAACCGAGTGCCCTCTGAATCTGTCACTTTCATAACTTATGAGTTGTTAACTGGTTGACAAGCTGACCTAAGCCATTTACAACTTTTGGGTTGCAATGCTTGTGCCCATGATACCTCAATTTGGTAAATTTGAGACCAAGAGGTGGAAAGAGTATCTATATGAGATATTCTAAGGTATCAAAAGGATACATTTTCATGGATAAGCAAGAAAATGGCATAATGATAGAATTTGAATCCCTAGACGTCATATTCTTAAGAGGATGAATTTTCAAAGTTGGGCTAAGTGAATTAAGATTTCACTTTCAATTAATCTCAGGAAGAGGAACCATCAGGATCACTCCATTCGAGTGAGAGGGATTTAGAGGAAGAAGTTTAAGTCCCTCATACTCCAAACGATCCGGGTGTTCGAGACCTGATTTGAGTGGGAGCATTCTTAACTCCAGTGGGAGGAAAGAATATGGTATTCTTGACTCCAGTGGGAGTATGAAATATGGTCCCAGTGGGAGCTTTTTGAATCAGGATAAATATATGAGAAATATTTATCAAAATTCAGAACTGCAAAAATCTAAAAGGATAAGTATTTCATGCCGAAGATTTAAAAATTGAAGGCTTGAATGAAGCCCTTTTGATTATCCCACAAGATAAGAAAGAGCATAAAAATATTTAAAAGGCTTTTTCATGCCCATCTAAGAAAAAAAAATGGATTAAAGCAATGGAAGAAGAAATGGTAACCATGAGATCAAACCATGTTTGAGAACTGGTTGATCTAGTGGAAGGGCACAAATTGAGAATAAATGTATTCTTAAAGTAAAACGAAAGGTTGACAGAGGTATCGAAAGATATATGACTTGGCTAGTCGCTAAGGGGTTCATACAATAGGAAGAGATTGACTATGAGTAGACTTTCTCATCTGTTGTAAGATTTATGTACATTAGGTTAATTCTGGCCATAGTGGCAAGTTTGGACCTAGAGTTTGATCAAATGGAAGGGAAGACTTCTTTTCTCAATGGAGAATTAGATGGAATAACCTATAGGTTTCATCGAAAAAGGCAGTGAACATAAGGTTTGCTGATTGATGAGTTCAATCTATAGCCTTAAACAGTCTTCAACACAATGGTACTTGAAACTTCATCATACAATCATGTCGAATATATTTAACATGATTGATGAAGATCATTGTGTTTATAGTAAAAGTTCTGAAAGTAAATTTGTCATTTTGACTTTGTATGTAGACGGCATACTTAAAGCTGAAAATGACAAAAGGTACGTAAATAAAATCAAAGATTAGTTATTGTCCAACTTTGAGATAAAGGATATGGGTCAAGCATATTATATTCTTAAAGTTAAGATTTCAAGAGATTGTTTGAGAAGATTGTTGTCTGTTTCTCGAGAGAAATATATCAATAAAAATCTCGAATGATTTAATATGCAAAACTACAAATCCATATATAACCCCATTGCCAAGAATTAGTTTTTTAGCAAAGATGTGTGTCCCAAGATGCTAGCAAAAAAAACGTATGAGGAACGTTCTATATGCCAGTGCCATGGGTAGTCTTATGTACATGATATTGTGTATAAGACATGATATATTTTATGCAGTGGGCATAGTAAATAAATATCAATCTAACCCAGGCAAAGCACGTTGGAAGCAATTAAAAAGATACTTAGATACCTTAAAAGTACAACAGATTATTCTCTCTATTATCAAGAAAGGGATCTGCAAATGAGAGAATACAGAAACGTTGATTAGGCAGGAGATATGGATGAGAGGAAATCCACCTCAGGTTTATATTCTTGTTGGGCAAGAGTGCCATCTCGTAGAGTAACAAGAAATAAACCTGTGTAGCCTTATCAACAATGGAAGCTAAATTTAACGCTTCCTTAACTGCAGTATAAGAGACAGTTTGGCTAAAATGGTTTGTGAGCCATTTAAGAGTAACTACCTCAGAGGTAATAGTGACAGTCTATAGTGACAGTCCGTCGTTGATAGCTTATAGTAGAGCTAAGTGTAGACACCGGGTCCCGAGGCGGTCCAAGATCAGGATTACCCGATGATGAAAATGATGCTTGACACAAGTAAAGGTGTCAAAAATGATGTCTCCCTTATCGAAAATTCCCTTTATTCCGCTAAAAATTTCAACCCGAAAAATTCGCGTTGTTACTCTTATTTTTATTTCTTTTCACTTTTATTTTTATTTTTATTTTTATTTTTATTTCACTTTTCTTTTTTATTTTATTCGCGTGCCACAAGTGCGGGCCACACCTGCGCGGGAGCTGCGTACGCCTGTGGGCGCGCACGCTGCGGAGGCAGAGCGCGCCCCCTGGGGCTCATCTCGCCGCGGGCGCGCTCGCCCTCTTGGGGCGTGCCTCGCGTCCCTCCTCACGCGGGCATTTTTGCCCTTGCGCGGTCGTTTTCATTCTGCGTCACCTGCAATTTCTAGTCTATTTTCCCGTTTCTTTCACGATTTTGTGTAATTTTGGGGTAACCAAAAATGAAAGAACAATTTGTATTTTCCCATTTTGGGACAATCTAGAGGATCAAATGAAGGTCGGTCTTCATTTCTAAGGGGAGTTGCATTTTTTCAAAGAAAAAGAGAGAAAGTTTTCTCTCAAGCAAAGGGGCAGCCGAGAGTCTTTTTTCAAAGCAAAATTATTAAGTTTTTTCAAGTCTTAGCCTTCTTTTCTTCTTCTTTTTTTCTGGAAAAAATATTTTTCATCCAGGGTTTGATTTAAGTAAGGAAAATCAATTTCCTTTGTCTTGGATCATTCCTCTAAATTATTTCCATAAAATTTCAAGAAACTTAGATTTTTCTTAAGATCTTCTTGTGTTTATCACCACAAAAATCGACAAGGAGGACGGATCAAGGCATCCTATTTTTCGATCTATAAATTCTGAGGGTAAACATTTTTTGGAACCGTTCTCATTTGTTTTTGTTCATCATTTATTATTATTAATATTATTATTTTTGCTCTTATTACCATGTCTATCATTTATTTTTAGCATTTTAATGTGTTAATATTACTGTTGATATATTATTTGTTAGTTTTAATTTGATTTTCTTTATGACTTCCCGTTGCCAGTATTATTATTGTTATCATGGTCACTATTATTATTATTATTATTATTATTATTATTATTATTATTGTGTTAATGTCATTGTTATTATTATTATTATCTTTATACCACGGTTACCCCACCGTTATTACTATTGTTTCATTTATGTCATTATTATTATTATTATTATTATTATTATTATTATTATTATTATTATTATTATTATTATTATTATTTCATCATGCTATTATTATTGTTATCTTATCTCTCTATTATTATTGTTGTTATTATTATTATTATTTGAGGGTATTATCATTTATTATTACCTCATGTTTATTTGTTTTATATCATAATTATTATTACTATTATTATTATTTTTGTTGCTACCATTATTGTTTTCACTATTTTTGCCACCGTACGATTACTAGTAATATTAATATCACATTTTGCATGTAAATTGTTTGCCTATTAAATTAATATGTTCTATATTTATTTTGCCTTTACGTGATTGATTTTCTAGAGTTATTACTAACATTTTGATATTATTTTTTCTGTTTGAGATTTAATTTGTGACTCGCATTATGTGAGCGTTCTCGTGATCACATGGAAGGGTCACTATGCGTAGCAAACCGCGTTGTTTGGTGAGATCTTCCCTATTCCCCCTCTTTGTGTTGCGTTTGTTTGCAAATAAATATTTTATTTACGCACGCGTGAAATAAAAAATCACAAAATATTTTTATAATTAAATTGAAATCTTTATTAATAAAAATGGGACCAATGTCCCTCATTTTAGCTAAGAAATGTAAAATGTCACAATAAAACGAAGAGTTAAATTTTCTCCAAAAATGGGATCACTCATACCGATTTTCAATCCAATAATCGAACAACTCTTCGATCCCTTTTCGAAATAAGCGCGAAGGAACCAATGTTCTTAAACCAAACAAATGTCCCGATTTATGTATGTTTTTCTCATGTTTGAGTTTATTTGTTTGTTTTGAATTTATATTCATGTATTTTCTTTTGGACCCTTGTAATTAATTTTGTGGCAATATTATTTAATTTCTATTTGGGATTGTATTCCGTCCCAATTTACATTTTTAATCTTCTTGAGGTTGTATTCCGCCCCAATTTCTCTTGTAATTGTGTGCTTGGCGTGTTACGGCTTTCCTTTATTGCTTTATTTATCGCTTTCTTTGTTGCTTTCCTTTATAGCTTTTGAGTGCTTGTAGTCGCTTTAATTAAATGCATAAATCGTGTGAGATAAGAGATAGAATTTTAGGAAGTTAAAAACTCCTTTATAATTAACCAAAGCATAAATAAGAGTGAAGTTCCGAACACCAATCTCTGGTCTAGACCAATAGAGGTTAGAGATCTTTCCCAATTTCTTATAAATTGGGTGGCGACTCCAAAATACCTCAAAGGTGCCTAAAGGCGTCGTGAGGCTAGATGATCCTTCCTAATATTCTATTAGGAAGGAGGCATCCAAGATGTCTCACCCAAGATCAAAAGGACGTGAACCAATCCCTTGAGCCCTAAAAGTGAGTTCAGCGAGGGCCTTTGCTAGGTTCGGCATGCGTCACACTAATCATATCAACATTAAGTATCTATATACGGGAGATATTATTGCACGAGGAGAAGTGAACTTACAGTATATTTTTACGCATGCAGATCCATTGAGTAAACTTATAAGGAGAGATGTGTTTTGAGAAACACATTAGATCTCGAGATTTGCATAGAATTTAATTGGTGCTATTATATTTTATATAATTCCTTAACGTTATTATTTGCGAATAATAACCAAAGTTCATTGTTGGCAATACATGAGTGTGAATGTTTATGTGTAAATATTTACTATTATTGATATGAGATTGACCATGTCGGACAGAGAAGTAGCCCACTCACAAGGGTGTTTACCTTAGTTTTGTCAATGAGTTGGCAAAAACTAAAATGAGGTGATTTTTGAACAAATGAGAATGCTCGAGAGCCTGTTCAAAATAAAAGTGCAATCTTGCAGAAATTATAAGATAAGTCTTATTAAGGTGCAAGATAAAGACATACATAAAGTTGTGTGCTTTGGATTAAGATCCAAATAAGGATTGTGTGGAATCCGATGGTAAGTTATATGTAACTACCATTTTCTATCTAAAAAGCCAGAAGTAGTCATTAAGTAAAGGAAAAAATACCATAACACATGTTTTATACTGTGTGTGCTTATGTGACCAAAGGAATGGGAATTTAATAATATCATTGATCTTAACTTTCCCTATTATGAGACCCTATTTATATTTCGACCCTTAGAACCCTTAACTTATCCCTAAAGTATGGTGCAATATGGCTAGCTTAGTTAGTTTCCAAGAGGTCCGAAAAAAAATTTAGGCCTGGAGGATCTAACTAGAAAAGCGAGCTGAATCATGATGGATGACATACAGTAAGAGGGGAAGATAGTCTTTTGATCAGTTTCATAAGGTTTTGTGGTTCACTGGCTAGCCTATTATAGTTTATATGAGTAAAAACATAATAGTCAACAAAAAAATTATTTTATGAGATCATGAGTTAAAACAGTGAATCTGGGAAGACAATCTAGAGTTAGGCATACCTGAAAAGGAGGATCTTGTTTTTCAAGACGCTATATATCCCTAACAGGTGTATAGCACTAGTGCTTTCGAGATATGCTGGTCACACAATCTATCTGCCAGTATAACTAAAGATTAAAACTGGAATTTGTTCCGTTGTGTGCCAGTGGGAGATGATAGAGTTTGGGTACGCCCATGACTCTAATTTGGATAAAAGTCCAATCCAAATAGAATTAAGTAATTCAATCTGATTAAGATCACCAAATCATATCTCAAAAAAATTCTGACTTAAACTAGAGTTAGGTCTCTAGCTTTTAGGATCTCTATAAATAAATGAGAGATCTCAGTATTTGGTAACGAGAAAATGTATATGCCGCAAGGCTGCTCGTTCCCACTCATGCTTGTTTTATCTTAATCTTTTAGGGACTTTTAGATTGTGGAATAGCTGCTATTATCCCGCATGTGGATAAAAGCCAAGCCAGTGACCAAAAACAAAAGGGATCCTTATAGACGCTTCTACAACGAGTTTCTGCGCTACAAGAGGTAGGTACCATTTATTAATGTTACCTCCGTATAAATTATATTTGTTATAATTTTTCATCCTTCAGTGATAATACCAGTGCTCTACACATGCCTATTAATCCAGTGTTTGATTCTCGAAGTAAGCACATTGAGCTTGATTATCACTTTATGCGTGAGAGAGTTGCTCTTGGTCTTCTTGTTACCCGACAAATCTCTACAACACATCAAGTAGCAGACCTTTTCACCAAGCAAATGTCTAAAGCTACTCTTGCTCTTCATTGTTTTAAACTTCACCTTCGACCCCGGTAAAGTTTGCGGGAGGGTATTAAGACAGTACAACAGCCCACCTCCCAAATTAAGAAATTAGAGCATGATGAGGATTATGTCTTGGAGTGATAAGGTAGCTTCCATCTTTGGAGAGATAAGGATGCACATAATCCTCTCACACATCTGTTAGAGATATGGTTGGTTAATAAGAAGATTGGGGTCAACTCTATCATAATCAAAGGGATAATTTAAATATTTTTCAGATTGTAATCAGCTGCTACATTTTAGCTTCCCATCTATGTCTTTACTGTTAGCCTTAGCTGTCACTTATAGTATATATGTTGTTGATTTCTTTTAGTGTATGTGCTCACTTTTTTTATGAATAAAATTCTTCTTTTTATTCTAATTCTCTTTATATATATATGATGGATTTGGGAAAATTAAATTATAACAAATATAATTGAATGAGGTAACATTAATAAATGATACCTACCTCTTGTAGCGCAGAAACTCGTTGCGGTACCAAGATCCCGTTTGTTTTTAGTCACTGGTCCGGCTTTTATCCACGTGTGGGATAATAGCAACTATTCCACAATCTAAAAGTCCCTGAAAAATTAAGACAGAAAACAAGCGTGAGTGGGAACGAGTAGCCTTGCAGCGTGTACGTTTTCTCGTTACCAAATAATGAGGACCTCACCTCTATTTATAGAGATCCTAAAAGCTAGAGACCTAACTCTAGTTTATCTCAGACTCTTTTTGAGATAACATTTGGTAATTTTTATCAGATTAAATAACTCAATTTAATCTGGATTGGAACTCAATCCATTATAAAGTCATGGGCGTACCCAAACTCTATCATCTCCCACTCGCACATGACGGAATGCATTCCAGTCTTAATCTTCAGTTATACTGGCAGATAGATTGTGTGACCAGCATACGTTGAAAGCATTAGTGTTATACACCTGTTAGGGATATATAGCGTCTCGAAAAAATAAGATCCTCCTTTTCACGTATGCCTAACCCTAGATTGCCTGCTCACATTCACTGTTTTAACTCATGATCTCATAAAATAATTTTCGTGTTCACTATTATGTTTCTACTCATAGAAACCATAATAGGCTAGCCGGTGAACCACGAAACCTTATGAAAGTGATCAAAAGGCTATCTTTCCCTTTTACTGTATGCCATCCATCATAATTCAACTCGCTTTTCTAGTTAGATCCTCCAGGCCTAAAATTTTCCCGGACCTTTTGGAAGCTAACTAAGCTAGCCACATTGACCCATACTTCAGGGATAAGTTAAGCGTTATAAGGGTCGAAATATAAATAGGGTCTCACAATAGGGAAAGTTGAGATCAATAATATTATTAAATTCCCATCCCTATGGTCACATAAGCACACATGGTATAAAGTATGTGTTATGGCGTTCTTTCCTTCCCTTAAAGGAGCACATGTCTCACATTTCCACAATGTGTACATTAAACACCATACAGAAGCGTAAGGTTGCGATGCACCGAAGCACCCAACTTTAGTCCGCTTACTTAAGGACTGCTTCTGGCTTTTTAGACAAAATATGGTAGTTATGTTTAACTTACCATCGGATTCCATACAATCCTTATTTGGATCTCAATCCAAAGCATACAACTTTATGTATGTCTTTATATCGCACCTTAACAAGACTCATCTTGTAATTTCTGCAAGGCGACACTTTTATTTTGAACAGGCTCTCGAGCATTCTCATATGTTCAAAAATTGCCTCATCTTAGTCTTTGCCAACTCATTGACAAAACTAAGGTAAACACCCTTGTGAGTGGGCTACTTCTTTATCCGACATGCTCAAACTCATATCACTAACAGTGAATGTTTACACATAAACATTCACACTCATGTATTGCCAATAATGAACTTTAGTTTTTATTCACAAATAATAACGTTAAGGGATTATATAAATTATAACAGTACCAATTAAATTCTACGCAAACCTCGAGATCTAATGTATTTCTCAAAACACATCTCTCATTATAGGTTTACTCAACGGATCTGCATGCGTAGAAACATACTGCAAAGTTCACATCTCTCCTTGTGCAACAATATCTCCCGCATATAGATATTTAATGTTGATATGCTTAGCTCTACTATAAGCTATCAACGACTGACTATCACTATAGACTGTCATTAATACCTCTAAGACACTTACTCTTAAATGGCTCACAAACCATTTCAACCAAACTGTCTCCTATACTGCATTTGAGGAAGTGACAAATTTAACTTCCACTATTGATAGGACTAGACAGGTTTAATTCTTGTTACTCCACGAGATGGCACTCTTGCCAAACAAGAATATGTAACCTGGAGTGGATGTCCTCTCGTCCACATCTCCTGCCCAATCAGTCTCTATATTCTCTCAATGAAGATCATTTTCTAGATAAAAGAGAGAATATTCTACAGTACCTTTAAGCTATATAAGTATCTGTAAGCACCGTGTCCTGGAACAGTCCGGATCAGAGGTTACCCTATGAAGAAATCAATGTTCGAGGCCTGTACAGGAGGCTGAAGTTGGAGGTTTTAGTCCCGCGTTCCGTGAGAAATGAGGTTTTTCTACACTTCAGGGGCAGAGGGGGAGAAAACGGGAGTTTTCTAGGTCAAAAGGTTTTTTTGTCCTCCACAGACGGCCAGCCCGTCTGTAGAAGTAGCCCGTCGCTTTGAGTCACCGACGGCTTGGGGGATTTTTCGACGCCCGTCGGAAAGTCACCGCCCCTGTCAGGAGCCGCCTGGTTTCCCGGAGCACGCAACCGTTCCGACGCCCGTCGGTGAAGGTGGCAGGGCCGTCGGAAGTGTCCTTGTGTCAGTAGGATTCTTCCGACGCCCGCCCCTACGCACCGACGCCCGTCGGTCGTGTCTGGCTATATAAGGTCCGGATTTCCACTTCAAAAGGGTTGGAAAATTTTTCAGAAGGGGAAACTCTGCCAAAATTCAAGCACGTTTTCTCTCTCTTCCAAACACACCCATTTCCCTAAAGAATTTTACTTAATCAAGGATCAAATCGATCAAAGGAACTAAAAACTAATTAGTTTTCTTTAGATTTGGATTCCTAAATCGACTTTCTGAAAGATCGGAGGTGAAATAGCTCATTTTCTCTCTCTAATCTTTCATTCTTTTACTTTCTCGTGGAACGCGCGGGGATCTAACCGACATCAAAATTCTACCCAAGGCAACTATCTGAGGGTAAATATTCCGGACTCTCTCTTTACTTTCACCTCATATTTAATTATTTGTCATTTATTTATTCATTTTGTGTAAGTTTTGAATACCTATCATTACTTTTCTTCATTTTAACTCCCTCATCTCCTTCTTGGATAAAACTTGTTTTTTTGATCTCAAAAGGCCATTTTCTCCTTTCTGTTTTCCGGAGACAGAGGTGATCGACGGGTCAACTTTATGACCGACGCCCGTCGGTCACCCACCTACAGACACCCCTTCTTGAGTGACAAACGGGCGTGTTGAATAACCAAACCGACGCCCGTCGGTCAACCGGGAACAGGCCGTCGGTGGGTTCTGCCTCCATGGTTTTGATCATTTTTCACCTCTATTCAGTCTTTTCGATTTCTCATGTGTTAATTTCATGAATGTTAACATCTCTTAATTCTTTGTGAGTGTATATTGGTCCTCTTGGATAATTTCGAGCGTGAGTGGCTGCCTACCATGCATGGTGGATTTCGTCCGGTTTAGTTTTCTTAAACCTCTTAATTTATCTTCTCTTGCTTTTTCATTCATTGATTATTTTATGTATATGAATAAGCTCTTTTTATTCAGTTAAGTGCAAAGATGGATCAACAATTTGTACTTAAATAAAAGTGAGTTTTGTATAAAAATGCAAAAGGGTCCAACGCCCTATTTTCATCCAATAAAGATCATCACATATAAATTATCCCATTTTTGATAATGATGCATGCGAGGACCAAAGTCCTCAAGAATAAGCAATGCCCCGATTTATGTATGCCTCGCACATTTACAAGAGGGAGTTGTATTCCGCTCCTTGTATTATTGTAACTTATTGCTTTATTATCTATTTGATCATTTACGGCTTTTCAAATATGAATGAATGCGCCTTCGATCAATTGCATCGTGTGGAGAGAGAGCGAATTAATGATATTAAAATTTGATCATAAACTAATTGAGGTAGAAATAGATGAGAAATCCCGGACCCAGCTCTGGTCTTTGGGCTCGAGAGGTTAGAGGTTATCCTTCAAGATACTTCTTGAGTCACGAGACTTTAGCGCTAATCCTAGGCCTCATGGCTCAACATGGATAAAAAGCGCAGTCTTAGGCTCTCCGAGGCGAGAGAAACTTTCCCAATGTTCTATTGGGTGGCGACTCCATGAAACCTCCGTGTTGCTCAACATAGACGCACTTGCGATTTATCGCAAGCTGCCAACGGACCCGCAAATGCCCCGGTCGCCCACGTGCGGGCGGTCGAACGGGCGGAGCATCGGGATCCGGCGCGCGTCACAGTGGCGACTCCGCTGGGGACGTTTATGGTTCGAGATTTTGATTTGAAAATACCTCTTTTAACATTTGTGATTAAAAATTTAATTCATGAATTCACTTTCTCTCAAATTTGCATTTGCATATCATTAGAGCCTTAGAATACGCTAGTTTGGTCCCTCTTTTAGCCCCGGTGCGTTCCCGAAGCACCTCCTCATTTTCACTCAATTTGGGGAAGTGTTAAGGATAATCACCAGCCCAAGCCACGTACCTTGATGGTATATCAAAATGGTGACCCGATCGGTCGTTATGCTCGTGATGAGCTAGACCCGTCGGCAGGGATCATGCTTGGGTAGCCTTAAAGTAACATCTCCCTTGTCCAAAGCTCATATAATGGCCATAGCTACTTTCCACAGGTAATATGAACCTTAAATCTCATGCTTGCTGTATGGATCCTTATGTATTGGACGAATCCAAATATCTCACTTGGTAACCTAGCCAAAGGCTATCATGCCCCGGTAGGGCCATGTCAAAATTTATGGAGCGTCCGAATATATGACGATCATTATCCATCCGCTTGTACATTAGCATAGGAGTGTTATGCTGCCGGTTTTTCGCCGCGCACCATACGCGCCTATTGGGTTCCCTGTTAACCCATGGGCCAATCCCACCTAGGAAAGAGACTGCACGACCACGTGTGTGGGAGAAATAAGGGTGGAAGGACCTACTTGCTTGCTTGTGCTCTGTAAATGATGCATATCACGATCACGCATTGTACCTACATTTCATGCATCATTCTAACTTTTGTCCCTGCAGCCATCATAGATCTGCCCAGGTGGACTAGATCACCGACCGGACGACTGATCCGAGTTCTTGAGCTGTCAGATAGAGAGGGTCTGCCCGAGATTTTATCAGAAGTGAGTGGCACGGTATCTCAGATGGCAAATTCACCCAGGGGGGAAGATGCCACCAGGGCCATGATTGCCGAAGAAGTGGGCCGCCGTTTCGAGGAATTCGAGGGTAGAATGATGAATATGTTAGCCGCTTTAGCACAGCAGAATGCTCAGCCGAATGCTCCATAGAATCCTCCTCCTCCTCCTCCGGTAAGACTGAACGAGCCTGAGGGAGAAAGGTTTGAAAGGCGAGAGGAGCCCGTTAGGCCGCCACCGGTAGAGTTGAGATCAGTGGCTTCGGGAGAGCTGAGAAGAAGACCAGTGCTGAGACTTGATGACGATAGAGATATCGAGGATGATAGGTTGAGCATGGCATCCGAGAAGGGGAAGGCACCTCAGGCTGATGATTTTATTTTGAAAAAGATGGAAGAGAGGTTCGAGGCCATGGCTCGTATGATAGGCAGAGCCCACGGGATGAATCCTGAGGATAGGGAGCTGGACGGGGAGGATCCGATCCCTTATAATTTCAAAATGCCGGATGTACCGAAATTCGATGGTACTTCTGATCCTACTGCACATGTGAAGCAATATTCTCTAGTCATGAAAGGGACCACGTTGTCCAAGAAGCAGAAAGTGGAATACTTTTGTCTGAGTCTGACCTCTCATGCCATAGATTGGTATCACGGCCTTGACAGTCGCACTAAAGAGGATTGGGATCTGCTCACTGAGGAATTTCTGAAACAATATGACTGTAACACCAGAATGGAGGTGACTCTGAAAGATCTTGAGTTGCTCCAACAGAAGGCCGGGGAATCCTTCCATGAGTACCTTACCCGATGGCGGAACCGAGTAATGGAGATGCGCCGAAAGCCTGATACCCAAGATCAGATTCGTCTTTTCATTAAGAACGCGAGCCCGTACTTGAAGGAGGGACTGAGGATGAAGGGGTTAAAAGACTGGGAGTCTCTCAAGGATATAGCAATCGAAGCAGAAGGGGAGTTTTTGACCCGAAAAGCTAATAATGATAACTTTGCCAAAAGGGCTAACCCCGGTCAAGGAGCTAGTAGGCCGGCAGGCCCCAGTAACAGCACTAGAAGAATGGGTGAAGTGTCTGCTACTGAGGTAGCCACCCCGAGGAAGTTTTCGAACTTAGGGAGACCATTATCCTGGGTCTTGAAGAGGCTGATGAAGGAAGGAAAATTGCGTCCTCTAACTCCTAGGCCATCTCCGACACAAGGGAAACCGGGACATAAGGACAACGAATTCTGTGCATTCCACCAGTACTCGGGCCATGTCACTGATAAATGCAAAGCGCTTCGGCACTCGGTTCAGGACTTGATCGATAGCAAACAGATCTCTGACCCTGAGAGGAGAGAAGCTGAGAAGAGGCCTGGTTATAATGCTGTACCCCCACCTGTGTTCATGATCCAATCTAGCCTGCCAGAGTGGTACGTGCTGCAAGATCTGTATGGGAATGAGGAACCTGCTGTCGGTAACTCCGAGGATCAAAAGGAGAGAGCAGTTGTGGCGACTCTTGATTGTTGGTCCAGCAGTGAGAGCGGTGGAGAAACCGAGGGTGAAGAAGGATTAAACCTTGATCTGTGGGGCTCCGACGAAGAAGAGGGAGAGGTAGGCGCTGTCACTAGAAGTGGAAGGGTGATCCCTGAGATTGCAAAGCTACCTGAGCCAGTACAGCCAGTGGCAGAGAAAGGGCCAGAGGAGGAGCAGATTATAAAGCAATTGAAGAGGACCACAGCTCAGATATCCATTTGGGATTTGTTGAGGCAATCCCCCTCTCATAGGCAGAAGGTAGTAGAGGCTTTGGTTGAAGCCACAGTTGCCACCACTATTTCCCCATCAGAGCTCTTGGGTCTCATCAAGGGAGGATCCGAGGAGAGGTTGATCTTTTCCGACGTCGACTTACCGGCAGAAGGCCGTAATCATAACCGACCCTTGTACATTAAGGCGCAGATTAGCGGAAAGCACACTGCTTGCGTTATGGTGGACGATGGGTCTTCTATCAACGTCTGCCCTTTGATAGCTTTGCAAGCTTTTGGCTTAAGCGAGGGTATGCTCAGCGGGTCCGACCTGACTATCACGGCCTACGATAACTCGAGGAGGCAAGCCTCGGGAACCTTCAGGACTTTGGTCAAGACGGGACCTATCGAAGTGGAAGTTGAATTTATGGTTCTGCCCATTCCTGCCAATTTCTCGGCTTTGTTAGGGAGACCATGGTTTCATAAATTAGGGGGAGTGCCATCCACACTGCATCAGATGATAAAGTTCCCGCACGAAGGGGAGGTGGTAACTATCAAGGCGGCCAGGGAGAACCAGGTCTCAGCGCTAGAAATTGCCAATCAGCCATTCAGCGGTTTTCATGTATCTATGATAAAGGAAGAACACGGGTCAGGAGATAGCCCGGCCGTTGTTAATATGATGAGGAAGATGCACTATCTTCCTGGGGCTGGATTGGGCAGAAGCTCCCAAGGGTTGCAGACCGCGATCACCACTCGAGGGCAAAAGAACCGGAAAGGTCTGGGGTACAGAGGTGGTTTTAGCAAGAAGAGAGTAACAGACAGGATCCCCCACATTTCAGAGAGCTTTGTCCCCGCATCCTCAATATGCGCTTATACTGGCGAAAATGAACCTCAGTGGGTAGATGGGAGGATTGTCCCCGGCTTTGAAATTTTTAACGATGTGTGTGACTGGAGCGTCGGGTTTGTCAGGACCGCTGAAGGCTTTTGGGATGAAGAAGTCATGACTCAGGGGATCATTTGGGATAAGTGCGAGCTTGAGGAGGTCGTTACTGAGAAAATGGTAGCTGCCAGGCTAAAAGGAAAAGGGAAGGTAGCAGATTTAGTGATGGGACTAGAGGATTTGCAGATTTCTTCCGACGTGCCTGAAGGGCCTCTGCTAGATCAGAAAGTCAATGAGCAAGCTGCAGCGGCATCAACCTCGGGAGTGGCAGAGGAAGATTCTAGCCTAGATTGTCTTTTTGTTCCAGAACTCTTTTATGATGTAAATGATAACAATAATATTATCAATAAGATGAACAATTTCACTTATTTGTGCGATGTTTCTGATGATTTCAACATGCATGAACATGATCATATTCCATCAATTTTTGACATTGACTCTACTGGCACAACGTCTTTCAATCTTGGAACCTCGGAAAATCCGAGAGAAATTCTAATAGCATCAGATATAACTCCTGAGGAGAGAAAAAATTTTGAGAAAATAATAAGAAAACATGAAAAGGTCTTTGCCTGGACCTACGAGGATATGCCGGGGATTGACCGAACCGTGGCGGAGCATGCCATCCCGACTTACCCGGATTGCAGGCCTGTGAAGCAGAAGTTGCGAAGGCTGAGACCAGAATGGGCTGACAAGGTTAAGGAGGAAATTCGACAGCAGATCGAAGCTAAGTTTCTGGTGGAAGTCCAATACCCTACTTGGTTGGCGAATGTGGTTCCTGTGGCTAAGAAGAACGAAAAGGTCAGGGTGTGCGTGGATTATCGAGATCTTAACAAAGCCTGTCCTAAAGATGATTTTCCACTACCCCATATTGATGTATTGATAGACAGCGCCGCCAATTGTGCGATGTACAGCTTTGGGGATGGATATGTGGGCTACAACCAGATCCTGAACAAGATAGCTGACCGGGTTAAAACCGCTTTTATCACGGAGTGGGGTACCTATGCTTATCGGGTTATGCCTTTCGGCCTGAAGAATGCAGGGGCCACATACCAAAGGATGGCAACCAAGATCCTAAGCGACCTGATTCACAAAGAAGTGGAGGTATATGTCGATGATATGATGGTCAAATCGGCCACCCGAGAGGGACACTTTGAAGCTCTAGAGAAGTTCTTCATCCGAATCGACAAGTATAATCTGCGACTTAATCCCAAGAAGTGCATTTTCGGGGTGACTTCAGGAAAGCTGTTGGGACATGTCGTCAGTCAGAGGGGGATAGAAATTGACCCCGATAAGGTGAAAGCTATCAGAGAGATGCCTGTGCCACAGAAGGAGAGAGATGTAAGGAGTTTTCTAGGCAAGTTGCAGTATGTTAGCCGATTTATTGCCAAGCTCACTTCGATATGCGAACCTGTTTTTAAGCTGCTTAGAAAGAACCAGCCCGTAGTCTGGAATGAAGACTGTCAGAGAGCCTTTGATAATATCAGGGAGTACCTGTTAAATCCGCCAGTACTAAGGCCTCCGCAACCTGTTAAACCGCTTATTCTGTACCTAGCAGTAGAGGACGGTTCAGTGGGTGCCATGATGGCTCAAGAGGATGAGTTTGGGGTGGAATTTGCAATTTATTACCTCAGCAAGAAGTTTCTGGCTTACGAAGTAAAATATGCTGAAGTGGAAAAGATCTGCCTTGCAGTGATTTGGGCGTCAAGGAAGCTAAGGCATTACTTCCACTCATACAAGGTTCAGGCTGTAGCCAAGCAGAATCCTTTAAGATATTTGCAGGAGGCACCGTCTTTGCTTGGAAAGATGGGGAGGTGGCTGCTCTTGCTACAAGAGTTTGACGTGCAATATATCACCCGCAAGACTATTAAGGGGCGAGCTGTAGCCGAGTTTCTTGCTGAGCATCCTATCCAAGGGGACACCCCCGAATTTACCTTTCCTGACGAGAGCATAGGCGCGATTTCTGTTCAGGGATGGCAGTTGCACTTTGACGGGGCGGTAAACAACAAAGGAGCCGGAGTCGGAGTCATCCTGACGACCCCAGATGATGAGAAACTCCCTCTTGCTAAGAAACTGAGATACAAAGCAACCAACAATGAAGCTGAGTATGAAGCGTGCACTTTCGGGTTAGAAGCTTTGGCGGTGTTGGGGGCAAGAAATGTAGAGGTATTTGGTGACTCGTCCTTGGTAATAAACCAGATCCGAGGTGAGTGGGCCGTTAAGGAGGAGAGACTGGTCCCCTATGTTCTATATCTGAAAAGGATATGTGGGCAGTTTGAGACTTGCACCTTCCACTTTGTGCCCAGAGATGAGAACCGTCTGGCTGATGCGTTGGCAACCTTAGTGTCAATGTGGGATAATCCTGAGGGAGTGGTCATGAAACCGGTGCTAATTTCGAGCTCTGATAGGCCCAGCTTTGAAACCAAGCCCGTAATGGAACTAGAGGCGTCAGATGGGAAGCCATGGTACTTTGATATCATGAATTACTTGGAAAGCGATAGATTTCCAGAAGAAGCCACTGAAAAGGACCAGAGGATGATACGCAGGTTGTCTACTCAATTCATATCCTTGGAAGGGGTGCTGTACAAAAGACAGCCAGATGGGATTCAGCTCAGATGCTTGAATGAAAGGGAAGCGCGCAAGATAATGGAGGAAACCCATGCGGGGGTCTGCGGGGCCCACATGAATGGTTTGACCTTGGCCAAGAAGATCATGAGGCAAGGCTTTTATTGGCTCACGATGGACACTGATTGTTCAAAGTATGTCAAGCAATGTCAGTTATGCCAACAGTATGCGGATTTGAGACACCTGCCGGTATCGGAGCTACATAACCTAACATCTCCTTGGCCGTTTGCCGCTTGGGGGATAGATATCATCGGAGAGATTCGCCCTACGGCGTCCAATGGGCACAGGTATATCATAGTTGCAATCGACTACTTCACCAAATGGGTCGAAGCAGAATCCTTCAAGAAAATTGACGCGAGGGATATGGCCAGGTTCATAGAGAGGAACTTGATCTGCAGATATGGTCTCCCTCACCACATAGTGTCTGATAATGGAGTGCAGTTTATGGGGGAAACCAGAAAACTTCTCGGGAAATATGGTGTGCAGCATCATAAATCCTCTCCTTACCGACCACAAGCGAATGGGGCAGTAGAAGCCGCCAATAAGAATGTGAAGAAGATTCTGTCCAAGATGGTCCAAACCTACAAAGACTGGGCTGAAAAGTTGCCCTTCGCCCTGTGGGGATACAGAACGACAGTGAGATCATCTACAGGCGCTACTCCATTTTCCCTGGTATACGGAACAGAAGCAGTATTGCCGGTAGAGATCGAACTCAAATCTCTAAGGGTGGTCATGGAAGCCCAAATCCCGGAAGCCGAATGGGCGCAACAAAGATTACAGCATTTGAACTTATTAGATGAGAGTAGGCTGAAAGCTTATTATCACAATCAGATATATCAGAAGAGATTAGCGAGAACTTTCGGGAAGAAGGTGAGAAAGCATCCGTTAAAAGAAGGAGACTTGGTTTTCAAGCAGATGAGGCCAGGGGTACCAGACATCAGAGGGAAGTTCAGACCTACCTAGGAAGGGCCGTACATCCTTAAGAAGTTGTTGTCCAGAGGGGCTGCAATCTTATCAGACAGCGATGGGAACGAGTTCAAAGAGCCAGTCAATGTCGACAGACTCAAGAGGTTCCACGGCTAAAGACTAAAATAAAAAGAAGAGAATAAAATGCCCTGCAAGTCGAAAACCGAAAAAAGGCGGCTGTGCTAAAATTGGGCGCCTCGACAGGGTGAAAACCGAAAAAAGGCATCCTGTGCAAAAATTAGAGGCATGAGAGAAAATGTCCGATCGTGAAAACCCGAGAGGGCCGATCGGTAACAGGAGTTGATGCTGTTAAAATTTGGTTTCATGTATTGATAGCGCATAAGCAACTGAGTGAATGCCAAAACTGATCATGTATGCTGAAATTATCTGGAAATATACACAAAGCTTGTGAAAAGGATGAATATTATTCTTTTCACTTCTGTCATTTTCTAGTTCTGCATTAAAAAGAAACGTAGCACAAAAAGAAATACACATGTAGGCTAAGCTAGGTCTTGCTGCTGCTCTCGCCGATCAGATGCTTGAGCCCTCGAGTCCTATTATCGGAGGTTGGGCTGAGGATCCACTTCTTGTACCCGCTGGTTGAGGACGCAGAATGATCGCCAAACCTCGGGATGACGGTCTTCACGGGTAATCTACCCCATAGCTCGTGATACCGGGAAGCAAATGCGACCGAGAGATCTCCTCCTCGGAAAGACAGGGGAACCCTCACTATATCCTGGGTCATCCCCAGCTGCCGTAAACATCGCGAGGTAATGCAGAAGGTGGCCTGGCGGAGGCCGCAGAGAGGGACGCAACCTGATGGCCCGTCGGTGACCGCATGAGACAGCGGGAGCCAGGCGGATGTAAAACTGATGTCATCATCTGACAGCTCACCGAATCTGGTAATGCCTTCACCAGTCACAGCACACCCATGCAGTCGCCGGCGAGGCAAGAAATGGCTCGGCGTGTACCGCGGAATGACTCGAGGGGGTGGTTCAGACAACATCTTCAGTTTTTCCTGTAGCCAGATCTGAAAAAAAAAAAAAAAAATAAAAATAAAAATAAAAGCCGCTGGAGTAAGTAGGGTTTGCTTCAGGCAAAAATAAGGCACAGGGTTGTGTGAAAATCCGGAAGGACGCACCTCCCGCAAAGAAAAGCTAGTGTGAAAATCCATAAGGGACGCACTATCTTTAAAATAATGACGTACCTGGAGTAATAAGGGGCTACCGGTAAAAGTTGTGGTGGACCCAGAGCTCACAGCGTCCAGGCTCAAGATGGTTTCGGCCAAGACGAGTGGTAGAGGGGACAGTCCCAGATGAAAGTCGCTCAGAACTCCAAGCAGACGAAAGTCACCTGTCAGGCCTCCTGGAACAACAGTAAGGAAGTTCACCATGCAGAATAGGAACGTGATACTTACCCGATAGGTGGAGATGTCAGTGAATTGATCTAGGGCCTCGATCAGTGGCTCCAGAGAAAAGGAGGAACCCGAAGGAATCAGCCGGTTGGCCTCCGAGGGGGATATACCCAGAGCTAGGGCTACGTCCCGGATCTGAAGTAGGCCGCAGCGGGGGATGCAAGGCAGAGCGCCAGGAGGGAACTGGGCTCCCAGGATGGAAGCCAATTCTTCAGATAGAGGGCACAGTTCCTGATAGGTGAACTGGAAGACGTGAAATCTAGGGTTCCAGAAGTGGGTCGCCGCCAGGAGAAGGTTCTGGTCGATTTTCACCCGATACAGATATTTCAGCCCAGCTAGAGAGGAAAGGGCGCCTTCTCCCCAAGTGTGTTTGTCATCTAGAATACGGTGCATCCTTTTAAAAGGAGAGGAAAGCATTTTTGAGAAGAATAAAAGCCCAAGGTGCGGGGAAATGAAGAGACAAGAAGATCTTGCAGTTTTTATAGGGGAAGGTCACCGACGGCCTACCCGCCCCTATACAGAGACGGTCCGCCCGCCTCTCTACAGAGACGGCCTGACCGCCCCTCCATAGGGATGGCCTGCCCGTCGGAAGTCCACCGGGCAGATGCATACGTCAGCATTACATTCATCACGCGCATTAAATCACATTCATTGCGCGACAGACGGCCAGCCCGTCGGTCGCTTTTACAGACGCCCTGCCCGTCGGTCACGAAATTCTATATAAGGACGAGTGACAGACGGCGCAAACGTTGCTGTCCTTTTCTTCTCCCTCTCTCAAGCGGTTTTTAAGCAGTTTTTAGCGATTTTTAAGTCTTTTCTTCTTATTTTTTCGCGATTTCTTCAGTTTTTCGCATTATATACTCACCCGGTGCTCGGATATCTGTGTTTCTCTAGTGTCTACACTTCTCCGGATTAAAAGTAAGTAAATAATTACTTCTTTAGTACTTTTTATTACTTCTTTTATTTCTACATTCATTCTTTTAAAATTAAAAAAAAAAAAAGAGAGTTTTAGATAATTTTAGAATTTAGGGGGAAATGCTGTCAATTTTTCTATATTATTCTGTAATTAAATCCGAACCTTTTGCATGATCACATAGAAATAGAGTTTTTCTATAATCTTGATGCTTTAGAATTGCATCCTTTTAGCGCTCCATTTTGTGCATATCTTTGTTTTTTTGGCCTGAGGCCATTGTTTTGGTGTGTTGGGGGCACACTCTTGCCGGGGTGCGCCCCATTTGCATGCATATAATATTGCTAGGGCCTGAGGCCTTTTATCTTGCTTTTGCACGCAGGAAGTTGGGCACATCCCTGCCGGGGTGCTGCCCAAATTTTTTTATTATTCTGTTCGGGAATTGAATATTTATTTACCTTTCCAAGTATGAAGCATGCCTTAGGACTTAGAAAGCCCATCTTTATTCGCTTTAGTCATCTCCGTAAGGATTACATGTTCCTTTGCCATGATGCGTACAAGGCGTGATAGGATACTTCCGTAGCTGGGATGTTTGCTATTTTTTTTTATCCGTCATTATTTTTTTTATTTATCCTATGTTGGGACTCCATTGCCCATGATAAGGCCCAGATGGACCTTAAATTTCGGAAAATAAAACTGATAGTGTTTGTTTCGCCAAGATTTCGCTATCTGACTCTTTCCTTTTTACAGGATGCCTCCCAGACGCAGAGCACCACAGGCCCAGCCCGAGCTTGAGGCCCCGGCTTGGATGGATGACGAATCCGCCCAGAGGTATAGGGCGTTGGCTCAGGTGGAGTTTCGGGCCAGCCGCTTTGTATCTCGCCCTTTTCTAGAGGCCCTCGGGTTGGCCCCGGAGTTCGATTTACTTGCCGAGGGAGCGGGTTGGACAGAGTTTCTTGAGCCTGCCTTCCAGACATTCTCAGAGGCTACCCGCCAGGTGTTGGCCACTCTCCGCTACACGGGCTTTCAGAGTGCAGATACTGACCCGGGGGTGGTACAGTTTTGGTTTGATGGCGACCACGTCAGCATCACCAGGCAGAGGTTTGCTCAGGCTATGGGACTTCCTTCGGGAGAGGAGGTTGAGATCCCGCGGCGAGCGGTGAGACGCGTCCATTGGGCGGCTATTGCTATACCGGGAGTGCTGTATGATCACGATACAGCGAAGAGCACCGTACTGGTGTCTCAAGCACTCCGGTATCTGCACAGAGTGCTTTCCAGCTCGTACCTCGGTCGAGCTGGTAATCTAGGGTCGCTTAACGCGGCCGAGATCTGGAGCCTCTGGGCTATGGTGGCAGGCCAGCGTCTCAACATTAGCCACGAGATCTTGGCCAACCCGACCAGAGTGGGCAGAGGGTTGACACCGGTGGTGATGGTAGGAGGAGTCATCACCCGATTACTGTTGGGATTGGGGTTTAACCCCGAGAGGCTGAGAGGACCTCTACAGGAGGGGATCCATGTAGATGCTGCAGCAGCGGTTCAGATGGGGATGATCTCTCAGATTCCAGGCCAGGCAGAGGCTTATAGGGTGTTGACTATCCATGAGACCCGGCGACTGTTCTCGCTTCCACCCCTGGGGGCAGACCCTGATCACCCAGAGCGCCAGGAGGGGCAGCCTCCACAGCCCGAGCTGCAGCCTCAGCCTCCGCAGGTGCAGCCGCAGCCTCCACAGACTGAGCCTCAGCCGGAGCATCAGCCTCCTCCACCTCCTCAGTCACAGACAGTACCTCCGCCACAGCAGCAGGAGCCTCCTAGGACCCCCTTGGATTTTGATTTTGAGATCACGTTGGACGATCTCTTTGCCTCTTCACCGGCATCTAGGGCCCCGACTCCAGCCCCGTCGCCGGGTACCAGGGTACAGAGGCCTGCCCGCGAGCCCCCTGAGAGATACCACCCGTACTCCCGGGGCGATCATGGGGCATCCACTTCTTCGGCACCACCACCAGGGCCAGCGCCACATCAGCCAGCTCAGCCAGACTTGTCCCAGCTCCTCTCCTCCATGTTTATGGCCTTTGAGCGGTGACAGGATGAGAGGGATAGAGCCATTCATGAGAGGTTGGATCGCCAGCAGGCTGCTATCCAGGAGCAGTCTCAGACGGTGGAGCGACTATCCCGAGAGCAGGCGGGCTATATGGAGCATGCAGCGAGGGAGCAGGCTCGGGCCATGGATGCCCTTAGAGATGAGCAGGCTCGGGTTCTCGAGGCCTTCAGAGGAGAGCAGGTGAGGCTATTTGAGCAGATTGCTCAGGGGCAGAGGGAGCTCAGGCAGCAGCTCGCTCATGATATGAGGACGTCACAGGACCAGGCGTCTCAGAGGGTCGATATGACCCTTCAGATGATTGATGAGTCACTTGACTCTTTGAGATCCCGCGTCCAGGCGATGGAGGGGATTCTCCCTCCTCTTTCTCAGACCATGAGGGAGTTTAGGCAGCAGACGGAGCAGAGCTTAGAGCGTAGGAGGACGGCCGCCGCAGAGCAGACCACTCAGTTGAGCCAAGCCTTCAAGAAGTTGGGGGACAAGATCTCTGAGACCTTAGGGTTTCTGGGCACTTGTACCCAGCCCTTCTTGGACGGCTACGCGCAGGTTCAGTTCAGGCGAGCCCACGATCACGAGGCAGGACCCTCTACAGCTCCGCCACCCCCTCAGGCCCGTCCACCTCCGCCAGGGACCGTGCATATCTCGGATGATGAGGATCCCGATGAGCCCTCAGACTACACACCTCTCTGAGTTTCAGGGAGTTATTTTGTATCTCTTGTATTTTGTATATGCATTGTACAAAAATGACATTTTTAGTAGAAAAACTTTTACTTCATTATTTGCGTGTTTTTCTTTTCTTTTTTTGGTTAATTGCTTAAATAACACCATAGAACGTGTATTTTCTCCTATTTACTCATGTGTCGATAAAAATGACGATAAAAAATAATAACATGAAACCAAGACAAGCAACAAAAGAATGATAATCAATAACAGGTCAAAAGATGATTACTCAAACAGGAATTAACGAAATCTTTTATCTCACAGGTACAGAGAAACATCGATCTGAACACAGACATCGATTAAAAAGATCTCCTTGAAACGAGGAAACCGTCGGAGTTTCCACACTCCAAGATCGAAGCTGCAGTTCAAGAAACACTGCTCTTCGCCCCCGAAGCTGCGGTTCAAGAAACACCGCTCTTCATCAGATCGAAGAGTTTCCACACTCCAAGATCGAAGCTGCAGTTCAAGAAACACTGCTCTTCGCCCCCGAAGCTGCGGTTCAAGAAACACCGCTCTTCATCAGATCGAAGAGTTTCCACACTCCAAGATCGAAGCTGCAGTTCAAGAAACACTGCTCTTCGCCCCCGAAGCTGCGGTTCAAGAAACACCGCTCTTCATCAGATCGAAGAGTTTCCACACTCCAAGATCGAAGCTGCAGTTCAAGAAACACTGCTCTTCACCCCCGAAGCTGCGGTTCAAGAAACACCGCTCTTCACCAGATCGATATGAGATCTAACTGGCAAAAGGCACGGAAGGTGAGAAGTCGTCGAAGGTACACTTTCTTTCCAACCTTTCTCTGAGTTTTGGCTTATCTAGGCACTTGCGCGCTAGTTTCCCCAAAACTGGGGGCAACTATAAGCACCGTGTCCTGGAACAGTCCGGATCAGAGGTTACCCTATGAAGAAATCAATGTTCGAGGCCTGTACAGGAGGCTGAAGTTGGAGGTTTTAGTCCCGCGTTCCGTGAGAAATGAGGTTTTTCTACACTTCAGGGGCAGAGGGGGAGAAAACGGGAGTTTTCTAGGTCAAAAGGTTTTTTTGTCCTCCACAGACGGCCAGCCCGTCTGTAGAAGTAGCCCGTCGCTTTGAGTCACCGACGGCTTGGGGGATTTTCCGACGCCCGTCGGAAAGTCACCGCCCCTGTCAGGAGCCGCCTGGTTTCCCGGAGCACGCAACCGTTCCGACGCCCGTCGGTGAAGGTGGCAGGGCCGTCGGAAGTGTCCTTGTGTCAGTAGGATTCTTCCGATGCCCGCCCCTACGCACCGACGCCCGTCGGTCGTGTCTGGCTATATAAGGTCCGGATTTCCACTTCAAAAGGGTTGGAAAATTTTTCAGAAGGGGAAACTCTGCCAAAATTCAAGCACGTTTTCTCTCTCTTCCAAACACACCCATTTCCCTAAAGAATTTTACTTAATCAAGGATCAAATCGATCAAAGGAACTAAAAACTAATTAGTTTTCTTTAGATTTGGATTCCTAAATCGACTTTCTGAAAGATCGGAGGTGAAATAGCTCATTTTCTCTCTCTAATCTTTCATTCTTTTACTTTCTCGTGGAACGCACGGGGATCTAACCGACATCAAAATTCTACCCAAGGCAACTATCTGAGGGTAAATATTCCGGACTCTCTCTTTACTTTCACCTCATATTTAATTATTTGTCATTTATTTATTCATTTTGTGTAAGTTTTGAATACCTATCATTACTTTTCTTCATTTTAACTCCCTCATCTCCTTCTTGGATAAAACTTGTTTTTTTGATCTCAAAAGGCCATTTTCTCCTTTCTGTTTTCCGGAGACAGAGGTGACCGACGGGTCAACTTTATGACCGATGCCCGTCGGTCACCCACCTACAGACACCCCTTCTTGAGTGACAAACGGGCGTGTTGAATAACCAAACCGACGCCCGTCGGTCAACCGGGAACAGGCCGTCGGTGGGTTCTGCCTCCATGGTTTTGATCATTTTTCACCTCTATTCAGTCTTTTCGATTTCTCATGTGTTAATTTCATGAATGTTAACATCTCTTAATTCTTTGTGAGTGTATATTGGTCCTCTTGGATAATTTCGAGCGTGAGTGGCTGCCTACCATGCATGGTGGATTTCGTCCGGTTTAGTTTTCTTAAACCTCTTAATTTATCTTCTCTTGCTTTTTCATTCATTGATTATTTTATGTATATGAATAAGCTCTTTTTATTCAGTTAAATGCAAAGATGGATCAACAATTTGTACTTAAATAAAAGTGAGTTTTGTATAAAAATGCAAAAGGGTCCAACGCCCTATTTTCATCCAATAAAGATCATCACATATAAATTATCCCATTTTTGATAATGATGCATGCGAGGACCAAAGTCCTCAAGAATAAGCAATGCCCCGATTTATGTATGCCTCGCACATTTACAAGAGGGAGTTGTATTCCGCTCCTTGTATTATTGTAACTTATTGCTTTATTATCTATTTGATCATTTACGGCTTTTCAAATATGAATGAATGCGCCTTCGATCAATTGCATCGTGTGGAGAGAGAGCGAATTAATGATATTAAAATTTGATCATAAACTAATTGAGGTAGAAATAGATGAGAAATCCCGGACCCAGCTCTGGTCTTTGGGCTCGAGAGGTTAGAGGTTATCCTTCAAGATACTTCTTGAGTCACGAGACTTTAGCGCTAATCCTAGGCCTCATGGCTCAACATGGATAAAAAGCGCAGTCTTAGGCTCTCCGAGGCGAGAGAAACTTTCCCAATGTTCTATTGGGTGGCGACTCCATGAAACCTCCGTGTTGCTCAACATAGACGCACTTGCGATTTATCGCAAGCTGCCAACGGACCCGCAAATGCCCCGGTCGCCCACGTGCGGGCGGTCGAACGGGCGGCGCATCGGGATCCGGCGCGCGTCACAGTATCCTTTCAATTGCTTCTAATGTGCTTTGCCTGGGTTAGATTGATATCTATTTACCATGCCCACTGCATAGCATATATCATGTCTTGTATACAACACTGCATACATAAGACTACCCACGACATTGGCATATCGAACGTTCCTCATACATTCATTTCTTCTGGCTTATTAGGACACATATCTTTGCTAAGAAACTAATTCTTGACAATGGGGTAATCTATGAGTTTGCAGTTTTGCATATTAAATTGTTTAAGATCTTTGTTGATATATTTCGCTCAAGAAACAGACAACAATCTTTTCGAATGATCTCTTGAAATCTTAACTTCAAGAATGTAATATGCATGACTCATATCCTTTGTCTCAAAGTTGGACGATAACCAATCTTTGATTTCATTTACGTACCATTTATCATTTTTAGCTTTAAGTATTTCGTCTTCATACAATGCCAAAATGACAAATTCATTTTCAGAGCTTTTACTATAAGCACAATGATCTTCGTCAATCATGTTAAACACATTCGACATAATTATATGATGAAGCCTTAAGTACCATAGTGTTAAACACTGTTTAAGGCCATAGATTGAACTCATCAATCAGCAAACCTTATGTTTGCTGCCTTTTTCGATGAAACCTATAGGTTGTTCCATCCAATTCTCCATTGAGAAAAACAGTCTTTCCATCCATTTGATGAAACTCTAGGTCTAAACTCGTCACTATGGCCAGAATCAACCTTATGGACGTAAATCTTACAACAGATGAGAAAGTCTACTCATAGGCAATCTCTTCCTATTGTGTGAACCCCTTAGCGACTAGCCGAGCCTTATATCTTTCGATACCTCTTTCAGCCTTTCACTTTACTTTGAGAATACATTTATTCTCAATTTGTGTCCTTCCAGTAGATCAACTAGTTCTCAAACATATTTTATCTCATGGATGCCATTTATTTCTTCCATTGCTTTAATCCATTTTCCTTAGATGGGCATGAAAAAGCCTTTTAAATATTTTATGCTCTTTCTTTGTCTTGTGGGGTAACCAAAGGGCTTCGTTCAAGCCTTCGATTTTAAATCGTCGGCATGAAACACTTATCCTTTTAGATTTTTACAGTTCTGAATCTTGATAAACATGTCTCATATATTCATCGTGATTCATAATGCTCCCACTGGGGCTATGTTCCACACTCCCATTGGAGTTAGGAATATTATATTCCTTCCTCCCACTAGAATCAAGAATACTCCCACTCGAATTAGGTCTTGAACATCCGGATCGTTTGGAGGATGAGGGTCTTAACCTTCTTCCTCTAAATCCCTCCCACTCGGATGGAGTGATCCTGATATTCTCTTCCTGAGATTAATAGAAAGTGAAATCTTAATTCACTTCGCCCAACTTCAAAATTTATTCTCTTAAGAATATAACGTCTAATGATTCAAATTTTGTCATAGTGCCATTTTCTTACTCGCCCATGAAAATGTATCCTTTTGATACTTTAGAATATCTCACATAGATACTCTTTTTATCTCTCGATCTCAAATTTATCAAATTGAGGTATCATGGACGCAAGTATTACAACCCAAAAGTTGTAAATGGCTTAGGTCAACTTGTCGACCAGTTCACAACTCATAAGTTATGAAAGTGACAGATTGGGAGGGCATATGGTTCAGAACATATGTGGCAGTCAATAAAATATCTCCCCAATAGGAGATAGGCAAATTTGCCTCTGCCATCATAGATCTAACCATATATAGGAGAGTCTTATTTCTCATTTTCTCAACACCGTTTTGTTGTGGATTTTAAGGAATGAACAACTGATATTCAATCCTTTTTCATCACATGAAACTTTAAGTTTATCTGTAAGATATTACCGACCTCTGTCAGTTCTTAAAGCTTTGATCTTTTTATCTAATTGATTCTCAGCTATACTCATATAAGTCGTGAAGCAACTCAATGCTTCTGACTTGTGAGAAAACAAATAGACATGACCATACCTAGTATAGTCATCTATAAATGTGATGAAATAGTAGGCCCCATGCCTTACCCTCACATTCATTTGACCATATTTGTCAGAATGGACTAACTGCAATAGAAATTTGGCTTTAGCACCCTTTTTTCGAATGATTTTCTAACTAGTTTTTCCTTTTAGACAATACTTTCATGTAGGCAATTCAATCTTATTTAAATCGCCTACTAAACCTTCTTTGACTAACCGACTCATTCGGTTTTGTCCAATATGGTTTAATTTAGCATGCCATAATTTCACATTATTCTCATAACAATGTAAAAAATAACAAATTAAAGGAAAATAGTCATAGTCTACATCCATAACCAGAACCATAATAGAAATCACTCAAGTATAAGCGTACACTGTCATCCTCAAAATATAAATTGAAAACAAATTTCAATAAGATACGAACAGAACCTAAATTTCATAACAAAAGTATCTCGATCCCTTGTTACACGGTCCATTGATTCTAAATCTATCACCCACAAATGATGAAATTTAGAACTAGATACATAAATTCCACTCACTCTAGAGTCAGAATAGTGTATCTTTTTAGGCACAATGCATCTCTTGCATAATGTCATTTCTATAGGCAATTGAAACATTTCACTCTTGAAAAGTTTATCTCCTTTTTTGCCTTAGGACCTTTTGTGATTCTATTCCTTTTACTTTTCAGGCTCTCGAGCCTTTTCCTTATCCCTATTGTTGAAGCTTCTTTTGTTGTTCTAGTTAGAACTCATTCTACCATAACAGGGCTGTGCCATATGCACTATGGCATTGACCTTAGTTGCTACCAAACAGTCCCTTTCTAAGCCTCAAATGACAAGCGACATCCTCAAATATCTTTATGATTATCCATATGAGTTAGTTGCATCTTCACATGCTACTAACTCTTGGGTAAAGAACGGATAATAGTTTGGACCTTCTGCTCATCAGTCACTTATGACTAAGTTCACTAAGCTCACTTTTCATTTTTCATCTCTCTTAGATGTTTTTGCATCGAATAATCAGACTTTTTCTGATATGTATCAAATTTGATTGTCAATGATCGGAGCTTATTCAGAGTCACATCTTTGAACTTCTCCTACAAAGGAATCCACAGATCCATTGCATTTTGATACTTGCGAAATGGCTTAGTGATGTCATCCTCCATCGCACTTAGGAAGATGATATGAGCAGTGGAATTCTTATTTTTTTCATGCCATATAGGCATCTTGGTCTCGCCTATGCTGGGCTGTAATGCCATTCTCAGGTTCAGCCATAACCGAACTTGAGGGTTCAAGAACCTCTTACTCTTTAAGCACACACTGGATCTTCGTATTCCAGATTTCATAATTGTCAACATTCATCTTAATATCTATATTAAGGGAGACAATTGACTTGGAAGCAGTATCCATTAAGATCCTCTGATCTCAAATGGAACAATATTGCACATATTTACGGGAGATAAGGCAACACATGCAATTTATTATACACCTGAAATAATAACCTAGTAAAATTTTCTATTAGGTTCAAATTCGAAAAGGCTACTTATAGTATCCAATTACCCTCTAAGTCCTAATGTCCAACCTTACAAGTTAAAATTTCATGCATAATAAATCTGAATTATTGGATTATCAAGTTCTCAAATTTATGAGGGGATCTTTATTAAGCCTTTACTTAATAAGCATGCAACCATTTTACTCATAAAATATCGCAAGACAATTAATAATTAAAATAAACTCATTTATTATAAAGTTAAATGCCATCATGATAAGTAAATAAACACATTTATTTAACCAAAAATCCAATAATCCCAAAATAAGACACTCATGTCAAATAATAATAGGAAACATAAATCCTATTTTAATAATAATAAACGCCAACTCAAATTGACACATATGTCAACTATTATAGAAGTCCAGATTTCATAAAATCTTTTTAATTATTAGGATTATTTCTTTGACCAATTTTATCACTTCATCAAGCAACTCATAAGCCAATTGATGAAGCCATTGACAATGCACGCTCCGTCCATTTCTCAATACCATCACAGATTTTTAGTGTTGCTTTTTAACACTTCCCTTTTGGCAACTCTATCCAAAATTTTATTTTCATACTGAGACCACCAATCCAAATGCACTCTTGCATTTGTTCTCACACATGTATTATATGATGCACTATTGCATTAATGTCATCAGCTCAAATCTTCCTTCGCATTCTCATTTTGCTTATAGATTGCACTCTTGCATTTCTCAAAGCAACCTATGCGCAATTTAAGGAAGACTTACTGTCCTTATTCAATATTTCTGTAACATAATACAGAAAATATTTATACACTCATATATAAATACGCATGATTGAAACACATTTCAATCAATAAGTAAGGACAGAACCTCAAAAATTTTTTAAAATATTTTTAAAAATTTCCGAAAGCAGAAAACACATTTTCTACAAATTTTTATATTTTATTTTGAAATTAAACACATTTAAATATCAAAAAATACATAATTTATTTTTTGGTCATTAAAAAATTTTGAAAATATGACCAAAAAATTAGAAATAATTTGGAAAAATTATTTGACAAAAATCGGAGCTGAAATGGTGGTCGGAGGATGTCGCACGCGCTCACGTGCCTTCACGCGCGGCCTCCCACTCGACCAGACACGTGTCAACACCACAGCGCGCCACGTGTTCGATTCCTACTGGTCCACCTGGCGCCCACGTGGCAACCGGGTACACTTCATCGCCACGTGGCATAACACATGTCATCCACGTGGCGGTGTCTCATTGAACCACGTGTCGCACTTGACACGTCAGCATTGCCAAATGGCAGACCTCGGTCTGACATGTGGCAGTCCCTGATTGGGCCACATGGCACCATCTGATTGGGAGACGTGGCATGACCACAGTTTTCCACGTGTCACAATGCGGTTGGTCCACGTGTCCACCCTGTCAATTGCCACGTGGCGCTCGACCATTGGGCCACGTGTCAGCAGTGACGCAATACTACTGACACGTGGCGACGCGCTTGTGGGCCACCACCCACGCACACGTGCCGAACATATTGTGGCGCGTGTAGTCCACGCGCCGCCTTGCCGACCGCTTCTTGTGCTTTGTTTTCGGCCGGTGGGGGGGTTTTCAAGGCCTGTGAATCTAATGGTGAGGTCAAAAATTAAAAATTCTAACTTCTAGTTAGCCGTTTTGAGCACTCATGGTCGTTCCCTCAGGTTTCGGTGTACACATACACGAAATTGAGCTGAAATATACACACATATATATTTTTCACACAAAAAATAAATTTTTGTAGTGCTTATTGCATCCCAGATCTAATAATTTTACACATAAAATTTTAGATCTATTTAGCCACATGCCAGGATGCAAAAACAACCAGGCTCTGATACCAATGATGGATTTGGGAAAATTAAACTATAACAAATATAATTTAATGAGATAACATTAATAAATGATACCTACCCCTTGTAGCGCAGAAATTCGTTGCGGAATCATCTACCAAGATCCCGTTTGTTTTTTATCACTGGTTCGGCTTTTATCCACGTGTGGGATAATAGCAACTATTCCACAATCTAAAAGCCACTGAAAAATTAAGACAGAAAACAAGCGTGAGTGGGAACGAGCAGCCTTGCGGCGTGTACGTTTTCTCGTTACAAAATAATGAGGATCTCACCTTTATTTATAGAAATCCTAAAAGCTAGATACCTAACTCTATTTTATCTCAGACGTTTTTTGAGATAAAATTTGGTAATTTTTATCAGATTAAATAACTCAATTTAATCTGTATTGAAATTCAATCCATTATAAAGTTATGGGCGTACCCAAACTCTATCAATATATATATATAATGTGTTTTTTTCTTGTTACTCATTTAAATTTGTATGTCTTATTTTTCTATTATTATGGGTATAAAAAGAAGAAAAAATGTATGCCAAACAATTTCTAGACATACAATAGCTGGCTTTGGAATTAAGTCGCTAAATAATCCTTTCGCAATTGCACGTTCAAACATATAAGGAATACGACAACAACCTATGCAGACACCTTCATCAGTTGGACTACTATAAGCTCTAACTGTTCAACCATAAGAATCCCGATCAGTTCAACCACTAACAGTAAATGAAAATGCATTTTCTTGCCATTTCAGTCTAAGTAAACCTGAATCAGTTCCTCAATCTACGGCAGCATCTCCATCATCTCATCAACCTGAAGTTGAAGCACATGAAATTGATCTGATAGATGTAAAAGAGCAAATTCAATGTCTAAATGATACAAGTGGGATTTTAGTAGAACTTGATGAAGAAGATGTTGAAGAAGCAGATGAGGAACAAGAATTGAACTCTTCAAGCAATGGGTCTAATAGTGACAAAGTGAATGACTATCAGTGTGTCGAGCATTTTGATAGTCAATAGTTTTGATGTGAATTGCTAATGCTCTTGATTATGTATAATTTAGTACTTGAAAGTGTTGAATGTTTATTTGCTTACATTTTAATTTTGGTGGTTTAAATCTAAAAGTAACAATATTTTTATTCTTCTTATTGATATTTTTATGGGTTCTTAGAAATTATAACGTGCATTGTACACTTCGCTTGCTTTATGGGGAAATGGTATAATATTTGTGTGTGCGCGCGCGTATAATGTGCTTTTTCTTATTACTCACATAAATGTACATCTTTTTTTTCTATTAATATAGGTAAGAAAAGAGGCAAATATATGCACCCAACAAGTTCTAGACATACAGTAGCTGGCTTTGGAATTAAGTCGAGAAATAATGCTTTCACAATTGCACGTTCAAACACATAAGGAGTACGACAACAACCTCTGCAGACACATTCATTAGTTGGACCACCAAAAGCTCCAATTGTTTAACCATAAAAATCCCCATCAATTCAATCCCTTACAGCAAATGAAGATGTATTTCCTTGGCATTTCACTCCATAAGAACCTAAATAATTTCCTCAATCTATGGCTACATCTCTATCACCTTATCAACCTGATGATACAATACCTGATATATATCGAGTAGCAAATTCTGCATATAATGTAAATTCACAGTAAATTGTAGATGATGAATCAGCTTTTATATATACAAATAAGGGAGTTGAGCCTGATGCATTTTATAATGTAGAAGAAATTGTCTTGGACACATTTGGGAAGATACGAATAACTATTAAGGATGGACACCTTTTTTATTGAACAAAAATTCTATTTATTTCTCTTTATCTAAGGAACAAAAATGGGCTTTTTTTATGTTTTGACCTATTCAATTTGATGTATCTATATTTTTCTAAATTCTTACAGCCTAGCAATAAGTGTTCCCGCATGATACATAGGATCTTTGAGGGAAGCCTCAGAGAAGGAAGAGCACGTTAGATCTTAGTCACTCAAGAAACCAAGGACATATGTTTTGAAGAGTTCAAGGTACACAATCACATGTATAAAATAAATATGTGCAAGTTTGGATTAATATGGATGCAGAAACTATTCTATTGGGACCCATTAATAGGTGCATTAGTCAAGATTGCTTGGCTGAAAAAGGCAGCAATTAAATATGGTAACATGATCTCAAATTTAAAAAAGAAAGAAATTCGGCCTAATTATATACTCGAGTCTGTATGGACCTCATGGAATAAGATATGGAAGCATCCTGACATTGTCAGGATATCAAAGCAGAATTCTAGTAATGGACGTCAAGTACTGAGGATGGTGTTGTACCATCATGTCATGTTTACTAAAAAAAAAAAAAAGAAATTAGCGACGGATATTTTCGTCGCTAATTGGGACATTTTCGTCGCTAATTTATTTTAGCGACGCGACAAGTAATAGTTGCAAAAAATTTTGCGACTAAAATATAAAACAGTCGCTAAAAATAGCAATGGAAAAAACAGTTGCTAGAAATAAAAAATTTAGTCGCTAAATAACTCCTAAAACTAGTTGTAGGAAAAATTAAAAAATATTAGAGACGGATAATCCGTCGCTAAAAAAGTTAAATTTGAATTTTCAATTATTATTATTATTATTATTATTATTACATCAAAAATTTAATTTATGTAATAATAATTATGCAATATTATTAATAATACTATAAATTTAAAAAATATAATATCATAGACTCGAAATATCCGAATTTCTTTAATAAAATTAAAAATTAATTTACATATAATTAAAATCAGATTAAATAATATAAACACTCATGTCCACCATCATAAAATATTTAAAAATTACAACAAAAAAACACTTTATAAAATCTTGAAATATCCATTGACCGCCACCACTTTATATCTTTAATTACTTCACGAACCACCTAATTTATAAATTATGAGAAAAAATAAAAATAAAATTAACAACAAATAGCAAATAAAATAAAATTAAAGCAACTAATTTTATTGAGCTACCATAATAGACTTTAAATATCTCTTTTCCAATCAAAATTTGACAGTCCTATCCGAATAACCTTGTGAAAAGGAGAAAATAGAATACAATAACAAAGTATATAGGATGTGAATTTTCAAGTGCAATGCAGTTTTCTGTTAACAGATTCAAAATTTTAAAAAGTATCCATGCAATGATGTGATTTGATAATCCTGACTATATATGGTTATGCACTAGCATATTTGCAATTATCAAATAGCCAAAAATGACAGCATATTTTATTGAAGGGCAAAGACAGAGATAAAGAAACTTACTATAAACACTTATGTCCACGTCCAAAAAAAAGCAAAACAAATATGCAGAGAGATAGCAACCCCACAATGATTCAATTTAAAATTCATATTAAGTGCACTTGTTGGGTTTTGGGAAAAGATGCCACACCTAATTAATAATCACTTTTCCACTACTCACTACAACAAAATCATAAAATAGCGACGGATTTAATTTCGTCGCTAAATTGCGACGGAAAATAAATTCCGTCGGGAAATAGCGACAGAAAATAAATTTCGTCGCCAAAAATGGCGCCAAGAATTTCCGCCAAAATTACCGACCGAAATTAGCGACGGTTTGTAAAAACCGTCGCTGAAAATAGCGACGAAAAATATCTTCCGTCGCTAAAAAAATTAGAAAAAAATTTAATTTAATTTCGCGACGAAATTTAATAACCGTTGCTAAAATTAGCAACGGAAATTTTATATCCGTCACAAAAATTAGCGATGGAATCAAATTTCCGTCGCTAAATAAAAATTAATAAAAATGAATTATTCATTTAGCGACGGAATAAAAATTCGTCGCTAAAAATTGCGACGGAATACTTATACCGTCGTTAAAAAGTAAATTTTTTTAACTTTAGCGACGGACATAACTTCCGTTGCTAAAAATACCGACGGTTTATTTTACTCCGTCGCGAATAAATTTTAATTTTCAAAATTAGCGACGGAATAAAAATCCGTCGCTAAAAGTAAATACCAATTAAATTCCTCACTCCTCTCTCCTCTCTCTCTCTCTCTCTCTCTCTCCCTCTCCCTCTCCCTCTCCCTCCCGTTTTTCATTTCTGCCCGCCACCCACCTCCGGCGACGCTCTACCGGCCGGATCCGCGCCTCCCCCTTCCCTCTGGCGCAGATCCGGCCCCGCCTCCCCTCCTCCTCCTCCCTCTCTCTCTCTCTCTCTCTCTCTCTCTCCTCCCTCTCCCCTCCCTCCCGTTTTCCATTTCTGCCCGCCACCCACCTCCGGCGACGCTCCACTGGCCGGATCCGCGCCTTCCCCTTCCCTCCGGCGCCAATCCGGCCCCGCCTCCTCTCCTCCTCCCTTTCCTCCTCCTCCTCCCCTCCCCTCCCTCTTTCTCTCGCTAGCTGCTCTCGCCTCCCTCCTCCGTGCGGCACCGATCTTCGTCCGGCGCTGGGTGTGGCTACTCCGGCGTTGGTCCCCACTCCTCCTCCTCCTCCTCCTCCTCCGGCGGCGTGAGGTAAGTGGAATTCCTTTTTTTTTTAGTTTAATAATAAATATTGTTATTATTTGTGTTAGTTAAAATTGTTAAATATTGTTTAATTAAAATATAAATATTTATGTTAGAGTTAATTGTTGTTGTTAGAATTAATTTTATTTGTTTATGTTAATTAAATATTTTATTATTGTTAAATAATAGTATGAATAATTTGTGTTAAATATGTTATTATTAGTGTTATTAGTTAGATTAGATTATTATTAAATAATGATATGAATAATTTATTATTATTAGTATTATTAGAAAATAATTAACTTAATAATTTATTTGAGAATTTTAGTAATATTAATATTGTCGGTGAATAATAAAGTACAAATATTTGAAAAATTATGTTGTTTATTAATATTATTGTTTTTAATATGGAATGTTGTTATTGTTAGAATAATTTGTTATGATTTTATTTTAATTAATTTTTGCAAGTAGTTTATTATTAGTGTTATTAGTCTTAGCAGGAATATTGTTAAATAATAAAATAATATGATTTATTGTTCTTAGTATTATTAGAAAATAATAAACTTAACACTTTATTTGTGGATTTTTTTTTGTATTTTATAGATATATTTCTTTATTTATGAGTTTATTAATTTAAATGTTATTATTAAATTTATTATTAGTAGTCTTCATATTATTAGTATTCAACATTTTGTTATTATTAAAATAAAATAAGTAAAATTTGTACCTTAATTATTATTATTAATTTGTATTGTTCTTATTATTGTTTTATTTAATTTTTTATGTGCTTTTTAAATTACCGACCTGACGGAATATTAAATTCCGTCGGGAAATTCTAATTTTTTTTTATTTTTTTTAAAAAATTCCCAACGGAATATTAAATTCCGTAGGGAAATTCTGAAATTTTTTTATTTTTTTTTAAATTACCGACGGAATTTAATATTCCGTCGGTAATTTTTCGATGGAATTTATTATTCCGTCGGAAAAATTGTCGACGGAATATTAAATTCCGTCGGTAATTTTTGCCTACGATCACATTGCCGATGGAATTGCATTCCGTCCGCAATTACATTTCCCGACGGAAAATCTTGGCTTTCAGTCGGGAAAGCCTTAAATTCTTGTAGTGACTTATATCACGACTACACTCACATTATATGACAACCTGTTAGCAAATTATAGCAGGAAGCAAGAATATCTGTGCAAAAGAATCCAAGCATTTACAAGTTTAATTGTTACATAAAATAGAATCCTACCTTATGAGCAGGAGTATTTGACGCATTAAGAGAAGCCAACTTCATCAATCAACATGAGAATTGGTTGGATGGGTCAATTTTTGGGGCCTAATTATATATGTATATATATATATATATATATATAGTCAAAGGATTAATTATGAGAAATTAGAAAACGAGATTACATGCATTTGGTGGTTTGTGGGCACTGCTATTTTGGAAGTATTGTAGAAAGCAACTAATGAATTAAATAAAATATACGCACCAAATAGTCAAAGTTGAGATTGAAAATTGTAAAAAGATAAAATAATGAAATTAAATTACCTCATCTTCACTGAATCTACCAGCATTGCATATTCTCTCGAAAAGTTCTCCTCCTACTGCATATTCCATTACTATGGCTAAATGGGTTGGTGTCAAAGACACTTGCACCAAAAATTCACCTTCTCAAATATATGATAAAATGAATTTTTTACAGAAATGAATAAGTGGAAAGGAAAAATCTATATATCAACACTTAAATACCTCTTTGAATCTAATTATATTTGGATACTTCAGTGACCTGTGGTTCATGATTTCTCTCTACACATGCTCATCAATCTGAAAACCTCAGTCAATACAAACAAGAACATTAAAAATCCAACAAAAATAATTAAAGATTTTGAAGAAATCTTATATAATTACTGGGATAACTTAATTAATAGTGATAAAGCCATTTCTGACTTTATCGGGAGGTACGCCGGCCACTGTACATATTGTCCGCTTTGGGCCGGAGCCCTCATGGATTTGTTTTTGGGCCTTTGACTCAAAACGCGTGTACAGGGGTGAGATGTCCATGGCCTAATAAAGGCCACTTCAACCTCATCTCCAGCCGATGTGGGATTCATGATAGCATTGCTATCACTTTTCCCCCTCCCGAAGAGGTCTTCAGGGCATCTTCGGGAGCTGGCCGCTTGTCGGGACTGGCCGCTTTGGGCGTTGCCGATCGGGCGCTGGCCCTTGTACCCTTCGTCTCTCAACGAAAGCACCAAATGATAAAGCCATTTCTGACATTATCGGAAGGTACGCCGGGCACTGTACATATAGGCTGGAGATAAAGTTGAAGTGGCCTTTATAAGGCCATGGACATCTCACCCCTGTACACGCGTTTTGGGTCAAAGGCCCAGAAAAAAATCCGTGAGGGCTCCGGCCCAAAGCGGACAATATGTATAGTGCCCGGCGTACCTCCCGATAAAGTCAGAAATGGCTTTATCATTTGGTGCTTTCGTTGAGAGACGAAGGGTACGAGGGCCAGCGCCCGATCGGTAGCGCCCAAAGCGGCCAGTCCCGACAAGCGGCCAGCGCCCGAAGATGCCCTGAAGACCTCTTCAGGAGGGGGAATAGTGATAGCAATGCTATCATGAATCCCACATCAGCTGGAGATGAGGTTGAAGTGGCCTTTATAAGGCCATGGACATCTCACCCCTGTACACGCGTTTTGGGTCAAAGGCCCAGAAACAAATCCTTAAGGGCTCTGGCCCAAAGCGGACAATATATACAGTGCCCGGCGTACCTCCCGATAAAGTCAGAAATGGCTTTATCAAATAGATCCATAAATTTAGAATAAAAGAAGGTTAAAGAAAAAGAAAACAAACCTTTGGGCCTCTCTCATTATACCTGACAGCATAGAGTTGACCACTCCATTTATCTATAACAAGCTTAGCAACTCCAAAATTACCAGACCCAAAATCTTTCAATATCTCATATCTCTCCATTAACAACAAATTAAAAGGTTGAGAGGATTTGACTTGACATCTCTTAATAAGCTTATTACCAGTGGTTCTTATACCCAATAAGTTGCTTATCTTCCTTTCCCCAAGTTTTTTCGATTCTTTTGTTTTTGGACAAATCAAATCCTTTTATTTGCCTTATTTGTTTTTTTTCAAATCCCACCAATAATAGCAATCAGGTTTATATAGCGATCGTATAGAAATTGTATTGATCGGATATATACTAAATTAACATAGCAGTAAAAAAATTTATAATGCAAGCATTCAATTAAATCCAGCTACTCATCAAAATGATTTCAGATATGCACTTTAACCCGATTTTAAAATAATATCTTCAATAAGGATTGATGTGTAATGGAGAATTATGTAAGGTACTGAAACTTTGTTTAATGTTAAAATAAGCACTTTTTATATGTTTGTTCTAAGGCGGAGATAACAAATTTAAACAAGATAATCAAAAACAATGTGAGTGATATCATATTAAAAAGAAAAATGGTGATTTACCTGTGCAAGACAACAGCAACGTCCACAGGAGAGGTGACCGGTGAGGGAGGAGCGGCGACAGGCAGCAGAAGGTTGTGGCAGAGGAAGGAGCACATCTGGCGCGCGGTGAGAGAGGGCGGAGCAGGCTGCCAGATCTGGCGCGCGGCGAGAGGGAAGGTGACGCCGGAGTGCGGGGCGAGCGGTGGCGAAATGGCGATGCTGGACGGTGGTGGTTGACCAGGGGGCGAGACCAGTAGCAGGGGATTGGGGAAAATTAGGGATTGGGGAAATGCCTCTATGTGCTTTTTAATTTGGATGGGAACGAAAATTTGGGGAGTTTAGGTTTTCTGCAATCTGTTTATTAATAAAAAAATTAGCGGCTAATTTAGCGACTAAAACGTGTTAGTCGCTAAACACTTAAAATTAATTCTATTCCTATACCGATACTTTAATTCAGTCGCTAATACTGTTGCTAAAATAATTTTAGAAATAGCGACAGTATTTTTAATCGCTATTCAGTCACAATTTTTATATTTCATTTTAGCAACTACAATTCAATCGCTATTATTTAGCGACTAAATTTCCTGTCGCTATATTTGTCGCAAAAAAAGGCGTGATTTTTTAGCGCCAATTTTTAGCGATTGAATTTCATATTCAGTCGTTATTTAGTCACTAAATTGCAATTCATATAAAAAAAATCAATTTCACAATTGAAACATTATTTAGTCGCAAATTAACGATAAAATTTTTTAGTCACTAAATCGTTGTTTTTTTGTAGTGGTTGGTGGATCTGTCTCATATGTGGTGCATGCTAACTGTTTGGTGAGAGGAGCTTGTTTTATTGTGGAATAGTGTTATTTCCATTTAAAATAATACTATGTTCAAGTTATATTTTTGTTTATCTTGTGTTAACTTTGTGTTGAAGTTGGTATTACCATTGAGGTGTGTTGCTTTGATTTTGGTGTGAGATATTAGTGGTTATGCCCTACGCCAAATATTTGGATCTTAATGTAATGTCATATTTTCATTTATAAAAGGATTTTCGTCACATTAATATATTGTTGGCATGTTACTTTATTGTAATGTTAAAATTATTTAATATTATTCTAATTATCCATAGTTATTTATCCCTAAAGGGTATAAAGATAAAATAAGACTAGTATGAGTTTGATTGATAATTATGAGATGATAATATATGGTGATATAAATCAAACTTGTAGGTAATTGTTAAAGAACAAGGTACTGGATAGTCCTGCTATAAGATCACTACATGGGTTAGTGTCATAAGTGATCTCATAATAGTTATGTTATTAAATCCTTAGACCTAAGACTATCACAGTTTCCTACATAAGGAACATCATAATTTGACATAATCAAACGTTATCTTTAATTGGATAATTATAAAGTTTATGATTGGGTATGATGAGATATATACAAAGGAAAGTGAATAATCAAGATGAAATTTGTCCCTCTTTTACGAGAGAAATATCTATTGGGCCCCTCGATAAGTGGAAGTGAGAAATGCATGGCCGTGCTCAAATGAATTGATAGTGTGATCAATGTCATTTGAATTTATCAATCTACTTAGTGATCGAGAAATTATATGTTTGAATAATATAAGTTTTACATGTACCATAACTTATGTTCAAATAAAATATTGTATGACAAGAGGATTATAACATGTACTATTGGTTCGGTTAAAATTGAACTATCGATATTCATATTATGTGGGTAGTCATAATGTCTTGCTAGAGGCCACTTATGACTTATAGGCCTATAATGAGATTAAGCCCACTACCAACATAATATGAACCTATTGGGTTGCATACTAAGAACGTAATGAAAGGATTAGGGTTAATTTGGGCACTTTGAATTTAAAATATGTCAAATATTTTATTCGAAATAATATTATGAAGATAGGGAAATATTCCTTATTATTTGAATAAGGAATATACTTTCCTAAAATATCTTCACATTAACCACTTATTAGGGTTAATGTGTGACTATATAAAGATATAGTCATTAAGCCCTAAGATGATTCTCTTTACTGCCGTTTTAGAAAAGAAAACAATGAGAAGAAAAACATCCTTTTGTTTTCTTCTGTCTTTGAGAAAGATGTGGGCACAGAAAAGATAAAACCTTAGTTGTACCAAAAGGAAGCTAACACTTCTGCTGCCACATTGATTCGTTCGTATGTGGATATTGGTAGAAGGCATTCATTCTTGGAGCAATACCTACAGTCTGATGGAATTAAGGTGTCAATTTGCTAATTCCGCACACCAATAGGTTAGTAATCGTTATCCCTCTTTTTGAATCAATTGAATCGCATTGATCCTGCTTGGGTTTTGATTTATTTTCCCTGCACTTAATTTTAAATTACTGCATTTATAGCCCAAGAGTGGTATCATAGCCACTTGCAGATTCAAATGATTCAAATATCATGTTTTATATGTATGTAATGAATATAAAATCTATGGCATGATTAACAATTGGGATGCATAATGATACATGAAAATTAATTTCTCTTTTTAATCGTTGAAAACAATCTATTTATATGAGACATAAACGAAATCAATTGATTGATGATTTTAACGTTGTGTTTAAAGGCTACGAATTTGATTAATGGTAATATGATTAATATATTTTGTGATAATTATGTTGTAATATGATTAATTAATTATCTGTAAATGTTAATATGATTAGCATGTATTTAAATGGTTTTGATCGTATTCTGTATTATTAAATGATTGTTTAATGTGATTAAACGATCGCTGATGTGATTAGCAGATCCATTTTTCAGAGATACATAATAGGGTTTAGGGCAGAGAATTATTAATGAGAGAATTGTTAATGAGATTAATGATACAGAATAACAGGACCGTCATGCCTTTTGTTCGTAGCGCCTTATACGTCGTTAAAATTATTATTCGATAATTTTAATAAAGTATATTATGCATGATATGAGATAACATGTTTTATTTGATGTATGTATGATGTCTTTGCATGGTGCATAGCATGGCCAATTGAATCTCATGTGATTGAGATTTATTTTATCTATATTATGGGTTTGTAATTTTTAAATACGACATGCGTGTCATTTCTTTTATTGTAATTTTATTTTACTCAATAGTTGTAGTAGAATAGTTTATTTCATTATTGTAATAAAGACAAAGGAGCTACACATAGATAATAAAGGAAATTAATCCGATTCTATGATGATGGAGCTACAAGATGAAAGTTGTTAAGCAAGATGAGTCCATGGAATAACACCTAGGATTGACCCTTTGATCTTCATATTGGCTTATGAGGATCATAATAGATCTTGGCCATACTATGATATGTTTTATATATTATGCATATTGTATCAATATGAGATGCGATGAATGATAATATATATATGTGTATGAGATGGCATATAGGAATGATGTATGATATATAAACAAATAGACATCATAACTTAAAATTAAAATCCCTCACCATAATTTTATGTCTTATGCCACCTATGATCAAAACACCTGTCAAGACTAAGATCACCAAAATGTGGGTCTTGTCAAAGTGAAGTGCATTAAGTTATCCTAGTAAGGCATGATGGGTAATGGTGCTACTCATATGTTTAAAATAGTAAGACTTAATTAGGCTATCAAAATGATTTTGGGCCTAAGGGCATTAGGTAGGATTATAACATGACAGAACATATGATATCCAAATCCCATAAAAAATCTAAGAGTTACATGAGATGTAAATGGTAAAGGAGTTACCTAACTAAATAACTTGACTTTAAGCATCATGCCAAAGCTGAGTTAGAGTTTGGTGAAATATGGATCTTTGCCCACTAAATTATTACAATTGTTGTAATTATAAATTGAGGGTTATTTTAGTGAGAGTTTTATGAGAAACCTAAAATGAAATTGGTACTAATAATAATTAGTTTGCATATTAGTAGATTAGTGGCAACGAATAACATTTCCACATTATCACTATGATCTGTCCTTGAGAATGACAAACTAAAAGAAAATGACACAAACTTTCTTGACTAGTTCAGGAACTTGAGAATTGTTCTCAAGCAAGAAAGGAAGCTGTATATGCTGGATGACCCTATTGCTGATGACACACCTGCTGATGCCTCAAAGGCAATCAAAGATAAACGTAAGAAACATGTTGATAATTATGTGGATGCTAGATGTCTTATTTTAGCTACCTTGTGCCCATAACTTTAAAAGGATATGGAGCATATGGAGGCTTATGAGTTGAGTGGTCATCTCAAATAGACCTTCCAACAGCAGGCAAGGCAAGAAAGGTATGAGACTACCAAAGCCTTAGATTCTTGTAAAATGGCTGAAGGTGTATCAGTAAGCTCTCATATTCTGAAAATGAAAGGCTATATTGATCACCTTGAAAGGCTTGGATTTCCCCTCAGTTTAGAACTAGTTACGGATTTGATCCTGAATTCATTACCTGATAGTTATAACCAATTTGTCATGAACTATAACATGAACAATATGGAAAATCCCTTACTGAGCTACATGCGATGCTTAAAACAACTGAGAAAAACATTAAAAAAAAGCCTGGTCATATATTGATGGTCAACAAGGGAAAAGGGATAAAAAATAAGGGCAAGACTAAAGCAAAAGTTACTGGTAAGCCTGAGGCACAAGCTAGACCTAAACCCAAGACAAAAACTCTAAAGGAGGGAGTTTGCTTCCACTATAATAACCCTGGTCATTGGAAGAGGAATTGCAAGCTCTATTTGGAAGAACTGAAGAAGAAGAAAAAGAAGAAGAAGAAAAAGAAGAAGAAGAAAAAGAAGAAGAAGAAGAAGAAGAAGAATAGTAGCAAGACTACATCTTTAAGTACTTATGTTATAAAAATTAATTTATCTACTTCTATTTCCTAGGCATTAGATACTAGATGTGGATTTCACATTTGTACAAATGTGTAAGGACTCAAAGGGAGTAAAGAATTGAAAAAGGGTGAAGTGGACCTACGAGTGGGGAATGGAGCAAGGGTTGCTGCCTTAGCTGTAGGTGTTAGTGTAAGCCCTAGCCCCAATACATTGTAATAAAACACTTTAGTTAATAAATGAGGCATTTTGTTTTATCCATTGTATTCCTGTGCATGTCAATTGATAGAACTATCCAAGAATGTCGTTTCAGTTTAAGTTATCATGTGTGAGGCACATGGTTGTAAGACCTTGAAACAAATGAGACTTCATTCTAAATATCCCTAGTCAATCATTGTTATGGGAATAACAAATGAATTAAGACTAGTATGCTCTCTCTGATTAGTTGAGTTCTGTCTTACGGATCATAAGGACAAAAGTGTCAATCAGAGATCATAGATACATGTTTATAACATGGTATTTGGATACGATCCACACATGAGAACACTACATGGTACAAGTCATAAGTGTTCCTCATATGCAAGTTTTGTATCGGAGTTCTTAGACCTAAAATCTCTATGAAACTCTTTATGAATTACTGTGTACTTTGACATACACCTAACGTGCTCGTAACTGAGTGACAAGTATGGGTATGCTTGGGTATGCATTGATTCATGTTAGAGAGCATGAGAGAAGTGAAGGGATTACCCCTCTCTATAAGAGAGAAAAATATCATCGGCCACTTGATCAGTGAACTGAGAAGTGTATGGCCATACCGAGATGTAATAATGTGCAATCATTATTTATCTGAGAGTTCAGTGTCACTGGAATATCAAGAAAGGAATTAACTTACACATGAGGATGACTTGTTCCATGCCTTATGTTAATTCTGATATTTATGGGTAAGGGAATATACAAAATTGCATTAGGTCACTAAATGCCAATTGCATTTTCATTTAATTTGGAATGCTATAATATCTTGCTAGAGAATATATATATAGCCTTTGAATTAATTCTTAATTCATTGCCAATATTAAATGGACCTATAGGATCGCACACAAAGCATTGGGCTTAAAATACTTGAATAAAGTATTGGGCATTAATTTGGGCTTTTAATTTAAGTCAAATTAATGTATATGTAATGGGTATTTAATTGCTAATGGACCTTGGTCCATGAGAGAGGAAATTCGGCCCACATAGGTTTAATTTCAATTAATTAATTATGTTGTATTAATTAATTTAATTGAGTATTAAATCCTAAGATATTTAAGTCAAACTAAATCACTTAATAATGGGATGACCTAGCCGAAATTCCAAGGATATATACCATGGGAATTTCAGCACATGTTAAATGGTAAGTGATTAGTTTGATTAATACATCTTAAGGTTTTATTTCAAATCAATTTGAATTTTAAATTCAAAAGGGATTGAGCTAATATTTACTACTGATCTTTAGGAAGTTTTTAAGGTTGAATTAACTATCTTAAGGTAGTCTAATTCGGATTAAAGACTTGCCATAAGGAAGGGGTATATATTAGATAAGAATAAAACCCTAAAAAAAAAAAAGAAAAAGGAGGCGTGAAACTTCTCTCTCTCTCTCATTTTTCTTCTTGGCCGAAATACACAAGGAGAAGGATTCTTCCTTGCTTGCTTGTGATTTTGAGCATTCTTTACACATAGTAGAAGGACAAGATCAAGTCTTGTGGCTTCAAACTAATTCCATTACACAATACATATTTAGTAAGCTAGCACTTTCGGTTTTAAGCCGTCTTTGCATGTGTGTGTGTGAGAATAGAGAGGAGTGGCGAAAAAGGCTGTTCCTTGGCATTGGTGGTGAACATCTAAGGTGGACAAGATCATCTAAGTTGCTGGTCATCATCAAATTCAATTTGAAAGGCATCTAAAGTTGTAAGTTATTAAAACCCTAAAATTGCATGTTTCCGATTCTTGTCATGGAATAGTTTGGCATGTATGATCAAATTTTTTTTTTTTTTCCGCTGCGTGATCATCATACACATACCATAACATATTTCTTCAGTAGGAACTTATGAATTGATTTTGCCCAATGTGATTTTGTTAGTGTTGAACAATTACTACTATGTTCCTACTTTGTGTAGGAATATTATTTCAGTTTCATATTTGGATGATGAGGGTTTTTCTTTCCTTATTAAGAATAAGAAATATTTTATTTATTATGATGATATGCTTTATGGTATTGTTGATTCATATAATGGCCTTTACATCCTAAATCTAGAAAGATCCAACAATCCGGATATTTATAACATAACCATAAAGAAATCCAAACCCAATGATTTAAATACAACATATTTGTGGCATTCTCGCCTTGGTCATATAAATGAGAAATGCATATCTAAACTCCATCAAGATGGACTTTTGCAATCATTTGAATATTACGAGTCTTGTTTATTAGGCAAGATGATAAAAGATTCTTTCATTGGACATAGTGAAAGTGCCACTGACTTATTGGGCCTTATATATATTAATGTTTGTTGTTCATTAAGCATAAATGCCAGTGGGGATTTTAATACTTCATTACATTCACTTATGATTTTAGTAGATGTGGCTATGTCTATCTAATAAAACATAAAAACGAATCATTTGAAATGTTCAGAACTTTTCAAAATGAAATACAAAATCAGCTTAGTAAAACTATTAAAGCACTAAGATCTTATCAAGGTGGCAAATATTTGAGCCAAGAGTTTAATGATCATCTAAGAGATTGTGGAATTGTTTCACAATTAAATCCACCAAGAATGCCGCATTGGAATGGTGTATCTGAAAGGAGGAATTGAACTTTATTAGATATGGTTCGATCAATGATGAGTCAAACATATCTTCCTTTTCCTTTTGGGGCTATATATTAGAAATAGCCACGTTCACTTTGAACTGAGCTCCATAAAAAGCATTGAAAAGACACTATATGAGATATGGACTGGGAAAACTCCTAGTTTGTTGTTTCTAAAGATTTAAGGCTGTGAGGCTTACGTGAAACGACAAGTCTCAGCCAATTAGCACCAAAATATAATAAATGCTTTTTTGTAGGATATCCAAAAGAAACTAAAGTATATTACTTTTATAATCCATCTGAGAACAAAGTGTTTGTTGCTCAAAATGGTGTCTTTCTAGAAAAGAAATTTACTTCTAAACGAACCAATGGGAGCAAAGTACAGCTCGAAGAAGTTCGATAACCACAAGATAGCATAGAACCATCAATGGAAACTAAACGAGTTTCATAAACAGTTGTGGAACCTGTACCTATTGCACAAGTACCACACAGATCTGACATGATATGACACGAGCCTCAGAGAAATGGATTTCTCATGATGAAAAGTTGTGAAGTAATGCTCATGGATCAAGATGAGCCTACTACCTATCAAGATGCTGTGTCAAGTCTAGAATCTGAGAAATGGCTGGAAGCCATGAAATCTGAGATGCACTCCATGTAGATAGTGAAGTTTGGAACTTGATTGATGCACCTAAAGGAATTAAGACCATTGGGTGCAAATGGGTTTTCAAAAAGAAAATTAGCATGGATGGCAAAGTGCATACCTTTAAGGCAAGACTAGTTATGCCAAAAGGAAGCTAGCACTCCTATTTTCATGTTCATTCATTCATGTGTGGATACTGGTAGAAGGCATTTGTTCTTGAAGCAGCACCTACAGTCCGATTGAATTAAGGTGCCAATTCGCTAATTTCTCACACCAATAGGTTGGTAATCATTATCCCTCTTTTTGAATCAATTGAATCGCATGGATCCTGCTTGGGTTTTGATTTATTTTTGCTGTTCTTAATTTTAAATTACCGTGTTTATAACCTAACATGAGATTGGGATGTGTTGCTTTAAAGGCATAGTAGTGGCCAAGGTTATTATAAATTAAGGGATTGGTTCTTATAGAAGTTTGCACTTTTAAAAATTTTGGAGTATTATAATGTAAAGAGAGATGCTGCCCAAAATTTTATAGATTAGTATACAGTTATTATAACATTCCTTAATTTATTCTATTTTAGGCTAAGAAGAATGGACGGTGACCTAGTGCTTGTGAAGTCTTTGTGTAACACCCCCATACCCCCGGTAAGGAATATCGGGGCGCTACGCGGACACTTACGTCTACTTGCACATGCATTAGCGGAAGTGGTAACAATAAGTTATTAGAAATAAGTTGGGCCCAAACAAAATTACTTTTATTATACATATAAACTATACATATACAAAAGTTATATAGTTATTACTTATTCATTTACGTTACATATACAAATACATTTAACGATTATATGTCGAGACTAAACTCTCTATATACATAATGATGTTACTCAAAACATCAGAAACTCTAATTATATCTTATACAAAAAGGGTATATCAAAAAGCTCCTAGTGGCCCTCATTTGCAGATGAACGCTTTCACTGGTCCGCACCTGTCAACCTACACGGAAACAAACATCCGTGCTAAGCGATAACGCTTAGTGGGGATGAAAATAATGCAAAGGACTTCTTTCGAAGTCACTAGTAAAATATACATGTCACATGCACTGCTCCAACAACTCATGCATATGTTTTCACAATCATGTAAATCATGGATTCTAATTCATATAAACATAGCATTAATCTCGTGTACTTTAACATTTACTTATAACACTACATCTGATCATTTCATGTTCACTATACACTAGCACTAACAATAAGCCTGAATTCCTTTCATGGTGGATACGGGTAACTCTGGATACTGTTTACAGTATCTTACATGTGGAGAATTAACTCAAAACTCTATGGAATACACGAGGTATTCCGAACTCTGGGCACAATTAAGGCCAACTCTAGCAGCTGCACTCTAGCCCTTTATAAGCATGCTTATCTATCCACTATAACGGTAATCAGGCTCAGATACAACTCATATACTGTACACAGATATCAGCTTAGTTACTTAATTCATGTATACATGTTATCACTTCATTGCATCAACATATAAATTAAGACAGAAGAAACATATCTCAACTTAGAACAAGACGAGAAGGTTCACTATCGCGATCGCGACAAGGAGTCGCGCTCGCGACAGAAGCCAGATTTACTGTCGCGATGGCGACAAGATGTCGCGCTCGCGACAGAAGCCATTTTGCCAAAAGGCTCTAGGTACTATACCAAATGCATATACAATCTTTATTAGTTAAATTACAAATCTTAAACATGTTCAAATGTATTTCCCCGTTGATAACTATTTTATAGTCATTTACTAACCCTAAATATGCATAATAAGCTAAGGGGAAGGGTAAGGGGTTCACCCATGGCAACTAGGAGCTCAAAAAGACGAAGAAAAAGCTTAAAATGAGTTGTTTTGTCGCGACATGCGTCGCGATCGCGACAGAAGACTCGCCTTTGGTGCCTCACAGCACCACTTTTTACCCTAAACTTGTATCACCCAAACGACCCTCTAGACCACAGTTTTAGGAAAAGTGTTCTTCACAAGAATTGTTCACTAGGATGTTAGCTTTCAAATGGGACAATTATCAGGTCATTTGGACATCTACAACTCCAAATATGATTCAAACAATCTATACTGTTCCAGTGAACCCACCAGAACAGGGTCACTTACGTTCTAATTGCTTTTAGGGATACTTATAGCCAGAATTAGCTCAAGCACCCTCTTAGACATGTTTAGCTACGGATTGTATCTTTCAGATGCAATTGGAATCAACACAATTGGAGTCCTATAACTCTACTTATCACAAATACTATACACAGAGGTCTATGAACAACTAAACAGAATTTTACCCGTAACACACCTCACAACTAGAAAACATGTACAACTCATTTAACACTCATATAACCACAACATATGCATATTCAAACATCGTATATCACAACAAGCAATCAAAACGAGTAAAAGAAAAACCGCACACGATCCCTACCTCTAGGAGTTGAACCGCGCTCTCTACTCGGCTCCGACCTTCTCTTTGCCTTTATTGGGCCTCTTGTCCACAGCTTCCATACACAAACCATTCAAAATACCAAAGTTACTCTTCTCTCTTACTTTAAATCAAAAACAGAAATAAGATAGAAGAAGAAGACCAATACTAACTAAATAGCATTACTTACCTTCTTAGGAGACCTAATCAAGCTCTACTAACCCCTCTCAAAGTTAATCCAAATGAATCACTCAAAACATGTAAAGAAGAAGAATAAGGAAAGGGCAAAGCAAGTGGACGGCAGAAACTTTAGGAAAAGGAAAAGGAAAGAAGCATATGGCCAAAGCAAAGAGACCAACGTGAAAAGAAGAAGGAAAAGAGCAGATAGTCTAAGTCAATCCAAAATTAATTACACTAATAAATGCTACCTATTCCATTAATTACATAATTATCTTCTTTTCCCTTTTTAAATAATCATAATCTCTTATTAGCTAATATAATGCTAATTAAGCTCTTGCCACATGTCACCTCCCTACAGTTCCATGTGTCGCTCTCCTACAAGCCACAACTTAAAAATTCCAATTTACATACCCTAACACCGGAGTGGTTCTGTCGCGCCCGCGACGCTTGTCGCGCTCGCGACAGGACTCACACTCCCAACACTAATCTTTCTTGAACCATAATTCTATAATTCTTCTAGGGCTATTTCGGGGTGTTACAAATCTCTCCCCCTTAAGAAATTTCGTCCTCGAAATTTCCCCCGCTACCGAACAACTAACTCAACTATGTACTGTATAAACTAATAAGAGGACTTACTAGAAGTTCCGATCAATGCCTCCACATCTTCAGCCGTCATGGCATATACACGTGGCTGATCCTCAGTAGGGAAAGGCCTCTCAACCGTTTCCGATGGCGGTCTATCAGCTCTACCTCGTCCTCTTCCACTTCTAACATTCCCAGAAGCAGTGCCTCTCTCTTTATTTACTTGTGATGCCATATTCTCTCTTGTTTTAGGGCACTGAGCAAGGAAATGCTCTGTACTACCGCATTTGAAGCAAGCTCCAGTGAGCTTTCTACATTCGCCCCAGTGACGTCTGTTACAGTGTTCACATTCTGGGGCCATACTCCCTCTACTAGTAGGCGGTCTCACACTTCCAACCGAAGTTGGTACTTGTACCGATGCTTGCCCATCTCTTCCTCTTTTTACTGCTCTATCTCCTCTACCAACACTCTCATCTTCTCTTGGAAATCTTCTTTTCTGCTCTCTCTTTTGCTTTATCAATTCGGATTCCTCCATTTTCATCGCTGCCAACACCAATGGATAATAACCCACCGGTTGTAAAGCAACCATAGCAGACAAAGGTCCCCGAATACTCTCTCTTAATCCATCTTCAAATTGCCTACAACGAAAATCATCAGTTAACATTCCTTCCGGTACATATTTACTTAAACGAGTAAACTCTTTATCATATTCCGCAACAGTCATATTCTTCTGCTTGAAAGTCACAAATTCTTTCCATCTAGCATCTCTATATGCTTTGGTTACAAACTTGTCCCTAAACTCTTGAACAAAGAAATCCCAGGTTAACTCCATGGGTCTCTGAGGATGCTGCAATACCAATTTCCACCAGTCATATGCTGCACCCTGCAGCAATGACACAGCGCAAACTACTTTCTGGTTCTGAGGGCAACTGATCTCTTGTAAAATTCTTTCTATTTTCTCTAACCAGAATTCTGCTATCTCGGATTGATCCAGGGATGTTCCATGGAACTCGTCAGCTCCTCTCTTTCTTATCAAATCTGTTGGAGCTTTAGGAGCTGTCAGTCTATCTAGGATCTGTACCAACCCATGCATCAACTCCGGGTTGTCCTGAACAACTCTTGCTCTTTCCTCTCTATCTTGTGCTTGTACATGTGGATTCACTCGAACCGGATTCACACTGCCTGTAGTCTCTCCTACGTGCTCACTCGGGTCGGACTCCATCTAGACCCTACAAAACCAGCATCTGAATTAGGCCACATTCTAGACAACTCAAACATATACACTAGTATTATACTCTATCATCTTATAGTCCTGAACCAATTAACCTAGGGCTCTGATACCACTAAATGTAACACCCCCATACCCCCGGTAAGGAATATCGGGGCGCTACGCGGACACTTACGTCTACTTGCACATGCATTAGCGGAAGTGGTAACAATAAGTTATTAGAAATAAGTTGGGCCCAAACAAAATTACTTTTATTATACATATAAACTATACATATACAAAAGTTATATAGTTATTACTTATTCATTTACGTTACATATACAAATACATTTAACGATTATATGTCGAGACTAAACTCTCTATATACATAATGATGTTACTCAAAACATCAGAAACTCTAATTCTATCTTATACAAAAAGGGTATATCAAAAAGCTCCTAGTGGCCCTCATTTGCAGATGAACGCTTTCACTGGTCCGCACCTGTCAACCTACACGGAAACAAACATCCGTGCTAAGCGATAACGCTTAGTGGGGATGAAAATAATGCAAAGGACTTCTTTCGAAGTCACTAGTAAAATATACATGTCACATGCACTGCTCCAACAACTCATGCATATGTTTTCACAATCATGTAAATCATGGATTCTAATTCATATAAACATAGCATTAATCTCGTGTACTTTAACATTTACTTATAACACTACATTTGATCATTTCATGTTCACTATACACTAGCAATAACAATAAGCCTGAATTCCTTTCATGGTGGATACGGGTAACTCTGGATACTGTTTACAGTATCTTACATGTGGAGAATTAACTCAAAACTCTATGGAATACACGAGGTATTCCGAACTCTGGGCACAATTAAGGCCAACTCTAGCAGCTGCACTCTAGCCCTTTATAAGCATGCTTATCTATCCACTATAACGGTAATCAGGCTCAGATACAACTCATATACTGTACACAGATATCAGCTTAGTTACTTAATTCATGTATACATGTTATCACTTCATTGCATCAACATATAAATTAAGACAAAAGAAAACATATCTCAACTTAGAACAAGACGAGAAGGTTCACTATCGCGATCGCGACAAGGAGTCGCGCTCGCGACAGAAGCCAGATTTACTGTCGCGATGGCGACAAGATGTCGCGCTCGCGACAGAAGCCATTTTGCCAAAAGTCTCTAGGTACTATACCAAATGCATATACAATCTTTATTAGTTAAATTACAAATCTTAAACATGTTCAAATGTATTTCCCCGTTGATAACTATTTTATAGTCATTTACTAACCCTAAACATGCATAATAAGCTAAGGGGAAGGGTAAGGGGTTCACCCATGGCAACTAGGAGCTCAAAAAGACGAAGAAAAAGCTTAAAATGAGTTGGTCTGTCGCGAGGTCGCGACATGTGTCGCGATCGCGACAGAAGACTCGCCTTTGGTGCCTCACAGCACCACTTTTTACCCTAAACTTGTATCGCCAAAACGACCCTCTAGACCACAGTTTTAGGAAAAGTGTTCTTCATAAGAATTGTTCACTAGGATGTTAGCTTTCAAATGGGACAATTATCAGGTCATTTGGACATCTACAACTCCAAATATGATTCAAACAATCTATACTATTCCAGTGAACCCACCAGAACAGGGTCACTTACGTTCTAATTGCTTTTAGGGATACTTATAGCCAGAATTTGCTCAAGCACCCTCTTAGACATTTTTAACTACGGATTTTATCTTTCAGATGCAATTGGAATCAACACAATTTTAGTCCTATAACTCTACTTATCACAAATACTATACACAGAGGTCTATGAACAACTAAACAGAATTTTACCCGTAACACACCTCACAACTAGAAAACATGTACAACTCATTTAACACTCATATAACCACAACATATGCATATTCAAACATCATATATCACAACAAGCAATCAAAATGAGTAAAAGAAAAACCGCACACGATCCCTACCTCTAGGAGTTGAACCGCGCTCTCTACTCGGCTCCGACCTTCTCTTTGCCTTTATTGGGCCTCTTGTCCATAGCTTCCATACACAAACCATTCAAAATACCAAAGTTACTCTTCTCTCTTACTTTAAATCAAAAATAGAAATAAGATAGAAGAAGAAGACCAATATTAACTAAATAGCATTACTTACCTTCTTAGGAGACCTAATCAAGCTCTACTAACCCCTCTCAAAGTTAATCCAAATGAATCACTCAAAACATGTAAAGAAGAAGAATAAGGAAAGGGCAAAGCAAGTGGACGGCATAAACTTTAGGAAAAGGAAAAGGAAAGAAGCATATGGCCAAAGCAAAGAGACCAACGTGAAAAGAAGAAGGAAAAGAGCAGATAGTCTAAGTCAATCCAAAATTAATTACACTAATAAATGCTACCTATTCCATTAATTACATAATTATCTTCTTTTCCCTTTTTAAATAATCCTAATCTCTTATTAGCTAATATAATGCTAATTAAGCTCTTGCCACATGTCACCTCCCTACAGTGCCATGTGTCGCTCTCCTACAAGCCACAACTTAAAAATTCCAATTTACATACCCTAACACCGGAGTGGTTCTGTCGCGCCCGCGACGCTTGTCGCGCTCGCGACAGGACTCACACTCCCAACACTAATCTTTCTTGAACCATAATTCTATAATTCTTCTAGGGCTATTTCGGGGTGTTACACTTTGTGCACATGCATACAAAGAAAAATGATTGAACCTTTATTGCCAAAAAAGAAAATGCAATATATGTAAGTATGATATAATGTACATGTTACTTCACAATATAAATGCATGTTAAAAGCATTTACTTATCTTGCTTATTATGATATTTTGCATTATGCATTTAGGATAGAACCAAGGAGCTTAGAGAGAGAAGGTCTCAAAGTGAAGGTTTGGTTGTTGATGAGAATTGTTTATATCTTGATGTAGTGGGGGGCTAAAGAGAGTATGAGTGTATAGACTCGGAGCAGTGGCAAGTCAATACTATGTAGAGGCTTTAACATCTAGTTCTAGATTTGCTTTTGTAGCACGTGCCTCAAGAGACATGGAAGAGAGGTTTAAGTAGCATCTATCCACAATACAGTCTAAGCTTCGAACTGAGATTTAGTCTGAGCTTCAAAATGATATTCATGTTGAGCTTTGAATTAAGATTCATGCTAAGATTCACACTGAGATTTGAGCTAAGCTTGAACAAAAGATAGAGCAACGAGTTAAACAGATCCAATAAAATATGGAGTTGGAGCAAAGACTGCTTCAGGAGCAGATGTGTAATAACCCAAAATGTACCCTAAACGGATTTACACATGTCTAGGGCATTACGGTGATCAAAATTGTGGAATTTGATGATTTAAGCGGTTAAGTGTAGTAAAGGATATATTCGGTATTAATTAAAAGTTGAGGATAAATTAGTAATTTGATATTTGTGGACTTTAAGGAAAGGAATGAGTTACTTGGTATGAATATGACTAGAATTAAGTCAATTAAAAGGTAATTGTAAAATTTGATGATTAAAGTAGTAAAATGAAGTGGAGGACGTGATCGGTATTAAGTTAAAGGACAAGGGTATATTGAAAATTTATTAAGTTGCAACTTAAATGGATTAAATTGAATGAAAGGAAGGATTAATTAAAAGATGAATGTAGGAATGAATGAGGAAGGAATAAATTGGACAATCTGCCATAAAAATCTAAAATGGACCAATCAAAAAGTGACATGTGCAGTGTGTAGGGTATGAATGGTGTGAGTGAAGCAAGGAACAACTCACATGGCCTATTTAAGCCATGTGAGGTGGCAATTAAGGGGCAAAAATCTGGCCTCCTCTTCTTCATTTGGTTGCCTATTCCTTCACTTAAATAGCTCACAAAATCCTTCATCAAAATTCTGCCTTTGAGTTCTTGAAGTTAGGACATTAAGTTCTAATGTTCTTGCAAGTTTATTAAGGTAAGAGATTTGATTCAATTTCTTATATTCTTCTTGGGTTTTAGGGAATTGAAGTTAGGGTTTATGGTATGATTTGTGATGAATTTGGTTGGTGTTAATTGAAGAAGAATAAGCATTAAGCAAGGGAAAAGAAAAGATGGGTGCATCAAGCGCAAATTGAAATTAAAATTGAAGAAAGGGAAAGAGTGGTCATCCATTTCCTGTGTTCTATGAATAATTTGTTATAATATTGAATGTGTTATGATGATATTTGCTGGGTATGGTGTGTTGTGGTTGATGGATTTGTTGTAAAGTTTAAATTGGTAAATAAGGTTTATTAGGGGTTGTGGTGCCCAAATTTTCATCTTAACATGTGTTCTGTTTTTGGGCTCTAACTCAACCTATGAGAGTGAATTGAATGATTCTTATGCCATTTGAACCATGAATTCCATACCTATAATTGACTTATAGGTGGCCCTAAGCTAATTCTGGCTCTAAATGGCCTAAAATTAGCCAAAACCGAAGTGATCTGATTGTTGCCAGATTCAGGGAGCAGTGTGTACTATTTAAGCCATAAATCCAAGAATATAATTCCAATTGATCTGAAATTTTACCAGTAGCAAGTTAAGACATAGTGTAATCAAAGTCTAGATTTTGCTAATTCTATCATTTAAGAACTCAAATTGGCTATAAAAAATAAGCTATGGAATCTGCCTTTGTAAGAATAGAAGTTAAGTATAGGTCACGGCTAGCACCTATTGGTTGCCACCATGAGTGGTGCTTCTGTACGAATAGTACCTAAATAAATTAAAAATATTACATGATTAACCATATTAAATGATATTTTATCAATCTGGCATTAATAACATGCCAAACACTTAAAGAATGGCATAAAAATAGCAAGACTATATAGCATGTGTATTAAATTGAATTTGGAATTCTTTTGCATGAACTATATATACATGGAATTATCTTATGCATTAGTATATCAATGTTATTCTATAACACCCCATACCTATACGTAGGGGAGCTCATCACCATAGGGGAGTGAGTACCTGTATAGGTAAGTGTGTCACCAAACTGAACATACATGCATAACAAAAGCGTCAATAATATAACATTAAAATCGAGTAAACTAAAACTTTCATTCTCAAATAATGGGCCAACAGAATTTCTCAAATCTCATTCATATATATATATATATATAACAAAATATTCATTACAAAAAGGGGGGTACAATATTATCCTTACATAATTACAAAGGATTACATAACTGAAAGTATTACAAAATTATGTACATAACCAAAAGGTTTACATCAGAGTACAAAATACAAAATACAAGGCTACAAAAATTCTCTCTCTAATGTGTTGGCTCTGATGGCTGCGGATCGGACTCCTCAAAAACTCTGACCGCTTCCACACTTGCACGGATTAAATACCCGTGCTAAGCAATAATACTCAGTGGGGAAAACATAAGATGAATGACCATTCACAGTGGCCGTCAAAGCAAAACACATACATATGGCACATACAGAAATATACATATATTCATGTAAGAACGTAGTACCTATATCATACCTTAAATTCACAAGTGTTACTTAACAGAATTACATTCATATAACATCGCAATACAAATTTGCATTCACAAGAGATTTAAGATATACTTGCAAACTCAGAGTTGCGGATAATGAGTAAATACATTAGTACCCGTGGGTACAAACAAAAGCAACTTCTTTCATTTTCATTTGAAAAACCATTTTCACATTGGGGGATCTTACACAAGATCCAAAAACATTAGGATCACGAGGACCCAAACGGTGACCTGATCAGGGTCCAGAACACAAAGGGGTTGCAGCTAACAGAAGTCTATAGGCATGCCTATCTATCCACAAACTTGACTCTTGCAGGCTAGGCATAATTCAACACGGTGAGCATATATTGAAGACATTGAACTGTATAATAATTCATACATAAGGGCAATTGCAATACATAAGGGAGCAACCGTGCAAAATGATATAGAAGAACAGGGGACAGTAGCGCTTGTGACAGAAGGGGCAGAGAAGCCTCTATCGTGCCCATGTCATAGTCGCGCTCGTGACAGAAGGCAGGGAGTTCACTATCGCGTTTGCGCACACAGGCACGCTCGCGATGGTGATCAGCCCGGAAGATGCTCGGCCTACCGAGCTCTCTATCGAGCTCACGACAAAGTTGCACCCGTGACAGAGATGTTCCTCAACGGGAGCTCAGATGACCCGACTCTATCGTGCTCGCGATAGAGTCGGGTATCTAGCTCCTTCGACCAATCTGCAGAAATCTTCCAAAGCCAAACCATCCCCAACTTACAATTCACTCAACAAACTGCAATACAATCCTCATCAAGCATTCAAAGCATATTATACAACATAAAACCCAAGTTTTATGCTAATTAACATGAACTGAAACTTCAAAATAAACAATTCAAACCAAAGACCTTCAAACCCAGAAATTTTGCCAAAAACCATATAAAGTCATACTCAATCTCAAATCTATTACCAAAATTCACAATTACACTTCAATTCAATATCACACACTTGAATTAAGAACACATCTATACAGTTCCACTCTCAATTTTCTGAAATTAAAACCAGAAATTCAAAGAGAAATATGCAAATTCAAGAAATTCCCAAACCTTGGATTCCTAAACTCCAAGGGATCAATTAGCTAAACTCCCACTAACAATCTCCTTTCCTTTAGGATCTTTAGGAGGAATCTCTGCCAAGCAACCCAAAGACACACAAACACTACAAGAAAATTATCAAATAGCAATGGAAATTAGCAACCGAATTTGTTGAATTTCCGTTGCTAATCAAAATTAGTAACCGAAAATAGCAACGGAAAATTCAGTTGTAATTTTTACGGTTGGTACTTTTTAGCAATCGCATACGTCTTTCGTTGCTAAAAATAGCAACGAAATTTCTCTTTTTGTTGCTATTTATAGTTGGGGATTTTGTTTTCTGTTGGAAAATTTTAGCAACCAAAAAAAATTCTGTTGCTAAAAATAGCAACGGAATTTCTATTCCGTTGCTATTTTTAACAATCGAAATTGCAAAATTATACTAGCTTGGCATAATGTTTTAATTTCAATCAAATTTTTTATTTATAAATAAGTATAATCTAAATTCATAATGAAATTTAAGAAAATATTCAATTAATATAAAATCCAAAAATTTGAAATCATCATTCAATTGAGATGCATATTAGCAGATATGCTGCATAGGCTTAAGTTTTTGTACCTCAAAAACAGCTGCCACTTTACGGTATATGCTTGGCTTGATTGAATAAAAGTGCACATTTCAATACAAATGGACTAAAAGCTGTTCACATGCTTAATTAAAGCACTAACTAAAATCTTTTAAAGCTTAACTGTTCAACTGGATTTGTTCTTACTAGGATTCTAGAAATAAATAAAAACTATTCAACGTTTACTATTTGCCAAACACAAAATTCACAACATCATATGACAGTTGTACATTTATGGACCTCTAGGAATAAAAAGATAGTCACAACAGCACATTGAGAGCCTCCTATTACCACTTTAGCATTTGGCTTGGATTTGTTGCCACCAACAGATGACTTTTGCTTAATGGACTTCTTTGCAATACGAGTCACAACTTCAAATATTGTTGGAAGACCATTTAGCATATTAAAAAGTCACTTCCTGCATTACAAGTAAGAAGATATTGCAATGATGTCTATTTGTAAAGTTCTTGTAGAGATCCTTATAAAAATGAACCAATCCAAAAACTAAATAATACTTCAAGATTAGACTAAGCATCAGTTCATAAACATTGAAGTAATAGAGGCTCCAGCACATGAATCTATAATTAACTAAAGAATATATCCACCCATCACATGCAGGTAAATGATGTTAGACCAAATAGAACCATCTGTACATGAGATCATCCTCATGTAGCTTTATGTCTGAAACATCCTATGTCTAATCCCTTTATCATATGCCATGTCATACGTATCAATCACATATAATAAGATGTTAACCCAATTAACCAACATTAGTCATACTAGTGATTCATATAATTAGTCAGTCAATATTAATTTGGTGTATCACACCACTTCAGTTGTTGCATTTACATATGCACCACAACCATCATATAAACCTCATATCATATTCATAACTGATATTACTAATCTAGTTTTCATATTTAATCTCATGTATATCATTCAGCATTTTATATTATAAATAACCATTCTAACTCCTATGTGTATACACATACTAACATCTTCATATTGAACTTATTACAACATTATATTTCCAAATGATACATTATATTCCTTTGTATCCCTAGTGAACATAACAACATTTAACATTAAATATTAAAATTATGCCTTTAGAATTCTGCATAGAGGCAGAATTCCAAATCCAAATTATATGCCATTTTTGACCTGGAAAACGTCATTACTAGCAAAAATGTCCTTCTACAAACATGTTTCTCTATGTTTCCAGTTTCTGGAACATCAAAAATCATTTCAATATCACCTCCATAACTCAAGATATTTACATTTTACTAAATACTGTTCTTATTGACAGTGCTGTCAACAGGTCCAGAATTAAGCTAAAATTTGCCAAACATAAGGACAGAATTAGGCTTTACTTTCTTCATGAAAATTATAGGTTTAGAAGTCTATTTTTCATAAAAATTAACCTCATAGAATTTCGTTCACTATACAAGGAGATATGTAATATTTTCTATAATTTGTTCTAGAACCAAATTCAACAGCTCTATTAAATTTCAAAAAAAAATATATTAGGATAACTTATAGGCTTAATTAGCTCCATGTCCCTTCAACAATTTTTCAGACATATATCTTATGTAATTTCAGAAATTGGAATGGTCTCAACTAGAGTTTTCTAACTCCAATTATGGTGAAACTTCAGCCATTAATTCTTAAGGCTATCATCTCTCTTTTATTTTATTTTATTAAAACTTATTAAAATTGTTTCTCTATTCATTTATACATCCTACCATACATTCAAATTATGTCTCATCTCTAATTAATCATCTGCAATGAAGTATATGATTGCAACATCTATAGATATTGCCACAAAATATCTCACTGTTTTTCTTTGTAGTCATGGTAGGAGATAGCTTTACAAATAAATAACTTCCGTAATGTAAAAACACAAATCCTCATTAACCATAAAAACGAAGAACTTGAAAGTAGCAATATCATCAAAATGCATTTCCTCATTGATGCTATAATTGTAATATATACCTCAGTTGGAGTAGAAGAAGTAGATTCATGCTGCTGTGATGTGCTAGAATTATCAAGGACATAGGAAAAACAGAGAATTGAAGCAAAATCAGGTCAATACATCACATCAGCTCAAGATTAATAAAAGAAAAAAAAAAGATCTGAAAGGGATGAGAATTTGAACTTACCTCTCAAAGCCAGGAACCTTATACTTGACAAGTAGCATACATCCTCAGGCTTGTTGCCATAAAAAAGACACCGACAACTAGCCAAAGCTGCAGTCATAGATAAACATACACACTTGCAATTTATACTAGTTAACACATAGGCAAGCTCATATCTTTTAGATGCTCAACAACTACGTACCAGGAAGTTTGGGGATATCTAGTGAGAATTCAAAATCATGAATAGGAACAGAACTGCCAATTGCACAAGTCAGATTCTAATTTTGCGTTAAAAATTCGCAAATGCATTATTATTTATTAACATGATAAGCCATGAAATGATTCAGGAACATTACCCGTGATAAGAAAAGCCAGGGAATTGGAACTAACTAGCCGAGCCGCATGAATACGCTGATCTACGAGAAAGAAAAGTAAGCTGAATTCAAATTAAATCAAACCGCATTGCATAATCTAAAAATTCCATGATTTATTAGGGATTTTGAATGAAAGATGAAGATTACCATTGTAGGTCTTTCAGGAATAAAGCCATGAAGTCCGCTTTCTATATCACCTCTCGATCCCCGGTACACGAAACTCATTATTGTAGTGGGAGAGGGATAGACAGAGAGGGAGAAGGAGAGGGAGAGGGAGAGGGTGAGGGAGAGGGAGAGGGAAAGAGAGAGATAGAGAGGGAGAGGGAGAGGGACAGATAGAGAGAGAGAGAAGGGGGACAGCGCGAGGCAGAGGGAGAGAGGAGCGCGAGGCAAAGCGCTAGGGAGAGGGAAGAAAAATAGCATATTTATACCTAAGGCAAGAAAAATAGCAACGGAATATCATTCAATTGCTAGTTTAGCAAAGGAAACTATATTCCATTGCTATTTTTCCTCCATTTAGCAACCAAATGTAGTTTTCGTTGCTATTTTAAAATCCAAATTTTAAAGGCTTCTTATTTAGCAACGGAAACTATATTCCGTTGCTATTTTTTCGCCATTTAGCAATCGAATGTAGTTTCCTTTGCTATTTTAGAACCCTTTTTTAAAGCTTGTTATTTAGCAACAGAAAGTACATTCGGTTGCTATTTTTCTGCCATTTAGTAATCGAATGAACTTTCCGTTGCTATTTTAGAACTCAATTTTTAAAGGCTTCTTATTTAGCAACGAAAATTACATTTCGTTGCTATTTTATTGCCATTTAGCAACCGAATGCATTTTCCGTTGCTATTTTAGAACCCAATTTTTAAAGGCTTCTTATTTAGCAACGAAAATTACATTCTGTTGCTATTTTTTTGCCATTTAGTAACCGAATGTTATATGACTGAGTTTTAGAGTTAATTATTTTATCTCTCGTCTCACACGATCATGCAATAAAACTAAAGCGCATTTCAAGCATTTTGGAAAGCAGTATAGAAAGCGATAAATAAATTACAAGTGAAAAATGGGATAGAACAATCCCCCAAAATAATAAAAGCATAAATAAATAAATGAAATAAAATTGCCCCAAAATTAATTACAAGGGCCCAGAATAAATAATACATAAAAAAGAATAAAGTAAAATACATAATACATAACTCGGGACATTTATTAGACTTTAGGAACATTTGTTCCTTTGTGTTAACTTAAAAATTGGAGAATTGTCTTTGGGCATTTATTGTGAAAACCGGAATGAGTGATCCCATTTTATGAAATATTTCTCCTTTTGAAAGTGAAGGTTTATTGGCTAAAATCAGGACATTGGTCCTATTTTATTAATAAAAATTCAAATTTTTATTATTGATAAAAAATCACGAATTTCTCTTAAAATAAACGCATTTAAAATACTATTTTGTACAAAACATATAAAATAATAAAATAAGAGAAAGATAGAAACTAAAATACAAACCAAATTTGAAGGCTCCTAATCCCTTGATTCTTCGACTTGCCCAAGAGTATTACTCAAAGTAACATATGTGAGTTTGGTAGACATCAAAAAAATAAGAATAAAAAACAGAGTTAGCAAATTAAATCAAGTGAACAAAATATGATGTAATAAAAATAAAGAATTAAACGAAGTATATACACTAAACAACTCCAATTGAGAAAAGCTTTTATAATTACAATGAAAAATAATATTTGATAAAAACTGAAAATTAATAAAGTAAGTCAATGACCAAAATAAAATTAAATAGAAAGCATAATTGTTACAAAATATTCTATAAATCTAAATTAGATTGCATGCATCATGTAAATAAATAAATTAAACTAAACTAAATTCAGGCTGACCATAATAGACAACCAAAAACAAATTAATTATAATTTACAACAATTTACAATCGAAAAAACAAATGAACGACAAAATTAGGAAAAGAGAAAGAATTGGCTTAAACCTGAAAATTTACCCTCAAAGGTTTTGATATTTTGCTGCAAATGAAGAAAGTGATGATTTCCTGTCGATTGCAAAAGAATAAAGAAAATTGAAGCTCGAAAACTTTTTATTTCTAAAGAAATTGGATGATGAGAGCTGAAACTAAAACAGAAAAGAATTAATCTTCTTTGGCTCTAGAATCAATCTTAGAATGTCCCCAAAAACTTAAGAAAATATTTTCTCTCTTTTTGAATTTTTCAGTCGCCGTTCAAACGCTCCCCCTTTTCTTTGGTTTGATATTTTCTATTTACATCTTCCCAAAGATTAGGTTTTTTCTGTAGTTTTAATCCTATTCAAATCCTTTTTTATCCTTTTAAAAATAAGTTTTATCCATTTAAAAATCGGAGAAAGAAATTTTACTTTAATTGAAACTTAAATAAGGTGAAAAACCAAACAGAGTTCCACGAGGTAGGGGGCGCACGAGGTGCAGCCCCTACGCTGGAGGGCGTGCCTCGCGTGCACGAGGTGTGGCCTTGTGCGAGGCAGGACGCGCCTCGCATACTTCCTCGAGGCGAGGTGTGTGTCGTAAGGTGCGGCCTCCTCGCGTGCGGCCTCTTGTGCGGGAGGTCGCAGGCCGAACGCTACGCAAGCAAGGCCTCACGCGTGCTACCCGTAGGAGCCACTTCACACGCACCACGCAGCCATCATTTTCATCACTGGGTAACCTTGGTCTGGGCTGCCTCAGGACTCGGTGTCTACAGTTACCCCCAGTTTTGGGGAACGTAGTGCATGGGTGCATAGGTGAGCCAAAACTCAAAGAAAGAAAGAAGAGACGCGTAACTGAGGCAGTTGTCTTTTTGGTCTGAATGAAGTTGTTGCGGGTAGTTACCGTCTATTTGTTAACATGTTAATCCTTGTTGCTTTGTCATCTAACCTGTACGGTGTCTAGCCTCCTCCATTGTGGTCTGTAACTGACTTTGATGCTGTGTCTAACCTCTGTCGTTGCGGCATCTAACCTGTGCTGTGTATAGCCTCAGTTGTGTCGGTATTTAACCTGTTGATGCGGTGTCTAACCTCCTTCATTGTGGCATCTAACCTGTACAGTGTATAGCCCAGTGTAAACACCGGGTCCTGAGGTAGTCCAGATCAGAGTTACCTGATGAAAATATCAAGGTCTGTTTCCAGACAAATGGATGAAGGTTATGAGTTTTCATTCTCCGGTTTTACAAGGATTGAGGATTTTTTCTCGGCAATAGAAGATTTCGGGGAATGGGGGGGAGTTAATATTTTGGAAATTGGGTTTTGCTCCACCGACGGGTATTCTGTCGGTAGAAGCGATGTCCATCGCTCGCGTGAGAGACCTATCTCTCGCGATGAGCGTCGGCTGTCGCTCACTTGTGGAGTCCTGTCTCTCGCGGGAGCGATGCCCGTCGCTCTCTTGAGAGACCCGTCTCTCTCGATGAGCGCCGGCTGTCGCTCACGTGGATCCCCATCTCCCGCAAGAGCGACGCCCATCGCTCGCATGAGAGACCCGTCTCTCACGTCGAGCGCTGGCTGTCGCTCACTTGTGGAGGCCGTCTCTCGTATGGAGCGACGGTTGTCGCCCGTGTTAGGGACGCTTGTCTCTTGTGATTTCGTCTCTCGTGAGGGTCCCGCCGACCAAGAGACCAAGCGTGCCCCCATCAGCGATGCCCGTCGGTACTCCACCGATGCCCGTCGGTCAATGATGTGACGTTATTTGAGCGGGATTTTCCAAATTCTTAAGGAGATCTTCCAACATTTCCAAAATATTTCCTAAATCTTTTCAAAATCTTTTAAATCTTTTCAAATATTTTCAAATCGTGGATTTGATTTTGAGAATATTCTGAAAATCATTCGGTTTGGATTTTTATTTCAGAAATCTTTTTCAAATTTAAATTCTAAATTTGAATTTATTTGAATTTTCTTCCTAAACCTATAAATAGGGGTTGGGAGCTCTGTTAGTGTAAGCCCTAGCCCCAATACATTGTAATAAAACACTTTAGTTAATAAATGAGGCATTTTGTTTTATCCATTGTATTCCTGTGCATGTCAATTGATAGAACTATCCAAGAATGTCGTTTCAGTTTAAGTTATCATGTGTGAGGCACATGGTTGTAAGACCTTGAAACAAATGAGACTTCATTCTAAATATCCCTAGTCAGTCATTGTTATGGGAATAACAAATGAATTAAGACTAGTATGCTCTCTCTGATTAGTTGAGTTCTGTCTTACGGATCATAAGGACAAAAGTGTCAATCAGAGATCATAGATACATGTTTGTAACATGGTATTTGGATACGATCCACACATGAGAACACTACATGGTACAAGTCATAAGTGTTCCTCATATGCAAGTTTTGTATCGGAGTTCTTAGACCTAAAATCTCTATGAAACTCTTTATGAATTACTGTGTACTTTGACATACACCTAACGTGCTCGTAACTGAGTGACAAGTATGGGTATGCTTGGGTATGCATTGATTCATGTTAGAGAGCATGAGAGAAGTGAAGGGATTACCCCTCTTTAATAAGAGAGAAAATATCATCGGCCACTTGATCAGTGAACTGAGAAGTGTATGGCCATACCGAGATGAAATAATGAGTAACCATTATTTATCTGAGAGTTCAGTGTCACTGGAATATCAAGAAAGGAATTAACTTACATATAAGGATGACTAGTTCCATGCCTTATATTAATTCTGATATTTATGGGTAAGGGACTATATAAAATTGCATTAGGTCACTAAATGCCAATTGCATTTTCATTTAATTTTGAATGCTATAATATCTTGCTAGAGAATATATATAGCCTTTGAATTAATTTTTTTAATTCATTGCCAATATTAAATGGACCTATAGGATCGCACACAAAGCATTGGGCTTAAAATACTTGAATAAAGTATTGAGCATTAATTTAGGCTTTTAATTTAAGTCAAATTAATGTATATGTAATGGGTATTTAATTGCTAATGGACCTTGGTCCATGAGAGAGGAAATTCGGCCCACATAGGTTTAATTTCAATTAATTAATTATGTTGTATTAATTAATTTAATTGAGTATTAAATCCTAAGATATTTAAGTCAAACTAAATCACTTAATAATGGGATGACCTAGCCGAAATTCCAAAGGATATATACCATGGGAATTTCAGCACATGTTAAATGGTAAGTGATTAGTTTGATTAATACATCTTAAGGTTTTATTTCAAATCAATTTGAATTTTAAATTCAAAAGGGATTGAGCTAATATTTACTACTGATCTTTAGGAAGTGTTTAAGGTTGAATTAACTATCTCAAGGTAGGAAAATTCGGATTAAAGACTTGCCATAAGGAGGGGTATATATTAGATAAGAATAAAACCCTAAGGAAGAAAAAAAAGAGTGGTGGCTAGGTTTTGCGTGGAACATCTCTCTCTCTCTCATTTTCTTCTTGGCCGAAATACACAAGGAGAAGGATTCTTCCTTGCTTGCTTGTGACTTTGAGCATTGATTACACATAGTAGAAGGACAAGATCAAGTCTTGTGGCTTCAAACTAATTCCATTACACAATACATATTTAGTAAGCTAGCACTTTCGGTTTTGAGCCGTCTTTGCAAGTGTGTGTGTGAGAATAGAGAGGAGTGGCGAAAAAGGCTGTTCCTTGGCATTGGTGGTGAACATCTAAGGTGGACAAGATCATCTAAGTTGCTGGTCATCATCAAATTCAATTTGAAAGGCATCTAAAGTTGTAAGTTATTAAAACCCTAAAATTGCATGTTTCCGATTCTTGTCATGGAATAGTTTGGCATGTATGATCAAATTTTTTTGTTTTCCGCTGCGTGATCATCATACACATACCATGACATATTCCATCAGTGGTATCAGAGCCTAAACATGCTTATTTTAGTGCTTTAGGTGCATGAAATAATTAATTAAAAATCGTTACTTTTAATACATGCAATGCTGAAATTTTCTGTTTTGAGTTTTTTGCATTGTTTTTGTGTAAAAACGATTTTAATTGATTAGATAGGTATTATAATTAATATGACAAGTTAATATACTGTCCTTAGGTTGTTTAGGGGCTGTTAATGTTCAGATTTAATTATGTATACCTGATGGTACATGTTAATGTTAAAACTAGGTGCATTATGGCATGTTAATTGAAATTTTAACAACTAGTTTTATATATTAAATGTAAAATTGGTTTTGGCATGTTTGTAAGTGTTTTTAAAATATTAAATATCAGGTCTGGACATTATTTAAATATGGTTTTAATTCTGGTCCATGACAAATTAATTGATTAATTTTAAAATCACTTAAAACATGACTAGTTTGTGTTTGTTACATGTTTAATCAACATTGTTTTGTTTTGATTTGATTAAAATGGTAAAAACACATTTAGATCAGATTGGTACAGAATGTTAAATCAATATTTATGACCTTATTTAGATTATTAAATGACTCATAAAATTGATTTAAGTGTTTGTGCATTTTTGGCATCACATAAGCATTAAACAACTAGTTTTTGTTGTTTGTTTGTTTTTATATGCATGCCATGATTTATATATATGTTCTTCATGATTTTATTTTTAATTCATGTCGGTACATATTATATGAATTTTTAATGTTTATGGGCAGTATGACATATTATTAAAATGGCAAAATTGGAAATTATACTAGAGTTGATTTATAGCACAAATCTAACTAGTTTGTGTTTTGGGCTTTTAAGAGAACTTATTCAATAAGAGGATTTAGTCCATTGGGCCTCGGCCCAGGCCCATCATAGGGTCATCTCTTAAAGGTTCAAGTACACAATTTCCATTAATGGGCTTGGCTAATTTAATTAAAATTGGACTTTGTTTGATCCATGAATGTTATGTATATTAATTTGCTTGTTTGGTGTGATAAATGGATATGCATGGTGCATTCATGGGCCCTGGGTTTTTGTAATTAATTATGGCCTGCGAGCCATTATGTATTATTGTAAAAGTTTCATTTATTTCTTAGAATAGAATTTACTTGAAGACTTTGTAAATCAAGATGAAGCCCAACTAAGAAGATTCTTGTGTAATAGTATAGAATCTTAGTTGTAGGTTTTATGGGCCCATGTTTGTCACGCTTTACTTTATGCAATTATTTATATATGCATGCTATGAATGGATGACAAAGCGTATGCCATGTAAGTCGTAATAAAATGAATCCCTAAAATAGTAAGTCACAAAGTTGCCTTCCTAATTTGAAACATGTCAAGGCATCGATCATCGGTAACGTAGACTAGGAGTCCTAGATGCGCCCGATTATCTTTGTGAGGCATGAGTTGTGAATGTAGGTTGGACTTAACATGGAAAGGGATGCCCGGACCTAGGCAACTAATAAATGGGTTTGTGCTATAACATCTTAAGATGTTAGCCCATTTGATCCAAGAGTCATGTACGAGTCATGATTGGAGTTATCCTACCTAAGTAACTTAACTTGTTAGGTGTACAAGCTCAGCTTGACTAATAAGGTTGTTGTGAAAAGTGGATCTTGGCCCACATTAAATCACTAACGCGAATTATTTAAAGGGATATTAATTCGGTTTGTGGGATTATTAATAAGACCTCATTTAATCTTGCTAAATTTTATTGTAGATTGAAAAATGGCATCTTCAAACAACAATTTCTCATTGCGATCGGTCCTTGAAAAGGACAAATTGAATGGCACCAATTTCATAGACTGGTCTCGAAACTTAAGGATAGTTCTTAAGCAAGAGAAAAAGTCGTATGTTTTGGATGCACCCTTGCCTCAAGAACCTGGAAGGAACGCCTCTGCGGTTCAAAGGGAAACTTTTGAGACCAAGAAGAGCGACTCCAATGACGTGACCTGTTTGATGCTAGCCACTATGGTGCCTGACTTGCAAAAGCAATTTATGGACCAAGAGGCGTATGCGATCATGGTGCACTTAAAGGAGATGTTCCAAGAGCAAGCTCGTCACGAGAGGTTTGTGACAACTAAGGCCTTAATTTCCTGTAAGATGGCTGCAGGTACTCCTGTTAGTACGCATGTACTCAAGATGAAAGGGTATATTGATACTCTTGAGAAGCTTGAGGTACAAGTACCAAAGGAATTGGCTACTGACTTGATTTTAGGATCATTGGCTGATGATTATGATCCATTTGTAATGAATTATAACATGCATGCGATGAACAAGTCAGTTACTGAGCTTCATGGGATGCTTAAGAATGCTGAAGAAAACATTCGAAAGACCAATCCCGTACTGATGGTTCAAGGGGGCATTAAGAAGGGACCCGCTAAGGGAAAGGGAAAGGGAAAGGCAAAACCCAAGAATGACCTGACTCGGCTCAAGTCAAATGGGAGTGCACCTCGGGCCCAATCCAAGCCCAAGGCACAAAAGCTCAAGGAGAGCGAGAGCACTTGCTTCCATTGCAACAAAATAGGGCATTGGAAGAAGAATTGCGCTCTCTTCAAGGAAGAACAAAAAAAGAATGGAGCCAAGGCGTCCAGTTCAGGTATTTTTGTTGTTGAAATTAACCTTTCTATTTCTACCACTTGGGTACTAGATACCGGTTGTGGTTCTCACATTTGTTCAAATGTGCAGGGGCTAAGAAATAGGAGATTACTTGGGAAGAATGAAGTGGACCTCCGTGTGGGGAATGGAGCACGAGTTGCTGCCATGGAGATAGGCGACTATCAACTCACTTTACCTTCCGGACTTTGTTTAGTTTTAAAAAATTGTTATTATGTGCCTGCTATGAGCAGAAACATTATTTCAGTTTCATTATTGGATTTGGATGAATTTGATTTTGTTATTAAAAATGGCAATGCTCATATTCGTCGCCAAGGCATTTCATATGGCAATGCCATGTTGCAAAATGGCCTTTATATCCTTGATCTATCAAACAAAGAGTCCATATACAACATTAATACAAAGAGGGTTAAATCAAATGAGTTAAACCCTACTTACTTCTGGCATTGTCGTTTAGGACATGCAAACGAAAAACGCATTTCAAGACTCCACAAAACTGGAGTGCTTGGGTCATTTGACTTAGAATCTTATGATACATGCGAGCCATGTTTGCATGGAAAATTGACAAATAGTCCTTTTAACAAGAAAGGTGAGAGGACTAATGGCTTATTGGAGCTAATACATACCGATGTATGTGGACCATTAAGTACACAAGCCAGAGGTGGTTTTAGCTACTTCGTGACATTCACAGATGACTTCAGTAGATATGGCTATGTCTATCTAATGAAGCATAAATCTGAAACTTTTGAGAAATTCAAAGTGTTTAAAAATGAAGTAGAAAACCAACTTGGCAAAAGTATAAAAGCCATTCGGTCAGATCGAGGTGGCGAATATTTAAGCCAAGAGTTTGACTGTCATCTAAAGGAGTGTGGTATTATATCACAGCTCACTCCTCCTGGAACACCACAATGGAATGGTGTGTCCGAAAGGAGAAATCGAACTCTATTGGACATGGTTCGATCTATGATGAGTCAAGCAAATCTTCCTGTCTCTTTTTGGGGCTATGCATTAGAAACTGCTGCGTTTCTACTAAACCGTATTCCAACTAAAGCAGTTGAAAAGACACCATACAAGGTATGGACTGGGAAAGAACCCAATATGTCATTTCTCAGGATTTGGGGCTGTGAATCACATGTTAAGAAATTAACATCTGACAAACTAGAGTCCAAATCCACTGTCTGCTTATTTGTGGGTTATCCCAAAGAAACAAAGGGATACTACTTTTACTCACAAACCGAGAACAAAGTATTTGTTGCTCGCAAGGCTGTTTTCTTGGAAAAGGAGTTCCTTCTCAAGAAAGACAGTGGGAGTAAAGTAGAACTTGGAGAAATTCAAACGCCACAAACTCCTATACAGGATGAGTTGGAAATGGGATCAAGTTCACAACCAATTGTGGAACAAGAACCCATTGCACAAGTACCTAGAAGGTCCGGTAGGGTACGTCAGGAGATTGAGAGATATGGTTTTCTAATCACTGACAGTGACACTATTGAGTTAGTAGATCGTGAGGATCCTACTACCTACCGAGAAGCTATTGAAAGCCCAGACTCGAAAAATTGGCTTGAAGCCATGAAATCCGAGATGCAATCAATGTACGATAACCAGGTTTGGACCTTGGTTGATCCACCAGAAGGTGCTAAGGTAATTGAATGCAAGTGGTTATTTAAACTCAAAGCTGATAAGACCTACAAAGGTAGACTAGTAGCGAAAGGTTTTCGACAAACACATGGTGTAGACTATGATGAAACCTTTTCGCCTGTAGTCATGCTCAAGTCCATTAGGATCTTGCTTGCCATAGCTGCATATCATGATTATGAGATATGGCAAATGGATGTCAAAACTGCTTTCCTCAATGGAAATTTACTAGAGGAGGTGTTTATGACACAGCCTGAAGGTTTTGTCAATCCCAAGCATCCTAAGAAGGTTTGCAAGCTTCAGAAATCCATTTATGGATTAAAGCAAGCATCCCGAAGTTGGAATCTTCGTTTTGATGAGGCAGTCAAAGAATTTGACTTCGTCAAGAACGAAGATGAGCCTTGTGTATACAAGAAGGTTAGTGGGAGCATAGTAGTATTTCTGGTCCTATATGTGGACGACATCCTTCTTATTGGGAATGACATTCCAACATTGCAAAAGGTTAAGCAATGGTTGGGGAAATGTTTCTCAATGAAAGACTTAGGTGAAGCTGAGACAATACTTGGCATTCGGATCTACAGAGATAGATCGAATCGGCTATTGGGACTAAGTCAAGAAAAGTACATAGACAAGGTACTAAAGCGTTTTAGTATGGGAGACTCAAAGAAAGGGTACATACCTTTGGCTTTGGGAGTTCCTTTAACTAAAGAACAGTGCCCTAAAACCAAAGAGGAAAGGGATAACATGAGTAGAATCCCATATGCATCTGCTATTGGATCTATCATGTACGCTATGTTATGTACTAGGTTGGATGTTGCTCATGCACTGAGTATAACCAGTAGGTTTCAGCAAGACCCTGGTGAAAAGCACTGGTCTGCTGTAAAAGGGATTCTAAAGTACCTACGAAGGACTAAGGATCACTTCTTGGTGTATGGTGGTCAGGAAGAGCTCGTCATACAAGGCTATGCCGATGCTACTTTTCAAACCAGCACTCAGGACTCAAGATCGCAATCTGGATTCGTTTTTGTTTTAAACGGTGCTGCTGTCAGCTGGAGAAGCTCAAAGCAAGAGACCGTTGCCGACTCAACTACAGAATCTGAGTATATTGCAGCAAGTGAGGCTGCAAAAGAGGCTGTTTGGATTAGAAATTTCATTTCTGGATTAGGAGTGGTCCCAAGCATCCTAGATCCATTAGAAATTTTTTGTGACAACAACGGGGCCATTGCACAGGCCAAGGAGCCCCGGTCACATCAGAAATCCAAACACATACTCAGGAGGTACCACCTGATCAGAGAAATCATTGATCGTGGGGACGTCAAGGTCAGCAAGATAGCAAGTGAAGACAATGTAGCAGATCCATTGACGAAACAGTTGCGACCAAATCTGCACGAAGCTCATTTGAGATCATTCGGTCTTAGGGCTATGCCCAATTGGGACTAGTGCTAGTGGGAGATTGTTAGTGTAAGCCCTAGCCCCAATACATTGTAATAAAACACTTTAGTTAATAAATGAGGCATTTTGTTTTATCCATTGTATTCCTGTGCATGTCAATTGATAGAACTATCCAAGAATGTCGTTTCAGTTTAAGTTATCATGTGTGAGGCACATGGTTGTAAGACCTTGAAACAAATGAGACTTCATTCTAAATATCCCTAGTCAGTCATTGTTATGGGAATAACAAATGAATTAAGACTAGTATGCTCTCTCTGATTAGTTGAGTTCTGTCTTACGGATCATAAGGACAAAAGTGTCAATCAGAGATCATAGATACATGTTTGTAACATGGTATTTGGATACGATCCACACATGAGAACACTACATGGTACAAGTCATAAGTGTTCCTCATATGCAAGTTTTGTATCGGAGTTCTTAGACCTAAAATCTCTATGAAACTCTTTATGAATTACTGTGTACTTTGACATACACCTAACGTGCTCGTAACTGAGTGACAAGTATGGGTATGCTTGGGTATGCATTGATTCATGTTAGAGAGCATGAGAGAAGTGAAGGGATTACCCCTCTTTAATAAGAGAGAAAATATCATCGGCCACTTGATCAGTGAACTGAGAAGTGTATGGCCATACCGAGATGAAATAATGAGTAACCATTATTTATCTGAGAGTTCAGTGTCACTGGAATATCAAGAAAGGAATTAACTTACATATAAGGATGACTAGTTCCATGCCTTATATTAATTCTGATATTTATGGGTAAGGGACTATATAAAATTGCATTAGGTCACTAAATGCCAATTGCATTTTCATTTAATTTTGAATGCTATAATATCTTGCTAGAGAATATATATAGCCTTTGAATTAATTTTTTTAATTCATTGCCAATATTAAATGGACCTATAGGATCGCACACAAAGCATTGGGCTTAAAATACTTGAATAAAGTATTGAGCATTAATTTAGGCTTTTAATTTAAGTCAAATTAATGTATATGTAATGGGTATTTAATTGCTAATGGACCTTGGTCCATGAGAGAGGAAATTCGGCCCACATAGGTTTAATTTCAATTAATTAATTATGTTGTATTAATTAATTTAATTGAGTATTAAATCCTAAGATATTTAAGTCAAACTAAATCACTTAATAATGGGATGACCTAGCCGAAATTCCAAAGGATATATACCATGGGAATTTCAGCACATGTTAAATGGTAAGTGATTAGTTTGATTAATACATCTTAAGGTTTTATTTCAAATCAATTTGAATTTTAAATTCAAAAGGGATTGAGCTAATATTTACTACTGATCTTTAGGAAGTGTTTAAGGTTGAATTAACTATCTCAAGGTAGGAAAATTCGGATTAAAGACTTGCCATAAGGAGGGGTATATATTAGATAAGAATAAAACCCTAAGGAAGAAAAAAAAGAGTGGTGGCTAGGTTTTGCGTGGAACATCTCTCTCTCTCTCATTTTCTTCTTGGCCGAAATACACAAGGAGAAGGATTCTTCCTTGCTTGCTTGTGACTTTGAGCATTGATTACACATAGTAGAAGGACAAGATCAAGTCTTGTGGCTTCAAACTAATTCCATTACACAATACATATTTAGTAAGCTAGCACTTTCGGTTTTGAGCCGTCTTTGCAAGTGTGTGTGTGAGAATAGAGAGGAGTGGCGAAAAAGGCTGTTCCTTGGCATTGGTGGTGAACATCTAAGGTGGACAAGATCATCTAAGTTGCTGGTCATCATCAAATTCAATTTGAAAGGCATCTAAAGTTGTAAGTTATTAAAACCCTAAAATTGCATGTTTCCGATTCTTGTCATGGAATAGTTTGGCATGTATGATCAAATTTTTTTGTTTTCCGCTGCGTGATCATCATACACATACCATGACATATTCCATCAAGCTCATTGTTCGGGGTTAGCGATTTTGACAAAAAAAAAAGAATATTTAGTAATTCCTATAGAAAATTTTCCTACAAAGTTTTCTTACTTTTATTTTTCGAAAATTGTCATCAAATATTCTTTCAATTTAGGCGAATCCGAGGGAACGAAACCAATTCGTTTCTATCAGATCCAGCCATTTTAGCATTAAAATTGCTATCAAAATACCGAGAAAGAAAAATATAGTTTTCTTTTCTTTAGTTGTTTTGGAAACACGATTTTTGTAATAAAAAAATCTTCTGAAAATCACACATCACGGATCAATCCTTGTAGAATTCAAGGAATGAAAACCACACGACATTCACCTTTAAAGGTAATATTCCGAGGGTAAACATTCTGGATCGATTTCCTTCGCGTTTAATAATTTTATTTTGATTTTACACGTAAAATCTTATTTTATTCAAACTAAAATAATTTTTGGTTTGATTTGTTGTTTTTTCTGGATCTGGAGTGACTGACGGACAGAGGATCTACCAACGGCCGTCGCTCACCCGAGTGATGGGTCGTCGTGGGTTTCTGCCTCCACCCGTCGGTCAATCCAGAGATGCCCATCGCTCGCGTGCCATGGGCCGTCCCTGGGCCTTTCCTTCTCCTTTTCCTCCTTTTCTTTCACCACTTATTTCCTTACTATTTTTGTGATAATTTTTCATGATTTCTTTTACATAATTTATTTTTAGTCTATTATTTTTATGTTAATTGTGACACTAACATGATTCTTATTTTGGTGAGTCTCATTGATTTATTTGACGGGTTTGTGTTGTATTAAGTGGAGGACACCGCAATGATCTGAGAATCTTCACTTGGGTTTATTCTTTTACCCTTACCTCTTTTTTATCTTGAGTATTATTATTGTAAATATTATTTCATTCCTCTAATACATGAAAATGGTTAAATATTTATAGTAATTGAGTTGGGATTTTTAGTAATAAATTGAGGACCAATGTCCTGATTTCTAGCAAATAAAATTGATGCTTAAATCGCTTTTGTAAATGTGCATGTGAGGACCAATGTCCTTATTTTTAACGAATATCCCTATTCATGTATGATCAACATGTTATTTACAACGGGGGTTGTGTTTCGCCCCTAGTTTTGTTGTAAGTTATTGTATTCTAATTTATTTTTTATTTTATATTTTCATTTTTGCTCCTATTTACTGCATTAAATCGAATGAGAAATGGGATAAAGCGCTAAATTCAAAACTCAATTGTAACTTTGATCAAGTTATTATTAAAAGGGAAGTCTCGAATCTTCTTTAGTCTTAGGCTCAACGAGTTTAGAGGACCATCTCAATGTTTCATTGGGATGGGGTCTCCAAAATATCTCTTATTGCCCAAAAAAGGCTCAGTTTGTGTCCTAGGCTCCACGAGGTTAGAGGACCATCCCAATATTCTATTGGGATGGGGCCTCCAAAATATCTCTGGCTTGCCTAAAATGGATGCATATGCGCTGTCTTAGGCTCACTGAGGCTAGTCGACCTTTCCCAATATTCTATTGGGTGGCAACTCCAAGAAACCTCCTTATTGCCCAAAATAGACGCCCTTACAATCCCTTGCAAGTTTTCATGAACCTCTCCTGATTGCCCTAAAAGCGGGATTTCGGGGCACCCCGGGGTTCAGCGTGAGTCACAGTGGCAACTCCACTGGGGATATACTTTGAGACTTCGCTTTGAAAGTACCTTGATTAAAACATATGATTAAGTTTTAATTTAAAAATTTCATCCTTTTTCGAAAACTGCATTGCATATCATTAGAGCCTTAGATTTATACTAGTTTGGTCCCTCTATTAACCTCGGTGCATTCCCGAAGCACGACCCTACGTTCACTCAATGTAGGGAAGTGTTAAGGATAATCACCAACCTAAGCCTAGCACCATCATGGTATATTAAATGGAGACCCGACCGGTCGTTACGCTCTTGATGAGCTAGACCCGTTGGCAGGGACCATACTTAGGTAACCCTGAAATAAACATCACCCCGGCCAATGCTCATGTAATGGAATTAGATACTTGCCCCAGGTGGTATGAACCCTAATACTATGCTTGCTGTGTGGATCATTATGTATTGGGCAAACCTAGATAATTTGATTGATCACCTAATCAAAGGCTGTCATGCCCCGATAGGCCCATGTCAATTTATTCAGACTACCTAAATATACAACAATCGCAACCCATGCGTCTGTACATTAGTTAGGGGAGGTTATGCTGCCGATTTTTTGCCATGCATCATGCGCGTTCATTGGGTTTCCTGTTAACCCATGAACCAAGCCCACTTTGGAAAGAGACTATGGCCTCATGTACGGGAGTGACAAGGTTAGAAGGACCTATGTGCTTGCATGTGATTTGCGGATGCTGCATAGCAATACCATGCATCTTATGGGATTCATGCATTATCCTAACCTGGTATGTTTTACAGCCATAATAGATCTACCTAGGTGGTCAAGAGGTCCTCATGGGTGGCTGCACAGAAATCCATTCTTCGAGCTACCAGAAAGGGTAGAGTTTTCAGAGTCAGTCTCCAAAAGCAGTCATGCTACATCATCCCAGTTCTTCCTGCACAGTGAGATGGCTAATTCACCAAGAGGGGCAGATGCCACCAGGTCCATGATAGCAAAGGAAGTGGGTAGGAGGTTTGAAGAGTTTGAAAATCGGATGTTGGCCATAATAGCAAATATGGCCCAACCAGTTGCACCACAGAACCCAGTCCCTCCTCCTATGAGAAAAAATGAGCAGGAGGAGGTCAGAGAAGACCCACAAGAAGAGGTTCACCCACCACCAATAGACCTGAGGGCCAATGTATTGGCAGGATAGAGAAGGGGGCCTGCCCGAAGAATGGAGGAGTTAAAGGATCCTGAGGCAGCCCAGATCAGAGTTACCCAATGATGATAAGATGCCTTTTCACAGGCAAAAAGATTGAAAGTGATGATTTGCTAGTCAAATTTGCATTTTAGAGTGAAAAAAAATAATAATAAAAAATATTTTGAAAATTAGATTTGAAAAATGGTGCTTAGAAATTACAATATTTTTAAGTTTAATTGAAAATTTTAAAAAAAAAAAAATTCCGCGCGCGCAGCGTCGCGTGCTTGCTGGGCAAGCGCTCTCGCCCAGTGTGCACTACGGACGCCCGTCGGGCGCGCCGACGGGAGTCCATAGCCCCTACCTGCCGCAAAACGCCCTTTTTGGCCCCAAATTCATTTTTCACAATTTTTCACCCAAAAATCCATTTTTTATCCCTTTTTTTTTGGTTTTTAAAGGTTTTTTTTTCCTTTTTTAAAATTCAAATAAAATAAGATCTGATTTAATTTGATTTTTTCTTCTTAATTAATTTTATTTTCTATTTTCTTCATATAAAAAGAAAAAGATAAAAAAATCAAAGGGAGGATTTTTTCTAGGGTTTTTTTGAGGTTTTTTCTTCTTCTTCCTCTCAATTTCTCTCTAAAAATTCCAGATTTTCCCCAACAAAAAGAGCAAAAAAATTCAGTTCATCTTTTTCATCTTTTTCCAATAGAATTTCTTCTAAACATATATTTAGAAGTAGTTTTATTGATTGATTTCAATTTTGAGACAAATGCAACAATTATTTGCTCTCAAAATTCTTTTTTTAACTTTTTATTTTTGTTCAATTAAACTTTTTTCCATTGATTTTTCTTTTAAATCTCTTTTTGATGAAAAGTTAATTTTGAGACAAACAAAATAATTGTTTGTTATCAAAATCTAATTTTTTCATTTGATTTTCTAAAAATAAGATTTTTTTTCATATGTTTTGTTTCTTGAAAAAAACAAAAGGATTGTTTGTTCTTGAGATTATTTTTATTTTTAGCAATAAAAATCATTATTTAGACAAACAAATAAATTTTTTGTTCTTAAAGAATTTTTGATCATTTTTTCTATTTTTTCTTGGAATAAAATTCCAACATTTTATCATTCAATTCTAATCTTGCAAACCACAAACAAGGAAATCAATATCATTTTCACTTTCATCGAATCCGAAACTCTGAGCGTAAATATTATGGGTTTGACGCTTTTATTTTATTTTATTTCTGTTCATATTTAATTTATTCATGTATATTTTTATTACTTTGAATCATTCATTTATTTTATTTGTTTTATTTAATATGTTCATATAATATTTTATTCTTATTCATGTAAATATTGATTGTTCATTATTTTTAACATGTAATTAAATAAATTCATTTTAATTGATATTTTTACCATGTAAATATTTCATATTAATTGTGATAACATTAATTAATCATGTCACTTATTTAATCATTTTCATCATTCTTTTATTCATTATTGATAACACAGCAAATATCATTTGCTATTAGGCCCATTAGGCCGGCCCACTCAACTGCCAAGGCCCAAGGCCTATCAACCAAAGGTAGCAAACACGAGCTCCCAGGCAGCGCACCAGCCCGATCGGCTGATGTGACCGCCAGTCCCATCAGCCGCCTGACACAAGGCAGCGCCCATGCCTACCACCTGCTCCTTGTCATGTCGCCGAATACCTACTCTGACAGCCAGTAATCACACCCCAGGCACTCAAGTGTCCCTCAACTATCTCATATAAATAGTCCAGCCAACGATGGCTCCAGGTATTGAATCCAAGACTCTCTCTCTCTAAAAGCACATTCTCTCTCTAAGCTACTAACTTAAGCTTCGGAGTGCTCACGCCTGGTCCGACCGAGCTCTTCTTGTTACAGGTTTTCTCATCTGATCGGATTGCCTTCTCTCCTACAGATAAAGACGATTTTGACTTTATCATTTGGTGCTTTCATTGAGAGATGGCAAACTCAAGATCAAACGAGAATACAACCCCCATGGACCTTGACAATGACGACAACGCTCATGCCAGATCAGGCACCTCGAGAAGGAGGGAAGGGCTCGCCAGGTCCCCCATGAGGGCCAACCTCCTTCCCAAATTCGATAATGCCGCTATGAGGCAACCAGAGGACACCCCCATCACTGTGAGAGACATGCGCGCCATTCTTAATGACTTTACCAAAAGCATCATTCAAATGCTGAAAAAGGGTAAGATGCCAGCTGTTTCTGAAAGAGCCCACGAGAATTACCTCGCCGGCGAAGACTTCAGGAGAAACAGAAATATGGGGATCATCATTAATGAGTCCCAAGCTCAGGGAACCCGAAAAAGCGCGGTCAGGACCCCAGGAAGGAATGATAGGGGAAAGCAGATAATGTCCACGAATAGGGCCTCCCCCTACAGCAGCAGGTCCACCACCCCATTTATAAGGGACGACTTGTCCTACATGTGCATCCCAGCACGCAGTCACATGTGAAATCACAAAGACGAGTCCACTGCTACAACCCTGAGCAAGGAGGATCAATGGCTCAAGCAGAAGCTCGAGCAGTTTGGCTTCCTCGCGCCCAGGAAAGGCACCTTTGAAGGAAACACATGCGGGAATACTGCTTCCCCATTCTGTAGAGAAATCATTGATACGGAGCTCCCTCCTAGGTGGAGAGATGTGGTTATGGAAAGATACACGGGTAAAACCGATCCTACCACACACTTGGCTGAGTACTTAACCAAGGTACAAGTCTACACTTATGATGAAAGGATAGCCTGTAGGGTTTTCCCTACCACCTTGAGAGGAGACGCATTGACATGGTTCCACGAGCTGCCGCTCGGATCCATCACGTCATTCAGACAGTTAAAGGAGATGTTCACCACGAGGTTCATCGTACAAACACGTGCGCCTAAGACGGTGAACAACCTGTGCAACCTTTACCAAAGGACTGATGAAAGTCTTCGAGACTACATCGATAGGTTCCAGGCTACCATGTCTGAAGTAAGAAATGTCAGTGTGGAGATGGCAACTACCGCCTTATCAGGGGGCATCACTGACCGACCACTCTTCGAGTCACTTACAACAAGACCCCCATCCAGCTTCGCCAAACTTATGGAGAGGGCCAGACAACACATCCAGCTGGATGATGCCCTTAGGTCCAACAGGGGAAGAAGGACCAGCGTTTTGGACCGCCTGCAATACCCGGACAATCGCTCTACTCAGAAAGCCTCCACTACCAATCGCACAACTAGAGGCCAAGACGGAGCCCCTAGTTCCAGAAATTCAGGCCAGGCGAGAGGATCGGGAAGGGACCGGAACGCGCGTCCAGATGATCAGGCAGAGAGGACCTATACCACTCTCAACGCTACCCCTACCGCGGTGCTAATGTGGATCAAAGAGAAGCACCGTTAGGTCAACTGGCCCAGGGACCTCTCCGAAAGAAGCCGGGTTGTGAGGGACCCGAGCAAATATTGCGAATTCCACAGAGACGTCGGTCATTTAACTGACGAGTGCACTTCGCTAAAAAAGGAGATCGAAAGGCTGATACGCCGCGGAGCCCTCAAGAGATTCATAGGCCCGGCCAGAGGGGATGAACCTTGTAGACAGTCGAAGCCTCGAAGGGATGACCCTGACTCAAATGATGATGATCGCAGGAACCCCAGGAACGCCGACCCGAGCAGGCCCTACGCCGGGGTGATAAATGTGATCACTGGAGGGTCATCCTACGGAGAGGACCTCCCCAGAAAAGGGAAAGGAAAGGGCGTCTACCTCTCCCCGCCAAGCCGAGCAGCCTGCCTCAGTCACTATTTCCAGCAAAGATGCACGAGACGTCCTATTTCCTCATGAGGACGCCCTCGTTGTAAGAGCTCGAATTAATAATTTCAATGTGAAAAGAATTCTGGTGGACAACGGCAGTGCTGTCAACGTCCTAACTCTCCAAGCTTACCAAGCCATGGGACTCCCGATCGAAGAGTTGAAGCCGAATGCCACACCTCTGATCGGTCTGGGCAATGCCACTATCCTAGTGGCGGGATCGGTAGAGCTCTTTGTCGAGCTCGGCCAAGAGGCAATAGCTCACGTTTGTAAGGTAATTTTCATGGTTGTTGACATGACGTTTGCCTATAATGCCATCTTTGGTAGGCCATTGCTTTTCCAAACCGGAGCTGTGACCTCCATCCACTACATGGTGATGAAGATTCCAACCACAGGAGGCATCGCCGTCTTGAAAGGCGACCAAAAGGCATCCCGAGAAGCTTATATCACCATGATAAAGCAACAGCGAGAAGCAATGGTCGTAGAGCCCGGCCTCGAACAGTCAGAGCAGCCGGCAAGGCCCAGAATGGACCCGGCAGAGGAGATAAAAACCAAGGCGTTGAATAAGGGGAAAAATGTTCAGGTCGGGACCAGCATGAGCAAGGAAACTGAAGAGGCCATCATGCAAGTCTTAACGATCAATCAAGCGACCTTCGCCTGGAAGCCAGAAGACATCCCTGGCGTCAACCCCAAGATAATCACCCACAAGTTAAATGTGGACCCAAACTTCCCTCCGGTCCGTCAAAAGCTAAGGAGGCATGCACCCGATCGGAGGAAGTTCATTTCCGAAGAGGTGGATAGGCTACTCAAGACCGGAACAATCCGAGAGGTAGACTATCCAGAGTGGCTGGCTAACGTGGTTTTAGTCAAGAAAAAGTTTTTGACACTCTGAATAAATTCCAGATGAAGTTCAACCCCGAGGAACATCCAGCCGATCTGGCAAAAGTTTTTGACACTCTGAATAAATTCCAGATGAAGCTCAACCCCGAGAAGTGCATCTTTGGGGTACCATCAGGAAAATTTTTAGGATTCCTAATGTCCCAACGAGGGATCGAGGCAAATCCAGAGAAAATAAAGGCTATCCTCGAGATGCAACCCCCCAGGAGCATAAAGGATGTCCAGAAGCTGAATGAAAGGATAATAGCCTTGGGACGATTCATTTCCTCCTCAGCCAAGCGCTGCACTCCTTTCTTCAAGAAGCTAAGGAAGAGTGAAACTTTCATATGGGGGGAAGACTGCCAGCAAGCCTTCGAAGAGTTGAAGGCATTCCTCACCAACCCACCGCTACTGAGCCGACCAGTACCAGGTGAAAATCTGTACCTCTATTTAGCCACCTCTAAGGAAGCTGTTGCGGGTGCCTTGGTCCGAGAAGAAGATACTCAACAGCTACTCGTGTACTACGTCAGTGAAGTACTCAGAGGTGCGGATCTAAGAAAGGGGCCGGTTGAGTAGCTCATTATTGCCCTCATGATGTGCGCAAGGAAGTTGAGACCTTACTTCGAGGCACACACAATCGTCATCCGATCGGGCCTTCCTCTCAGGAAGATACTCCAGACGCCCGATCTGGAAGGCAAAATGGTGGGATAGGCAATTACGCTACAGTCCTGGGATGTCAGGTATGAGCCCAGAAAAGCAATAAAGGCCCAGGCTTTAGCGGATTTCATAGCTGAATTTGCGGGTGAGGAACCACCGAGTCAGCCCAGGCTATAAAGCTGGGAAATGACGGTGGACGACGCAGCGAATGACACTCGAGGAGGCGCCGGCATAGTCATAAAAGGCCCTCTGGGCATCACAATAAGGTACGCAATAAAGCTTAACTTTAAAGCTTCCAATAATGTGACAGAGTACGAGGCGCTCCTTCAAGGTCTGAGACTGCTCCGCGCAATCCGACCGGAGTCAGTAACCATAAGGAGCGACTCCCAACTCATAACCAGTCAGGTCTTGGGGACCTTCGAGGCTCGGGAAGCCACCATGATCCAGTACCTGGCCAAAGTTAAAGCAGCCTTTACTAAACTTGAGGAAACTGGATCAGAATGGGTACTCCAGAAAGTTCCGAGAGACAAAACAGCAGAAGCCGATCGGCTAGCAAAGTTATCTGCTTCCGAACAAAATCCCATAGAGGAAAACATTGCCGTTATTGACCAGACTTCCTCCTCCCTAGACGAGCCGGAGATGATGGAGATAGACCAAGAGGATGAAACCTGGATGAGCTCGATCAAGCAGTACCTCCAAACAGGTAGGCTGCCCGATGACAAAGACGAAGCTCGAAAGGTATCCCGAAAATCCCTTAATTACTCCATCATTAACGGTGATTTGTACAAAAAAGCTTTCAGCCACCCTTGGCTCAAGTGTGTGACAGAGGAAGAGGGAGATTATATCCTTCGGGAGCTCCACGAAGGCATATGCAGAGCACACGAGGCAAGCAGAGCTATGGCCAGAAAGGCCCTCCAGACGGAATACTACTGGCCCAGCATGCTCAAAGATGCCCAAGAAAAAGTCAAAAAATGCCCGCAATGCCAGGTGCATGGGAGGATAATAAGGCAACACGGAGTAGACCAACAACCGATCGGAATCGCTTGGCCTTTCGATCAGTGGGGGCTGGACATCCTAGGACCTTTTCCCCAAGGCAAAAGGCAGATGAAATTTCTCATAGTAGCAGTTGACCACTTCTCCAAATGGATCGAGGCTGAACCTGTTGCCACTATCACAGCCGAGAAGGTCAATAGCTTCGCTTGGAAAAACATCATCTGCAGGTATGGCTTACCCAATGTCTTTATTGCAGATAATGGCAAGCAGTTCGACAGTTCCATTTTCAGAAATTTCTGCCAAGGGCTGAACATTAAGTTAAGGTTCACGTCCGTCACTCATCCCCAAAGCAACGGAATGACTGAGGTCTCCAATCGGACCATCCTGGAAGGGTTGAAAAAGCGACTGGACGAGGCAAAAGGCAATTGGACTGAAGAACTACAGAGTGTCCTGTGGTCGTATAGAACTTCGCCAAGGACAGGCACTCATTAGACGCCATTCTCCCTCGTCTACGGCTCTGAAGCTATGATACCTGTAGAGGTCGTCCTTCCCTCTTACCGATCGGCGCTCTACTCCGTACAGGAGAATTCTCATGAAAGACGCCAAGATTTAGATCTGATAGAGGAAAGGAGGGAGGACGCCTACACCAAGATCGCCGCCTATAAGCAAAGAGTTGCCAGGTACCACAATGCTAAAGTAAGGTCAAGAACTTTCAATTTTAGGGATCTGGTGCTCAGAAAAGCAGAGTTAGGCTCAGGGAATGCCGGAGTGGGAAAGTTAATGCCAAATTGGGAAGGGCCCTATGAGGTCTCTAAAATTTTAAGCCCGAGCACTTATAGGCTCCGAACTGTGGAAGGGCAAGATGTCCCCAAAAGCTGGAATGTTGAAGTACTCAAGAAGTACCATACCTAACAATGTATCAGAACCTGGCAATTGCCTGATTAATAAAGAGGTTCTTTCTTTCATGACTGACCAATTTATACATAATAAACTGTTGTACGCTAAGCTTGACACCCATCCCAAGCTGAAAATCCAAATCTGCCGTCATGGAGGATCTTACCTCCCCAAATATTCGAATTATAGAGGATCTGACCTCTCTAGCTCGGCTATGCAATTTTTATGCAGCCTTACGAGTATTATCTAGCTCGGCTATGCATTTTTTATGCAGCCCTACGAGTATTATCTAGCTCGGCTATGCAATTTTTATGCAGCCTTACGAGTATTATCTAGCTCGGCTATGCAATTATTATGCAGTTTTACGAGTATCATCTAACCTAGTTGTGCAATTTTATGCTATCTGAAAGCCAAAGTGACCCGATCGGTCACAGGGCTCAGGCGTTATCCGAATTCAGGAAGTACTTGCAAATTTTATGCTATTTCACGAGTAATACCTAGCTCGATTATATGGCCAATTTTAATACAAACTCATGTATACAACAACTTGCAGAAAAATGCAATTTTATTAAAGATTGTCTCCACTATACAATTTGTAAAGAATTGTTACAGAGATAGAAAATAAAACAAAAAAGAAAAGCTAATCTAAGCTCCTAAGCTAATTATCTATATGTACAATATCCACCTCACAAGGAGGATCAACGGTTTGCTCGGTGTCCGGCTCGGCAGTGGCTTGAGAAGGATCGGCAGTCGATGGTACAGATCCTGTTCCGCCTTCAGAGACAGGCCCCGTTGAAGAAGGCACCACTAGCTCGGATTCAGGCGCAGGAGGAACCTCCAATTCGGCTTCAGGGGCTAAAGGCGCCGCAGACTCCACTTCAAGCGGAACCTCCTGAACAGTTTCCAGAAGTAAAGGACCTCCTCCTGAAGCTCTTTCGGTCGCTTCACCCTCGGGAGCGCCCTCTTCGTCATCGTTGTTTGGAGGAGCAGGCAATGATGCTGGATCGTCCATCCAAGTCAGATCCACTCCAGGAAAGCGCTTCCCAGCTTCATGAATTAGCCGAGACAACAGCTCCACCTGGACATCTGCTAACTCATCAACAAGGCGCTCCTTCTGATTGGCAAGCTCCACTTTAAGAATGTTCGTGAAAGAGGCCTCCTTTTCTTCCTCTGACGTCCTCAAAGACTCCGCCTCCTTGCGAAGCCGCTCGCCTTCCGCCTTCCACCTGGTGTTCTCAGCAGCTAACTCTCTACACTCGGCATCCAGTCGAGTCGCATCTGCCTCGAACCGCCTCAGCTGTGCATTCTCAGCAGAAAGCCGGGCAACCTCACCTTTTAGCTTGTCGGCCTCGCTCTGCCGAGCCTTCAGATCCTGAGCCGTTTGGTGGGCCTCCTTCCTCAGGGCCACTGTCTCCGACTGGGAGGCAGAATACTGCCCCTCTAGTTTGGCCACCTCAGCTCGAAGGACAGAGGCTTCTTTCTTGGCAGCCTCATAACAAGCGTTTGCCTCCGCCTTGGCCACGGCGCATGATTCGGCCCTCCCTTTCCACACGCCGGCCATCAGGTGTAGCCGTTGTGTCCTCCTGGCAGCCTGCACAAAGAGAGCAAGAGTAGATAGATCAAGCATATGAAGATGGAAACGAGCCCCGAGAACAAAGCAACAAGTGCTTACATCCATCAACTGCTGATTGATGGCATTGCATTCTCTATTGAGCTGACTTGTGTCGCCGGCTTCCCTATGATCTTCATCCCGGAGGAGACCCCGACAGATGAAATTAGCCACCTGGCCCATCGACCAATCATCGCCGAAGTTCTCTCTCAAAATGTCCTTTAGAGAAACCGATCGCCGGTCCGGAGAGCGTCGTGGAGACTCGCCATGATGAACAGCTTTGCCTCTGGTGACCACCCGAGCGTCCGACTCGGTTATCAGCTCAGCAGCCCTCCTCTTAGCCGCTTCTTCGGCTTTCTTCTGGGCAGCCTCCTCGGCCTTGCTCTTAGCAGCCTCCTCCGCCTCTCGGATCGTATGAACGATGGGTGTGGTGTCATCATCCGATTCGTCCCGGAGCCTCGGAGGCCGAGTGTTCTTCAGTTGGTGATCAGCGGCTCCACTTTGAGGTCCAGGCACTACAGGTTTGACGGTGGACACAGTAGGGGCTGGAGGGGCAGAAGAGATCAGGACAGCGTCTATCACGGCAGCAGAAGAAGAAGTGCCAGCAGCTGCCCGAGAGGATTGCAGCTCCACCGAGGACACCAATCTCCTCCTTTTCCTCTGCTCTTGGGCCCTCCGCTAAGCCTCACGCTTCTGTTTGATCTTCTCGTCGAGCTTTTTAGACGCATCACTCCTGCCAGCCATCTCAGCTGCAAATAGTCAATAGACAAGATAAGTCTCTCAGATTTGGTACTCACAATTAATAAAAATGACATGCAATACATGACTGATGCATGGTGACAATGTTTTCTCCCGAATCCTAATGCTCACGTTCTACGTTCTCAGCGTCTTTGGAGCCAGGAGAGCCAAACAGGGTGGTGAGGAGGAAACTGGACTGATAAGGCTCTCCATGCCTGCTAACAGCATCCATTAACTTCTTTATGTCACCCTCGTACATAGGCTGACCGGCGGCTAGGTCCTTCAGAATAGCGACCCTAGCCGATCGGGTGAGGCGCACCCCAAATCCACCCTTCCTCCCCACCAAGAAATACCTTTCTTTGTATCCTTTCATAGAGGTGGGGACGAACATCAACTTCTTCTTTGGACGACTTGTGAAGAAATACTCCGTCCCGTCGCTCCGACCCGAGATGTAGAAGAAGTGAGTGAAAAGCTCCAGGGTCGGTGCTACCGCCTCTATTTTGCAGAGGATTTTGAAGCACGCCACCGATCTCCAGCCGTTCAGATGTAGCTGGTTAGGGGCGAGACCATACCCCCTCAGTATCGCCATTTCGAAGGCGCCCAACGGAAACCTCAGGCCTGCATCTAGGCTCCAGAGGTGGCAAATGAACCATTCCCTGTTATCTTGGCCGAAGGGCCCTTCTGTCACCGCCATTGAATCTAGGCAGGCCAGCACTGATATGTCATCAGGAAGGCCATACTTGGAGGGAATTTCAGCCACCTCCCCAGCGGTTAGTCGAGAGTGCAACTCGGCGGTTGGCTTGTTCTCATTCCAATCCAAAAAGCTTGTGTCTAATATTTCAGCACTACTGGAGGCCATCTTCAACAAAAAAGAATGAAGGAAAGGTGCAACTCTCTAATTTCTAAATGAAGTGGGTGTGGAAAGAAAGAAAAAGACGAAATCACAAAGAAAGCAAAAGGGAAAAAAATCACTTACTTGATGAAAGAGACTTAAGAAATTCGAAGAAGAAACAAAGGATAATTGCAGAGATCTGGAAATCGAAAAGAGATTTTGACAGAGCTTCGCTAGGGATTTCGAAAGTAAAGAGGAAATGCTTTACAAAGTCCCCTATTTATAGGCTAAAGCTTCTCAAATATGCCAAACGATGCGCCATTCAACGAGCGCCACGTGTCGAAAAACATTATGCCTCTGCGAGGAATGAAGCGTCGCCCTCGGTACGTGCGCAACATTAAATGAAAACAGTTGTCCAGGCAGGCGCGTCTCTTCAGAAAAGCGCCTTCAAAATTCAAAAAGCGTGCCAATACGCGTCTTCGGATCGGGAAATTCCATAATTTATCCCACCCGAACGGACCTACGAAGGCAAGTCAATGCCCGATCGGACCTGTTGAGGGGGGACAAGTGATAACACAGCAAATATCATTTGCTATTAGGCCCATTAGGCCGGCCCACTCAACTGGCAAGGCCCAAGGCCTATCAACCAAAGGTAGAAGACATGAGCTCCTAGGCAGCGCAAGAGCCCGATCGACTGATGTGACCGCCAGTCCCATCAGCCGCCTGACACAAGGCAGCGCCCATGCCTACCACCTGCTCCTTGTCATGTCGCCGAATACCTACTCTGACAGCCAGTAATCACACCCCAGGCACTCAAGTGTCCCTCAACTATCTCATATAAATAGTCCATCCAACGATGGCTCCAGGTATTGAATCCAAGACTCTCTCTCTCTAAAAGCACATTCTCTCTCTAAGCTACTAACTTAAGCTTCAGAGTGCTCACGCCTGGTCCGACCAGGCTCTTCTTGTTACAGGTTTTCTCATCCGATCGGATTGCCTTCTCTCCTACAGATAAAGACGTTTTTGACTTTATCAATTATTTTTTATCATTCTTTTATCATTGCCATTGCTATTTATTCATTCATTTATTTATTTTCATTATTCATCATTATTATTATCATGTTCATATTTTTACATATTAACTCATTAACATGTTTTATTTATTTCAGTTAAATCATTTAATTCATTTATCATTTAATGTATATTTTCATTTATTTTGATTTGTTAACATTTTAATTCAATTATCATTCTTTCACATCACCTTATTTTATTTTAGTTTGTCATTCATTTATTATTATTTAATTGATTTAATCACTAACATTATTTCATCTGTGTTTTGTTTGTTTATGTCAAAACTTATTTTCCCCTTGGGCATTTTTTACGAGCACCCGAAGAGATCTGGAAGGCTCATTTGGGTTAGATATTTAATTGCTTTATTTGTAATATTTCATTTATTTGGATTTTTTATTTATTTTGCCATGTAATATTTAATAAAGTTATTTATTTTAGACACGCTAAAAAGAAAATCAGAAAAACATTTATATTAATTAATTTGGCATTTTTTCTAAATAAAAATGGGACCAATGTCCTAGTTTTTCATACCCAAATAAGCCATCACCTTTAACATATTTTTTTAAAAGTATGTATGCAAGGATCAATGTCCTCATTCTTAATCAATATCCCAATTTATGTATGATTTGTATTTTATTTACAAGGGGGTTGTATTTTGCCCCTAGTTTTGTTGTACTTATTTTCATGTACTTTATTTTAATCCTGTTTTATTCATCGCTTTCTTTGAATGAATAACTTGCGCTTTAATTAAACTGCACCGAATTGAATGAGAAAAGGGATGAAATGCTAAATTCAAAGCTCAATTATAAAATTAACCAAGGTATGAATAAATGGGAAGTCCTGAACCTTCTCTGGTCTTTGGGCTCAATGAGGCAAGAGGGCCACCTCGGCATTTTGTTTGGGGTGGAAACCTCCAACACCCCTCTTGTGACCCGTAAAAAAGGCTCAAACTTGCACAGTCTTAGGCACCATGAGGCAAGAGGGCCATCTTAATGTTCTATTAAGGTGGATACCTCCAAGACACCTCTAGTTTGCCCAAGCGTGAGGCTAGAGGACCACTCTATCAATAGGGTGGAGACCTCCAAGACACCTCCGGCTTGCCTATGATGGACATAGCAGTGCTGTCTTAGGCTCACTGAGGCTAGACGATATTTCCCAATGTTCTATTGGGTGGCGACTCCAAGAAACCTCCTTGTTGCCAAAAATAGATGCACTTGTAACTCTTTACAATTTTTCATGAACCTCATCCTGAAGGCCCTGAAGGCAGGCGGTTCGGGGCACCCCGGGGTTCAACGCGCGTCACAAGGATGATTATGAAGAGCGCGCATCGCTGAGAGGGAAAGCACCCCAAATAGAGGAGGCCATCTAGAAGAAGATGGAAGAAAAATTTGAGGCAATGACGAAGATGCTGACGAGGGGGCGAGGGATGAATTTGAAAGACAAGGAGCTAGAGGGAGAGGATTTGATCCCAATGAACTTTAAAATGCCAGATGTCCCAAAATTTGATGGCACCTCTGATCCTACCGCCCATATGAAGCAGTACTCACTGGTAATGAAGGGTACTACTTTAACAAAGAGGCAAAAAATTGAATACTTCTATATGAGCTTAACCGGCCCGGCAGTTGATTGGTATCATGGTCTAGACTGGAGGACCAAGGAGGATTGGGACTTATTGACGGAGGAATTTTTCAGACAATATGATTCTAGCACATGAATGGAGGTGACCCTGAAAGACTTGGAATTGCTATAGTAGAAATCAGGCGAGTCTTTCCACGATTATCTGACCCGATGGAGAAATTAAGTAATGGAAATGAAAAGGAAGCCAGATACTTAGGATCAGATCTGGCTGTTCATCAAAAATGTTGTCCCATATCTGAGGGACAGACTGAAAATGAAGGGTCTGAGAGACTGGGAGTCCTTGAAGGATATCGCTATTAAGGCGAAAGAAGAGTACCTCTCGAGAAGGGTAAATAATGAGAGTTGTGTCAAGAAAGGTAGTGGTAGCCAGGGAGCAAGTAGGTCGGTAGGCTCCAGCGTGTGGTGCGAGGAAGACAACTGAGGTTTTAACTACTAGCACTACCCCAAGGCACTTTTCCAATTTAGGAAGATCCCTCTCATGGATGCTCAGAAGGCTGATGAAGGAAGGAAAGTTACAGCCTTTAGCGCCTCGATCGGCTAGGACTCAGGGTTTGCCAGGGCACAAAGATAACGAATACTGAGCATACCATCAGCATACCGTATACACAACTGACGAATGTAAGGCATTGAGATATGCGGTTCAGGATTTAATTGACTCCAAGCAGATCATAGATCCCGAGAAAAGAGGAAATCAGAAGAAGTCCGAGTATAATAATGTGCCCCCGCCCGTGTTCATGATCGGGTCCAGTTTACCCGAATAGTTTGTGATGAGAGATTTGTATTGCGTCGATGCCAACACTGCTATCACGCACCTTCATGAGGTAAGTGAAGAAGGGCTTCCCGTGGCAGTAATCGATTGCTGCTCCACTGATGAAAGTGGAGATGAAAATGATTATCCTAAAGTTGAAGCATTTCCCGACCCGTGGGATTCGGAGGAGGAAGAAGAGAAGAAGGAGAAAAAGAAGGTTAAAGCTGTGACCCGGAGTAGAAGGATAGCTCTGGAAGCTGAGAGGCCACAAGATCCAGTGACACGCCAAAAAGAAAAAGAGCCAAAAGAGGATCCGATAATGAGGCAGCTGAAAAAGATGCCGGCTCAAATTTCGATATGGGATCTATTGAGGCAATCTCCATCTCATAGACTAAAGTTAGTGGAGGCTTTGTGTGAGACTATGGTGGCCACAACCATCTCGCCGGCAGAATTGCTAGATGTAGTAAAGGGAGGAGCCGGGGAAAATGTGGTGTTCACAAGTGCTAACTTGCCAGCGCAAGGCCGCAATCACAATCGCCCTTTGTACATACGGGCTCAAATCAATCAGAAGCACACGACATGTTTCATGGTGGATGATGGTTCATCAATCAATGTGTGCCCACTGGTGGCAATGGCAGCTTTTAGAGTGATAGAGGATATGCTGGCCAAGTCTGATCTTACGATCACGGCTTACGACAACTCACAAAGGTAGGCATCCGGGACATTCAAGATGGTAGTCAAGACGGGGCCATTGGAAACCGAAGTAGAATTTGTGGTGTTACCCATTCTTGCCAACTTCTCAGCCCTCTTAGGAAGGCCTTGGTTCCATAAGCTGGGAGGGGTGCCCTCCACTCTGCACCAAATGGTTAAGATCCCTCATGAAGTTCAAGTTGTGACCATAAGAGCCACTAGGGAGAATCAGGTCTCGATATTGGAAATCACAAGGTAGCCTTTCAGTTGGTTTCACATTGCTGTGATAGACGAAGAGGAAAATATGGAAGGAAGCCCTCAAGTGCTAAATGTGATGAGGAAAATGTCATTCCTCCCTAGTGCAGGTCTAGGTAAGAATTCGTAGGGGGTGCCAACAGCCATTGCTACAAGAGGCCATAAGGATAGGAGAGGTCTCGGGTTTGAAGGCATTGTGAAGAAGGGCAAGAAGACAGTGGGTGAAATCCCCCATATCAGGGAAAGTTTTATGCCAGCAAGCTCAGTGTGCGCCTACGCGGGGGAAGCAGAGCCTCAGTGGGTCGACGGTAAGATTGTGCCGAGATTCGAGATTTTTAATGATGTCTTCGATTAGGACATTGGATTGATCAAGCCAGCAGAGGGTTCTTGGGATGAGGAAATCATGACCAAGGAGACAGTCTGGGACAGTGAAGCACCCGAAGAGATCATAACTAAGGAGTTGATGTCTGCTCGGGAAAAAGGGAAAGCAAAGATAGAAGACAAAGCTACTAGAGATAGTACAGTCATGCAGGGGGACGCTGCAGTACCTCCAAAGTGCCAAGTTGATTCAGGACCGTCAGCTGCAACATCTGCACTGGAGGAAGAGGAGGAAGAGAATAGTTTATATTTTCTTTTTGCTCCTAAACTTTTTAATAATGATAATGACATTTTTAGTTCTATTAATAAAGTGAACGATTTTGCTTACTTATGCGATATTTTTTATGATTTTAACATGCATAATCATGATCATAATCCATTCGTATTTGACATTGATTCAACTGATGCCACTCTATTTAATCTTGGAACTTCGAAAAACCCGAAGGAAATCTTGATAGCATCTAACATAACTCTTGAAGAGCGAGAAAAATTTGAGAGAATTTTAAGAAAACATGAAAAAGTCTTTGTCTGGACCTACGAAGATATGCTGGGAGTAGATCGTGAAGTCGCAGAGCATGCCATTTCGACATACCCAGACCATAAGCCAGTCAAACAGAAGCTTTGGAGGCTCAGGCCAGAATGGGCAGACAAGGTAAAAGACGAAATTCATAAGCAGATTGAGGCCAAATTCTTGATTGAGGTACAGTACCCAACCTGTTTAGCCAACATTGTCCCGGTAGCCAAGAAGAACGACAAGGTACGGGTGTGTGTAGACTATCAAGATCTGAACAAAGCCTGTCCAAAATACAACTTTCCATTGCCTCACATAAATGTATTAGTGGACAGTGCAGCTACTTGCATGATGTATAGCTTCATAGATGGTTACGCAGGTTATAATCAGATCCTCAACAAAATAGCCGACCGGATTAAGACAGCCTTCATTACTGAGTGGGGGACATTCACTTACAGGGTAATGTCCTTTGGTCTGAAGAACACTGGCGCAACTTATCAGAGAATGGCAATGAGGATTCTAGATGACTTGATCCACAAAGAAGTGGAGGTATACGTGGATGATATGATGATCAAGTCGGCCACCAGAGAAGGTTACTTTGAGGCTCTAGAAAAGTTCTTCCAGAGAATTGGTAAGTACAACTTGCGGTTGAACCCCAAGAAGTGTATCTTCGGCATCACCTCAGGGAAAATGTTAGGACATGTGGTCAGCCAAAGGGGGATTGAGATTGACCAGGACAAGGTCAAGGCCATCTGAGAAATGCCGGTGCCTCAGAAGGAAAAGGATGTCAAAAGCTTTTTGGGTAAATTGCAGTATGTCAGCAGGTTTATTGCCAAGCTTACTTCAATTTACGAGCCAATTTTTAAGCTACTCAGAAAATTCCGACCTGTAGTATGGAATGAAGACTGTCAGAGAGCTTTCGACACTATCAAGAAATACTTGCTGAATCCACCAGTTCTAAGACCATGGCAACCAGTCAAACTGCTTATTCTATACTTGGCCGTTAAAGATAGCTCTATAGGCACTATGATGGCTCAGAAGGATGAGTTTGAGGTGGAGTTCACAGTCTATTACCTCAGTAAAAAATTCCTTTCTTATGAGGTCAAGTACGCAGAAGTAGAGAAGATTTGCCTCACAGTAATCTGGGCCTCTAAGAAGCTGAGACACTACTTCCACTCTTACAAGGTACAGGCAGTTGCAAAGTAGAATCCTCTCAGATACCTACAGAAAGCCCCATCTTTGCTTGGGAAAATGGGGAGATGGTTGTTGCTATTGTAAGAATTCGATGTTGAGTACATCACCCGGAAAACCATTAAGGGATGCACAGTAGCAGAGCACCCGATCCAAGGAGATTCGTACGAGTTCAACTTTCCAAACAAAGATGTGGCAGCTATCACAGTACAAGGTTGGCATTTGCACTTCGACGGGGCTGTAAATACCAAGGGGGCAGGAGTCAAAATCATTTTAATAACCCCGGATGATGAAAAACTTCCCTTGGCTAAGAAGTTAAGAAATAAAGCCACCAACAATGAGGCCGAGTACGAAGCCTGCACTTTCAGATTAGAAGGCTTGATAGCCTTGGGGGCAAAGAACGTAGAGGTGTTTGGAGATTCGGCACTGGTAATCAATTAGATTTGAGGCAAATGGGCTATCAAGGAAGTGCAACTGGTGCCCTACGTGAAATACTTAAAAGATTTGAGCCATCAGTTCGAAGTATGCACCTTTCACTTTGTTCCAAGAGACGAGAATCAATTAGCCGATGCACTTGCAACCCTAGTGTCAATTTGGGATAACCCGAAAGGGATAGTTATGAAGCTCGTGCTGATTTCTAGTTCTGCCAGGCCTAGTTTTGAGTGCAATCCAGTCATGGAAATGGAATTAGCGGATGGAAAGCCATTGTATTATGATATCAAGAACTACTTAGAAAATGCAATATTCCCAGAGGAAGCTACCGAGAAAGACCAAAGGTTGATCTGCAAGCTATCCACTCAGTTCATTTGCATTGATGGGGTATTATACAAATGGCAAGTCGACCGTATCCAATTAAGGTGCCTGGACGACAAAGAGGCCAAAAAGATAATGGAGGAAACCCATGCGGGTATTTACAGGGCCCATATGAATGGTTTAATGTTGGTCAAGAAGATCATGAGATAAGGGTTCTACTGGCTCACAATGTATACAGACTACTCGAAGTACGTGAAGCAATGTCAGTTATGTCAACAGTATGCAGATTTGAGGCACTTGTCGATTATTTATATTATTTCATTGGTTGTCTGGTTATATTTTACTTTACTAATTTAATCTAATTTTGCTAACATTCTTCGTTGTTTACAAAATTTATTTATTTTCACTTTGAGTAATATCTCCCGCGCGAGTTGGAGGATCAAGGAACTAAAGACCTTCAGAACTTTGGTTTGCATATTTAAATTCCACACTTTCCTTTATTTTGATTTATTTGTCGCATTTGTTTATTTTATATAAAATTGTTTATTTTTATGCATGTTTAATAAAAATCACTCAAAATATTTTTATGATAATTATTTGGGATTTTCATTAACAAAATGGATCAATGTCCTATTTTGACCAATAAAATATCATTTTCAAAATGGAGAGTTAATTTTCATAAAATGGGATCATTCATCCCTATTTTTTTCAACAAATGCCCCAAAATAATTGTCCAATTTTTTTAAGCTAATAAAAGGAACCAATGTTCCTAAACTCTAATAAATATCCTGATTTATGTATGAGGTATTTTCATTCTCTTTGTGTATTTATTTTTTTATTCATTTTGGATCATTGTAATTAATTTTGGGGCAACTTTATTCTTTTATTTATTCATGCTTTTATTATTCTAGGGATTGTTCTATCCCATATTTTTCGCTTGTGATTTATTTATTACTTTCATTATTGCTTTATTTATTGCTTTCTGAAATGCTTGAAATGCGCTTTAAATTTATTGCATGATCGCATGAGATGAGAGAAAGAATTTTGATTTCTTAAAAACTCATTTATAAACTTAACTTAAGGCATTAATAAGAGTGAAGTTTCGAACACCTTCTCTGGTTTAAGACCCCGAGGTTAGATGACCTTTCTCAATTTCTTGTAAATTGTGTGGCGACTCCAAGATACCTCAAAAGGTGCCTAAAGGTTTCATGAAGTTATATGAACTTTCCAATATTCTATTGGGTAAGGAATTCAAAAATATCTCATGTTACCCAAGATTAGTAAGACACTAACCCTTCTCGGACCCTCAAAGCGGGCTGGGTTTGGACCGCGCGCATCACAGTGGTGACTCCGCTGGGGATGATCGAAACTACGCTTTAAAAGTGAATTAAGTTAAAATTATAAGTGAATTAAGTTAAGAATTGCAAATTCCATTTCTATTCAAAATTTGCATTGCATCCATTAAAGCCTTAGAACTATGCTAGTTGATCCCTTATTTTACCTCGGTGCATTCCTAAAACACGACCCTACTTTCACTCATTATGGGGAAGTGCTAGGGATAATCACCAGCCCAAGCCTTGTACCATTAAATGGTATATCAAATGGAGACCCGATTGGTCGCTATGCTCTTGACGAGCTAGACCCATTAGCAGGGACCATGCTTGGGTAGACCTAAAGTAACACCACCCTCGACCAAAGCTCATGTAATGGCAATAGAAACTTTCACCAGATAATATGTTCCTTAATATGATGCTTGTTACGTAGGCCCTTATATATCTAGCCATTTCAAACATATTAATTGAACACTCATAAAAGGATCTCATGCCCTAGTGGGCCCATTTTTAGTCTGCTTGAATGGTCAAAATATATAATGGCTAAAACCCATATGCATGTGCTTTTAAATTAAGAGTGTTATGCTGTTGATTTCTTAACACGCACCATATGCACCCATTGGGTTCCCCGCTAACCCATGGGTCGAGCCCACCTAGGAAAGAGACCGTACTACCTCATGTGTGGGAGTAAAAAGGTTGGAAGCATCTATTTGCTTGCATGTGGTTGTCTATGCTGCATCAACACGACCATACATTTTTAATGTCATTCATGCATCATGGTAACAATCTGAATCTTTCAGCCATCATAGGCACGAATCAGTGGTCTACGGGTACTGGTAAGGAGAAACCCGTTCTTCGAGTCATAGAGTGAGTCACATATTGGGGTCCAGAGTCACTTTTACATAGCACCGAATCCTCGACTTCAGAATCATCACTGGATATGGCCAACCCATAGTCGAATGCCACTCGGGCTATGGTCACCGAAGAGATGGACCGAAGGGCCCAAGAAATAGAGCGCATATTTGAGGAGTTCGAACGTAGAATGATGGTAATGATGGGCAACTTAATTGCTGCTCTAGTACCGCCAGCAACCTGTCGCCCCTACTGGAGGATAGGCCGACCAGATTTCGATCAGGGAGGCACCACCGGTAGCAGTTATAGAGCCACCTCCTGCTGTTGAGCATAGACCTCTTGCAAATATTGAGCCGAGAAGGATTGGGGAGCATAGGTCCGAAGAGGATTTTGTAGAGGATAAGCATGTGGAATCCATATTAGTAAGAGCTAGACCTCCTAAAGAGGACGCTGCCCTGAAAAAGATAGAAGAAAGAGTCGAGATGATGGCCACTTTATTGTCTGCCGGAAAGGGGATAAGCCCCGAAGATAGGGATTTGGATGACGAGGAGATGCTTCCTCAGAGGTTTAAAATGCCCGACCTGCCCAAATTTGATGGCACCTCAGATCCGTCTGCTCACATCAAGCAGTATACGCTTGTGATGAAAGGGACTATGGTTACTAAAAGGCAGAAGGTGGAATATTTCTACCTCAGCTTGACTGGGCTTGCTGTAGACTGGTACCACAGTTTAGACAAGAGAGCAAGAGAAGATTGGGACTTGTTAACTGAAGAGTTCCTTAAACAATATGATTGTAGCACCCGGATGGAGGTTACATTGAAAGATTTGGAGCTACTTCAACAGAGGCCTAATGAGTCTTTCCACGAGTATCTTACTTGGTGGAGAAACCGGGTGATGGAGATGAGGAGGAAGCCGGATATCCCAGATCAAATTCGGTTATTCATCGAAAATGCGAGTCCATGCCTAAAAGAGGGGTTAAAGATGAAGGGGCTCCGAGATTGGTAATCTTTAAAGGATATAGCTATCGAAGCAGAAGGGGAGTATTTAGCGAAGAAGTCAAGCCAAGATAGGTTTGTTAGGAAAAATTTTGGGAATCAATCAGGGAATAGATCAGCAGGCGCTGGAAGTAGTAACAATAATAAGAGTGGCAGTGGCAGAACAGCTGAGGTCTCGGCCACAGAATCTAACCAGGGCCAAAGGTATTACTCGAATTTGGGCCGACCCCTATCTTGGATTTTAGGGAGATTAATGAAAGAAGGGCAGCTAAGACCTTTAGAGACAAGGCCAGCTAGAAACTAGGGTTAGCCAGGACACAGGAGTGATCAGTTTTGTGCTTATCATCAACACACAGGGCATCTGACCGACTTCTGTAGTACTTTGAGAAATAAAATCTAGGATCTTATTGACAATAAGCAAGTCGCGGATCTGGAGAAAAGGAAGAAGAAAAAGAAGCCTGGTAACCATGCAGTCCCCCTACCAGTGTACATGATAGGGAATAGTGTGACGTGCGCCGAACCTAACAAAGGCCCTCTTTGAACCCGCTTTTAGGGATTGAGGGATTGGTTTTCTTCTTTTTGATCTTGGGTGCCATGAGACATTTTGGATGCCTCCTTCCCAAAAGAACATTAGAAAGGATCATCTAGTCTCATGGCGCCTTTAGGCACCTTTAAGGTATTTTGGAGTCGCTACCCAATTTACGAGAAATTTGGAAAGGTCTCTAACCTCTATTGGTCTAAACCAGAGATGTTGTTCGGGACTTCACTCTTATTTATGTTTTGGTTAATTATAAATGAGTTTTTAATTTCCTAAAATTCTACCTCTTATCTCACACGATTAATGCATTTAATTAAAAGCTCATCGCAAGCATTCAAAAGCAATAAATAAAAGTTGTAAAGAAAGCGATAAATAAAGCGATAAAGAAAAGCAATAAACACGTCAAGCACACAATTACAAGAGAAATTGGGGCGTAATACAACCCCAAATAAAAGAAGATTAAAAATGTAAATTGGAACGGAATATAATCCCAAATGAAAACTAAATAATATTGCCCCAAGGTTAATTACAAGGGCCCGAAATGTATAAACACGAATTTAAACAAATAAACAAAATCAAACATAAGAAAAATATACATAAATCGGGACATGCATTTGGTTTATGAACATTGGTTCATTCGCGCTCATTTAAAATGGGATCGAAGAGTTGCTTTGATTATTAGATTGAAAATCGGGATGAGTGATCCCATTTTTGCAGAAAATTAACTCTTCATTTTAATCATGATGTTTTACATTCCTTGGCTAAAACGAGGGACATTTAGTTATAAAAATATTTTTGTGATTTTTTATTTCGCGGGTGCATAAATAAAATATTTATTTACAAGCAAACACAACACAAAAAAAGGAATAGGAAAGATTTCATCCAAACGACGTAGTCCTCTACGCGTCGTGACCCCTCCGCGTGGTCACGAAAATGCTCAATCAAGCGACATCGCATTTAAATCCCCAAACAAAAAATAACATTAAAAGATATTAGTAATAATTCTAAACGATTAGTCAAAAGCCAAATAAATATAAGACATGTTAATTTAATATACAAATGATTTGCATGCAAAGTAAATTAAAAGAGTCATGCAAAAGCCTAAGAATAACAACAAAAAAAATGTCAAAGTAAATAGCAATGACAATAAAAAATAGTAATAAAATGATGATAACGGAATAATAATGTTACTAATAATAATAATAATAATAACATAAATGACAATAATAATAATAATAATAACAACAACAACAACAAAAGCAACAGAATAATAACGCTGATAATAATAATAATGATTACATAAATGATAATGATAATGATAATGATAATAATAATAATAATAATAATAATAATAATAATAATAATAATGGCAACAAGGTAATGATAATAATAATAATAATAATAATAATAATAATAATAATAATAATAATAATAATAATATTAATAAACGTTGACAGTGATGAAAGGATAGTAAAAAATAACAATAAAAAGTGGAAAAGCCAACAGTAGCAACAATATTAAAAAACTAGAAAATAAATGATGAACATGGTAATAATAACAAAAATTAACAATATTAATAACAATAATGATAAACAAAATTAAATGAGAACGGATTCAAGAATATTTAGCCTCAGATTATATAGATCGAAAAATAGAATGTCTCAATCCATTCTCCTTATCGATTTTTTATGGTGATAAGTACGAGGATATTTGAAAAAAATCCAATAAATAAAATTTGAGAAAATATTTTTGGTGGGACGATCAAGCAAAGGAAACCAATTTTCCCTTTGCTCAAAAATCAATCCAAGAGTGAAAATATTTTTAGAGAAAGGGGAGAAGAAAGATTAAAACTCAATTTTGAAAATCTAAGTTTTTAAACCCTCTCGGCTGCCCCTTGTTCTTGAGAGAAGACTTTTCTCTTTTTTTTAAAAAAAAAATGCAGCTCTCCCCTTTGAAAATGAAGACTATTTCTTTTTATTTTTCCTGTCTTCCCAAAAGAAAAAAAGGCCAAATCACCTTTTAATTGTTCCTTCCAAAAAAAGAGCCGGTAACGTGAAATAACGGTCTTCAAAAAAAAGAAAATCTAAAAAAAACAAACAGATACAGGGGCAGCAACGCGAGGTGAGGCCTCGCATGTGCGGCCACACCTCACAAAGGTGAGGCGCGGCCTCACCTATGAGGCCGTGCCTCACTAATTTAAGGTGAGGCCGTGCCCACATGGCCACCAAAATATTTGGTGGCCACCAAATTAAAACATTTGGTGGCCACCAAAATAAAACCCCTCTTTTTTAAAAAAATAAAAACTTTTAATCAAAATATATATTTTTTATTATTTTTAATTAATTAATTTAATTCCTCTTTTTTAAATATATATTTTTTTAATCCAAATTTTTTGATATATAAAAATAATACTTCTACCCTTTTTTATTTCTAATTAATTTTCTTTTATTATATATATATTTATCTATTTTTTTCATTTTTAAAAAAAAAAAGGTCTCGACAAGAGAAACATCATTTTCGACATATTTGCTTGTGAGCAAGCATCATTTTCATCATCGGGTAATCCTGATCTTGGACCGACTCGGGACCCGGTGTCTACAGTTGCCCCCAATTTTGGAGAACTTAGAACTTAGGTGCCTAGGTGAGCCAAAATTCAGAAGAAAAGGGAAGAAACACGTACCTGAGGTGATCGATTTCCCAGACTGAAGTGGTTGTCGCCATGTTATCGGTGTATTGTCTTTTGTTGAAGCGGTAGTGTCGTGATCGTTCTAACCCTATGTGGAGTGGTAGTGCCGCCATCGTGCTAACCGTTCTGAAGTGGTAGTGCCATGATCGTGCTAACCTTCCATAGAATGATAGTGCTGCCATCGTGCTAACCCTTCTGAGATTCGCAGTGGTAGTGCTGTGATCATGCTAACCCTTCTTGGAGTGGTAGTGCCATCATCGTGCTAATCGTTCTGAAGTGGTAATGCCGTGGTCGTGCTAACCTTCCATAGAATGGTAGTGCCACCATCGTGCTAACCCTTTTGAGATTCGTAGCGGTGGTGTCGTGATGGTGCTAACCCTCTTTGGAGTGGTAGTGCTGTCATCATGCTAACCGTTCTGAAGTGGTAATGCCGTGGTTGTGCTAACCTTCCGTAGCATGGTAGTGCCGCCATCGTGCTAACCCTTCTGAGATGATGCCCCCTGAGAGGTCTTTGGTTGGTTGTTGTATTGGTATTTTGACTGATGTCGTCACTCGCCTTTTGTTGGTGTCCGCATCGAATCTCTCTTGCTGCAAAACTGGAAAGCTAAATTTGCAGGAAAATTGGTGAGCATGCACGTGAAATGTATGTGTCATGCAGGAATACAGAATAAGAATTCATCTGAGTGGATTTAGAGGCGACAGCAGGTTTGGTTGCAATTTGCAGTAGGATTGATGCCCTCTGGAATTGCTTTTGAATTTCAAGCCTTTGGGGATTATGAGGTTCTCCTCTGATACTTGTAGTCATTCTTTTAAGGTAGTGCGTCCCTTGTGGATTTTCACACTAACTTTTCTTAGCGAGAAATACGTCCTTTTCGGATTTTCATATAACCCTGTGCCTTATTTTTTGCCCGGAATGGACCCAACCCAATCCAGTGGCTTTTATTCATTTCATTTTTTATAGGACAGACTGCTTGTTTTCAGGTTTTCACCCTGCCCTTTGGCCTAACTTTTGCTTAGAACGCCAATTACGGTTTTCATCTCTAACGGCTTTTTTTTTTATTTTATTTTTTTTTTTAGATTGTAAAGGAGGCTGGAGCTGTCGTCAAAGATCTTTTAGGTATGATCGGCATGCACTTATGTCTTAGATCATGGTCACTTGAGCTTGGTTCTTATCATGAAGATGCTATAGAATTGGCTTCATAGTTGATAGCAGGATGAGTTGACTGAAGCGCTTGAATGGTGAGAGTATCGAAGGTTTATACCGAGACTAGACAACTTTAAGTGTGCAAAATGAACTGCTCTGGTCACATCAATATATCATTGCATAAATGCATATATTTCAATTTGATTTCATAACACATGATCATTATTTGGCATTAACTCAAAAAATACGAGGCCTCATCTAATTTCAGAATTGATCCTGAAAGCATCAAACTCCTGTTATCAATCAGCCCTCTTGGGTTTTCATGATTGAATATTTTCTCTCCTTTTTATTATTATTTTTCTATTATTATTATTTTTTTTAGCCTTTGCCATGAACCCCTCCTTCAGTCCGTCAGTGTCGATTGAATTTGTTTTCATCTTCGTTAGCCGGGGAGGCTACTCTTTCTAATGGTGTTCCTTCTTTGGCCTCAAAGTCCTTTCCTTAGCCCTTGTGCAAACTGGTTATGATGATGGGTGTTGAGCATTTTCTATAGATGCTAATGATCGCAAGTATACGGTGTACAGAAGCAGTACTTAAGAATGTTGATCCCATGAGGAACGTAATTTACGCACTATTACTACCTAATTTTAACTTTGTTTACAATGATCAATTAATGGTAAAGCAGATGTAAACTATTCTAGAATCTAAATTAACTAAACCTAATTATTGATGGTCAAAGAAGATACAAAGATAAAGGATGATAAGTATAAAAATGGAACTTGAATTGATTGTTCTTAATGATTATAGTGTTCTAATCATGCAAGCCAAGTTGAATAAATTTCCTACTTACTCTCTCGACATAAATAAGATTGCCTAAAACATGCATAAGTAATTCTATTTCACAACTTTCATTAATGAACTAGAAAATTAAACATGCAAATCTTAGGTTAAGTCACAACCTATAGCAACCATTTTAACACTATGATTTCTCAAATAATGCTTCAATGATGATTTCCCATTAGATTGTAAATATGAATTCATTTTTTTTCAATTAAACTCATACTTATAATGATCATACATAGTATCTTAATAGGAAATTCTACAAGCAAGAACACATGAATTGATATGAACAATAAAACATTTAATATTAGGTATTCAAGTTTAGAATTTACATCACAAAATTTACAAAGAAGAGTAAAAAGATAAGAAATGAAGAAGGAGATTTCTCAACCCTTTTCAAGTCACCAAAGGTAGTCTTCTTCTTTGTATGCTATCTTCTCTTCAATGCATAAACTCTACTTGAGAAAATTAGACTAAGGAAAGAAAAACTATTCTAACTTACAGAAATTTTACTTAATCAAAATGTTCACTCCCTAAATTACAGTTAGAAGTATAATTTATAATAACTACTTATGCCCCTTCAGATGACTCTTGTTAATAGCTGCAAAGGTTGGTGGAGAAACATAACTCTTCAATGTGAGATTTCATCTTTTTGTCTCTAACGAATCTCTCTGTCGCGCTCGCGACAGAGCGCGCCTCTTTTATTGCTCCACCTTCCTCACGTTGGCCTTCTACGTGCCCTGTTGCGACCTCGCGACGAGCCCCTTGGTCACGACAGGCTCTCTTCTTCCTTTTTCTCTCTTCCTCCTTTGGCTTCCCTTAGCATGTTCTGTCGCGCTCGCGACAGAAACACTTCTTCCTTTGCTCAATTCTGCTCTTTTCTTCATCTTTCTCCACCTTTTTCCACAATGTTCTCCTATACCCAAAACTCAAACAAAACATAAAATATCCCTAATTCTAACACAAATAAACACACGTAATCATAATTTTTAACCCTTAAACATGGGTTAAATATGAGCCAATTAAGCTCATGTCAATGGGTTCCTGATTTGGGGCTTGAATGTGAAATCTTACACTTTGCTTTTATCGGCTTTAGTGGTGCAATTTCTGAAGTGGTTTTCAATGGTTGAGATTGGCTGAGATTGGGTTACAAGTTAGGGTTTAGTGGTTGAAATTGGGTTACAGGTTAGGCTCATATGGTTTAGGGCAAAGTTGTGGTAATTTTTTATTTCTTTTTTTTTTTCTTTTTTCTGTTTTTTGCTTTTTTGTTTTTTTTTTTTTTGCAGGTTGTAAAGGTAATGAACTGTCCTTCTAAGTTTTGCTATAAGGGTCCTGGATGGTTAAAGGTCAATCTTGATTGGCTTTTGTAGTGAATTTCTCAAATGGTTGTGTCACACCCCACAAGTGGCCTAATTGGAATTAGTGAATTTAATTGGACAATTAAGGTTAATTGGGTAATAGTCAAGTGGAAAGGTGGATTAAATTGCAAGTATAAATAGAGTAATTTATGGTAGGTTTTATTTCAAGTGAGTAAAAGGTATTTTGGCAGGGACTTATTTGGTAAAAGAGAGGAATTAGTGGGATTTGTGTCTTTGTGCATGTGTGCCAAGTGGAGGAGGTGAGTGTGCGTGGGTGAGGGGAAAAGAGGAGTTTGAACTTCTTTGGTTCCTGGAAAAACAAAATTGATCAAGTTCTTCCTCTTTTGCACTCTCTCACGTTAGCCTTTTTCTCCCTCTCCATTTGCTGTGTATTTCCATTTGCATGTGTATGAGCATCTGTTCTATGAGCTTGGGTTTTGAGTTTAGAAGCTACAGAAGGTAAGTGGTTATTAGTTCTCCAGTGGTTCTTCTGTTTGTTTTGAGTTATTAGTGGTTTTCTTGGGTTTTGATTGTGGTTAATCTATTTGCAAGCTCCTGAGGATAAAAGGAAAGACAAAGGAAAGGGCAAAGTGGTGGATTGAAGAGAATACAGTGGATATTTTGGGATTTCATACAGGTTTGGGAGTGTCTGTTCTCTTGCTCATTTTTGGATCCTAATTACTGTGTTGATGTGGATGTTAATATGTGTGTTTGTTTATCTATATGCATGAAAAATATAATGAGTATACATGAATCCTGAGGAAATGAATATGTATGAGTTTGAATGTAAAACTCTGAGTTGGGACTGTCTCTGTTAATTACTGTGACTATGTGATATTGTGAATATAATTGTTGTGATTGTGCTCTGAAGACCTAAAGGTACGTATTTGAATGATTATTGCATGAAAAAGAGTTTTAGACAAAATGGGGATTTGAGTTTTGATTGTGCTCTGTTTTTACAAATTACTGGTTTTCACGTTTTTCTGGTTTGGATTTCTGGAAAATGGAAAATTGGAGAAGATGAAGAAATGTGAGGAGAAGGTCACGTCACGTGACTGGTGGTCACGCCGTGACCCCCTCCTCGGCTGAAGGTCACGAGGCGAAGCAGCTTCACGCCGTGACTCCTTCTTTGCTGAAGGTCACGTCGCGTGAAGCGGCATCACGCCGTGACCCTCGCCCCTTTGTTTGCGCGAGTTCTTCCTCTCCTCCCTGGCATCACGTCGCGTGATGGTTGGTCACGCCGTGACTGCCTTGCCTCGCCTGCTTTTGCCTTGCTTTCTTGCCTTGTTCTTCTGCCTGTCTCGCGTGAAGCCGGTGTCACGTGACGTGCCTCAAGGTCACGACGTGACCTGCCTCTGCCTGCTGTTCTGTTTTCCTAAAACAAAGTTTTAACTTCTGATTTTTAGTTGTTTCTACACTGTTGATGAATAATTAATTTTAAAACCTGATTGTATTTTAATAATTGCATAATATTGGATTTATACACAAGATTAATAATTCATATACATAACTTACATGTTTATAGTTTATTTAATCGGGACTTTTCCAATATGAGTTATTTGTTCTTATTACTTTCTGTAGTTAATCTTTACATGTTTATATGTTTCTGAATTTGATGATTATACAAGTATACATGATTTATAAACTAGTATTTATTGAGATTCTCATGATGTGTTATATGAATTATTGAGTTGAGTTATAAGCCTGTATAAGTCATAGTAGTGGATAAGTAAGCGCTTACTTAGGTCAGTGTGTGTGTGCAGCTGCTATATGAACAGAATATTATATGCGGGTCCATTTGGATCCTTGTTTCGATCCTGTTAGGATCTATATGGAAATAAAGCGAGACCTCGGTCTCTATATGAAAATTATATGTTTGAGATTCATGTCTCTATATGCTTGGGATATTGTGTCCTATCAATATCCAAATGACCGTATCCACTTCTTAGGTTCATACTAGACTAATCAGGCTATGTGTTTATATGTGTATAAGTATAGTATATGTTGAGATGTTTTTAACAAGATTAAATGAATATGTTTCACATGAATTCTTATATTCCGGATCGGTGTAATTAGAAAAATATGTGTGTATTTGTTAATTGCTTATATTGTGAATATTATAATGTGATGAGATACTACATAGTATTTGTATATTGTTATTTTGTTTTGTTCCTCCCCACTAAGCGTTATCGCTTAGCACGGGCTTCTTTTCCCGTGCAGGTGGCGAGTGCAGTTCAGAGTCGGATATCTGCAGGTCGGCCATTAGGAGTCTATTTTGATGAAGATGTTTTATTATTTTTGGAAGTCTTCCGCTGTAATTGATTTTGTATATGGCTTGTATAAAGCAAAGTAAATTTTTGTAAAGGAACCAGTATTCTTTTTGTATATGTAATTGCATACGAGCCCTTTTGTAAAAACGATACTGATATGTATACGTATATATGTTAAAAGGCTTTACTATAAATGATTAAAAATTTATTTAACCTCATTTGGTTTTCTTTTACTTATTTATATTTGTGTAAATGTATATGATTATATGTGTTTGCCCGCGTGGCACTCCGGTATCCTTCCAACGGGGATGGCGGGGTGTTACAGCTTGGTATCAGAGCCCAGGTTTGGTGGTTCTGGGTTATGTTGTGATTGTTCTGGTGTGAGTCGAGTCTATACATGAGAGTCAGTTTTGTTTAGTGGCCTAATGCAGATGTCTTTTGTTTTGTAGAGTTTATATGGAGTCGGATCCAAGTGAGTATATGGGCGACACTATGAGCAGTTATAATGGGGGTGCTAGAGAGCATCCAGTTAGAAGAGAGGATCCAGTTAGACAGGATAGGCCTGCACAGGAACCTGCACCAGTTGGGGGTGCAAATAGAGGTATTGGTTTGGATCCAGCATTAGTACAAGGATTATTACAAGTGGTGGATAGGTTGACTGTACCTAAGGCTCCAATTGAATTGCTAAGAAAGAGAGGAGCAGAGGATTTCCATGGGACTGCTTTAGATGAGTCCGATATAGCTGAGTTTTGGTTGAAGAGAGTGGGTAGGATTCTGCAAGAGATTAGATGTCCCGCAGATCAGAGAGCTTCTTGTGCTATATCGTTGCTTCAGGGACCAGCATATGATTGGTGGGAATTAGTGATGCGAAATCCTCAGCGACCAGCCGAGTTGACTTGGGAGTATTTCAAGCAAGAGTTTGAGCAGAAGTATATAACAAAAGCATATCAAGAAGCTAAATGGAGAGAGTTCATTAGCTTGAAGCAAAGGGGAATGACTGTGAGTGAGTATGATAAAGAGTTCAATAGGCTGAGCAAGTATGTGCCTGAGCAGTTGCTGACAGATGAGTTCAGATGTAGGCACTTTTTAGAGGGATTGCGTGAGGTATTCAGAGGCCCCTTGTCTGCAATGATTGTCTTGCAGCCAGTTGGGTATTATCAGATTGTGGCTGCAGCTATGAGGTTAGAGGAATCAGAAGAGATTAAGCAGAAGATGGCACAGAAGAGAAGAGCACCAGAAGGGGGAAATGTGAGTGCTAAGAAAGCGAAGGGTACACCAGTTGAGCAAGGATCTAGAGGGAGTGTTCAGATCCCTTCACAGGTAGAGAGTGTTGCCCCACAGGGTAATAGAGGGAATCGAGCACCAGAATGTGAGCACTGTCATAGGTACCATTGGGGTACATGTCGCAAGATTACCGGCGCTTGTTTCAAGTGCGGGAGTATGGAGCATCGGTTTGCCTTTTGCCCCGATCGACAGGTGGACCAGCATCAGCAAGAGAGTAAGAGATCCAACGTTATCCAAAGCAACCGGGATGCAAGTAGAACACCGAGAGCACCATCTGAAACAGTGCAGCGACCTGGTGCTACTGAGGATCATAATCAGTTTAGAGGGTATGCTATGATTGCTAGAGATGCGACGGGTGCAGCGGGTCCTTCGGGTAAGTGTTTACATGTTTAGTTTTGGTTCTTTCGGTTTTGACATTTGAGTTGTATTCGGTAAGCAAGGAAATTTCGCGGACGAAATTTTCTTAAGAAGGGGTGAGTTGTCACACCCCACAAGTGGCCTAATTGGAATTAGTGAATTTAATTGGACAATTAAGGTTAATTGGGTAATAGTCAAGTGGAAAGGTGGATTAAATTGCAAGTATAAATAGAGTAATTTATGGTAGGTTTTATTTCAAGTGAGTAAAAGGTATTTTGGCAGGGACTTATTTGGTAAAAGAGAGGAATTAGTGGGATTTGTGTCTTTGTGCATGTGTGCCAAGTGGAGGAGGTGAGTGTGCGTGGGTGAGGGGAAAAGAGGAGTTTGAACTTCTTTGGTTCCTGGAAAAACAAAATTGATCAAGTTCTTCCTCTTTTGCACTCTCTCACGTTAGCCTTTTTCTCCCTCTCCATTTGCTGTGTATTTCCATTTGCATGTGTATGAGCATCTGTTCTATGAGCTTGGGTTTTGAGTTTAGAAGCTACAGAAGGTAAGTGGTTATTAGTTCTCCAGTGGTTCTTCTGTTTGTTTTGAGTTATTAGTGGTTTTCTTGGGTTTTGATTGTGGTTAATCTATTTGCAAGCTCCTGAGGATAAAAGGAAAGACAAAGGAAAGGGCAAAGTGGTGGATTGAAGAGAATACAGTGGATATTTTGGGATTTCATACAGGTTTGGGAGTGTCTGTTCTCTTGCTCATTTTTGGATCCTAATTACTGTGTTGATGTGGATGTTAATATGTGTGTTTGTTTATCTATATGCATGAAAAATATAATGAGTATACATGAATCCTGAGGAAATGAATATGTATGAGTTTGAATGTAAAACTCTGAGTTGGGACTGTCTCTGTTAATTACTGTGACTATGTGATATTGTGAATATAATTGTTGTGATTGTGCTCTGAAGACCTAAAGGTACGTATTTGAATGATTATTGCATGAAAAAGAGTTTTAGACAAAATGGGGATTTGAGTTTTGATTGTGCTCTGTTTTTACAAATTACTGGTTTTCACGTTTTTCTGGTTTGGATTTCTGGAAAATGGAAAATTGGAGAAGATGAAGAAATGTGAGGAGAAGGTCACGTCACGTGACTGGTGGTCACGCCGTGACCCCCTCCTCGGCTGAAGGTCACGAGGCGAAGCAGCTTCACGCCGTGACTCCTTCTTTGCTGAAGGTCACGTCGCGTGAAGCGGCATCACGCCGTGACCCTCGCCCCTTTGTTTGCGCGAGTTCTTCCTCTCCTCCCTGGCATCACGTCGCGTGATGGTTGGTCACGCCGTGACTGCCTTGCCTCGCCTGCTTTTGCCTTGCTTTCTTGCCTTGTTCTTCTGCCTGTCTCGCGTGAAGCCGGTGTCACGTGACGTGCCTCAAGGTCACGACGTGACCTGCCTCTGCCTGCTGTTCTGTTTTCCTAAAACAAAGTTTTAACTTCTGATTTTTAGTTGTTTCTACACTGTTGATGAATAATTAATTTTAAAACCTGATTGTATTTTAATAATTGCATAATATTGGATTTATACACAAGATTAATAATTCATATACATAACTTACATGTTTATAGTTTATTTAATCGGGACTTTTCCAATATGAGTTATTTGTTCTTATTACTTTCTGTAGTTAATCTTTACATGTTTATATGTTTCTGAATTTGATGATTATACAAGTATACATGATTTATAAACTAGTATTTATTGAGATTCTCATGATGTGTTATATGAATTATTGAGTTGAGTTATAAGCCTGTATAAGTCATAGTAGTGGATAAGTAAGCGCTTACTTAGGTCAGTGTGTGTGTGCAGCTGCTATATGAACAGAATATTATATGCGGGTCCATTTGGATCCTTGTTTCGATCCTGTTAGGATCTATATGGAAATAAAGCGAGACCTCGGTCTCTATATGAAAATTATATGTTTGAGATTCATGTCTCTATATGCTTGGGATATTGTGTCCTATCAATATCCAAATGACCGTATCCACTTCTTAGGTTCATACTAGACTAATCAGGCTATGTGTTTATATGTGTATAAGTATAGTATATGTTGAGATGTTTTTAACAAGATTAAATGAATATGTTTCACATGAATTCTTATATTCCGGATCGGTGTAATTAGAAAAATATGTGTGTATTTGTTAATTGCTTATATTGTGAATATTATAATGTGATGAGATACTACATAGTATTTGTATATTGTTATTTTGTTTTGTTCCTCCCCACTAAGCGTTATCGCTTAGCACGGGCTTCTTTTCCCGTGCAGGTGGCGAGTGCAGTTCAGAGTCGGATATCTGCAGGTCGGCCATTAGGAGTCTATTTTGATGAAGATGTTTTATTATTTTTGGAAGTCTTCCGCTGTAATTGATTTTGTATATGGCTTGTATAAAGCAAAGTAAATTTTTGTAAAGGAACCAGTATTCTTTTTGTATATGTAATTGCATACGAGCCCTTTTGTAAAAACGATACTGATATGTATACGTATATATGTTAAAAGGCTTTACTATAAATGATTAAAAATTTATTTAACCTCATTTGGTTTTCTTTTACTTATTTATATTTGTGTAAATGTATATGATTATATGTGTTTGCCCGCGTGGCACTCCGGTATCCTTCCAACGGGGATGGCGGGGTGTTACAGGTTGGGGGAAAGGGATCATAAGGCTTGGTTCTAATGAGTCGTATATTCCTTATAAAGGTCTTGTGTTTTATTCATCCAACTTCTGATGTAGCACTAGGAGTTTAATTTCATTCGTCAACATTGTATGCATCCTAGATATTGAGGATGCAAAGGAATGGCTTTCAAAATTCTATTTGTCGTCATGTTGGCACGTGGAAGTAGCATGGTCTCAAGAATGTCCTTGTCAATTTTCAGCATGTCATCCCAGGTCCAGGCAAAGGCTCTTTTTTCCTTTTTTTTTGACATTATCTCTCAGAATTTCCCTCTCTTCAGGAGTTATATCAGATGTTATCAAGATTTTGTTCGGATTCCCCAAAGTTTTGAGATTAGATAAAGCCGTATCAATTGGGTTAATGTCAAAAATGAATGAATGCATCATGATCATAGGAAATGAAATCGTTAGAAACACCATAGAAATAAGAAAAAATTGTCCATCATATTAAAATTGCAAACATTGTCACACGAAGTTCTTGAAATAAAAACAAAGCATCTAAAAACATAACATTGTCTTCTTCTCCACCCGCCGCTATGGGGATCCCTTCTTCAACCATTTCCTGATGGGTGACAGCGATGTACCCATCTTCCCAGACCCGATCAAATGCATGGCGGGGGAACCACATTATAGCTTGCCTTCTTCTTCTTCTCTCTCTTCTCAGGGTCGCTGATCTCTTTGAAGTCAATGAGATCCTGGACCTTGTTCCTCAAAGTTTGGCAATAATCTGTCAGTTGCCCAGTGTGCTGATGGTAGGCGTAATACTGATCATCTCTATGCCCCGGCTGTCCCTAATTTGCAGCTGGCCTAGGTGGCAGTGGTCTCAGCTTACCCTCTTTTATCAATCACTCAAATACCCAGGATAGAGACGGGCCCAGATTAGAAAAGTGTCTCTGGCCTTGACCTACTTCGGTAGCTGAAACCTCAGCCGTCTTACCATTTCTACCATCACTGCCTAATCTGTACCCTGACTGGTTCCCAAAGTTCCACCTAGCAAATTTATTTTGGCTTGCTTTCTTTGCTAGGTAAGCCACCTCAGCCTCTACAGCAATGTCTTTAAGTGACTCCCAATCTCTAAGCCCCTTAAAGCTGAGCAAGTCCCTCAGGTAAAGGCAGGAGTTCCTGATAAATAGTCTGATCGAGTCAGCAGTGTCAGGCTTTTACTTCATCTCCATGACCCTATTCCTCCACCTGGTGAGGTATTCGTGAAATAACTCGTCACTCCTTTGCTGTAAAAGCTCAAGGTCCTTCAGGGTGACCTCCATTCTAGTGCTGCAGTCGTACTGCTTCATGAATTCATCAGTCAAAAGGTCCCAGTTCTCTTTAGATCTTCTATCTAGCCCATGATACTAGTCTACTGCTAGACCCACCAGACTGAGGCAGAAATATTCCACCTTTTGCTTCTTGGTCAGCCCTGTGCCCTTCATTACCAAGGTGTATTACTTAATATGCGCAGATGGGTCTGTAGTACCATCGAACTTTGGTAGCTCAGGCATCTTAAACCTTAGGGGCAATAACTCCTCACCCCCCAGATCTCTATCCTCGGGGTTGATTCCCTTACCAATCGATAATAGGCGAGTGATCGCCTCAATTTGCTGCTTCATTCCTTTGATAGCCTCATCCTCCACCTTGGATGCTCTACCTCTCACAGTTTGGCGGGCTTCTAGCTCCTCTACCTCATCCTCTATCACAAAATCCTCATCAGGATTAGGGATCCTTGCCCTTCTTGGCTCAACGGGCGTAGCTGCTTTAGGCTCATCGATAGGTTAACAAGCAGCATTATATATAATGGGGGCCTCTTCACCGACAGGAAGCTCCACTTGCCGTCGAGGAGGGATCATTAGGGGTTGTGGAGCAACAGGTGGTTGTGCAGCAGGAGGAGGAGCAATCCTTTCGGCCATTGCGCCCATCATTTCTAACATTCTTAGCTCAAAATCCTCTAATCTCCTGGCAAGGTCTTGAGTGGTTAGAACTCCGGTCTCTTCTGCCATCGAAAATGATTCACTAGTTGTTGAGAGTGACTCAGAATCCCAAACAGGTACTAATTCTAGCAATCCAAAGGGCGAGTCTGTCCTCACTAGTCGACCGTTAGAACCTCTAGTCCACTTGGATGAAGCTATGGTGGCTGAAAGATTCAGATTGTTAGAATGATGCATGGATGACATGTACAATGCATGATCATGAGTTACACAGCATTTCGCAATCACATACGAGCAACTAGACCCTTCCAACCTTGTTACTTCCACACACGAGGTCAAATAGTCTCTTCCTAGGTAGGCTTAGTCCATGGGTCAACAAGGGACCCTATGAATGCGCATAGTGCACGGTGAAAAATCGGCAGATAACACTCTTAATTTAAAGCACATGCGTATGGGTTTTGGCCATTACGTATTTGGACACTTCAATTAAATTAAGGTGAACCTATTGGGGCATGGCAGCCTTTGATAAAAGACCACTTAATTTGCTTGATTTTGTTTAATATGCAATAGCCCATATCACAAGCAACGTATTAAGGAGCATTTCACCTAATGGAAATTTTTTTTTGCCATTACATGAGCTTTGGTCAAGGTAGTGATACTTTAGGTCTACCCAAACATGGTCCCTGCCAATAGGTCTAGCTCATCACGAGCATAGCGATCAATCGGGTCTCCATTTGATATACCTTTAATAGTACGAGGCTTAGACTGGTGATTATCCCTAACACTTCCCTACAATGAGTGAAAGTAGGGTCATGCTTCGGGAATGCACCAGGGTAAGATAGGAGACCAACTAACATAGTTCTAAGACTCTAATATATGCAATGCAAATTTTGAAAAGTTATAGAATTTTATGTTTTAAAAACCCAATTATATATTTTAACCGAAACACTTTTAGAGAAAAGTCACGAAGTGTCCCCAGTGGAGTCGCCACTGTAACACGCGCCAAACCTAGCAAAGGCCCTCTTTGAATCCGCTTTTAGGGATCGAGAGATTGGTTCGCATCTTTTTGATCTTGGGTGCCATGAGACATTTTAGATTCTTCCTTCCCAATAGAATATTAGAAAGGATCATCTAGTCTCACAGCGCCTTTAGGCACCTTTGAGGTATTTTGTAGTCGCCACCCAATTTATGAGAAATTGGAAAAGGTCTCTAACCTCTATTGGTCTAAACCAGAGATAGTGTTCAGGACTTCACTCTTATTTATGTTTTGGTTAATTATAAATGAGTTTTTAATTTCTTAAAATACAACCTCTTATCTCACACGATTAATACATTTAATTAAAAGCGCATCGCAAACATTCAAAAGCAATAAATAAAAGTTATAAAGAAAGCAGTAAATAAAGTGATAAAGAAAAGCAATAAACACGTCAAGCACACAATTACAAGAGAAATTGGGGTCGAATACAATCCCAAATAAAAGAAAATTAAAAAAGTAAATTGGCACGAAATACAATCCCAAATGAAAACTAAATAATATTGCCCCAAGATTAATTATAAGGGCCCAAAATGTATAAACATGAATTTAAACAAATAAACAAAATCAAACATAAGAAAAACATACATAAATCGGGACATTCATTTGGTTTAGGAATATTGGTTCCTTTGCGCTCATTTAAAAGGGGATCGAAGAGTTGCTTTGATTATTTGATTGAAAATTGGGATGAGTGATCCCATTTTTGGAGAAAATTAACTCTTCGTTTTAATCATGATGTTTTACATTTCTTGGCTAAAATGAGGGGCATTGGTTCCAACTTTTTTAATGAAATCCCAATTTTGTTGTAAAAATATTTTTGTGATTTTTTATCTCACGCGTGCATAAATAAAATATTTATTTACAAGCAAACACAACACAAAAAAGGGAATAGGAAAGATCCCACACAAACGACGTAGTCCTCTACGCGTCGTGACCCCTCCACGTGGACACGGAAATGCTCAATCTAGCGACATCACATTTAAATTCCCAAACAAAAAATAACATTAAAATATATTAATAATAATTCTAAACGATTAGTCATAAGAACGCTAAATAAATATAAGACGTGTTAATTTAATATACAAATGATTTATATGCAAAGTAAATTAAAAGAGTCATGCAAAAGCCTAAGAATAACAACAAAAAAAATGTCAAAGTAAATAGCAATGACAATAACAATATTAATAAAATGATGATAACCGAATAATAATGTTAGTAATAATAATAATAATAACATAAATGACAATGATAATAATAATAATAATAATAATAATAATAATAATAATAATAATAATAATAATAATAATAATAATGGCAACAGAATAATAATGCTGATAATAATAATAATGATAACATAAATGATAATAATAATAATAATAATAATAATAATAATAATAATAATAATAATAATAATAATAATGGTAACCAAATGACAATAACAAAAAAGGGAGAAAAACCAACAGTGAACATAATAATAATAATAATAATGGCAACAAGGTAATGATAATGATAATGATAATAATAATAATAATAATAATAATGATGATGATGATGATGATGATGATGATGATGATGATGATGATGATAATAATAATAATAATAATAATAATAATAATAATAATAATAATAATAAACAACGTTGACAGTGATGAAATGATGGTAAAAAATGACAATAAAAAGTTGAAAAGCCAAGAGTAGCAACAATATTAAAAAACTAGAAAATAAATGATGAATATGGTAATAATAACGAAAAATAACAATATTAATAACAATAATGATAAACAAAATTAAATGAGAACGGATCCAAAAATATTTACCCTCAAATTTTATAGATCGAAAATAGGATGTCTCGATCCGTTCTCCTTATCGATTTTTTATGGTGATAAGTACAAGGATATTTGAGAAAAATCCATCAAATAAAATTTGAGAAAATATTTTTGGTGGAATGATCAAGCAAAGGAAATCAATTTTCCCTTTGCTCAAAAATCAATCCAAGAGTGAAAATATTTTTAGAGAAAGGGGAGAAGAGAGATTAAAACTCAATTTTGAAAATCTAAGTTTTTAAACCCTCTCGGCTGCCCCTTGTTCTTGAGTGAAGACTTTTCTCTTTTCTTCAAAAAAATGCAGCTCTCCCCTTTGAAAATGAAGACAATTTCTTTTTATTTTTCCTGTCTTCCCAAAAGAAAAAAAGTCCAAATCACCTTTTAATTGTTCCTTCCCAAAAAAAGACCCGGTAATATGAAATAACGGTCTTCAAAAAAAAGAAAGTCTGAAAAAAAACAGAAAGATATAGGGGCAGCAACGCGGGGTGTGTCCTCGCATGTGAGGCCGTGCCCACATGGCCACCAAAATAAAACCCCTCCCTTTTTTTTAAAAAAAAAAAAAACTTTTAATCAAAATATATATTTTTTATTATTTTTAATTAATTAATTTAATTTCTCTTTTTTAAATATATATTTTTTTAATCCAAATTTTTTTATATATAAAAATAATACTTCTTACCTTTTTTATTTCTAATTAATTTTCTTTTATTATATATATATTTATCTATTTTTTTTATTTTTATAAAAAAAAGGTCTCGACAAAAGAAACTTCATTTTTGACATATTTGCTTGTGAGCAAGCATCATTTTCATCATTGGGTAATCCTGATCTTGGACCGACTCGGGGCCCGGTGTCTATATCTAGCTTGCCCGAATGGTATGTGTTGCAAGATCTATACGGTAATGAGTATGTCGCTATCACCCATCAGACGAGTGAAGAAGGGGTTCCTGTGGCAGTAATAGACTGTTGGTCCACTAGTGAGAGTGGAGATGAAAGTAAAGATTGTGAAGAACTGGCGAATCCTTGGGATTCAGAGGATGAGGAAAAGAAAAAGTTAGTGCTGTGACCCGAAGTGGTAGGGTAGTTCCAGAAATAGAGAGGCCTCAAGATCCGGCGCCTATACTCGCAGGAAAGGAGCCCGAGGAGGATGGGTTAATGAAATAGTTAAAGAAAACAACAGCTTAGATATCCATTTGGGATTTGCTGAGGCAATCCCCATCACATAGGCAGAAGTTAGTAGAAGCCTTATGTGAGTCCACTGTTGCCACCACTATCTCACCATCTGAGTTACTGGACTTAGTTAAAGGGAGCTCGAGAGAAAGTTTGGTTTATTCTGATGCCGATTTACCACCTGAGGGCCGCAAACACAATCGCCCATTATACATCAAAGCACAGATCAATGGCAAGCATACTGCCTGCGTGATGGTTGATGACGGCTTTTCTATAAATGTATGCCCTCTGGTTGCGCTTTCGGCTTTTGGTTTGGATGAAAACATGCTAAGTGGGTCTGACCTAACTATTACTGCTTATAATAACTCCTGAAGACAGGCCTCGGGTACTTTTAAGGCGATAGTCAAAACTGGGCCCATTGAAACATAAGCAGAATTTGTAATCTTATCGATCCCTGCTAATTTTTCAGCTTTACTTGGAAGACCTTAGTTTCATAAGATGGGGGGAGTGCCATCTACCCTGTATCAGATGATTAAACTACCGCATGAGGGCAAAGTAATAACCATCAGGGCTGCTAGGGAAAATCAGGTTTCTGCACTAGAAATCTCCAAACAGCCTTTTAGTGGTTTCCATGTGTCGGTAATTGATGAAGAAGGAAGTTTAGAGGGTCGCTACCAAGCGGTAAACATGATGAAGCAAATCCATTTTCTTCCAAGAGTGGGTCTGGGTAGGAATTCACAAGGGCCACAGTCACCTATCATAACGAAGGGTCAGAAGGACCGAAGAGGACTAGGCTATAAGGGTGTAAGCAGTAAAGGGAAACAGAAGTTAGCAGACATTCCTCATATTTTGGAAAGCTTTGTGCCAACAGCACCCCTTTGTACTTATTATGGAGAGACTAAGCCTCAGTTTATCAATAATCAGATTGTCCCAGGCTTCGAAGTTTTTAATGATGTATTAGATTGGACTGATGGGACCATCAAGTCAGTTGAAGATTTTTGGGATGAAGAGATTATGACCCAGAGCAACATTGAAGCTATTCCTTGATGGTATCAAAAGCTTTTTGGCAATTGTCGTTCCACTAAACTGGTTCATTCTTCCTGAAAAGCTTAAAGATCTGTTCGAACACTGAAGCAAGCTTGGAGATGAACCTGCTGATGTACTACAATTTGCCTAAAAAACACCTAATCTCTTTTTCCTTTCGGGGTATTGGCATTTCCCTGATAGCTTTGGCCTTGTCGAGATCTACCTCGATTCCCTTTTGAGCTATCACATGACCCAGCAGTTTACCCGAGGTGACTCCGAATATGCACTTCTTGGGGTTTAGCTGAAGATTGTACTTTTCCTCAACTTCTACCTTTTCCTTGCCCTTCACCCGAGTGGCCAACAAGCTGCCAGTGATGACTTCTTGAGGGACTTCCTGATCCCATGCGAAACTTTGGTTGAGGATCTTTTCATCCTAGAAACCTTCTACAAACTTGACCGTTCCATTGGACTAATCAAAGACATCATTGAAGATCTCAAAGCCTTGGGTGACCTTATCATCAATCCATTGTGGCTCGACCTCTCCGCAATAAGAACATAATGATGTAGCTGGCATGAAACTCTCCAAGACACGAGGGATCTCTATAGGTTTCTTCTCAGGCTTATTCTTTCCAGCTTCAACCGTATAACCCAACCCCCTTCTATCTTTTTGCCCCCTTGTGGTGATGGGTGCCTGAGGCCCTTGTGACTTCTTGCCTAAACCAACTCCTGGGAGAAAGTTCATTCTTTTCATCATATTGACAACTTGAGAGCTCTCCACTGAATCAACCTCTTCAGTTATCATGGCCACATGGAATCCGCTGAAAGGTTGGTTAGAAATCCCGAGGATTGACACTTGATTAACACTGGCCGCCTTAATGGTCACAACTTGGCCCTTGTAGGGGATTTTGATCATTTGGTGGAGGGTAGATGGAACCCCTCCCAACTTATGAAACCATGGCCTCCCTAGTAGCACAATGAATTTGGCCGGAATAGGCAAGATAACAAATTCAGCTTCAGTCTCAACTGGCCAGGTTTTCACCTGTGCCTTGAAAGTCCCAGCAGCTTGCCTCCTCGAATTGTCATAGGAGGTGATGGTCAGGTCAGATCTCCTCAACATGCTCTCATTCATCTCGAAAGTAGGTAGCACCATGAGCAAACATACATTAATGGAAGACCTGTCATCCACCATGATGCAAGCTGTGTGCTTGCTATTGATTTGGGCTCTGATATATGGGGTAGTTGTGATTGCGACCCTCAATTGGTAGGTCGGCATCAGTGTAGACTACATTCTCTCCAGACCCCCCTTTTACCATAACCAGTAACTCGGTAGGTGAAATGGTGGTGGCAATTGTTGATTCGCACAAGGCTTCCACTAGCTTTTGTCTGTGACTTAGAGACTGTCTCAACAGGTCCCAAACCGATATCTGAGCTGGCGTCTTCCTTAACTGTTTTAAAACTTGGTTCTCTTATGGCTTTTTCTCCACAGTTAGGGGTATTGGGTCCTATTGTTTCTAAATTATTGGTACCACTCTCCCACTCCGAGTGATAGCCTACACTTTCTGCACCTTCTCTTCACCCTCAGAGTTCCACAAGTCTTCTGACTCATCAACTTTCTCAGCCTCACTCACACTGGTTGAATCCCAACAATTTATCATGCCAACTTGAGGCCTCTCTTTATTGGCCCTCTGCTCGAGACAAATAACAGCCATATAGTCGTTGCCATAAAGGTTCCTCAACACATACCATTCCAGTAGACTGGAGCCTATCATAAAAACAGGCGGGGGAACAACATCATACCTGCTTTCTTCTTCTTTTCTCTCTTTTCGGGGTTAGAGATCTATTTACTGTCAATCAGGTCCTGGACTCGATCCCTTAAAGTCCTACAGTAATCAGTGGGATGGCCGGTGTGCTAGTGAAAGGCACAATATTGGTCCCCCCTGTGGTTCGGCTGGCCAGGATTCTTAGCCGGCCTAGCTAGCAATGGCTGAAGTTTCCCTTCTTTCATTAATCTCTCTAAAACCCAGGATAACAATATTCATAGATTGGAGTACTGCCTTTGATTCGCATCAGTGGCTAAAACTTCTGTTCTCTTGCTAACTCAATTACTGCTGCTTCTGGTGCCACTCAACTTATTTCCTCCTTAAAACCCATAGTTTTTTCGAGTGAAACTGTCGCTGCTAGTCTTCTTTGCCAAGTACTCTCCTTCGGCTTCTATAGCTATATCTTTTAAGGACTCCCAATCCTTAAGCCCTTCCATCAAGTACGGATTTGCATTCCTAATGAATAGCCTGATCTGATCCGACGTATCGGGCTTCCTTTTTACATCCATGACCCGATTTTTCCATCGAGTAAGGTAATCATGGAAGGACTCGCCATGCTTCTACTGCAAAAGTTCAAGGTCTTTCAGTTTTATCTCCATCCTAATGCTACAGTCATACTACCTCATAAACTCCTCCATCTGTAGATCCCAATCTTCCCTGGACCTCCTATCTAACCCATGGTACCAATCGGCTGTTGGGCCTATCAGACTGAGGCAAAAATACTCCACCTTATATTTCTTTGTCAGCCCCGTGCCCTTCATAATTAGGGCATATTGCTTAATGTGCGCAAAAGGATCCGAAATACCATTAAATTTTTGCAAGGCTGGCACCTTAAACCTCTGGGGCAATAGCCCTTCATCATCCAACTCCACATCTTTAGGGTTGATCCCTTTCCCAGCTGATAGTAGACGCGTAATCACTTCAATCTTTTCTTTCATCTTCTTCACCACATCATCCTCTACCTTGGGAACATTATTTCTCACAGTCGGAGGGATTACTAGTTCATACTCCTCCTCCACTATGAGGTCATCTTGTGGGTCAGGAATCCTCTCTCCTATTCTCAGTCGGTACCACTGCTCTAGGCTCAATGACTGGTTGTTGTACGGTAGCATTTGCTACAGGAGTCTATCCTACAATAAGCAGTTTAACCCGTTCCACAGAATGAGCTACGGGTGGTTGCTCGGCATTTATCGCCATTTGAGCAATAATATTTCCTATCATGGCTAGCATCCTCCTCTCAAAATCCTCAAGTCTCTTGTCCAGGTCCTGTACTGTCAAAGCACCAGTTTCTTATGGTAAATCTGCCATTACGGACCCTGAAGATTATTTCGAAGAGAATTCTGAGCTTTCATCCCAATCTGAACTCGATGCAGGCACTAACCTTGGCGATGAATTTCTGATGAGTCATCCATCAGATCCCCTAAACCACCCGATGACTCAATAATGGCTGTAAAAACTCGAAGGGTTAGGATGAAGCATGAATGAAGTGCAATGCATGGCCGTGAATTTTGTAGCATTTACAACCACATGCGAGCAAGTAGACCCTTCCAACCTTTTAACTCCCGGTACAAGAGGTCAATTGGTTTCTTCTTAGGTGGGCTCAATTCATGGGTCAACACGGGACCCGATGAATGTACATAGCGCACGGCAAAAATTCGGCAGCATAACGTCTCTCAAAATGTGCATATGTATGAGTTTTGGCCATTATATATTCAAATAATTAAATCGAATTAAGGTGACCCCACCGGGACATGAAAGCCTTTGATAAAAGACCACTTAATTTGCTTAATTTTGTTCAATACATGACGACCGACATGACAAGTATTGTATTACGGTTCATCTCACCTAGGGGAAGTATCTATTGCCATTACATAAGCTTTAGTCAAGGTGATGTTACTTTAGGGCTACCCAAGCATGGTCCTTGCCAATGGGTCTAGCTCATCACGAGCATAACGACCGATCGGGTCTCCATTTGATATACCAAAAGGTATTAGGCTTGGGCTGATGATTATCCTTAATACTTTCCTACATTGAGTGAACATAGGGTCATGCTTCGGGAATGTAACAGGGTAGAATAAGGGTACAAACTAGCGTAGTTCTAAAGCTCTAAAATGATGTAATGCAATTTTTAAAAATAGATAGAATTTTAGGTTTTAAAAACTCAATTATATATTTTAACCAAGGCACTTTCAGAGCAAAGTCACAAAATCCCCAGTGGAGTCGCCACTGTGACGCGCTCCGAACCGGAAAGGCCCTCTTAAAGCCTGTTTTTAGGGCTCGAGAGATTAGTTCGCGTCATTTGATCTTGGGTAACATGAGACATTTTGGAATCCCCACCCAATGGGACATTGGGAAAGGTCATTTAGTACCATGAAACCTTTAGGCACTTTTGAGGTATTTTGGAGTCGCCACCTAATTTACAAGAAATTGGAAAAAGGTCATCTAACCTCGGTGTCTTAAACCAGAGAAGATGTTCAGAACTTCACTCTTATTTATGCCTTGGTTAATTATAAATGAGTTTGGAGATTAGAAAATTCCATCTCTCTTCTCACGCAATTAATGTAATTTATTTAAAAGCGCAATTCAATCATCGAGAAAAGCAGTATATGAAAGCTATAAAGAAAAGTGGTAAATAAAGCTGTACACACACAAAGCCACGCCATTTACAAGGGAGAAATTGGGACAGAATACAATCCCCAAATGAAAGAAAGCTAAGTAAAATTGCTCCAAAAATAATTAATTACAAGGGCCCACAAGATATATATAAAAATAAAGTTAAACAATCAAGCAAAATTAATCAAAAGAGGAGACATACATAAATCAGGATATTTATTCGGTTCGGGAACACTGGTTCCTTCATACTCACTTAAAGAGGGATCGAAGAGTTATTTAGGCTATTGGCTTGAAATTTGGGATGAGTGATCCCATTTTTAGAAAATTTAACTCTTCGTTTTAATCCGTGATAATTTGCATTTCTTGGCTAAAATCGAGGACATTGGTCCCAATTTATTAATAAAAATCCCAATTTAGTTATAAAAATATTTTCGTGATTTTTTATCCTACACACGTATAAAATAAAAATACTTGATTTGTAAATAAATACAATCACATAAATAAGGGGTAGGTAAGGTCTAACCCAAGTGATGTATCCTCCTACGTGTCGTGACCCCTTCATTTGGTCACGAAAATGATCACACAAGCAAGATCACATTTTAAGCCCCAATAAAAAAAACAACAATAAAAATATTAGCAATAATTCTAAAATCAACTAAATAATAATGAAAACAAGGGAAATATAGCATGAAATTAACACACATACAAAAGGAATTAAGAAGCCCCACAAAACTAGCCATGAAAACATAACAATGACAATAATAATAATAACGTTAAACAAATAATAATGACAACAACAATGATAACCATAATAATAATAATAATAATAATAATAATAACAACAACAACAACAACAACAACAACATATAATAACATTAATAATAATAATACAATAACAATGATAACATTAACAGTAATGATAATAATATAAAGAGTAATAATGACAAATAAAATAAAATGAGATGATGAAAATAGATCCAAGAATCTTTACCCTCAGATTTCGATGATATAGAAGCAAGATGTTTGAATCCAACTCCCCTTATTAAAATTTAAAACAGATTCGAAATAACTTAAAAACTCAAAAAACTCAAATGAAAACAAATAATTTTTTTGATTTTGTTGTTTGATAATAAATTCAAGGTAAGGGAATGGATTTCCCTATCTCAATCTAAGGTCAAACTCCAAATATTTTTCTGGGTTCAAGAAAATTCAAAGAAGAGATTTCAAAAACTGAAAGTTTTTTTATTTTTCTCCAGAATACTCTCTCTCATTTCTTTCTCTTTTTTTTTCTCCAAACTCCCTCTTTCAAACGAATTTTTCCTTTATCGTTCCTCTTCTTCTCAAAAGAGGAAAGGACAAAAACCCCTTTCTATTCCTCTTCCCCCAAAAACCCCTAAAACTTGATAGAAACAGTTCCCAAAATCCCTGAAAAATCAGACTTCGCAGGTGGGAAAGGGACAGGAGGGAGCCTGCCCGTGAGTGGGTGGCCGCAGCTCGTGCACCTAAGTGCGGGCACATGCCGGATGCGCGAGGTGCGGCCTCCCGCTGGAGGCTACGCCTCGCATGCACGAGGTGCGGCCTCGCGCTGGAGGCTACGCCTCGCATGCACGAGGTGTGGCCTCGCGCTGGAGGCCGCGCCTTGCCCACATGCAGGCGCTGCGCCTTGCGCGCACGTGGGTATTACGCCTCGTACGTGCCGCACAGGCTGCTTCGGTAGCAGGCCACCGAAAACCCTAGAAAAGAAAATAAAAATAAATAAAATAAATAAGAGAAAATAGATAATAAAAATGATGAACACAACAAAAACCAAAGTAAATATAAAATTCAAAAGCATTGTGGTACAGATAAAAGAACTTGATAAGGGAAGTTGATCGATCCTCACTTTATTGCCGACAAATTGGTCTTTACTTTCATCATTGGGTAATCCTGATCTTGGACCGCCTCGGCACCCGGTGTCTACAGATGCCATATAAGATAATAGTACGAGTTTCTATGCATATTATAAGGTCATGAATACGGATAATAGATGAATGTGTGACTGCTAAAGGAATCTTTTGGCATTAACATGGTTGATATGTGCATGTATATGATTGCAATGACCGTAAGTATTACTATTAGTGAAAAATAATATTGCATGAGTTTATTATATTATAAGAATGTGATTATTATAGAAGTATTGAATATCAGGGAGTGTAATAAAGTAAATATGTGACTTGAAATTTAGGGTTTTGGAAATGCCTCAGGCTAATTATGTATGATGTGTTGTGAGTGTTCATCATCAATATATGATCATAATAATGAATGAGAATATGATGAGCATGACAGTGATGTGCACATTATGTGGATCTTATATATATAAGTTTACAAGTGTATATGATCAGTATATAATCATAATACTTGTTTCTGAATACGACGAATATGATACGGATATGAATATCATGAGAATATAACAAATATGTATACAAGCCTGCATTAGTCGAGTCGTGGATAGATAGGCATGCCTATGGGGTCATTTATTGCTACAGCCTATGTGTTTGGACCCTGATTGGGTCCCTATGCATTTCTGGATCCCGTATGGATCCTTATGTGTTTTGGATCTCATTTGGATCCCTATGTGTAATTGTACCCTCGTGTACCTATGCGTTTCAACCTGTTATCCACCTCCTTGGAAATGCAGGCAATAATTGAGCAAAAGAATACTAAATGAATAATATGGTAATTATTGATAAATGAGCGCATTTATATGAATGAACCTTCAGGTGTGCTATAATAAATGTTTATGTAATTTGCTAATCAAGAATTATTCTTTGATGATTGTATGGTTTATGATCTAAAAGTTAATATGAAGTATGCACTTCATATGAATGGTTCGAAAATGAATAATTGTTATGACTGTATTATTCAATAAATGTGTTGCATGAATTCAAAGTACTATTTATGATCTCTTGAAATTGGTTTAAGCATTAAGAAAGTATCCTAATTTGTTAGTAAGACAAATGATATCTATATTGACTTTAATGTGCACAATTTATAAAGAATGAATTGTAGATTGTATTATAGCTATATGTCTCATAATGTGAGCATTATAGACACACAATTGCTAAGGTGAATATATCTTAAGAGTAAACTCATATACACTGAATATATGTTTACATATGTATGTATTTGATTATATGAGTATGAAAAGTGAATTAAGATAAACATAGGAAACTAACTTTGATTTCATTATGAAAGTATAAGAGAGAAATAAATGTATAAAGGATTAAATATGTATGATAGGCATGATTAGATCGCTAAATGTCTTGTGGTGCTTTCTTTAAATGTAAGTATGGTATGGAAGTTTGATTATATATTTAATCTTTATATATGTAATGATTAAGTATATATATCTTTATATGATGTTGATAAATATATTTATGTGTTTTGTTGACGACTGCTTTGAGTGGTTGTCCATATTATATTTTTTTTCCTGCCAAGTCTTTGTACTTAGCACGGGTGTTTCATCCATGCAGGTATCGAGGATAGATGTGTTGCCAAGGACATTCCGCATCCGTTAAGGTCAACGAGTCTGTATGAGTTTATTGAGTATATTTTGTATTATGTTCCGTAAAGTAGATGTATTGTCTTTTGTAAATAGTAATTTGAATATGTAATTTGATTTTGTGGAAAGATCCTAACTTTTGAATTTGTAAAATCTCTCATGAGGAAGGTAGTATGTAATCTGAAAATGTAAATTTTGATCAATGAGTAACGTGAAAGTGTTTTGTATTGAAAGAAATTTTATAATTCGGTTTTTTTCATTATTTGTTACTGTTCCTATTGTGTTTCGTGTTGTGGCATCCTTTACTCGGCATCGCATACCGGCTATGTTATCATACGGTTAGCTATGTACTAGTAAGGGGTGTTATAAGATGCGCGTGTTCGCATCTCTTCATGACTGATGTCTCCAATGGTACTTTAGGATTAGTTAATTTTAAACACGATTTAAAGCTTGCAAATTATTAGCTACTTTTGTGCATGAATTATTTGAAAGTTCATTGCACGCATGTATTATTTTGTGTCCACAACAATGATATATATGCACATGTAAATATTTGTTTTAATGCTTATTTTTATATTTACGTAAACATTTGGGTTTCCTCCATATATGTAATAGACATAAATTAAAAAGAATAAAGTATAAAAATAAAAATATAACATATATATATATATATATATATATATATATATATATATATATGAACTAGTTAACCATTAATATACGGTTAACCGATACTCAAAAATCGAAATAGAAATTAAAAATTGAAAATATTAAAAATAAAAATCAAAACCGAGTCTATCGGACCGTTAACCGAAAAAATTAATTTGATTTTTAATTGATTTAGCAGTTAACCAAATTTTCGATTTTTTATGCTCAATCCCAAATATGCTAGTTATGCTTAAAAAAAAAATCATGATCTATATTATTTCTGCATTAAAAAAAAAAAATGCTTCATGTTATTTCTCTATTTTACTTTGACATCATTAGCACATTTTTTTTGTCCGTGGTAACACAAAATTTTGACTTTTATATTTGTAAATGGTTAAATTAATTAAAAGTAAAAAAGTTCATGAATATGGTAATAGGGTACTATTATATGACAAAGCCGATGGACTTATTTAACTCATTTGCCTATAATTTTCAATCTGTAGTTTAAAATTAAATGGACTAATTTATTGATGAATTAAATTTAAATGAAATGAGTAATAATAAAACTGGACATTTCAATTAATTAAAAATTAAAATTAATATTCAATTAATTAATTATTACTAAATTATGAATATTAAATTAGGCTTAAAATCATATGTGCATTGAATTGAAAATAGGCATTTAAAATTATTTACTGAGATTAATTTGATCAAGTTAACTACAAATATGCGGTCCATACCATATGGCTAATTTTCACATTTTAATTGAAATTATAATTTTATTCTATATAAATATGAGTGCATTTTATGTTTTAATTACTGAAATAATTCATCTACTTTTTAATATTAATAAGTAACAAATTAGTATGAATTTTCTTTTTATTGTCGTACAAAGAGTTTGTGTATTTTATTTTTTTTAATTGTATTGATCATGATTGTAAAAACTGGCCTGGAACGACCAATTCAACCAGATTAATTGCCAATTGGTCTTCTTTTTGATCTGTTTCAATCCCAAAACCCTCTATACTTTATATCCGTCCATAAACTAGTGGATGAATAAGTAATGTAATGTTTATCAAGCGACATTTTTATTTTTTTTTGAAATGAAACAATAATTGAAAGATTTTTTAATAAAATTTTATATTTTTCTATATATCCGCTTATTATAATTTTTATTCTTTTACCTTACACTCGATATCTTATACTATTTATGTTGTTTTTTATACAAACATTACCTTTTTATTTTCAAATCTTTTTTATTTTTTCTATATCAAATTTCTCTAAAAAAAATAAAAAATAAAAAATAAAAAATTTCACATTGAGTCATTTAACGAGTGTGTGCATCACTACACTACACAATGGGTCTTGGAAACTAACGAGAGTGTGCATCACGCTCTGTCAAACACGCGTTAGCTCCAAATGAAATTCATGTGGTCCCCATTTAATATTTTTAAATAACTTTTTTAAAAAAAAAAATCAATTACTAATATATTAGTATTAATAATTGATATTACCGAACAAAAGTAGAAAAACAGCATTTCAACATTTTCTCGCCAAACAAACGAATTTAACATGAATATAATTTGCACGGAAGTTTCAAAACTAATTAGAATTAGCAAAATTAAACTTGTATCCACCAAAAACAAGAAATTAATTTGATTATTTCTCTATCATATATAGCAATCAGCAAAGTCAAAACCTTATTTCCCATTGTGCAAACACAGCTTGTAAGCCGTGTAGCGGAATCTACGTTATAAATATGAAATTCAATTAGCAAGAAAAATATTGAAGAAATAATGGAAATCAATAAAGACACCCATTTACAGAAAGAATTGAAGGAGCTGAATGGAAGAATTGGAGGAGCTGAAAGAGCACTAAAAGATTAGTGTCTAATTAGTGAGAATTAAATGTCGTGTATTGAATTGAAAACTTGAAGGTTTTTTTTTTTTAATTAACTCATTTATAATATTAAGCATTAATAGCATACTAGTAATCTACTCTTTGGGAAAAAGTGTAATATGTTATAAAATATGAAAAGCTATATAAAATAGTATATGAATAGATTATAATAATAAAGGTAATGAAATGAGTTTAGAGAAAATTGAGAGAAAAGTAAGTATTTTATTCCCACTCAACCATCATTTTATTATGTGTAAAAAGCCTCTATTTATAGGGCTTATTGACATAAATTACATAAGAAAACATAAATATACAAGTTACAAACTAAATACATGAGTTATATGAGTTGAAGAATTGAGAAATTAGAGAGTTGAAGAGTTGGGGAGTTGGGAAGTTGGAGAGTTGAAGAATTGGAGAGTTAGAAGGACATTCATAAATTATTTATTTACAACACTCTCCCTTGAATGTCCGTAAAGCTAAAAATTGAGAAATTGTACCTCTTTAAAATCTTATTAGGAAAAACCCAATGGGATAAAAACCTAGTGAAAGAAAAAGAGTACACAACATTTACAATATACATAGTAAGTTGCCTCATTAAAAACCTTACCAAGAAAAACCAGTGGGATAAAACTTTGGCTAAAGGAAAAGAGTGCAGCGCACTGTATATTACTCCCCCTCATACAGACATATCTTTAAGTCTACGCATTCCAATACCGTATCTCAACTTTTCAAATGTTGTAGTGGGTAATGTTTTAGTAAATAAATCTGCCAAATTCTCACTTGGACGAATTTGCTGAATATCTATTTCACCTTTATTTTGAAGATCATGAGTGAAAAAAAAATTTTGGTGAAATGTGTTTCGTTCTATCTCCTTTGATGAACCCTCCTTATTGAGATATGCATGCTGCATTATTTTCATACAGTATTGTTGGAATATTTTCTCCAAGATGCAAGCCGCATATCTTCTGGATATGATGAATCAAGGACTTTAGCCAAACACACTCTCGGCTTGCTTCATGCATTGCAATTATTTCTGCATGATTTGAAGAAGTAGCAACTAAAGTTTGCTTTGTAGATCGCCATGATATGACTGTATTTCCATAAGTAAATAGATAGCCTGTTTGTGATCGAGTTTTATGTGGATCAGATAAATATCCTGCATCTGCATATCCAATTAAATGTGATTTGGATTTATTAGAATAAAATAAACTCATATCAATTGTTCCCTGGAGATATCGAAAAACATGCTTAATTCCATTCTAATGTCTTCTTGTCGAAGAAGAGCTAAATCTCGCCAGTAGATTTACGGCAAATGCTATATCTGGTCTTGTATTATTAGCAAGATATATCAATGCACGTATAGCACTTAAATATGGTATTTCAGGACCAAAAAGTTCTTCTTCATTCTCTCGAGTACGAAATGGATCTTTATTTACTTCTAATGATCTTACAACCATTGGAGTACTCAATGGATGTGCTTTGTCCATATAAAATCGCTTTAAGATCTTTTTCGTATAAGTTGATTGATGAATGAAAATTCCATCTTTTAAATGCTCAATCTGCAGGCCAAGACAATATTTTGTCTTTCCAAGATCTTTCATTTCGAATTCTTTCTTTAAATAGCCTACTGCTTTTCCAAGCTCTTCAGGAGTTCCAATGATATTTAAATCAACAACATATACAGCAATTATGACAAATTCTGATCCTGATCTTTTTATAAATACACGTGGACAAATTGGATCATTATTATATCCTTCCTTTAACAAATAATCACTACGACAATTATACTACCACATTCGTCCAGATTGCTTTAATCCATATAATGATTTTTGTAATTTTATTGAACAAATTTCTAGAGAATCTTTATATGCTTCAGGCATTTTAAATCTTTCAGGGATTTTCATATAAATTTCACTATCAAGTGAGCCATATAAATAGGCTGTAATAACATCCATTAGACGCATGTGAAGCTTTTAACAAACTGCCAGGTTAATTAGATATCTAAAAGTAATTGTATCCATTACTGGAGAATATGTTTCTTTATAATCAATGCCAGGCCTTTGCGAAAATCCTTGTACAACTAATCGCGCCTTATATTTTACAATTTCATTTTTCTCATTTCGTTTTTGTACAAATACCCATTTGTACCCCACTGTTATTACACCTTTAGGTGTTCGGACTACAGGTCCAAATACTTTACGTTTTGAAAGTGAATTCAATTTTGCTTGAATTGCATCTTTCCATTTTAGCCAATCATTTTTATTTCTACATTCTTCAACAGATGTAGGTTCAAGATCCTCATTTTCTTTTAAAATATCACTAGCAAAATTATATGCAAAAATATTATCGATAACTATATCTTTTCGGTTCCATCTTTTTCCTATGTTGACATAACTTATGGATATCTCTTCTTTATTATTTTTAGGTACCTGGACCTCTTCTAGGGTTTTATGATTAGTTATGTCTTGTGTCTCTTCACGAGTGTCCGCCTCTATGATATGACCATCTTGGTTATTTGCTCCTTTCCTCTTTCAAGAATTTTTATCTTTGGAACCGATCGATCTACCACGCTTCAGGTGTGGGTTGCTAGTGTTTGTAGTATTAGATTGTCCTACAGGAACATCAATTCGAATGGGAGCAGTTTCAGCTGGTATATGAGATTTATTAACTCTTCTTAAATCAGTGAATCTGCAAATATACTATCTTTTGAACTTCCAGTTCACATTATTTTGTTCGAGGATCTAAATGAGATAGTGATAATGCATTCCAAGTAACTTCCTTTTCCAGCTGTTTATTCTCTCCCCCTAATGTTGGGAAAATTGTTTCATCAAAATGGCAATCAGCAAATCTTGCCGTAAATAAATCTCCAGTTAGTGGTTCAAGATATTTAATTATTGAAGGAGATTTATACCCAACATATATTCCTAACCTCCTTTGAGTACCCATCTTTGTGCGTTGTGGTGGAGCAATTGGCACATATACTGCACAACAAAAAATTCTAAGATGAGCAATATTAGGTTCTTGACCAAAAGCTAATTGTAATGGAGAGAATTTATGATAACTTATTGGCCTAATGTTCACAAATGCTGCTGCATGTAAAATAGCATGCCCCCAAGCAGAAATGGGGAGTTTTGTTCTCATAAGTAATGGTCTAGCTATTAACTGGAGGCGTTTAATAAATGATTCTGCTAAACCATTTTGTGTATGAACATGTGCAACAGGCCTTTCAGTTGTTATTCCAATTGACATGCAATAATTATTAAAAGCCTGAGACATAAATTCACCAGCATTATCAAGACGAATTGACTTGATTGTGTAATTTGAAAACTGTGCTCTCAATCGAATTATTTGAGCAAGGAACCTTGCAAATTCTAGGTTGCGAGTTGATAATAAACACACATGTGACCATCTTATAGATGCATCAATTAATACCATAAAATACTTAAATGGTCCACATGGTGGATGAATGGGCCCACAAATATCACCCTGAATATGTTCTAAGAATGCAGGGGATTCAGTTTTAATTTTAGCCGGTGATGGTCTAATAATCAATTTTCCTTAATAACAAGCAGCACATGAGAATTCTTTGAATTGAAGAATCTTCTGGGTCTTTAATGAATGTCCATGTGAATTTTCAATTATTTTACACATCATTATTGAACCAGGATGGCCTAACCGGTCATGCCAAATTATAAATATTTTTGGATCAGTAAACTTCTGGTTTACTGTAGCATATGTCTCAATTGTATTAATTTTTGTATAATACAAGCCAGAGGATAATGTTGGCAATCTTTTTAAAATACGTTTATTACCTGATGCATTATTTGTAATATACAAATATTCAATATCATTCTCATTTCCAGTCTCAACATGATATCTATTGGAACGAATATCTTTAAAACTTAACAAATTTCTTCGAGACTTGGAAGAAAATAATGCATCATTTATGGTAAGTTTTGTTCCTTCAGGTAATAATATAGTAGCTCTTCCAGAGCCTTGAATTAACTTTGTATTACCCGATATTGTATTAACATTAGCATCTTTTAATATCAAATGATAGAAATATTTTTTATTTTTTTAGTATGGTATGTGTTGCAGCACTATCAACAAGGCAAAGATCTTCATTATTGAGTATGAGCTCAAATAAAGAATTTGAAACATCCATTCCTTCATTGAAAAACAAAAACATAACATATAATTAGAATATGGCAAATATATATATAACCACTCAAATAAGAAAAAAAAAACTTAAATAAACACACTATTGAAATATAGAAATAAGATAATAATTTCAAACTTTCTTATCTTTTATTTTCTTCATTATTTTTCATGACTCTTGGAAAAAATTTAAAGCATCCAAATGAGTAATATCCGTAAGGTCTCCAAAATCGTCATCATCATTATAAGCCAAATTTGCCTCAACATCATTATTTTGGTCAACTGAATTTGTTTCCACATTTTTTCTTTTTCTTTTAATGGAGGCTTAATAAAGTTTAACAAGATGGTCAGCCGTACGACAGGTACAGGACCAATGGCCTTTCATTCTACATCGATAACATGAATTTTCTTTAGTTTTTGAAGATCTATTATGGTCGATCTTATTTTTCCCTTTTCCTCCATTATTGTTCCACTTCGGGTGGTGGGAAAAATTATTGTCATTATTGCCACTATAATGACGGTAATTATTTCGTCCTCGTCCTCTTCCTCTACCACGACTACGACTGCGACCACGACCGCGGCCATGGCTATGGTTGTGTTTTGCTACATTTACTTTAGAGACTGGAGCATATCCTGTAGGACAAATCTCATGACTTTTCATTAATAGCTCATTATTTTGTTCAGCTACCAGTAAGCATGAGATTAATTCAGAATACTTTTAGAAACCCTTTTCTCTATATTGTTGCTGCAGGAGCACATTTGAAGCATAAAAGGTTGAAAAAGTTTTCTCTAATAAATCCTCATCAGTAATCTTTTCTCCACATAACTTTAACTTAAAACTAATTCTAAAAACAGCAGAATTATATTCACTTACAGTTTTAAAATCTTGAAATTGCAAGTGTATCCATTCATAACGAGATTTAGGTAATATTATCGTTCGTTGGTGGTCATATCGCTCTTTTAAATTATCCCACAATTCAGGGGGATCTTTCATTGTTAGATATTCAGATTTTAACCCTTCATGAAGATGATGGCAAAGAAATATCATCGCCCTCGCTTTGTCTTGATTGGATGCTTCATTTTTCAGTTAAAATTGTATTCCCAAGCCCTTTAGCATCAAGATGAATTTCAGCATCGAGAACTCATGGCAAATAATTTTTGCCAGTTATGTCAAGAGCCACAAACTCAAGTTTAGTAATATTTGACATAATATAAATTGAAAAGAAATAAAGGGATAAATATTTTACTATGAACCGTGGAGCGAATTCGTGCTGATAACGTGTTATAAAATATGAAAAACTATATAGAATAGTATATGAATAGATTATAAGAATAAATGTAATGGAATGAGTTTAGAGAAAATTTAGAGAAAAGTAAGTATTTTATTCCCACTCAATCATCATTTTATTCTATGGAATAAGCCTCTATTTATAGGGTTTAGTGACATAAATTATATAAAAAAACATAAATATACAAGTTACAAACTAAATGCATGAGTTACATGAGTTGAAGAGTTGGTAAATTGGAGAGTTGGAAAATTAAGGAGTTGGAGAATTGAAAAATTGGAAAGTTAGAAGGACATTCATAAATTATTTATTTATAACATAATCTAATTGATAACACAGCAAATATCATTTACTATAAGGCCCGTCAAGCCGGCCCACTCAACTGGCAAGGCCCAAGGCTTATCAACTAAAGGTAGTAGACACGAGCTCCTAGGCAGCGCACAAGCCCGATCGGCTGATGTGACCGCCAGTCCCATCAGCCGCTTGACACAAGGCAGCACCCATGCCTACCACCTGCTCCTTGTCATGTCGCCGAATACCTACTCTAACAGCCAGTAATCACACCCCAGGCACTCAAGTGTCCCTCAGCTATCTCATATAAATAGCCCAGCCAACGATGGCTCCAGGTATTGAACTCATAACATTATCTCTCTAAAGCACATTCTCTCTCTAAGCTACTAACTTAAGCTTCGAAGTGCTCACGCCTGGTCCGACCGGGCTCTTCTTATTACAGGTTTTCTCATCCGATCGGATTGCTTTCTCTCCTTCAGATAAAGACGTTTTTGACTTTATCATTAGGTGCTTTCATTGAGAGATAGAAAACTTAAGATCCAACGAGAATACAACCCCCATGGACCTTGACCATGACGACAACGCTCGTGCCAGATCAGGCACCTCGAGAAGGAGGGAAGGGCCCACCAGGCCCCCCATGAGGGCCAACCTCCTTCCTGAATTCGATAATTCCACTACGAGGCAACCAGAGGACACCCCCATCACTGTGAGAGACATGCGCGCCATTCTCAGTGACTTTACCAAAAGCATCGTTCAAACGTTGAAAAAGGGTAAGATGCCAGCTGTTTCTGAAAGAGCCCACGAGGATTACCTCGCCGGTGAAGACTTCAGGAGAAACAGAAATAAGGGGATCATTATTAATGAGTCCCGAGCTCAGGGAACCCGAAAAAGCGCGGTCAGGACCCCAGGAAGGAATGATAGGGGAAAGCAGATAATGTCCATGAATAGGGCCTCTCCCTACAGCAGCAGGTCCACCACCCCATCCATAAGGGACGACTTGTCCTACATGTGCACCCCAACACGCAGTCACATGTGAAAGCACAAAGACGAGTCCACTGCTACAACCCTGAGCAAGGAGGATCAATGGCTCAAGCAGAAGCTCAAGCAGCTTGGCTTTCTCGTGCCCAAGAAAGGCGCCTTTGAAGGAAACACATGCGGGAATACTGCTTCCCCATTCTGTAGAGAAATCACCGATGCCGAGCTCCCTCCTAGGTGGAGAGATGTGGTTATTGAAAGATACACGGGTAAAACCGATCCTACCACACACTTGGCTGAATACTTAACCAAGGTTCAGGTCTATACTTATGACGAAAGGATAGCCTGTAGGGTTTTCCCTACCACCTTGGGAGGAGACGCATTGACATGGTTCCATGAGCTGCCACTGGGATCCATCACGTCATTCAGACAGCTGAAGGAGCTGTTCACCACGAGGTTCATCGTACAAACACGTGCGCCTAAGACGGTGAATGACCTGTGCAACCTTTACCAAAGGACCGATGAAAGTCTTCGAGACTACATTGACAGGTTTCAGGCTACCATGTCTGAGGTAAGAAACGTCAGTGTAGAGATGGCGACTACCGCCTTATCAGGGGGCATCACTGACCGACCACTCTTTGAGTCACTTACAACAAGACCCCCATCCAGCTTCGCCGAACTTATGGAGAGGGCCAGACAACACATCCAGCTGGATGATGCCCTTAGGTCCAACAGGAGGAGAAGGACCAGTGTATTGGACCTATTGCAATATCCAGACGGTCGCCCTTCTCACAGAGCTTCTGCCCCCGATCGGACAGCAAGAGGCCAAGACGGAGGCGCCAGTTCCAGAAGTTCAGGCCAGGCAAAAGGGTCTGGACGAGACCGGACCGCGCGTCCAGACGATCAGGCAGAGAGGACGTACACCACTCTCAATGCTACCCCAACCGCGGTGCTAATGTGGATCAAAGAGAAGCACCGCCAGGTCAACTGGCCCAGGGACCACTCTGAAAGAAGTAGGGTCGTGAGGGACCCGAACAAATATTGCGAATTCCACAGAGACGTCGATCATTTAACCGACGAGTGCACTTCGCTCAAAAAGGAGATCGAATGGCTGATACACCGCGGAGCCCTCAAGAGATTTATAGGCCCGGCCAGAGGGGATGATCCCTGTAGACAGCCGAAGCCTCGAAGGGATGACCCTGACTCAGACGATGATGAACGCAGGAACCCTAGGAATGCCGACCCGAGCAGGCCCTATGCCGGGGTGATAAATGTGATCACCAGAGGGTCATCCTACGGAGAGGACCTCCCCAAAAAGGGGAAAGGAAAGGGCATCTACCTCTCCCGCCAGGCCGAGCAGCCTTCATCAGTCACCATTTCCAGCGAAGACGCACGAGACGTCCTGTTTCCTCATGAGGACGCCCTCGTTATAAGAGCTCGGATTAATAATTTCAATGTGCAAAGAATTATGGTGGACAACAGCAGCGCTGTCAAAGTCCTAACTCTCCAGGCTTACCGAGCCATGGAACTCCCGATCGGAGAGCTGAAGCCAAATGCCACAACTCTGATCGGGCAGCTGGCACTATCCCGGTGGTGGGATCGGTAGAGCTCTTTGTCGAGCTCGGCCAAGAGACAATAGCTCACGTTTGTAAGGTAATTTTCATGGTTGTTGACATGATGTTTGCCTACAATGCCATCTTCGGCAGGCCATTGCTTTTCCAGACCGGAGCTGTGACCTCCATCCGATACATGGTGATGAAGGTTCCAACCACAGGAGGCGTCGCCGTTTTGAGAGGCGACCAAAAGGCATCTCGAGAAGCTTATATCACCATGATAAAGCAACAGCGAGAAGCGATGGTCGTAGAGCCCGGCCTCGAGCAGTCAGAGCAGCCGGCAAGGCCCAGAATGGACCCAGCAGAGGAGATAAAAACCAAGGCGCTAAATAAGGGGAAAAATGTTCAGGTCGGGACCAGCATGAACAAGGAAATTGAAGAGGCCATCATGCAAGTCTTAACGATCAATCAAGCGACCTTCGCCTGGAAGCCAGAAGACATCCCTGGCGTCGACCCTAAGATAATCACCCACAAATTAAATGTGGACCCAAACTTCCCTCCGGTCCGTCAAAAGCTAAGGAGACATGCACCCGATCGGAGGAAGTTCATTTCTGAAGAGGTGGATAGGCTACTTAAGACCGGAATGATCCGAGAGGTAGACTATCCCGAGTGGCTGGTTAACGTGGTTTTAGTCAAGAAAAAATTTAGCAAGCTGCAGATGTGTGTGGACTTTACCGACCTCAATAAGGCATGTCCCAAAGACAGCTATCCCCTGCCCAGCATAGACCAGTTGGTGGACGCCACAGCAGGCCACGCCATTTACTCTCTTCTCGACGCATATGCTGGCTACCACCAAATCCTGATGTGGCTCCTGAATCAGGAGAAAACCAGCTTTATCATAGACGACGGGACATTTTGCTACAGGATGATGCCGTTCGGACTAAAGAATGCTGGGGCCACATATCAGCGTCTAATGAACAAGATTTTCAAAGACCAGATCGGGCAGAATATTGAGGTGTATGTCGACGACATGATCGTCAAGAGCCGAAGTCCCGAGGAACATCCAGCCCATCTGGCGAAAGTTTTTGACACTCTGAATAAATTCCAGATGAAGCTCAACCCCGAGAAGTGCGTCTTTAGGGTACCATCAGGAAAATTTTTAGGATTCCTAGTGTCCCAACGAGGGATTGAGGCCAATCCAGAAAAAATAAAGGCTATCCTCGAGATGCAACCCCCCAGGAGCATAAAGGATGTCCAGAAGCTGAACAGAAGAATAACAGCCTTAGGACGATTCATCTCCTCCTCAGCCAAGCGCTGCACCCCTTTCTTCAAGAAGCTGAGGAAGAGTGAAACTTTCATCTGGGGGGAGACTGCCAGCAAGCCTTCGAAGAGTTGAAGGCATTCCTCACTAACCCACCGCTGCTTAGCCGGCCAGTACAAGGTGAAAACCTGTACCTCTATTTAGCCACCTCTAAAGAAGCTGTTGCAGGTGCCTTGGTTCGAGAAGAAGATACTCAACAGCTACCCGTGTACTACGTCAGTGAAGTACTCAGAGGTGCGGATCTAAGAAAGGGGCCGGTTGAGCAGCTCCTTATTGCCCTCATGATGTGTGCAAGGAAGTTGAGACCTTACTTCGAAGCGCACACAATTGTCGTCCGATCGGGCCATCCTCTCAGGAAGATTCTCCAGACGCCCGATCTGGAAGGCAAAATGGTGGGATCGGCAATTAAGCTACAGTCCTGGGATGTCAGGTATGAGCCCAAAAAAGCGATAAAGGCCCAGGCTTTAGCGGATTTCATAGTTGAATTTGCGGGTGAGGAACCACAGAGTCAGCCCAGGCTACAAAACTGGGAAATGACAGTGGACGGCGCAACAAATGACACTCGAGGAGGTGTCGGCATAGTCATAAAAGGCCCTCTGGGCATCACAATAAGGTACGCAATAAAGCTTAACTTTAAAGCTTCCAATAATGTTGCAGAGTACGAGGTGCTCCTTCAAGGTCTGAGACTGCTCCGCGCAATCCGACCGGAGTCAGTAACCATTAGGAGCGACTCCCAGCTCGTAACCAGTCAGGTCTTAGGGACCTTCGAGGCCCGGGAAGCCACCATGATCCAGTACCTGGCCAAAGTTAAAGCAACCTTCACTAAACTAAAGGAAACTGGATCAGAATGGGTGCTCCAAAAAGTTTCGAGAGACCAAACAGCAGAAGCCGATCGGCTAGCAAAGTTGTCTGCTTCCGAACAAAATCCCATAGAGGAAAACATTGCCGTCATTGACCAGACTTCCTCCTCCCTAGACAAGCAGGAGATGATGGAGATCGACTAAGAGGGTGAAACCTGGATGAGCTCGATCAAGCAGTACCTCCAAACAAGTGGGCTGCCCGATGACAGAGACGAAGCTCGAAAGGTATCCCAAAAATCCCTTAATTACTCCATCATTAACGGTGATTTGTACAAAAAAGCTTTCAGCCACCCTTGGCTCAAGTGTGTGACGGAGGAAGAGGGAGATTATATCCTTCGGGAGCTCCATGAAGGCATATGCGGAGCACACGAGGCAAGCAGAGCTATGGCCAGAAAGGTCCTCCAGACGGGATCCTACTGGCCCAGCATGCTCAAGGATGCCCAAGAAAAAGTCAGAAAATGCCCGCAATGCCAGGTGCATGGGAGGATAATAAGGCAGCATGGAGCATACCAACAACCGATCGGAATTGCTTGGCCTTTCGATCAGTGGGGGCTGGACATCCTAGGACCTTTTCCCCAAGGCAAAAGGCAGATGAAATTTCTCATAGTAGCAGTTGACCACTTCTCCAAATGGATCGAGGCTAAACCTGTTGCCACTATCACAGCTGAGAAGGTCAAGAGCTTCGCTTGGAAAAACGTCATCTGCAGGTATGGCTTACCCAATGTCTTTATTGCAGATAATGGCAAGTAGTTTGACAATTCCATTTTCAGAAATTTCTGCCAAGGACTGAACATTAAATTAAAGTTCACGTCAGTCGCTCATCCCTAAAGTAACGGAATGACTGAGGTCTCCAATCGGACCATCCTAGAAGGGTTGAAAAAGCGACTGGGTGAAGCAAAAGGCAATTGGACTGAAGAACTGCAGAGTGTCCTATGGTCGTATAGAACTTCGCCAAGGACAGGCACTCATCAAACGCCATTCTCCCTCGTCTATGGCTCTGAAGCTATGATACCTGTAGAGGTCGGCCTTCCCTCTTACCGATCGGTGCTCTACTCTGAATAGGAGAATTCTCAAGAAAGTCGCCAAGATTTAGATCTGATAGAGGAGAAGAGGGAAGACGCCTACACCAAGATTGCCGCCTATAAGCAAATAGTTGCCAGGTACCACAATGCTAAAGTCAGGTCAAGAACTTTCAATGTTGGTGACCTGGTACTTAGAAAGGCAGAGTTAGGCACGGGAAATGCCGGAGTGGGAAAGCTAATGCCGGAGTGGGAAAGCTAAAGTCTCCGAGGTCTCTAAAGTCTCCGAACTATGGAAGGAGAAGATGTCCCCAGAAGCTGGAATGTTGAAGTACTCAAGAAGTACCATTTCTAACAATGTATCAGAACCTGGCAATTGCTTGATTAATAAAGAGGTTCTTTATTTCATGACTGTCCAATTTATATATAATAAACTATTGTACGCTAAGCTTGACGCCCATCCCAAGCTGAAAAAGCGAATCTATCGCAATAGAGGATCTGACCTCTCCAGCTCGGCTATGCAATTTTTATGCAGCCTTACGAGTATTATTTAGCTCGGCTATGCAACTTTTATGCAGCCTTACGAGTATTTTTTAGCTCGGCTATTCAATTTTTATGCAACCTTACGAGTATTATCTAGCTCGGCTATGCAATTATTATGCAGTTTTACGAGTATTATCTAGCCTAAGTGTGCAATTTTATGCGATCTGAAAGCCAAAGTGATCCTATCGGTCACAGGGCTCGGGCGTTATCCGAATTCAGGAAGTACTTGCAAATATTATGCTATTTCACGAGCGGTACTTAGCTCGATTATATTTTCAATTTTAATACAAACTTATGTATATAACAATTTGCAAAAAATGCAATTTTATTAAGATTGTCTCCACTATACAATTTGTAAGGAGTTGTTATAGACATAGAATATAAAAGAAAAAAGTAAAGCTAATCTAAGCTCATAAGCTAACTGTCTATATTTACAATATCCACCTCGCCAGGAGGATCAACAATTTGCTCGGTGTCCGGCTCGACAGTGGCTTGAGAAGGGTTGGCAGTCGATGGTACAGATCCTGTCCCCCCTTTAGAGACAGGCCCCGTTGAATAAGGCACCACCAGCTCGGCTTTAGGTACAGGAGGAGCCTCCAGTTCGGCTTCAGGGGCTAAGGGCGCCGCAGACTCCACTTTGAATGGGACCTCCTGAACAGTCTCCAGAAGCGAAGGACCTCCTCCTGAAGCTCTTTCAGTCGCTTCACCCTCGGGAGCGCCCTCTTCGTCATCGTCGTTTGCAGGAGCAGGCTATGATGCCGGATCGTCCATCCAAGTCAGATCCACTGCAGGAAAGCGCTTCCCAGCTTCATGAATTAGCCGAGACAACAGCTCCACCTGGGCGTCTGCTAACTCATCAACAAGGCGCTCCTTCTGATTGGCGAGCTCCACTTCAAGAATCTTCGTGAAGGAGGCCTCTTTTTCTTCCTCTGACGCCCTCAAGGACTCCACTTCCTTGCGAAGTTGCTCGCCTTCCGCCTTCAACTTGGCGTTCTCAGCAGCCAACTCTCTGCACTCGGCATCTAGTCGGGTTGCGTCTGCCTCGAACCGCCTGAGCTGCGCGTTCTCAGCAGAAAGACGGGCAGCCTCGCCCTTCAGCCTGTCGGCCTCGCTCTGCCGAGCCTTCAGATCCTGAGCCTTGTTGTGGGCCTCCTTCCTCAAGGACACTGTCTCCGACTGGGAGGCAGTATACTGCTCCTTCAACTTAGCCACCTCAGCACGAAGGACGGAGGCTGCTTTCTTGGCAGTCTCGTAACGAGCATTTGCCTCCGCCTTGGCTTCGGCGCTCGACTCGGCCCTCCCTTTCCACACGCCAGCCATCAGGTGTAGCCGTTGTGTCCTCCTGGCAGCCTGCATAAAGAGAGCAAGAGTAGATAAGTCAGGCACACGAAGATGGAAACGAGCCCCGAAAACAAAGCAACAAGTCCTTACATCCATCAACTGCTGATTGATGGCCTTGCATTCTTTATTGAGCTGACTTGTGTCGCCGGCTTCCCTATGATCTTCATCTCGGAGGAGACCCCGGCAGATAAAATTAGCCACCTGGCCCATCGACCAATCATCGCCGAAGTTCTCTCTCAAGAACTCCTTTAGAGAAACCGACCGCCGGTCAGAAGAACGTCGTGGAGACTCGCCATGATGAACAGATTTACCTCTGGCGACCACCCGAGCGTCCGACTCGGCTATCAGCTCAGCAGCCCTCCTCTTAGCCGCTTCCTCGGCTTTCTTCTGGGCAGCCTCCTCGGCCTTCCTCTTGGCAGCCTCCTCCGCCTCTCGGATCGTATGATCAATGGGTGCGGTGTCATCATCCGATTCGTCCCGGAGCCTCGGAGGCCGAGTGTTCTTCAGGTGGTGATGAGTGGCTCCACTTTGAGGTCCAGGCACCACAAGTCTGACAGTGGGCACAGTAAGAGCTGGCAAGGCAGAAGAGATCGGGACAGCGTCTATTGCGGCAGCAGAAGAAGAGATGCCGGCAGCTGCCCGAGAGGATTGCAGCTCCACCGAGGGCACTAATCTCCTCCTTTTCCTTTACTCTTGGGCCCTCCGCTCGGCCTCACGTTTCTGTTTGATCTTCTTGCCGAGCTGTTTAGATGCATCACTCCTGCCAGCCATTTCAGCTGCAAGTAAACAACAAACAAGATAAATCCCTCAGATTTGATATTCACAATTAATAAAAATGACATGTAATGCATGACTGATGCATGGTGACAATGTTTCTTCACAGATCCTAATGCTCACGTTCTACAGTCTCAGCGTCTTTGGAGCCAGGAGAGCCAAATAGGGTGGTCAGAAGGAAGCTGGACTGATAAGGCTCTCCATGCCTGCTAACGGCATCCATTAGCTTCTTTATGTCGCCCTTGTACATAGGCTGACCGGCGGCCAGGTCCTTCAGAATCTCGACCCTAGCCGATCGGGTAAGGCGCACCCCAAATCCGCCCTTCCTCCCCACCAGGAAATACCTTTCTTTGTACCCTTTCATAGAGGTGGGGACGAACATCAACTTCTTCTTTGGGCGGCTTGTGAAGAAATACTCCGTCCCGTCGCTCCCACCCGAGATGTAGAAGAAGTGAGTGAAAAGCTCCAGGGTCGGTGCTACCGCCTCTATTTTGCAAAGGATTTTGAAGCACGCCACCGATCTCCAGCCGTTCGGATGTAATTGGTTAGGGGCGAGACCATACCCCCTCAGTATCGCCATTTCGAAGGCGCCCAATGGAAACCTCAGGCCTGCATCTAGGCTCCAGAGGTGGCAAATGAACCATTCCCTGTTATCTTGGCCAAAGGGTCCTTCTGTCACCGCCATTAAATTTGGGTAGGCCAACACCGATACGTCATCAGGAAGGCCATACTTGGAGGAAATTTCAGCCACCTCCCCAGCAGTCAGTCGAGAGTGCAACTCGGCGGCTGGTTTGTTCTCATACCAATCCAAAAAGCTTGTGTCTAATGATTCGGCACTACTGGAAGCCATCTTCAACAAAAAAGAATGAAGGAAAGGTGCAACTCTCTAATTTCTAAATGAAATGGGTATGGAAAGAAAGTGAAACACGCAATCACGAAGAAAGCAAAAGGGAAAAAATTACTTACTTGATGAAAAGAACTCAAGAAATTTGAAGAAGCAAAAAGATGTTTGCGAATATCGGGGATTCAAGAAGAGATTTTGACAGAGCTTCGCTAGGGATTTCGAAAGTAAAGAGGAAATGCTTTACAAAGTCCCCTGTTTATAAGCCAAAAGCTTCTGGAACACGCCAAACGACGCGCCACTCAACGAGCGCCACGTGTCGAAAAACATTATGCTTCTGCGAAGAACGAAGCGTCGCCCTCGGTACATGCGCAGCATTAAATGAAAACAGCTGTCCAGGCAGGCACGTCTCTTCAGAAAAGCGCCTTCAAAATTCAAAAAGTCCGCCAACGCGCCTCTTCTGATCGGGAAAATTCATAACTGATTCCATCCGAACGGATCTACAATAGGCAAATCAATGCCCGATCGGACCTGTTGAGGGGGGACAAGTGATAACACAGCAAATATCATTTGCTATAAGGCCCGTCAAGCCGGCCCACTCAACTGGCAAGGCCCAAGGCCTATCAACTAAAGGTAGCAGACACGAGCTCCTAGGCAGCGCACAAGCCCGATCGGCTGATGTGACCGCCAGTCCCATCAGCCGCCTGACACAAGGCAGCGCCCATGCCTACCACCTGCTCCTTGTCATATCGCCGAATACCTACTCTGACAGCCAGTAATCACACCCCAGGCACTCAAATATCCCTCAGCTATCTCATATAAATAGCCCAGCCAACGATGGCTCCAGGTATTGAACTCATAACATTATCTCTCTAAAGCACATTCTCTCTCTAAGCTACTAACTTAAGCTTCGGAGTGCTCACGCCTGGTCCGACCGGACTCTTCTTATTACAGGTTAATTGAGGTTATTATGGACAATTTACAAATTAATTAATATTATGGACAATTTACAAATTAATTATTATGGACAAATTAATTATCCATGAATGTCTACCGGTTTTGGAATCCATAGTTTTGCATTTCCACTAAAAATGAAATTTTATCAAGATAGTTGAACTATATAGATTTGTGTGTTATTGTCATCTTGAAGATACTCTATAGATTTGTATATATATATATAATTGGATTCTCAATGTATTTATGTTAATGAAATATCTATTTCAGTAATAACTTTGCACGACTATACATGACATAAAATTTGAAATTACAAAGAGAATAATATGTAAATTTATTAAAAAAATTTGCCGTCTATCTATCATGTAAAAATATCGGCATGGTAGAAGTCAAATGTAAAAGTATGCAAACGGAGAGCAACCATTGAGCAAAAGCCAAGACAAAGAAAGGGCAATATTATTTTTGATTTAGTAGCCAACACAAAGAAAGGGCAAAAGAGTAATATTATTTGTAATTTAGTAGCAATTTCTCCTGTCCTCATGTCCTTTTGTACTCTGCCATTTGCAGTCTTGTCTTCAATTTTTGTTAAAATCTTCCCATCCCACCGGTACCCATCAATCTATCTACGTCGAACATTTTTTCACTTTTTTTGAATGGCTGATATTAGAGTGAGGACCCTCCGGAGAGGACCGTAGCTGCAGCCCATTTCCAGATTAGCAATGGTGTTTTAACGTGAAATTTGCTATTAACAGCACTGATTACTAATCAGTGATTAGGTCTCTAAGCATAACTAAAAGCATGTTTTTAATCTTTTTTATTTTCATATTTTTTATGAAACATTTTTTAAAAAACTTGTCTTAATCTTTAATCCTTTTTCCATAAACAAAACTTCCACTTTTTTCTTTCTCTCTCTCTTTATTTTTTTTCACCACTAAACAAAAATTTCATTAGCTCAAAATCTAAATTTATGAAGCATTTGCTTCCCATTTATTATGGGAAGAGTTTTCTTTAACTTGTAATTTTATGTTTCCATCTTAAATGGTAGATAGTTATATTAATATGCATAAGTGTTTGGCAAGTAAGAGTTATTTACCTAAAAAAGAAAATATAATTTGTAATTTGGATATATATGACGGCCTTCAATGCCAACATATATGTGTCATCGGTTCCATTCAGTTGAAACCAGGTTCCCATTCAGTTGAAACCATGTGAGTAAGTAGAAAAGATTTCATTGTCAAAAGGTCCCGCTAATTAATTAATTGCTTTAAAATGAAAAACACCAAATATTTCCCATCAAGGATTTGCATGTGATCCTGCTTTCTGTCCTATCCCTTCTTTTTGTTATCCTCTTATCTTTATTTAATTTACACAATAAACTAAAATATATTTGTTATTATTATTTATGTGATCCAAGACAATCCAAAAATCCTTCTAGTTCCGTAAAAGAAAAGAAGGACGAAAAGATGTGCTTTTAATTGAAAATAATAATAATAATTTTTTTTTTGTTGTAAAAAAAATAGATAGATTCAAAATATAAGATAGAGAGAAATTAGTATAATTTTTTTTATTATTGCGTGTATTGAATAACTCGTAATAAGCATTGATAAAGCCTAGATCGTTTTTATCTGGAGAGAGAAGAGCCAACCGATCGGATGAGAATGACCCTGTAAAAAAGAATGTCCGGTCGGACTAGGCGTAAGTACTCCGAATCTTAAGTTAGTAGCTTAGAAAGAGAAAGTGCTTAGAGAGAGAGTGCTGAGAATTTAATACCTAAGGCCATCGTTGGCTGGGTTATTTATAAGAGATGGTTGAGGGGCACTTGAGTGCTTAGGGAAGTGATTACTGGGAGGCAGAGTAGGTTTTCGGCGAAGTGATAGGGAGCAGGTGGCTGATGGGGGCGCTGCCTTGTGTCAGACGACTGATGGGACTAGCTGTCACGTCGTCCGATCTGCTGGGTGAGCTGCCTAGGAGCTCGTGCTTGTTCACTCTTAGCTCTTGGGCCTTGCCAGTTCACTGGGCCGACTAGATGGGTCTTGGTGCAAATGATATTTGCTGGGTTATCACATGTACCCCCTAAACAGGTCCGATCGGGCGTAGATTCGCCTTTGAAGTCCAGTTCGGATGGGAGTTGCTTTGAGTTGTTCCGATCCGCGGGTGTTCGTTGACGGGATTTTGAATTTTGAAAGGCGGTTAGCTGAAAGGACTCGCCTGCTCGTACAGTTGTTTTTATTAATTGCTGCGAGTGCACCGAGGGTGACGCTTCGTTATTCGCATAGCCATAATGCCTTTGACATGTGGTATCGTTTCAGTGGCGAGACTGTTGGCGTATTCCAGAAGATTTGGCCTATAAATAGGCATTCTCTGAGTCTTTTTCCTTTTACTTTTTGCAATCCCTAGCGAAACTCTGCAAAAAAATTTTCTCAACTTCCCTTGAGTTCTAACAGATTTTTTCCAGTTTTTTCTCGTCGAAAACACCCCACATTACCAAGTAAGTAATTTCTTCTCCCCCCCTTTTAGCCTTCTTTGCTTTCCATTTCTTTCGCATTCATCCTTCTAGCATTTCCGGTTCGCATTCCCCTTCCTTTTCTTTAGCCGGTGATGTCGTCTAGCAGCAGTGTGACACCAAGTGAGTCCTTCTTGGACGTGTATAAGGGTCAACCCGCGATTGAACTGTGCTCCCACTTAACGGCAGAGGAGGTGGCCGAGGTGCTTGCCAAATACGGCTTTTCCGACGATGTATTTATGGCGGCCTACCCAGATTCCATGGCTGTGTCGGAGGGGCCGTTTAGAGAGGGCGACAGTGAGTGGTTCATCTACCACCTATGGAGTCTAGATGCCGAAATGCGTTTTCCCTTCGGCGCCTTTGAGATCGCCGTGTTGGAGGGGTATGGCATTGCCCCCTACCAACTACATCCGAACGGGTGGCGCTCAGTTGCCTGCTTCAAAATACTATGCCGTGTGGAAGGAGTGGCTCCGACCCTCGATCTTTTCACACACTTTTTTTACGTCTCAGCAAGAAGCGACGGGTTGGAGTTCTTCTTCACCAGCCGACCGAAGAAGAAGTTGATAAACATTCCCACCTCCATGAAGGGTTTTCGAAAGAGGTATTTCCTGGTGGGGAAGGAGGGCGGCTTCGGGGTGAGTCTCACCCGGTCGGCTGGGGTGAAGACCTTGAGGGACCAGGCGACTGTGCAATCTTTGTACGAGGCCGACATCCAGAAGCTGATGGAAGTCGTGGCTCGAAAGGGAGGGCCCTATGAATCTAAGGGGTTGTTGGCGTTGCTCCAAGGGGCCTGCGTCGAAACGGTCACAGCTGCCGAATGTGAGCGTTAGGCTTGGGCTGACCACAATTTCATGATCATAAAGCATTGCATTTGTATTCGCATGAAAATATTTTGCTGGAAAACTTATTTTGTTTGTTTGTTTGTTGCAGCTGAAATGGCCGGAAGAAGCAGTACTGCCAGCGAGTTGGCCGATCGGGTTGCCTCCAAGAGGACGGCCAAGCTGGAGGCTAAGGCAGGTAGCAAGAGGAGGAGGCTCGTGAAGCAGTCCGAGCTTGAAGCCATAAGGAGACCGCCGGTCTCTTCCTCTGCTGTTATGCCTTTATCTGCCGCTTCGGTCGGGTCGGTCCCTACTCGCACCGCATCAGCTGCTCCAATGCCAATCCCAAGCCCGATCGTCGCAGAGCCCTCGGCTCGGGTTGCTCGCAGGGGGCATGTTGTAGGGAGTGAGCCCGAGAAGGAGGAGAAGGAGACGCCGGGGTGATATGCCCTCCCGAAATTCAAACTCCGAGGGAGATGGTGCAGGGGAGGGCAAACACGCTTGGACGAGGCCGCTCGGTGGCAAATGGAGGAGGGCGCCTGGAGGAAGGTGAGCTAGCTGGTGGCTGAGTCGGACGCTCGAGTGGCAGCCAAGGGGAAGGCCGTTCAGCAGGGCGAGACACCCAGGCGGTCCGGTCGGCGTTCCGTTCCCTTTGGGGACTTCTTGAGGGACAGCTTTGGTGAGGATTGGTTGCCTCATCAGGTGGCCGGTTTCATTTGCCGTGGTCACCTTCGGGATGAGGACCGTAGGGAGCTCGGGGACGCTAGCCAGCTCAACTGGGAGACACAGGCGATCAGCCAACAGCTAGTTGATGTAAGCCCCTTCCCCTTCTATTCCTTTTGTTTGTTTGTGATGTTTGGTTGGCTTCCTTTTTTCCTTTTCTCCTTCCTCTCCTGTCTCTCCCCCTAGGTTGCCAGGAGGGCTCAGCGGCTAAATCTGATGGCCAACACTTGGCGGTTAAAGGCTGAAGAAGGCATTAAGGCAAGGGTGGAGGGGGATGCCCGCTGCGAGGCTGCCAAGAAAGAGGTCTCCACCCTTCGAGCTGAAGTGCCCAAGGTGAAGGAGCGGTCAGCCGCTTCCCATTTAGAGACGGTGGCTCTGAGGAAGGAGGTCCACTAGAAGACCCAGGAGCTAAAGGCTCAGCAAGGGGAGGTGGACAAGCTGAGGGGAGACACTGCCCATCTTTTTGTCGAAAGTGCTCAGTATAGGCGCTTCGAGGCAGACGCAACCAGGTTGGACGCTGAGTGCAGAGATCTGGCTGCCGAGAATGCTAAGCTGAAGCTGGAGTCCGATCAGGCGCGTAGGGAGGCGAAATCCCTGAAGCTGTCTTTGGAGGAGAAAGAGGCCTCCTGGGCCGGGAAACTTAAGGATTAAGTCGCCGCTCAGAGGGAGCATCTTCTTGATGAGCTTGCTGAGGCTCAGGCGCAAGTGCTTGGCCGTTTAGTCCACAAAGCCGAGAGGCACTTTCCGAGTGCTGATCTCAAGTGGATGGACAATCCAGCGGCACTGCCCGATTCGCCATCAAGCGATGACGAGGATGACGCTCCCGTGGGGGAGGCAATCCAAGAGAGCCAAGGCAGGGACCCTTCACTTCCGGGGACTGGCCCAGAGGTCTGCTCCGAGGTCGAGCCTATCCCCCCTCCGCCTCCTGAAGCTGATCCCTTCATCCCTTCGCCGCCCGAAGCAGAGTCCGAGGCCCTTCCTTCAGGGGGGCCTGTCTCTGAAGGGGGAGCTGGGCCTTCTCTGCCCGTGCAACGGGGCGCCAAGCAGACTGCCAGTACTTTTGGTGACGCGGATTTTGTAGATATAGAGATGCAGGGTGTCGTACTTAATTTTTCCTTCTTCTTGTAAATTATTTCCTGTAACGATTCTTTATAAGTTGTATATAAATTGTGTACTCAAAACCGTTATAACAAAGTTCTCCTTTTTTCTGCGAAATGTATATATCTGCTTGTTAGTATAATAAAAAATGCATAAACTTGCATCAACTTCATTAATCGTATTGAGTGAATTTAATTCGCAAGATTTCGAGTGATTAGCGTATACTTCTTGAATTGGAAGAGGCCGAGAGGTTGGTTAACAATTGGTATGATTGAATGAATACGACATTATGGTCTTATATTTGCATGTTGGCCCACAGCCGCTGCATAAAATTGCATGGTGGCCAGTGGCCGCTACATAAAATTGCATGTAGGCCCGGGGCCGCTGCATAAGATTGCATATTGGCCCGGGTGTAGATACCGGGTTCCGAGTAGCCTTGATCAGGATTACCCAATAATGAAATTAATTGTGCCGATCTATAGGCAAAAAGAATGAAGTTGTAAGTGACGAATTCCTAGTCGATTTGTTGTTTTAAAATTAAATAAAAATGTATTTCAAAAATATTTTTAAAGTATTTTAAAAATTATTTTGTGATGAAAAAAGTGAGTTTTTAAATTATTATATTTTATAGGAAATTTAAAAAAAAATAATAATTTTCCGCGCAAGTGTCGGGCTGCGGCAGCGCTGGGCGCGCGTCGCAGAGCCTGGCGCGCAGGCGGAGCGCGCGCGCTGACGGGCTGCCTGTCGCGCGCGCCTGCGCGCGGGTAGCCCATCGGGCGCACCGACGGGGCGCCCCGCGCCCCTGTTCGTCCGTTTTGCCTATTTTGGCCTTTTTGGCCATAAATTCTTCATTTTAAATGCTTTTTAACTCATTTGTTTTGCAAAATTTAATTCAAAAAGCCTTCTATGTTCCAACCCAATAAATTCAGTGGTTTTTTGTAGTTATGCGAATTAAATTAATTTAATTTTTTAATTAAAAAATCTGAATTTTAAGGGGAATAAAAAGAGTTTTTTTAGTGAGAATTGAGGGGGAATTTTCTTTAGAAAATATTTTTCTTCTTCTTTCTTCTTTCAAGCACAAATTCTCTCATTTCCTAAAGAAATTTCCAGCAATTTTTAAGGCAAAAACTAACAATTTTTGTTCTTGAGAATTTTCTTATTTTCAGTTGACAATTTTTGCTTTGAGATAAATAAATAAATTATTTGTTCTTGAGTAAAAATTCACTTTCAATATTTTATTTTCTAATTTTATTCCAACAATACAAGACAAGGAATTGGATCTTACCTTCTCTTCATCAAGATAAATTTTGAGGGTAAACATTCTTGGCTCAATTTATTAGTTTAATTTTAATTTATTTTTTTATTTTTAATTAACTAGTTAACATGTAAATTCTTTTAGTCTTATTATTTTCTTCTTATTTCTTGTTTTTACTTTTTATTTGATTAGTTAACAATGTAAATTCTCTTAGAACTATTTTATTATTTTTATTCAATTGTTCATATTATTTTTGTTTAATTGTTCATGTGTTCATGTTGTTCATATTGTTCATCTTCTTTTATCATCATCATCATCATCATCATCATTATTATTATTATTATTATTATTATTATTATTATTATTATTATTATTATTATTATTATTATTATGTTTGATTGTTCATATTCTTTGTTATTATTGTATTATTATTATTATTATTGTAGTTATTACCATCATTAGTATTATTATTATTATTATCCTTATTCTTGTTTAATTTTATTATTACTATTATTATTTATTTGTTATGCATGCTGATTTTTATTATTACCTTTACTTTTTATACATGTTGGATATTATTTTTATTATTTTATGTTTTTACACATGCAGAATTTTATGTTTGTATTTTCTATTAATGTTTTTTGCATGTTGAGTTTTATAATTATTATTTTATGTTTGTTTATGCATGTTAAATTTTATTAACACTATTTTATTTTTTTTAGCATGTTGATTTTATTAATTTGTTAAATTACATATTTTTATTATATCATTTTAATTGGCTTGTCATACATGGTGCAATTTTGTTTGCATTAATTTAATTGTTTTCAAGTTATATGTTTAATTAATTTTTTACTAACTTCACTTTTATTTGTTTTGTTTTTTCTTTTATTTTCAATACTTATTTTTATGTGTGAGTATTTTTCATACCAAGTGGGAGCCCATGAAGATTTGAAGATCCATTTGGGAGTTGATTTGTTAATTTTTATTATTTTTATTTCTTTTGCTTTCATTATTTTATTTCTAATATGTAATTTGTAATAAGTTTATATAATTTTATCTTTATGCACGTTAATTAAAAAAAGAATCACAAAAATATATCTATTTAATTAATTTGGTTTTTCTAAATAAAATGGGACCAATGTCCTAGTTTCTTCCATCCAAAATAAATTATCACTTTAAAATTATTTTCTTTTAATTATGCATGAGAGGACCAAGGTCCTCATTTTAATAAATAGCCCGAGTTATGTATGATTTGCATTTTATTTACAAATGGGGGTTGTATTCTGCCCCTAGTTTTGTTGTAATTTATTTTGCTTTCATTTATTTAATTTATCGCTTTTATTATGTGATTGACATGTGCGTTTAATTAAATTGCATGAAAATTGAATGAGAAATGGGATGAAATACCAAATTCAAAAATTCAATTATAAACTTAACCAAATGTATGAATAAATGGGGAGTCCCGAACCTTCTCTGGTCTTTGGGCTCAACGAGGCGAGAGACCTATTTCGATGGGATCTCCAAGACACCTCTTGTGTCCCGTAAAAAGGCTTTAACTTGCATAGTCCTAGGCTCCACGAGGCGAGAGGACCCTCCTAATGTTCTATTAGGATGGGACCTCCAAGACCCTTCTGGCTTACCCAAAATGGACATAGCAGCGCCGTCTTAGGCTCACTGAGGTGAGATGAACTTTCCCAATGTTTTATTAGGTGGCGACTCCATGAAATCTCCTTGTTGCCCAAAATAGACGCACTTGTAAATACCTTACAAGTTTTATGAACCTCTCCTGATCACCCTAAAGCGGGCTTTCGGGGGCCTGCGGGGTTCGGCGCGCGTCACAGTGGCGACTCCGCTGGGGATCAATAAGAGACTTCCCTTCGAAAGTACCTTGGCTAAAATTTACAATTGAGTTTTAATTTGGAAATTTCATCTCTTTTCGAAATTGCATTGCATCCATGCTAGAGCCTTAGATTATGCTAGTTTGGTCCCTATTTTAACCCCGGTGCATTCCCGAAGCACAACCCTACGTTCACTCAATGTGGGGAAGTGTTAAGGATAATCACCAGTCCAAGCCTCGTACCTTATGGTATATCAAATGGTGACCCAATCGGTCGTTATGCTCGTGATGAGCTAGACCCGTTGGCAGGGACCATGCTTGGGTAGCCCTAAAGTATCACTACCTTTGACCAAAGCTCATGTAATGGCAATAGAATCTTCCACTAGGTGAAATGTACCGTAATACCGTGCTTGCTACCTGGGCCATCGTATATTGAACAAAATCAGTTAAATTAAATGGTCTCCATTAAAGGCTTTCATGCCCCGATGGGCCCATCTTAGTTTAATTGAGGTGTTTAAATATATAAAGGCCAAACACTCATACGTGTGTACATTAAAGAGCTGTTATGCTGCCGGTTTTCCACCGTGCACCATACGCATCTAAAGGGTTCCCTGTTAACCCTTGGATAAAGCCCACCTAGGAAAGAGACTATGCTACCTTGTGTCTGGGGGCAATAAGGTTGGAAGGATCTATCTGCTTGCATGTGTTTGTCTATGTTGCATCAGCACGACCATGCATTGCATTTCAATCATGCATCATCCTAACGAGACGTATTTATTTCAGCCATCATAGATTCGCCCGGGTGGTTTAGGGGTACCGACAGTCGGTTGAGAAGGATTCCACTCTTGGGATTACCAGAGCTAGTACCGTATCGGAGCACAGATTCTCATTCAGATAGTAGTGAGACTTTCTCTTCAGAAGCATCAAGTATGTCTAATCCAGCCAGTGGGTCTGATGCAACCAGGGCAATGATTGCCGAGGAAGTGGGGAGAAAAATGGAAGAGTTTGAGGCTAGAATGATGGCCATGATGAGCAATCTTACCACTACCATAGCTGGGCAACAAGTTGCTACTGCTCCTATTAGGGGGCCAGATGAACAAAGGGCTGTTAGGGAGGATCCCCCTGCTGTAGTTGACCCACCTACGGTTGAGCAAAGAGCACCAGCACCTGTTGAGCGTAGAGAAGGCCCGAGATCTGAGGTTGACCTATGGGAGGATGAGCAAGAGGAACAGATGGTAGGAAAAGGAAAGTCGCCCAAGCTAGAGTAAGCAATGTGGAGGAAGATGGAGGAGAAGTGTGAGGCTATGACAAGGATGATAACGGTAGGAAGGGGAATGAACCTGGAGGATCATGAATTGGATGGGGATGATCTGGTCCCCCAGAACTTCAAGATGCCTGATATCCCAAAATTTGACGGCACCTCTGATCCTGCTGCACATATCAAGCAGTATTCATTAGTCATGAAGGGGACAACTTTAACAAGGAAGCAGAAGATAGAGTACTTTTGCTTGAGTCTTACAGGAGCTGCCATTGACTGGTACCATGGGCTGGACAGGAGGTCCAAAGAAGACTGGGACTTGTTGACTGAAGAGTTCCTAAAGCAATATGATTGCACTACCCGCATGGAGGTCACAATGAAGGATTTAGAGCTGCTACAGCAGAAGGCTGGGGAGTCTTTTCATGAATACCTCACCCGGTGGAGGAACCGGGTTATGGAGATGAAGCGCAAACCCGATACACCTGATTAGATCCGATTATTCATTCGGAATGCCAGCCCATATCTGAGAGATGGACTAAAAATGAAAGGGCTGAAAGATTGGGAGTCCTTGAAGGACATTGCTATAGAGGCAGAAGGAGAATATATGGCCAGAAGGGCAAGCAGTGAGGCTTATGCCAAGAAGGGCTACAATAATCAAAGTGCAACCAAGTCAGCTAGTTCCAGCAGTGGTAATAGAAGTGGGAAGACAGCTGAGGTGTCGACAACAGGAATGAATCAGAGGTACTTCTCGAATTTGGGTAGGCCTTTGTCATGGGTACTGAAGAGGTTGATGAAGGAGGGGAAGCTACAACCCCTGTCACCTAGGCCAGCTAGGACCCAAGGGGAACCAAGGCATAAAGAGAACGAGTACTGTGCCTTTCACCAACATATGGGTCATCTGACAGACAATTGCTTCAGGCTGAGGCACCAGATTCAGGATCTGATCGATAGTAAGCAGATCACCGATCCTGAAAAGAGGGAGAGCAAGAAGAAGTCTAATTTCAATGCTGTGCCACTGCCTGTCTTCATGATTGGGTCGAGCCTACCTGAATGGTATGTATTACAGGATTTATATGGCAATGAATACGTCGCTATCACTTGCCTTGAGGCAAGTGAAGAAGGGATTCCCGTGGCGGCGATAGACTGTTGGTCCACTAGTGAGAGTGGAAACGAAGACGAAGATGGAAAAGATAGAGAGTTCACGGATCCATGGGATTCGGAGGAGGATGAGAGAGTTGGGGCTGTAACAAGGAGTGGGAGAGTGGTCCCCGAAGTTGAGAAGCAGCAGGACTCAGTGCAAGCACCTATAGAGAAGGAGCCGAAAGAAAATTCCATAACTAAGCAGTTGAAAAAGACCACGGCTCAGATATCTATTTGGGACCTTCTAAGGCAGTCCCCTTCTCATAGACAGAGGTTAGTTAAGGCATTGAGTGAGTCCAGCGTAGCCACCACAATTTCTCCATCTGAGCTGTTAGATCTCGTCAAGGGGGGATCAGGGGAAAGACTGGTGTTTTCTGACGCAGATTTGCCAACTGAAGGCCGTAATCACAACCGACCACTATACATCAAGGCTCAAATTAACGGCAAGCACACAGCTTGTGTTATGGTTGATGATGGGTCATCCATAAATGTTTGCCCCCTAGTGGCACTTCAGGCTTTTGGGCTGGACGAGAGTATGTTGAGTAAGTCTGATCTGACCATCACAGCCTACGATAATTCTCGAAGACATGCATCCGGAACATTCAGAGCTCTAGTTAGGACTGGGCCTGTTGAGACGGAGGCAGAATTTGTGGTCTTGCCTATCCCAGCAAATTTCTCAGCTCTATTGGGAAGACCGTGGTTCCATAAATTGTGAGGAGTGCCGTCTACCCTACATCAAATGGTAAAGATACCTCATGAAGTGGAGGTGGTGACCATTAAAGCAGCAAGAGAGAATCAAGTGTCTGCCTTGGGGATCTCTAATCAGCCGTTTAGTGGCTTCCACGTATCAGTGATTGGCGAGGAGCAGGGCTTGGCAGGTAGCCCTCAGGTGATGAACATGATGAAGAGGATGCATTTCCTCCCAGGGGCCGGATTGGGTAAAAATTCGCAGGAGTTACAAGATGCCATCACAACACAAGGTCAGAAAGATCGGAATGGTCTGGGCTACAAAGGAGAGCATGGCAGGAAGAAAGTGTCAGGGAAGATCCCCCACATTTCAGAAAGTTTTGTTCCCTCATCTTCGGTCTGTGCCTATACTGGAGAAGAAGAGCCTCAATGGGTAAATGGAAAGATTATCCCAGGATTTGAAATTTTCAATGATGTCTTCGATTGGGATGTTGGAGTTATCAGGTCCGCAGAGAACTTCTGGGATGAGGAGATCATGACTCAGTGTAGTGTCTGGGATAGGGATGGGCCTGAGGAGATTGTCACTAATAAGCTGCTAGCTACCAGGTTGAAGGGGAAGGAAAAGATGGTAGAGCCAGAGCCAGAGATTGAAGATTTGGAGATTTCACCGGAGGTAGTTGAAAAGCCTCCACCAAGCTAAGAAGTTAAAGCCCAGTCGGCTGCAGCATCATCATCGACAGAAGATGAAGGCAATAGTTGTTTAGATAGTCTTTTTATGCCAGAACTTTTTAATGACAATGTTAATGTTTCTGATTACATTAATGAGATGAATAACTTTGCTTACTTGTGTGATGTTTCTGATGATTTCATTTCTCATGCTCATAAGCATGATGTATTCATTTTTGACATTAACTCAACTAGCACGACTGCATTTAATCTCGAAACTTTAGAGAATCCAAAGGAAATCTTGATAGCATCAGACATAACTCCTGAGGAGAGGCTAAAATTTGAGAGAATATTGAAAAAATATGAAAATGTCTTTGCCTTGACCTACAAGGACATGCCGGGGATTGATCGAGATGTAGCCGAACATGCCATTCTGACTTACCCATAAAGTAAACCGGTCAAGCAAAACCTCAGAAGGCTTAGGCCAGATTGGGCTCAGAAGGTGAAAGAAGAGATTCATAAGCAGATTGAGGCTAAATTTCTACTGGAGGTTAAATACTCGACGTGGCTGGCTAATGTGGTTCCTGTGGCTAAAAAGGATGGAAAAGTTCGAGTATGTGTGGACTATCGGGACCTGAAAAAAGCCTGCCCGAAAGATGATTTTCCTTTGCCTCATATTGATGTGCTGGTAGACAGTGCCGTTGCTTGCATGATGTACAGCTTCATAGATGGGTACGCAGGGTACAATCAAATCCTTAACAAGATAGTGGATCGGATTAAGACAGCCTTCATCACCGAATAGGGTACATTTGCTTACTGGGTTATGCCTTTCGGACTAAAGAATGCAGGAGCGACCTATCAGAGGATGGCCACCAGAGTTCTCAATGATTTGATCCACAAGGAAGTGGAGGTGTATGTTGACGACATGATGATCAAGTCAGCTACCAGAGAAGGTCACTTCGAGGCCTTATAAAAGTTCTTTCAAAGGATTAATAAGTATGATCTGCGCCTCAATCCCAAGAAGTGCATTTTTGGAGTTACCTCGGGTAAGCTGTTAGGCCATGTGGTAAGCCAGAGGGGAATTGAAGTAGATCCCGATAAGGTCAGGGCCATCAGAGAGATGCCAGTGCCTCAAAAAGAGAAAGAGGTTAGAAGTTTTCTGGGAAAGCTTCAGTACATTAGCCGGTTTATTGCCAAGCTGGCTTCAGTATGTGAGCCCATCTTCAAGCTTCTTAGGAAGAATCAGCCGGTGGTGTGGAATAATGATTGTCAATTGGCTTTTGATACTATTAAGGATTATCTCTTGAATCCTCCAGTTTTAAGACCACCACGGCATGCCAAGCCACTGATCCTGTATCTGGCTATAGAAGATAGTTCAGTGGGTCCCATGATGGCCCAGGAGGATGATTTTGGGGTAGAGTTTGCTGTTTACTATCTTAGCAAGAAATTCTTGACATATGAAGCCAAATATGTAGAAGTGGAAAAGATTTGCTTAGCAGTTATTTGGGCTTCTAAGAAGTTGCGGCACTACTTTCATTCCTTCAGTGTACAAGCAGTTGCCAAGCATAACCCGCTTAGGTACCTTCAGGAAGCGCCCTCTCTGCTGGGAAAGATGGGAAGATGGTTACTACTATTGCAGGAGTTCGATATCGAATACATCACCAGGAAAACCATTAAAGGAAGAGCTGTAGCTGAGTTCTTGGCTGAGCATCCTATTGAGGGAGACCAATTCGAATACAATTTCCCAGATGAAGATGTCATGGCCATAGCAGTACAAGGGTGACAGATGTTTTTTGATGGGGCAGTTAACAGTAAAGGGGCAGGAGCAGGGATCATTCTTACGACCCCGGATGGTAAAAAGCTGCCATTAGCCAAGAAGTTGAGGTATAAGGCGACCAATAATTAAGTAGAATATGAAGCTTGCATCTTCGGATTGGAAGCATTGCTGGCTCTGGGGGCAAAGACCGCAGTAGTCTTCGGAGATTCTTCATTAGTAATTAATCAGATCAGAGGGGAATGGTCAGTTAAGGAAGAAAGGTTGTTACCTTACGTGAAGCACTTGAGAATGTTGAGTAGCCAGTTTGAGACTTGCACTTTTCACTTCACCCCCAGGGATGAAAATCAATTGGCCGATGCTCTAGCGACATTGGTGTCCATGTGGGATAATCCAACAGGGGTTACTATGAAACCCATGCTAATCTCTAGCTCGGAAAAGCCTTGCTTTGAAGCTGAGCAGGTGATGGATGTTGGAGCCACCGATGGAAACCCTTGGTACTACGACATTCAGAATTATTTGGAACGGTCAGTTTTTCCAGAAGAAGCCACCGAGAAAGACCAAAGGATGATTCGAAAGTTGTCCACTCAGTTCATCAGTGTAAATGGCACTTTGTATAAGAGACAAGTCGATGGTATCCAGTTAAGATGTTTGGCAGAGAAAGAAGCTGAAAAGGTTATGGAAGAGGTTTATGCTGGAGTCTGTGGAGCTCACATGAATGGCTTAGCCTTAGCGAAGAAGATCATGCGCCAAGGATTCTATTGGCTCACAATGGATACAGATTGTTCAAAATATGTGAAGCAATGCCAGTTATGCCAGCAATACGCGAATTTAAGGCATGTCCCAGTTTCAGAGCTACATAATTTGACATCTCCATGGCTATTTATAGCTTGGGGGATAGATATCATAGGTGAGATACGTCCTACAGCTTCTAATAGGCACAGGTTCATTATAGTCGCCATTGATTATTTCACTAAGTGGGTCGAAGCTGAATCTTTCAAGAAGATTGATGCTAGGGATATGGCTAAGTTCATCGAGCGGAATTTGATATGCAGATATGGCCTCCCACACCATATTGTATCTGATAATGGGGTGCAATTCTTAGCAGAAACTAAATAGATGCTTCAGAAGTACGGAATCCAGCATCACAAGTCTTCTCCTTACCGTCCTCAAGCTAACGGTGCGGTTGAAGCTGCAAACAAGAATGTGAAAAGAATATTGGCCAAGATGGTTCAGAACTATAAAGATTTGGCGAAAAAGCTGCCTTTTGCACTCTGGGGTTATAGAACCACAGTCAGAACCTCTACGGGGGAACACCGTTCTCTCTGGTATACGGAACCGAAGCAGTTCTGCCTGTTGAAATTGAGCTGAAATCCTTAAGGGTAGTCATGGAAGCCGAGATTCCAGAGACAGAATGGGTACAACAGCGATTGTTGCAGTTGAATCTGTTGGATAAAGAGAGGTTGAGAGCCTATTATCACAATCAGGTTTATCAGAAGAGACTAGCTCGGTCCTTTGGCAAGAAGGTACGAAAGCACCCATTGAAAGAAGGGGATTTGGTCTTTAAGATGATGAGGCCGGGAGTGCCGGACATACGAGGAAAATTTAGGCCAACCTGGGAAGGTCCGTTCATTGTGAAAAAGTTGCTAACAAAGGGAGCGGCAATCTTGGCAGACAGCAATGGGAATGAGTTTAAAGACCCGGTCAATGTCGATAGACTAAAAAGGTTCCATGGCTAAAGACCAAAAAATGAAAAGAAGAGAATAAATGCCCCGCAGGTCGAAAACCGAAAAAAGGCGGCCTTGCTAAAATTGGGCGCCCTGTCAGGGTGAAAACCAAAAAAAGGCATCCTGGGCAAAAATTAAGGGCTGAGAGAAAATGTTCAATCGGGAAAACCCGAGAGGGCCGATTGATAACAGGAGTTTGATGCTTACAATATCTATTCCGACGTTAGGTGTAGTCTTGTGCTTTTGAATTATTGTTAAATAAGGATCATGTATGATAAAATCATATAGAAATATACTCAATTTTGCAATGAATAAAAGAATACAGTTTACATTGTTCTTTTAGTTCTGCTTTAAAAAGAAATATATCACTTATTCATCTAATGACTATTGTCTAATCGTTCTGTCGGAAGGTGCCTAAGCAGATAGGTGCTGTTCACTCTTAGCAGTGGTTCTGATAATAGCTTAATAAAAAATAAAAATAAAAAAGATAAAAAATCTTGAAAAAAAAGAGGCCGTTAGAGATGAAAACCGTAACTGGCTCTCTAAGCAAAAGTTAGGCCAAAGGGCAGGATGAAAACCTGGAGACAGGCAGTCTGCCTTACAAAAAAAAAAATATATAAAAATAAAAAGCCGCTGGTTTGGGTTGGGTCCATCCTAGGCAAAAGTTAGGCAAAGGGTTATGTGAAAATCCCTTAGGGGACGCATTTCCCACAAAGAAAAGCTAGTGTGAAAATCCACAAGGGACGCACTACCTTTACAATAATGACTTTCGATGCCTGGAGTAATAAGGCGGTATACTTCGAATGATCTTCTTTTCAGCTAGATAAGGCATAATTCAGGACATGAGTCAGAATCCTGGGCATATGATCATCGACCGGGGGGCAAAGGTGCACTGGATGTCTCTTTCAGAAAACTTATTGGGGACGGAATCCCTAAGGCCAAGGTGACAATCCTATTGATTCCGGGGGCATGGTGGAGCAACCAAGCTATATCCTCAGCACACCCTGGGCCACCTAGGGCATGGTCTATACATTCTTGCAAGCATTCGCATCTCATATCATACACAGATGTGTTCTTGTATGTATTTTTGTGCACATAATTTTGCAGGAAATATCTAAAAGAAGACAGTCACCATTCGAAGATGGAATCCTGCACTTTTAGTAGTCTTGTCAGCGACTCGGTGCAGTGCACTTTTGGTAGTCTGTAGCAGACTCGGTGCAGCTCAGAAGAGCAAGTTTCGCGTTTCGTAGTCTTATCAGTGACTCGACGCATCATAATCAGAAGAAGGAACAGTGCACTTTTGGTAGCTTTGGTAGTGGCTCGGTGTAGTTCTTTCATGCACTTTTGGTAGTCTTGGTAGTGACTTTGTGCATCTCTCTTGTGCGTTTTTAGTAGCTTTGTCAGTGGCTCGGCGCATCACCGTCTTAGGATGGAACCCTGCACGTTTAGTAGTCTTGTCAGCGACTCCGTGCAGTGCACTTTTTGTAGCCTTGTCAGCGGCTCGGTGCATTTTTTCGTTCTGCGCTTTTAGAAGTCTTGTCAGTGGCTCGGCGCATCGCTATCTACAGATAGCACCTATACATTTAGTAGTCTTGTCAGCGACTTATCTTTCGCATTTTGTAGTATTGGTAGCGACTCGGTGCATCACCGTCTTAGGATGGTTCCTTGGCACTTTGTAGTCTTGTCAGCAACTCAGTGCAACTTAAGAGGATGAATCACAGCACTGTTCTCGAGGGAGCAGCTGGAAGGAGGCAACCTCAGGTACGCGCTTCTTTCCTTTTCCTGAATTTTTGGCTCACCTAGGCATCCACACACTAGCCTCCCCAAAATTGGGGGCAACTGTAGACACCGGGTCCCAAGTAGCCTTAATCAGGATTACCCAATGATGAAATTAAGTGTGCCAATCTATAGGCAAAAAGAATGAAGTTGTAAGTGACGATTTCCTAGTCGATTTGTTGTTTTAAAATTAAAGAAAAATGTATTTCAAAAATATTTGTAAAGTATTTTAAAAATTATTTTGTGATGAAAAAAGTGAGTTTTTAAATTATTATATTTTATGGGAAATTTAATAAAAAAAAAATTTCCCGCGTGAGTGTCGGGCTGCGGCAGCGCTAGGCGTGCGCTGACGGGCTGCCCGTCGCGCGCGCCTGCGCGCGGGTAGCCCGTTGGGCGCACCGACACTCCGCGCCCCTGATCGTCCGTTTTGCCTATTTTGGCCTTTTTGGCCATAAATTCTTCATTTTAAATGCTTTTTAACTCATTTTTTTTGCAAAATTTAATTCAAAAAGCCTTCTATCTTCCAACCCAATAAATTTAGTGGTTTTTTGTAGTTATGGGAATTAAATTAATTTAATTTCTTAATTAAAAAATCTGAATTTTAAGGGGAATAAAAAGAGTTTTTTAGTGAGAATGGAGGGGGAATTTTCTTTAGAAAATATTTTTCTTCTTCTTTCTTCTTTCAAGCACAAATTCTCTCAATTTCTAAAGAAATTTCCAGCAATTCTTAAGGCAAAAAATAACAATTTTTATTATTGAGAATTTTCTTATTTTCAATTGACAATTTTTGCTTTGAGACAAATAAATAAATTATTTGTTCTTAAGTAAAAATTCACTTTCAATATTTTATTTTCTAATTTTATTCCAACAATACAAGACAAGGAATTGGATTTTACCTTCTCTTCATCAAGATAAATTTTGAGGGTAAACATTCTTGGCTCAAGTTCTTAGTTTAATTTTAATTTATTTTTTTTATTTTTAATTAACTAGTTAACATGTAAATTCTTTTAGTCTTATTATTTTCTTCTTATTTCTTGTTTTTACTTTTTATTTGATTAGTTAACAATGTAAATTCTCTTAGAACTATTTTATTATTTTTATTCAATTGTTCATATTATTTTTATTTAATTGTTCATGTGTTCATGTTGTTCATATTGTTCATCTTCTTTTATCATCATTATTATTATTATTATTATGTTTGATTGTTCATATTCTTTGTTATTATTGTATTATTATTATTATTGTAGTTATTACCATCATTAGTATTATTATTATTATCCTTATTCTTGTTTAATTTTATTATTACTATTATTATTTATTTGTTATGCATGCTGATTTTTATTATTACCTTTACCTTTTATACATGTTGGATATTGTTTTTATTATTTTATGTTTTTACACATGCTGAATTTTATATTTGTATTTTCTATTAATGTTTTTTGCATGTTGAGTTTTATAATTATTATTTTATGTTTGTTTATGCATGTTAAATTTTATTAAAACTATTTTATTTTTTTTAGCATGTTGATTTTATTAATTTGTTAAATTACATATGTTTATTATGTCATTTTAATTGGCTTGTCATACATGGTCCAATTTTGTTTGCATTAATTTAATTGTTTTCAAGTTATATGCTTAATTAATTTTTTACTAGCTTCACTTTTATTTGTTTTGTTTTTTCTTTTATTTTCAATACTTATTTTTATGTGTGAGTATTTTTCATACCAAGTGGGAGCCCATGAAGATTTGAAGATCCATTTGGGAGTTGATTTGTTAATTTTTATTATTTTCATTTCTTTTGCTTTCATTATTTTATTTCTAATATGTAATTTGTAATAAGTTTATATAATTTTATCTTTATGCACGTTAATTAAAAAAAGAATCACAAAAATATTTCTATTTAATTAATTTGGTTTTTCTAAATAAAATGGGACCAATGTCCTAGTTTCTTCCATCCAAAATAAATTATCACTTTAAAATTGTTTTATTTTAATTATGCGTGAGAGGACCAAGGTCCTCATTTTAATAAATAGCCCGAGTTATGTATGATTTGCATTTTATTTACAAATGGGGGTTGTATTCCGCCCCTAGTTTTGTTGTAATTTATTTTGCTTTCATTTATTTAATTTATCGCTTTTATTATGTGATTGACATGCGCGTTTAATTAAATTGCATGAAAATTGAATGAGAAATGGGATAAAATACCAAATTCAAAAATTCAATTATAAACTTAACCAAAGGTATGAATAAATGGGGAGTTCCGAACCTTCTCTGGTCTTTGGGCTCAACGAGGCGAGAGACCTATTTCGATGGGATCTCCAAGACACCTCTCGTGTCCCGTAAAAAGGCTTTAACTTGCATAGTCCTAGGCTCCACGAGGCGAGAGGGCCCTCCTAATGTTCTATTAGGATGGGACCTCCAAGACCCTTCTGGCTTGCCCAAAATGAACATAGCAGCGCCGTCTTAGGCTCACTGAGGCAAGATGAACTTTCCCAATGTTTTATTGGGTTGCGACTCCATGAAATCTCCTTGTTGCCCAAAATAGACGCACTTATAAATACCTTACAAGTTTTATGAACCTCTCCTGATCGCCCTAAAGCGGGCTTTCGGGGGCCTGCGGGGTTCGGCGCGCGTCACACCGGGGCCACTGCATAAGATTGTATACTGGCCCGTGACCGCTGCATAAGATTGCATATTGGCTCGGGGCCGCTGCATAGAACTTAGGCTCGTATAAGAGTCGAGCTTTACCGTGCCTATCGGTAGATCTGAACGGGCATGGGTGGCCTGCCATTGGCCAATTGGCGGCGTCAGATCGGGAGTATCATCGATCCGGGTGCCTACGATCGGCCGTTTTTGTACATCGGATCGGATGGGCCGTCGGGCACATAACCATTATGTAGCTTGCGTATACTTCTTAGCGGTTGTGTTGGATTCCAAGAGGGATCAAGTTCGAATTGAGGACATCCCGGTTGTGCGGGAGTTTAGTGATGTGTTTCCGAGTGAATTGCCAGGTTTGCCTCCTGAGAGAGAAGTTGAGTTGTCCATAGAGATTATGTCGGGTACCACTCTCATATCGAAAGCACCTTATCGGATGGCTCCTGTAGAGTTGAGAGAACTCAAAACTCAACTACAAGAGCTGTTGGATAAGGGGTTCATTCGACCCAACATATCTCCATGGGGAGCTCCTGTTTTGATTGTTAAGAAGAAGGATGGGTCCTTACGGATGTGTATCGACCATAGGCAGATCAATAAGGTTACAGTGAAGAACAAGTATCCTTTGCCTAGGATTGAGGATTTGTTTGATCAGCTTCGAGGTGCAGGTGTCTTTTCGAAGATTGATCTTCGGTCGGGTTATTATCAGTTGCGAGTTAAAGATGCAGATGTGGTTAAGACTGCATTTCGGACTAGGTATGGCCACTATGAGTTTTTGGTGATGCCGTTTGGTTTGACTAATTCTCTAGCGGCATTCATGGATTTGATGAACAGATTGTTTAGCCCATACTTTGATCGATTTGTAGTGGTGTTTATAGATGATATCTTGGTGTATTCCAAGAATGAGAGTGAGCATGAAGAGCATCTTCAGTTAGTGCTGCAAGTTTTGAGAGAGCACCAGTTGTTTGCCAAGCTCGGTAAGTGAACCTTTTGGCTTCGGGAAGTGTCATTTTTAGGTCATATTGTATCGGCTAAGGGTATCCAAGTGGATCCGGCTAAGATTGAGGCGATAGTATATTGGAAAGCGCCTAGGAATATTTTGAAAGTGAGGAGTTTTCTCGGTTTAGCAGGCTATTATCGTCGATTTGTGAAGGGCTTTTCAGTTATTGCTGCTCTGATGACGAGGTTGTTAAGAAAAGGCTTCAGGTTTGAGTGGTCGGATAAGTGTCAAGCTTGTTTTGAGTGGCTGAAGAAGTTGCTAGTAGAGGCTCCTATACTTACTCAACCCATCTCGGGTAAGGAGTTTGTCATGTATAGTGATGCTTTGGGTGTCAGTCTTGGCTATGTTTTGATGCAAGAAGGTAAGGTTATGGCTTATGCTTCTCGTCAGTTAAAGCCACATGAGAGAAATTATCCGATGCACGATTTGGAGTTAGTGGCTGTGATCTTTGCTCTGAAGATTTGGTGCCATTATCTGTATGGGGAAAAGTGTAGGATCTTTACGGACCATTAGAGTTTGAAGTATTTCCTCACGCAAAAGGAGTTGAACATGAGATAGCGCCGTTGGCTTGAGTTCTTTAAGGACTACGACTGCATATTGGATTACTATCTAGGTAAGGCCAATGTAGTCGCTGATGCTTTAAGTCGGAAGTCGGTTTCAGCTTTGTTCCTGAGACGGTTGAGATGGAGGTTTAATTTAGATGGAGCTTTGATTGCTCAGTTGAGAGTGAAGCCTACCTTGAGACAGAGGATTGTGGATGCTCAGAGGGATAATGAGAGGCTACAGCGAATTGTGCAAGAGGTTAGATCGGGCAAGCAGTCAAATTTCTCAGTTCTGGATGCAGTGTTGATGTATAAAAATCGCTTGTGTGTACCTGAGGATGAAGAGTTGAGGAAATAGCTGTTGAGTGAGGCGCATAGTACGGCCTTTACTGTGCACCCTATCAGTGAGAAGATGTATCGGGACATGAAGCAGTTCTATTGGTGGTCCGGTATGAAGAGGGATATTGTGGATTTTGTGTCCAAGTGCTTAACATGTCAGCAGGTAAAGGCCGAGCATCAAGTTCCTTCGGGATTGCTTACGCCTTTATCCATTCCTGAGTGGAAGTGGGATGATACAGCCATGGACTTTGTATCTGGTTTGCCTTTGACTCAGAGGAAGCATGATTCAGTTTGGGTGATAGTGGATCGACTTACGAAGTCAGTTCATTTCTTGTCAGTGAGAGTGGACTATCCGATGGATAGGTTGGCTAGTATCTATGTGGATGAGATAGTTCGGTTGCATGGAGTGCCGTTATCCATAGTATCAGATTAGGACCCAAGGTTCACTTTGAAGTTTTGGAAAGAGTTGCAGAGAGCTTTGGGTACCCAGTTAAACTTCAGTACGGCATTCCATCCTCAGATAGATGGTCAGTCAGAAAGGGTCATTTAGATTCTGGAGGATATGTTGAGAGCTTGTGCTTTGGATTTTCCAGGTAGTTGGGACAGATATGTGTCGCTTATGAAGTTTGCTTACAATAATAGTTATCAGTCGAGTATCGGTATGTCACCGTATGAGGCTTTGTATGGTCAGCAGTGTAGAACTCTGGTTTATTGGACCAAGCTATCCGAGCATTCAGTGATTGGACCAGAGTTGGTTAGGGATACTGAGGAGAAGATCAAAGTTGTGCAGCGGAATTTGAAAGTTGCTAAGGATCGACAAAAGTCTTATGCCAACTTGAAGAGGAAATATGTGCAGTTTGAGGTCGGGGATAAGGTTTTCCTTAAAGTTTCGCCTTGGAGGAAAGTGCTTCAGTTTGGAAAGAAAGGTAAGCTTAGTCCTCGCTTCATTGGTCTTATGAGATTTTGGCTAATGTTGGTCCGGTAGCCTATAGATTGGCTTTACCGATGGAGTTGGCGAAGTTGCACGATGTCTTCCATGTTTCGATTCTTCGTCAGTACAGATCGGATCCGTCACATGTTCTGTCAGTTTAGGATGTGCAAGTGCAACCGAATTTTTCTTATTATGAGGAAACGAGAGCCATCCTAGCTCAAGAAGTGAGATAGTTGAGGAGTAAGCAAATTCCATTGGTAAAAGTGTTATGGAACCATCTTGGAGTCGAGGAAGCGACTTGGGAACCAGAAGAGTCGATGAGAGCTTAGTATCCGCATTTGTTCAGTTCAGGTGAGAATTTTGAGGAAGAAATTCTTGTTAGTAGGGGAGAGTTGTCACACCCCATTTGCCCCCTAGTAGTATGAGCCCATTTGTGTGTGCATGCATAGTATGTGTTTGGCATGTCATACGGGCATTTTGGGTAAAAATGCATGTTTGTGGGTTTTGTTAGTATGAGGGTGCATGTATGGTAGTAGGATGTGAGTAAGTTGGGTTATGTTTGTGTGTGCATGAGCATACCATAGTAGGGTGTGTTTAAGTTGGGATGTCTTTGTGTGTGAGTGATGCATGTGTTTTGGGTGTGAGTGACCAAATCCCACTAATAGGGAAGTGACACTTGTCTAGGGTTAGGAAAAGAAAAAGAAGAAGAAAGAACAAGGGGAGAGGCAGAAATCATTCCCGTTTTCCCTTCTCACCCTTTGTTCTTCTTCCTTTTCTCTTCCCCTAAGAACCCTAGCTTGGATTCAAGGACTGCTAGTGGGAATTGATCATCTCCTTGTGTCTCTTGTGGTAAGTTTTCTGTATTCTTCATCTTGTTCTTCCTTGTCCTTCTTCTTCTTCATTTTCTGGGTTTGGAGTTTTGATCTAGGGTTTGGTTTTTGGTGTGTTATTGTTGGTTTGTTGGTTATTTGAGCCTCCCCATGACCCGAAAGGCAAAGAGAAGGCAGGGAGTAGTGGAACTAAGTGATTAGAGCTTCAGATTTTCAGGTTTGGGAATTTATGCATTTTTGTGTTCTTTATGTGTATAATTGTGGACGAGCGATCTGCTAGAAATTTGATGAACTTATGATGCATGTCGTTTAAATGAAATGAGTATTCGATGACGCAAGTTTTTATGCATGACTTTTGAGCTATGAGAACAGTTTGGGTTTTGTTGTGAATCATTTGTATTTTTTGGGTTTGAGTTGAACATGATGTGATTCTGTTCATTTGATCTGTGTGTGTATTTTATGGATTAAATTTGTATCTGTGCGTTTGTTTGAGGCGATGGTAGTGTCTAATCCGAGGTAAGTTGGTTTTGGGTTGGTTTTGAAGTTTTGAGCAAAGTTGGAGTTCATGATTGTGAGTTATTTGGATTTGCAAAACCTGTGTAACCAATTCCCGATCGAATGCCATCCGATCTGGAATTGGTATGAGCATGATTCATGCTCTTGGGTGAGAGCCAGGACACGCAACGTGCTCAGGAGCACGACCCGTGTCATGGCCAAGAGAAGGAACACGATTCGTGCTCCTTGGCACGAGTCGTGTCCCCTTTCCTCCCCGAACGTTCTGCTTTCTGATCCGACGGGTTCCTCTTCTTTTCGATCGGCATGAGTCGCATGCACCCTCGGTCGTCCTCACAATTGATTGTCTGATTGCCGGTCAAAAGGAAGAGATCCGATCGGAATTGCCGAAGCCTTCGTTCAGCTTGTGCAGATCGGGAGCCCTTGCTCCCTTCGCTAGGAGCATCAGCACGAGTAGTGCTCATCAAGCCGACCCGTGCTCTTACTCCCCTAGCGTGTGCTTCCATTCTGTCTGTACTTCAAAGTTGCTCTGTTTTGACTAAAGCAATTATGTGGTCTGCACTGTATATATTATTATTACTGTATGAATTATAGAATGCTTTTAAATGTATAATATTTGGATTTCCTCATGATAATTGGGTGTTATATCTTGGAAATGCTCTGTTTTATGCATGACCTGCTAGAGTCAAGTAAGTGGATAGTTAGGCATGCCTAATAGAGTCTTTAGCTGCAGCCTCAGTTTCGTTTGGACCCCAATCAGGTCCCCGTTTGGTTCCTCGTGAACCCCTCAGTATTTGGATCTTGTTTAAGGTCCCCTCAGTAAAATGTTTTGTAATTGATAAAATGAAATGGTTTTCAATTCGTACCCGTAAAGTACTATCAGTATTCGATTCGTACCCGTAAGGTACTGTTCGTATACTCGTTATCCACTATTGTGAGTCAGCAGGTGCTCTTTTTATTTTGCTCCGCTTTGATATGATTACAAGAATATGGTATTCCGATGCGTATAATGATAAGTATGAGAAATCAATTAAAGTGTAAATGAATGTGGATGTGAACTTCTAAATGCATGTCTTTATTATGCAAGTATGATTATATAGCTGATATCATTATCCGCATTTATCATATTGTATGTGTATTGCATTGACGACCATTGTGAATGGCCGTCCACTCTTTTGTTGTGTGTTCCCCACCAAGCGTTTATCGTTTAGCACGGTGTTTTATCCATGCAGGTGCGGAGGATGGTGTTCTTTTGGGAGAGTCGCCGCCAGTCAAGCCAACACAGAGGGATTAGTGTTAGGGCTTTATTTTTGATAGCATGTTGATTCTTTTGTATCGGAACTCTCTTTATACCATCATTTTGTAAAGCTTCCGCATTTATATACTTTTGGGATATGTAATTATTTTATTCTGACTTTTGATCAGAACATTTTTGTAATGAATTTTGCTATTGTAATGATTGATCATACTGATGCTTATGAAGTTTTAATTTCCCCGTAATAATGTATGTTTATTATTTACGAATGTATGCTTTGTATCTTTATCTGCTTGGTGACACATTCGGCTCATACGGCTTCTCACTCCTTGAGGATGGGTACGCCTACGTATGGGTAGGGGGTGTTACATTTTCGATCTCTTATAATAGTATCAGTATACAATTTTCAATTTGTGCATATAGAATTCTCATACGTAATATTATAAGATTCTTTTTCTAAAAATGAGTTACACATCTTTTAGATATATTAATTACATATCTTTTAAATATGTTAATCATATATTTTCTGGATATATTATGCATGAACTGAAAATTAACAACTAGGACTTGTTTTGTAAAACTATGTAATGTGTTATACGTTCACAAGAATGTACAAGTTAATCTACACATTTTTCATTTATTTTAAATGGAAAATTTATAAAAATTAATAATATAATTGTATATACAACAACTACTTGACAAACGTACCTTCATACCATATCATGAATAAGTTATCCATTCTCAAATTGTTTTCTTTAACCATTATTATTATTTCTCTTAATTATAAACCCCTTTTAGGGGTCAAAATTAATACTATGATAGTAATAATTATCATTTCTATAGTTATAATTTTATATTGATTCATTCACTTTAGGAAATGCAATATGTAACACCCCTTACTCGAACGTAGTAAACCACCACGACAAGCGAAGGATGCTACACGACAACTACAGAACTAAGCACGCTTATTTTACAAACAAAAAAATACAAAGGCAGAATTATAAAATTTCTTTTGTTACAAAATTAATCTCACGTTACTCACTAATCAAAAATTACATCTTACAGCTTACATACTACACTACTCATAAGAGTCACTACAAATACATGTTACCATTAGAAAAGTCAATATATATACTTTACAGTACATATTACAAAAACTACTCAAAAGCTCATACAGACTCGTTGGCCTTGACTGATGCGGGATTTCCTTGGCAAAGCAACTATCTTTGATACCTGCATGGATGAAACACCCATTGTAGACACCGGGTCCCGAGGTGGTCCAAGATCAGGATTACCCGATGATGAAACGAAAGACCAATTTTCGGCAAGAAAAGTGAGAATCGATTGTTTCCCTGTCGAAATTGTGCTTTTTTAGAAAAATAATTAAAAAAATATATTTTAGAAATTAAAAATTAAAATAGGGTAGAAAATATTAATTTTATGTCCTTAGAGCTTTTATTAAAAAAAAAAAAAGAAAGATCGCGAATGCCACCTGCGGCAGCGCGGGGGCGCCTGCGCGGCAGGCCGCCCCAGCGCGCAGGAAGGGGACCGCGCGCCCCCCTGCATGTGCGTAGCAGGGGCACCGCGCACACAGCAGGGCGCCGCGCGGCCAATTGGTCTTTGCCTATCCCTTTTTTTCGCTTTTTCAGTCTGTTTTTCAGACCGCTTTTATCGGTCTTCTTGCACCATTTTTTGTCAATTTTGATTAACTAAAAATAAAGGGTTTCTATCTCTTTCCTTTTTGATCCAAGGCCAAGAAAACAAATAGGGATTGAAGATTCATTTTATGAGGATGGCAGATTTTTACAAAAAAGATTCTTGGCTTTTCTCTCTAGATTTTTTCTACTCTCCAAGTGGCATTTTCTTCCTCTAAAAATTCTTCTTCAAAAAAATCTTTAAGTTTTTCTTCTCAAGTTTTAGCCTTTATTACTCTAAAACACTTAATCTTTGGTTTGATTTGAGCAAGAGAAATTAATTTTCTTAGCTTATTCATCCCACCAAAAATATTTTCTTGAACTAATTCATTTTAAAACACAGATTTTTATACTTTTTTCGAATATTATTATCATCAAAAATTGACAAGGGGAACGGATTGAGACATCCTATTTCCTATCTAAAAATTCTGAGAGTAAACATTCTTGAACTCGTTCTTATTTATTTTTTTTTGGATATTATTTATTGTTGTTAATATTATTTTTTCCATCATTATCATGTCTATTGTTTACTTTTAGCATTTTAATGTGTTAACATTACTATTAATACATTATTTGTTTGCTTTAATTTAATTTTTGTGTTCATTCACTATTATTGTCATTATTATTGTCGTTGTCATTATTTTTATTATTACTATTGTGTCATCATTAATATTATTATTACTATTATTATTGTGGTTATGATCTTTGTATTTACATTTATTATCATCATTATTATCATTTGTTGCTTATTGTTCTATATTATTATCATTGTTATTACTATTATTATCTTTATGCCATTAATTCATTGTTTGCTTATTATATATTTGATACTGTTTATTATTATTATTATTACATGCTTACCTCATGTGTATTATTACTATTGTTATTATTATTATTATTAAAGTGCATGCTTATTATCACTATTCTATCGCCATTATTATTATTATTATTATCATTATTTTTATTAGTACCATTAATCTATTACCATTATCATTATTATTATTATTATTATTATTATTATTATTATTATTATTATCATGGTTATTATTGTTATCATTGTTTCATTATTATTTGTTCGATTAGTTTTATTAGATCATTTACTAATGTTTCTGATGTTATTTTTGTCTGAGATTTATTTTGGGTGGCGTTGTGTGAGCTTTCCCGCGGCTCCCCTGTTGGGTCGCAGCACGTGGATGAGTCCTTCGGTTTGGTGAGATCCTTTCAACCCTCTATTTATGTGTTCTGTGCTTATCTGTAAATATTTATTTTATTTATGCACGCGTGGGATAAAAAATTACAAAAATATTTCTACAATTAATTCGGTCTTTTACTAACGAAATTGGGACCAATGTCCCTTGTTTTAGCCTAACAATAAAAAATATCATAATTAAAACGAAGAGTCATTTTTTCTCCAAAAATGGGATCACTCATCCCCATTTTCATCAAACAACCAAAACGACTTTGAGAACTCTCTTTAAATAAACGCGAAGGGACCAATGTTCCTAAACCTCCAAACAAGCACGAGGGAACCAATGTCCCTAAAATAATGTCCCGATGTATGTATGTCCATTTATTTTGATCTTGTGTGAGTATTTTAAATTTATGTTCATTTCCTTTTGGGCCCTTGTAATTAATTTTGGGGCAATTTTATTTATTTTTAGGGGATTGTATTCCGTCCCCATTCACATCTTCAATCTCCTCTTATTGGGGTTGTATTCCGCCACCTATCTTCCATGTAATTGCGTGCTTGCGTGTTTATTCGCTTTCTTTTATCGCTTTATTTACTGTTTTCTTTTACCGCTTTCGAATGCTTGAAATACGCTCTTACTTTGAATGCATTAATCGCGTGAGGTGAGAGATATAATTTTAAGAAGATTAAAAGCTCACTTATAATTAACCAAAGCATAAATAATAGTGAAGTTCCGAATACCATATCTCTGGTCTTGACCAATAGAGGTGAGAGACCCATTTTTCCCAATTGCTTGTGAATTGGGTAGCGACTCCATGATACCTCAAAGGTGCCTTTAGGCGTCATTAGACTACGTGGTTCTCCCCAATGTTCTATTGGGAGGGATACATCTATGATGTCTTATGGCGCCCATGATCAAAGACGCGAACCAGTCCCTCGAATCCTAAAGCGGATTTACCTCGAGGGCCCTTGTTGGGTTCGGCACGCGTCACAGTGGCGACTCCACTGGGGACTTTGTGTTTGAGACTTCGCTCCGAAAGTGCTTTGGTTAAAATTTATAATTTGGTTTTTGAAACTTAAAATTCTATCTCTTTTCGAAAATTACATCATATCATTTTAGAGCATTAGAATTACGCTAGTGGGTCCCCTATCTACCTCGGTGCGTTTCCGAAGCACGACCCTACTTTCACTCATTGTAGGGAAGTGTTAAGGATAATCACCAGCCCAAGCCTAGTACCTTTTGGTATATCAAATGGAGACCCGATCGGTCGTTACGCTCGTGATGAGCTAGACCCCTTGGCAGGGACCATGCTTGAGTAAACCTAAAGCAATACTACCTCGACCAAAGCTCATGTAATGGCAAATAGAAACTTCCACTAGGTGGTATGCTCCTTAATACGATGCTTGTGATGTGGGCCATCACGTATTAAACAAAATCAAGCAAAATAAGTGGTTCTTTATCAAAGGCTTTCATGCCCCGATGAGCTCACCTTAACTTGATTGAATTGTCCAAATACGTAATGGCCAAAACCCATACGAATGCGCATTAGATTAGGACCGTTATACTGCAGGCTTTTCGCCGTGCACTTCGCGCGTCCATCGGGTTCCCTGTTAACCCTTGGATAAAACCCACCTAGGAAAGAGACCACATTACCTCGCGTGCGGGAGGAATAAGGTTGGAAGGATCTATCCGCTTGCATGCGTTTGTCTATGCTGCACCAGCACGGCCATGCATTGCATCTCAATCATGCATCATCCTAATAAAGGTGTGTCTTGCAGCCATAATAGATTCGTCCAGGTGGTTTAGAGGTCCTGACGGTCGGTTGAGGAAGATTTCCCCAGAGCTAGTGTCAGATCAGAGTTCAGATTCATCAATAGAGACAAGAATGTCGGATCCATCAAGTGGTTCAGATGCAACCAAGGCGTTGATCGCCGAAGAAGTGGGGAAAAGGTTGGAGGAGTTTGAAGCCAGAATGATGGCAATGATGGGCGACCTTGCCACCACATTAGCACCACCTGCTGGATGACAGACTGCTGCCCCGATTTGGGAGCAAGAGGAACAAGGAGTGGTTAGAAAAGATCCCCCGGCGGCCGTTGAGCCGACTGTAGTTGAGCCAAGGGTATCGGTGCCTGCTGAGCGTAGGGAAGGCCCTAAGTCTGAAATTAATATGTGGGAGGAGCCAGAAGAGCTAGTGGTAGTGAAAGAGAAGTCGTCTAGGCTAGAGGAGGTGATGTGGAAGAAGATGGAAGAAATATTTGAAGCCATGTCGAAGATGTTGAAGGTAGGGGGAGGAATGAACCCCGAGGATAGAGAGCTAGACAGTGATGATCTGGTCCCGCAAAATTTTAAGATGCTCGACGTTCCTAAGTTCGACGGCACTTTCGACCCCACTGTGCACATAAAGCAGTACTCACTAGTAATGAAGGGTACTACCCTAACAAAGAGGCAGAAGGTCGAGTACTTTTGTCTGAGTTTAACTGGCCTAGCAGTGGATTGGTATCACGGGTTGGACCGAAGGATAAAGGAGGACTGAGAGTTACTGACAGAAGAATTTCTCAGACAGTACGACTGCAGTACAAGGATGGAGGTAACTTTAAAGGATCTGGAATTGTTGCAGCAAAAGGCAGGGGAGTCTTTTCACGAGTATCTGACTCGGTGGAGGAATAGAGTCATGGAAATGAAACGCAAACCTGACATCCCGGACCAAATTTGACTATTCATTCGGAATGCTAGCCCGTATTTGAGAGATGGACTAAAAATGAAGGGGTTAAGAGACTGGGAGTCTTTAAAAGACATCGCTATAGAGGCTGAGGGAGAGTACATCGCAGGAAAGGCGAGCAGTGAGGCTTATGCCAAGAGGGGTTATGCTAATTAGGGGGCAAATAAGTCGTCAAGTTCGAGCAGTGGTAATGGAAGTTGGAGGACGGCTGAAGTATCAGCAACAGGTGCGAGTCAGAGACACTTTTCGAATTTGGGTCGGCCTTTATCATGGGTATTAAAAAGATTGATGAAAGAGGAGAAGCTACAACCCCTACCACCTAGGCCAGGAAGAAACCAGGGACAGCCGGGGCATAAAGAGAATGAATATTGTGCTTTTCACCAACATACTGGGCATTTGATAGATAATTGTGTGAGGCTGAGGCACCAAATTCAGGATCTGATCGATAGTAAGCAAATCACTGATCCCGAAGGGAGAGAGAGCAAGAAGAAATTCGACTATAATGCTGTGCCACCACCTGTCTTAATGATTGGGTCAAGTCTGCCTGAATGGTATGTCTTGCAGAACTTGTACGGTAATGACTATATCGCTATCACTTGCCCTAAGATAAATGGAGGGGGGATTCCTATAGCGGTGATAGATCATCGGTCCACTAGCGAGAGTGGGGAGGAAGAGGAGGAAGGAAAACAAGGAGGGTCTGATCAAACATTGAAATTGGCCAATTCTTCACAATTGACTGAAGAGACCCAAGCCCTAATTGGCCGGGAGATAGATGAGAGATTCGAAGAGCTTGAAAAGAAGTTGTTATCCATGTTTAAAGAGAGAATGGATGCCTTAGCACTTATTTTTTAAGCCCAGCTTATAGCGATTGCTCCTAACCGAGTTGAGCCGACCATTGACTGGAGGACTCATACAATGACGACTGCAGTGCTTCCATCCCCTTCCGAGGCTAGAGGTAAAGAGCCATTCGATTCAACAGTTGGACAAGGGGATGTTGAGGTGACAGAAGCGCCAGCCATGAAAATGAATCAAAGGCACTTTTCTAAATTGGGCAGATCCTTATCTTGGGTTCTTAAGAGGTTGATGAAGGAAGGTAAATTACAGCCACTACCTGCTAAGCCCTACAGAAGCCAGGGACGGTCCAACCACAAGGCAAATCAGTATTGTGCCTTCCATCAGCAAACCGGTCATACCACAGACGATTGCAAGACCTTGAGACATGCCATCCAAGATTTGATCGATTCCAAATAGATCTCCGACCCAGAAAGGCAAAAGATGAAGAATGAGATAAATTAAGAGCCTGAGTAAGAAAAGAAGATGATTCCCGAGGAAGACAATGAACCGTTGGCCACGACATCTATGTCGGTGGGAGCAGAAAGGAAATAGCTATTTAGATGTTCTCTTTTTATTTCTGAACTATTTGACAATGACATTTTTAATCCTAGTTTTTATGGAATGAAATGAATGGTTTCCATTTACCTGTGATCTTTTCTTGTGATTTCACTATGCATAGTCATGACACATTCACATTTAATAATGGTTCAAATGATGCCATTTCATCTAATCTCAGAACTTTGGGGAACCCGAAGAAAATCTTGATAGCATCTGTTATGGCTCTTGAAGAGAGAGTAAAAGAGAGAAATAAAAAAAAAAGAAAAAATAAAATAAAATAAAAGTCTTTGCCTGGACCTATGAGGACATGCCAGAAGATAATTATGAAGCCGCCGAGCATGCTAGGCCAAACATATCCTAATCATTGACAAGTGACATAGAAGCTCAGAAGACTCAAGCTGAAATAGGCAGAAATGGTTGAAAGGGGAAACCGCAAGCAGAACCAGAACCAGAACCAAAGTCCTTACTGAAATATAACACCCAACTGGATTGAACAACGATGGTCCCAATGGTTAAAAAGAAAGACACGCGTATGTGTAAACTTTAGGATTCGAGCGAAGCTTGCTAAAAGAAAATTGGGGAGCAAAAACAAAAAAAAACAAAACAAAAAAAAAAACAAAAAAAAAAACAAAAAAAAAATAATAATTTAAATGAAAAAAAAGAAAAGAGAGAAGAAAGTGAGAATTGATAAGGGGGGCAAGGGAATGCTATTTGGGGGCAAGTTTTGCTCAAGTCCCGTTAGTCTACACGTATCTGCATTTTGCCACTGAAAAGGACCTAAAGACTGAACCACAAGCCACCCCATCGTTTCATCAATATAGAGGATGCGCAATGCGAGGGATATTCTTGTGTGGTTACTGCTCATGCCTGCCACTGAAAAGACCTGAAGACTAATCCACGAGCCATTCACCCAGCCCGTAAGTATAAAGGGTGTGCTGTACGAGAGATGAACTGATGACATACAGCTGAGATGCCAAATGACAAGAAGGTTATGGAGTAGACCCATTATGGGATCTGCAATTAGAACCCTTACAAGAGTCACAAGGCGAAAACATTACTGCTCGTTGAATCACGTCAAATCCTTATGGGGTAGTCATGGAAGCAACAACTACAGCAACTGAACACGTCAAGTGAAAATAAGCTTCGGGATTGGTACCATACCTATCAGAAAACACCTTATTCGTTCATTTGGGAGGAAAGTTAAAAAGCACCCGCCGAAAGAATAAGATTGGGTCTTCGGGCAAATAGCTCCGGGTATTCCAGATGGGCGAGGTAAATTCGGACCAACATATGAACACCCATTCGTTCTTGAAAAGTTATTATCCAAGGAAGCAACATCCCAACAGACAGCAAGGGAAGCAAATTCAATGCCGATGAAATGAAGGAAGGTCCACGGCAGAGGCTAAAAAATAAAAATAATAATAATAAAAAAAAAGACAGAAAATATTCAATCAAGAAAATCCGCGAGGGCTGATTGGAGACAGGAGTCTGATGCTTACAAGATCCACTCCGAGATTAGATGTAATTTTGCATTCTGAATCCATGTTAAATGGTGATCATGTATGGAGAAATCATGTTGAAATGCACACAGTCATTGCAAATACATAAGACGAAAGCAGTTTAACTCATCATTTTCTAGTTCTTTTATAAAAAGTAAAATCTAAGTGGCTACTCTACTCTTGCTCTCACCAACTAGATTCCTAAGCCGAGGGATCATATTATCTATTGCGGGGCTAAGTACCCTCCTCTTACATGCACTTATGGAGAGGGTGTAGTATGTGACCAGAGCGGTTCATTTGGCACACTCAAAGTTGTTTGCTTCCAGCATAAAATCAACGATTAGTACTATCGACCCTCTGCCACTCTCGCCATTAAGGCACTTCAGTCAACTCCTTCTGCTATCAACTGTGAAGCCAATTCTATAGCACCCTCATGATAGAAACCAAGCTCAGACAACCATGACCTAAGACGCAAACACACGCCGATTATACCTAAAAGACCTTTTACAACAACTATCTACCCTCTACCATTCTAGCCACTCAGGCACTTCACTCAACTCATCTTGCTACCCACTGTAAAGCCAATCCTACAGCACCTCCCCGATAAAGAACCAAGCTCATACAACCATAATCTGAGACATAAGCACATGTCAATCATACCCGAAAGATCTTTCGCAATGACTCCAACCTCCAAAAAAAAAAAGGCCGTTAGAGATGAAAACCGTGACTGGTGCTCTAAGCAAAAGTTAGGCCAAAGGGCAGGGTGAAAACCTGGGAACAGGCGGTCTTTCCTATAAAAAAATAAAATAAATAAAAGCCGCTGGATTGGGTTGGGTCCATTCCAGGCAAAAAAAAAATAAGGCACAGGGTTATGTGAAAATCCGGCAAGGACGCATTTCCCGCTAAGAAAATCCACTGTGAAAATCCACGAGGGACGCACTACCTTCAAAATAATGACTACAAGTATCAGAAGAGAACCTCATAATCCCACAGAGGCATGAGACTCAAAATCAATCCCAGAGGGCATCGATCCTGCGGCGTGTTACGACCAAACCGGCAGTCGCCTCCAAATCCACACAGATGAATTCTAATCCTGCATTGTTGCATATACATGCATCTCACATCATGCATACAACTTTTCGTGTATACTTCTGTACATATAATTTTGCAGAAAATATCTAAATGAACACCCAGCTCAGGAGAGCAATCCAGAAGGACATCCTGCACTTTTTGTAGCCTTGTCAGCGGCTCGGTGCATTCCTCTGCAGAGGATATCTCTTGCGCTTTTTGTAGCCTTGTCAGCGGCTCGGTGTATTCCTCTGCGGAGGATATCTCTTGCGCTTTTTGTAGCCTTGTCAGCGGCTCAGTGCATGCCTTTGCGGAGGACATCCCTTGAGCTTTTCGTAGCCTTGTCAGCGGCTCGGTGCATTCCTCTGCGGAGGACATCTCTTGCGCTTTTATAGCCTTATCAGCGGCTCGGTGCAGTCCTCTGTGGAGGATATTTCCTGCACTTTTTATAGCCTTGTCAGCGGCTCGGTGCAATCCTCTGCGGAGCATATTTCCTGCACTTTTTGTAGCCTTGTCAGCGGCTCGGTGCAATTCTCTGCGGAGGATATTTCCTGCACTTTTTGTAGCCTCATCAGCGGCTCGGTTCAGTTCTCTTTCTTGCACTTTTTGTAGCCTTTTCAGCGGCTCGGTGCAATCCTCTACGGAGGATATATCTCGCGTTTTGTAAGTCTGGAGTAGGCTCGGCGCACCACCACCAGTTTAGAAGAGCAATTTTGCACTTTGTAAGTCTGGAGCAGACTCGGTGCAGCACAGAAGGGAAATCCTCGCATTTTGTAAGTCTGGAGCAGGCTCGGCGGATCACCCAGAAGGATGAAAAGCATCCCTCAGTCTATACAACGACTTAAGGAAATGATTTCACTAGCAATCCGGGAAGACAGCTGCCTCAGGTACGCGCTTCTTTCCTTTCTTTTTTGAATTTTAGCTCACTTAGGCACCTAGGTTCTAAGTTCTCCAAAATTGAGGGCAACTGTAGACACCGGGTCCCGAGGCGGTCCAAGATCAGGATTACCCGATGATTAAACGAAAGACCGATTTTTGGTAAGAAAAGTGAGAATCGATTGTTTCCCTGTCGAAATTGTGCTTTTTTAGAAAAATAATTAAAAATATATATTTTAGAAATTAAAAATTAAAATAGGGTAGAAAATATTAATTTTGTGTCCTTAGAGCTTTTTTTAAAAAAAAAAGAAATATCGTGAATGCCACATGCGGCAGCGCGGGGGCGCCTGCGCGCGTGCAGGAAGGGGGACCGCGCGCCACCCTGCGCATGCGCAGCAGGCTGCCGCGCGCGGTGCCCCCCTCCGCGCGATCAGTTGGTCTTCGCCTGTCCCTTTTTTCCGCTTTTTCAGTTTGCTTTTCAGACCGCTTTTACCGGTCTTCTTGCACCATTTTTTGTCAATTTTGATTAACTAAAAATAAAGGGTTTCTGTCTCTTTCCTTTTTGATCCAAGGCCAAGAAAACAAATAGGGATTGAAGATTCATTTTATGAGGACGACAGATTTTTACAAAAAAAGATTCTTGGCATTTCTCTCTAGATTTTTTCTACTCTCCGGGAGGCATTTTCTTCCTCTAAAAATTCTTCTTCAAAAAATCTTTAAGTTTTTCTTCTCAAGTTTTAGCCTTTATTACTCTAAAACACTTAATCTTGGGTTTGATTTGAGCAAGAGAAATTAATTTTCTTAGCTTATTCATCCCACCAAAAATATTTTCTTGAACTAATTCATTTTAAAACACAGATTTTTATACTTTTTTTGAATATTATTATCATCAAAAATTGACAAGGGGAACGGATTGAGACATCTTATTTCCTATCTCAAAATTTTGAGGGTAAATATTCTTGGACTCGTTCTCATTTATTTTTTTTGTATATTATTTATTGTTGTTAATATTATTTTTTCCATTATTATCATGTCTCACTACAAGAAAATTAAGAAATAGCAACGGAAAATAGCAACGGAATTTGCTAATTTTCCGTTGCTAATAAAAATTAGCAACGGAACTTTCCGTTGCAATTTCGGTCGACGCTAAATTTAGCAACTGAAATGTTTTCTGTTGCTAAAAATAGCAACGGAAATAATATTCCGTTGCTAAAAATATCAGCGGAATTGAGTTTCCGTTGCTAAAAATAGCAACGGAATTCAATTTTCGTTGCTAATAATAGCAACGGAATTAGTTTTCCGTTGCTATTTCAGCAACGGAAATTCAATTCCATTGCTATTTTCCGTATTTTATTATTATAATTATAATTTCTGTAGCAAGGGAATAGTTTTTCGTTGCTAACTTTTAGCAACGGAATAGATTTTCCGTTGCTATTTTCAACAGTATAGGAATTATATTTGTAAATAAATATAGTGCAATTAGCAACGGAAATGGTATTCCGTTGCTAAAAATAGCAAGGGAAATGTATTTCCGTTGCTATTTTTAGCAACGGAATATAATTTTCGTTGCTAAAAATAGCAACGGAAAGATATTTCCCTTGCTATTTTTAGCAACGGAATAACATTTCCGTTGCTATTTACAACAAGTGAAAAAAATTATTTGTGAAATTTATATAATTCAAATCCTGTATATATTAATAATGTATGCTTATAATCTCATATAAAAATTGTAATACACAATAATTAAAATCCTGAAAATATATTATAATATTATAAAATAAAAATCCAAAAAAATATCACAAAATTAAATTCAGTATAATATCATTGTAAAGTAAAAAAACTAGTAAAACTGTCACAAACAAAATATAAATTCAATACAAATGACATTAAAAATACTACATAGGTGGAGGTGGAGGTGGAGGTGAAGGAGACCGATCTGACTGCGGAGCATGATGTGTTTCCAAATCTTCAACCCGATTCTTTAACGCAGTTAAAGAATCCATCAACATAGCAACTGGGGTCTCTAACTGAACAACTCTCTGAGAAGACTCACACCGCTTACTACATGCAGGAATGGATGATGTAGAGGACTTTGAATGGCAAGTGTTTGCAATTGACCCTAAACCAAAAATCCTCCCACGATTATTCTTACCACCAACTGCATCAAGAAATATACGACTCTCATCAACACTTTCAGAGTTCTGCCGCTGTTGAGTGAGAGTATCTTGTAGTTGATCCTGCCATTACAATAATTACAATTAATTAGCTCTAATTTTTTAAAATAATTAATACTGATGTATAAAATTTACATACATTGAGTTGTCTGCGACAGGTATTGACGAATGTCTGCCCATCGTGCTTCTTTGTGTGAGTATGCATAAATAATTCAGGATATGTAGGCTGCCTACCCAAAGACTTTGCCTGCATAAGAAGCAATTTAAGAAACATGTTGGCTGAGCATGTTAAAAACAATTATTGAAATATATTCCGCATAGTTAATACTGCTACAACATTATATAACTAAATTCACATAATATTCCAAGTAAGCATATGGCTGAAACTAAACTACTTATTAATCAGTATTTGAACAAATAGACCAAACTAGTACAAATGAAAAATGTAATCCTTGTATAAAATAAGTGTTCCAAATACTGATTAATTAACAGTATTTTGAAAATTTACAAACCTAACAACCTAACAACCGAGGAGGAGGAGAAGAACTAGAGATATTCCTGCTTCATGATATATGGAATTAAGCTTGTAGAGAGATCTAGCCTTTCACTCTCACCCAATCCAAAACTCATACATGGTTATTTGATATCATTTTGGAGGATCTAAGAAAAAGCCATGGACGAGAGGCAAGTCATTGTCAATTTTGTTAGAGGTTATATAATTTAATTGATGTGGCTACATACCCAAATTTTTAGGTCAATTATAAGATAGCTACATTAATTATTCTTCATAATTGATGAATTGGGTGCTTCCAAAAGATAAAATCAATGCGTACAGTGCACAAGCATGGAAGAAATTTTAGCAAAAAGGAAGCCTTAAAGTAAGAGGTATGTTATCATATTTTTTCTCCCAGAGAAGTATGTTATCAAATACAAAAACAAAAATAAAGACAACTTAGTAGCTGCTGCTAACGGCTGACATTACTATCCTGCAAGTGGCAAATGCTTATTTCATTATACAAACTTATCACGAAGGCACCCAATCATGATTCCTGATTGCTATGTTGTTTCATTTATTAAATTATGATCAATGTATGTTTTGTACAAAAACTCATCTGCCACCTACACAAAATAAGATACATTATATTGGCCCATGTACATGGTAGCATCATCTCATATTCTTTCTTATAATAGCTAAACTGCTGCTTGATCCAATAATTGTTCAATTTATATAGCAGCAATGATTAGTTCCAACAATAACACCACAAACAATTTCAGAGAACCATATTCAATGCATGCTAGGACAGGAAACCATTTTAATCATATTGAAAAAGCCAAGGATAACCAGCCAAAGCAAGGTCAACTGAATTAATTATTGCAAAAATATTACCATACCAGCTGAACAACTACAAAAATGAAAGCATGGTCTCTGGCAACAAAATCAAAGAGGTCAAACTATTATGTATAAATTTCGGCATTACGACAGCTTGTAAAATGTACTACTCAAACCTGCAAATAGAAATTTCCACGGCCCCGGCAAGGGCACGGCAATATATTCATCCTATATCCATACATTTCCCAAACGCCGATCATCATACAGCCATAAAATATACAATACTTATTTTACTTGTAAATTGTGATTAAAATGTGAAGACATCTCAAACAAATTACCTTCAGAATGAAAAAAAGGAATTGGTCCAATATAAGGAGAAATTTAACTCCAAAATAGTAAACTCAACACAGCACCCTCCTCCTCTTTGTTGCTACTGCAGTGAATTGAATTTACCAAAAGAAGTCAGATTTCTCAGCATGTTATACTTTAGATAAAATCAAGCTAAAGCATGGCATAAAATTATGTTGTATCATGGTACGTGGCACTCAACCATGATAACCGAGTTATCCTTTGGAAACCAGTAGCCCGTAGGTCGAATCGTTTCAGCCTATATACCTTGATACAACAGGGGCACAAACAAAATGCAAGCTACAGTGATAAATGCAACAAAAATAGATATGGAAGTTATCAATGTGTATGTAGTAATCAAGAATTGTGCTAAAATATCATTATCAAATAAGATACGAAAATAAGAGGCAAAAAACATAAAAACAGTCAAGTTATCAATGTGTACAAGCTAAGTTACATCAGAGCAGGCAGATATAAGATATAATAGTAGAATTAAATGGATAAAGATACATGACCTTAGCGAGTGAAATCCAATGACAAAAGCCAGCTTCCACCAAACCCCCTCCACGTAGAGATAGAATCAAAAACAGCTTCCACCAAAATTATAATTAGAAATATTTAGCTATTCACGCATGCAATAGGCATCTTACATCATATAATCTATCTCACAATTGCTTTTGTACTAGTTTCTAATACCAATTATCTCATTTATTAATATAAGATATAACCAAGCGAGAGGTAATCACAACATAGCATTAATAAATAAATGGTGAGCTCATAATTAATGATGAGTTTATATATACAGAAAATATTCCTAATATACATGGATTTCAAGGCATACTCCTAACATAAATACGTAAGATGATGAATTAGTTTGATTAGCTATAAATTTGAGATCAGCATCGAGTTGAAGAAAATAAATTTAGACTTAAATTATGTATACATGTTTATTTAATCAAGATGAAGACATATAAATCATGTACAAATCTAATTAAGAACATAAATTTTTCATTTACTAGGCCATATCAGACAAATCATGTGTCATGTAGTAAAAACCCATGTAAAATAAGCTCAAAACTCTTTTTCAAAACAGGGCAGGAGAGGCCTCACTATTGCGCTCGTGACAAGAAGTTGCGCTTGCGACAGTGAGAGGAAGAGAAGCCAGTCACGAGTCACACATGCTGTGGCGACTCGTGACGCTAGTGCCTCCTGCCTCACAGGAAAGGGACGGTCACGAGTCGTGATCCTCCCTTACGACTCGTGACGCCAACGTTTCGCAGGAAGAGGAGGTCACGAGTCGTGATCCTCAATCACGACTCGTGATGCTAACGCATCCTGCCTCACAAAAAAGAGGCGGTCACGAGTCGTGATCCTCCCTCACGACTCGTGACTGCCAAGGGAAGAGGGTAACTAGTCGTGATCCTCACTCACGACTAGTGACCTTCCCACCTCATAACTGCAGAGCAGTAATCCCGCTAGAAGGAGAAGAGCCGGTTCTATCGCGCTCGCGACAGAATCGATTCTCCTTAATCTCCAGAAACGCAAAACCAGGATTTGAAGGAAAATCAAAACCCATCTTCACCCAAACCCATATGTCATGCAATTTCTTGTAAAAGCTTACCTTTTTGGCCTCCAAATCACGTTCACAATCATAATCACACAAATCACACATCAAACCAACATTTACAGAGATTCCAAAAACCCATAAATTCATCTCACATTCATGTATATACACTCTAATCAACATGCAAACCACTGTAACTATCTCATCACAAGTCATGTACACAAATTAATTATACTCATGCATTTTCATATACCAAAACACACAAATAATAGAAACATTTGAACTCAAAACAGGATCCAAAATAAGAATGGACGGAGCACTCTCAAACAACTCCCAAACCTGGTAATGGAGCTTCAAAAATCCACTGGCTTCAAGATCCAATCTTTCCTTTTCCTTTATCCTTTCTTCTTTCTTCAGATTCTTGCACAAACCCAATCAAAACCAAAGCTTAGTTAACCCATGCAAATAACCACATAACCCATATCCAACCCGTGAGAAGGAAAAGAAGAAGAAAACCCAAAGTACTTGCAGCTACTTACCTCTTGGAACCCTTCGAAACTCAAAACCCTAGCTCAAAGATCAAATGACAGCACATACAAAGGAAGAGAGCAGAAATGGAGAAGAGAAAGAGAGCAAGTTCACGTGAGAGGAAAGGGAGAGGGCAAAACCAGATAGCTTCCATGGAAAGCTAAGATTTTCAGCCATCCCTCTCTCTACTCCTTTCAAATCCCTATTAATGCACTCACCAACCAAAGCCACTTGTCACTCTACTATTGGACCTCACTTTCTTCCTTTGACTTTCTTGCTATTTTTGTCTTTTAGCCACTTACTCAAATACCATAATACTCTCTACTAACTCCTATAATTCCTAACATATATCCCATTTTTTTTGTCAATTACTAAAATACCCTTTAATAATCCAATTACACGTACAATTTCTACTAGGCCATATTTGGGATGTGACACGTATGGGTTTTTACCATCATATATTTGGATACTTCGATTAAATTAAGGTGAATCTATTGGGGCATGAAAGCCTTTGATAAAAGACCACTTAATTTGCTTGACTTTGTTTAATACACAATACCCCACATCACAAGCACCGTATTAAGGATCATTTCACCTAATAGAAGTTTCTATTTGCGATTATATGAGCTTTGGTTAAGGTAGTGATATTTTAGTTCTACCAAAGCATGGTCCCTGCCATTAGGTCTAGCTCATCACGAGCGTGATGACCGATCGGGTTTCCATTTGATATACCATTAATGGTACGAGGATTAGGTTGGTGATTATCCTTAACACTTCGCTACAATGAGTGAAAGTAGGGTCGTGCTTCGGGAATGCACCGGGGTAGATAGGGGACCAACTAACATAGTTCTAAGGCCCTAAAATGATGCAATGCAATTTTTAAAAAGAGATAAAATTTTAAATTTTAAAAACTCAATTATACATTTTAACCAAAATACTTTCAGAGCAAAGTCTCAAACAAGTCCCCAGTGGAGTCGCCACTGTGACGCATGCCGAACCTAGTAAAGGCTCTCATTTAACCCGCTTTTTGGATTCGAGGGATTCGTTTGCGTCTTTTGGATCTTGGGTGCCGTGAGACATCTTGGATGCCTCCTTCCCAATAGAACATTGGAAAGGATCATCTAGCCTCACGGCACCTTTAGGCACCTTTGAGGTATTTTGGAGTCGCCACCCAATTTAAAAGAAATTGGGAAAGGTCTCTAACCTCTTATTAGTCTAGACCAAAGATTGGTGTTCGGAACTTCACTCTTATTTATGCTTTGGTTAATTATAAATGAGTTTTTAAATTCATAAAATTCTATCTCTCCTCTCACACGATTAATGCATTTAAATTAAAGGCGCATTACAAGCATCAAGAAAGCGATAAATAAAAGAATGTAAAGAAAGCAGTAAAATAAAGCGGTAAACACGCCAAGCACACAATTACAAGGAAAATTAGGGCGGAATACAACCCCCTTAAAAGGAGGTAAAAAGGTAAATTAGGACGGAATACAATCCCAAATGAAAATTAAATAATGTTGCCCCAAAATTAATTACAAGGGCCCAAAAGGATATACATAAATCTAAAGAATCAAACAAAATCAACCATGAGAAAGACATACATAAATCGGGACATTTGTTTGGTTTAGGAACATTGGTTCCTTCGCACTTGCTTGAAGGTTTAGGAACATTGGTTCCTTCGTGTTTATTTAAAGAAGGTTCGAAGAGTTGTTTTGATTGTTGGGTGAAAATCGGGTTGAGTGATCCCATTTTTTGAAAAATAACTCTTCGTTTTATTGTGATATTTTTCATTGCTTGGCTAAAATGAGGGACATTGGTCTCGATTTTATTAGTAAAAACCTAATTTAATTATAAAAATATTTTTGTGACTTTTTATCTCACGCATGCACAAATAAGATAACTATTTGCAAACAAACACAACAAAAGGTCGGGAAATAAGAAAGGTCTCGCCAAACCGACGTGATCCTCTACGCGTCGTGACCCATCCGGGAGGTCACGGGAATGCCCACGTAATGCAACTCAAAATAAATCTCAGACAGAAAATAATATTAAAAATATTAGTAATAATTCTAAAAAAAATTAATAAAGTAAAGACAGCATAAATATGGGACATATTTGTTTAGTATACAAATGATTTTCATGCAAAAGAAGTAAAATAAGTCATGTAAAACTCCAAAGTTAATGACAAAACAATAATAAAATTATAATAGCAATAATAACAATAGGATTATTATAGCAATAATAATAACATGATGAAGAAGTAATAATAATAATAATAATAATAATAATAATAATAATAATAATAATAATAATAATAATAAGAATAAGAATAAGAATAATAATGATAAGGAGAGCAACAGTGGGAAGACCATACAAGCAAATCTATTCACAATAATGATAATAATAATAATAATAATAATAATAATAATAATAATAATAAGAAACATAAACACAAACATCATAATAATAATAATAATAATAATAATAATAATAATAATAATAATAATAATAATAATAATAATAATAATAATAATAATAATAATAATAATAATAATGAAGAAGAAGAAGAAGAAGCCAACGGGAGTCACAAAAGAATCAAACTAAAACAAACAAATAATATATCAACAGTAATATTAATCACCTTAAAATGCTAAAAATAAATGATAGACATTGTAATAATAGCAAAAATAAAAATATTAACAATAATAAATGATGAACAAAAATAAATGAGAACGGTTCCAAAAAATCTTTTCCCTCAGAATTTTATAGATCGGAAAATAAGATGTCTTGATCCGTCCTCCTTGTCGATTTTATGGTAATAAACACAAAAATATTTGAGAAAAAAAGTTCAAGTTTTAAACAAATAAAACTCAAGAAACTATTTTTTTGGAGGGATAATACCAAGCAAAGGAAATTGATTCTCCTTGCTTGAAATAAATTTCCGAATGGAAAATATTTTGAAGAAGAAAGAAAAAAAAAAGAGGAAGCTAGACTTAAGAAAAAACTGAATATATTTTTTGGGTTTTTTGAAAATCTTCGGCTGCTCCAAGCTTGAGAGAAAACACAAGCTTTTCTTCCTTTGTAAAAATTGCAGCTCGTTTAGAAATAAAGACCAATCTTCCTTTTAATTTCTATCTTACCCAAAAATGGGAAGAAACCAAAAATCTTTTCATTTTTAGTTAATCGAGAATTGCATAAAAATGTGAAAGAAACGGAAAAATCAGAAAATGTAGAGAAGAAAACGACCGCGGCCAAAAATGGCTACGTGTGGGGGGCAGGCCGGGGCACGCGCTGCCTCGGCAGCGCTTGCGCGGTCGCACGCTGCCTCCGCAGCGCCCTCACTCGTAGCTCCTGCGCAGGCTCGACTCGCCCACGTGGCATGCGAACAAAAAAACAAACACTACAAGAAAACAATAAAATATCGACGGAACCATTTTCATCGTAAATAGCGGCAGAATTTAACTTTCGCCGCTATTTAGCGACGGAAATTTATTTCCGTCGCTAAATGCCGATGGATTATATTAGCCGCCGCTAATTGGCGACGGAAAACAAAATCCGTCGCTAAAAATGGCACCAATTTTTCCCACCAAATTTCACGATAGTATTTAGCGACGGTTGATTAAATCCGTCGCTAAAAATAGCACGGTTAGTTAAAACGACGGTCAATTAAAACCGTCGCTAAATAAAAAATAACATAAATATATTTTATTTAGCGACAGAATTTTTATTCCGTCGCTAATTTTTTTTAATTAGCGACGGAAGTCTAAACCGTCGCTAAAATTAGCGACGGATTGAATAAACCGTTGGTAATTTTAGCGACGGAGTAGAACCTTCCGTCGCTAAAAGTAAAATCCAGTTCTTAATCCCCTCCCTCCCCCGATCCCCACTCTCTCTGCTCCCTCTCCCCTCCCTCCCCTCGCCCCTCCAGTTTTTGCCCCCCTGCCCTCACGCCGCCGGCCACCGCCCCCTTGCTGCCGGTCCGCCCCTCCCCTCCGATCTCTGATCCGCTCCCCTCCGATCGCCGTCCCCTCCCCTCCTCCTCTTCCTTCCCTCTTCCCGCTCCGATCTTCCCCTTCTTTCCCTCCCTCCGCGTGCCGCCGCCGTTGTCCTCCCCTCCAATCCGCCTGCTGCCGGTCCTGGTCTCCTCCTCCTCCCTCCACTCCTCCTCCTCTCCTCCGGCGACAGGTACCTGCCATTCTTGGATTTTATTTTATTTTTTTTTAAATTAATTAAGTTAATATTGTTAATATTAATATTATTATTATTAATTCATTTATGTTAATATTATTTATGTTAATATTAATATTTTTGTTAATTTATTTATGTTAGTTAGGCATTGTTTATTTATGTTAATTTATTTATGTTAATATTAATATTGTTAATATTAATATTAATATTTTTCTGCTAAATTATTATTAAATTAAGTTAATATTATTATTCTTATTATTATTATTATTGTTATTATTATTATTAATTTATTTATGTTAATTAGGCATTGTTAATTTATGTTAATTTATTTATGTTAATAATAATATTGTTAATATTTTTAATAATAATTTTTCTGTTAAATTATTATTAAATTAAGTTAATATTATTATTATTATTGTTATTATTATTATTAATTTATTTATGTTAGTTAGGCATTGTTAATGTTAAATATTGTTTGAAGAAAATATAAATTTTTAATTAGTGTTAATTGGTGTTAGAATTAATTTTTAATTAGTGTAAATTTCACCCTTTAAAAGACCGTAATCTTATTATGGAAAGAGTAGATCCGCACATGAATTAAAATGATACAAACTTTGACGATTTGACCAAAAATCATATAAAATTAAGAAACTAATGCTAAAATAATAATTATTCAATCCTAAAAGCATCCGTTATATACGCCAGTCAATCCAATCTAATAATATGAGTTTATGATGGACCCTTCCTTTTATTTTTTTTTCTTTTTTTTGATTTTCTTCCTCCAAGGGACTTACCAATTATATATATATATATATATATATATATATATATATATATATATATATATATATATATATATATATATATATATATATATATATATATATATATATATATATATATATATATATATATATATATATATATATATATATATATATATTTCATCTTTAAAAGCATAATATAATGGAGTTCAGGCTCTAATTAAAAAAATATTTAAACTTTTAACAGTTCAAATTATAAGTAATTTTATATTTATAAAAAGAAAATATAATGAAATTCGAATTCGATTAATTTAAAAAATAATTAAACTTTTAATTATTTAAATTATATGTCATCCACGCATAGTTATATTTTTCGGATTTCTCTTTTTGACCATTTAATAGTTAATAATCACAATGTCATAAAACAATTATCCACCTGTCCATGTTTGACATTGACATATGCAAAAAAAAAATGCCATTATATGATAAAGAAGCTTCCAAATTCTAATGTCATTGTTTTAGGTTTCATTTTCAGTATTTTTAATTTATTGACTGTAATATGATAAATTTGTATTTTTTCCTGTTTTTAGCATAATAATCCGTATTACTTTTGTTTAAATGACTAGCATTACTGTCTAATATATTAAGTTTTTTTTTTTTAATTAGATTTTTATAATTCTATTTGAGATGTCTCCTTGTTCATGTAACAGTTTTGGAATTAATTATGAGTAATGTAGATAGATCTTGGATGTATAGACGAAAAATAAGTGATGGTTATATTAATCCTGAATTTGTGGAGGGGGTTCAGTTGTTTATTCAATATGCCAGTTCTCAACCTGCACATATGGACGGGGCTAAAATAAGATGTCCATGCAAAAAGTGCCAACACCTTAGTTATTTATCAGTCGATGAAGTGTATTTTCACTTGTTAAGAAAGGGATTTGTTCAAAATTATTTTTAGTGGACACGGCACGGAGAACCATCAATCTGTAGTACATTGATGGGAAATGTGGGTAATATGTCGACAACTGAGGGTGAATTTGAAAGAGAGGGGGAATTTGGAGCCGATGATGTAGGGGTGACTGATAATCCATACGTTCAAATGGTTTACGATGCAGCTGGCCATGATTTTAGGGAAAGTACACCAATGCTGGAAGAACCCAACGAAAATGCAATAAAATTTTATGACTTGCTAAATTCAGCAGATCAAGAGTTATGGCCAGGCTGCGATAACATAACTCAGTTATCTTCTATAGCTCGAATATTGAATATAAAATCGGAAGACCATATTTCGGATCGAAGTTTTGACCAAATTCTTGCTTGGTACAATGAATCATTGCCTCCTGACCATAAAATGGTTGATAATTTGTATAATGTGAAAAAACTGATCAGTGGTTTACATTTGCCAGTTGAGAAAATTGACTGTTGTCGGTTGGGTTGTATGTTGTTTTGGAGGGATGACATCAATTTACAAGAGTGCAAATTTTGTAATCAACCTAAGTACAAATCTAAAAGTGGTGGTAATCAGCAGAAATTGGTACCTTGGAAACGTATGTATTTTTTTCCATTGACTCCTAGGCTTCAAAGACTATATGCATCCGAAGTTACTGGATCTCACATGAGATGGCATGATGAGCACGAAAGTACAGGTGGAATAATGAGCCATCCATCTGATGCAGTTGCATGGAAACATTTCAATAACACCCATCCTGATTTTGCTGCTGATTCTCAAAATGTTAGGCTGTGTTTGAGCACTGACGGATTTCAACCTTTTGGTCAATCAGGGCAACAATATTCGTCATGGCCAATCATAATTACTCCATATAATTTGCCTCCATGGATATGTATGAATGAGGCATATATGTTCTTGACAGTTATTATTCCAGGACCTAGAAATCTGAAGCACATAATTGATTTATATTTGCAGCCGTTGATTTATGAGTTGCAACAGCTTTGGGATGTCGGTGTTGAAACATATGATGCATCACTTAAACAGAATTTCATGATGAAAGCGGCATTAATGTGGACGGTCAGTGACTTCCCTGCCTATGCTATGTTATCGGGTTGGAGCACGGTTGGAAAACTAGCATGTCCTTACTGTGGCAACGATTCAAATGCGTTTTATCTTCAACATGGGTGCAAAACTTCTTGGTTTTACAACCACAAGAAATTCCTTCCACCTAATCACCCGTTCCGACGGAACAAGAACAAATTTATTAAGAATAGAGTTGTTCTTGCTAGTCCTCCAGAGCTCAGAAGAAGTGAGCAAATTTTACAGGACATTGATGAGTTGGGTTTACTTAAGGTAACTGAACTTGATGCTGATGAAGTTAATGGAAGAATCAACAAAAACTTTGGTTGGAGGAAAAGAAGCATTTTTTGGGATTTGCCGTATTGGAAGACTAATTTGTTACAGCATAATCTAGATGTGATGCACATTGAAATTTTGTTTTTTTATAATGTGTTCAACACCATTATGAATATAGAAGGGAAGACCAAGGACAATGCAAAATCACGAGCAGATTTAAAGTTGTTGTGTAGAAGGCCTGAGTTAGATAAAGATTACTTAACCGGAAAATATCCCAAGGCATGCTACACTTTGGACAAAAAACAAAAGGAAGTATTGTGTGATTGGTTAAAAGGACTAAAGTTTCCGGATGGTTATGTCTCCAATTTGGCAAGGTGCGTCGACATGAAAAAGTACAAATTATTTGGTATGAAAATTTATGATTGTCACGTTTTTATGCAGAGGCTACTCCCAATAGCATTTCGAGAGTTATTGCAGACAAAAGTGTGGGAAGCTATAATAGAGCTAAGTATGTTCTTCAGAACATTAATGTCATGCGAGATAAATGCGGCAGATATGGCAAGATTGGAAATAGAAATTTCAATAATCCTGTGCAAACTTAAAGTAATTTTTCCTCCAAGTTTTTTCGATTGTATGGAGCATCTCCCCATGCATTTAGCACATGAGGCGAGACTCGTTGGTCCGGTTCAATATCGTTGGATGTATCCATTTGAGCGGTAACTTTCTATTACCTTCAATTGCAATTATATTATACCTTTGTATGCTAATTAATGGCATTAAAATATATCATGTAGGTATTTGTTTCACTTGAAGAAAAACGTAAAAAATAAAGCTAGAGTTAAAAGTTCGATATGTAATGCTTATTTGGTCGAAGAAGCAAGTACTTTTTGTTCCCATTATTTTGAGCTTCATATACACAGGAGACAGCGAAAAGTACCACGTAATGATGATGGCGGGGAATCAAGTAATCAGGATGGAAACAAATGCAATTGACAACAAGTACATCATTGATCTTGCAAAAGGACCTTTGCGATATGTTAAATCATTTCCGGTGTATTTCGTGAATGGATATAAATTTCATACACAGAGTCATGGTCATAACAAAGAAATGGTAAATAGTGGGGTTTGCATCCAAGGAGAGTTGATGGATTATTATGGGCAAATTGTTGATATAATTGAAGTCGAGTATCCCGCGTTGCCAATAAAACGTTGTGTATTATTCAAGTGCGAATGGTATGATCGAATTATTAATGTGGGAACAAAAATAAATACCAGATACAATTTAGTTAAAGTCAACCAGCGTAGAAGATTGAGGAACTTTGAACCATTTGTGTTGGCATTGCAAGTGGGCCAGGTATATTATGTCTCTTATCCAAGCGTAAAGCGAGACAGATCGGAATGGTTTGCAGCGTGCAAAGTAAAACCAAGAGGCATTTATGAAAGGAAAGGCGCCAGACAAAGTGAACGCTCTGAAAATAATGATGCATTTCAGGATGAAGAACTAGAAGTTCATGAAATCAATAACTCTCTGAATTTTGAAGATAACGAACCATTGAACTATGCAGACAATGTATTTGTTGACATTGATGGTGAGGATGATGAGGAAACTTTGGTTCGCGATGGATCTGATGACGAGCCAGAATTTTCCTCTTATACATCGAAAAATGAGGATGATTTGAATTACGATTTACAGCTTAGTGACGATAGCGAATAATTTGTTTATCTGCTTGCTTAACATGTGAGAACAATTAATATTGCACTGACTTGGATATTAATTTAATATGCTTATTACAATGTAATTATTTTCTATTATCTGACAATATGCATTTTCCTTATAATGTCAGGTTGAAAAATGTTTAAGCGAAAGAAGAGAATAGGGATTCCTCCACGTCTCAGGTTGCATGATGGCGATGATAGTACTGGTGATGGAGGATCCCCATCGCATGGGCTCAATGCCAGCTTTGAGGCTGTCGCATCACCGACCATCCCAACTGTTGCACGATCTACCATTCCTTCCACTGATTCCACTCCTGTGGCACACCCTGAATCTATGCCACCTTAGGGGTCAGGAATAGAACAAGCGGAAGAGCCTACGCCTGGCTCAATTGGAGTTGATGGAAGAATGTACATCAATATCATAGCTGAGGAGTAAGTGATTAATATTTCACTTCATTATGATTTTAATAACAATTATTACTTGTACTAACATTATTCACATTATTGTATCTTAGATTGAATCCTTCAGGAAAGTGCTCACTCATAATGACAACCTCTTTCAAAAACAGAATTGAATACGATGGGTTTGTCTGGAAGAATTTGTCAGAGGAAACAAAGAATTTTTATTTCGAAGAATTCAAGGTAAAAAATTTATGATATATTTTATTACATAATGAATTATATTTTACTCTTGCTTATAGTTTGTTTTTTGTTCTGTCTATCTCATAAGAAAAAATGTTATTGGGACCCTGCGTTTGACGAGATCATATATTCTGTGTGGGAGACTCGTGCGCGGGCACATTACAGAGATTTAGTCTGCTTGTTAAAGGATGGTGGTGTCCGACCTCGCTACATGACCGAAGATTTATGGGCACATTGGAGACAGTATTGGGCGATCCCTGAAGCCATTTCCATTTCAGAGCGGAATTCTAGTAACAGAAGGGGAGGAGCTGATGGACTCAGTTCATGCTCGCACACTGGAGGGTCGATGTCCCATGGGGAATATGCAGATAGACTTGTAAGTATTACAAAATATTACTGTTACCACTGTAATTAATGGTTAGAATGTCTAAAATTTATCTCATTACCATAGAGGAGGATGGGAATGTTACTTGTGTGAGGAGTTTGCATTGTTGTGGAATGTTGGATGGTAGCTGAATCTCGAAATTTGAAGTGTTTTTCTGTCTTTGTATACAGGAGGTATGCTCCAAATATAGGTGAAACTCTGCCGAAATTTTAGTAAAAACTTGTACGAATAGTCAATAAATTATAGTTCACCTTTAATTCTTTTTATATTTGCAGGGAGCATCGATGGGTCGACCGGCTACCCACGCTGAGGTATTCTTACACACCCACACCAGCAAGCATGATGGTCAAACGTTCGTCAATTCTCGGTCAAGGATTTTACATGTATGTCCAAATTACTATATTTTAAAAATTTTAAAGATTAGTTATTATTAATTGTTACTTATTGTAAAACATTTGTCCTACGATAGGAACAAGTTCAAGATGCAATTCAGCAACACTCACAGACTTCTGATCATGTTGATGCGAATCAGATCTATTATGAAGTGGCTGGTGGTAGAGACCAACGAGGACGGGTATTTGGCTTAGGTTATTTGGCCAAATCCTGTTACTCGCATTCCTCAAGTTCAAGTACTACCGCATCTAATAGATGGTCTGCATCCAGACAAGTACTTGAACTTCAGAATACTGTAAGTGAGCTGAGATCGAAATTGCAACAGTCACAGACTCGATGGCAAGACTCAGAGGTTTGATTGCAACAATCTCTCGACTACATATCTGAGCTACGCAATGAGATGGCAAATTTATCTGAGCTACGCAATGAGATGGCAAATTTGAAGGGTATGTTTGCCTCGTCCTCGCATCAGTCTGATCGTACTGTTCAGCCGCCGCCGCCAGCTTAGTTATCATTTTGTATTAGACATATATGGATATTATGTTGTTAAATAACTACTAACTTTATAATTAGCACAATTATTAAATTCGGCTATTATTGGATATTAAAATTTAGATATTATCTTCATTTTTCATTATTTTGCAATTAATTTTACAGGTTATATCTACAGGAAATACCTTTTTCGTCGGTAAATTTTCCCGACGGACAGCGAAATTCCATCTGGAATTTACCGACGAAAAACCATTTTCGTCGGGAAATTCCCGATGGAATTCTGGTGTCCGTCGGGAAAATTTACCGACGAAAATTGGTTTTTCGTCGAAAATTACCGACGGAAATACTTTTTTCGTCGGTAATTTTACCGACGGAACATTTTCCGTCGGTACATTTCCCTATGCCTAATTTACCGACGGAATCGTTTTCCGTCAGCATTTTTATTTCCCGACGGAAATTACATGTTTTTCGTCGGTAATTTCCATCGGGAAAACCCTATTTTCTTGTAGTGAAAATAAAAAAAAACAAAATAAAATAATATAAAATAGAAATAAAAATAAAAATAAAAATAAAAGTGAAAAGAAATAAAAAATAAGAGTAAAAATGCAAAATTTTTGAATTAAAATTTTTAGAGGAACCAAGGAGATTTTCGACAAGGAAAACATCATTATTGACATCTCTACTTGTGGCAAGTATCACTTTCATCATCGGGTAATTATGATATTGGACCGCCTCGAGACCCGGTGTTTACACTAATATTCAAGTGTCTACCTGAAATAATCGCCTATAAACTCCATACCTTGGCTGAGTTGACCGTGCTCGGGTTCCCTGCTTTAGCCAAGTATGAGCTGGACAAAACCCTGTGTAGATATAAGAGGGCCTGTGATGAGAGCATAGTGCTCTTCACCATATCATGATCATACGGCATCTCCGATTTAGTAATGGCCTCCAAGTATTGCCTGCGAATAACTCTCTCCGGGGTCAAGGCATCCACATCGGCTGGCAATCCTAGTTCATGGACGAAGGCCCTACGAGTAAGATTGAAATGGTGGCCCTAGACTCTAAACCGGATGACCCCCTCCTCGGTGTCAGGCCTCTAAAAGACCCCCTTAATGGAGTGTAGCTAAAAACTCCCTGGCTATCTTAGGGTATGTCCGGAATAATGGCCTCATGAACTCTGTCCACCTTGCAGCCTCCAGGAGTCTGTCAACCTCATCTAACATCCCCATCTGCTAGAGGAACGACCTAGAAATGTTTCTACTGGACTGGAACTAAGCCTGTACTAGCACCTCAAACTTCTCTCTCTGGTCCGGGGTCATCCACTTTGGAGCTTGGATCTCCGGGTGTCCCTATGGTTGGTTGCGTCTTGGAGGCATCCTGTAAAAAGTCAACAATTAGTTTGTTCGAATTCATTTGACATTATTAGGAGACTTAAATGAATCTTTGTCCCATTATTTATTATTTCTAAGTTTTGGCAACATTTCGGCTGGAATATGCCCTAACCAAAATTTTCGGCAGTATCCTAACAAGGATATGCCGAATCAAAGAAATAGGCAACATTCTGGCAAAAATGTGCCTCAAATTACTTGCACAAAATCACAATAAAGGACAAGCCTAGGCCCCAACAACCACACTTTCAATTTTCAAGTCACAAATTTTCAAATTATTATTAATGATTATTTGCTTTTGGAAAGCTAGCAGTATCTCGACTAAGATGTGCCTAAATAAAGAAAATTTTGGCAGCATCCCGGCTAGGATGCTTGCCACTCCCTGCATAGCAAGGGCAATAAAAAAAGATAGTCCTCGGGCCCTAATCACACAACAAAAGCCTTAGGCCCAGATGCACAATTACACAGGATTATTCGCATTTCGCAAATCAATATACATTTGGGTTCCCATTATGCATTTATTTATTTATTTTTCCCCTTTTTCTTTTTATTCTTTTTTTTTCTTACTATTTTGTGCTGACAGTTCTTTTCCTTCTTTTCTACAATACTAATATGAAATAATCTAACAAAAAAAATGACAAAAAAACGTGCAACATTTTGCCCTTATTTTGAAGCATGCATATTCAAGGTGCACTTAAGGCATAATTAAAGAAAGAAAATAAGGAGAAGATAAAAAGTTGGTGAAGCAACTAACCTATAAGTTGACAAAATAAACTGCAAAAAAATAAGACAAAAAATGGACCCACACGTGCGCGACCACTCGGGGAGCACTTAGGCGCAAACGGTGCACGAAACGAATTAAAAATGAGGGAGAAAAGGCCAAAAAATCAAGAGTAACCGTCGGTTTACGCAAGAAGAAAAAAAGAAAAAGAAAGTGACAGGTGAGGCAGTGGAAGGACCTTTTATAGTTTCACGTGACCGATAGGCTATCCATCGTTTTACTAAGCGACGGTCAATGCTTCAAGCCCATTGGTCATTCGAAACCTTTTTTTTTTTTTTTACGATACTCCCTGAATATATCGAGTTCTTGACTTTTTGACATCCATACTGCAAAAATAAGACCAATGTACAGAGATATATTTCTGTAGGTGACATGCGTGATACATGCAGGCAAAATGCAAAAAAGAAAGGGGGCCAAGTAATTTAGGGTTGAGCGACGGGTTGGTTGTGCCTCGCCCGATGCCCTTCGCTTGTCGCGCTTCTATAAGAGGACTTATTCTACTTGGATTTTGTGTTATCCTCCTTCTAGGCTTCTGATTAACGCTCTTTTCCCAGTATTTTTCTTCCTTCCCTTATTTTCCTTTATTATTTTTCCTTTGCTTATTATTTTTATGCTTTTCCCAGACCTTCTGAATATGTCTACGCCAGTCCTTAATAAAATTTGTCAAACCATGGATGACTCCCAGTCTTGGAAAAATCACGTTTTAGCTCCTTATTGTGTTATGAAATTCTTGTGAAGGGTCAAACTGAATAAAAACCTTTTGTTTGCTGGTGCCCGGTTCTAGGACCATCGATTCCATATTTTTAGATTCTCCCACCAAGAATTATGCCCCCTACATGAAGAGTTTGCTGCTATTGTTGGTTTGAGATTTTCTCCCGATATCCTTCCTTGCATTCCAAACTGCGGGCTGATTTGCACGAGAGATGTAGCGCAGACTCTGGGTGTTTCACCATTGATGGCTATCAGATTAGCGCCTCAAGATGTACTTTTTGCTTTGGAGCCACTAATTGAGGCACTGGATGACTTCCCCAATGTGCCTACCTACCGTTCCAACATTGTTTTGCTATTTTGCTTGTCCTGATATCTAAGAGGAGAGGCTAGCTGGTGACTATCGACTGTTCGGCATCGTAGAAGGTATGCGCCGTGGGTTAACCCATTTTCTTTTGATCCTTGTTGAGACTATTCTGGGTTTAGATGTTGTCTATGTCGACTCTTCTGCTTTCTTCACTGAAAGCCCTTTATTGCTCTAAGTATGTATCCGTTATTAATTTAAAGGCAGTGCATCGCTTCCAGATTTTCACACTATCTTTTTTTTTTTGTGAGAAATGCATCATTTCTAATTTTCACATATCCCTGTGCCTTATTCTTGTCTGGAACGGACCCAACTCGATCCAAGGGCTTTTTTTTTCTTGCATGAAACATAAGCACATTTTGTCTTCTTCTGCTTATTAGATATGGCTATAAGAGAAACTGAGATTGTTATCCGAGCCTCTTCCCCGAGTGATCAGCACTTACTTTTTGAGGCATTTCCTCCCTCGACAATGGTTGAATACCTTCGAGCCATCCGATGACGGTTTCGCTCGACTGTTGACCCTTACAGATGGCGATCTGTGCTTCATGTGTCTTTGGCTACCTCTTTCTTCCGTGACTCAAGATGGTCCTTTAGGATGCCTACCTTTATGCGGCGAGGCCACTATCTGTATCACTGCTTATTGTGCTCGAGAATTTGGAAGTCGCCAAGATGTTGTGAGATGCCCATTGTCATTTCAGGGTGGCATCTTACCTTCGACCTTTGTCACCCGGTACCAAGATCTTTAGGCTCGATTTCTTGTGAAGACAACCATACGACGAATTGAGGATTGTGAGTTTACTACCTCTCCTGCATACAAGAGAGGTGACTAGCCCTACGGTCAACAACAGAACTCATCGACTTAAGCATCTAAGTGGCGAGAGCAGTAAAAGATAGTTTGTTAGGTATCAATAATATTTTCATTTTTATACTAGAACTGAGTGGGATGAATCGAATTTTGATGTTTTGAATTTCATTATAATAATTACGTATATTCTTGAAATTATTTCATAACGCATAATCATTCTTTGATATGAATATCAAAATGCAAAAGCAACATATAATCTTGGGGTAAAACTCACTAGCATCAAAACTCCTGTTTCCAATCAACCCTCTAGAGTTTTTTTGATTGGATATTTTCTCTCAGCCCCTAATTTTTGCTCAGGGTGCCTTTTTTTTATTTTCACTCGGACAGGGCGCCCAAATTTAAAAAGGCCACCATTTTTTGAATTTCAACCCGCTGGACATTTATTCTCTTCTTTCGATTTTTTGGTTTTTAGCAGTGGAACCTCTTGGGTCTGTCGATATTTATCGATTATTTGAACTCATTTTCGTCACTGTCTGTTTGGATTGCCGCCCCTTTTGATAACAACTTTTTTAGCACAAATGAAACTTGTAATACCCTATACCCGTAAGTGGTACAGATACCGGATGTCACAGCACTACACTGATAAACACTACAATGCACTTAACTGATCAGTAGGATTTTTTTTCACAACAATCACAATTGTACATACACAACAATACAACAGTTGCATAAACACACAATTCAAATACTTATACCATACATTCTTACTTTCATCAATTGCGGTTGTATAAATGCTATACCAGTCCTTCTATCCTTGCTGTTGAATACTTTTTTCAGTCTTCACTATATCTTCAGCCACATCAAAATCTACCATAACCTGCGCCCAGTAACACTCTACGCGTTGAGCATTAAAAATGACCAGTGGTCGATACATATCCTAAATTTTCACAACCATATCTATATCTATATGCATGCACATACAAGTGTATTTCCTTAATCATACTATTTGAATATTAATTCTTTACTTAGGTCACTTAACGGTATATCCTTTGATTTTGTAACACCCCGATACCCCCGTTGGAAGGATACCGGAGCGCCACGTGACACTCACTCAATAACATACATACATCTCAGTGGAAGCATACAATAACAATAATAAAACATATATAAATGAATAAAATATAATATATATATATATATATATATATACAGATATATATATATACATACATACATATATATATATATATACATACATATATATATATATATATACACACACACATCATTGCAAAAATTACATAGAGATCCTTGAACATTTACATATACGGCTATACGAAAATACATTACATATACAAAATATAGGACGAGTACAAAAAAATTTTTAACTCCTAGTGGCCAACCCTGCAGATACGCGACTCGAACTGAACCAAAATCATGCCACCTACACGGGAAGAGAACTTGTGCTAAGCGATAACGCTTAGTGGGGAGGAACAAAAACAGAAAGAAACAATAATACAATACAGGAATACAGTAAGTCATCCAAATACAAATGCATACTCATACTGAAATACCTATTGTGGTAAATCGCGAGATATCATACATAACATACCGAAATCAAAATAGACATATCAAAGCATATTCATTAAATCAAGAAAATAAATAGGTAACTGGAATCACAACACGAATAAACACTGTCCCAAGTCACTCATCAAAACATATACACTACACTGAACATAACTTAACATCTCAGATAAAAAGCCTGAAACTCACTACCTGTGGATACAGGAACATTACACTACAGGGGATACTGCGAACAGTATCAATAATGAGAGACCGGAGCCTCAATCACACACTACACTGAGTTTTGTCAGTAGAAAGGGAGACCGAAGTCTCAAAACATTTTCACTACACTAAAAATGACCATCTCGGAGGTCGGCCGAAAGACCCAAATGTGGCCATCATAGACAGCTGCACTCATATATCCCTTTATAAGCATGCTTATCTATCCACTTCTATGACACTTCAGGCTCAACTCACTCACTCTAGACATAGCACTAGGCAAAACCAAAACCAAGAGTCATAACACTGGAATACAATACTCACTAAATATTCACTAGACAGTACTAAAAAGCACAAGTCAAAACACTAGCATAGCAATAATCACTAAGTCAAACCATATCAGAATTAAAATCAAAACACTATCACACCAATAATTATACACCACTAGAATAATAATACTGACATTGGAAATAAGCAAACAAACATACTCCATGCAATAGAGAAAAACGATGCAAAGAACCAAAAGAGATCATTTTCGAAAACAGGATGAAAAATAGGGCAGGAAGGAGAGGTTTTCTATCGCGACAAGGAGTCGTGCTCGCGACAGAAGCCCGAAGGACTGGACGTTACGGGAAAAGAGGCCGACATTTGCACGACTCGTGCTCATGTGCACGACTCGTGCTTAGGTGCACGGCACGTACTCATGTGCACGGTATGTGCTCATGAGCACGACTCGTGCTCTCGTGCACGTTTCGTGCACCTGTGCACGACTAGTGCACTCGAACACTACTCGTGCACTCTTCGCTCTCGACACCCAGAGCATACCGAATCCTGCTGGCTTTCAGGACTCGGAACAGAGCCAAACTGCACGACTCGTGCATAGCTGCAGATACCAACTTGGAATACCTGGTTCTACTGCGATCGAGACAAGCATCGCGCTCGCGATAGAATTGCATTATCCTCACTCCCAGCCAAAATTGTAGAAATTCAAAGTTCAAAATCCATTCAAAACCACTCAATCATTCAATATCACTTACCTCATCTCTCAAATGCATATAAACACATGCTCATGATCAAAATACACTCAATTCACACAAATTTAAACAATAATTTCAATTGCGAATCCAAAAATGCAAAACAAGAACATCAAAATCAGAACTTTCCCTAATTCATGCAATTTCACTACCAAAACTCACATACATTTAACTCAATCACTAACATGCATTGCTAACAAAATTACCCATACTAACTCATACATAAACTCATACAAAGCACTCAAAATTTCAGAAATCAAACACACACACACACACATGATCCAAAAGAGAAATAGGGCAAACAACTCCCTAACTTCCAAACCAAACATAACAAAAACAAAGCTCCCAAACCTCTTACAGTTCAAACCTAGCTGATCTTCAAGCGTGGACCTTCCTGTTTCCTTTATCCTTCTTCTTGCCACCAATAACTTGCACAAATAAACCCAGAAGTCACTTAACCAAAACCCTAACTTCCCAAAATCAAAAGCAAAACTAGAAGGAGAAGAAGATCAAAGCACATGCAAGTCCAAAACCAACTCTTACCTCTTGATATTGCTCCAAATCTCTACAAAACCACCCATAAACTTGCAAGAATGCTAGCCAAAGGAAAGACAAGAAGGCAAGGCAGAAAATGGAGAAGGAAAGAAGAAGAGGAGCCAAAGGAGAGAGGAGAATGGGAAAGCAAAATTTCCTGCGTTCTCTCTCCTTCATTTCCCTTTTCTTTCTTTTACTTTTAATGCCCACCAACCAAAACCACATGGCAAGCTCCTATTGGTCCTCACATAAAAATATCTCCAAATATCACATTAGATCCTTGGCTATTCTCCACTTAATCCTTGACAATTACCACCTGGTCACCAAAACAAAAATTATTTCTTTTCCAACTTTAATTATCTTTCAATTAGGTCCTCAATTAACTCCAATTCCACAAACCAAATTACCGAAATGCCCTTGAATGTCCACTCAAATCCGCAACTTCCAACTAGGCTCGATTTGGGTTGTTACAGATTTCATTTCTATAATTAGGCTTTAACACTTCCATTTCTATTATCACTACTGTTATTTTCTGTACTTATAATATTAACATTAGTATCGTTACATTCGGTCTATCGATTAATAATTAATCACATTAACAATTCTTGCTATACTTTATCTAATATTTTCTTTAGGTCTCTAACACATCCTTTACTCTTCTTTAATTACACTAACACTTTTTCGTTTTATATTTGCATTGATATTCTTCCACTTTATCTGATCTTTCACGGTGTTATTTAATTTCAATCAGTTGCAATTCGTATTATACTCTTAACTTGTTAACACTAGAACTCAATTTAGTGATTTATTTGGACACTTATTATTTATATCATTATTCTCTTATTTCTCTCTCAATGAATACTATTTCTATTATTAATGACATTATCATTAATCTTAGCATTTACACTAGTAATTCCATACTCATTAACTATAATATTAATTTTAACAATAACCTTGACAATTACATAAATCTAAATTTTACATTAATGTTATTGTTGTTGTTTTTATTATTAATACATAAATCCCTCTTCATTTACATTCCAGTATATAATTAACATTATAATGTATCCATTATTCTCTTTCATATTAACACTACCTTACTAATCACATTACAATTTATTACTATCACCTTTACATTTATTATTTCCCACTTTGTTTAATTAAATACTTTTATTATTTTAATTTAACAAATTATAGAATTAATTTCATCAATTTTCTTAAATTCTCATTCAATAATCATGCAATATAATTTCATCGAAGCCCTTCTAAGACTTTACTATAATCAAATTTCAGTTTAATCTCTCACATTTGCCACTATTATGAATTTACCCTTTTATTTCACATAATTATCATTATTATTATTCTTACAATTTCATTATTATTATTCTTACAATTTTATTATTCTTATATTTCAATTTATCAGTTACTAAATCTCTTATCTAATTTAGTTGTCATTACTTATATCGTTATTCTAAATTGTTGATTCCAATTGTCAAACTTTTACTTTTTACACTAAAACCTTAACATTTTCATTTGTATTCTTACAAATAATAGCATGTAGCTTTAACTTTCTTATTTCTTTAATACCATTAATACCTTTATTTCAGTTTTTTCATCATTACTATTCTTTTCTTACCGCTTACTTATACCAATGTTTATTATCTTTAATTTCTAATCCTTTAAGTTCATTTTACGTCAATTCCTTACTATCCCATTTACTACATTTGCTAAATGACCTATAATTGTCTAATTTACTATTTACTTAATTAAATTTCACCAGTATAACGGCTATATAGCTTGTCTATCCTCCTGCATTCAGACAATACCATAGCCCATCATGGGCACAACAATCCAATAATCAAAACTTAATCAATTCTTAATCTATTATCATAATATAACTTTCATTTAAGCCTTACTTACAAGTTACTATTAAGTTAATCATTTATTTATGTTTCAGAATTATCTTTATTTTTCCTTAATAACATTTTCTAAACTTCTTTTCATTATTAGCATTGCAATCTTAACAGTTAACAATTTTTTATTATTAACTTTTTCATAACACTTTCATTTACTTATCATTAATATTATCATTTTCTATATCTAAAATTATATAACTATTACTTATTCTTTTGTCTCTAAGAAGTTTGTTGTATTATCACCATGTCCTAACATTTATGTTTTATCGCTATTCATTTTATTATTTAATATTATTCTAATATACTTATTTATATCATACTTTAAAAGTATTAAAATCCTATATTTTACTTTTATGTAGTTAAATCCTTATATACATTAGTTATATGAATTATATCATTTTAATAATTTTTACTGATTTATTAATTTCAATTTATTCCTTTAACTTATCTCTACACATCCACTAATTGTCATTATCACTAAGCTATTTTTCATCTCATTTAGTTCATTCCTTTAATATAAATAATTTATATTTAATACTTACATTTTTCTTTCATGCTTAATTACCTTTTTAAACCCTTCACTGGTATACATTACTATACGATTTTCATTCTTCATTGATAATTACACTTGTTAATTTAAATTCCTATTAAATTATACTTTTGATCTTGTTGTTACAATTACAATATCGCCCTTCAAAACTATTATTTACAATAATGCTATCAATTAACTTTACCTTCGTATTTAATTCATTATTTGACTTAACAATTACCATTTAGTCCTTAAAGTATCATTTTCATGCCAAATTTTATTTCAATTCTTGTACAATAATCAAATTAATTATTTTACCAATTCATTTTATGTTTTCTCTTATATTGCCTTATTAACTATTAAAATTAACATTTTTACCATGCAAATTTTCATTTAATTCTTACAATATTATTCTCATGTCCAATTACACTTTAATCTATTTGTTTTTTCAATTAATCCATTTCCATTCCATTTCTCTTACTAAAACACATTACTCATTTTATTTCATTTCATTGATTTTGCCCCCTCTATCAATCCAGTAGAAATCTCCAAACCGAATACACGGAACGTGGACCCCAAAGGTCCAATACACTATAGAGTGACCTCGAAGGATCACTTAAACACTTTCACTGCAATTCACTGTACACTTTTTCAGTTTTACACTTTAGTAGACCGTCATTGGCCTATTGATGCGAGTCGTCATGACTCGCTACCACGGTATAGGTGTTCCTATGGCTAGCCAAGTATATCTTGAGCTAGATTTGACCACCAGACCACTACTAAAGGCAAAGTATACTTTTTCATTCAGTATTTATTCGGTAATTCACCATGAAAAATACTTAACTTACATTCCATTCGTATCATTAATTCATTAGAATATCATTCAACCAATAAAACATTTTCACTTCCATTTCCACCAATTCAATTCAAAACTCTTCACTATTAAATACTAACAAAAATACAATATTTCATTTCCATTCAAATTATTTATGTTCGCAATTAAATTAATAATTTACATAAAGATTCTCTATACTTCATTAGTATATCATTTGGCTAACTTTTTTTTCTTTTCCTATTCATTTCAATTTTCATGTTATCAATTATTTATTTTTCACTTATTTACGCTATCATTTTATCTTAAATACACATATTCAATACTATACGTATTGGACATAACATATGTCTACATTAAAGTATATCCAATTAAATTCTAAAGTTTTCCTTTGAATTACTATAAAATCAATTTTTTACTTCAATATTCATTTTAAAAATGTTATAATCATTAAACTATTAAATTAATCCATTAATTATCTAATTATTCCATTAGGATAACATACTTTATCTTTCCTTTGTATTCTTTTCCTTCCAATTCACTTTAGTTCTAATTATTATTTAGGTTTATCTATATTTATACAATTACTTCATTCTAAACATCATTGTTCTATTAATTTCATTAAGAACATAATACAATATTAACCTATTTAATACCTAATTACGCTCTACAATTTCTCAAATCATTAGAATACACCCAAATTTAATTCCATACTTATTTTCTATCATTACTTTTACTAGCTGAACAAAAAACTCAATAATATTCTATGGTTAAACATTCGGCCAAGATGACAATTCCATCTTTAAACTTATTCTTTCATCAATTATCATTAATTCCATTAAATTATACTCGAATTAACAAAAATACACATTTATATGTCGTAAGACACCAAAGTATATACCATTAAACCCTAAGTCCCTATTCAGCCAAGCTAAGGTTTTACATTCTAATTTGGCTCATTCAATTTTAACCACTCAATTCATCATTTTTGACCTCCAATTACATGCTTTTAACTTTAATTTCAACTAAACATACCTCATACAAACATATACATAGCCTACATAATTAAACATACATAACAATTTCATGGAAATTAAGGGATATTGTATCCACATACCTCAATTTCTTGATTTCCACACTTTTCTCTTCATTTCCTTAGCCTTTCATCCTGGAAACATCATTTTCCTCTTATATCCCTAAAGTGGCCGAAAATTCAATAATGAAATCCATCCATTTATTGCTTTCTCTTCTCAATATAATTATATAATCAAGCTTATTACCCTTAAATCTAACCATAAAAACCATCAAATCAATTTAAAAACTTCAAAATCACTTACTTCATTTTTGACCCATAATCTTCCCTTCTTAATTTTTTCCTCTTCCATCACTTAAGTCAAGCTCTAGAGATGATCGCCCGTGCAAAGAAAGGCTGAATTTAGCTTAAAAAAGGTTTGATTTAGAAGAATTAATGGAGGAGCATAACTAAATTTTGGAGAGAAAATGGGAAAGAAAATTTTGGCTAAAAGAAAGTAGAAGAAGAAGAAAGAAAATTCTGGAGAAAGGGCAGATTTTTCGGCCTTAAATAGGTCCTCCTAATGGGCCCTTCTAGTTTATTCCAAATGGGCTAACCCAAAACGAATCCCAAATGCAATAATTCACCTATCTTCTCACTCTAATTTATTTTCCTACTTTCCAAGCTCAATTCCTCTTAAAATTTATTCCATAATTCTCAAAATATATTCATTAGGTTTCACAAATATTTTTAGCTCAATCAAAGACCATTTTTCGGTCCGGTAATTATTTACCTGTACGACAATTGAATTTTTAGTGTCACTATAAAATTAAATTTTTAATACCATTAGATTCTACTCATTCATACGAGCATGTCCATATTTTCAGAATATTTTTCTGAGGTCCGTAGCTAAAGATATTATCTGGTCAAACTCAGATAAAAATTGGTCAAACCGGACTGGAAAAAGCCTTTAAATGCCCGTTTGAAGCCACAGATGGCCTGGTTGACCCTCACCACAGATGATCTGGCCATCTGTCCCCCATGGGTGCCCTTCTATCACCATAGATGGCCCAAATGACCCTTTTCCACTATTTTGCACTTTTTGAACCCCATTTGACCTCCGTTTGACCCTAAATTTATATTCGGGCTCCCGTTAACATGCTCTATTATGACGTGCGCTGAACCCCAAATACCCCGAATTTTTGCTTTTAGGGCTTTTGAGAGAGGTTCATGAAAACTTGTAAGAAATTACAAGTGCGTATATTTTGGGCAACAAGGAAGTTTCTTGGAGTCGCCACCCAATATAATATTGGGAAAGGTCGTCTAGCCTCAGTGAGCCTAAGACAGTGCATATGCATCCATTTTGGGCGAAGAAGAGATATTTTGGAGACCCCACTCCAATAGAACATTGGGATGGTCCTCTAACCCCGTGGAGCTTAGGATTATGCAAATCGGGCTTATTTTGGCCACAAGAGATATTTTGGAGACCCCACCCTAATGAGACATTGTGATGGTACTCTAACCTCGTTGAGTCTAAGACCAGAGAAGGTTCAAGACTTTCCATTTATTCATACCATGATCAAAGTTATAATTGAGTTTTGAATTTAATCTTTCATCCCATTTCTCCTTCGATTTAATGCAGTTAATTAAAGCGCATGTTGGTCATATAAGGAAAGCAGTAAAGAGGAACAAGATTAAAATAAAATAAATAAAAATGCAATAAATTACAACAAAACTAAGGGCGGAATACAACCCCCATTGTAAATAACTTGTGGATCATACATAAATCGGGATATTCGTTAAGAATGAGGACATTGGTCCTCGCATGCACATTTACAAAAATGATTTAAAGCGTCAATTTTATTTGCTGAAAAAATAGGACGTTGGTCCTTAATTTATTAATGAAAATCTCAATTCAATTACTTTAAATATTTAACCATTTTCATGTATTAGCGGACAATAATAATGCATAAGATAAAAAAGGGATAAGGATAAAAGAATGAACTTGAGTGAAGATTCTCAGATCATTGTGGTGGCCTCCATTTTAATAACCCCAAATTCACCGAACAAATCGAATAAAACTCACAAAAATAAAAGTCATGTTAGTACCATTATTAGGGCAAAATAAAATGTGAGAAATTAAATAATGATAAAAAAATCCATGAGAAATAATCATAAAAATAATTTGGAAATAAGTGGTAAAAGAAAGAAGAAAAATGGAGGGGAAAAGGCCCAGGAACGGCCCAAGGCTTGTGAGTGACGAGCGTCCTTGGGCTGACTGACGAGTGGAGGCAGAAACCCTCGACGGCTGTCGGTGGAACCTCTGCCCATAGGTCGTCCCAGACCCAGAAAAAACAGAAAAATCAAATGAAAATTGTTTTTTTATCTTGAATAAAAATGAAATCTTGGGTATAAAATCACTATGGAATGATTAGATGCAAGGGAAGTGGATCCAGAATGTTTACCCTCAGAATATTACTTTTGAACGTGAATATTGAGTGATTCCTGTTCCTTGAGTTCTACAAGGATTGAACTATGATTTGTATTTTTAGGAGATTTTTGACAGTAAAAATCGTGTTTTTAAAACAAATCAAGAAAAGAAAATTATATTTCTCTTTCTCGACATTTTGATAGCAATTATGAATGCTAAAAGGACTAGATCCGATAGAAATAAATTAATGTCGCTTCTTCAGATTCGCCTTAATCAGAGAATATTTGATGAAAATTTATCGAAAATAAAAGCAAGAAAACTTTTTTCCGAAATTTTTTTTGTGGAAATTGCCAATACTTTTTGTTAAAAAAAATTGCTAACCCGCAAACAATGAGCCTCCATCTCTAATTTATAGGTTTAGAAAAATCATTCAAATAAATTCAAATTTAGAATTTAAATTTGAAAAAGATTTCTGAAATCAAAATCAAAACTGAATGATTTGCAGAATATTCTCAAAATTAAATCCAAGATTTAAAAATATTTGAAAAGATTTAAAAGATTTTGAAAAGATTTAGGAAATATTTTTGAAATCTTGGGAGATATCAAAAAAAATTTGGAAAATCTCGCCCAAATAACGTTAGGTTATCGATCGACAGGTGCCTGTGGATTACTGACGGGCGTCGTTGATGGGGGCACACTTGGTCTTTTGGTCAGCGAACCCCTCACGAGAGACAGAAGCCAAGAGACAGCTGTCTCTCATGAGAAGCAGGCATCTCTCGCACGGGTGATGGGCGTCGCTCAACGCGAGAGACGGTCTCCGCAAGTGAGAGACATTCGGCGCTCGTCGCGAGAGATAGGTCTCTCACGCGAGCGACGAGCATCGCTCCCATGAGAGACGGGCCCATTCCGCATGAGGGGCAGGCGCCGCTCACGCGAGAGGCAGGCTGTCAAGTGACGGGCATTCCTTTTACCGACGGCATACTCGTTGGTGGAGCAAAAAATATGAACTCCTCCTGATTCCTCGAAATCTGCTATTACCGAGAAAAATCCTCAATCCTTGTAAAATCGGAGAATGAAAACTCACAACTTTCATCCATTTGTCTGAAAATAGACATTGATCTCTTCATCAGGTAACTCTGATCTGGACTACCTCAGGACCCGGTGTCTACAGTTGCCCCCAATTTTTGGAAAACTAGTACACTATTGTCTAGATGAGCCAAAATTCAGAGAGAAAAGGAAAAAATGCGTACCTGAGGCAGTTTTTACCTTTTTCCTATTTTGTTGAATCTGGTGACCTCTTGCTGCAGAGTAATAGCGTATTCTACCACGATTCCTTGGCAATTTACCCGACCACCTTCACACTGTTGACCTTGTCTCGGCTCGCACAATGTATGAGCGTCGTGAGAGGCAGTGTTATCCAACTGTAACCCACTTGGAATTTGTTCCATTGCATGTGTATCGTTAGCCTCGTCTCGGCTTGCACGGCGCCTGAGTGATGTGGGGAGTAGTGTTCTCTAACTACAACCCTGTTGCGATCTGTTCTATCACATGTGTCTCGTTGGCCTCGTCTCGGCTTACACGGTGTCTGATTGTCATGGATAGTAGTGTTCTCTAACTACAACTTCGTTGCAATCTGATCTATCGCGTGTGTTCTGCTAGCCTCGTCGATAACTTCAATATAGTACTTAGTTTTGAGGGTGTTTTTATATGATTTTTGGGTGTTTAGTTGTGTTTTTGTGTTATGTTTCGTTTCCTTTAGGTTAATTTTACTAATCTTAGTCAAATTGGAATTTTAATGCATTTTAGATAGTTTTTGATGGATTTTTATTTGTCATTGCAGGTGTGGTTCTAGGTACATCACGGTCACAATGAAACTCATTGTGACTGTGACATAAAGAGAAGTTGAAGACAGGAGCAGACTTAGAGGGGTCACGGTCACAAAGGATTTCATTGTGACCGTGACATAGCAAACGTTTGGACAGAATGCAAGTAGGAAGCATGTCATGGTGGCAATTAATTTCATTGTCACCGTGACATAAAAATCATCAAGGCAGAATCAGAGCAGCACGTACCTCATGGTGACAATGAATTTCATTGTCACCGTGACATAATTATTTCCTGGACAGAAGCAAAACATTGAAGACATCACGGTGACAATGAATTTCATTGTCACCATAACCACTCTGAGACTATAAAAATGCACTTTTCTGTTTGGTTAGGGTTCCGATTTTTTTAGTTAGTTTTTGCTATTAGTTTTGGCAGCTGAGATTTTCTGAGTTATTCTTCTGTTCTAAACTTCAGTTTTCATTCTTGTTTTGAGTTTCAATTAGAAATTGAGAGTAATTTTCATTAGATACATAGTTTTAATTTCCAAAAGATTGTTAGTTTTCCAGTTTTCCAGAATTTTAGTTTAATTCTCCATTGAAGATCCAAAGAAGAAGACTAAAGAACGTGGGATTCAACCGGGATTTAAACCTCAATGAATTTCTGGGTTTATTCTTTCCTTTATTCTTTTGATTTTGTAATGGATCGTGAGTAGTCTTTTAGTTGTTTGGGGGATCTCTAAGCCCCTAACCTTGATGTGAATTCTAAACATATTTTGATATTAGATATATGAATGAAGGTTTATTTCACTGGTTATTATTGTCAAATCATGAGATATATGTTTTCAACTTAATTTCCTATTTTGATGAATGGATTAATTCATGTATCTTAATTGGTTATTAAATTGTATGATTGAATGTCATGATAAATTATCTTTAGATTTTCTGTCATGTTGCTGTATCATTTGGACTGCTCCGGAATGGGAATCCATATGTGCAGGTTTTCATGGTTTAAGATTGGAGTGAGGAGTGAAATAATTAGGTCTTGGATTGTTTGGCTCCGGAATGGGAAAGCAAACCGAACCTAGGATTTTGGACCCGTGATTAGGCTAGTTGTATGACTTGCTCCGGAATGGGATGTCATGTAATTAGAGTAGCTTGCTCCGGAATGGGACGCTTGGGTTAAGAGGGTTATCCCGATTTCATTCATATATGTTTTCTTTATGTGTTTTGATTCATATCTGGGTATGGGGTGGATGAGTGAACCTGAGCAACGTTTGTCTATTTTTGAATTCTTATCTTGTTAATTTTTTCGTCATTTAGTTTATTGTGATTATTGCCGTCAATTTAATTTTACTATTTCTGTTTGCTTATTTTTTTTATTTAAATTCTTTATTTTTAATCAGTAGTTAATTCGATCAATTCAAACAATTGGGAATTCTTTAGCATACATTTGATTATCATTACTTGTGCACACTGTCTCTTGGGTACGATAACTCGGAGTCTTAAAAATACTCCATCATATTACTTGTCGATTCAGTACACTTGTTGAGGTCGCATCAAGTTTTTGGCGCCGTTGCCCGGGACTGGCGTTGTTTTAAGTTTTGATTATTATTTGTATGTGTTTTTCTTTTTATTTTATTTTATTTTTATTTTTGCTTATTCTTTTCAGGTAGTTGTTGTGGTGCATGAGCAGATTGAGACAGGAACAAATAGCACCCTACGATCTTGAAATCGAGAGGACTTTACACTAACGAATAAGAGCCAACAGAAATAATAACATAGAAGAAAATCCTCTTCCTATTGGTGAAGTTCCTCTCGAGAACGAACAAGTGTCGAGGGTACAAAATGAAAATTTGGGAAATTATAGAGAAGAGGTCCCGAGACAGAGGACAATAAGGGATTATGCAGTACCAAGATGGAATGAGGATAATCGGACGATTGTGCTGCCAAGGGCAGTGCAGTTTGAGCTTAAACCAGCCACCATCAATATGGTATAAAGGAATCAGTTTATGGGTCCAGAAGTGGAAGATCCTGCACAGCACTTAGACATATTCTTAGAGGTCAGTGATACGGTTCAGATCCCTGGAGTGTCATCTGACTCGGTAAGATTAAAGTTGTTCCCTTTCACATTGATTGGAAAAGCACGTGAATGGTTGCAAATGCTACCTAGACAGTCGATTAGATCATGGGACCAGTTACAGGAGAGGTTTTTGATGAGATTCTTCCCTCTGACAATGACTGCGAACATCCGTAACAGTATCTTGGGTTTTAATCAAATGAGTGAGGAGCCATTTCATGAAGCGTGGGAAAGGTTTAGAAGGCTGTTGAGAAGCTGTCCGCACCATGAGATAGCCATATACCACCTGATGACAACATTTTATTCTGGGGTTACACCACAGACAAGATCTTTATTGGATGCTTCATCAGGAGGGTCATTCATGAATATACTACCAGAGGAAGCTTTTTATCTGCTAGATGAAATGGCGGCGAATGATGCCCAATGGTCTAATCCTAGGTCAGTACCGAAAAGACAAGGGATACACACTGTGGATGAGGTGTCGATGCTGAAGGCACAGATTGAGTCCATGAGGAAGGAGATGAGTAGTCTGAAGGTGCAGAATGTAGCCTCTGTGGCTCAAGAGAGTGGATGGTATGAAAGTGGGCAAGTTGGTCAAGAGAGTTGGGCAATGGGAGATATAAATTCCATAGGGGATTACAGAAGGAATGACCCCTACAGCAACACATATAATCCTGGCTGGAGAAATCATCCAAACTTCTCTTGGAAGGATGGAAATCCAAATGCTTCATCCTCTCAACCACAATTTAGACCTCCCTTCAACCAAAATACTCATCAGAACCAAGGGCAGCCGTATCAACAACCATACCCACCCCATCACAACCAAGGGCAACAATACCACCCACCGGGATACCAACCAAGGCCACCTGTGCAAGAAAAGAAGACAAATATGGAAGACATGTTGGCTACTTTCATAAACAGTTAACAACAGTTTGTAAATAGCCAGCAGCAGTTCATGGCTAATCAAGAGTCAAGGTGAAAATCTCAAGAGCAGTGGAACCGGAACTAAGATGCTTTCATGAGGAATTTAGAGACTCAAGTGGGACAGTTGGCAAATTTCGTGTCTCAAAGACAACCGGGACCATTTCCTTCGAATGTGGACCGAAATCCAAAAGAGGAAGCTAAAGCAATCACACTGAGAAGTGGTAAGGAAGTGGTACCGAGCGAAGTCCAAGGTAAAAATTCTTCATCATCAGAAAAGGAGGAGCCGACACGGACGGTAAGTAATTCTAACTCTAGGGTAGAAGTTAATTAAAATACTCCTAAAAGTGATAAGGGTAAAAGTTTAGTGAATCCGAGGGTAGAGGATCTTGATATAAATAGACTGCCATTTCTTGCAATTGCTAAACAGGACAAGAAAAATGAGCAAAAGGCTAGGTTTCTAGAGATGTCTAAGAAACTGCACATCAATTTACCATTTGCTGAAGCTTTAGCTCATATGCCTAACTATGCTAAATTTATGAAAGAATTATGTTCTAATAAAAAGAAATTAAAAGGGCATGGAACTGTACAACTTACAGAAAATTGCAGTGTTATAATTATGAACAAGATCCCTGAGAAATTGGAAGATCCAGGTAGCTTTACTTTACCCTATGCTATTGGTGAAGATTTTTATGGTAATGCTTTATGTGATTTGGGTGCCAGCATAAATGTGATGCCTTATTCTATTTGCAGGAAGCTTAATCTTGGGGACCTCAAGGAGACAGGAATGAGACTTTAACTTGCAGATAGGTCAGTGAGGCGGCCCAAGGGAGTGATAGAAGATCTGTTAGTGAAGGCGGGGAAATTCATCTTCCCAGTGGACTTTGTGGTGATGGAGATGGAAGAGGATAGGAAGGTGACACTGATAGTGGGGAGGCCATTTTTAAACACAGCAAAGGCAGTGATCGATGTTCATGGTCAAACGGTGACCCTGCGATTCAATAATGAGGAGTTAGTAGTGGATATGAACAAGGCTCAAAAGCATCCATCTGGGGATATGGAGGAGTCTGTGTATTTTGTATACGTAATAGACGAGTGTGTGGAAGAAGTGCAGGAAAAAGTGGTTGGAGCTGACCCAAAAAATTTGTGTCTGTTACATTCAGTGGAAGGAGAAGAAGTGGAAGAAGAGATGAGGGGAGAAGAAATAGAAATTTTGGAGATAGAAGATGGAAAGGATGAGTCACAGAATGAAGAGCTTAACCCTAAAAAGGGGGATTAAAATTCTGAACTTAAACCTCTCCCCTCTCATTTGAAATATGTGTTTTTAGAGAAAGAGCAAAAACCAGTAATCATATCATCTTTGTTGTCAGGTGATGAAGAACAGCTACTGAAGAAGCACAAGGAGCCATCGGATGGGAAACCTCAGACTTGAAGGGGATTGACCGAAGCTACTGCACACACATGATCCCAATGGAGGAGGAATGCAAGCCGGTAGCTCAGCCTCAGAGAAGACTCAACCCGGCCATGCAAGAGGTAGTAAAAAAGGAGGTACTCAAACTCCTTGATGCAGGTATAATCTACCATATTTCTGATAGTAAATGGGTTAGCCCAGTGCAGTGTGTGCCTAAAAAAGGGGGAATGACAGTGGTCAAGAATGAACTGATTCCAACTCGTACAGTTACAGGTTGGAGAGTCTGTATTGATTATAGAAGGTTGAATATTGCCACTAGGAAAGACCATTTCTGTCACACCCCATTTGCCCCCTAGTAGAATGAGCCTGTCTGTGTGAGCATGCATGTGCATGTGTTCAACATGTCATAAGGGTATTTTAGTAAAAATGCATGTTTTTGGGTTTATTATTATGTGGGTGCATACATGACATTAGTAATGTGAGTTAATTGGGAATTGCTTGTGTACATTGGAGCATACCATTGTAGGGTGTTTTTAATTGAGGTTGCATTAGATGTGTGTGATGTGTGGGGTTAGGGTGTGAGTGAGTAAGTTCCACCACCAAGAGAATGACATGTGTATTAGGTTAGGGAAAATGAATAAAGAAAAGAAGTAAGAAAGAAGAGAAAATCAGATTCACGTTCTTTCTCTTCAACCTTCATCTTCTTCCTCCTTTTCCCTTTCCTAAATACTGCTAACTGTTAATCAAGTTGTGTTGTGGAAATTGCTTACTCTTGCTTCTAACTTGGTAAGTTACTGCATTCTCCACCTTATTCTCCATTTGCTTTTATCTTTTCCTTCTTCCTTGAGCTTAGGTTTAACTTAGGGTTTTGCATGTTGAATATTTGTGTTTAGCTGAGGCTCCACGCGATCCCGAAGGCAAGGAGGTTGCTGGGAGCAGTGGGACTAAGTGTTAGAAGCTTAGATTCCAGGTTTGGGAACAATTGATTGTGAATTGTGTGATTTTAAGTTACTGTCAATTTTCTAGGGTTCTTGTTCTTGAGAAATTTGAATGTTATTATTCTTGAATTGATTTAATGTTTAAATGTTGAATTGAGTTGTCTAAATGTTGCCTATATTGTTGAGATGAATTCGGGAAGGTAAGAACAGGTTTTATTGGTTATGAATCAAATTTGAATTGATTTTTGTGTTCTGGGAAAAATCTGGAAATCGATACTGTCAAAAATCCCGTTCTCCAGATCGTGTCCGTGACTAGCCAAGAAGGGAGACAAGTCACGAGACGTGACCTCAGGTCACGACTCGTGACCTGCCAGTCTGAGGCCAGTCACGAGTTGTGGCTGTCTGCCACAGCTCGTGACCAGCTTAAATTAGGCCAGTCACGAGACGTGACTCCCCGTCACGCCTCGTGACCAGCCTGAGAGAGAAGGCCAGTCGCACGACCAGCTGAAGAAGAAGCCAGTCACGGGACGTGACCCTCAGTCACGTCGCGTGACCGGCGAGAGACGTTGCGTGATCTGTGAGGGACAAGCAAGTCACGAGGAGTGACCCTCAGTCACGTCTCGTGACCTGCCTGGTGAGGAGGCCAGTCACGCCTCGTGACCAGCCAACCTCGCCCATTTCTCCGTTCAGTCCGTTTTTCCGAAATTTCCTAGTTTTTAACTCAGAAATGAATTTGGTATTTCTTCTGAATGGACTTTACTGCTGTGTGATGTATGTCATACTTTTAAATGCTTCGACATGCGTAATACCATGATTTTTCTGATGTTTGTACACGATATTCTGTTATTTGATTTGAGTGACGCATAGCCTGCTAGAGTCAAGTAAGTGGATAGTTAGGCATGCCTAATAGAGTCTGTTAGCTGCAGCCCATAGTTCTGTTTGGACCCTGATCAGGTCCCCGTTTGGTTCCTCGCGAACCCTTTTCTATATTGGATCTTGTTTAAGGTCCCTTTTGAAAACATCTGTGAAAGTAAAAGCATAATGGTTTAATCGATTTGTACCCGTAAGGTACTGTCTGTAATCGGCTCGTACCCGGAAAGTACTGTCTGTAAACTCGTTATCCACTACCTAGAGTCAGCAGGTGTTCTTTAAATGTTTATTTAAACTGCTTTGATCTGATTTGGCTATAAATGGATTATCTGAAGGAGTATAGCAATGTAATGTATATCGGATTATTTCTGAATGAATGTGAGTGTGAAATATTGGTTGTATGGCTTTATTATATGAGCATGTTTATATGGATTATGTTTAGCCTTTGCATACTGGCCTTGTGAATGTGTAATGCCTTGACGACCATTGTGAATGGCCGTCCATAAATTATGTGTGTTTCCCCACTAAGCGTTTTTCGCTAGTTGATCTATATTCTTTTGTATCTATATTCTGTATATGTAATATTTTTTTTTTTTAGCTAGTTGATCAGATCATTATTGTAATAGTCTATTATAGTAATGCATGATCAGCTTTTGCTTTCTGCATGTAAAGTTTTTAATTATTCTGTATTTCTGAATGTATGTTAAGAATGGATGTATGTTTTGCTTTGCTTTTGTTTGGTGACACCTTGACCCATACGGCATCTCACTCCTTATCGGATGGGATCGCCTACGTATGAGAAGGGGGTGTTACAGTTTGTGGTATCAGAGCCTGGTTTAGGCGTTTCTGGGTGTTGTTGTGATTGTTCTGAGTTTCTTAGATGTGTTTGTGTCTAGATCTGTGTTGGCTGATGCGGTTGTTTCTTGTTTGTATAGATGGCTTCTAATTCTGTTCGTGGATCACTCGAGGAATTCGCCGAGAGTGTGAATCCTCCAGCTGTGGATCCGTCTGTTTCTGTTACTGTGTCGGCTCAGCATGCTAGGGTCCAGCCCGAGGCCGCAGCCATGCCCTTTGAGGCTATGTTCAGACTGCATCAGGACATGGCTAGGGTTTTGGAGAGAGTGACTGCTCCTAGAGCACCTATGGAGAATTTGAGAAGGGCAGGAGTTGAGGATTTCTATGGCACTGGTTTGAATGAGTCTGAGATCGCTGAGAGATGGTTAGATAAAGTAAAGCGTGCCTTGAGAGAGATTCGGTGTCCTCCCGATCAGCAGGTAGAGTGTGCACTAGTTCTTCTGCAAGGGTCTACATTTGAGTGGTGGGAATTGGTTTGCAGGCATCCTCAGCTACCGGATCCGATTACCTGGGAGTTCTTTGAGGGTGAGTTCACAAAGAAGTACATCACTCAGACTTATAGAGATGCGAGATGGGCACAGTTTTTGAGTTTGAGACAGAGGGCTATGTCTGTAGCAGATTATGAGAAAGAGTTCAATAGGTTATCTCGCTATGCCCCACGTGGAGTTATGACTGATGACTTTAGATGTAAGCATTTCGAAGCGGGGTTAAATGAGTCTTTGAAGATTGCTTTGATTTCTCTGATGTGCATACCTGGGGTCAGTTATTATCAGATTGTAGAGGCTGCTGTGAGAGCTGAGTTATCAGAGACTGTCTTGAGAGAGAGAGCTCAGAGGAGGAACTCTTCTCGTGGAGGATCTTCATTGGGTAAGAGATCTAGGAACCCACAGGACGAATTATCTTCTGGTCCGGCTTCTAGAGGCAGAAGACAGGGTTCTGCAGCTGTGTTAGGTTCTGGTAGGGGAGGTAAATCTGATGCCATACCTATTTGTGAGAATTGCAGCAAGGCTCACTAGGGTGAGTGTAGGTGGCTCACTGGGGGATGTTTTAGGTGTGGGAGCACTGAGCACCGTGTGGCTAGTTGTCCCAAGTCGATTGAGGATTCAGGACCTCAGGGAGGAGCTAGTAGGGTTGGTTCGAATGCTTCTCAGGCTACCCGTGGTAGAGGCCGAGGTAGAGGTAGAGGTGGTCGGCATAGAGATGGAGCTGCTTCTGAGACTGTTGAGCGTCCTCCTCAGGGTGCCGTTAGAGCCTATGCCATGAGAGCCAGAGATGAGCAGGATGCGCCTGATGTTATTGCTGGTAAGTTCCTACTCCATGACACTGAGTTATATGCTCTAATTGATCCTGGTTCCACACAGTCATATTTGTGCACGGATAAAATTATTGATAAATTGCATTCTGTTGATCAGTTAGATTATGAGATTTGTGTGACAAGTCCATTAGGGTATAGTGTCAGTGTGAGTAGAGTCTTTAGGAGTTGTCCTCTGATTGTTGAGGGAGCTGTGCTTCCAGCGAATTTGATTGAATTACCTTTCAGAGAGTTTGATCTGATTCTGGGTATGGACTGGTTGGGTAAGCATCGGGCTGTAGTTGATTGCCATAGGAAGGCAGTTGTACTCCGGGATAGAAGTCAGTCTCTTGTGTTTTTGAAAGGTTTGGGTGCTAGTTCTGTGAATAATGTGATTTCTGCGATGCAAGCTAAGAGATTTATCAGGAAATGTTGTGAGGCTTTTCTAGCAGTTGTGTTAGATTCCAAGAGGGATCAGGTTCAGATTGAGGACATTCCTGTAGTGCGGGAGTTTAGTGATGTGTTCCCGAGTGAGTTGCCTGGGTTGCCTCCTGAGAGAGTGGTTGAGTTGTCCATTGAGATTATGCCAGGTACTGCACCTATTTCGAGAGCACCTTATCGGATGGCTCCTATAGAGTTGAGGGAACTTAAATCTCAGCTACAAGAGTTATTAGATAAGGGGTTTATTAGACCGAGCATATCTCTTTGGGGAGCTCCAGTTCTGTTTGTCAAGAAGAAAGATGGATCTTTGCGGATGTGTATTGACTATAGGCAGATTAATAAAGTTACAGTGAAGAATAGGTATCCTTTGCCTAGGATTGAAGATTTGTTTGATCAGCTTCGAGGTGCAGGTGTTTTCTCCAAGATAGATCTTCTATCAGGGTACTACCAGCTTCGAGTTCAGGATGCAGATGTGGTTAAGACTGCATTCCGGACTAGGTATGGCCACTATGAGTTTCTTGTGATGCCGTTTGGTTTGACTAATGCTCCAGCGGCTTTTATGGATCTGATGAATCGTGTGTTTAGGCCATACTTAGATCGATTTGTAGTAGTGTTCATTGATGACATCTTGGTGTATTCCAAGGATGAGAGTGAGCATGAGGAGCATCTCCGATTAGTTCTACAGATGTTGAGAGAGCATCAGTTGTTTGCTAAGCTTAGCAAGTGTGATTTCTGGCTTCGAGAAGTATCATTCTTGGGTCACATTGTTTCAGCTAGAGGTATTCAGGTAGATCCAGCCAAGATTGAGGCGATAGTTGATTGGAAAGCGCCTAGAAATGTTCAGGAGGTGAGGAGTTTCCTCGGTTTAGCAGGATACTACCGTCGGTTTGTTAAGGGTTTTTCTGTGATTGCTGCTCCGATGACTAGATTATTGAGGAAAGGAGTTAGATTTGAGTGGTCAGACAGGTGTCAGTCTTGTTTTGATCGGTTAAAGCAGTTGCTTGTTGAGGCTCCCATCCTTACTCAACCCATCTCGGGTAAGGAGTTTGTCATTTATAGTGATGCTTCGGGAGTTGGTCTTGGATGTGTGCTGATGCAGGAAGGAAAAGTGGCGGCTTATGCTTCTCGACAGTTGAAGCCACATGAGAGGAACTATCCGACCCATGATCTTGAGTTGGCAGCTGTGATCTTTGCTTTGAAGATTTGGCGTCATTACTTGTATGGGGAAAAGTGTAGGATCTTTTCGGACCACAAGAGCTTGAAGTACTTCCTTTCACAGAAAGAGTTGAACATGAGACAGCGGCGTTGGCTTGAGTTATTTAAGGACTACGACTGCATTGTGGATTACCATCCTGGTAAGGCCAATGTAGTCGCCGATGCTTTGAGTCGGAAGTCAGTTTCAGCTTTGTTCTTGAGGCGATTCAGATGGCGATTTGGTTCAGATGGGGCTTTGCTTGCTCAATTGCGTGTGAAGCCTACCTTGAGGCAGAGAATAGTGGATGCTCAGAGAGATGATCAGAGGCTTCAGCAGATTGTGCATGAGGTTAGATTGGGTAAGCAATCAGAGTTCTCAGTTCAGGATGAGGTACTTATGTTCAGAGATCGCCTGTGTGTGCCAGAATCTGAGGATTTGAGGAGACAGCTTTTGAGTGAGGCGCATAGTACAGTCTTTACTATGCATCCGGGCAGTGAGAAGATGTATCGAGACATGAAGCAATTCTTTTGGTGGTCCGGTATGAAGAGAGACATTGTGGATTTTGTTTCCAAGTGCTTGACTTGTCAGCAGGTAAAGGCCGAGCATCAGGTACCTTCGGGTTTGCTTACGCCTTTATCCATTCCTGAGTGGAAATGGGATGATATCGCCATGGACTTCGTTTCTGGTTTGCCTTTGACTCAGAGGAAACATGACTCAGTTTGGGTTATCGTGGATCGGCTCACGAAATCAGCTCATTTTCTGCCGGTTAGAGTGGACTACTCGATGGACAGATTGGCCAGTATCTATGTGGATGAAATAGTTCGGTTGCATGGTGTGCCTTTGTCCATAGTGTCAGATTGGGATCCGAGGTTTACTTCCAAGTTTTGGAAGGAGTTGCAGAGAGCTTTGGGCACTAGGTTGAACTTCAGTACAACGTTTCATCCTCAGACCGATGGTCAGTCAGAGCGAGTTATTCAGATTCTGGAGGATATGATGAGAGCTTGTGCTTTGGATTTTCCAGGTAGCTGGGACAGATATGTGTCGCTCATGGAGTTTGCCTACAACAACAGTTTTCAGTCGAGCATCGGTATGGCACCATATGAGGCTTTGTATGGTCGTCAGTGTAGGACTCCGATTTGTTGGACCGAGCTATCTGAGAGTTCTGTGATTGGGCTAGACTTGGTTAGAGATACTAAAGATAAGATCAGAGTAGTGTAGCGGAATTTGAAGGCAGCCAAGGATTGACAGAAGTCTTACGCCAATTTGAAAAGGAAAGATGTGCATTTTGAGATCGGGGACAAGGTTTTCCTTAAGGTTTCACCTTGGAGGAAAGTGCTTCGGTTTGGCAAGAAAGGCAAGCTTAGTCCTTGTTTCATTGGACCTTACGAGATTTTGGCTAAGGTAGGACCTGTAGCCTATAGATTGGCGCTACCGATGGAGTTAGCAAAGTTGCATGATGTATTCCATGTTTCGATGCTTCGTCGGTACAGATCAGATCCTTCACATGTTCTGTCAGTTCAGGATATCCAGGTTCAGCCAGACTTCTCTTATGATGAGGAACCGCGAGCTATTCTAGCCCGAGAGGTGAGGCAGTTGAGAAGTAAGCAGATTCCTTTGGTTAAAGTATTGTGGATCCATCATGGAGTCGAAGAAGCGACTTGGGAACCAGAGGAGTCGATGAGAGCTCAGTATCCGCAGTTGTTCAGTTCAGGTGAGAATTTCGAGGACGAAATTCTTATTAGTAGGGGAGAGTTGTCACACCCCATTTGCCCCCTAGTAGAATGAGCCTGTCTGTGTGAGCATGCATGTGCATGTGTTCAGCATGTCATAAGGGTATTTTAGTAAAAATGCATGTTTTTGGGTTTATTATTATGTGGGTGCATACATGAAATTAGTAATGTGAGTTAATTGGGAATTGCTTGTGTACATTGGAGCATACCATTGTAGGGTGTTTTTAATTGAGGTTGCATTAGATGTGTGTGATGTGTGGGGTTAGGGTGTGAGTGAGTAAGTTCCACCACCAAGAGAATGACATGTGTATTAGGTTAGGGAAAATGAATAAAGAAAAGAAGTAAGAAAGAAGAGAAAATCAGATTCACGTTCTTTCTCTTCAACCTTCATCTTCTTCCTCCTTTTCCCTTTCCTAAATACTGCTAACTGTTAATCAAGTTGTGTTGTGGAAATTGCTTACTCTTGCTTCTAACTTGGTAAGTTACTGCATTCTCCACCTTATTCTCCATTTGCTTTTATCTTTTCCTTCTTCCTTGAGCTTAGGTTTAACTTAGGGTTTTGCATGTTGAATATTTGTGTTTAGCTGAGGCTCCACGCGATCCCAAAGGCAAGGAGGTTGCTGGGAGCAGTGGGACTAAGTGTTAGAAGCTTAGATTCCAGGTTAGGGAACAATTGATTGTGAATTGTGTGATTTTAAGTTACTGTCAATTTTCTAGGGTTCTTGTTCTTGAGAAATTTGAATGTTATTATTCTTGAATTGATTTAATGTTTAAATGTTGAATTGAGTTGTCTAAATGTTGCCTATATTGTTGAGATGAATTCTGGAAGGTAAGAACAGGTTTTATTGGTTATGAATCAAATTTGAATTGATTTTTGTGTTCTGGGAAAAATCTGGAAATCGATACTGTCAAAAATCCCGTTCTCCAGATCGTGTCCGTGACTAGCCAAGAAGGGAGAAAAGTCACGAGACGTGACCTCAGGTCATGACTCATGACCTGCCAGTCTGAGGCCAGTCACGAGTTGTGGCTGTCTGCCACAGCTCGTGACCAGCTTAAATGAGGCCAGTCACGAGACGTGACTCCCCGTCACGCCTCGTGACCAGCCTGAGAGAGAAGGCCAGTCGCACGACCAGCTGAAGAAGAAGCCAGTCACGGGACGTGACCCTCAGTCACGTCGCGTGACCGGCGAGAGACGTTGCGTGATCTGCGAGGGACAAGCAAGTCACGAGGCGTGACCCTCAGTCACGTCTCGTGACCTGCCTGGTGAGGAGGCCAGTCACGCCTCGTGACCAGCCAACCTAGCCCGTTTCTCCGTTCAGTCCGTTTTTTCGAAATTTCCTAGTTTTTAACTTAGAAATGAATTTGGTATTTCTTCTGAATGGACTTTACTGCGGTGTGATGTATGTCATACTTTTAAATGCTTCGACATGCGTAATACCATGATTTTTCTGATGTTTGTACACGATATTCTGTTATTTGATTTGAGTGACGCATAGCCTGCTAGAGTCAAGTAAGTGGATAGTTAGGCATGCCTAATAGAGTCTGTTAGCTGCAGCCCATAGTTCTGTTTGGACCCTGATCAGGTCCCCGTTTGGTTCCTCGCGAACCCTTTTCTGTATTGGATCTTGTTTAAGGTCCCTTTTGAAAACATCTGTGAAAGTAAAAGTATAATGGTTTAATCGATTCGTACCCGTAAGGTACTGTCTGTAATCGGCTCGTACCCGAAAAGTACTGTCTGTACACTCGTTATCCACTACCTAGAGTCAGCAGGTGTTCTTTAAATGTTTATTTGAACTGCTTTGATCTGATTTGGCTATAAATGGATTATCTGAAGGAGTATAGCAATGTAATGTATACCAGATTATTTCTGAATGAATGTGAGTGTGAAATATTGGTTGTATGGCTTTATTATATGAGCATGTTTATATGTATTATGTTTAGCCTTTGCATACTGGCCTTGTGAATGTGTAATGCCTTGACGACCATTGTGAATGGCCGTCCATAAATTATGTGTGTTTCCCCACTAAGCTTTTTTCGCTTAGCACGGTGTTTTTACCCGTGCAGGTGCGGAAGGAGTTTTGATCTGAGAGTCGCCGCCATCAAGCCAACACAGAAGGGTTTAGTGTAGGGCTTAATTTTGTAATAGTTGTTGATTCTTTTTATATAGAACTCTCATGTATTAGTTTTGTATCAGCTTTCGCTTTTGTATCTATATTCTGTATATGTAATATTATTTTGTTTCAGCTAGTTGATCAGATCATTATTGTAATAGTCTATTATAGTAATGCATGATCAGCTTTTGCTTTCTGCATGTAAAGTTTTTAATTATTCTGTATTTCTGAATGTATGTTAAGAATGGATGTATGTTTTGCTTTGCTTTTGTTTGGTGACACCTTGACCCATACGGCATCTCACTCCTTATCGGATGGGATCGCCTACGTATGAGAAGGGGGTGTTACAATTTCCCTTTGCCATTTATTAATCAAATGCTAGAGAGGTTAGCAGGTAATAGGTTCTACTGTTTTTTAGATGGGTATTCGGGATATTTGCAGATTCCTATAGCCCCTGAGGATCAAGAGAAAATGACCTTTACCTGCCCATATGGCATATTTGCATATAGATGAATGCCCTTTGGGTTATGTAATGCACCGGCTACGTTTCAGCGGTGTATGATGGCTATTTTCCATGATTTTATAGAGAAATTTATGGAGGTATTCATGGATGATTTCACTATATATGGGGCTAATTTTATGAGCTGTCTAAAGCATCTTAATTTAGTGCTAGGGAGGTGTAAAAAGACTAACCTAGTTTTAAATTTGGAAAAATGCCATTTTATGGTGAGAGAGGGCATTGTGTTAGGGCATAAAATTTCAGAGAGAGGGATAGAAGTGGATAAGGCAAAAGTTGAAGTCATAGAGAAGTTACCGCCTCCGACGAGTGTTAAGGGCATAAGGATTTTTTTTAGGACATGCGGGGTTTTACAGGCGTTTTATTAAAGATTTTTCAAAAATTGCTAAACCCCTGTCTAATTTACTCATGAAAGATGCTATTTTTAATTTTGATAGTGAATGCCTGCTAGCTTTTGAAACGTTAAAGCAACGGCTTATTTCAGCTCCGGTGATTATATCTCCGGATTGGACTATCCCGTTTGAACTAATGTGTGATGCTAGTGATTATGCAGTGGGAGCGGTATTTGGACAGCGTCGGGATAAGATATTCTGTGCGATTTATTATGCTAGTCACACTTTGACAGGAGCACAGGTTAATTACACCACCACAGAGAAAGAACTTCTCGCAATTGTGTATGCGTTTGAGAAGTTCAGGCCATATTTGCTGGGTGCAAAAGTTGTGGTGTGGTCGAACCATGCAACTTTGAGGCATTTGTTTGCCAAGAAGGAAACAAAACCGAGGCTGATTCTTTGGGTGCTGCTATTGCAAGAGTTCGATTTAGAAATTAAGGATATGAAGGGTGCTGAAAACTTCATGGCAGACCATTTGTCAAGAATGGAAAATGCCCATATTGAAAAGGGGGAAATTTTAGATTTATTTCCCGATGAACACATTTGTGCTGTATTTGCTTGTGACACTTCTGTTCCTTGGCTTGCTAACATAGCAAATTTTCTTGCAGGAGGTTTTATGCCTAAAGATTATACTTAGCAGCAAAAGAAGAAACTGCGAGCAGATGCAAGACAATACATTTGGGATGACCCCTACCTTTTCCGATTATGTGCTGATCAAGTTTTAAGAAGGTGCATCTTAGATGAGGAGACGGGTGCAATCATCACAGCTTGTCACAGTGGAGAAGCTGGTGGACATCATGGGCCAAATAGAACGGTAATGAAAATTTTGTCTTCTGGTTTTTATTGGCCTACAATGTTTAGCGATGTTCAATTTTATGTGAAGACTTGTGATAGATGCCAGAGGGTAGGAAATATATCTAAGCGAGATGAGATGCCTCTGACAAACATGCTTGAGGTAGAACTATTTGATGTATGGGGAATAGATTTTATGGGACCTTTTCCGATTTCATACGGGTTTGAATATATTCTGGTGGCAATGGATTATGTGAGTAAATGGGTCGAAGCTATAGCCACTAGAACTTCTGATGCTAAGATTGTTTTGGAATTTTTGAGGAGAAACATATTCACTCGATATGGAGCCCCTAGAGCCATTATAAGCGATAGTGGTAAACATTTTGTGAACCACCAATTTAAGGCTTTATTAAAGAAATTTGGCGTTAGGCATAAGGTCACAACCCCTTACCATGCTCAGGCTAATGGTCAAGTTGAAGTGGCTAACAGGGAGTTAAAGGCCATCTTAGAAAAAACGGTCAATTCATCTAGAAAAGATTGGTACCTTAAGTTAGATGATGCTCTATGGGCCTATAGGACAACATTCAAGACACCGATAGGGATGTCCCCTTTTAGGTTGGTTTTTGGGAAGTCCTGTCACCTCCCAGTGGAATTAGAGCATAAAGCTTATTGGGCTACGAAATTTCTTAATTTTGATCTTGAGAATGAAGGCAAGTGTAGGTCTTTGCAGCTAAATGAACTAGACGAGCATTGATTTTGGGCCTATGATCATGCCATGACATACAAAGATAAAACTAAGAAGTGGCATGATCGAAAACTGGTCAGCAAGGAAATTACACCTGGAATGCGAGTGCTTCTTTATGACAGTAGGCTGCGGTTGTTTCCTGGTAAGTTGAAATCGAGATGGAAGGGACCCTATGAAGTAGTGGCAGTTGATAAGTTTGGCGTGGTGACATTGAAGCACCCGCGGTTTGAGGATGAATTCAAGGTAAATGGACATCGTGTGAAGCAATATTTTGGATCTACCTTTGATAGTGCTTCCACGATCGTCACTCTAGCAGATACTTGACGGTTTTTAAAAGTCCAGCTGCGAACTTGTTAAATGCAGAACTACTTCTTATCTTTATTTCTTTTTATCATTTAATGGTATTTTGTTTAGGAAGTTAATCTTGTTTTATTTTTTCAATTTTATGTTTAGAAGAGAAATTATGTTTTGTTGGAGAAGGTTCAAAACAATTTTACTAAGAGGTTTGGAGAAATTGATGAATTTTTGCAAGTGTGCAGGTGGTCACGGTCACAATGAAACTCATTGTGACCGTGACCAAAGGAAGATGCATTCTGGATTCTGGTGGGTGCATATGTCACGGTGACAATGATCTTCATTGTGACCGTGACCATCTGGTAAGTAACTTTCTGTTTTGAGGTGTGCACATGTCACGGTGACAATGAAATTCATTGTCACCGTGAGATAAAGTAAGTTACATTCTGTTTTCAAACTGGGTTATGTCACGGTGACAATGAATTTCATTGTGACCGTGACATAATGCACATTCAATTCTGTTTTCAAATTTGGTTATGTCAAGGTGACAATGAATTTCATTGTCACCGTGACCCCATGGCGGTTCAATTCTGGATTGCAAATCTTGGTTATGTCACGGTCACAATGAAACTCATTGTGACCGTGACCCACGAAAAGAATTTTTAAAATCCCAGTTTTCTATTTGTTATTTCTCACTTTCACACATCTCATTCACTCGCACCGTGCACCATTTGTTCTTCGTTGCATTCTCTATGTCCCTTTCTCTCTTTTAGACCATCATTCTGAATAATCTACAACAAGTAAGTACATTTCTCTTCCTTTTATTTTAATTTTAAATTTTGTTTGTCTCCTCCTCTCATCCCCTGTTCTTCTTCGTTTCCCATTGATATGTTGTTCTTGGTTGTTTTGTTCGAAAATTTCAATGATGTTCTCAGTTATTGCTTTGAAATCTTGGTATGAACCCTTTTCTTTCTTACTTTCCTTCTTAATTTTGATCCTTACTTCTGAACGTGACTGAGTGGGAAGTAGGACATTTAGGGCTTTATTTGCATTTAACGTTAGGTTAATGGTTTTACTCAAATTTGGGATTGGATTGGACTTTTACTGATCTTAAACTGTTGGTTATGCACTTTATGGTTGTTAATTGCCAATTTGGGGGATTGTTAGTGCCATTAGTTTTCAATTCTAGTACGCTTAAATTCTTGCTTACCAAGTGTTTGATAAAATGTCTCAATGAGTTGATTTCCCAGCTTCTGTAATTTTTAACATGTTGACATGCCTAATTCTATTTACCTTTATGTGTAACTGTGTTTTAAAGTTGTCATTGCACATTCTAAACCTACTCATGAGTTGATATCAATTTGACAAATTAAACTCAGTTGGAGGATGCATAAGTTGGGTAAAATGGATTGTTTATTGCTGAGTAGAGTAGTAGCCATTGTTGTTTCAAATTACATTGTTATTGAACTTGGTTGTTTGCTTTCGTGCAGTGGCTCCAAAATGAAAAAGCTCCGCTCTAGCTTCGAGCTCTGGCAGCCAACCCCCCAGCGCAGATTCAGTGGACATTTCGAAGGTGCCAGCCTAGGTTCCAAGTGCTAAAAAGGTTCCATATGCTCGGTTCACCAAATGCTCGTTCATCCCAACGAGCTATTTGGATTTTGGACTACTGGAGAAACTTGGCATCAAAAATGAGGTCCAACAACTTATAGCCAACATTGGCTGGAAGCGGGTGTTCATGCTCAATGAGAAAGTCTATCCTACCTTGACAAGGGATTTTGTGTCCACTATCACTTGTAGACCAGGCCGCGATCTCATCAATGATCCAGGTTCTGTTTCATTTTTCTTGGACACTATTGAGTATAACCTCACTTTCCATGAATTTTCAGAATATCTTGGATTTCCACACTTGGTGCCGGATTGGTACGATAATTACTCAAAAGACGGTGCGTGGGCAATCATTTGAGACACTGTGACGGCCACACAGTATGTCTCAGGGAAAATGAAGGCTCATCATTTGAACAGCCGTATTCTGTGGATCCTCTATAGATTTTTTTCCTTATCTTTGTTAAGCTATGCAGATTCAGCGGGCCAAGTAAACTTACCGGAAGCCCTGTTTCTCGCGTGCATGATCCAGGGTGTTCGAATAAATGGCGCCACTCATTTCTGGCACAAATTGGAGGAGATGCAATCGAAGTCGAAAAAAGTGACCAAAATCACACTTGGGGGATTTGTCACTGCCATTGCCAAGCGTGTCCGCCATCCATTGAAAAAGTACAAAGCACTGCCTTCCATTGCCACAATCGATCAGAAGATGCTTATCAATATGAAGGTTCTAGTGAAGGATGTGACAATGGCTGATGGTTTTCGGTTGTCCACTCGGGATGAGTATTTGCACGGAGTAGAGCGCGGTTTGGGAGGCTTACCGCGCGACAATGAGGAGGATCCTGAGGCACAAGCTCCCCCAGCCCCTGAGCACCAGCCGTTTTCTTCAGCGCATTATGATGTGATCATGGAGCGGATGGATACCATAGCTGCATCGGTGGACACCATTTCCACCTCTCAGGCAGCGATTCAGTCCCAGATTAACCAGATGCTCTTAGCATTTTCCTCCTGGTCTACGCGATTTGATGCCCATTTCCCACCGCCACCACCACCATCAGATCAATGATCAGGGAGACCTCTTATCTTTTGTTTTGACTTTTGTTTATTTTATTTTTATTTTTATTTTTCTATTTTGATATGTAATATTATTACTTGCTGGGGACAACAAGTTTTTATTTGGGGGGTAGGAGACATTAACATTATATATATATATGTAATTAACAGCATTGATGTATGATGCATGTTTATTTCTATTCTGTTATCTTTGTACTTTATTGTCGTTGCCTAAATATCTTTATCTCAGCTTAGCTTAACCTCAGTTATTCCTGTTGTGAATGTTTTGAACTTTAATTGGAGAATGGTCTATCTTAAAAAACTGATATTGGCAATTGAGTAGTTGGAAGTTTTAGAAGCAAATTGAATCTCAATCAATCATATATCTTGTGATTTCCAATCTTTTATGCACTATAGGCTTGTTTGTAAAAATTTGAAAAATCCAGTGCGTAAGAGTTTTTGAGTGAAGGAATGTTAGGATAGTTAGAACCTTCCTCATCATCCTTCGAAACATGATAACAACTTAAACAAGTTTAGGACATGATTAAGGCAATTTGTTTCTTTGATAACCACTTTTAAACAGTTTTAGACCTACCTGTTTATATTATGACCATTGCTAGCCCCGTTGAGCTGATTTAGTATGCTAAAAGCGTACTACGAAATTTTCTTGTTACACTATCTTTTACGTTCGAAGTGGAAAGCAGTCCTGAGTTTTTACTTCTGTTTTGCTATTTTTGGTATGTCACTGTCATAACCAAATGGTTGCCACCATGAACAATGCCAAGACAAGGCAGAATTGAGTATTTTTGGACCTCACGGTCACAACCAAGTGGTTTCCACCGTGACCCTCCCCTGTTTTGCATATTTTGTGTGTTTTTTCTCCTGAAATGCACCCGAACTTCACCGGAACGTTTTGGAACTTATCCGACACATGTTTAGAGTTTTGTAAAGCGTAAATAAATGGTTACAACTTAGGAATACAAATGACTAGGGTTTGAATTAGAATTTGGACTAAGATATTTAAAGGTTTAATGAGTTGAACACTTTCAAATTCGTCCAACATTGACATAATTATAGTATGTTAGGAGGGTTGAAGTGGAATTCTATAATTTGTACTTTGAACCAGTAGAATTACAGGGCTCGGATTCCCAATCCTTCGGGACATGTAAGAAGCTTGGAATATCCTTCCAAGTCCGAACCGAAGTGTAGAAATTTATTCGGACGTAAAAGATAATGCATCAGCTGAACTCGGTTAATGCCTTGGTGCTTGTTAGAAATAAATGTGGCATGTATGAGAAGATTTATAAACGTTATTGAGCTATTAATGATTTAAGTCTCGTGTAGGCTTATTTATAGTTTAAAATTTGTATATGACATTAATTTTAAAGTAAATGATTGTTTTAGGCGCCTGAAAATGAAATGAATCTTTCATATCTCAAATGGTATTTATATGACTGTCTAAATAATGAATGATTCTTAATAACTTGAACAGTCTAAGTTACTTATGTTGAAGTTCTCTATTTTAATGCATGCCTTTGGGAAAAATAATGTTTATGAAATTATTTAGGGACATTATAAGAATAAATATGTTTTTATATGAAGTTCTTGTAATTAAGAATAACAGGAGTGTGATGCTTGGCTCTGTCGCGAGCGCGACTGAGGCCATCTAGTTTTCTGTCGCGGTCGCGACTAAGGTTGTGAGCGCGACTAAGGTCGCGAGCGCGACTCTTTCTTATGCTATAAATGTATGTTGTTTGAGCTATTGGACATGGGTTTTGACTTGTGATTTACATATGACATATTGTGTAAATCAGGGTATGCTATACCATGTAAGCTATAGTTGAAATGAATTTTTAAGCATGTTAAAAACTAAGATATGGTTGTAATTAAAGGTTATGGTTTGTTATGTTTTATAGGAGCCCTTAGTTTATAAATTATGCATATGATTAACATTTGAATACAATAAAAGTATGTGCTTCTGAAAAAGTATTAAAATATAACATGTACATCATTAAAGGAAATAAGTATGTGTTTAGACTGCGTTAGTCGAGTCGTGGATAGATAGGCATGCCTATAGAGTTCAATTTGCTACAGCCATGCGTATACAATTTAGACCCTGATCAGGTCCCCGATCGGATCCTCGTGATCCTTCTGTCTTGGATCTTGTTTAAGATCCCATGCGAAAATGTTTTTGAAATAAAAAGAAAAGAATGATTTTGATACCTTCGGGTATCCATGCGTTAAGAAAGTATTGTTGGTACCTTCGGGTATCTATGTGTTACTCGTTATCCACCCCCTTGACTTAGCAGGCATTAAATGAACAAGAGTATGTGAATCAAATAATAAGTTATGAATTGATGAATATATATGAAGACTTGTATGAAAGTATGTATTTTGTTATTGCAATCTAAATGCCTTGTTGATTGGATAAATTACATGATGAGGCATCTACTAAGCAAGATATGTGAAATGAATTTTGGAAACCGAAAGGAATGTGAATAAGTGAACAAAGTGACATGTATAAGATGTGAAAAAGTGTGTTAATGTATAAGTGATCTGTTAACGTTAATATGCAAAGTAAGTGGTTATTTGGATGACCTCCTTGAAAGCATCTAATTTGTTATAATCGATATGATTATATTTCCTATATTATGCTTTTCTATTAACTTTTTGACGGCCATTCTTAGTGGTCGTCCATATTTATGTGTTTCCCACTAAGCTTTATGCTTAGTACGGATTTTCTTTTAATCCATGTAAGTACTATTAATGGGATCCTTCGAGAGTCTTTCCGCAACAGTCCAGGCCAATGCAAGATTATGAAGATATTTTAGGGTAGGATTTGTATAGTCTTCGGAATGTATGTGAGATTTGTAATTTTAAATTATAAGTTTTGTAAAAGTGATATTGGTTATGTAAATGATCTATCTATAGTAAATTCTGAAGAAGTATACTTTATAGTGTGATTGTGTAATGAATTTATAGTTAACTATAATGTGTTTTTGAAAATGAAAGAAATTTTATAACTCAGATTTCAACTTAAAAGTTTATAAGATTTTAATGTTTGTGTCGGTAATACACTGACCGTCGGCGTGAACCACCAGATCACGGTATGGTTTACTACGTACTGGTAAAGGGTGTTACATATCATACCTTTCAAACTCATGCAATCTAACACCATTTCATGCACACATCATATACAATATCATGTCTTTACTTCTTTTACATTATCATACATATATTTAGACATTAGAAATACTTATAGCATATCTTATACAAATAGCAACTTCTCATTTACATGTATAAGATCATATAAACATTTCTTGTATACTATAATCATATACTTCTATATGCTTCTCTAGTCATGTACTATAGCTCTTTAACATTTATACATCTCTTGTACATATAGACATCATTTCTTATACATATAGACATCATTTCTTATACATATAACAGTATCATCTCTTGTACATTTAACATCATCTCTTGTACATTTACATATTATAATTAGCCCAATGTCATAGCATAAGTGGATACGGGTACATGTAGATACCATGTAATGGTACCAAAACATCTAGAGACCGTAGTCTCAAATCATCTAGAGACCGGACTCTCAATTCATCTAGATACTAGTAAGTATCAACATTTAGACATCTGTCGATGCCAAACATATAGACACCCGTCTATGCCAAACATCTAGACACCCGTCGGTGCCAAACATCTAGCAGCTGCAAATTATCTAACCCTTTATAGGCATGCCTATCTATCCACTTGTATGAACATCTTAAGCTTATAACTATTATTCATAACAAAGCATATACACATTCTATATACATTTACTTTAAACTTTACTATACACACATGTAACTTATAGCATATATCGACTAGAACATTCATGCACTCTCTTCATTTCTTACTACTTATGCATACATGCCATCCTAAACTCATTCATATACAACACTTTATATATATATACTATTGCATACTAACTTATACATGTTATTACATATTAAAACATACGTGTTTATACGAATTCGCATACATGGTTCATCATACTTGAGATACCCATAGCTCACACACATATTTGTCATTCCATTTGCTATCCTTCACATAATTATATATATTGTTACTTTATTAGTTAAATTACCAATCTTAATCATACTCATAATTTTTTCCCAATGATAACTACTTTTATAATCATTTTATAGCCCTAATCATGCATAATAAGTTGAGGGGAAAGATAGGGGATTGATCCATGCCAACCATGGGCTCAAAATTAAGAAGAAAAGGCTTCATGTGAGTTATTCTATTGCGAGGTCACGACCTGTGTTTCGCTCGCGACAGTAGCTACCCTCAGGTGACTTACGAGATTGGTTTTCACTCCAAAGTTGTATCGCCTAAACGACCCTCTATACTTCATTTTTAGATAAAGTGTCCTCTTAAAATTGTTCCCTAGGATGTCTAGTTTCCAATGGAACAAGTTTCAGTTCATCTGGACTCCTAAATTAAGAGATATGTATTAAACACTACAGACTGTTCAAATCAACCCAGCTAGACAGAAACATGCCCGTTTATTGCCATTTCTAGGACTCTTAGAGATAGAATTAATTTATGGTCTCTCTTAGACTTTTAAAGAAACGGAAGTTATGGTTCAAACGGTGCAACAAACACTCAAATTAGAGTTGTTAAACTCCAGTTATAATCAAAAAAATACACAGAGGTCTGGTAGGACATAAACAGGATTTTCCCTAAACTAAGGTTCATCTTGCTCTTTGTTTTGCACATGCTAGTTTCTCATTCTCACCACATAGCATTTATAACACTTTAATTACATTTCATCACATAGCACATAATCATGCTCGATATCTCAAATCTCACATTCATGTATCATTTACACATCAAAGGCAAACTAATCAACATATAACACATATATATCCCAAACCTCAAAAGCAGGTTACTGGACACTCTCTCACTATGTAGAGCTTCTCCTCGCCTTTAGCTCTTCTCTTGTCAAAATCTTACACAACAATCAAACACATACTCTTAATCCATTTATGAAACCAATCAAAATCCAAAACAGAAATGAAGAAGAAGGAGATATACACAACTAGCAACTCTTACTTGCCACCTCAACTCACTTTTTCAAACCAATCCAATTCAAAGCTTCAGAATTCAATTAGAAAGAACTGAAGCTTAATATGATAAGATGAAGAAGAAACACAGAAATAGGGAAAAGAAGAATGGCCGGTTCACTCTCCCACTTCTGCCTCTTAACCCAATATATGTTGCGTGGAGGGGGAATGGTTGGCAAGAGGTGGATTCCACACGTGGAATCCACTCACCTCTTCTACCAAATTCCCACCTCAATCCTTGGTGATTCTCTATTTAATCCCTCACTTATATTATGTCCTTTAATTACGACTTTCCCACTTTCAATTTTACCCTTGCATACTTAATCTCATACAATTCCACTCACATTTGTACCCTATTATGCAATCGACACTACAATCCAACTACGGTACACTTTGGGGTATTATATGTTCAGCTAAAAACTCTGCTACTGTGCATCCCTTAATGGTTTTTCGGGTGATGTACTCAACATCGAATTCTTGCAATAGCAACAACCATCTCCCCATTTTCTCAAACAAAGATGGAGCCTCCTGTAGGTATCTAAGAGGATTCTGTTTCGCGACTGCCTATACTTTGTAAGAGTGAAAGTAGTGTCTCAACTTCTTGGAGGCCCAGATTATCGCAAGGCAAATCTTTTCTACTTCTGCATACTTGGCCTCATAGGTAAGGAACTTCTTACTGAGGTAATAGACTGTGAACTCCACCCCAAACTCATCCTCCTGAGCCATTATGGCGCCCACAAAACTGTCTTTTATGTCCAAATGCAGAATAACCGATTTGACTGGCTGTGGTGGTCTAAAAACTGGTGGATTCAGTAAATACTCCCTAATAGTGTCAAAAGCTCTCTGACAGTCTTCGTTACATACCACAGGTTGGTATTTTTTGAGTAGTTTGAAGATCGGCTCGCAAATTGAAGTAAGTTTGGCGATAAACCTGCTGACATACTGCAGCTTACCCAAAAAGCTTCTGACATCCTTTTTCGGCATCTCTCAAATGGCCTTGACCTTGTCCGGGTTGATCTCAATCCCCCTCTGGCTGACCACATGTCCCAACAGTTTCCCTGAGGTGACACCGAAGATGCATTTCTTAGGGTTTAATCGCAAATTGTACTTACCGATCCTCTGAAAGAACTTTTCTAGAGCCTCAAAGTGACCTTCCCTAGTGGCTGACTTAACCATCATGTCATCCATATACACCTCCACTTCCTTATGGATCAAGTCGTCTAGGATCCTTGTCGCCATTCTTTGATAGGTTGCGCCTGCGTTCTTCAAACTGAATGGCATTACCCTGTAATCAAACGTCCCCCACTTAGTGATGAAAGCTGTTTTGATCCGACCGGCTATTTTGTTGAGTATCTGATTGTAACCTGCATAACCATCCATGAAGCTGTACATCATATAAGCGGCTGCACTGTCCACTAACAAGTCTATGTGAGACAACAAAAAGTCATCTTTTGAACAGGCCTTTTGTGATCCGCGCCGAACCCCGTGGAGCCCCGAAAGCCCGCTTTTATGGCGATTGGGAGAGGTTCATGAAAACTTGTAGGATATTTCAAGGGCGTCTATTTCGGGCAATAAGGAGGTTTCTTGGAGTTGCCACCCAATAGAACATTGGAAAAGGTCGTCTAGCCTCAGTGAGCCTAAGACAGCACATATGCATCCATTTTGGGCAAGGTAGAGATATTTTGGAGGCCCCATCCCAATACAATGTTGGGATGGTCCTCTAACCTCGTGGAGCCTAGAAATATGCAAATTGAGCCTTTTTTGGGCAAAAAGAGATATTTTGGAGACCCCATCCCAGTGAAACATTGAGATGGTCCTCTAACCTCGTTGAGCCTAAGACCAGAGAAGGTTCGGGACTTCCCATTTATTAATAACTTGATCAAAGTTACAATTGAGTTTTGAATTTAGTGTTTCATCCCATTTCTCATTCGATTTAATGCAGTTATTTAAAGCGCACATTGGTCATATAAGGAAAGCGATAAATAGGAGCAAAAATGAAAATAAAAAAAAAAAAAAATTAGAACACAATAACTTACAATAAAACTAGGGGCGGAATACAACCCCCGTTGTAAATAACATGTTGATCATACATGAATCGGGATATTCGTTAAAAATGAGGACGTTGGTCCTCGCATGCATATTTACAGAAGCGATTTAAGCGTCAATTTTATTTGTTGGAAATTAGGACTTTGGTCCTCAATTTATTAATAAAAATCCCAATTCAATTACTATAAATATTTAACCATTTTCATGTATTAACGGAATGAAATAATATTTACAATAATAATACTCAAGATAAAAAAGAGGTAAGGGTAAAAGAATGAACCCGAGTGAAGAGTCTCAGATCATTGCAGTGTCCTCCATTTGATATAACCCAAACCCGTCAAATAAATTAATGAAACTCATCAAAATAAGAATCATGTTAGTGCCACAATTAACATAAAAATAATAGACTAAAAATAAATTATGTAAAAGAAACCACGAAAAATTATCACAAAAATAGTAAGGAAATAAGTGGTGAAAGAAAGGGAGGAAAAAGAGAAGGAAAGGCCCAGGGACTGCCCATGGCTCGCGAGCAATGGGCGTCCCTGGGCTGACCGACGGGTGGAGGTAGTAACCATCGATGGCTCGTCGCTTAGATGAGAGACGGTCGTCGGTGGATCCTCTGGCCGTCGATCACTCCAGGTCCAGAAAAAAAACGCAGCAAACTACAGACATCGGGTCTTGAGTCAGCCTAAATCAGAGTTACCCAATAATGATTAGATGTCTGTTCACAGGCAAAAAAGTTGAAAGTGATGATTTCCTTGTTAAATTTGCTTTTTAAAATAAAAAAATAAAAAATAATAAAAAATATATTAAAAATTAAATTTGAAAAATGGAGTTTAAAAATTATTGTGTTTTTAGTTAGATTTAAAAAAAAAATATATATATATATATATATCTATTTTTTGGCCTCGCTACAGGGCACTTGCACGCGGAGGGCCCCCGCGCGAGGTGTCGCTCCGTGCTGGGCGAGCACGCGCACGCCCGATTCCCGTCGCGCGAACTGACGAAGGGTTAGCACGATCATGGCACTACCACTTCAACGAAAGATAACACGCCGACAACATGGCGACAACCACCTCAACAATATCATCCAGTTCGGAAAGATGGCTGCCTCAGGTACGTGTCTCTTTCTTTTTTTTTCTCTGAGTTTTGGCTCACCTAGGCACCCATGCACTATTTTTCCTAAAACTGGGGGCAACTGTAGACACCGGGTCCCGAGACAGCCTAGATCAGGGTTACCTAATGATGATTAGATGCATGTTTACAGGCAAAAAGGTTGGAAGTGATGATTTGCTTGTGAAAATTTGCTTTTTAGATAAAAAAAAATTAAAAATAAAAATAAAAAAGGAGAGTTTGGAAATTATTGTGTTTTTGTCAAAATTGTTATTTAGAAAAAAAATATTTTCGAGAGTTTACGGCAGCTAGCGCGAGGGTGGGGTTGGCCTCTGCACAAGCCGGCGTAGGGGCGGACGTCCCCGCGTGGCACGCAGCGCGTGTGGGGGAGTTGCTCGACAGCGTGGGAGTGGCCGACACCCGTTGCTCGCCCGACGGCCGTCAGTCGCCCCTGGTCTGCCGAAAATGCCAATTTCAGCCCTTTTTCCAATTTTTTTTTTTTTTACTTTTCACCATTTTTCCGAAATTTTTAATGATAATCCCCTTTTTTGAACCCAAATTAAGGGAAATTTAATTAAAATTCATTTACGTTCCTTAATTAATTAGATTTTCCATTTTTATTGATATAAATAAAAAATTATACGAAGAAAAAAGGGCATTTCTTTTGGGGATTTCTTTTCTTCTCTTTTCTTGAGTTTGGCATTTTTTGTTCTTCTTTCTCAATTATCATCTTCTTTTATTTCAATAAAATTTCTTCTAAACATTTTAGATTGAATTTTATTGAAAAATAATTAATTTTGAGACAAAACAAATAATTTTTTGTTCTTAAAAATCCAATTTTCTCACTTGTTATTTTTTTTAATCTTTTTTCTCTTCAATTAATTTTTTTCAAATACTTACATTGTTTTTTGGATGAAAAATTGATTTTGAAACAAAGAGAATAATTTTTTGTTCTTGAAATCCAATTTTTTATTGGATTTTGTAAAAATAATATTTTTATAATTATTTTTTAGAGAAAAGTTTTTAGATTATTTTTTTAATCTAATATTTTGTTAACTAAAGTAAGGAAAATCAATCATCTTTTCTCATTCTATTAAATCCGAAATCTCAGAGTAAATATTCTACTCTCGATCTCATATTTATTTTCATTTATTTATTTTTTGTGTTACTTTTATTTTTTGTTTATAATTATTTAATCAAAATGTAAATCTTTAGATTTATTGTATTTTTATGTATTTTATGTGATATTTGTCATAGACTTAACTTTTTTATTTCATTTTTTATTCTTTTTTTTTTCACTTTTTTACCTTTTCTTTTTTTAATTATTATTATTATTATTATTATTATTATTATTATCATCATCATAATTTGTGTTTTTTTTATCTGTGATAATTTGTTAATATGTTAATTTATTTGTTTTAATATGTCATTTAATTTATTTGTCTTCCATAATGCTTTTTTATCTATTTTAATTTAATTTTCATTATTTTATATGTTTAATTGATTTTCTTGATTTAATTACTAATATTAATTTATTTGTGTTTTTTGTTTTCATTTTGATACTTATTTTTGTCATGTTTGAGCATATTTGCACGCGTAGGATGAGATTCGGGGATTTATTTTGGTCTGACTTATTATTTTTGTTATTTGTATTATTTTTTCTTTATTTTTTTTAATTTATTTTGTTATGTAATTCGTAATAAAATCATTTATTTTATGCACGCTTAATTAAAAATCAAAAAAATATTTTATTAATAAATTGAGATTTTTTCTAATAAAATGGGACCAATGTTCTAATTTCAACCAATAAAATGTCACTTTCAAGAGGAGAATTAATTTTCATAAAATGGGATCACTCATCCCGGTTTTCTCACTAAATGCCTAAAAATAATTCTCCGTTTTTAAGTATGGATGAAGGAACCAAAGTTCCCACTCATCCCGGTTTTCTCACTAAATGCTTCTTTATTTATTTGATTTTGTCATTTATTTATTTATTTATTATAATTTTACATTTTTGGGGTTCGTATTTTTTGTCCCAATTTTATCTTTTAATTTATTTTTGTATTTTATTTTATTATTTTATCACTTTCCTCATTACTTGAATGTGCGTTTAAATTAATTGCATGACGTGTGAGAAAAGGAATGGAAAATAAATTGTTGAAAGCTCACTTATAATTTAACAAAGGCATTAATAAAAGTGAAGTTCCGAAAACCATTCTCTGGTTGAAGACCTCCGAGTTTAAACGAATTTTTCCAATTTCTTATAAATTAGGTGGCGACTCCAAAATATCTCAAAGGTGCCCAAAGGTTTCATGAGATTAGATCAACTTCCCCAATGTTCTATTGGGAAGGGATTCCAAAATATCTCATGTTACCCAAGATCTAGATGTGAACCCTTCTTGGACCCTAAAAGCAGGCCTCTTGGGAAACATCGTAAGCAGGTTCTGGCGCGTCACAGCCGCCTCTCAATTTATTTTTTTAATGGGAACTTGACAAGAAAAACATCACTTCCATCCTTCTTGCTTATGAACAGGCATTTAATTTCATTATTAGATAACCCTGATCTGGACTGCCTCGGGACCTGGTGTGTAACACCCCCTACCCATATGTAGGAGAACCTATCCGCAATGGAGTGAGAACCCGTATGAGCAAGGGCGTCACCAAGCAAAACGATAAAATAACATTCATCCACATATAAAAAACATACATGTATACAGCGAAATTTAAAACTTTAAAACCAAACAGATCATTTACTCATACATGGAATAATAATATTCATTACATAACTGTTCTGATCTAACCAAAATAATTACATCTCCCTAAATTACAATGCGGAAGCGGAACAAAAAAATAAATACAATGAGAGTTCACTATTATAAAAAGAATCATTTAACAAAAAGCTCAGTCGTAACATCAATTCCCTCTGTGTTGGCTTGACTTGTAGCGACTCTCCCAAAAGCTATACACCTTCCTCACCTGCGCAGATGAAACACCTGTGCTAAGCGATAATGCTTAGTGGGGAAACAAATAACAGTAATATGGATAGCCATTCACAATGGTCGTCAAGGCAAAACGCATACATAGTGTCATAAGCTGATAATCATATAAGATATAATTGTAATCGAATCACATTCATAAGCATTCAAAGGCTCATAATCACATACATATGCTGACTGATTCACATACTTATAATCATAGTCATTCAGATTCACATTCTGATAACACAATCAAATATAACACCTGCTGACTCACAGTAGTGGATAAAGAGTGAACGCATGGCGGTACCTTACGGGTACGAATGGAAAAGCAACATCACATTTTCTCATTCAAAAACATTATATAGAGGGGATCTAAAACAAGATCCAAACACATTGAGGTTCGCGAGGAACCAAACAGGGATCTAATCAAGGTCCAAAATAGAACTGAGGGCTGCAGCTACTGAACTCTATTAGGTATGCCTAACTATCCACTAAACTGACTCTTACAGCTAATACATAATACAATTCATGTTCCAATGCATAACATATAATTTATCATAAAGAAATCATAATATTAATCATCTATAAGCATATTTATTCCCATACAATAGTAAAAACCCATGTAGAAAAGATATGGAATTCATTTTAGAAGAAAAGGGCAAAATCGAAAAAACAGGGCAACTGGAGGCTCACTGTCACGCTCGCGACAGAGGCAAAACTGGCCACAGGTCGTGATCGAAGTCTTTGCGCTCGCGCGGAGACAGAAGCACATCTCACTATTGTGTTCGTGACGAGCATTACGCTCACGACAGTGAGCGGCCAGCCAAAGCTGTCGCGCTCGCGACAGAGAACTGCCCAAATCTGCTCGGTAGCCAAGCGCTTTATCGCTCTCACGACAGAGAGCTATTGCTGCGGAGGCTCGGCAACCCAACGCTCGGCCATACGCAAATGCTGAATTCACCGTGCTCTGTCGTGCTCGTGACAGAGTCGTGATTTCCAGCTCTTACGCGAAAATCTGCAGAAAAACACACTCCCAAAATCACCCAAACCTCCAATTGACTTCAAAACTCAACCCCACACAAATTGATCATTCAAGTCATCTTAATTACCCTAAAACCCAACTTTTAAACCACAACCAATAATTTAATTACATAAATAACATAATCAAAATCCTCACTTTAGAAACCAGAAATCTCTCTCTAAGTTCAACTAATCTTAGTTCAATTACTCATAATCCAAGCATCTCAACCCAAAATAATCATTACCCACACCATTTAGATACAAATACACATATCATATCTCATCAATTACCAGCCATTCAACAAAGAATACAAAATCACATAAAATGCACAAAGAAACAACAAATTCCCAAACCTGCAAATTCCTATACTCCTAGTTGCAAACTCCACTCCCACTCGCCTTCTCTTTCCCCATGGGATCACGAGTAGGCACTTCTAAACCTCGAAACCCAAGAACCATACAAACACAAAAATCCCAGATTAAGAACACATCTAATAAAAATCAGAGAAAAGATGGAAAAGAAGAGAAAACCCACTAAAATTTAAAAATCAAAGCTTAAGAGATGATCAATTTCCACCAAAACCACTTAGATCCAAGCTAGGGCACACTTGAAGAGAAAAGAGGAAGAAGAGATAAAGATAAGAGGAAGAAAAATGAGAAAGAGGCAGCAAAATAGATGCTCCCTTTTCTATCTCCTTCTATTTATACCTACTTCCTAAAACCCTGGCCATATGTCACCCTTTCTTTGGTGGATCTTGATCACTCACACCCTAAACTCATGCAAGACACTACACACAAGACTAACCCTCACTAATTCACACACTACTCCCCTATGAGCATGCACACACACTAACAAGACCCATACACACACACCCTAATATGATACATGCACCCACACTCTAATAAAGCTCACAAAACATGCATATAACCCAAAATACTATTAACACATGCCAAAACACTCGTAGATACACATGCAAACATGGCTCAAACTACTATGGGGAAGATGGGGTGTGACAACTCTCCCCTACTAACATGAATTTCGTCCTCAAAATTCTTACCTGAACTTAACAACTGAGGGTACTGAATCCTCATCGCTGCTTCTGGTTCCTAAGTAGCTTCCTTCATTCCATGATGCTGCCGAAGAACCTTGACCAGGGAACTTGCTTACTTCTCAACTGCCTCACTTCTTGAGCTATAATGGCTTTCGGTTCCTCATCATAAGAACAATCTGACTGAATCCAAACTTCCTAAACCGATAACACATGCGATGGATCCGATCGGTACCGATGAAGCATGGAGACATGAAAGACATCATGCATCTTAGCCAACTCCATCGGTAAAGCCAACCTATAGCCTACCAGACCAACTTTTTCCAAAACTTTGAAAGGCCTAATGAACCAAGGACTAAGTTTACCTTTCTTGCCAAACCTCAACACTTTCCTCCAAGGTGACACCTTAAGGAATAATTTGTCCCTGACCTCAAACCGAATATCCTTTCTCTTCAAATTGGCAAAAGACCTCTGTTTATCTTTAGCCACTTTCAGATTTCACTGCACAACTCTGATCTTCTCTTCTGTATCTCTAATCATCTTTGGCCTAACAAAAGATCGCTCGGTTAACTTTTTCCAAAAAACTGGAGTCCTACACGGTCGACCATACAAAGCCTCAAACGGTGACATCCCAATGCTCGACCGATAACTGTTGTTATAGGCAAACTCTATAAGCCGGACATACTTGTCCAACTGCAAGAAAAATCAAAAATACAAGTCCGAAGCATATCTTCTAAAATCTAGATAACACACTCGGACTGACCATCTGTCTGAGGATGAAATGCCGTACTGAAATTCAACTTAGTACCCAAAGCTCTTTGCAATTCCTTTCAAAACTTCGATGTGAACCTTGGATCTCGATCTAACACTATCGACAATGGCACACCATGCAGTCAGACTACCTCATCCACATAAACACTAGCCAACTTATCCATCAAGTAGTCCACTCTGACCGATAGAAAATGAGCTGACTTTGTAAGCCGATCCACAATAACCCAAACTGAATCATGCTTCTTTTGAGTCACTGGCAAACTTGACAAAAAATCCATGGCAATGTCATCCCATTTTCATATAGGAATGGATAAAGGAGTGAGCAATCCTAAAGGGACTTGATGCTCAGCCTTTACTTGCTGACACGTCAAGCACTTTGCCATGAATTCCACAATGTCTCTCTTCATCCCAGACCACCAGTAGAACTGATTCATATCCTGATACATCTTCTCTCTACCAGGATGCATAGTAAAGACCGTAGTGTGTGCCTCACTCAAAATCTTCTTCCTTAACTCATCACTCTCGGGCACACACAAACGATTCCTATACATAAGCACCCCATCCAAAACTAAAAACTCAGAATGCTTACCCTGCTAAGCCTCTTGCAAAACCCGCTGCAATCTTACATCATCCTTCTGATCACCCACAATCGACTGTCTCAAAGTTGACTTCACTCTCAATTGGGCAACCAAAGCCCCATCTGAGTCAAATCTCCATCTGAACCGCCTCAAGAACAAAGCCGAAACCGACTTCCTACTCAAAGCATCCACAGCCACATTGGCTTTTCCCAGATGATAATCCAAAATGTAGTTATAGTCCTTGAACAACTCCAACCATCGGCGTTGTCTCATGTTCAACTCTTTCTGCATGAGGAGATACTTCAAACTTTTATGATATGTGAAAATCCTACACCTCTCCCCATTCGGATAATGCTGCCAAATCTTCAAAGCAAAGATCACAGCTGCCAATTCCAAATCATGCGTCGGATAGCTCTTCTCATGAGGCTTCAACTGATGAGATGCATAGGCCACAACTTTACCTTCTTGCATAAATACACACCCGAGTCCAACTCCTGAAGCATCACTGTACATTACAAACTCTTTACCCAAGATGGGTTGAGTAAGTACAGGAGCTTCAACTAACGATATCTTCAACTTCTTAAAACATGCTTGACACTTATCCGACCACTCAAATCTGACTTCTTTCCTCAACAATCTGGTCATAGGAGAAGCAATGACTGAGAAACCCTTCACAAATCGATGATAATACCCTGCCAAACCGAGGAAACTTCTTACCTCTGGGACATTCTTAGGCGCTTTCCAATTCACAATCAGCTCAATCTTAGCTGGATCCACTTGAATACCCTTAGCTGACACAATGTGTCCCAAGAAAGATACCTCTTGAAGCCAAAAGTCACACTTACTAAGCTTCGCAAATAAACGGTGCTCCCTCAAAACTTGCAGCACTAATCGAAGATGCTCTTCATGCTTACTCTCATCGCTCGAGTAAACCAAAATATCATTAATGAATACTACTACAAATTAGTTGAGATATAGCCTAAACACTCGGTTCATCAAATCCATAAAGCCGCAGGTGCATTAGCCAAACCAAATGGCATCACAAGGAACTCATAGTGGCCATACCACATCCGAAAGGCAGTCTTAACCACATCCGCGTCCTTAACTCGAAGCTGATAATAACCCAACCGAAGATCAATCTTGGAGAAGACACCCGCACCTCTAAACCGATCAAATAAATCCTTAACTCTAGGCAAAGGATACTTATTCTTCAGTGTTACCTTATTAATTTGCCTATAGTCGATACACATCCTCAAGGTACCATCCTTCTTCTTGACAAACAACACTGGAGCTCCCCATGGAGATATGTTGGGTCTAATAAACCCCTTATGCAATAACTCTTGTAGCTGAGTCTTAAGTTCCCTCAACTCTACAGGAGCCATCTGATAAGGTGCTTTTGAAATGGGCAAAGTACCCGGCACTATCTCTATGGACAACTCCACCTCTCTCTCGGGAGGGAACCTGGGAAACTCACTTGGAAACACATCCCCAAACTCCCTAACAACTGGGATAACCTCAATCTCAACCTGATCATGCTTAGAATCCAACACAACCGCTAAAAATGCCTCATAGCCTTTCCTCATAAACCTCTTAGCTTGTATAGCAGAAATCACATTACTCAAGGAACTCGAACCCAAACCTTTAACCACAATAGAAGACTGATCTCTATCTCTCAACACAACCGCTTTCCTATGATAATCAACCACAGTCCGATGCTTACTCAACCAATCCATACCCAAGATCAGATCAAACTCCCGAAATGGCAACTCAATTAAATCCGCAGCAAACTCAACACCTTGAACTAAAAGAGGACAATTCCTATACACTCTACTCACATTGATAGTATGCCCTAAGGGATTGGTCACACAAACCTCATAATCTAACTAATTAACATCATGCAACTTATCAAATAACTTACTCGTGCACAAATATGAGTGTGTGGAAACAGGGTCAATTAGAGCATAAATCTCAATGTCAAAGAATAGGAACTTGCCAGCAATCACATTCGGGGCATCCTGCTCATCCCGAGCTCTCATAGCATATGCCCTAGTAGAAACCTTAAGAGGACGATCAACCGACTCTGATGGAGCTCCCTCTCTAGGCCGACTACCTCAACCTCTACCTCGGCCGGTGCATTCAAACCCAATCTACTAGCCTCACGCTGATCACCAGAAATCTCACTCAACTTAGGACAATTAGCAAAATAGTGATCAGTGCTCCCACATTGGAAATAACCACCTGTGAGCCACCTACACTCACCCTGATTGCGCCTGCTGCAGTGAGAACACTCAAGCAATGCCTCAGTCCTATTACTAGAACCGCCTCTACTAGAACTCAAACTCATAGCAGAACCCTGCCGCCTGCCTCTCTAAGCCGGACCTGAAGAAGACTCATCCTGCAGGTTTCTAGACCTCTTACCCGAAGATGATGATGATCCTCCACGAGGGGGATTCCTCCTCTGAGCCCTCTCCCTCAGAACTGACTCTGATTTCTCAGCCCACACTGCTGCCTAAATATTCTAATAATAACCAATACTAGAAGTACTCATCAATGAAATAAGCATAACCCGCAAGTACTCATTCAAACCAGCCTCAATGTGCCTACACCGAAACTCTTCTGTCAGAATACCCTCTGGAGCATACTTCACAAAACGGTTAAACTGTTTCTCAAACTCAGAAACTGACATGGCTCTCTGCTTCAGAATGAGAAACTGAGTCCACTTAGCATCCTTGTAAGCCCTAGTCATATATTTACTGGTAAACTCCCTCTCAAAAAACTCCCAAGTGACCGGTTCAAGCAACTAGGGATGCCTACGGACCAACTTCCACCAATCGTAGGCAGATCCCTGCAACAAAGCCACAACACATTCTACTTGCCTCTCAGGAGGGCACCGAATCTTATCCAGAACACGCTCTACCTTCTCAATCCATTTTTTAGCACACTCTGACTCATCCAGATTGGTCCCATAAAAATCCTTTGCACCAGCTTTCCTCATACTCTCAATAAGGGCTCTAGGAGCTGTCACTTTCCCTAAGACACGAGCCATGTCCTGAGAAATCTTTAACATTGCCTCAAAGGGCAAGGTTGCAGCCTCAAGCTGAACCCTAGGTGTTTGAGCCGAAATAGACACTAAAGGATCTACTACTTGAGGATTCACACACTCAACGGACCCTTCAAGCGACCCACGCACCGAATCAGAATCCATCTAAAACAAATACAAAGACACCCGCATCAGCTAACACAGTCCTAAACATACATCTATATACCACAACACCCAAAAAAGGCCTAAGCCTAGGCTCTAATACCAAAAACTATAACACCCCCTACCCATATGTAGGAGAACCCATCCGTAATGGAGTGAGAACTCGTATGAGCAAGGGTGTGACCAAGCAAAAAGATACGATAACATTAATCCACATATAAAAAACATACATATATACAGCAAAATTTAAAACTTTAAAACCAAACTGATCATTTACTCATAGATGGAATAATAATATTCATTACATAACTGTTCTGATCTAACCAAAATAATTCCATCTCCCAAAATTACAATGCGAAAGTAGAACAAAAGAATAAATACAATGAGAGTTAACTATTACAAAAAGAATCATATAACAAAAAGCTCAGTCCTAACATCAATTCCCTCTGTGTTAGCTTGACTTGCGGTGACTCTCCCAAAAGCTATACACCTTCCGCACCTGCACGGATGAAACACCCGTGCTAAGCGATAACGGTTAGTGGGGAAACAAACAACAATAATATGGACGGCCATTCACAATGGTCGTCAAGGCAGAATGCATGCATAGTGGCATAAGCTGATAATCATATAAGATATAATCGTAATTGAATCACATTCATAAGCATTCAAAGGCTCATAATCACATTCATATGCTAACTGATTCACATACTTATAATCATAGTCATTCGGATTCACATTCTGATAACACAATGAAACATAGCACCTACTGACTCACAGTAGTGGATAACGAGTGAACACATGGCGGTACCTTATGGGTACGAATCGAAAAGCAACATCACATTTTCTCATTAAAAAACATTACACAGAGGGGATCTTAAACAAGATCCAAACACATTAAGGTTCATGAGGAACCAAACGAGGACCTGATCAGGGTCCAAAATAGAACTGAGGGCTGCAGCTACTGAACTCTATTAGTCATGCCTAACTATCCATTAAACTGACTCTTACAGGTAATGCATAATACAATTCATGTTCCAATGCATAACGTATAATTTATCATAAAGAAATCATAATATTATACATCTATAAGCATATTTATTCCCATACAGTAGTAAAAACCCATGTAGAAAAGATATAAAATTCATTTTAGAAGAAAAGGGCAAAATCAAGAAAATAAGGCAGTTGGAGGCTCACTGTCGCGCTCGCAGCAGAGGCAAAACTGGCCCCAGGTCGCGATTACGGCAGTCTTTGCAGTCGCAAAGAGACAGAAGCATATCTCACTATCGTGCTCGCGATAGTGAGCAGCCAGCTAAAGCTGTCACGCTCACGTACAGGCGTGCGCTCGCGACAAAGAACTGCCGAAATCCATTAGGTAGCCGAGCGCTCTGTCGCGCTCGTGACAGAGAGCTCTTACTGCGGTTGCTCGGCAACCTAATGCTCAGCCATGCATAAAGGCTGAATTCACCGAGCTCTGTCCCGCTCGCGATAGAGTCATGATTTTTAGCTCTTACGCGAAACCACAACCAGTAATTTAATTACACAAATAACATAATCAAAATCCTCACTTTAGAAAACTAGAAATCTCTCTCTAAGTTCAACAACAAATTCACATCTTGGTTCAATTACTCATAATCCAAGCATCTCAACCCAAAATAATCATTACCCACATAATTTAGATACAAATACACATATTGTATCTCATCAATTACCAGCCATTCAACAAAGAACAAAATATCACATAAAATGCACAAAGAAACCACAAATTCCCAAACCTGCAAATTCCTATGCTCCTAGTTACAAGCTCCGCTCCCACTCGCCTTCTCTTTCCCCTTGGGATCACTAGTAGGCACTTCTAAACCCAAAAACCAAAGAACCATACAAACATAAAAATCCTAAATTAAGAACACATCTAATAAAAATCAAGAGAAAAGATGGAGAAGAAGAGAAAACCCACTAAACTTACCAATCAAAGCTTAAGAGATGATCAATTTCCACCAAAACCACTTGGACCCAAGCTAGGGCACACTTAAAGAGAAAAGAGGAAGAAGAGATAAAGAGAAGAGGAAGAAAAATGGGAAAGAGGCAGCAAAATAGCTGCTTCCTTTTCTCTCTCCTTCTATTTATACCTACTTCTTAAAACCCTAGCCACATGTCACTCTATCTTTGGTGGATTTTGATCACTCACGTCCTACACTCATGCAAGAAAATACACACAAGACTAACCTCACTAATTCACACACTACTCCCCTATGAGCATGCAGACACACTAACAAGACCCATACACACACACCCTAATATCATACATGCACCCACACTCTAATAAAGCCCACAAAACATGCATATAACCCAAAATACTATTAACACATGCCAAAACACTCATAGACACACATACAAGCATGGCTCAAACTACTAGGGGGAAGACGGGGTATGACATGGTGTCTACAGTTGCCCCCAAGTTTTGGAAAAACTAGTGCAGGAGTGCCTAGGTGAGCCGAAACTCAGAGAAAAAAGGAAAGAGACACGTACCTGAGGCAGCTATATGAAATTGTTAGGGTAGTTATTGCCATCTCATCGACATGTTAACCCTTTTCAGAGACGATCATTAATACCAGCTTGTTGGCCTGTTATCCTTTGTTAAAGTGAATTACCGTGACCATGTAAACCACTACAAAAAAAACTCAAATTAGCGACGGACACATTTCAGTCGCTAATTAGCAACTAATTAGAGACGGTTTTCATATTTAGTTGCAAAAATCCATTTTTACGATTTTGAGGCAAGTTTAGCGACTGCATAGCAACGAAAAAAAATATCGTTGCTAAAATTTGGCAGCAATTATTGGCGTCCTGATTTGCGACTAAATTAGCGATGATTTTTTCTGTCGCTAAAGATTATTTAATTTTTCTATTCCATTGCGACGGTATTATAGTCGCTAATTGATGATTAATTTTAGCGATAAAATAGCGACGGAAGTATTGGTTGCTAAATTTGAGCTGAAATTTTAGCCATTTTTTGCGACGATATTAGCGACGAATTTTTGTGTCGCTAAAAGTGTAAAAATCTGCTAACTCAAAACTACATCGTTTTGGCCTTATTACTTTCTTTTTCCTTCTTTCTTTCCTTTTCTTTTTCCTTCTCTTCCCTTTCCTGGTCTCTGCCCCAATCTCTTCCTCCTCATCGATTTCCAGCCGCCACCACCTAATCTTTTTCTTTTTTGTCGCCGTCACCGCCTTCTCCCCATCGGTGTCTGGTGTGTGAATGATTGCTCTAGTACCGTTTTCTTTTATGGTTCATTTTCTATGTGTTTCTATTTTTGCTGATTTTCTTAAATTTCTCCAATGATGCACTCCATATTATCCATTGAACGGTTGCAATTGGATGTTTCCATTTTTGCTAGCCTTCACTCACCATCGCTACTTCCTTCTCCGCCATCTCTTTTTCATTTTGTTGTTCTTTTTTAAGATTTAGGGTTTTCTATTTCCCTCATCAAATTTATCTTCAATTGAAGACTTAGAAAAGGTATGCTACTAGTGGATTTTCTCCAATTCAATTTGCAGTGGTTCTTCTTCACAATTCACTGCAAATTCAAATTGAAGACTTATAAAAGGTATGTTTCATTGTCCTGCTTCTCACCTTCGCCCTTTTCATTTTTCATTCGCCATTTTTATTTCTCGTCAACTGGAGAATTGACTCATTTCACTGGAACAATTCTGTCTGTACACTAATTAGAGTAAAATCTTGATTTTGGATTAGTTTGATGCTTGATTATAATTTAATGAAATAATGGTTTAAATTAATTTCTCTTGTTTCTCTCAATTGATTGTTTATTTGTTTCTATTTCTCTTTCTATGTTAATGCGATACGAAGTTCAGGGAGGAAGTTGAGAACGAGGTGTCTTGGAAGAAATATGAGTGGCGAGAATTTACTTTCCAAAATCAGAAGAAGACTTGTGAGTTCCCGGCTATGCAATGTGTCCAAGCATTCTAAATCTAAAAATTTCATTTGTTATTTATAAATGTTCATTTGCTTCTCTGCTGATATCAATTTGGCAATTGTATATTTATATGGCTTTGCTTCTCTGGTTGAAGTTTATTTAGCTGTGATCTATACAAACAAGTAAGTCATAAAATGCAGTGTATGAAGATAATTAAATTCGTATATGAGAACACTTGGTATCTAATTATTTCAAAATTAGTTATATACAGATTTGAAATGATCAGATTTTCTCCAAAAAATAATAATAAATTATAATATAATGATATAATAGATTGTCTCTGTTCATATATAGGAGTGTTTTAATTTGATGACATATTTATTGGTTAAATATATTTTTCTTACCTTATTGTTTTCTATTTATTATCGACTTTCAAGATTGTGATTTTTTTATATTATATTAATATCTCTAATTTTAGTATTTAAAATTTATTAAATATAATATCAAAGTCTATTGCTGGCTAAGGAAAGAATTAATAAGTCTTTATTTTTCTTAATTTTTTAAATCCTAGATTTTTGGAGATTATAACATTTAACACAAAACATAAGTTCACATTTACTGATTCTATGAAATTCCATCTATTCAACTTAGAAATTCTTCTTGTAGAACACCTACATAGAAAATATTGATTTTCTGCATATATTGTAGTGGTGATAAGCTTTTGCCTTTAAATTTCAAATCACAGATTTCATGAGGTGTGCTCAATACAGCTTAAGATATTGTTTGTATAGTTGAAGCATTATTTAGAAAGAAATAAGAAAGGTTACCTAATATTAGAATAGGAAAATTGTTCTATTCTTGTCATATTTTTATTATTTTGGGACTATTTACTTATATACTATTTTCAGCTTACACATTATTCTTGAGTTAATTATGTAGCTAATGTCTTCAAGTTTTTTTTATATCAGGTTTATAGAAGTTTATTCTAGCGATGATTCTGTTGAAAGTGTTGCTACTGACATATCCAATGAAGAAGAAGAAAAGAAGGTTGGGAAGAACTTAGCTCTCCAGTTTTATTTAGTTAGTATTATTAGAAATTCTATTTATTATTCAGGCATCTTTTTCCATAACCCAACAAGTGCACTTAATATGAATTTTAAATTGAATTGTTATGGGGTTGCTATGTCTTCTGCATATTTGTTTTGCTTTCTTTTGGATATATTTGTTTACAGTAAGTTAATATATATAGTTTAGGTGAGAATAGGCTAAGAAGTTGCAATTTGATGACACAAAATGTTATTAGGTTCTATTCCATTGATTTTTTAACTGTTAAATTCTTTAGAATTCAAATAATATGGAGCTGCTAAATGAAAGCAGCATGTCATTTTCAAATTGAGTGGTAGTTATATTCCTTGGTAGATATATTTCATCCTGGCTTTATTTACATCTTATCTTGAACCTTTTCTTATTGCTTCTTACATATCTATAGTCTTTAAATTTGTGTTCTTAATAGCTCCTGAAAATTGTTTTCATTTCTCACATCAACTATTTACTGTGGTTCAATTTTTTTTTTGGGTCATCTTGCTTTGTCTTTATTAATGAGACAAAACAATTGAAGTCACTCATTTTCTGCATCTTCCCTAGCATGCCAAAGAGTTTTGTATTATTAACAGGGGTTGTTATTTTCTTCTTTGTCAGTAAGCTTTTGTACATCTATATATGCAAATATAATGTTGCATGTTGTCTTCAAACCATTTGATTAATTGAGCTAATTTATTATATTTGATTAACTGATATTTCAGGTTGATATTTGTCGGCATGAAGATTGTCCAAGTGACGAAATTTCTTATTTTATAATTTGAATTGTGTAAGATGTTTATAAATATTTGAATTTGAATTGTAAAGTACTTTTTAAGTATTGTTTTAATTTAATTTACTTCAATGATATTATATTTTTTAAATTAATAATATTGGAGAATTGTTATTTATATAAATTAAATTTTAGATATTACAATAATAATAATAATAATAACAAAAAAGTTAAATTGAAAGTAGTAGTAGCAATAATAATAAATATTATAATTAAATTAGCGACGGATTTGCAAAATTAGTGACGGATTTGTTTGTCGCTAATTCTTTTTTATGTAAAAAAATATTGTTTTTTTGATGAAATTTAGCGACGAAAATCCGTCGCTAATAATTTATTAAATCTTGTGGCGACCACTTTTAGGGGTTAATTAGCGACGATTTTTTCGTTACTATTTAGTCGCTATTTTTAGCGACGATTTTGTGTTTTAGTCGCAAATTTCTAGTGACTGTTCGTCGTTTTGTCGCTAAAAGCAATTAGTGACGGAATTTCAGCAATTAGTGACGGAAAATGCCGTCGCTAATTTCCCTTTTTTTGTAGTGAATGCTTGTTAAAGTGGTACTTAGCGTCGGTGTGTAAATCCTTGTTCAAGTGGTAGTGCCATGGTTGTGCTAACCTTTTGTGGAATGGTAGTGCTGCCATCGTGCTAACCCTTATTGAAGTAGTAGTGTTGTAATCGTGCTAACCCTCCGTAGAGTGGTAGTTCCATCATCGTGCTAACCCTTCTAAAATCTGAAGTGGTAGTGCCGTTATCGTGCTAACCTAATGTGACGCGTGCCAAACCCCGAAAGCCTCGAAAACGCGCTTTTAAGGTGTTCGAGAGAGGTTCATAAGACTTGCAAAAGGTTGCAAGGGCATCTATATTGCGCAACAAGGAGGTATTTTTGAGTTGCCACCCAATAAAGCGTTTGGAAGGGTTGTCTAACCTCACTGAGCCTAAGACAGCACATGTGTGTCTATTTTGGGCAATCAGAGATATTTTAGAATCCTCCCTCCAAAAGAACACTGGAAAGATTCATCTAATCTCGTGAAACCTAAGACGATGCATATATGTCTATTTTGGGCAAGCCAGAGATATTTTGGAGTCCCCACCCGAATAGAACATTGGGATGGTTCGTCTAACCTCATGAAACCTAAGACAATGCAACTTGGGCCTATTTTGGGCAATAAGAGATATTTTGGAATTCCCTTTCCAATAGAACATTGGAAAGGTTCATCTAACCTCGTTGAGCCTAAGACCTGAGATGGTTCTGGACTTCCTATTTATTTGTATCTTGATTAAATTATAATCGAGTTTTAAGGCTAAAATTTCATTCCATTTTCTCATCCAGTTCAATGCAAGAATTTAAAACTCATATCAATTATATAATGGAAAGCAGTAAATAAGATAAGCGAAGCATAAAATAAATTGAGATATCATAATATAAAACAAAACTAGGGGCGGAATACAACCCCCATTGTAAAAGAATAGAAGATAAACGAACATACATAAAATGGGAATATCCCTCTTAGAATAAGGACGTTGGTACTCGCATGCGTATTCAGATAAAAATAATGTTAATATGTTTATTTTATTTGGATGAAAATCAGGACATTGGTCCTATTTTATTTAAGAAAAGCTCTGCTTATTTGTATAAATCCCTTGCAATTTTTAATATTAGCGAGCTCAAAAATAATATTTACAACAAATCAGAATTAAAACTTAAAGTAAAAGGAAATAGGGTAAGGAAAATAAAACCCAATTGGTGTCCTCGAATCACCCTGGTGGGATCTCCCTTTCAGCACCTGTATCCAAAAGAAACAATTAAACTCACAAAAGCAAATACTATGTTAGTATAATAATTAAATTAAATGACAATGGAAAGAATTAATAAAAAAATAATGAGTAAATAATAAAAAAGGAAGGAAATTACCTTGAAAATAAGTGAAAGCAAAAATTAAAGGGAAATAAAATAAAATAATAAAGAAAGGGTAAAGGAGGGCCTAGGGACGGTCCAAACCGCGCGAGCGACGGCCGTCCCTAGACCGACCGACGGGCAGAAGAGAAGTTTCACCATGGCCCGTCGCTTGGTTGAGCAATGGCAGTCGGTGGACCTTTAGCTCGTCGATCATCCCTGACCAAGAAAAAACAAAGGAAATTTAATTAAAACTCAACTTTTCACAATTAAAATCCTTTTTTGGAGCAATTAACTACAAATAAATTAATATGAATGTAACAACCCCAATACCCACACGTAGCATATCGAAGGACGGAGAGCTATGGTGAAGGAAGGTGCTACCAGACAAAGACACTTACAGCTAAAAAGAAATAGGGATAATAAAAGTTTTAGAAAATGGAACCTCAAGACATGCACATTCTAAACCTATGTCATCCACACATCAATAACACTTCATATAACTTCTACAGACTCATTGGCTAAAAACTTGGCGTACCGCTGCGCTACTCTGATCGCCTAACCTGCATGAACAAACAACCGTGCTAAGCGATAACACTTAATCGGGCGAAGCAAATAATGGGCAACCACTCATAGTGGTTGCCGAGGTAAACATATGTAAATCAATATATATATATATACAAACATAAAGTACACCAGTTAAAGCTATCATAAATTCATATTCTTTTTCTCATACAAAACTTAAACAATTTCCTATATACATTTGTTTACATACTATGGCCAGAATTTACATTATTACCTTAGTAATTTACAATGACATTATACATACTCATTATTTGCTTAATTCATTTAATTAACTATATGAATAGTTATACCTCCTAGGTTACCAAAGATACATTTGCTAGCGGGGCAAAATAAGTGTGTAATAATTAGCACATTCCTCGTGGGATCGACATCTTTTGTAATATTTCGGTACACTGTATGCTTGCGAAATTAGCACATATAAAATAGGCTAACAAGTTTTTGACATCATTGCCGGGGAATTGATGTTTTATATATTGCCATTGTGAAACTTGATTTATGATTTTGGATTACAATATTTATTTTATTTTGTTTGTTTGTTTGTTTAATTGACTTAATTTTTGTTTTGTGTTGTTTTTATAGGATTTGATAAGTTCATGCCTAGTATAAGAAGTTCTCAAGAAGAGCTTGAACCTTTGAATCCTGAAATAGAGAGATATCTGTCAAGTAACCGAAAATCTAATAAAAAGAAGAATAAGAATAATATACCAATTATGGCTGAAGAGGAAAATCCACCATGGTTGATGGATTTTCCTACACCCTCATTGAGTGGTGCTCAACAAGGTATGGTAGGCCTACAGTAAATGCTAACCAATTTGAAATTAAACCTTCTCTTTTGCAAATGATACAAAATAGTATTAAGCTTTATGGTTTGGCAAATGAAGATCCCGATGCTCATTTTGCAAATTTTCTAGAGATATGTGATACTTTTAAAATTAATGGAGTTTCTAATGATGCAATTAAGCTTAGACTTTTTCCTTCCACTTTGAAGGATAAAGCTAAGCCTTGGTTGAATTCATTAACTAGAGGATCAATAACCACTTGGGACTAATTGGCCCAAGCATTTTTATCAACATACTTCCCTGTATCCAAAAATGCAAAAATTATAAAAGATATCACAACTTTTGTGCAAAATGACAATGAATCTTTGTATGAAGCATGGTAGAGATTTAAGGAATTGCAGCGAATGTGTCCTCACCATAACCTTCCAAGGGAGTTATTGATGCAAACCTTTTACAATGGAGTTAACCCCACAACTAGGGGTACTATTGATGCTGCAGCTGGTGGTTCCTTAATGAGGAAAACAATAGAAGCTGCTTTTGAATTGCTAGAAGAAATGGCTATGAACAATTATACGTGGCCCACCGAAAGAGTAAGGGAATCTAATTCTAATGCTAGAGGGGTTCATGCCATAGATTATGTTGTAGCCTTACAAGCCCAAATAGAGGCTTTAACTCAAAAAGTTAGTAGCCTAGGAATGGGGGGTAGTTCACAAAAGGTATGCACTATTTGTGGCCAACATGGTCATACAAGTGAGGTATGCAATTTGGGAATAAATAATTCTGAAGAGCAAGTTAGTTTTATCCAAGGGCAAGGAAGAGGTAACCCATATTCAAATACCTATAACCCTGGTTAAAGAAACCATCCTAATTTTTCATGGGGTAATAATAGTAACCAAAATAGGGGTGTAGGATTTCAACCACCTCAAGATAGGTTTAGAGCTTTAGAGATAAAAATGGATAGGGTCTTAGAGGGGATTAACCTAAAATTTAGTTCACAAGAAGAGAATCAAAAGAGGCTAGAAACAAAGTTTGACCAAATCACTAAAAATCAAGCCTCATCCATCCATAACTTGGAAGTACAAATAGGGCAAATAGCTAAGGCTTTACCTTCAAGAATGCAAGTAAATCTACCAAGTAATACGGAGGAGAATACAAGGGAACATCTTAAAGCCATTAAACTGAGGTTAGGTAAATTCTATAAAAATGAATTTGTTTCTACTAACATGGGTGAGAATGTGCAGAAAAATAGAAAAATTTTCAGAAGGATGAACGTTCTGTCGCGAGCGCAACAGAAGAGGGGCAGGCAGTATCGCGAGCGCGAGGACTGAGAATCTGCCCACTATCACGATCGCGACACCTATCACGGGCGCAACAGAAGGGGTGACTAAAAGCCAAGCTTCACAAGTTTTTTAACCTCGTCCACCTTTTCCACAACACTTGAAGCAGCAACACCAAGATAAGCAATTCCAATCTTTTATTAATAAATTGAAGCACTTACACATAAATTTAAATTTTATTAAGGCCATTACACAAATTCTTAACTATGCAAAATTCCTTAAAGACTTAATTTCAAAGAAAGGAAGTTGGAAGGATATATCCACTATAGAATTGACTGAAGCATGTAGTTCAATAATTTAAAATAATTTACCTACTAAGCTTAAGGATAATGGTAGTTGTGACGCGCGCCGGATCCCGAGCGCCGCCCGTTCGGCCGCCCGCACGTGGGCGATCGGGGCATTTACGGGTCCGTTGGCAGCTTGCAATAAAAATCGCAAGTGCGTCTATGTTGGGCAACAAGGAGGTATCATGGAGTCGCCACCCAATAGAACATTGGGAAAGTTTCTCTCGCCTCGGAGAGCCTAAGACTGCGCTTGGTACCCATTTTAGGCCAGCCAGAGGGATCATAGAAGGTGAACCTCTCACCCCAAGGAGCCTAGGGTTAGCGCTAAAGCCTCGTGACCCAAGAAGTATATTGGAGGATAACCTCTAACCTCTTGAGCCCAAAGACTAGAGCTGGGCCCGGAATTTCTCATCTATTTCTACCTCAATTAAGCTATGATCAAATTTTAATATCATTTGTTCGCTCTCTCTCCACACTATGCGGTTAATTAAAAGGCACATTTATTCACATTTTAAAAGCGGTAAATGAGCAATATAAATATCAAAAGCGATAAATTACAATAATACAAGGAGCAGAATACAACTCCCTTTTGTAAATGTGCGAGGCATACATAAATCGGGGCATTGCTTATTTTTGAGGACTTTGGTCCTCGCATGCATCATTATCAAAAATGGGATATTTTATTTGTGGTGATCTTTATTGGATAAAAATAGGGCGTTGGACCCTTTTGCATTTTATACGAAACTCATTCATATTTGAGTACAAATCGTTGATCTATTTTTACATTCGATGAGATAAAAAGAGCTTATTCATATGCATAAAATAATTAATGAATAACTAGGCGAGAGAAATAAATCAAAAGGGTTAGGGAAAACTAAACCGGACGAAATCCTCCACGCATGGTAGGCAGCCGCTCAAGCTCTGGATTATCCAAGAGATTCAATATACACTCATAGAAAGTTAAAAGATGTTAATATACATAAAATTAACATACACGAAGTCAAAAAGATTTGAAATGGATAAAAAGGTAAATTAAAAGGTGGAGATAGAACCCACCGACGGCCTTCCTTAGCTGACCGACGGGCGTCGGTTAAGATAACCGAGGTGTCCGTTTGTCACTCAAAGAAGGGCGTCTGTAGGTGGGTGACCGACGGGCGTCGGTGATAAAGATGACCCGTCTATCACCACTGTTCTCGAGAAAAACAGAAAAGATAGAGAGAGAAATAAATAACTTTTCAAGGTCAAAATGTGTTTTATCTCAAAAAGGAGAAAAGAGAGTCAAAATAAAAGAAATAACGACAAATATTCACAAGTTTCGCAAAATAGGAAATAAATATGAGATAATATGAAGAGGGAATCCAGAATATTTACCCTCAGATAATTGCTTTAGGTAAGATTCTTGTATTGGTTGGAGCCCCGCGCGTTCCACGAGAAGCAAAAGATGAAGGATTAAAGAGAGAAAATGAGATATTTCACCTCCAATCCTTCAGCAAATCGATTTTGGAGTCAAAATCTAAAGAAAACTAATTAGCTTTTAGTTCCCTTTGATTGATTTGATCCTTGATTCAATAGAGTTCTTTTAGAAAAAATGTTTTTGGAAGAGAGAGAAAATGTGCTCGAAATTGGGCAGAGTTTCCTCTTCTGAAAATTTTTCCAACCCTTTTCAAATGAAAATCCGGAGCTTTTATAGCCAGACACGACCGACGGGCATCGGTGTATAGAGGCGGGCGTCGGAAGAATCCTTCTGACACAAGGATTAGTCCGACGGCCCTGCCACATCCACCGACGGACGTCAGAAGGGTTGCGTGCTCCGGGAAACCAGGCGGCAATCTGACAGGGGCGGTGATTTTTCGACGGGCGTCGAAAAATACCCATAGCCGTCGGTGACTCGGAGCGACGGGCTGGCTCGATAGACGGGCTGGCCGTCTGTGGAGGACAAAAAGCCCTTTGACTCGAAAAAAACCTCTGTTTTTCTCTCCTTCGGCCCAGGAATGATAAAAACCTCACTTCTCATGGAACGCGGGGCTAAAACCTCTAAATCCAACCTACCATTCAGGCTTGGACACTGATTTCATCATAGGGTAACCTCTGATCCGGACCGCTCCGGGACACGGTGCTTACAGTTGCCCCCAGTTTTGGGGAAACTAGTGCACAAGCGCCTAGATAAGCCAAAACTCAGAGAAAGGTCAAAAAGGAAACGTACATGCGACGGCTTTTCACCCTCCGTGCCTTCTGCCGGGTGGACCTTGTCTCGATCCGCTCGGCGATGCAAAAGATGTTTCCATCGGCCTTTTCTCGACCGGTAGGTACTCATGGAGATGCAGCACGCTCTGATTACAATCCCGATCTGGTGAAGGGCAGTGTTTCTTCAACTGCAGCTTCGATCTGTGAGATGCAGCATGCTTTGGCTACAATCTCAATCTGGTGAAGTGCGGCACTCTCTGACCACAGTTTCGATTGGTGAGATGCAGCACTCTCTGGCTACAATCTCAATCTGGTGAAGTGGGCACTCTCTGACCACAGCTTCGATCTGAAGTTCCCTTGCTAACCCCCGTCCGATCTGCAAGGTGCGTAGCACTCTCTGGCTGCCGCATGAACTGTGAGATGCAGCACTCTCTGGCTACAATCCCGATTAGGTGAAGAGTGCTGTTTCTCTAACCACAGCTTCGATCTGAAGTTCCCTTGCTAACCCCCGTTCGATCTGCAAGGTGCGTAGCACTCTCTAGCTGCCGCATGAACTGTGAGATGCAGCACTCTCTGGCTACAATCCCGATTTGAAGAGCGGTGTTTTTCTAACCACAGCTTCGATTGGTGAGATGCAGCACTCTCTGGCTACAATCCCGATGTGAAGAGCGGTGTTTTTCTAACCACAGCTTCGATTAGTGAGATGCAGCACTCTCTGGCTACAATCCCGACGTGAAGAGCGGTGTTTTTCTAACCACAGCTTCGATTTGGAGTGTGGAAACTCCGCTGGTTTCCTTGTTTCAAAGGAGATCTTTTTAATCGATGTCTGTGCTCAGATCGGTATTTCCCCGTACCTGTGAGATAAAAGATTTTGTTAGTTCACGTTTGAGTGGTCATCTTTTGACCTGTCTATTGATGGCGTGACCTTTGCCTTATTGGCTATGCCATGTTTCATCTTTTATTCATTTTTTTTCTTATTGAGATGTTATCGATTATCATTATATTTTTTATATTGTAATTTTTACCGACATGTAAGTAGATATGAGAACATACACTTTCTGTGATGTGATTAAGCAATTAACAATCGAATGATCATGCAACAAGGAAGCAAAAGTTTTCCACTAGAAATGTCATTTTTGTACAGTGCATATACAAAATATAAAATATACAAAAGATACAAAAAATAACTCCCTGAAGATCAGAGAGGTGTGTAGTCTGAGGGCTCATCGGGATCCTCATCATCCGATATATGCACGGTCCCTGGCAGAGGTGGACGGGCCGGAGGTGGTGGCGGAGCTGTAGAGGGCCCTGCCTCATGATCATGGGCCTGCCTGAACCGGATCTGAGCGTAACCGTCCAAGAAGGGCTGGGTGCAGGTGCTCATAAACCCTAAGGTCTCAGAAACCTTCTCTCCCAACTTCTTGAAGGCTTGGCTCAACTGAATGGTCTGCTCGCTGGCGGCCTTTCTCCTCTGCTCCAGGCTCTGCTTCGTCTGCTCCCTAAACTCCCTCATGGTCTGAGAAAGAGGGGGGAGAATCCCCTCCATCGCCTAGACGCGGGATCTCAGAGAGTCAAGTGACTCATCAATCATCTGTAGGGTCATATCGACCCTCTGAGACGCCTGGTCCTGTGACGATCTCACATCATGAGCGAGCTGCTGCCTGAGCTCCCTCTGCCCCTGAGCAATCTGCTTAATCAGCCTCATCTGCTCTCCTCTGAAAGCCTCCAGGACCCGAGTCTGCTCATCCCTAAAGGCATCCATGGCCCGAGTCTGCTCCCGAGTCGTGTGCTCGATGTAGCCGGCCTGCTCCTGAGCCAAGCGCTCCACCGACTGGGACTGCTCCAAAATGGCAGCCTGCTGGCGATCTAACCTCTCGTGGATAGCCCTGTCTCGCTCATCCTATCGCCGCTCCAAAGCTGTGAACATGGAGGTGAGGAGCTTAGAGAAGTCAGGCTGCACAGGCTGCTGCGGTACTGGCTCTGGTGGCGGTGCCGAGGAGGTGGATGCCCCGGGGTCACCTCGGGAGTACGGATGGTATCTCTCGGAGGGCCCATGGATAGACCTCTTTACCCTAGCGCTCGGTGATGGGACTGGAGTCGGCGCTCTGGATGCCGGTGAAGCGGCAAAGAGGTCGTCCATCGTGATCTCAAAGTCAAAATCTGAGGGGGTCCTAGGTGGCTCCTGCTGCTGTGGTGGAGGCACCGTCCGCGGCTGAGGAGGCTGGTGCTCCGGCTGAGGCTCTGGCTGTGGAGGCTGAGGCTGGGGCTGTGGCTCGGGCTCTGGCTGTGGGGGCTGCTCCTCCTAGTGCTCTGGGTGATCAGGGTCTGCCCCCAAGTGTGGAAGGTTGAACATCTGTCGGGTCTCATGGATAGTCAACACCCTGTAACACCCCCTTCCCATACATAGGCGATCCCATCCGATAAGGAGTGAGATGCCGTATGAGACAAGGTGTCACCAAACAAAAGCAACGTAAAATATACATCCATTCATAACATACATTCAGAAATACAGAATAATTAAAAACTTTACATGCAGAAAGCAAAAGCTGATCATGCATTACTATAATTAAACTATTACATTAATGATCTGATCAACTAGCTGAACAAAATAATATTACATATACAAAAATATAGATACAAAAGCGGAAGCTGATACAGAGAGTTCTATACAAAAAGAATCAATAACTGATACAAAACTGAGCCCTACACTAATCCCTTCTGTGTTGGCTTGATGACGGCGACTCTCTCAAAGCAAAACGTCTTCCGCACCTGCACGGGTAAACACACCGTGCTAAGCGATAAAACGCTTAGTGGGGAAACACACATAATTTATGGACGGCCACTCACAGTGGTCGTCAAGGCATAACACATTCACAATGTCAGAATGCAGGAACTGTTGCATAATTCATATAAACATGCCCGTATTTAAATACCATACTTTCAGGATCTCATCATCATATGCATTACAGAATAAACCAACATGTATTTCATCATTAAACTCATTCAGATATTCCATTCAAAGCCATATCAGATCAGAACATTTCCATTAACATTCAAAGAATACCTGCTGACTCTAGACAGTGGATAACGAGTGTACTGAGGGTACCTTGCGGGTACGAATCGAATACTGAGGGTACCTCACAGGTACAAGTCAAATATTATATCAATTATCAAAACATGTTATTTATATACTGAGGGAATCTTAAACAAGATTCTATACTGAAGGGTTCGCGAGGAACCAGACGGGGACCTGATCGGGGTCCAAACTGAACTGAGGGCTGCAGCTAAAGACTCTATTAGGCATGCCTAACTATCCACTTACTTGACTCTAGCAGGTTATGCGTCAACCAGATCACATTTCAGGATACAGAATATAATTCATCAGAAAATCATGCTATCACGCATAACGAAACATTAAACAGTAAAACATGCATCGCACAATATTAAAGTCCATTCAGAAGAAATACCAACTTCAGTTCTGAGTTAAAAACCAGGAAATTTCGGAAAAACGGGATGAACGGAGAAACTGGCGACTCAACAGGCAGGTCACGGCGTGACCGAGGGTCACGTCTCGTGACCTGCTTGTTCCTCGCCAATTGCGTTGCGTGATCCTCGCGGATCACGCAATGCACATGCAGGTCACGGCGTGACCGAGGGTCACGCGACGTGACGCTGCTTCTCCCTCGCAGATCACGTTGCGTGATCTGCCTTTTTCCTTCGCAGGTCACACGACGTGACCGAAGATCACGTCGCGTGACTTGCTTCCTCTTCAGCTGGTCACGCGACTGGCTTCTCAGCAGGCAGGTCACGCCGTGACCGAGAGTCACGTGACGTGACTTGCCTTCCTGCGTAGCGAGTCACGCGACATGAAGAAATTCAACAGTAAATCGTTTTTCCCAGAATTTTCAGAATTTCCAGAATTCAATCCCAATTTGATTTAAGTCCATACAAACCTGTTCTTACTTTCCAGAAATTATCCCAAACAATTCAAACATCATATAAAACAACTCAAACAGAATTCAATCAACCCAATTCAAGGTATTTGCATTCAAATTGTTCAAGAACATATAAACCCTAGAAATACCAGTAAACTCAAATTATGCAGATCACAAGCAATTGTTCCCAAACCTGAAATCTAAGCCTTTCTCACTTAGCTCCACTAGGTCCAGCAACCTCTTTCCCCTTTGGATCACGTGGAGCTTCAACTAGAACACAAACACAGCAAGAACATCCACAAAGAAAACCCTAAGTTAAATCTAACTCAAGGAAGAAGATGAAGATGCAATTTACAGTAAAACAAAGACTAGATTTTACACTTACCAAGCTAAGGAATGCAAGGGGAGGATTAATTTCACCAATAGAACCTTTAATCAAAATACACAGTACTTGGAAATAAAGAAAATGAAGAAGAAGAGAGAGTGAGTGAGAAAAACGTGAATCTGTAAGTTTTCTTTTTCCTCATTCCCTTTTCTTTTTCTTTTCTTTATTCTAAATATGTATCAAACTCCTATTGGTGACACTAATCACTCACACTAAAATACAATGCATAACACACACCCTAAATAACCTCATTTAAATGCACCCTACAATGGTATATGTAAATGCACACAATTATATCCCATTTAATTAAATACACTAATATGGTATGCTCAAGTGTACACAAGTAATTACTAATTAATTCACACACTAATGCCATGTATGTACCCACACAATAATCAAACCCCAAAATCATGCATTTTACTGAAATACCCTTATGAAATACTGTACACATGCGAATGCTTACACATACAGACAGACAGATAGACAGACAGACAGGCTCATTCTACTAGGGGGCAAATGGGGTGTGACACACCCTGTAGGCCTCTGCCTTGCCAGAAATCGGGGAGATCATTCCCATCTGAACTGCCGTTGCGGCGTCTACATGGATCCCCTCAGGCAAGGGTCCTCTCAACCTCTCGGGGTTAAACCCCAATCTCAACAGTAAACGGGTGATGACTCCTCCTACTATCACCACCGGCGTCAACCCTCTGCCGACTCTGGTCAGGTTGGCCAAGATCTCGTGGCTAATGTTGAGACGCTGGCCTGCCACCATAGCCCAGAGGCTCCAGATCTCGGCCGCGTTAAGCGACCCTGGATTACCAGCTCGACCGAGGTACAAGCTGGAAAGCACTCTGTGCAAATACCGGAGTGCCTGAGACACCAGTACGGTGCTCTTCGCTGTATCGTGATCGTACAACACTCCTGGTATGGCAATGGCCGCCCAATGGGCGCATCTCACCGCTCGCCGCGGGACCTCGATCCCCTCCTCCGTAGGGAGCCCCATGGCCTGAGCAAACCTCTGCCTAGTGATGCTGACATGGTCGCCATCGAACCAAAACTGAATCACCCCCGGGTCGGTATCTGCACTCTGAAAGCCAGTGTAGCGGAGAGTGGCCAAGACCTGGCGGGTAGCCTCTGGAAATGTCTGGAAGGTGGGCTCAAGGAACTCTGTCCAACCAGCTCCCTCGGCAAGTAGATCAAACTCTGGGGCCAACCCAAGGGCCTCTAGAAATGGGCGAGATACAAAACGGCTGGCCCAAAACTCTACCTGAGCCAACGCTCTGTACCTCTGAGCGGACTCATCATCCATCCAAGCCGGAGCTACAAGCTCGGGCTGGGCCTGTGGTGCTCTGCGTCTGGGAGGCATCCTGCAAAAGGGAAGGAATCAGATAGCGAAAACTTGACAAAACAAGCACTATCAGGTTTATTTTCCAAAATCTAAGGTCCATCTAGGCCTTAATAGGGCAATGGCGGCCCAACGTGAGATAAAAAAGAGAAAGATAATAACAGATGAAAATAGCAAACATCCTGTCTAAGGAAGTAGCCTAATATGCCTTGCGCGCATCATGGCAAAAGCAACATGCAATCCTCATGGAAATAATTAAAGTGAATAAGGATGGGCCTTCCAGGTCCCAAGGCATACATTATACATGAAAAATATTCAATTCTAGAATAAATAATAAAATTTTGGGCAGCATCCCGGCAGGGGTATGCCCAACCTCCTGCATGAAAAGGCAAGATAATAGGCCTCAGGCCCCAACAATATTAAATGCATGTAAATGGGACGCACCCCGGCAAGAGTGTGCCCCCAACAACTCAAAATAATGGCCTCAGGCCACAAAAGCAATATATGCACAAAATGGTGCGCTAAAAAGAGTGTAATTCTAAAGCACTAAGATTATAGAAAAATTCTACTTCTATGTGATCATGCAAAAGTTCAGATTTAATACAAAAATGGGCAGCATTTCCCCTAAACTCTTAAGGCATCTAAGGCATCCTAAAGTCAAAAGGAAAAGAGATGAAGAGACAAATTGAATAAAATTCAAAAAAAAAAAGTAGTTATTTACTTACTTGAAATCGCTAGAAGTGTAGAAACTGGAGAAAATGCGAATATCCAAGCACCCAGTGAGTATAAAATGCGAAAAAATGAAGAAATCGCGAAAAAATATAGAGAAAAGCTTGAAAAAAAGCTAAAAAATACGTTAAGAGAACGGTTTGAGAGAGGAAGAAGAAAGGGACAGCAACGTTAAACCGTCTGTCACTCGCCCTTATATAGAAATTCCTGACCGACGGGCAGGGCGTTTGTACAAGCGACCGACGGGCTGGCCGTCTGTCATGCAATAAATGCGAGTTAATGCGTGTGGTGAATGCAATGCTGACGTATGCATCTGCCAGGTGGACCTATACCGACGGTCAGGCCGTCTCTGTGGGGAGGCGGGCAGGCCGTCCCTGTGGAGAGGCGGGTAGGCCGTCCCTGTGGAGAGACGGGCAAGCCGTCGGTGACGCTTGCCTATAAAACCTTGCGAAATTTTTGTCTCTTCATTTTCCCACATCTTGAGTCCTTCATTTTTCTCAAAATGTCCTCTCCTCTTGCCGAAAAGATGCACCGTATTTTAGATGACAAACACACTTGGGGAGAAGGTGCCCTTTCCTCTTTGTCTGGGCTGAAATACCTGTGTCGGGTGAAAATCGACCATAACCTCCTCCTGGCAGCTACCCACTTCTGGAACCCCTGTTTCCACGTTTTCCAATTCACCTATCAGGAACTGTGCCCCTTGCCTGAAGAATTCCATTCTGGGAGCACGGTTCCCTCCTTGCGCTCTGCCTTGCGTCCCCCGCTGCGGCCTACTCCAGACCCAGGACGTAGCCCTGGCTCTGGGCATACCCTCTTCGGAGGCCAACCAGCTGATTCCTCTGAGCTCTTCCTTTGCTTTGGAGCCACTGATCGAGGCTCTGGATTGGTTCACTGACATCCCCACATATCGGGTAAGCATCACATTCTTATTCTGCATGGTGAACTTCCTTACTGTTGCTCCGGGGGGTTTGACCGGTGACTCTCGTCTGTTCGGAGTCCTGAGCGACTTTCACCTGGGTCTGTCACCCCTACCACTTGTCCTGGCTGAAACCATCCTGGGTCTGGACGCTGTGAGCTCTGGGTCCACTACAACCTTTGCCGGCAGCCCCTTATTACTCCAGGTACATCATTATTTTAAAGGTAGTGCGTCCCTTATAGATTTTCACACTAGCTTTTCTTAGCGGGAGGTGCGTCCTTTCGGATTTTCACACAACCCCGTGCCTTATTTTTGCCTGAAGTAAACCCTACTTACCCCAGCGGCTTTTTTATTTTTTTTTTTAGATCTGGCTACAGGAAAAACTGAAGATGCTATCTGAACCACCCCCTCACGTTACTCACCAGTATTCGCCGAGCCACTTCTTGCCTCGTCGACGACTGCATGGGTGTGTCACCACTGATGAAGGCATTACCAGATTTGGCGAGCTGTCAGATGACGATATCAGTTTTACATCCACCTGGCTCCCGCTGTCTCATGCGGTCACCAATGGACCATCGGGTTGTGTTCCCCTCTGCGGCCTCCGTCAGGCCACCTTCTGCATCACCTCTCGATGTAAACGACAGCTCGGGATGACCCAGGATATAGTGAGGGTTCCCCTGTCCTTCCGAGGAGGAGATCTCTCGGCCGCATTTGCCTCCCGGTATCATGAGCTGTGGGGTAGATTACCCGTGAAGACCGTCATCCCGAGGTTTGGCAACCATTCTGCATCTTCGACTAGCGGGTACAAGAAGTGGATCCTTAGCCCAGCCTCTGATAACAGGACCCGAGGGCTCAAGCATCTGATCGGCGAGAGCAGCAGCAGGACTTAGCTTAGCCTTTATGTGTGTTTCTTTTGGTGCTACATTTCTTTTTAATGCAGAACTAGAAAATGACGAAAGTGAAAAGAATAATATTCATCTTTTTTCACGAGTCTTGTGTACATTTCCATATAATTTCATCATACATGATCAGTTTTGGCATTTACCCAGCTGCTTACGCGCCATCAATACATGAAACCAAATTTTAATAGCATCAACTCCTGTTACCAATCGGCCCTCTCGGGTTTTCACGATCGGAAATTTTCTCTCATGCCTCTAATTTTTGCACAGGATGCCTTTTTTCGGTTTTCACCCTGTCGAGGCGCCCAATTTTAGCATAGCCGCCTTTTTTCGGTTTTCGACTTGCGGGGCATTTTATTCTCTTCTTTTTATTTTGGTCTTTAGCCATGGAACCTTTTGAGTCTGTCGACATTGATCGGTTCTTTGAATTCGTTCCCGTCGCTATCTTACAAGATTGCAGCCCCTTTGGACAGCAGCTTCTTAAGGATATACGGGCCTTCCCAGGTAGGTCTGAATTTCCCCCTGATGTCTGGTATCCCTGGCCTCATCTGCTTGAACACCAAGTCCCCTTCTTTCAGCGGATGCTTCCTTACTTTCTTTCCGAAAGTTCTCGCTAATCTCTTCTGGTATATCTGATTATGATAATAAGCTTTCAGTCTACTCTCATCCAGTAAGTTCAAGTGCTGCAACCTCTGCTGCGCCCATTCGGCTTTCGGGATTTGGGCCTCCATGACCACCCTTAGTGACTTAAGTTCAATTTCTATTGGCAATACTGCTTTTGTTCCGTATACCAGGGAAAATGGTGTAGCGCCTGTAGATGATCTTACCGTCGTTCTGTATCCCCACAGGGCAAAGGGTAACTTTTCAGCCCAGTCCTTGTAGGTTTGGACCATCTTGGACAGGATCTTCTTCACATTCTTATTGGCGGCTTCTACTGCTCCATTCGCTTGCGGTCGGTAGGGAGAGGATTTATGATGCTCAACACCATATTTCTCGAGAAGTTTTCTGGTTTCTCCCATGAATTGCACCCCATTATCAGACACTATGTGATGAGGGAGGCCATATCTGCAGATCAAATTCCTCTCTATGAATTTGGCCATGTCCCTTGCGTCAATTTTCTTGAAAGATTCTGCCTCGACCCATTTGGTGAAATAGTCGATTGCGACTATGATGTATCTGTGCCCATTGGACGCCGTAGGGCGAATCTCTCCAATGATATCTATCCCCCAAGCAGCAAACGGCCAAGGTGATGTCAGGTTATGTAGTTCTAATACCGGCAGGTGTCTCAGGTCTGCGTATTGTTGGCACAGCTGGCATTGTTTGACATACTTCGAGCAATCAGTGTCTATCGTAAGCCAATAAAAGCCTTGCCTCATAATTTTCTTGGCCAAGGTCAAACCGTTCATGTGGGCCCCACAGACGCCTGCATGGGTTCCCTCCATTATCTTGCGCGCTTCTCTTTCATTCAAACACCTGAGCTGGATCCCATCTGACCGTCTTTTGTACAACACCCCTTCTAAGGATATGAACTGAGTAGATAACTTACGTATCATCCTCTGATCTTTTTCAGTGGCTTCTTCTGGAAATTTATCGTTTTCCAAGTAATTCATGATATCAAAGTACCATGGCCTCCCATCTGATGCCTCTACCTCCATTACTGGCTCGGTTTTGAAACTAGGCTTATCAGAGCTCGAAATTAGCACCGGTTTCATGGACACTCCTTCAGGGTTATCCCACATTGACACTAAGGTTGCCAACGCATCAGCCAGACGGTTCTCATCTCTGGGCACAAAGTGGAAAGTGCAAGTCTCAAACTGCCCACACATCCCTTTCAGATATTGAACATAGGGGACCAGTCGTTCCTCTTTAATAGCCCACTCACCTCGGATCTGGTTTATTACCAAGGACGAGTCACCAAATACCTCTACGTTCCTTGCCCCCAACACCGCTAGAGCTTCTAACCCGAAGGTGCATGCCTCGTATTCAGCTTCATTGTTGGTTGCTTTATATCTCAGCTTCTTAGCAAGAGGAAGTTTTTCATTATCTAGGGTTGTCAAGATAATTCCGACTCCGGCTCCTCTGTTATTCACTGCTCCATCAAAGTGCAACTGCCATCCTTGAACAGAAATCGTGCCTATGCTCTCGTCAGGGAAGGTAAACTCGGGGGTGTCCCCTTGGATAGGATGTTCAGCAAGAAATTCGGCTACAGCTCGCCCCTTAATAGTCTTGCGGGTGATGTATTGCACATCGAACTCTTGCAGCAAGAGCAGCCACCTCCCCATCTTTCCAAGCAAAGACGGTGCCTCCTGCAAATATCTTAATGGATTTTGCTTAGCTACTGCCTGAACTTTGTATGAGTGGAAGTAATGTCTCAGCTTCTTTGATGCCCAAATAACTGCGAGGCAGATCTTCTCCACTTCAGCATATTTTATTTCATAAGGCAAGAACTTCTTACTGAGGTAGTAAATTGCAAACTCCACCCCAAATTCATCCTCCTGAGCCATCATGGCGCCCACGGAACCGTCTTCTACTGCCAGGTACAGAATAAGCGGTTTGACAGGTTGCGAAGGCCTTAGCACTGGCGGATTTAACAGATATTCCCTAGTATTATCAAAGGCTCTCTGGCAGTCTTCGTTCCAGACTACGGGCTGATTCTTTCTAAGCAGCTTGAAAATAGGTTCGCATATCGAAGTGAGCTTGGCAATGAACCGGCTAACATATTGCAGCTTGCCCAGGAAACTCCTTACATCCTTCTCTTTTTGTGGCACAGGCATCTCTCTGATAGCTTTCACCTTGTCTGGGTCAATTTCTATCCCCCTCTGGCTGACGACATGTCCCAACAGCTTTCCTGAAGTCACTCCGAAAATGCACTTCTTGGGGTTAAGTCGCAGATTATACTTATCGATCCTAGTAAAGAACTTCTCTAGAGCTTCAAAGTGTCCCTCTCGGGTGGCTGACTTGACCATCATGTCATCGACATACACCTCCACTTCTTTATGAATCAGGTCACTTAAGATCTTAGTCGCCATCCTCTGGTACGTGGCCCCTGCATTCTTCAGGCCGAAAGGCATGACCCGATAGGCATAGGTGCCCCACTCTGTGATAAAAGCAGTTTTAACCCGGTCAGCTATCTTGTTCAGGATCTGGTTGTAGCCTACATAATCGTCCCCAAAACTGTACATCGCGCAGTTGGCGGCACTGTCTATCAATACATCAATATGGGGCAGTGGAAAATCATCTTTAGGGCAGGCTTTGTTAAGATCTCGATAATCCACACACACCCTGACCTTTCCGTACTTCTTTGCCACAGGAACCACATTTGCTAGCCATGTAGGATACTGGACTTCCACGAGGAACTTGGCTTCAATCTGCTGTCGAATTTCCTCCTTAACCTTGTCAGCCCATTCTGGTCTTAGCCTTCTCAACTTCTGCTTCACAGGCTTGCAATCTGGGTAAGTCGGGATGGCATGCTCCGCCACGTCCCGGTCAATCCTCGGCATGTCCTCGTAGGTCCAGGCAAAGACTTTTTAATGTTTTCTTATTATTCTCTCAAAACTTTTTCTCTCCTCAAGAGTTATGTTTGATGCTATTAGAATTTCTCTCGGATTTTCCGAGGTTCCAAGATTAAAAGGCGTTGTGCCAGCGGAGTCAATGTCAAAAATTGATGGAATATGATCATGTTCATGCATGTTGAAATCATTAGAAACATCGCACAAATAAGTGAAATTATTTATCTTATTAATAATATTATAGTTATCATTTACATCATAAAAGAGTTCCGAAATAAAAAGACAATCTAGGCTAGAGTCTTCTTCCACCGCTCCCGAAGTTGATGCCGTTGCAGCTTGCTCATTAACTTTCTGATTTAGCAAAGGCCCCTCAGGCGCGTCGGGGGAAATCATCAAGTCTTCAACTTTCAGCCCCAACTCTGTTATCTTCTCCTTCCCTTTCAGCCTGGCAGCTACCATTTTTTCAGTAACGACCTCCTCAAGCTCGCACTTGTCCCAAGTGATACCCTGAGTCATGACTTCCTCATCCCAAAAGTCTTCAGCAGTCTTGAAGAACCCGACATGCCAGTCATACACATCATTAAAGATCTCAAAGCCAGGGACAATCCTCCCATCTACCCATTGTGGCTCATCTTCACCAGTATACGCACAAACTGAGGATGCTGGCACAAAGCTCTCTGAAATGTGGGGGATCTTGTCTGTTACCCTCTTCTTGCCGAAGCCACCTCTATACCCCAGGCCTTTTCGGTTATTCTGCCCTCGAGTGGTGATCGCGGTCTGCAACCCTTGGGAGTTTCTACCCAATCCAGCCCCGGGGAGAAATTGCATCTTCTTCATCATATTAACCACAGCTGGGCTATCCACTGACCCGCGCTCTTCCCTTATCATAGACACGTGGAAGCCGCTGAATGGCTGATTGGCAATTTCCAGCGCTGAGACCTGGTTTTTCCTGGCCGCTTTGATAGTCACCACCTCCCCTTCATGTGGGAACTTTATCATCTGATGCAGTGTGGATGGCACTCCTCCTAATTTATGAAACCAGGGTCTCCCAAGCAAAGCTGAAAAGTTAGCAGGGATGGGCAGAACTACAAATTCAACCTCCACTTCGATAGGTCCTGTCTTGACCAAAGTCTTGAAGGTTCCCGAGGCTTGCCTCCTCGAGTTATCGTAGGCTGTGATAGTCAGATCTGATCCGCTGAGCATATCCTCGCTTAAACCAAAAGCTTGCAAAGCTATCAAAGGGCACACATTGATAGAAGACCCGTCGTCCACCATAACGCAAGCAGTGTGCTTACCGTTAATCTGTGCTTTAATGTACAAGGGTCGGTTGTGGTTGCGTCCTTCAACAGGTAGGTCGGCGTCAGAAAAGACCAATCTCTCCTCGGATCCTCCCTTAATTAAACCCAAAAGCTCTGACGGGGAAATAGTGGTGGCGACTGTGGCCTCAACCAAAGCTTCTACTACCTTCTGCCTATGAGAGGGGGATTGCCTCAACAGATCCCAAATGGATATCTGAGCCGCGGTCTTCTTCAGTTGCCTAACAATCTGCCCCTCCTCTGGCTCTTTCTCTTCTGATGGCTATACCGGCTCAGGTAGCTTCGTAATCTCGGGGATCACCCTTCCACTTCTCGTGACAGCGCTTATCTCTCCCTCGTCTCCATCGGAGCCCCACAAATCAAGGTTCAACCCTTCTTCATCCTCGGCTTCTCCACCGCTTTCACTGCTAGACCAGCAATCAAGGGTTGCCGCAACTGCTTTCTCCTTTCTATCCTCGGAATCACCAGCAGCGAACCTCTCACTCCCATACAGATCTTGTAGCACGTACCACTCCGGCAGGCTAGATTGGATCATAAACACGGGTGGCGGTACGGCATTGTAACCGGGCTTCTTCTCAGTTTCTCTCTTCTCAGGGTCCGAGATCTGCTTGCTATCAATCAAGTCTTGGATAGAGTGCCGGAGCACCTTGCATTTATCAGTGATATGGCCTGAGTGCTGGTGGAATGCACAAAATTCTTTATCCTTATGTCCTGGTCTCCCTTGTGTCGCAGCTGGCCTAGGAGCCAGAGGGTGTAATTTTCCCTCCTTCATCAACCTCCTCAGAACCAAGGATAATGGTCTCCCCAAGTTCGAAAACTTCCTCTGGGTGGTTACCTCAGTAGCAGACACTTCACCCATTCTTCTAGTGCTGTTACTGGGACCCGCCGGCCTGCTGGTTCCTTGACCGGGGTTAGCCCTTTTGGCGAAATTGTCATTGTTAGCTTTCCGAGTTAAGAACTCTCCCTCCGCTTCGATGGCTATATCTTTGAGAGACTCCCAGTCCTTTAACCCCTTCATTCTCAATCCCTCCTTCAAGTACGGGCTTGCGTTCTTTATGAATAGACGAATCTGATCCTGGGTGTCAGGCTTTCGGCGCATCTCCATTACTCGGTTCCGCCATCGGGTAAGATACTCATGGAAGGATTCCCCGATTTTCTGCTGAAGTAGCTCAAGGCCTTTCAGAGTCACCTCCATTCTGGTGTTACAGTCATACTGCTTCAGAAACTCCTCAGTGAGCAGATCCCAATCTTCTTTAGTGCGGCTGTCAAGGCCGTAATACCAGTCTACGGCATGAGAGGTCAGACTCAGAAAAAAGTATTCCACTTTTTGCTTCTTGGACAATGCGGTCCCCTTCATGACCAGAGAATATTGCTTCACATGTGCGGTGGGGTCAGAAGTACCATCAAACTTCGGCACATCCGGCATTTTGAAGTTATAAGGGATCGGGTCCTCTCCGTCCAACTCCCTATCCTCCGGATTCATCCCATGAGCTCTACCTATCATACGAGCCATAGCCTCGAACCTCTCTTCCATCTTCTTTAGAATAAAGTCATCAGCTTGAGGCGCCTTCCCCTTCTCAGATGTCATGCTCAACCTATCATCCTCGATATCTCTATCGTCATTAATTCTCAACACTGGCCTTCTTCTCAACTCTCCCGAAGCCACTGATCTTAACTGTACTGGCGGCGGCCTAACGGGTTCTTCTCGCCTTTTAACCCTTTCTTCTTCAGGCTCATTCTGCCTCACTGGAGGAGGAGGAGGAGGATTCTGTGGAGCATTCGGCTTAGCATTCTGCTGTGCCAAGGCGGTCAACATATTCATCATCCTACCCTCGAATTCTTCAAATCGACGGCCCACTTCTTCAGCGATCAAGGCCCTGGTGGCATCTTCCCCCCTAGGCGAGTTTGCCATCTGAGATACTGTACCACTAATTTCTGATAAGATCTCCGGTAGACCCTCTCTATCTGACAGCTCAGGAGTAAGAACTCGGATCAGTCGCCCGGTTGGTGATCTAGTCCACCTGGGCAGATCTATGATGGCTGCAGGGACAAAAGTTAGAATGATGCATGAAATGTGGGTATAATGCATGATCGTGATATGCAACACTTACAGAGCACAAGCAAGCAAGTAGGTCCTTCCACCCTTATTTCTCCCACACACGTGGTCATGCAGTCTCTTTCCTAGGTGGGATTAGCCCAAGGGTCAACGAGGGACCCGATGGACGCGTATGGTGCGCGGCAGAAAACCGGCAGCATAACACTCCTATGCTAATGTACAAGCGGATGGATAATGATCGCCACGTATTCGGACGCTCCATAAATTTCGACATGGCCCTACCGGGGCATGATAGCCTTTGGCTAGGTTTCCAAGTGAGACATTTGGACTCATCCAATACATGAGGATCCATACAGCAAGCATGAGATTACGGTTCATTTCACCTATGGAAAGTGACTACAGCCATTACATGAGCTTTGGACAAGGGAGATGTTTCTTTGAGGCTACCCAAGCATGATCCCTGCCGACGGGTCTAGCTCATCACGAGCGTAGCGACCGATTGGGTCACCATTTTGATATACCATTGAGGTACGTGGCTTGGGCTGGTGATTATCCTTAACACTTCCCCAAATTGAGTGAAAATGAGGAGGTGCTTCAGGAACGCACCGGGGCTAAAAGAGGGACCAAACTAGCGTATTCTAAGGCTCTAATGATATGCAAATGCAAATTTGAGGGAAAGCGAATTTATGAATTAAATTTTAATCATAAATATTAAGCGAGGTATTTTCGAATTGAAATTTCGAACCATAAACGTCCACAGTGGAGTCGCCACTGTGACGCGTGCCGGATCCTGAGCGATGCCCTTTCGGACCGCCCGCACGTGGGCGATCGGGGCATTTGCGGGTCCGTTGGCAGCTTGCAATAAAAATCGCAAGTGCGTCTATGTTGGGCAACAAGGAGGTATCATGGAGTCGCCACCCAATAGAACATTGGGAAAGTTTCTCTCGCCTCGGAGAGCCTAAGACTGCGCTTGGTACCCATTTTGGGCCAGCCAGAGGGATCATAGAAGGTGAACCTCTCACCCCAAGGAGCCTAGGGTTAGCGCTAAAGCCTCGTGACCCAAGAAGTATATTGGAGGATAACCTCTAACCTCTTGAGCCCAAAGACCAGAGCTGGGTCCGAAATTTCTCATCTATTTCTACCTCAATTAAGCTATGATCAAATTTTAATATCATTTGTTCGCTCTCTCTCCACACTATGCGGTTAATTAAAAGGCACATTTATTCACATTTTGAAAGCGGTAAATGAGCAATATAAATATCAAAAGCGATAAATTACAATAATACAAGGAGCAGAATACAACTCCCTTTTGTAAATGTGCGAGGCATACATAAATCGGGGCATTGCTTATTTTTGAGGACTTTGGTCCTCGCATGCATCATTATCAAAAATGGGATATTTTATTTGTGGTGATCTTTATTGGATAAAAATAGGGCGTTGGACCCTTTTGCATTTTATACGAAACTCATTCATATTTGAGTACAAATCGTTGATCTATTTTTACATTCGACGAGATAAAAAGAGCTTATTCATATGCATAAAATAATTAATGAATAACTAGGCGAGAGAAATAAATCAAAAGGGTTAAGGAAAACTAAACCGGACGAAATCCTCCACGCATGGTAGGCAGCCGCTCAAGCTCGGGATTATCCAAGAGATTCAATATACACTCATAGAAAGTTAAAAGATGTTAATATACATAAAATTAACATACACAAAGTCAAAAAGATTTGAAATGGATAAAAAGGTAAATTAAAAGGTGGAGACAGAACCCACCGACGGCCTTCCTTAGCTGACCGACGGGCGTCGGTTAAGATAACCGAGGTGTCCGTTTGTCACTCAAAGAAGGGCGTCTGTAGGTGGGTGACTGACGGGCGTCGGTGATAAAGATGACCCGTCGGTCACCACTGTTCTCGAGAAAAACAGAAAAGATAGAGAGAGAAATAAATAACTTTTCAAGGTCAAAATGTGTTTTATCTCAAAAAGGAGAAAAGACAGTCAAAATAAAAGAAATAACGATAAATATTCATAAGTTTCGCAAAATAGGAAATAAATATGAGATAATATGAAGAGGGAATCCGGAATATTTACCCTCAGATAATTGCTTTAGGTAAGATTCTTGTATTGGTTGGAGCCCCGCGCGTTCCACGAGAAGCAAAAGATGAAGGATTAAAGAGAGAAAATGAGATATTTCACCTCCAATCCTTCAGCAAATCGATTTTGGAGTCAAAATCTAAAGAAAACTAATTAGCTTTTAGTTCCCTTTGATTGATTTGATCCTTGATTCAATAGAGTTCTTTTAGAAAAAATGTTTTTGGAAGAGAGAGAAAATGTGCTCGAAATTGGGCAGAGTTTCCTCTTCTGAAAATTTTTCCAACCCTTTTCAAATGAAAATTCGGAGCTTTTATAGCCAGACACGACCGACGGGCGTCGGTGTATAGAGGCGGGCGTCGGAAGAATCCTTCTGACACAAGGATTAGTCCGACGGCCCTGCCACATCGACCGACGGGCGTCGGAAGGGTTGCGTGCTCCGGGAAACCAGGCGGCAATCTGACAGGGGCGGTGATTTTCTGACGGGCGTCGAAAAATACCCATAGCCGTCGCTGACTCGGAGCGACGGGCTGGCTCGATAGACGGGCTGGCCGTCTGTGGAGGACAAAAAGCCCTTTGACTTGAAAAAAACCTCTGTTTTTCTCTCCTTCGGCCCAGGAATGATAAAAACCTCACTTCTCATGGAACGCGGGGCTAAAACCTCTAAATCCAACCTACCATTCAGGCTTGGACACTGATTTCATCATAGGGTAACCTCTGATCCGGACCGCTCCGGGACACGGTGCTTACAGTAGTTTTACTATTCCTTACACTTTAGGAGATGTTGATTTTCCTAAATGTTTATGTGATTTGGGGGCTAGTATAAACCTTATGCCTTTGACTATCTTTAAGAAGTTAGGGTTGGACTATATTAAACCTACTTCTATGGTTTTGTAATTAGCTTATCAATCTATTAAAAAACCATATGGCATAGTGGAAGATGTGCTTGTGAAAGTTAATAAATTCATTCTACCAGCTGACTTTGTTATTCTAGACTTTACATATGATGTGAAATGTCTATTGATTTTAGGAAGACCTTTCATGAGAACTGGTAGGGCTTTGGTTGATGTCTATGAGGGCAATTTAATCTTAAGAGTGGGGGAAGATAGTGTGCAATATCAAATGGATAGTCCCTAAAATATCCCATAGATGAGAATGTGTGCATGAAAATAGATGTCATTGATGCTTGTGTTTTGGAAGTGTTAGACAATGAAGGTTAAGAAGAGGTTCATTTTGAAGAAGAAGTCAATGAAGAGGTGAAGCAAGAGAGCTCAAGGCCTGAACTTCTTAATAGGAATGAAGCTCCATTGCCACCTTCCATTGTAAGTCCTAATATTGAATTGAAAGAGCTACCTAGTCATTTGAGGTATGCATTTCTTGGTCTAAATCATACTTTACCTATTATTATTTCTAACAAACTCACTAGTGCACAAGAGTCTTCATTATTAGAGGTTGTTAGAAAGAGAATAAAGAGTATAGGTTGGTAAATTTCTGATTTGAAAGGAATTAGCCCTAATGTAGTAATGCATAGGATTAACATGGTAGATGAATGTTAACCAAAAGCTGATAGACAAAGAAGACTTAATCCCAATATAAAAGAAGTTGTTAAGAAAGAAGTCATTAAATTATTAGATGCTGAGATTATTTATCCAATTTCGGATAGTTCTTGGGTAAGTCCTATTCATTGTGTACCTAAGAAAGGGGGTATGACTATTGTTAAAAATGTGATTGGGGAATTGATTCCTACTAGAACCACCACCGGTTGGAGGGTGTGTATTGACTATAGGAAGTTAAATTCAACCACTAGAAAGGATCATTTTCCTTTACCATTCATTGACCAAATGTTAGAAAGGATAGTTGGCCATTCTCATTATTGCTTTTTAGATGGTTATTCAGGATATTTTAAATTTTTATCTATCCTAGTTACCAAGAAAATACCACCTTTACTTGTCCATATGGGACTTTTGCCTATAGAAGAATGCCATTTGGGTTATGCAATGCACCAGCAACTTTTCAAAGGTGCATGACTTCTATTTTTGGTGATATGATAGAAGAGATTATGGAAGTGTTCATGGATAATTTTTCTGTGTATGGGGACTCATTTGTGTTATGCCTAAGTAATTTAGATAGAGTATTGGCTAGATGTGAGAAAACTAAATTGGGAGAAATGTCAATTTATGGTTAAAGAAGGAATTGTTCTAGGCCATAAAATTTCAAGTAAAGGGATTGAGGTAGATAGAGCTAAAACAAAATTGATAGAGAAATTACCTCCACCAACTACACTTAAGGGGGTATGGTCATTTTTGGGACATGCTAGTTTTTATAGAAGGTTTATAAAGGATTTTTCCTTGACTGCTAAGCCTTTAACTAATTTGTTAGTTAAGGATGTACCTTTTGAATTTTCTCATGCATGTATGCAAGCTTTTGATAGTTTAAAAAATGCTCTTGTGAGTGCACCTATAATTACTTCTCCTAATTGGGAATTACCTTTTGAAATTATGTGTGATGCAAGTGATCTTGCTGTTGGATGTGTGTTAGGACAAAGGCAAGGTAAACATTTGCATGTGATTTACTATGCTAGCAATACATTGTCGTCACCTCAAGTTAATTACACAACTACTGAAAAAGAAATGTTAGCGGTTGTCTATGCATGTGATATGTTTAGGTCTTATTTATTAGGATCTAAAGTAATCATCTATACAGATCATGCTGTATTAAGGTACTTATTTGCTAAAAAAGATGCTAAGCCTAGATTAATTCGTTAGGTTCTTTTATTGCAAGAGTTTGACCTTGAAATTAGAGAAAAGAAAGGGCCTGAAAATTTAGTGGTTGATCACTTGTCAAGGTTAGAAAATGATGAAGGCCCTATAAGAGATAACAATGAAATTAATGAATCCTTTCCGGATGAATCTCTTATGTCTATTGAGCAAGTAAATAGTTATTGGTTTGCAGATTTTGCTAATTTTCTTGCTGCAGGAATTATACCTAATGATTTGACATGGCAACAAAGGAAAAAAATTCTTTAGTGATGTCAAAAATTATCTTTGGGAAGAACCCTATTTATTTAAGATAAGTGGGGATGGTATAATCCGTAGGTGTGCTAGCGAGGGTGAGTATGCAAACATTTTAACACATTGTCATTCATCTTTGTATTCTGGTCATAATGGTAGTTCTAAGACTGCCTCTGGTGTGCTAGAATGTGGTTTCTTTTAGCCTACTTTATTTCATGATGCTAGGGTATTTGTAGCTCATTGTGATAAATGTCAAAGAGCTGGTAATATTGGGAAGAGAGATAAAATGCCTTTGAACAATATCTTGGCAGTAGAGATATTTGATGTGTGGGGAATAGACTTCATGGGTCCTTTTCCTATATCCTTTGGGCAAAATTATATTTTGGTTGGAGTTGATTATGTATCCAAATGGGTTGAAGCCAAAGCAACATCAACTAATGATTCCAAGGTGGTGATCAAATTCTTAAAGAAGATCTTTTCAAGGTTTGGAGTGCCAAGAGCCATCATAAGTGATGGACGTAAGCATTTTATTAATCGCTCTTTTGATTCTTTATTGCATAAATATGGTGTGCATCATAGGGTAGCTGCTCTATATCATCCACAAACTAGTGGTCAAGTAGAGGTATCTAATAGGGAACTAAAATGGATCTTAGAAAAAATAGTTTCTAGCTCTAGGAAGGATTGGGCACATAAGCTTAATGATGCATTATGGGCATATCGTACATCATTTGAAGCACCTATTCGAATGACACCATATAGGTTAGTATATGGAAAAGCTTGTCATTTGCCTGTTGAGTTAGAGCATAGAACATATTGGGCTATTAGAACTTTAAATTATGACCTAAAAGATGCAAGTGTTAAAAGATGCTTACAACTTAATGAGCTTGATGAATTAAGACTTCTTTCTTATGAAAATGCTAAAATATATAAAGAAAGATCAAAAAAATTGCATGATGCTCATATTAGATACAAGAGTTATAAGATTGGGGATAAGGTCCTATTATATAATTCTATATTGAAACTCTTTCCTGAAAAATTGAGGTCGAGATGGAGTGGACCCTTTGAGGTCAACCAAGTTTTTGACCATGGTTATTTGGAGCTAAAGAATAATAAAGGACAACTATTTAAAACAAATGGTCAAAGATGCAAGGTCTATTTAGAAGACACTTTTCATGGTAGAGAGGTTTCCTATATCTCTTTAAAAGTGGTTTGAAAGTTACTTGCATGTTCTTTTTATTTTGTACTTAGTGAAATTTTAAGTTGTTTTGTATGTTGTTCATTAGATTTTAGTGTGATTTTTGCTTTCTTATATATTACTAATATTGTTTATTTTTGATTCTACAGGGTATATTAGATAGTGAGTAATTCAACTTATTTAAATTTAAAATATTATTTTGAAAAAGAAAAAAATGTTCTTTGAAACTTAGTCACTGTCGCGAGCACAACGGGTGTCGTGAGCGCGACAGTAGAGGGCAGATGATTTCGCAGGTTGTTGTCGCGATCGCGCCTGGCATGGAGCGCACGATAGGAAAATGTTCATTTGGGAAAATCTATTCTGTCGCGAGCGCGACAGAGAGGTAAGGAAAAATTTTTATCGCGTGATCGCGATGGGTTCGCGAGCTGTTAAATTATTTTGAAATTTAACAGGGTATATTAGATAGTGAGTAATTCAACTTATTTAAATTTAAAATATTATTTTGAAAAAGAAAAAAATGTTCTTTGAAACTTAGTCACTATCGCGAGCACAACGGGTGTCGTGAGTGCGACAGTAGAGGGCAGATGATTTCGCAGGTTGTTATCGCGATCGCGCCTGGCATGGAGCGCACGATAGGAAAATGTTCATTTGGGAAAATCTATTCTGTCGCGATCGCGACAGAGAGGTAAGGAAAAATTTTTATCGCGTGATCGCGATGGGTTCGCGAGCTGTTAAATTGAATTTTCATCTCTGTCGCGAGCGCGACAGTGTCGCGAGGTCGTGACAGAGCACAAAATTTGAAAATTTTTGAATTTTAAACCGTTACAACCCTATTATTTCACTCCCCTATAAAAGCCTAATGCCTTAATTGCAGTCTTTCCTCTTCACTTTTAAGTTGCCTTTCAAGTTTCTTTGGTTTTCTCTCTCAAATCTTCTTCTTCTTTTCTCAAAGTTCTTCAGTTTCCAGTTTTGTTCTTCCTTTATTTCTTATTTGTGAGTTTATTTGGTAGAGTTTCTTTAGATTTAATTCACAATCAAGATGGTGAGGACAAGGTCTATAGGAGACAAAGGGAAGAAGGCAGCTGAAGGGTACTGTGCAAACCAAGATCCCGTGCGCCTTCAAAACAGGTTTGAATGCCCTTTCCCTATATTTTCTGAGGAGGAAGGTGAGAAATTTATCTATTTTGATAAAAAAAAACTTATGCTGGCATGTGGGATGTAGATTTTTCTCTTTTAAATCACTTCGGTATCACTGAAAAATTTGAAAAATACTTAAAATATATGAAGTGGGAAAAGTTTGTGCACTTAAATCTACCTATTAAGCGTGATTGGTCCCTTGAATTTTTTGTATCTCTTGATTATGTAGATAAGGGTAGAGATAGGATGAAATTTAGACACCTAGGGATAGAATATTTCTTTGGGTTTCCTGAATTATATGAATGGTTTGGATTTCCTCTTAATGGAAACAGATTTTACGCATATTTATTTGATCCTAGGCCTGTTTTGTCTGGTCTTGATTATTTCAATAATAGGAATTCAACAAATCGCCAAATTAAGGATGATGTTTTAATGTTTTTTCATAAATATTTGTGTGATGCCTTATTTGGTAGAGTTGAGAGTTCTAAAGTTCGGACCAAAGACTTGTTTGTGCTTGATTTGTTATAATCTAGGAAAACCCCCTGTTCTATAGATTTCATATTTGATGGTTTATACATATCTCCACTGCAAAAAGTAAAACAGTTGGGATGTGTCACATGGTGACAGGGATTATTTTAGGATGTCTAGGGGACTTACATAATTTTCAGTTAGAAGAGGGTAAAACTGTGACTATGCTTGATGTAGTTTACTTGAGGTGGGCTAATATTTTGACAAAAGGCGGTTGGCCGCCCAAGTTTGTTGATAGAGGTTTGCAGGTTGACAGATCATGCCTTGACAAGGGTAAAGGTAAAGCCCCTGAGTCATCCGCAGCAGTTGGAGGGCATGATGATGATGCTAATGATGATGATGAAGACGAGGACGAGGAGGAAGCTGCCCTATTTAGTGCTGGTGAAGGTGCAAATGCTGGTTGGTAGCAAGTGCTTACTAGACTTGATGGTATCGAAGCTGCCAACCAAAGCATGGCTACTAGAATGGACTCCTTAGAGAATACTGTGAGGGTTGTCCATAAGGGCCATAAGAGTATGAGTCACAAGCTTCTATCCTTTTTCAGAAACCAAAATGTGGAATTTTCTCCATCTCCACCCGATTCCCCTAGTGGGAATTGAGCTAAGTTTTCTCCTAACTCTTTTATTTTTAGTGTTATTTTTGTTTTCCTTTTATAGTGTTTTGTGTTTGTTTGTATATATAATGTTTGTTATTTTCACAATGAGGGCATTGTGTCCTTTAAGTGTGGGGGCATTATTGTTATATTGTGTTTAGTTTTTTGTGTTTAGTGTAGCCTGTGTTATGCATGCGCTGCTAGATTTAGGATGTTAATTTTTGGTATGTTGAGTTGTTTTGTACATATGTGTATGTACGGTTATTGTTTTTATAGGTTGTTTTGTGCATTGTATTTTGGAGCTTATATATTTGATATATATTTAGGAATATATGCATGAGTAAGCTGGTGTTTCTTTTAATTATGTCTATATATGCCATATCTTGAAAAATGTCATTTTCATTTTTATTTGGGCAATTCATTGTACATAGTGAAGGTCATGACTTGGCAAAACACTTTAGTGTAGGGTCTTTTTAAGTTGAGTATCTTTTCACATGTATAAAAGGATTATTTTGCCAATACATTGCTTAGGGTAGTTTGACCTATAGCTTTGTGAGCTTTTGAGCCTTATACTTTGAATATGTTCTTGTATGAGAGCCTTAGTATGCCATATCCTCTAGAACTTGTCTTTAGTAAATTTTGAGATTACATTTTTAGTATGGGATGTGCATGAGAAATGAAAAGGGCAATTAGATTAAACCATTTTGGCTTGCTTTAAAAACCAACCTTTCTGACTTTAGGTAGCCATTTTGAGCCTTAACTTGTTTTTTTTTGTTACGCATATATATTAACCAAATCCTTTGCTAAACAATAACTACTCAATTTTTGTTACCCTTGTTGTGTTGAGAATTAGGATTGCTATACCATGGGATACATTTGTTAGTATAAGCATGATTATAGTGATGTATAAAAATTCCCTATATCATGTATTAAAAGTCCATTATTAGAACAATCTAGTTTTTATAAAAAAAAAAGAAAAAATAATAAATAAGTGTGATGGAGCATAAAATGCATCCACCAAGAAAAAATATAATATAAAAAGAAAAAAAAAAAGAGAAAAAGAAAAGCAAATAAAACTACAGAAAAAGGGTAGACATTAGGAAGGGAATTAGAATAGAAACTTTGAATATCATGCCATACTTAGTTTTTACATTTCTTGTGGTATAGTGGTACTTATTCTCTACACAATATTAGATACTTAAACCAAAATTATCGTACCTTTACCTAAGCCAAGTTACAACCCTTTTTAAGACCCTTTGATTTCATGTACTACTTTATACTAGTAGTGGAGATTTTTACTATTTACAATCTTATGGTATGCAATGGCATATTTAAGGAATGAGAGAAACACTAACCTATAAACACATTGAGTGATTGAGAGGTTAAGAAAAAATAGTATTTGAGTGAGAATTACTTTAGGCAATGTCTTGTGTGAAATAATCTTTACATGTGTTAAGATATTCAAAATTTTGAGGTCAAACATTCTTGTGTTTTGCAACTTTATGGTTTTCCAAAATGTGCATGATTGTTCAAGTATGATGGATAATGGAATTGATTGAGATGTGCATATCTAGACTAATTTGTTAAGAGATAAAAGCATATACATGTCATTTCCAAATGTTTATCAAATATGTAAGAAAGCTCCACAATTGCGTGCATCTTTTTATGCGTTATGTGTTTGTGTTGATTGAGTGTTTGTTATATTTTGCTTGGGGACAAGCAAATGTTTAAGTGTGGGGGTATGATATGAGTCTAAATAGCTCATATTTAATCCATGTTTTATGTTTAAAATAAAGTTTATGTATAGTTAATTGTGTTAAAAATAGGTATGTTTTATGTTTTTGTTTGAGTTTTGTGTGTGTAGGAGAAAATGGAGAAGAGAAGGAGAAAAAGAGCAGAAATTAGCTAAGGAAGAATCAGTCTGTCGCAAGTACGACAAGCATCGCGAGCGCGACGGAAAGCACCAAGCCAAAGAAAAAGGAAGAAAGAAAGCCAAGGAGAGAAGTGATCTGTCGCGAGCATGATAGGACGCGCAATTGAAGGAAGCCGAAGAGAAGGAGGAAGGGAGACAGCGTGCAGTGTCGTGAGCAAGGCCGCCATCGCGAGGTCACGACGTGGTGCGGAGGAAAGCTAGCGCGAGGAAAGTGGAGCGAAAAGTAAGGTATGTTCTGTCGCGATCGAGACAGAGAGGACCGTTGGAAGTATAATTCAAATTTTGCCTTGAAGAAAGATGACTTTTCACCAAGCCTTGCAACGTTCCTAAGGGACACTTGAAGGAACATATCTCTTGGAACTTTATAAATAGTAGTTTTAACTGTAATTTTAGGAGTTGAATAATTTTTATTGAATATTTATTATTAAGAATTCTATAAGTAGAAAGTTCATTTTTTAGTTTAAGTTTTAAGTTAGAATTCTATGTTTTGAAGAGAAGATTACTTGCAAGGAAGAAGATATCCTTTGTAGAAGGGAAAATGGTTGAAAGATCTCTTTCTTATTTCTCATCTTTACTTCTTCTTTGTAATTATTTCATGATAAATATATGAACTTGATTATTTAATGCTATATTTTATTATTCATATCAATTTAATATTCTTTCTTGTAGAAATTTGTATTAGTATTTTATGCATGATCATTATAAGTAAGTATTTAATTGAAAGATAAATTCTTACTTACATCTACTAAAATTTCATCAATGAAGTATTATTTGAGAAATCATAATATTAAATGGTTGTTATAGGTTGTTTATTATTCCTGAAATATGCATATATAACACTTTAATTCATTAATGAAAATTTTGAGTTAGAATTATAAATACATGTTTTAGGCACTCTAATTTATGTTGAAATAGTAAATTGGAATTTCATTCAACTTGGCTTGCATGACAAGAATATAATCATAATCAAGAATAATTAATTCAAGTTCTATTTATTATTTTATAATCATTAATCTTTTATCTTCTCCGATTATCTATAACTAGATTAATTAGAATTAGATATAGTATTTCCACTTTCATTCAACAAATTAATGATCATTGTAAACAAGATTAAAATTGAGTAGTAATAGTGTGTAATAATTAGCACATTCCTCATGCGATCGACATCTTTTGTACTATTACGGTACACCGTATGCTTGCGGAATTAGCACATATAAAGTAGGCTAACACTTATCATATTCCAAGCCAATCACGCATTCTTTCACAGGTTGTAAATTCACATGAACATAATAAACATATGCATGTTATTAGGCATTGGGCACCCATTTAAACGTAACGAATACATTTACATTTCTTTACACGTATACATTCATAAAATAATAATTATGGATGAAACTACTTACATTTCAATTATTACCATACATAAGAACATTTAATTAATTCATATTGCTCATAAAATTATACATGCATAAGTCTAAAAACATTGTAACTTCAAAAAATGAGTATTAAAAACACCAAAGAAATCCCATTTTTGAAACAGAACCTGTCGCGCTCGCGATAGGGCGAAGTTCCCATAACGCCGAGCTCACGTGAGAAGGAGAGCAGATCAGCTTCTTTCGCGATCGCGACTTACGTCGCGCCCACGACAGAGCACGCCTGGCATTGCTATCGTGATCGCACACTCGCGACAGCGCTGCTCCACCAGCGCAGCATTTTCCAAATCTGCAGAAAATCTGCAGCACTCCATCATCTTCTAAAACACACCCAACCCTCCAATTTCAACTAAACTTCTATATAACTAAAATCAACCTTTTAAATCATCAAAAGCAATATAAAACACATCCTTTAAAACAATAAACACAATTAAATCATTCAATTAACATAATCAATATCTCAAATTTAACAAGATCAGAAGTTTACTCCAAACTTTCAATCAATTGCACATTTTGATCCAATATGTCACATTCAAAGCCTCTTAACACAAATCAGTTAAAACCCATAACATTTAAACTAACATAAGCATCATTAAACTCACAAATTCCTAGAAAATCGACTAGAATCAACAAAATCAATTAATAAACCAAAAACCTAAATTCCCATACCTCATCTCCTTTGCTCCTAATAGCTTCTTTAATTTATCTTGCTTGATCCCAAACCCATTCAAAGTCTTTCTCATCCCAAAACCTCAGCAAATACACAAACATATACACTAAACATAAATCTAGGGTTTAAAAACTTAATCAAAAGAAATAAGGGAAATTAAAACTTAAGCTTACCTTTTCTTTAACAAAATCTCCACTTAAATCACTTGAGCTAACAATCTTCATCATCTAATCTTGGGATTTAATTTGAGGGAAAAACAAAATGACATTTGAACAAGAAGGAAGAAAGAAGAAGAGGAAGAGAAGAAGAATGAGGAGAACGGGAGAGAGGGGAGAGCAGATTTCTCCCCCTCTCTCTTTCTCTCTCTTCTTTTTATACCTCCCTTTATCCCTTGCCACTTGTCACCTTGCCATTGGTCCAATTCAGATATTTTTGTCAAAATCCCTTTTTAATCCCTCAATTCTCATATTCTTATGCATTAACACTTATATCTTACTAACCCTTCATATTGGCCCACTTAACTAATTTTATTCTTTCAATTAAATCCAAATTCCATACCACAATTTACCATTGGCCGCACTTGCCGAAACTTTTACATTAATTCTTAATTTATCTATTCGATACACCCAATACTACAACTCTCATAATTTTAGTCACTACTCATCCTCGATATACGCAAATCCTTCTAAGGTATATTTCGGGTTGTGACAACTCTTCACTCCTAAAAGAATTTCATCCTCAAAATTCACTTACATCAGAAAAATCCAAACACTACACTCCAATTCCCTATCATTTACACTGATCATTTCCATATCATCATATAACACTTACGTTCTACACTTATAATACATACGTTTCACTTATTCCAATACTCCTTACTTTTGATATACTTACTTGCTATTACTTATTATCATCACTACACTCTCAAATCACTTCTTTTAAATCCGAATAGCTATAGAAATCATAACTTTCTCTTGTCCATAACTAAATCCATAATTCTCTTTCATTATCTTACGTCCAAACCAATCATATTCATCAAAACAATTATTACTTTTCTCAACAATAAAAAATTAAAGCACATACACCTCATATATAAACCATTTAACTTATAATATCTTGCTACATAATTCCTTAATACTTCAAAAAACATCCGACACGTATGCTAATTTCTTTACTAACAACGCTCGTGTCTTACTCCAAAATCTTTTTACATTTATTTGTGCAAGATTCTAAAATACTCTTTCTACTCACTTCTGACTATATACACATTACGCTTTCCTTAACAATTGCTATGCTCTTAAATTATACACCTTTATCTTAATATCAAATACTCATTGTACACCCTGTTAGCTTTCTCTCCGTCAAAACACATATGCAAATGCTTCTCATGTGCGATCAAAAGATAATGATGAAATGAGGATGTGATGGTTTATGTATGCAATATGATCTGCAATTGATGTTATAATGATGTACTTTTCCCATCCCCATGGCTCAATATGCTTATATTCAAACAATTTTCTGGAGAAAGATGACAGGCATACAGAACAACACCATGATCTCACAAAATTCAGATACTCCATTTGCAAAATACAAAAACTTATATTCTTATAAGGTAACCACTTACTAATACACTTCAAAACTTCTACAGAACCTTCTCTTTAAACACCTAGTATCAAACAAAATTCCTAACAGAATCTCTGATAACTCATCCAACGAACACATCCTAAATTCACACATACATACATAACAATATAGGACAGGTAGATTGGGATCTACTGAGCTAATCAATTAACTAAACACTTTATATAATCAGGAAATTCTTATTCCCAACTCATACCTGAAAAACAAAATCATCCGCTTTGGCCAACGCTAAACTATACAGACACACTTTAAATCACCTAGTCAAACAGAACCGACTAAACTGGAGCTCTGATACTAAATTGTAACAGCCCCACATAGCATATCGAAGGACGGAGAGCTATAGTGAGCAAAAGGTGCTACCAGACAAAGACACTCATAGCTAAAAAGAAATCAGGATAATAAAATATTTAGAAAATGGAACCTCAAGACATGCACATTCTAAACCTATGTCATCCACACATCAATAACACTTCCTATAATTTTGACAGACTCCTTGGCCAAAAACTCGACGGACCACTGCATTACTCTGATCACCTAACCTGCATGGATAAATAACCGTGTTAAGCGATAACACTTAATCGGGCGAAGCAAATAATGGGCAGCCACTCACAGTAGTTGCCGAGGCAAACACATGTAAATCAATATATATATATACATAAATATAAAGTACACCGGTTAAAGCTATCATAAATTCATATTCTTTTTCTCATACAAAACTTAAACAATTTCCTATATACATTTGTTTACATACCATAGCCAGAATTTGTCACACCCCATAAGTGACCTATTTGGATTTAATAATTTTAATTGGATAATTTAGGACAATTGAGTAATATTTAAGAAAAGAGGATTAAATTGCAAGAATTAATAGAGTAATTAATGGTAGATTTTATTTTGGTGAGTAAAAGGTATTTTGGCAAGGAGCAATTGGTAAAAGAGGATTAAGTGAAATGTGTAATAGTGCATGTGTGCCAGGTGGAGAACAGTGTGTGTGCACGTGGTGAGGGAAAAGAAAGGCTGTGAAAATTGGTTAGTTGGAAACAAAAAAAAGACTGAAAGTTTTCTCTTCTTGGTTTTCCCTCTCACGTAAACCTCACTGTGTTCTTTTCTCCATCTGCTATTCTTTTCTCATTTGCATGTTAGCTCTGTTATTGAGGAACTAGGGTTTGATTTGGAAAAGAAGTTACAGAAGGTAAGTGGTTATTAGTTTCTCCTGTGGTTCTTCTTCTTCTCTTTGGGTTTTTAAGATTCTGTTCTTGGATAATGAACTGTGGTTTTTAATCTGTTTGCAAGCTCCTGAGGATAAAAGGAAAGACAAAGGAAAGGATAAGATTTTGGATTGAAGAGGATACAGTGGACTTTTTGGACTTCAACAGGTTTGGGAGTGTCTGCCTTTCTCAATTTTGGATCCTATTTGTGTTAGTTGTTAAAGTTATTTGTTGATTCTGCTTATGAGTATGTATGAGAAATATAGGGTGTATACATGATTAGTTAGAAAAGAGTGATACGAATATGCAATGGGATGGTTGTGCTTAAGTTTGAATGAAAAATACTGGGTTAGTGACTCTCTCTGTTTTTATTGATTGACTGTGTAAGAATGTGATTGAGTTGAGTATAAGTGCTGTAAATGTGCTCAGAAGACTATAAGGTATGTGTTAGTATGATTATTGCATGAAAATGGTTTTAAGCAAGAAGGGGTTTTGAATTTAGGAAGTACTCTGTTTTTGCAATCTTCTGGTTTTTCACGTTTTCTGGGTTTGGATTTCTGAAAGATTAGTTTTGGAGAAGATGAAGTTTTGTGAGGAGAAGGTCACGTGACGTGACTGGTGGTCACGCCGTGACCCCCTTCTCGGCTGAAGATCACGAGGCGCGAAGCAGCTTCACGCCGTGACTCCTTCTTTGCTGAAGGTCACGTCGCGTGAAGCGGCATCACGCCGTGACTCTTGCCCTCTTCCTGCGTGATTTCCCCTCTCCTCACAGGCATCACGTGACGTGACTGATGGTCACGCCATGACCGCCTGCCCTTGCCTTGTTTTCTTGCCTTGTTCTTCGGCGTGGCACTTGCGAGAAACCAGCGTCACGCGACGTGACGAATGGTCACGCCGTGACCGGTCTTCCCTGCTGCCTGTTTTTCCAAAATTGAAGTTTAACTTCTGTTTTTCAGGAATTTTTGCACTACGTGACAAATATTTGATTTAAAATCTGTATTTTGTTTTAATAATTGCTTAATCTTGGGTTTTGTGTACATGATTAATAATTAATATACATGATTTACATGTTTATAGTTCATTTAACTGGGACTTTTCCATTATGAGCTATTTGTTCTTATTACTTTCTGTAGTTAATATTTATATGTTTAAATGTTTCTGAATTTGATTATTATACAAGTATACATGATTCATAGGCTAGTATTTAATGAAATTTACATGATTTGATATATGAATTATTGAGTTGTGTCATTTAAGCCTGTATAAGTCATAGTAGTGGATAAGTAAGCGCTTACTTAGGTCAGAGTGTGTGTGCAGCTGCTATATGATAAAAATGTTATACGCGGGTCCATTGGATCCTTGTTTCGACCATGTTTGGTCTATATGAAATAAAGCGAGACCTCGGTCTCTATATGAAAATTACATGTTTGAGACTCATGTCTCTATATGCTTGGGATATTGTGTTCTATCAGTATCCAAATGACCGTATCCACTTCTTAGGTTTATACCAGACTAATCAGGCTACATGTTTATATGTGATGTATATGATGAGATGTTTATTGACATGATTAAAGGTATATGTTGCACATGAATTCGTGAATATTCTATATCGGTGTAATGTGGAAAAGTATGTTTGCACATGTTAATTACTTGTATTGTAAATATTTTAATGTGATGTGATGCTATATTGTATATTGTTATTTTGTTTTGTTCCTCCCCACTAAGCGTTATCGCTTAGCACGGGCTTCTTTTCCCGTGCAGGTGGCGAGTGCAGTTCTGAGTCGGATATCTGCAGGTCGGCCACTAGGAGTCTTGTTGATTGAAGTTATTTTTGAAGTCTTCCGCTGTAATTACTTTTGTATATGGCTTGTAATTAGTAAAATGAATCTTTTGTAAAGGAACAAGTATTCTTTTGTACATGTAATTGCATATGAGCCTTTTTTGTAAAAACGATATAAATATGATATATGTATAAGGACTTGATATATATATATATTACAGGAATTTTCTGATTAAGTGATTAAAAGTTTCTTTAAATCTCATTTTATTTTTCTTTTATTTGTTTATACATGAGTAAATGTATATGTTTATATGTGTTTGCGCGCGTGGCACTCCGGCATCCTTCCAACGGGGATGGCGGGGTGTTACAACTTGGTATCAGAGCCCAGGTTTGGTGGTTCTGGGTTATGTTGTGATTGTTTGAGTGTAGAGTCGAGTCTATACATGAGAGTCAGTTTTGTTTAGTGGCCTAATGCAGATGTCTTTTGTTTTGTAGTGTCTATATGGAGTCGGATCCAAGTGAGTATATGGGCGACACTATGAGCAGTTATAATGGGGGTCCTAGAGAGAATCCAGTTAGAAGAGATGATCCAGTTAGACAGGATAGACATGAGCGGGAACCTGCACCAGCTGAGGGTGCAAATAGAGGTATTGCTTTTGATCCAGCGTTAGTTCAGGGATTATTACAAGTGGTGGATAGGTTGACTGCACCTAAGGCTCCAACTGAGTTGTTAAGAAAAAGAGGAGCAGAGGATTTTCATGGGACTGCTTTAGATGAGTCCGATATAGCTGAGTTTTGGTTGAAGAGAGTGGACAGGATTTTGCAAGAGATTAGATGTCCTGCTGATCAGAGAGCTTCTTGTGCTATATCGTTGCTTCAGGGATCAGCCTATGATTGGTGGGAACTTGTGATGAGGAATCCTCAGCGACCAGCTGAGCTGACTTGGGAATATTTCAAGAAAGAGTTTGAGCAGAAGTATATAACCAAGGCATACCAAGAGGCAAAGTGGAGAGAATTCATTAGCTTGAAGCAGAGGGGAATGACAGTGAGTGAGTATGATAAGGAGTTCAATAGACTGAGTAAGTATGTGCCTGAGCAATTGTTGACAGATGAGTTCAGATGTAGGCACTTCTTAGAGGGATTGCGTGAGGTATTCAGAGGCCCTTTGTCTGCGATGATTGTCTTGCAGCCAGTTGGGTATTATCAGATAGTAGCAGCGGCTATGAGGTTAGAGGAATCTGAGGAGATCAAGCAGAAGATGGCACAGAAGAGGAGAGCACCAGAAGGAGGAAATGTGAGTGCTAAGAAGTCAAAGGGTACACCAGTTGAGCAAGGATCTAGAGGGAGTGTTCAGATGCCTTCACAGGTTGAGAGTGTAGCACCACAGGGTAATAGAGGGAATCGAGCACCAGAATGTGAGCACTGTCATAGGTACCATTGGGGTACATGTCGGAAGATTACTGGCGCTTGTTTCAAGTGCGGGAGTATGGAGCATCGGTTTGCCTTTTGCCCTAGTCGACAAGAGAACCAGCATCAGCAAGAGAGTAAGAAATCCAATGTTATCCAAAGCAATCATGAAGGAAGTCGAGCTCCGAGAGCACCATCAGAAACCGTGCAGCGACCTGGTGCTACTGAGGATCATAATCAGTATAGAGGTTCTGCTATGATTGCTAGGGATGTGACTGGTGCAGCGGGTCCTTCGGGTAAGTGTTTACATGTTCAGTTTTGTCTCGTTTTGGTTTTGATATTTGGGTTGTATTCGGTAAGCAAGGAAATTTCGAGGACGAAATTTTCTTAAGGAGGGGTGAGTTGTCACACCCCATAAGTGACCTATTTGGATTTAATAATTTTAATTGGATAATTTAGGACAATTGAGTAATATTTAAGAAAAGAGGATTAAATTGCAAGAATTAATAGAGTAATTAATGGTAGATTTTATTTTGGTGAGTAAAAGGTATTTTGGCAAGGAGCAATTGGTAAAAGAGGATTAAGTGAAATGTGTAATAGTGCATGTGTGCCAGGTGGAGAACAGTGTGTGTGCACGTGGTGAGGGAAAAGAAAGGCTGTGAAAATTGGTTAGTTGGAAAAAAAAAAGACTGAAAGTTTTCTCTTCTTGGTTTTCCCTCTCACGTAAACCTCACTGTGTTCTTTTCTCCATCTGCTATTCTTTTCTCATTTGCATGTTAGCTCTGTTATTGAGGAACTAGGGTTTGATTTGGAAAAGAAGTTACAGAAGGTAAGTGGTTATTAGTTTCTCCTGTGGTTCTTCTTCTTCTCTTTGGGTTTTTAAGATTCTGTTCTTGGATAATGAACTGTGGTTTTTAATCTGTTTGCAAGCTCCTGAGGATAAAAGGAAAGACAAAGGAAAGGATAAGATTTTGGATTGAAGAGGATACAGTGGACTTTTTGGACTTCAACAGGTTTGGGAGTGTCTGCCTTTCTCAATTTTGGATCCTATTTGTGTTAGTTGTTAAAGTTATTTGTTGATTCTGCTTATGAGTATGTATGAGAAATATAGGGTGTATACATGATTAGTTAGAAAAGAGTGATACGAATATGCAATGGGATGGTTGTGCTTAAGTTTGAATGAAAAATACTGGGTTAGTGACTCTCTCTGTTTTTATTGATTGACTGTGTAAGAATGTGATTGAGTTGAGTATAAGTGCTGTAAATGTGCTCAGAAGACTATAAGGTATGTGTTAGTATGATTATTGCATGAAAATGGTTTTAAGCAAGAAGGGGTTTTGAATTTAGGAAGTACTCTGTTTTTGCAATCTTCTGGTTTTTCACGTTTTCTGGGTTTGGATTTCTGAAAGATTAGTTTTGGAGAAGATGAAGTTTTGTGAGGAGAAGGTCACGTGACGTGACTGGTGGTCACGCCGTGACCCCCTTCTCGGCTGAAGATCACGAGGCGCGAAGCAGCTTCACGCCGTGACTCCTTCTTTGCTGAAGGTCACGTCGCGTGAAGCGGCATCACGCCGTGACTCTTGCCCTCTTCCTGCGTGATTTCCCCTCTCCTCACAGCCATCATGTGACGTGACTGATGGTCACGCCGTGACCGCCTGCCCTTGCCTTGTTTTCTTGCCTTGTTCTTCGGCGTGGCACTTGCGAGAAACCAGCGTCACGCGACGTGACGAATGGTCACGCCGTGACCGGTCTTCCCTGCTGCCTGTTTTTCCAAAATTGAAGTTTAACTTCTGTTTTTCAGGAATTTTTGCACTACGTGACAAATATTTGATTTAAAATCTGTATTTTGTTTTAATAATTGCTTAATCTTGGGTTTTGTGTACATGATTAATAATTAATATACATGATTTACATGTTTATAGTTCATTTAACTGGGACTTTTCCATTATGAGCTATTTGTTCTTATTACTTTCTGTAGTTAATATTTATATGTTTAAATGTTTCTGAATTTGATTATTATACAAGTATACATAATTCATAGGCTAGTATTTAATGAAATTTACATGATTTGATATATGAATTATTGAGTTGTGTCATTTAAGCCTGTATAAGTCATAGTAGTGGATAAGTAAGCGCTTACTTAGGTCAGAGTGTGTGTGCAGCTGCTATATGATAAAAATGTTATACGCGGGTCCATTGGATCCTTGTTTCGACCATGTTTGGTCTATATGAAATAAAGCGAGACCTCGGTCTCTATATGAAAATTACATGTTTGAGACTCATGTCTCTATATGCTTGGGATATTGTGTTCTATCAGTATCCAAATGACCGTATCCACTTCTTAGGTTTATACCAGACTAATCAGGCTACATGTTTATATGTGATGTATATGATGAGATGTTTATTGACATGATTAAAGGTATATGTTGCACATGAATTCGTGAATATTCTATATCGGTGTAATGTGGAAAAGTATGTTTGCACATGTTAATTACTTGTATTGTAAATATTTTAATGTGATGTGATGCTATATTGTATATTGTTATTTTGTTTTGTTCCTCCCCACTAAGCGTTATCGCTTAGCACGGGCTTCTTTTCCCGTGCAGGTGGCGAGTGCAGTTCTGAGTCGGATATCTGCAGGTCGGCCACTAGGAGTCTTGTTGATTGAAGTTATTTTTGAAGTCTTCCGCTGTAATTACTTTTGTATATGGCTTGTAATTTGTAAAATGAATCTTTTGTAAAGGAACAAGTATTCTTTTGTACATGTAATTGCATACGAGCCTTTTTTGTAAAAACGATATAAATATGATATATGTATAAGGACTTGATATATATATATATTACAGGAATTTTCTGATTAAGTGATTAAAAGTTTCTTTAAATCTCATTTGATTTTTCTTTTATTTGTTTATACATGAGTAAATGTATATGTTTATATGTGTTTGCGCGCGTGGCACTCCGGCATCCTTCCAACGGGGATGGCGGGGTGTTACAGAATTTACATTATTACCTTAGTAATTTACAATGACATTATGCATACTCATTGTTTGCTTAATTCATTTAATTAACTATAAGAATAGTAATATTTCCTAGGTTACCAAAGATACATTTGCTAGCAGGGCAAAATAAGTCATATCGATTCCCATTATTACTAACATTTCCAAAATCATGCAGATTACAGTATTAGTACTTATATTAGAACATTTCATTTGTTCAAACCATTCATTGTTCAAAGCTAAACAAAACATTTAGATTTTTAGATTTGGTTCGGGCTTAGAATGTTATTCCAAGCTTCCTATGTATCCCTATGGTTGGGGAATCAGAACCACGTAGTTCTATAGAAAACTTAACACATGTGTTCCACAATTAATCCTAACTTATTTCCTAAATCCAGTTATCCATATTATGTTTAACACATTATTATTCCTTACTTACCAATCAGTATAACATCATCATTTTCAATACAACAAATAAACAATGCAAACGAATTACTTACCAATATACTTACAGTAATAATCCAGGCTAAGATCCACAAGCTAGATAATACATAACATACCTGTATTCTCATATTAAACATATAAACGAATACATTCCTCATTCACCAAGTTCTTAACTATAGCAAAATGTATAACAAATATCTCAATAACTCGTGACAAAGATTTCATGTAAACAATCAAACTTTGCATTTTGAACAGATTAGTAACATACAATATCCACATACGAATTCACATGCAGTGTAACACCCCCTAACCACCTGTAAAGATTTAGTACGGTGACTATGGAGTGTTACAACACAAACACATATGCATCAAATGGTTTTACAAACAAAGTTCAAGATTAATAAAATTTCTTTAACATGCGATGCTGAATTATATTTCGAAAATCCATACATTACATTTTATAACATTCATAGTCTTACACCAGTTGTCACTTTACAAAATACAACATCTTTGTTACAAACACTTCAGTTCTAATACACATATCAACCATCTTTACACATCTTATACTATTACAAAATAACCCACATCTAAAGTGGTTCTATGTGTTGGCCGTTAGCGATGCATGACTGTATTCCAAAATACAATCTTCAGATATCGGCATGGATTAAATATCTATGCTAAGCGATAACGCTTAGTGGGGAAACAAAATACAATATACAATAACATAATATTCAAGTATACTCATTGAGCATGTTATACGTACAATAAGGTTTATAGTATCTATCATGCTTCATACTCAAATACATTTGAATTCACATTATCACTTATTCTTCACATGTACGTCACATACTTATCCATATGCATATACATAACATTATTCATGTATAAGATATATCATGTTACTAGCATAATAATGATGAGTTCAGCTTAACAATCTTCATGAATCATATATGTACATATTCATTATTGAAGCATCAACTAATCACAATTCATCCACATTATTCCATCGCATTAGTGTACGCATTTTGCATTGAACTCTCAATGAGCTTATTCATATTTCATCGCAATAATAAGAGAATAATAAAATTTCCATATTTTAGAATCAACACATACACATATATAAATAGGTGATTCAAGCACATTTTGTAGAATGACAATCACCTTTTTATAACACCATTTCATTGCTTTCACCTACCCATTACAATCACACACAATAGTTGTCACATAATTTCAAATCACACAATTAGTTCACGTATTTATGTTAACCTTGCCTGCAACTCAAAGACACGGATAAGGGGTATCGCATTGGTACCCCAAGGGTACTATTAATTTCCAACATTCTTTAGTGTATCCGTGGATACACGTAAACGCATTTGTACCCTAAGGTACAGTATAATCAACATAATCAATGTTTTCATATTGGGGAATCCAGCAAGGATTCAAATCGCATTGTGATTCCAGAGGAATCGGACGCATTGGGCTGCAACACTTAGACCCTATAGGCATTCCTACCTATCCACTACTTGACTCGCACGCTAAATTGTTAATCCGATTATCTCATTGGCATAGCAAATATAGCGTTATAATAGCATTCAATTACACTTCATCTAATTGTTCACATACATTGTACTTCACATCACAATTACCTTGTCATGGCATTTTCATAAGATCGCACATACACATATATGTATATATACACAAACCTAAGATGCATCTTATCTTTACATTTACATGTTTTACATAATCACATACTAATCATAGGATTGAAATCACATACATGCTCAATTATCACTTACATATATGCTTTAGCTAAACTAGAAGCAAATAAGAAAACATTTCAATCATACAAAGGTGTCGAGCTCGCGACAGAACTGAAATCTCTTATTCCCAGCTTACCAACCCTTTTTATGGACAACATAATAAAATGATCACAAAATATAACATTAAACATTCAAGCATGGCATCTAGCAATTCAACTCATCCTAATTCAAACATTCCGTTAACACATAATAGGTCCATTTTACTCATTTTAATCCAACAAATCTTAAACTCTTAAACATGCTAAAACAAATTATGCATAAACACATATTTCTCAAACACACATTTATTGAACTTGTAGTCATATTTTCACAATCCCATCCTCCTCAATCATACCCATGTTTTCCTCATACATAATTCAATCTCAATACACACATACCTATGGTTTATATTTACATTAAGCATAATCACTTCATTTAATATCCTTCATATATATAGCTCTTAGTTTAAACCCATAATTATATATATACTTGTTAATATTACAGACGCTCATATGGATTAAGGCATTATAATCCTTGAATGTCATTTAACTTGACTAAATTCCACTTCATATAATTATACAAGATTAGTTCATTAATCAACTGCTAGTCTTAATCATATTCATATTTATTATCCTAGTGATATTTATTCTTATAATCATTTAGTAATCGTAAATTTGTATTGGATAGATCTCGGAATATTTCGGTGTAATACGAGTTCAATTAGGGAAGAAAAACACATAAAAATATACAAATCAGTTGAAGGGAAAGGTGGGGAATTGATCCATGCCAAACATGGGCTCAAAAATGAGAAGAAAAGGCATCATATGAGTTGTCCTATCGCAAGCTTGTGACCTATGTCGCGCTCGCGACAGTAGCTTCCCCCAAGTGTTCTACGAGTCGGCTTTTCACCACAAATTTATATCGCCTAAACCAACATCTAACCTTCATTTTTAGGCAAAACTTTCTTCTTAAAAATTGTTCATTAGGATGTTAAGTTTCCAATGGGATAAGATTCAGGTCGTTTGGACATCAAAAACATAAGATATGATCTAAACACTGAATACTATTCTGATGAACCAGCTAGAATAGGGACACCTATGTTATGGACACTTTTTCGGAAACTAAAAGACATAATTAGCTCAACCATATTTCTAATACATTTTTAACCGTGGATCTTAGGTTTCAACTCCATTTTGAAACAACCAATTTGGAGTATCAAAACTCGATATATGGGTAAAACAGTTATTAAAGGTCAAGAGAGACTTACCCAGGGACTTACTCTACAAACACATTTTTCCTACTACGTGCATTTGACATCAATTCAACTTTAATGATATTTTCAACCAACATGCTCTGCTAATCATTTATTCATATATATGTTAACTTGAAATAGGCACAATCCTTATCTCAATTTGATTAAAACTCAAGGAGTTATGGCCCAAGGAACATAACATGCTCCAAAAGGCCCTCCTATAGAATTTGTTACACTTAAATTCACTTTTGTAAACTTTAGAGCCCTCAATTCATCATTATCATTTCTAAGTCAATTATGGACACATATCATAGGAACCTAACCCCATCAACCCCACTCATTTTCATCATCATACAACTTAAGTTATGACACTTACAAGTAAAGTAGGTCAAATATAACTCAACTCAATTTTACACTTCCAGCTCATTATTACAAGCTAACCTATTCAGCATCATGTTATCATCTCATTCTTCATACACTTTCCCCAAATTAATTATGCACATCACAACACATTCACTTTCTTAGCAAAGTTCATTAATTAGTATACACGGCAATTCTTAGTTCATTTGAAATCTCTTAGGTCAATCAGTCAAACTCATGATATTCATTATTACTGCACAAATTCATTTCTTCAATTCAATACATCACAGCACACAATTTAGACACTTAAGGTACAAAAGCAGTCAATTAATAAACATACAAATAATTAGTTCCCAAACCTCCTCTCCTTTGCTCCAATGCTCACTTAATACTTGACTCATCAATCTCCATCTTTCCTTTCTCTTTTCTCATAACCACCACCACATGCACAACCAAATTCCAAAATTATAACACCATAATCAGTTCTCAATCCCATAAATTTTAGAACAAGAAGAAGTGGGAGATGAAGAACTATAATTTGTCACTTAGCTTTGCAATAATCCACAATTTAATTAACAACTAAACACTTGATTAACCAGCATGATTTGTAGAATTAATAATGGTAATTTGGAGAAGAGCTTCACGTTGACGAAGAAGGAGGGACAGCAGATTTTCTAGAGAGAAAGAAATGACCGAATACACATGCAACTAGTGGGTTTCTCTCTCTCCTCAAGGTTTATTGCATGTAAGAGGGTGAGATGGCAAGAGCATAAATCTACAGCTGGATTCCACCACCCAAACTCACCAATGCATGACAAAAGGGCTTGTGTGGCACTTGGATAGGCTGCCACCCTGATTTCCACTATCAAAATCTATTTTTGATTAGCTAAATTAATCCTTCATTAGTGCTAATTAATCCCACTCAAACTTAATCATACACTTTTACAATTAAGCCACTTAAACTTATTTTGTGAGTTCAATTGGGTCCTTAATTATCCTACATTTAAGTCCTCAATTAAATACACTTCAAATTAACTTTACCCAACTACCACAATTTACCTAATATGCTACTAGGGTGTAATTCGGGCTGTTACAACTCTCCCCTCCTAATAAGAATTTTGTCCGCGAAATTCAATTCCGATCCAATAATAGGGAATACTTAACTTTCCTCTATCGAGGCACTTCCAGAAACTTTATCACCCTTCAGGAATCCAAACACTTATACTTCATATACAAACACTTTTACTTTTATTCTCTTACTGCATGATCCTTGACACATCAAATTTATGAAATACACCTGTTGTTTCTTTCACTCATTCTACTCATTCTTTATTCTGAAATCCTATTCGCATTCGCTTATATAAACTTCGTAAATAACCTCCTCCTTCATACTTTAAATACTCATTCCTTATACGTTGATTTACGAAACTCTTTCTCAATAATCCTCTTTCTAACACCAAACATTATATGTACATCCTATCAGCTTTCTCTTCAAATGAGTCATATACACTATGTTTTGCTCATGTGATAAAGGGATGCGAATGATTATATGATGATGTATGTATGCAAAATGATGCAAAAATGCAGTTTATGCGATATTAATGCACTTTTCCCATCCCCATGTTTCAATATGCTCATGTTCCAATGACTTCATTGAGATAGCTGACAGGCATACAAAATGTCACCACTTTGTCTTACTCTCCATATCATTCTTAATTCCAAACTTATTCATACCCAGAATTTAATTCAAATTAATGGGAAAATCTTCAATCAAATTATCAGATAACTCTTTACTCCAAATCACTTAGGAATAGTTCTCAGGTGCATACACACATTTACACTATGTCATGAAGGACGAATCACATACGTCTCACAATTAAGATAATCTATACACACTTTAACACATGAATCTTTAAGATTACCAATAACAGAAATCTCTTCATCGCTTCGGGAGAAGAATCCTTCGACATTCTACAGAAACGAAGACGTCCGTATCAAGCCAACACAAAACTATACGCATTTCTATTCTACTCTAGCCCAGAAATGACTAAACCTATGTTCTGATACCACTAACTGTAACACCCCCTAACCACCTGTAAAGATTTACTACGGTGACTATGGAGTGTTACAACACAAACACATGCACATTAAATGGTTTTACAAATAAAGTTCAAGATTAATAAAATTTCTTAAACATGTGATGCTAAATTATATTTCAAAAATCCATACATTACATTTTATAACATTCATAGTCTTACACCAGTTGTCACTTTACAAAATACAACATCTTTGTTACAAACACTTCAGTTCTAATACACATATCAACCATCTTTACACATCTTATACTATTACAAAATAACCCACATCTAAAGCGGTTCTTATGTGTTAGCCGTTGGCAATGCATGACTGTCTTTCAAAATACAATCTTCAAATACCTGCATGGATTAAATATCCATGCTAAGCGATAACGCTTCATGAGTAAACAAATACAATATACAATAACATAATATTCAAGTATACTCATTGAGCATGTTATACGTACAGTAAGGTTTATAGTATCTATCATGCTTCATACTCAAATACATTTGAATTCACATTATCACTTATTCTTCACATGTACGTCGCATACTTATCCATATGCATATACATAACATTATTCATGTATAAGATATATCATGTTACTAGCATAATAATGATGAGTTCAGCTTAACAATCTTCATGAATCATAAATGTACATATTCATTATTCAAGCATCAACTAATCACAATTCATCCACATTATTCCATTGCATTAGTGTACGCATTTTGCATTGAACTCTTAATGAGCTTATTCATATTTCATCGCAATAATAAGAGAATCATAAAATTTCCATATTTTAGAATCAACACATGCACATATATAAATAGGTGATTCAAGCACATTTCGTAGAATGACAATGTAACACCCCAAAACTGCCCCAGTAGTTTGAGCCTGTCTGTGTCTGTATGTGTGCGTATTTGTGTACACTTTCGGTATGCCTGTGTGTTATATTATTTTAATTATGTGTTTGTGTATTTTAGTAAGAGGAGAGGAGTTATGTTAGCATGTGTGCGTAAGATAGGGAAGTAGGGTATGAGTAAAGGAAAAGAATTATGTGTAGGTGAGAATATGGGAGTAGGGTATTCTTGTGGGATCAAATCCTATGAGAGAGTGACACTTGGCAAGTGGATAGAGTTGAATTAATGAGTTGAGAGAGAGAGAGGACAGCTGTAAATCACTTGGGTTTTTCTTCTTCCTTTCCCGTTCTCCTCTTCCTCCTCACGCCATTCATCTTTTTCTTTCTCTTCTTCTTCTTTCCTTTTTCTTCTTTACTCGTTTCTGCTCTTTCTTCTTCCCTTGGGTAGTTTGAGTTGCTTCTAAGAGGTAAGTTAGGATTGTAGGTGGCTGATTTCTCTTTTCCCTTGTTTTGCTTTTAAATTGGATGAGTTAGGGTTATAGATTAAGTAATATTCTGGGTTTGTCTGTGCAAGTGATGGTGATAGGAAGAAGCAAAGTAAAGGAAAAGAGAAGATTTAAAGCTTGAAGAGAACAACTATTGTGCAACAAGAGGTTTGGGAGTTGATTCCTTTAATTGATTTTTAATTGGTCTTTACCCTAAATTCTTCTTGAGTTATGAATATACATGTGTATATGATTTCCAGTAAACTGAGTGTTTTGATATGATTCTTATGCATGTATTTGTTTGGGTAAATATATTGGTAATGCATGATGTTGCTTAAATTGAAGGTGTGTGAGAATTGAAAGTGAAGTGCATGATTGGGTAAGCTCTGTTTCGTTCTCATCTTACCCCTGTGCAATATTTTTGTCTTATGTAGAGTTATAGAACTCCAAACCATGCGATTCTTGAACCATTAGAACCATGAATTCCATTACTTTAAAAGTCTCAGAAATATCCTTGGACTAAATCTGGCTCTAAGACCCTGAATTTTAGATAAAACCGTAGTGTCTCTTTTTGTGTCGGGTTGTTTGACCAGTATAGGTTGTGGAGTTAATATCTGGAGTTCTAGATGTCCAATTGACCTAAAACTTGTTCCGTTTGAAATTTATGACGTAGGGGAACATTTTTTAAGAAGACTACTTTTCCTAAAAATGAGGTTTAGATGTCGGTTTTCACGACACTAGTTGGTAGTAAAAAGCAGTCTGTTAAGGTAGTTGAGGCGAGCCTTTGTCGCGATCGCGACAAGGGTCGCGACCTCGCGATAGAAAAACATGTTTTGAGCCTTTTCTTCTCTATTTTTGAGTCTAGGGTTGACCCGGATCAATCCCGTATCTTTCCCATCAGTTATTATGCATGTTTAGGGTAATTAATTGGCTATATAAGTAATTATAGTTGGGAAAAACTTAGGAGTATGTTTAAGATTGGTGTTTTAGCTAGTAAATAATGGTAGATATAACTTTGTGAAGGATGAGGATTAATATGTGTTGATCTCATGAGTAATCTAAGCACGATATACCATATGTATGAATGCATTTAACGTGGGTGCGATTGAGATGATTGATGAATAATGTTGCTATTATAGATTGTGTAAATGGATATTGTTAGTAGCATGTTTTATTGAAATTCTTGATACGAATGTTGTGTTTATGATGTCAATGATGTGTAGCTTGTTGGAGATGAGGTAAGAGACCTTTGGTTATGTTTTGTGTGCTGTGGATGAGTTTGAGGAAGGAAAGATCCTGCAGAATTCTGCAGATTTTCGGAATCATGACTCTGTCGCGAGCGCGACAGAGACCGGTGATTTTGATGCTGTGCCGTCGCGAGCCCGCGATAGCAATAGCTTGTCTGCTCTCTGTCGCGATCGCGACAGAGCACATTGTTGGCCTGTGCTATCGCGAGCGCGCGACTTGTCGCGACCCCGCGATAGCAATGCTTGCCCTCTGTCGCGAGCGCGACAGAGCTGGGCCCTTCTCTCCTTCCCGCGATTGTGAAGTCCGTCGCGCACGCGCAGCGAAGAGACTATGGTCTCTGTCGCGAGCGCGACAGGGATCGCGAGCGCGACAGATGTGTTGTGTTGAAGGAGTTTTCTTTGGTGATTCCAATGTTTGAATTCCGAACTTGTGATGCCTCTAGGTTTATTCTTTGACTATTTTATGAAGTATGTTAATATAATTGAATGTATTATGCATATCTATACTGATGATCTTTCTCTAAGATTATTATGTTATACTTAAGTGTAAATTGTATGATGCATGATTGACTTTATGAACTTATTCATATGTCTCACCTGTTGCTGATTATGTACAATGATATAAATTATGTGATTTGAACTATGATTTGTATGATGCATGACCTGCGAGAGTCAGTCTAGTGGATAGTTAGGCATGCCTAATAGAGTCTGTATGTGTAGCTGCAGCGCCCCTTTGAACGATTTTGACCCTGATCAGGTCCCTGATTGGTTCCTCGCGAACCCTATTATGTGTATGTGTATGGATCTTGTTTAAGGTCCTGTTTTGGGAAATGCTTTTGAAATATGGAAAGTAACAGTACTTTGCGATTTGTACCCATAAGGTACAGTTTGTTACTCGTTATCCACTATTTTGAGTCAGCAGGTATTTCGTTTGCTTTATCTAATATGAATATGAGAATATGATATCTGAATGTGTAAGATTTCGGTCATATGAACCAGTTATGAATATAAGAATGTGATATCAGTATGAGTATGATTTTGGGAGATGTGAATGTGCTTACAAATCTCCGAGTGGGCTTAATGTAACTCTAACCTGCATATTGTACCTTTGCCCTTATCTGTAAATGATCTTGTATATAGTATGTGTGATTGAAGTCAGTGTGGCATATAATGTTGACACTACATTTCTGTATAGTAATATGATAAATTAACATGTATATGAATGCGAGTTTGAATTACTGAATACGACGGTTGAAGTATATGTATATTAATATGAATATGTATTATTAGTTATTAAGATTAAGTATACTGATTTGCATACTTATGAATGAGATCTTGAACTAGCATACGTGACAAATTTAATACGATGCTATATAGTTCCTTATTGTTAGTTATCTTAGTAATTTCGTTATATTAGCATGTGTTTACGTTCTTGACATGATAAGTGGGTGTGTTAATCATAGGAGTATATGACCGCAGTTAGGAACATTTGAATGCGTGGCTATTGTATAAAGCATGTATAATTATCTGTTAAGACTTGATGCATTCGCTGTTGTGTATGTGTTATACTTGGGCGACCGTTGTGAATGGCCGTCTATATTTTTGTATATTCTCCCCACTAAGCGTTATCTCTTAGCACGGGTTCTTTTCCCCGTGCAGGTGGCAGGTTTGCTTTTGTTCGAGTCGCGCATCTGCAGAGTCGACCACATAGAAGCTAGAAGTTTTGTATCTTGTTCAGCTCTTGTAATTCGGGATTTTTGTATATCTATGTAATATGTATATGTAATAATAGGTAAAGATTCTGATGTAATATTTTTTTTAAGCTATGTAAATATTTACACACTTATGTATCTTTCTTATTAGGTTTATGTTGTATGATTATAAGTATGCATGTGTGTATGTTTTCTCTTAGTGTATGCGCCTTGGCATAATATGTACGTTCAGCTTCCTCTCTTTAAAATTGAAATTCTTCTGTATTTTTATATGTTTTGTATTGCTTCTGTTCGGTAACACACCTACTCGTACGGCTTCCTACTCCCTTGCGGATGGGTTCGCCTACGTATGGGTTGGGGTGTTACAGACAATCACCTTTTTATAACACCATTTCATAGCTTTCACCTACCCATTACAATCGCACACAATAGTTGTCAATGAATTTCAAATCACACAATTAGTTCACGTATTTATGTTCACCTTGCCTGCAACTCAAAGATGCGGATAACGGGTATCGCATTGGTACCCCAAGGGTACCATTAATTTCAAACATTCTTTAGTGTATCCGTGGATACACGTAAACGCATTTGTACCATAAGGTATAGTATAATCAACATAATCAATGTTTTCACATTGGGGAATCCAGCAAGGATTCAAATCTCATTGTGATTCCAAAGGAATCGGACGCATTGGGCTGCAGCACTTAGACCCTATTGGCATGCCTACCTATCCACTACTTGACTCGCAGGCTAAATTATTAATCCAATTATCTCATTGGCATAGCAAATATAGCATTATAATAGCATTCAATTACACTTCATCTAATTGTTCACATACATTGTACTTCACATCACAATTACCTTGTCATGGCATTTGCATAAGATCGCACATACACATATATGTATATATACACAAACCTAAGATGCATCTTATATTTACATTTACATGTTTTACATAATCACATAATAATCATAGGATTGAAATCACATACATGCTCAATTATCACTTACATATATGCTTTAGCTAAACTTGAAACAAATAAGAAAACATTTCAATCATACAAAGGTGTCGCACTCGCGACAGAACTGAAATCTCTTATTCCAAGCTTATCAACCCTTCTTATGGACAACGTAATACAATGATCACAAAATATAGATCACAAGCACAACTTAACATTAAACATTCAAGCATGGCATCTAGCAATTCAACTCATCCCCATTCAAACATTCCGTTAACACATACTAGGCCCATTTTACTCATTTTAATCCAACAAATCTTAAACACTTAAACATGCTAAAACAAATTATGCATAAACACATATTTCTCAAACACACATTTATTGAACTTATAGTCATATTTTCACAGATCCCATCCTCCTCAATCATACCCATGTTTTCCTCATACATAATTCAATCTCAATACACACATACCTATGGTTTATATTTACATTAAGCATAATCACTTCATTTAATATCCTTCATATATATAGCTCTTAGTTTAAACCCATAATTATAGATATACTTGTTAATATTACACATGCTCGTATGGATTAAGGCATTATAATCCTTGAATGTCATTTAACTTGACTAAATTCCACTTCATATAATTATACATGATTAGTTCATTAATCTACTACTAGTCTTAATCATATTCATATTTATTATCCTAGTGATATTTATTCTTATAATCATTTAGTAATCCTAAATATGTATTGGATAGATCTCGAAATATTTCGGTGTAATACGGGTTCAATTAGGGAAGAAAAACACATAAAAATATACAAATCAGTTGAAGGGAAAGGTGGGGAATTGATCCATGACAACCATGGGCTCAAAAATGAGAAGAAAAGGCTTCATATGAGTTATCCTGTCGTGAGCTCATGACCTATGTCGCGCTCGCGACAGTAGCTTCCCCCAGGTGTCTTACGAGATTGCTTTTTACCACAACTTTGTATCGCCTAAACCAACATCTAAACATAATTTTTAGGCAAAACTTTCTTCTTAAAAATTGTTAAGTAGGATGTTAAGTTTCCAATGTGATAAGTTTCAGGTCGTTTCGACATTAAAAACATAAGATATGATATAAATACTAAATACTATTCTGATGAACCCGCTAGAATAGGGACACCTATGTTATGGCCACTTTTTGGGACATTAAAAGACAGAATTAGCTCAACCATATTTCTAATACATTTTTATCCGTGGATCTTAGGTTTCATCTCCATTTTAAAACAACCAATATGGAGTATTAAAACTCGATATATGGGTAAAACAGTCATTAAAGGTCAAGAGAGACTTACCCAGGGACTTACTCTACAAACACATTTTTCCTACTACATGCATATGACCTCTAAATTAAACTTTAATGATATTTTCAACTAACATGCTCTACTAATCATTTATTCATATATATGTTAACTTGAAATAGGCACAATCCTTATCTCAATTTGATTAAAACTCAAGGAGTTATGGCCTAAGGAACATAGCATGCTCCAAAAGGCCCTCCTACAGAATTTGTCACACTTAAATTCACTTTTGTAAACTTTAGAGCCCTCAATTCATCATTATCATTTCTAAGTCAATTATGGACACATATCATAGGAACCTAACCCCATCAACCCCACTCATTTTCATAATCATACAACTTAACTTGTGACACTTACAAGTAAATTAGGTCAAATATAACTCAACTCAATTTTACACTTCCAGCTCATTACTACAAGCTAACCTATTCAGCTTCATTGTTATCATCTCATTCTTCATACACTTTCCCCAACTTAATTATGCACATCACGACATATTCACTTTCTTAGCAAAGTTCATTCATTAGTATACACAGCAATTCTTAGTTCATTCGAAATCTCTTAAGTCAATCAATTAAACTCATGATATTCATTATTACTGCACAAATTCATTTCTTCAATTCAACCCATCACAGCACACAATTTACACACTTAAGGTACAAAAGCAGTCAATTAATAAACACATAAATAATTAGTTCCCAAACCTCCCCTCCTTTGCTCCAATGCTCACTTAATACTTGACTTATCAATCTCAATCATTCCTTTCTCTTTTCTCATAACCACCACCACATGCACAACCAAATTCCAGAATTATAACACCCTAATCAGTTCTCAATCCCATAAATTTTAGAACAAGTAGAAGTGGGAGATGAAGAACTATAATTAGTCACTTACCTTTGCAATAATCCGCAATTTAATTAACCACTAAAGACTTGATTAACCAGCATGATTTGTAGAATTAGTAATCGTAATTTGGAGAAGAGCTTCACGTTGAAGAAGAAGGAGGGACAGCAGATTTTCTAGAGAGAAAGAAATGACTGAATACACATGCAACTAGTGGGTTTCTGTCTCTCCTCAAGGTTTATTACATGTGGGAGGGTGAGATGGCAAGAGTAGAAATCTACAGCTGGATTCCACCACCCAAACTCACCAATGCATGACAAAAGGGCTGGTGTGGCTCTTAGATAGGCTGCCACCCGGATTTCCACGATCAAAATCTATTTTTGATTAGTTAAATTAATCCTTCATTAGTGCTAATTAATCCCACTCAAACTTAATTATACACTTTTACAATTAAGCCACTTAAACTTATTTTGTGACTTCAATTGGGTCCTCAATTATCCTACACTTAAGTCCTCAATTAAATACACTTCAAATTAACTTTACCCAACTACCACAATTTACCCAATATGCTACTAGGGTGTAATTCGGGCTGTTACATGCAGTCAGTATACATTCATACACACTTATCTGAATAACATTATCTATTACATTTCTCTTCATTTAACTGACATTAGGTTCAAATGCAATGTATTTAGATATCTAAAGATGCCACACAATTTCACATACGAGTCTGTGAAGGATCCATAACACATTAGTGAGTGAAGCACAAGCATATCATTTCAACAACCACTTTCAAACACTTGATTCACATATCTCTTTATACATTATCACAAAACTTATCAATTCATTTAAATTTCCTGCTAAGTCAAAGGGGTGGATAAGCGAGTGATCACATGGAGGTACCTTAAGGGTATGAGTCGAACTGAACGCATGGCGATACCTTACGGGTACGAATTAAAAAGCAAAATCACATTTTCTCATTCAAAAACATTTTACAGAGCAGGTCTTAAACAAGATCCGTACACATTGAGGTTCACGAGGAACCAAATAAGGACCTGATCAGGGTCCAAAATAGAACAGAGGGCTGCAGCTAATAGACCTCTATAGGCATGGCTATCTATCCACGACTTAACCTACGCAGGCTAAAGTACACATATGTTTCCATTAAAATTCTTATAACATTCTTTCATTTTCATGTAGGTTCATGCATTCACAAGCATGCAAATCATTAGCACAATCACACTTATCATATTCCAAGCCAATCACGCATTCTTTCACAGGTTGTATTTTCATATGAACATAATAAACATATGCATGTTACTAGGCATTGAGCACCCATTTAAACTTAACGAATACATTTACATTTCTTTACACATATACATTCATAAAATAATATTGGTGGATGAAACTACTTACATTTCAATTATTACCATACATAAGAACATTTAATTAATTCATATTGCTCATAAAATTATCCATGCATAAGTCTAAAAATAATGTAAGTTCAGAAAATGAGTATTAAAAACACCAAAGAAATCCCATTTTGAAAGCAGAACCTATCACGCTCGCGACAGGGCGAAGTTCCCAGAACGCCGTTCTCACACGAGAAGGAGAGCAGATCAGCTTCGCACTCGTGACACCGCTGCTCCGCCAGCGCAGCACTTCTCGCTCTGTCGCGCTTGCGACACACATCGCGATCGCGACAGCACGCAAAGTGCTACGCTCGACAGAATGATGCTCGGCTGCTGGGAGGGCTGGAACAACCCAGCTCTGTCGCGCTAATGACAGATGTCACAATCGCGACAGAGTTACATTTTCCAGATCTACAGAAAATTTGCCGAACTCCATCATCTTCCAAAACACACCCAACCCTCCAATTTCAACTAAACTGCAATATAACACAAATCAACCTTTTAAATCATCAAAAGCAATATAAAACACAACCTTTAATCCAATAAACACAATTAAATCATTCAATTAACATAATCAATATATCAAATTTAACAAGATCAGAAGTTTACTCCAAACTTTCAATCAATTGCACATTTTGATCCAATATGTCACATTCAAAGCCTCTTAACACAAATGAGTTAAAGCCCATAACATTTAAACTAACATAAACATCATTAAACTCACAAATTTCAAGAAAATTGACTAGAATCAACAAAATCAGTTAATAGACCAAAAACCTAAATTCCCATACCTCATCTCCTTTGCTCCTAATAGCTTCTTTAATTTATCTTGCTTGATCCCAAACCCATCCAAAGTCTTTCTCATCCCAAAACCTCAGCAAATACACAAATATATACACTAAACATAAATCTAGGGTTTAAAAACTTAATTAAAAGAAATAAGGGAAATCAAAACTTAAACTTACCTTTCCTTTAACAAAATCTCCACTTAAATCACTTGAGCTAACAATCTTCATCATCTAATCTTGGGATTTAATTTGAGGGAAAAACAAAATGACATTTGAACAAGAAGGAAAGAAGAAGAAGAGGAAGAGAAGAAGAATGAGGAGAACGGGGGAGAAGGGAGAGCAAATTTCTCCCCCTCTCTCTTTCTCTCTCTTATTTTTATACCTCCCTTTATCCCTTGCCACTTGTCACCTTGCTATTAGTCCAATTCAGATATTTTTGTCAAAATCCCTTTTTAATCCCTCAATTATCATATTCTTATACATTAACACTTATATCTTACCAACCCTTCACATTGGCCCACTTAACTAATTTTATCCTTTCAATTAGATCCAAATTCCATACTCCACAATTTACCATTGGCCGCACTTGCCAAAACTTTTACATTAATTCTTAATTTATCCATTCGATACACCCAATACTATAAATTGCATAATTTTAGTCACTACTCATCCTCGATATGCGCAAATCCTTCTAAGGTATATTTTGGATTATGACAATAAAGCAATAAAATAAATTAGAGGTCGATCCAGAATGTTTACCCTCAGAATATTACCCTCTGAAGGCGGATGTCGTGTGATCTTTTCCCTACAAGGATCAATTGGCAATGTACAATTACCCTCTGAAGGCGGATTTCGTGTGATCTTTTCCCTACAAGGATCAATTGGCAATGTGCAATTTCAAGTAATTTTCTTCTGCAAAGCTGTAATTTTTCAAAATCAAACCAAGAAAAGAAAATTAGTTTTTTTCCTTCTTAATTTTTTTTGTAGTAATCGTGCATATTAAAAGGTCAGACCGAGCAAAAACGAATGATTTTGCTTTTTTGGATTCTCCCTTTTTTGAAAAGATTTAATGAAATTCTATAGAATAAAGAAGAAGAATTCTTGGAAATTCGTTTGGCATTTTTAGCTTATAAAAACCCTTTCTAACTTTTTTCTGACAATTTTTCAACCCTTGAAAATGAATCTTAGCCCACTATTTATAGACTAAGATTAAAAATTTAAAAGTTTTAAAATTTAAATTTAAATTTGAAAAAGATTTGTAAAATCAAATCAAAATCACCTGATTTTGGAGAATATTTAGAAATTAAATCAAATATTTAGTGAAGATTTAGGGAAATCAAATAAAAATCTATTAATTTGGAAAATATTTTGAAGAATCCCGCAAAATCCCATTGAAAATCCCTGTAAACCATCGCAGATTGCTAACCGATAGGAGTTGCTAGGCATATCGACGGGCGTCAGTTGTAGGGGTAACCCCCATCATTTTGAGCGACAAGAGACTACGCAAGGGACGGGCAAGAACGACGGGCATCGCTCGCGCAAGCGGTTATGCGCGAACTACGGGCATCGAACCCGCGAGGGACTGGCGCCCAAAGCGCGAGCGACAAGCATCGCTCGTATAAGAGACGGCCATCCCTCAAGTGTGATTGATAGGCGTCGCTCGCGTGAGAGATGGGTGTTGCTCGAAGTGAGCGACGGATCACCCCCTTGACCGACAGGTTACCCATCGGTCAACCCCAAAACTAAATTTTTAACTAAAAAATCTCCTCTCCATGCACAGAAACTTCTCATCACCGAAGACCTTTAATTCTTGTGAATTCAAAAGGAGAAAATCTACAACCTTCATCCATTTGCCCGAAAACTGGTACCGATATCTTAATCGGGTAACTCTGATCTGGACTGCCTCAGGACTCGATGTCCACAGTTGCCCTGAATTTTGGGAAAACTAGTACACTTGTCTAAATGAGCTAAAATTCAGAGAACAAGGAAAGAAATGCGTAGCTGAGGCAATCCTAACCTTTTGCTGTGTTAAAGATTTGTGGCTCATTGCCACTGAACTGTAGCGTATTCTACCATGACTCATTTGCAATCATTTTGCTAGCCACCATCCAGCCTGCACAATATGTCCTAGCTAACCCCCATCCGGTCTATAAGGCATCTGATCATCGCCGTTGAGCTACAGTGTGTTCTACTATGACTCGTTTGCAATCCTTTTGCTGACCTCCATCCGGTCTGCACAGCATGTCCTTACTAACCATCATCCGGTTTGCAAGGCATCTGATCGCTGCCATTGAGCTGCAGTGTACTCTACTATGACTCGTTTATCATCATTTTACTGACCCCCATTCGGCTTGCACGAAATATCCTTGCGAACCCTTATCCGATCTATATGGCATCTGATCGCTGCTGTTGAGCTACAGTGTATTCTACTATGGCTCGATTGATATACTACATTTATCTAGCTGGCCACCATCCAGCCTACACTGCATACCCCTACTAACCCCCATCCGGTCTGCAAGCCATCTTATTGTCATTGAGTTGCAATGTACTCTACTGTGACCCATTCGATATACCGCATTTATCTTGCTGACCTCCATCTGGCCTGTATGATATACCCCTGGCTAAACCCCCATCCGGCTTGCAAGGAATGTGACTTTGATTTGCTGACCACCATTCGGTCAGTATGGTATTTGATTTGCTAGCCACCATCCGGTTGGCGTGATATTTGAGTTACTGACCCCCATTCGATCAGTATGGCATCTGATCTCTAACCACCATCCGGTTGGCATGATATTTGAGTTATTTGCCAAGCTATAAGCATATTCTACTATTCTGCTATAACTCAAATGGCAAAAAATTCTTCTGATGATGAATTCGACTTGCACATCATGTGTTGCTGGTATATCCTACCTACAATTTTAATAGATCTTGTTAACTTATTGCATTGATAGAATATTTTTAAATCATGGACTTTATGTCTTTTATATTGGTGTATTATCATTTAGCCTTTTTGTTCTTTATTTCGTTGATTTATTTTATTTTGTTATTTTGATGCATTAGGCATTACTAAAGCCAAACATGAAATATTAACAAGAATATGCATATTGTAGAAATAAATTTACACTTTAACAACATAAATATTTCACTAATAGAATGTAGATTTTGTACATTAACAGATAAAATATACAAAAACTCCCTGAATATAAGCTATAAGGGTGAATAATCCGTGGACTCCTCTGGGTCCTCCTCGTCATCTGACATGAGGATAGGCTAAGCATTGGCCGAAGATAGTCCTACCCCGGAGTTGGAGGGTCTAGCTCTAAAGGTAAGAGGCTGACTACTGGGAGCTAATGGTCCAGCTCCTACAGCTGGTGAGGATGAATGATGATAGGCGGCAATACTATTGGTGTTGCCTGCTGCACTGCCTGGTTGGCCTACTAAAACTGGACTTGAGCATATCTGTCTAGGAATGGCTGTGCACAAGTCCTGAAAAACTCTAAAGTCTCGCTGATTACCCTACCCAGTCTTACAATAGCCTGAGACTGCTCTGAACTCTAACGCCTGGATGCATCTCTGATACCTGTGAGCCTAGTCTCTATATGCTCTCTTAGCTCCTTGATGGATCCAGATATAGTCGGTATAGAACCCTTTAACACCTCCACCTGGAATCTGAGGGCAGTAATCGACTCATCAAGCATCTAAACAGCCTCATTGACCCTATGGGCCATCGCTGCCTGTGAAACACTCAGACTCTACCTCATCTCCTCTATCTGCCTCCTTCGCCCCTCTATGGCCCTCTCCTGCCGGTCCAAGCACTCAAGGAAAGCTCGATCCCTCTCTTCTTGTCGTCGCTCCATAGCGGCGAGAACAGTGGTCATAGCTGCAATAATATATGGCTGTGCCGCTAAGGAGGCAGTGGTGGACTAGGCTATACTGATAGGTTCCTAATTGATGCATTATTCAGTATATTTTTGGTGTGAATTTATGAAATTAAGTATGTAAATATGTGCATCTTACATGTTATTTATTTTAGTTTACATGTTTTTGTGCTTGTAGGCTGATTTGGGTGCAAAGGAAAGAAAAGGAGCATGATTCGTGCAGGAGAGCACGATTTGTGAAGGAGAGGAAATGAACTGCACGAGTAGTGCAGGAGAGCACGAGACGTGAAGGGCCAGAGAGAAGCATGAGGAAGAAAAAGAAAAGAGAAGAAGAAAAGGAAGAAAAGAACGAGACGTGAAGCCGAGCACGACTAGGACAAGAGAAGCACAACTCGTGAAGGAGATCACGAGTCGTGCAGGTACAGAGACAAGCAGAAAGAAAAGGGAGGAAAAGAGGAAAGAAAGGGATCTCCGTGTTCTGTCGCGAGCGCAACAGTAATCACGATCACGATAGAAGTATCTGTTGGGCAGTTTTCCTTGAAAAGTCACCTGAAGAGACATAACTTTCTCCCAGCCTTTGCACCTATTTGAAGAGACATCTGAAGGGACACAACTTTTAGAATAGTATAAATATGTAATTTCAACTGTAATTTAGATGATGAATTTTTACTCAATTATTTTCTGTAAGTTTGGAGAATAAAGTTCTTGAGTTAGAGTTATAAGATTAGTTTTTATATTTTTAAAAAGAAGGCAATTGCAAGGGAGAAGAATACAATTGGTGAAGGGAAAAAGGGTTGAGAGATCCCCTTCTTCTATTCCTAATCTTTACTTCTTCTTTGTAAATATTAAATGAATGTTATTTAGGAACTTGAATGATATTGACTTTACTTCTATTTCCATCTATATTATTGGTCTTTGAATGCAGAATTCTCTATTAGTATTTTTACATGATTGTTATAAGTTAAAGGAGAACTGAGAGGTTCACTTTATCTGACATCTAATTGAAATTCATTATAAAGGAATAGTTTGAGAGATCGCATGTTGAGATAATTGCTATAGGTTGGTGAATAATCTTAAAGTATTTAATTAGAATCAACTAGTTCATTAATGAGAGTTAAGGATTAGCATTTTAATTGCATGTTTTGAGCATTCTAATTCATGTCGAGAGAGTGGATTAGAACTATATTCCAACTTGGCTTGCTGATAAGATTATAAATGTTAATTAAAATTAAGGAAAAAAGTTCATAACCATTAGTTTTTCATTACATATATTGTCTTCTTTGATAATCATGAACTAGGTTTAATTAGTTTATATGTTAGAGTAGTTTAGATTTAACTTACAATTTAATGATAATTGTAAACAAGATTAAAATTGAGTAGTAATAGTGTGTAATATTTATCACATTCGTCGTGGGATTGACATCTTTTGTACTATAATCGGTACACCGTATACTTGAGGGATTAGCGCTTAAAAATAAGCCTAACAAGTTTTTGGCGCCGTTGCCGGGGAGTGTATGATTAATTAATGGCCATTATGAATTTTGATTTATGATTTTGGATTACAATACTTATTTAGTTTCATTTATTTGTTTGATTTTGTTTGAATTATTTTTGCGTTTTTTTTATAGGATTTGACAGTTCATGCCTAGTATAAGGAGTTCTCAATAAGTGCTTGAACCTTTGAATCCTGAAATAGAGAGATTTTTGTCAAGTAACCGTAAATCTAATAAGAAGAAAAATAAGACTAGAAGACCGATCATGGCTGAAGAGAATCCACAAAGGTTAATGGACTTTGGTACACCAGCGTTGAGCGGAACTCAACAAATAGTGGTAAGACCTACGGTAAATGCTAATCTATTTGAAATTAAGCCATCTCTTTTGCAAATGATTCAAAATAGTATTCAATTTTATGGTTTGGCAAATGAGCATCCCAATGCTCATTTGGCAAATTTTTAAGAGATATGTGATACCTTTAAAATTAATGGAGTTTCAGCTGATGCAATTAAGCTTAGACTTTTTTCTTTCACTTTGAAGCATAAGGCAAAGGCTTGGTTGAATTCTCTTACTAGGGTATCTATAACCACTTGGGACCAATTGGCCCAAGCATTTTTATCTAAATATTTTCCTCTAGCCAAAACTACAAAAATTATTAAAGATATCACCACTTTTATGCAACATCATAATGAATCTTTGTATGAAGCATAGGAGAGGTTTAAAGAATTGTAGAGAAGTTATCCTCTTCACAACCTTCCATGGGAGTTATTAATGCAAACATTCTACAATGGAGTGAATCCCACTACTAGAGGCACAATTGATGCTGCAGCTAGTGGCTCTCTTATGAGCAAAATAACAGAAGCTGCCTTTGAATTGTTGGAGGAAATGTCCATGAATAATTGCATGTGGCCAACCGAAAGAGTAAGGGAATCCAATTCTTCTACTGCTAGGGGGTACATTCAATTGATGCTGTAGTAGCATTGCAAGCTCAAATTGAGGCTTTAACTCATAAGGTTAATAGCTTAGGTATGGGAGGAAGTCCATCAAATGCATGCACTATGTGTGGTCAACAGGGTCATATTAGTGAAAATTGTAATTTAGGAATGGTTAGTAAGGAGGAACAAGTGAGTTTTGTCCAAGGCCAAGGATGTGGTAACCCATATTCAAATACTTATAACCCTGGTTGGAGAAGCCATCCTAATTTATCATGGGGAAATAATAGTAATAATCAAAATAGAAGTGTAGGATTCCAACAACCACAAGATAGGTTTAGAGCTTTTGAGGTGAAAATTGATAAATTTATTGAGGAGATTAATTTTTAAATTAATTCTCAGTATGAGAACCAAAAGAAACTTGAGGCAAAAGTTGACCAAATCACTAAAAATCATGCTTCATCCATTCACAATCTTCAGGTTCAATCAGGACAACTTGCAAATTCCTTACCATCAAGGAGTCTAGGGCGTCTTCCAAGCAATACGGAAGAAAATCCTAGGGAGCACATGAAATCCTAGTATTTTATAGTCTTTTATTTAGGTTGCTTAATTAGATTTTCTTTCTATATGCATTTATGTTGTTCTTAAGTTATTTTCTGTAAATTTGTTAATTAAATTTTATATAGTGGATTTTTATATTACTAACAAAGGTTGTTTTTGTTTTATCGGTTACAATAGTAAGAAAATTGTTATGTTGTCTAAATATTTAGTGTCTTCTTCATAAATAATAATTAAAAAAAAAAGAGAAACAGGAAAAAGAAAATTTTATATTTAGATATGATTCAGATTGCATTGCATGCCCTTAATAGTGTTAGAATTAGGTATTTGTTATGTGTTATTTTATGTGTTTTCAGAAAATAGGTGAAAGTGGAGAAAATAGAGCACAAGGAGCAGAATTGAGTCTGTGAAGGTGTTTCTATCGCGAACGCAACGACATTGCAATCGCGACAGAAGTTGACTGAAGGAGTAAATGGGAAGTCCTCTAAGTCATGTTGGTCTTCACGAGTGGGACACATAGGACACGAGTCGTGCAAGTTGTCCGACTCGTGTTCCCTACAGAAGAGGATGCTTTTATCATGAGCGCGACACGAATCGTGATCGCGACAGAAGGCGTTGCTTCTTAGGACATTCGACTAGTGCTGGCATTCACGAGTCCCACCAAGTAAGTGGCATCTGCACGAGTCATGCAAGGTTGTCCGACTCGTGCAGTATGCTTTAGGGTAGTTTGTTCGAGTCACACCCAAGGTACGTATTTTTCTAATTTACTTATTTTCTTTATCTTTTTTCTTCTAATTTGTTTATTTTTCTTCTTAATGAGTTTAGTGTGTGTATCAATTTAACTTAATTAACCCCAAAAGGAAAAATAAAAATAGAGGGAAGTACAATTTTTCTTTTCGTCAAAACCCTAATTCCTTTAAACATACGCGACCCTTTGTTTTCCCGCCCTCTTCTTTTTATTCTTCCCTTTATCGTGTTAGACTTCACGAGTCGCACACATCCTTCGACCCTTCATCTTCTTTCTTTCTTCTTCTTTCCCAAGTTCTCCTTCACGCGTTAGCATTTTGTTTTTCCTTAGATTATTCATTTCTCTTCGTAGTCCAGCATTCTTTCTCCCTTCATATCTTTCTTTTAAGCAAAATGGTAAGAACAAAGAACCCATCTTCTTCAAGCGTTAATCCAGAACAGGCAGACGAACATGGACATTTGTCTTCCACCCTTGGTGCCAGTTTTTCGATTTACTCTGTTGATGAAGGTAACAGGTTCTTAGCTCTTAAGGACAGATCAATACTGCTATGTAAGTTTTTCCCCACAACTCTTCTAGAACAGGTAGGCATGCTAGATACTGTAAATGATATATTGTCTAACTATGGATTGCTTAGGTTTGTGAATTTACATGAGTATTTTTACCCTGACGTTGTCCTAGAATTTTATACTACATTGTACACTAATGAGCAGAATGAAAGGCTGTTAGATTTTCGTTTAGATGGAAAGCAACACACACTCACCTATTTTATGATGCCCAGGATGTTTGGATTTCAACAATCTGGCTTGTGTGAGCCACCTAAGTCATTCCATCCAAATGAGTTTTGGCAATTCCTCACTGATTTGCCAACACCTTTTAGAGCAAGGGATGCTAAATCCATGTTTATTAAAGACTTAACATTTTGGATTTTGCACAAGATATTAGCTTCCTTGGCTTTTAATAGGTCTGAATATAATAGAGTTTCTCCGCATGAGTTATTTTTAGTGTGGTGTGTGCATAAAAGAAAATCTCTATGTTGGTCCTATTGGATATTTAATCAGCTATTACAATGTATTAGTAGAAGTGATTCACCTCTCACACATGGGCACGTAATTTCTGTTATTGCAAGGTATATAGATGTTAATCCTCGTTCCTATACTAGAATCCATCCTTGCATATATTTCACTAAACATTTATTTGTGCTTGGAGAGGTTGTCAATAATTCATTTCAGGAAATCCCACCACACTCAAGGTCTTGTTGGAGGGATCTTGCAAGGTCCTCTACTCAATAAGAGGAAGCCAGTGATGATGAGGGCAGTGGGGATGCAGCTATGCAAAATGGCTGAACCTCCTACTATTGGGTCCTCTAGCCACAACATAACAGCTATGCTTGAACAAATCTTACAAAATCAGTCCACCATGCAAGATCAATTAACTTCTTTGTCTAGATGTCATCGTCAACTTGAGCATAAGGTGTAACACCCCCTTCCCATACGTAGGCGATCCCATCCGATATGGAGTGAGATGCCGTATGAGACAAGGTGTCACCAAACAAAAGCAAAGCAAAACATACATTCATTCAAACATACATTCAGAAAATACAGAATAATTAAAAACTTTACATGCAGAAAGCAAAAGCTGATCATGCATTACTATAATAAACTATTACAATAATGATCTGATCAACTAGCTGATACAAAATAATATTACAGATACAAAATATAGATACAAAAGCGGAAGCTGATACAGAGAGTTCTATACAAAAAGAATCAATAACTGATACAAAACTGAGCCTACACTAATCCCTTCTGTGTTGGCTTGATGACGGCGACTCTCCCAAATCAAAACGCCTTCCGCACCTGCACGGGTAAAAACACCGTGCTAAGCGATAAACGCTTAGTGGGGAAACACACATAAATTATGGACGGCCATTCACAATGGTCGTCAAGGCATAACACATTCACAATGGCAGAATGCAAAGGTTATAGCATATTCCATATAAGCATGCTCGTATTTAAAATCCATACATTCAGTATCCCAATATCATAGGCATTACAGAATAACCATCATGTAATTCATCATTAAACTCATTCAGATATTCCATTCAAAGCCAGATCAGAGCATAACAATTCCATTAACATTTAAAGAACACCTGCTGACTCTAGACAGTGGATAACGAGTGTACAGACAGTACTTTCCGGGTACGAGCCGATTACAGACAGTACATTACGGGTACGAACCGATTAAACCATTTTACTTTTACTTTCACAGATATTTTCAAAAGGGACCTTAAACAAGATCCAATACAGAAAAGGGTTCGCGAGGAACCAAACGGGGACCTGATCAGGGTCCAAACAGAACTATGGGCTGCAGCAACAGACTCTATTAGGCATGCCTAACTATCCACTTACTTGACTCTAGCAGGCTATGCGATATTCAAATCATATTACAGAATGTCATATACACATCATTTGGAATAATCATAGTATTACGCAAATCGAGACATATAAAATTATGACATGCATCACATGGTGATAAGATCCATTTGGAAGAAATATTAAATTCATTTTTGAGTTAAAAACTGAGAAATATCGGAAAAACGAGCTGAACGGAGAATTGGGCGAGATTGGCTGGTCACAAGACGTGACTGGCCTTCTCAACAGGCAGGTCACGGCGTGACCTAGGGTCACGTCTCGTGACCTGCTTGTTTCTCGCCAAATGCGTTGCGTGATCCTCGCGGATCACGCAATGCTTATGCAGGTCACGGCGTGACCGAGGGTCACGCGACGTGACGCTGCTTCTCCCTCGCAGATCACGTTGCGTGATCTGCCTCTTCCTCGCAGGTCGCACGACGTGACCAAAGATCACGTCGCGTGACTTGCTTGCTCTTCAGCTGGTCACGCGACTGGCTTCTCAGCAGGCAGGTCACGCCGTGACCGAGGGTCACGTGACGTGACTTGCCTTCCTTCGTAGCTAGTCATGCAACAGAGAGAGTTTAAACAGTATTTCGATTTTCCAGAATTTCCACGATTTCCAGAACCAAGAATTCAATCCCAATTTGATTTAAAACCATTCAAACCTGACTTTACCTTCCAGAAATCATCTCAATTCACATAATCAATATACATGCAACTCAATTCAGCATTGAAACAACCAAATCATGATTAATTGATTCAAGCTCTTCAAGAACATATAAACCCTAGAATTCACAGTAAACATCAAAATTGCACAAATCACAATCAAATATTCCCAAACCTGGATTCTATACTGCTATCACTTAGCTCCACTAGGACCAGCAACTTCTTTCCCCTTTGGATCACGTGGAGCCTCAGCTAGAACACAAACACAGCAAGAACATTCACAAACTAAACCCTAAGTTAAACCTAGCTCAAGGAAGAAGAAGATGCAAATTACAGTAAAACAAAGACTAGATCATGCACTTACCAAGCTAAGGAATGCAAGGAGAGGATTAATTTCACCAATAAGACCTTGAATCAATAATACAGTACTTGGGAACAAAGAAAGTGAAGAAGAAGAAAGTGAGTGAGAAAGAACGTGAATCTGTAAGTTCCTTTTCTCTCATTCCCTTTTCTTTTTCTTTTCTTTATTCTAAATATGTATCAATCTCCTATTGGTGACACTAATCACTCACACCAATCTAAAATGCATTACACACACCCTAAAACCCTCTTCACTTATGCATACCCTACCATGGTATGAACACATACACACAAGTATATCTCATTTAAGTAAACACACTAATGCCATGTACACACCCACATAATAATAAACCCCAAAATCATACATTTTACTGAAATACCCTTATGAAATGCTGAACACATGCGAATGCTTACACATACAGACAGACAGATAGACAGACAGACAGGCTCATTCTACTAGGGGGCAAATGGGGTGTGACAACTCTCCCCTACTAATAAGAATTTCGTCCTCGAAATTCTCACCTGAACTGAATAACTGTGGATACTGAGCTCTCATCGACTCCTCTGGTTCCCAAGTCGCTTCCTCGACCCCATGATGGATCCATAATACTTTAACCAAAGGAATCTGCTTATTTCTCAACTGCCTCACCTCACGGGCTAGAATTGCTCGCGGTTCCTCATCATAAGAGAAGTCTGGCTGAACCTAGATATCCTGAACTGACAGAACATGCGAAGGATCTGATCTGTACCGACGAAGCATCGAAACGTGAAACACATCATGTAACTTCGCTAATTCCATCGGTAACGCCAATCTGTAGGCTACAGGTCCTACCTTAGCCAAAATCTCATAAGGTCCAATGAAACGAGGACTTAGCTTACCCTTCTTGCCAAACCGAAGTACTCTCCTCCAAGGAGAAACTTTAAGGAAAACTTTGTCCCCGATCTCAAATTGCACGTCTTTCCTCTTCAAATTGGCATAAGACTTCTGTCGATCCTTGGCTGCCTTCAAATTCCGCTGCACTACTCTGATCTTATCTTCAGTATCCCTAACCAAGTCGGGTCCAATCATAGATCTCTCGGATAGCTCGGTCCAACAAATCGGAGTCCTACACTGACGACCATACAAAGCCTCATATGGTGCCATACCAATACTCGACTGGAAACTATTGTTGTAGGCAAACTCCATCAATGATACATATCTGTCCCAGCTACCCGGAAAATCCAATGCACAAGCTCTCATCATATCCTCCAGAATCTGAATAACTCGCTCTGACTGACCATCGGTCTGAGGATGAAACGCTGTACTGAAGTTCAACCTAGTGCCCAAAGCTCTCTGCAACTCCTTCCAAAACTTGGAAGTAAACCTCGGATCCCGATCTGACACTATGGACAAAGGCACACCATGCAACCGAACTATCTCATCCACATAGATACTGGCTAATCTATCCATGGAATAGTCCACTCTAACTGGCAAGAAGTGAGCTGACTTCGTAAGCCGATCCACAATAACCCAAACTGAATCATGCTTCCTTTGAGTCAAAGGCAAACCAGAAACAAAGTCCATGGCGATGTCGTCCCATTTCCACTCAGGAATGGATAAAGGCGTAAGCAAACCTGAAGGTACCTGATGCTCGGCCTTTACCTGCTGACAAGTCAAGCACTTGGACACAAAATCCACTATATCACGCTTCATACCGGACCACCAATAGAATTGCTTCATGTCTCTGTACATCTTCTCACTGCCTGGATGCATAGTAAAGACTGAACTATGCGCCTCATTCATAAGCTGACTCTTCAAATCCTCAGACTCTGGCACACATAGACGATCTCTGAACATAAGTACCTCATCCTGAACTGAGAACTCTGACTGCTTACCCGATCTAACCTCATGCACAATCCGCTGAAGCCTCACATCATCTCTCTGAGTATCCACAATCCTCTGTCTCAAAGTAGGCTTCACACGCAACTGGCCAAGCAAAGCCCCATCTGAACCAAATCGCCATCTGAATCGCCTCAAGAACAAAGCTAAAACTGATTTACGACTCAAAGCATCTGCAACTACATTGGCCTTACCAGGATGGTAATCCACAATGTAGTCGTAGTCCTTAAACAACTCAAGCCATCTGCGCTGTCTCATATTCAACTCTTTCTGTGAAAGGAAGTACTTCAAACTCTTGTGGTCCGAGAAGATCCTACACTTTTCCCCATACAAGTAGTGACACCAAATCTTCAAAGCAAAAATTACAGCTGCCAACTCTAAATCATGCGTCGGATAGTTCTTCTCATGTGGCTTCAATTGACGAGAAGCATAAGCCACTACTTTTCCTTCCTGCATCAGCACACATCCAAGACCAACTCCAGAAGCATCATTGTAAATAACAAACTCCTTACCCGAGATGGGTTGAGTAAGGATAGGAGCCTCAACAAGCAACTGCTTTAACCGATCAAAACAAGACTGACACCTATCTGACCACACAAATCTAACTCCCTTCCTCAACAATCTAGTCATAGGAGCAGCAATCACAGAAAATCCCTTAACGAACCGACGGTAGTAACCTGCTAAACCGAGGAAACTCCTCACTTCCTGAACATTTCGAGGCGCTTTCCAATTAACTATCGCCTCAATCTTAGCTGGATCCACCTGGATACCTCTAGCTGAAATAATGTGACCCAAGAATGACACTTCTCGAAGCCAGAAATCACACTTGCTAAGCTTAGCAAACAAATGATGCTCTCTCAACATCTGCAAAACCAATCTGAGATGCTCCTCATGCTCACTCTCATTCTTGGAATACACCAAGATGTCATCAATGAACACTACTACAAATCGATCTAAGTATGGCCTAAACACACGATTCATCAGATCCATAAAAGCCGCTGGAGCATTTGTCAAACCAAACGGCATCATAAGAAACTCATAGTGGCCATACCTAGTCCGAAATGCAGTCTTCACCACATCTGCATCCTGAACACGAAGCTGGTAGTACCCTGATCGAAGATCTATCTTGGAAAAGACACCTGCCCCTCGAAGCTGATCAAACAAGTCTTCAATCCTAGGCAGTGGATACTTGTTCTTCACTGTAACTTTATTAATCTGGCGGTAGTCAATACACATCCGCAGGGATCCATCTTTCTTCTTGACAAACAGCACTGGAGCTCCCCAAGGAGATATGCTAGGTCGAATAAACCCCTTATCCAATAACTCTTGTAGCTGAGATTTAAGTTCCCTCAACTCTACAGGAGCCATCCGATAAGGTGCTCTCGAAATAGGTGCAGTACCTGGCATAATCTCAATGGACAACTCAACCTCTCTCTCAGGAGGCAAACCAGGCAACTCACTCGGGGATACATCACTAAACTCCCGCACTACAGGGATGTCCTCAATCTGAACCTGATCTCTCCTGGAATCTAACACAACTGCTAGAAATGCCTCACAACCTTTCCTGATGAATCTCTTGGCTTGCATCGCAGAAATAACATTATTAACAGAACTAGCACCCAAACCTTTTAAAAACACAAGAGACTGACTTCTATCCCGAAGTACAACCGTCTTCCTATGGCAATCCACTACAGCCCGATGCTTTCCCAACCAGTCCATACCCAGAATCAAGTCAAACTCTCTGAAGGGTAACTCAATCAAATCTGCTGGAAGCACAGCTCCCTCAACAATCAGAGGACAACTCCTAAAAACTCTACTCACACTGACACTATGCCCTAATGGACTGGTCACACAAATCTCATAATCTAACTGATCAACAGAATGCAATTTATCAATAATTCTATCTGTGCACAAATATGAGTGTGTGGAACCAGGATCAATTAGAGCATACAACTCAGTGTCATGGAGTAGGAACTTACCAGCAATAACATCAGGCGCATCCTGCTCATCTCTGGCTCTCATAGCATAAGCTCTAATGGCAGCCTGAGGAGGACGCTCAACAGTCTCAGAAGCAGCTCCATCTCTATGCCGTCCACCTCGCCCTCTACCTCGACCTCTACCTCGGGTAGCCTGAGAAGCATTCGAACCAACCCTACTAGCTCCTCCCTGAGGTCCTAAATCCTCAATCGACTGGGGACAACCAGCCACACGGTGCTCAGTGCTCCCACATCTGAAACATCCCCCAGTAAGCCACCTACACTCACCCCGGTGAGCCTTGCTGCAATTCTCACAAATAGGTATGGCATCAGATTTACCTCCCCTACCAGAACCTGACACAGCTGTAGAACCCTAACGTCTACCTCTAGAAGCCGGACCAGATGCTGACTCATCCTGTGGGTTCCTAGATCTCTTACTCGAAGAATATCCTCCATGAGAAGAACTCCTCCTCTGAGCTCTCTCTCTCATCACAGTCTCATTCAACTCAGCTCTCACAGCAGCCTCAACAATCTGATAATAGCTAACCCCAGGAATACACATCAAAGCAATCAAAGCAATCTTCAATGACTCATTTAACCCAGCCTCGAAATGCTTGCATCTAAAGTCATCAGTCATAACTCCTCGTGGGGCATAGCGTGATAACCTATTGAACTCTTTCTCATAATCTGCTACAGACAAAGCCCTCTGCTTCAAACTCAAGAACTGCGCCCATCTCGAATCTCTATAAGTCTGAGTAATGTACTTCTTTATGAACTCACCCTCAAAGAACTCCCAGGTAATCGGATCCGGTAGCTGAGGATGCCTGCAAACCAACTCCCACCACTCAAAAGCAGACCCCTGAAGAAGAGCTAATGCACACTCTGCCTGCTGGTCGGGAGGACACCGAATCTCTCTCAAAGCACGCTTCACTTTGTCTAACCATCTCTCTGCGATCTCAGACTCATTCAAACCCGTACCATAGAAATCCTCAACTCCTGCTCTCCTCAGATTCTCCATAGGTGCTCTAGGAGCAGTCACTCTATCCAAAACCCTAGCCATGTCCTGATGCAGTCTAAACATAGCCTCAAAGGGCATGGCTGCGGCTTCGGGCTGAACCCTAGCATGCTGAGCCGACACAGTAACAGAAACAAACTGATCTACAGCTGGAGGATTCACACTCTCGGCGGATTCCTCACGGGCACCATGAGCAGAATTAGAAGCCATCTAAACAAACAAGAAACAACCGTATCAGCCAACACAGATCTAGACACATACACATCTAAGAAACTCAGAACAATCATAACAACACCCAGAAACGCCTAAACCTACGCTCTGATACCACTAACTGTAACACCCCCTTCCCATACGTAGGCGATCCCATCCGACATGGAGTGAGATGCCGTATGAGACAAGGTGTCACCAAACAAAAGCAAAGCAAAACATACATTCATTCAAACATACATTCAGAAAATACAGAATAATTAAAAACTTTACATGCAGAAAGCAAAAGCTGATCATGCATTACTATAATAAACTATTACAATAATGATCTGATCAACTAGCTGATACAAAATAATATTACAGATACAAAATATAGATACAAAAGCGGAAGCTGATACAGAGAGTTCTATACAAAAAGAATCAATAACTGATACAAAACTGAGCCTACACTAATCCCTTCTGTGTTGGCTTGATGACGGCGACTCTCCCAAATCAAAACGCCTTCCGCACCTGCACGGGTAAAAACACCGTGCTAAGCGATAAACGCTTAGTGGGGAAACACACATAAATTATGGACGGCCATTCACAATGGTCGTCAAGGCATAACACATTCACAATGGCAGAATGCAAAGGTTATAGCATATTCCATATAAGCATGCTCGTATTTAAAATCCATACATTCAGTATCCCAATATCATAGGCATTACAGAATAACCATCATGTAATTCATCATTAAACTCATTTAGATATTCCATTCAAAGCCAGATCAGAGCAGAACAATTCCATTAACATTTAAAGAACACCTGCTGACTCTAGACAGTGGATAACGAGTGTACAGACAGTACTTTCCGGGTACGAGCCGATTACAGACAGTACATTACGAGTACGAACCGATTAAACCATTTTACTTTTACTTTCACAGATATTTTCAAAAGGGACCTTAAACAAGATCCAATACAGAAAAGGGTTCGCGAGGAACCAAACGGGGACCTGATCGGGGTCCAAACAGAACTATGGGCTGCAGCAACAGACTCTATTAGGCATGCCTAACTATCCACTTACTTGACTCTAGCAGGCTATGCGATATTCAAATCATATTACAGAATGTCATATACACATCATTTGGAATAATCATAGTATTACGCAAATCGAGACATATAAAATTATGACATGCATCACATGGTGATAAGATCCATTTGGAAGAAATATTAAATTCATTTTTGAGTTAAAAACTGAGAAATATCGGAAAAAACGAGCTGAACGGAGAATTGGGCGAGATTGGCTGGTCACAAGACGTGACTGGCCTTCTCAACAGGCAGGTCACGGCGTGACCTAGGGTCACGTCTCGTGACCTGCTTGTTTCTCGCCAAATGCGTTGCGTGATCCTCGCGGATCACGCAATGCTTATGCAGGTCACGGCGTGACCGAGGGTCACGCGACGTGACGCTGCTTCTCCCTCGCAGATCACGTTGCGTGATCTGCCTCTTCCTCGCAGGTCGCACGACGTGACCAAAGATCACGTCGCGTGACTTGCTTGCTCTTCAGCTGGTCACGCGACTGGCTTCTCAGCAGGCAGGTCACGCCGTGACCGAGGGTCACGTGACGTGACTTGCCTTCCTTCGTAGCTAGTCGCGCAACAGAGAGAGTTTAAACAGTATTTCGATTTTCCAGAATTTCCACGATTTCCAGAACCAAGAATTCAATCCCAATTTGATTTAAAACCATTCAAACCTGACTTTACCTTCCAGAAATCATCTCAATTCACATAATCAATATACATGCAACTCAATTCAGCATTGAAACAACCAAATCATGATTAATTGATTCAAGCTCTTCAAGAACATATAAACCCTAGAATTCACAGTAAACATCAAAATTGCACAAATCACAATCAAATATTCCCAAACCTGGATTCTATACTGCTATCACTTAGCTCCACTAGGACCAGCAACTTCTTTCCCCTTTGGATCACGTGGAGCCTCAGCTAGAACACAAACACAGCAAGAACATTCACAAACTAAACCCTAAGTTAAACCTAGCTCAAGGAAGAAGAAGATGCAAATTACAGTAAAACAAAGACTAGATCATGCACTTACCAAGCTAAGGAATGCAAGGAGAGGATTAATTTCACCAATAAGACCTTGAATCAATAATACAGTACTTGGGAACAAAGAAAGTGAAGAAGAAGAAAGTGAGTGAGAAAGAACGTGAATCTGTAAGTTCCTTTTCTCTCATTCCCTTTTCTTTTTCTTTTCTTTATTCTAAATATGTATCAATCTCCTATTGGTGACACTAATCACTCACACCAATCTAAAATGCATTACACACACCCTAAAACCCTCTTCACTTATGCATACCCTACCATGGTATGAACACATACACACAAGTATATCTCATTTAAGTAAACACACTAATGCCATGTACACACCCACATAATAATAAACCCCAAAATCATACATTTTACTGAAATACCCTTATGAAATGCTGAACACATGCGAATGCTTACACATACAGACAGACAGATAGACAGACAGACAGGCTCATTCTACTAGGGGGCAAATGGGGTGTGACATAAGGTGGACACATTCATTGCTCAAGCTAGTTATGTAGTTCATTCTCCTCCACCTTCACCATGAGCAGGAGTTTTTCTTACCTTTGTTTTATTTCTTTCTTTTACTTTTTCATTTTATTTCATTTCTTTACATTGAGGACAATGTTGGTTCTAAGTGTGGGGGAGTGAGTATATTTGTGTGTTTGTTTGTGTTTTATGAATTCTTGTATGAGTGTTCTATACGTAAGTTGCATGAATGTTTGTATGTCTTTATTTTTCAATTAGGTTTTTTTAGTAAGTTTTATTATAAGGTATTGTTCAATTTGTATATTATATAGGTTATTAAGTTATTTACCTTTTATGCTCATTTTATTAGTCGTTTAAATTTTTTAGTATGTGTTGTACATTTTTCAAGTTATCTTCTTTTACTTCTTTCAAGATTATAGATTATTTACTCTTTTTAGTAACCATGTTTTAAAGCTAGAAATTGCTCATTTAGTTTAAGATTTTAGGGTTCTAATTGTCTTAAGGAAACTATTGCAATAATACTTACCCTTAGTTTTTTTCAATAATGGATGAGGACTTGAAAAGAAAAAAAAATGAAATAATGAAATAATAAAGTGGGATGGAGCATAAAATGCACCCACAATATTCATAAAAAAAAAACAAGCAAGATGTACATCTAAAATTGAAAAGTATGGGATGGAGCGTAAAACGCACCCAATACTACATTCTCTTACTATTCATGGGATAAGGTCTAAAAAATATGCCCATGTAAGAAAAGAAAAAAAGAAAGAACAAGAAAGAAAATAAAGAAAGGTCTAAAAATGCCATGAGATTAGATTAAGGGTAAGTGTGCTTATAAATTGTCCTTAAAGGCAGCTAGCAACCTTAGAATTTTAAAGTTTATGACCAATATTCTCTCTTTAAATCTAGTTTAGTTTTTTTTTTTTTTTTTTTTTGAGACTCTATACTCTTGATGTTGGAATTAGTAAATTTAGGTGACTTGTTAAATTTTCAATACATGCTTTAAGATTTGATTCACTAGTATTTTGAGTGTTTAAGGTAGTTGATTTCTTTACAATCCTATCATATATGAATAATGAACAATGTTGTATAGTAAAGTTTACTGTTATTAAATTTTTTCATTCTTTTCTCTTGCTTGATGACAAGCAAGGTTTAAGTGTGGGGGAATTTGATAGGTGCCTAATTGATGCATTATTTAGTATATATTTGGTGTGAATTTATGAAGTTAAGTATGTAAATATGTGTATCTTTCATGTTATTTGTATTAGTTTACGTCTTTTTGTGCTTGTAGGCTGATTTGGGTGTAAAGGAAAGAAAAGAAGCACGATTCGTGCAGGAGAGGATGATTCATGAAGGAGAGGAAATGAAGTGCACAAGTGGTGCAGGAGAGCACGAGTCGTGAAGGGCCAGAGAGAAGCACAAGGAAGAAAAAGAAAAGAGAAGAAGAAAAAGAAGAAAAGACCGAGACGTGAAGCCGAGCATGACTAGGACAAGAGGAGCATGACTCATGAAGGAGAGCACGAGTCGTGCAGGTACAGAGACAAAGCAAAAAGAAAAGGGAGGAAAAGAGGAAAGAAAGGGAGCTCCGTGTTCTGTCACCAGCGCGACAGTAATCCCGATCACGACAGAAGTATCCATTGGGCAGTTTTCCTTGAAAAGTCACCTGAAGAGACATTACTTTCTCCTAGCTTTTGTAACTATTGAAGAGACATCTGAAGGGACACAACTTTTAGAATAGTATAAATATGTAATTTCAACTGTAATTTAGAAGATGAATTTTTACTCAATTATTTTCTGTAAGTTTGGAGAACAAAGTTCTTGAGTTAGAGTTCTAAGATTAGTTTTTATGTTTTGAATAAAAAGGCAATTGCAAGGGAGAAGACTACAATTGGTGAAGGGAAAAAGGGTTGAGAGATCCCCTTCTTCTATTCCTAATCTTTACTTCTTCTTTGTAAATATTAAATGAATGTTATTTAGGAACTTGAATGATATTGACTTTACTTCTATTTCCATCTATATTATTGGTCTTTGAATGCAAAATTCTCTATTAGTATATTTACATGATTGTTATAAGTTAAAGGAGAACTGAGAGGTTCTCTTTATCTTACATCTAATAGAAATTCATTATCAAGGCATAGTTTGAGAGATCGCATGTTGAGACAATTGCTATAGGTTGGTGAATAATCTTAAAGTATGTAATTAGAATCAACTAGTTCATTAATAAGAGTTAAGGATTAGCATTTTAATTGCATGTTTTGATCATTCTAATTCATGTTGAGAGAGTGGATTAGAACTATATTCCAACTTGGCTTGCTGATAAGATTATAAATGTTAATTGAAATGAAGGAATCAAGTTCATAACCATTAGTTCTTCATTACATATATTGTCTTTTTTGATAATCATGAACTAGGTTTAATTAGTTTATATGTTAGAGTAGTTTAGATTTAACTTATAATTTAAAGATCATTGTAAACAAGATTAAAATTGAGTAGTAATAGTGTGTAATATTTATCACATTCCTCGTGGGATTGACATCTTTTGTACTATAATCGGTACACCGTATACTTGCAAAATTAGCACTTAGAAATAAGCCTAACATGTGCCGACTGTGCTCGAGGCCCTGATGGCGGAGGAGCTGTAGATACAGATGCCCCCCAGGTCCCTTGGCCTGCTGTAGGGTTGGAACCTCCAGTCCTTGCGAGTCTCGGAGCGCTGAACCCTCGGTGGTGGTGGTGTAAGACTCTGTGCCCTCTATGATAGTGGGGTGCTTAGCAATTCATCCACATCAAACTCTATGTCCATATCTAAAAGGGTGTGAGGCTGACTCTCCTCAGGCTGAGACTGCTGTGAAGGCGGCTATGGAGGCTGTTGTCCTTGAGGTTGGGGCTGTTGTGGAGGCTGCTCCCCTCCTGAGGCACTCCCTAATCATCCTCATCTAGCTGGAGCAAAGGTAGATGGAATAGCCGCTGGGGTCTCTGCCATCGTGAGTAGCCGGTACTCCTTTGGGTGACCGGGTATCTGTGTAATCATCCCTATGGTATGAGCCGCTGCCGCATCCACGTAAAGACCCTCATTGACTGGAGGCCCAAAGCTCTTTGAGTCAACTTTTAGATGCAAAAGCAGCCTAGTAATCACTCCCCCGACTCATATAGAAGGGGTTATCCCCTGTGCCACCCTGAACAGATTAGCCAGTATCTCATGGCTAATATTAAGGCATCGGCCTACCACCATCGCCCATAAGCTCTATATCTCCACTCTATTCACTGACCCCAGGTTGCTTGCCCGATGCAAGTATGAGCTAGAGAGGACTCTATGTATGTAGCACAACGCCTGAGATGGGAGCACAATGCCCTTCATCGTGTCATGGTCATAAGGTTCCCCCGGTATAGCAATAACCTCCCAGTACTGCCTTCGGAAGGCTCTTTGGGATATCATCATATCCCTCTTGTGAGGAAGCCCCATGGCCTGTGCAAATACCTGGCGTGCGATGCTGTAATGGTGCCTCCTGACCCGAAACTAGATGGCTCCCTCCTCCAAGTCTGATCTGTAAAATCCCCTATAGTAGAAGGTCGCGAGGAACTCTCTACCAACCTCTGGGTGGGTCTGAAAGGAGGGCCTAAGGAACTCCATCCATCCTGCTGCCTCTATGAGCACGTCAACCTCCTCTAACATCCCCATACTCTACAAAAAAGGCCTGGAGACATAATGACTAGCGCAGAACTGTACGCGAGCCAAGGCCTGAAATCTCTCCCTGATATCGGGGCTCATCCACTCGGGAGCTTGAGGCTCGAGATAATCCTGGGGCACGTTGCATCATGGAGGCATCTTGAAAAAAAGAAAAGAGTTAGTTTCATTTGAGAATTACGGATAAGCTAAATATAATTGGAAAACCCGGCAGCATTTCGGCAAAAATGTGCCACTAATAAAAATTTTTGGAGCATCCCGACAAGGATGTGCCTATCCAAAAAATTTTTTAAAAAATATGGGCAGCATCCCAGCAAGGATGTGCCCAACTCCCTACATGAAAACACAAATAAAGGGACAAGCCTCAGGCCCCAAGCAACAATTTTATTGGTGCAATTATATTACATAATGATCAATTATTCGATAATTTAGTCTAATCATCAGTCATATAGGGGCATATTTCTAAGTCCTATATTTATTTCCATTTTATTATTATTTATTATTTCATTATCCATTTGCACTTCAGTTATTAGTGTAGAGGGTCCCGAAATGCAGAAAATAAATAGGCAGAATTTATCCTACATTTTAAAGCATATAAATCTACCATGCATTTATAATAAAAGTTAAGCAAAAAAAAGTGAAAAGAAGGAGAAAAATGCAGTAAAACCAACTTGGTAGTCGACGAAGTGGAATAGAAAAAAACCTTGAAGAAAATGTAAAAAAAAATGGTCCTATGCTTGCGCGGTGGTGCGAGGGTTGTTTCGGCGCAAGTGGTGCATAAAACGGGTGAGAAATGGGTGAGAAAATGCAGAAAAACGGTCCCATCGGTTTGCGAGAGAAAAGAGAGGAAGAAGAAAAGGAAGGAAGAGAAAAGGCCGGCCCACGTGTAGCAGCGCGACTTTTATAGGTGTTGCTTGGCTGACGGGCATCCTATTAGTCGTTCGAAATTCCGTTCCCCCTTTCATTTCCTTTCTTTTTCCTTCCTTTTTTTCAAAAATTTCGAAAAGAAAATACTTCCTGAATATTTGCCACCAATTTTTATGCACGGTACACTTTTCCATCAAATTTACTTTCCTATAAAGTTAAAAAAAATAAAAATACACGTAAAATATTTTATGCGCCTGAAATGCATGAAATGTGCAGGAGAACGGATTCCCAGGCGGTCAACTGGTTGACCGACAGGCATTCCATCGAAGACCGATTGACGGGTAGCCTGTTTGTTGTGGTTTTCTTTAAATATCCTTTTTTTCCTTGAATTTTGTGCATTCATCTCTTTGGACTTCAAATAGAACTCCTTTTCCAGGTTTTTTTTCCTTCTTTTCTCTTTTCCTTTTCCATTTATATTTAACTTTTGCCCCGAAACCTTAAAAAAATGTCATCCCCTATCCTCAGCGAAATGCACTGAGTTCTGGATGACCCTCGAACTTGGGAAAATACTACTTTGACCGCCTATTCTGGTCTGAGATTTCTGAGGAGAATTAGAATGGACCAAAACCTTTTATTAGCTACCACCTACTTTTGGGACCCTCGTTTCCACGTCTTTTGGTTTACCTACCAAGAATTATGCCCCCTGCCTGAAGAGTTTGCTGCAATCATCGGAGTGAGGCTTCCACTTGGCACACTACTTTGTATCCTGATCTGCGATTTTGTCCTTGCGAGGGACTTTGCATTGGCCTTAGGCATTTCTTCCTCAGTCGCCACTAGACTGGCTCCTCAGGGAACCACTTTTTCACTAAAGCTGTTGACTGAGGCATTAGAGGAATTTTCTACTATGTTGACCTATTGGGCCAGCATTGTCCTTCTATTTTGCCGTTCTAGGTATCTGATAGTGACTTTTGATGAGTTGACTGGCGATTTTCAGCTGTTCGAGATAATAGATGGCATCCACCGTGGGTTTACCCCATTCCCCTTGATTCTTGCTGAGATGATTTTGGGCTTGGATTATGCCTATGTTGACCCTTCTGTTGCCTTCACCGAGAGCCCCTTATTACTCCAGGTATGTCATTATTTTAAAAGGTAGTATGTCCCTTGTGAATTTTCACACTAACTTTTCTTAGCGGGAAATGCATCCTTTTAGATTTTCACATAACCCTATGCCTTATTTTTGCCTGGAGTGGACCCTACCCATTCCGACAGCTTTTTTATTTTATTCTTTTTTTTCTTTTTCTTTTATTATTATTTTCCTTGTCTTCCAGGTATGGCTACAAGAGAAGCTGAGGCTGTTACTAGAGCCCCCTCCTAGGGTGATTGGCTAGTATTCACTGAGGCATTTTCTACCTCAATAGTGGTTGTACTCTTTTCCCTCTTTCGACAAGGGTGTCATTAGATTTAGTGAGGTGACGAACGATGACATCAATTTTATGAGCCCAATTTTAGTAAGGCTGCCTTTTTTCGATTTTCGACCCGCTGGGCATTTATTCTCTTCCTTTAATTTTCATGTCTTTAGCCATGGAACCTTTTGAGTCTGCTGATATTGACTGGTTCCTTGAACTCATTCCCATCGCTATCTACCAGAATTGCTGCTCCCTTGGATAGCAACTTCTTTAGAACAAATGGGCCTTCCCATGTCGGTCTGAACTTTCCTTATATATCTGGCACACCTGGTCTCATTTGCTTGAAAACCAAATTCCCTTCCTTCAGCGGGTGCTTTCTGATCTTTTTCCCGAATGACTAAGCAAGTCTCTTCTGATAAATCTGATTGTGATAATAGGCCCGCAATTTGTTCTTTTCCAGCATGTTTAAATGTTGCAACTATTGCTACGCCCAATCAGTTTTGGAAATCTGAGCCTCCATGACCACCCTTAAAGACCTGAGCTCCAATTTTACTGGCAATATAGCTTATGTCCCATACAACAAGAATACGGCGTGGCCCCTGTAGACGTTCTGACCGTGGTTCTATAGCCCCAGAGCACGAAAGGCAACTTCTTTGCCCAATCCTTATAATTTTGAACCATTTTAGCTAGAATCTTCTTAACATTCTTATTAGTAGCCTCTACTGCCCTGTTGGCTTGTGGGCAATATGAAGAAGACTTGTGATGCTCAATGGCATACCTTTGGACCAATTTCTTTGTTTCAACCATGAACTGCACCCCATTATCAGATACAACTTGGTGTGGGAGACCATATCTGCATATTACGTTCATTTTAATGAACTTGGCCATATCCCGGGTATCGACCTATGGAATAGTCGATAGCACTATGATAAACCTATGGAATAGTCCATATCCCGGGAGTCGCCACTGTGATGCGCGCCGAACCCTGAAAGCCCCAAAAACCCGCTTTTAGGGTGTTCGAGAGAGGTTCATAACACTTACAAAAGGTTGCAAGGGCAGCTATTTTGGGCAACAAGGAGGTGTTTTTGAGTCACCACCTAATAAAATATTAGGAAGGGTCGTCTAGCCTCACTGAGCCTAAGACAGTGCATGTGTGTCTATTTTGGGTAATCAGAGATATTTTGGAATCCTCCCTCCAATAGAACATTGGAAAGATTTATCTAATCTCGTGAAGCCTAAGACATGCATATATGTCTATTTTAGGCAAGTAAGAGATAATTTGGAGTCCCCACCGCAATAGAACATTGGGATGGCTCGTCTAACCTTATGGAGCCTAAGACAATGCAATTTGGGCCTATTTTGGCCAATAAGAGATATTTTGGAATTACCTTTCCAATAGAACATTGGAAAGGTTCATCTAACCTCATTGAGCCTAAGACCAGAGATGGTTCGGGACTTCCCATTTATTCATACCTTGATTAAATTATAATCGAGTTTTAGGTTAAAATTTCGTTCCATTTTCTCATCCAATTCCATGCAAGAATTTAAAGCTCAGATCAATCATATAATGGAAAGCAGTAAATAAGATAAGCAAAGCATAAATAAATCGAAATATCATAATGTACAACAAAACTATGGGCGGAATACAACCCCATTGTGAAAGAATATAAGATAAATGAACATACATAAAACGGGAATATCCCTTTTAGAATGAGGACGTTGTTCCTCGCATGCATATTCAGAGAAAAATATTATTAATATGTTTATTTTGTTTGGATGAAAATCAGGACATTGGTCCTATTTTATTTAAGAAAAGCTCTGCTTATTTGTTTAAATCCCTTGCCATTTTTAATATTAGCGAGCTCAAAAATAATTTTTGCAATAAATAAAAATTAAAACTTAAAGCAAAAGGAAATAGGGTAAGGAAAATAAAACTCAATTGGTGTCCCCGAATCACTCTGGCGGGATCTCCCTTTCAGACCCTGTATCCAAAAGTAACAATTAAACTCACAAAAGCAAATAACATGTTAGCAAAATAATTAAATCAAATGACAATGGAAAGAATTAATAAAAAAGCAAAGGGTAAATAATAAAAAAAAGGAAGGAAATTACCTTAAAAATAAGTGAAAATAAAAATTAAAGGGAAATAAAATAAAATAATAAAGAAAGGGGAAAGGAGGGCCCAGGGACGGTCCAAATCGCTCGAGCGACGACCGTCCCTGGGCCGACCGACGGGCAGAAGAGAAGTTCCGCAACAACCCATCGCTCAGTTAAGCGACGGCCGTCAGTGGACCATCAGCCCGTCGATCATCCCCGACCCAGAAAAAACAAAGGAAATTTAATTAAAAATCAACTTTTCACAATTAAAATCCTTTTTTGGATCAATTAACCACAAATAAATTAATATGAAGCAATAAAATAAATTAGAGGTCGATCCGGAATGTTTACCCTCGAAATATTACCCTCTGAAAGTGAATGTCGTGTGATCTTTTTCATTGAATTCTACAAGGATCAATGGGCAATGTGCAATTTCGAGGAATTTTCTACCGCAAAATTGTAATTTTTCAAAATCAAACTAAGAAAATAAAATTAGTTTTTTTCTTCTTGATTTATTTTCGCAGTAATCGTGAATATTAAAAGGTCAGATCAAGCAAAAACGAATTGATTTCTCTTTCCCGGATTCTCCCTTTTTTGAAAAGATTTAATGAAATTTTACAGAATAAAGAAGAAGAATTCTTGGAAATTCCTTTGGTATTTTTAGCTTATAAAAAACCTTTCTAAGCTTTTTCTGAAAATTTTTCCAACCTCTGAAAACGAATCACAACCCATTATTTATAGATTAAGATTAAAAATTCAAAAAGTTTTAAAATTTAAATTTGAATTTGAAAAAGATTTGTAAAATCAAATTAAAACCACCTGATTTTGGTGAATATTTCGAAATCAAATCAAATATTTGGAGAAGATTTAGGGAAATCAAATAAAAATCTATTGATTTGGAAAATATTTTGAAGAATCCCGCAAAATCGCTGCAAACCGCTGCAAATCGCAGATCGACAGGCATCGGTCATAGGGCCAGCCCCGGTCATTTTGAATGACGGGCGATTACGCAAGGGACGAGCGCGAGCGATGGGCGTCGCTCGCGCGAGGGATGGGCCCTCACGTGCGAGCGATGGGCGTCGCTCCCACGAGGGACGGGCGCCCCAAGCACGAGCGACGAGCGTCGCTCGTACCAGGGATAAGCACCCTCAAGCGCGAGCGACAGGCGTCGCTCGAGTGAGAGACGGGCATCGCTCGAGCAAGAGACGAGCATTGCTCGAGGGAGAGATAGGCGTCACTCGGAGTGAGCGATGAGTCACCCCCTTGACCGATGAGCTACCCGTCGGTCAACCCCAAAACTAAATTTTTAACTAAAAAAGCTCCTTTCCATGCACAGAAACTTCCCGTCACCGAAGACCTTTAATCCTTGTGAATTCAAAAGGCAAAAATCTACAACCTTCGTCCATTTGCCTGAAAACGGGTACCGATATCTTTATCAGGTAACTCTAATCAGGACTATCTTAGGACCTGATGTCTACACCTAACATGGAATGTTGTGTCGTCATCGTGCTAACACTTGTTGAAACAGTAGTGCCGTGATCGTACTAACTCTCCATTGAGTGGTAGTGCCGTCATCATGCTAACCATTCTGAGATTTGAAGTGACAGTGTCGTGATCGTGCTAACCCTCTGTGGAGTGGTAGTGCCATCATCATGCTAACCCTCTATGGAGTGGTAGTGCCATCATTGTGCTAACTCTCCATGGAATGGTAGTGTCGTCATCGTGCTAACCCTTATTCAAGCAGTACTGCCGTGATCATGCTAACTCTCCGTGGAGTGATAGTGCCGTCATTATGCTAACCCTTCTGAGATTTTAAGTGGTAGTGTCGTGATCGTACTAACCCTCTATGTAGTTGTAGTGTCGTTATCGTGCTAACCCTATTGAGATCTAAAGTGGTAATGCTGTGATCGTGCTAACCCTCCGTGGAGTGGTAGTGCCGTCATCATGCTAACCGTTCTAAGATTTGAAAGTGTGCCCCTTGAGAGGTCATTTGTTGATTGCCCCCTGAGAGGTCTTTGGTTCATTTTCGAACTGGTGCTTAGATTGGTGTAGCCACTCTCCTTTTGCTGGTGTCTGCATCGAATCTCTTTTACTATAAAATTGGAAAGCTAAATATGTAGGAAAAATAGTGAGCATGCACGTAAAATGTATAGGTCATGCAGAAATGTAGGACGAGAATTCATTTAAGTGAGTTTGGAGGTGATAGCCTGGCTGGTAGCAAATTGCGGTAGGACTGATGCCCTTTGTAATTGCTTTTGGATTTCATGCTTTTAGGTTTGCGAGGTTCTCATCTGATACCTGTAGTCATTTTTTAAGATAGTGCACCCCTTGTGCATTTTCACACTAGCTTTTCTTAGCAGGGAATGCGTTATTTTCAAATTTTCACACGTCCCTATGCCTAACTTTTGTTTGGAATGGACCTAACCCAATCTAGTGGCTTTTTTTTAGATAGACTGCCTATTTTTAGGTCTTCACTCCATCCTTTGGCCTAACTTTTGTTTAGAGAACCAGTGACAATTTTCATCTCTAATGGCCTTCCTTTTTTTTTTTACAAATTATAAGAGAGGCTGAAGCTGTCAGCATGTACTTACGTCCTAGACCATGGTTGTATGAGGTTGATTCTTCTCATGAAGGTGTTGTAAAATTGGCTTCACAATTGATAGCAGGATGAATTAGTTGAAGTGCCTGAGTGGTGAGAGAAGCATAAACTAGACAACTTTGATCATGCAAAATGAACCGTTCTGATCATACCGCCATAACACTGCATAAATGCATATGTTTCAATTTGATTTCATCACACATGATCCTTATTTGGCATTAACTCAAAAAATACAAGACCTCATTTAATCTCGAGATATATCATGCGAATATCAAACTCCTATTATCAATCAGCCCATTCGGATTTTTATGATTGAAAATTTTCTCTCAGCCCTTAATTTTTGCCCAGGATGACTTTTTTCAGTTTTCACCCTGGCAGGGTGCCCAATTTTAGCGAGGTCACCTTTTTTCGGTTTTCAACCAATAGGGCATTTATTATTTTTTTATTCTTTATTTTTTAATTTTTTTAGCCTTTGCCATGGAACCTCTTTCAGTCTATCAGCGTCTATTGGTTTCTTTGAATTTACTTTCATCCTCGTTAGCTGGGATGGCTGCTTTTTCTGATAGTACCTCTTTTTTAGCACTAAAGGCTTTACCTTGACCTTTGTGCAAACTAGCTGAGATAGTGAGTTCTCTATTTGGAACCCGACTATAAAATCCCGCACCTTGTTTTTGGTCGACTTTGGTGGCTCAATTTTTGAAGTAGCCCTTAATGGTGGAGATTTAGTTATAAGTTAGCTTCAGATGGTTTAGGGCAAAACTGTGGTTTTTTTTTTTTGTGATGGCCCAAAGTTTCGTTCGCCTAGCTTCTGATGTAGCCCCTTAATAATCGGAGCTTGGTTTCATTTGGCTGCATCATATGCATCGTAGACATTGAGGAGGCAAAGGAATGGCTTTTGAAATTTTGTTGGTCGTCATATTGGCAAACTGAAACAAAGTTGTCCTAGCAGTGTCTTTGTCAATTTCCAGATTTATTCCAGGACTAGGCAAAGGCTTTTCCTTTATTATTATTATTATTATCATTTTTTTCAGTATCTCTCAGAATTTTCCTCTCTTTAGGAGTTATATCAGATGCTATCAAGATCTCTTTTGGGTTTTTCAAAGTCCCGAGATTAAATGTTGTTGTATTTGTTGAATTAATGCCAAAAATGAATGCATCATGATCATGTGAAATGAAATCATTAGAAAAATCATACAAATGAGCAAAATCATTCATCTTATTGAAATAACTAACATTGCAAACATTGTCATAAAAAAGAAGTTCTTAGAATAATTGAAATGAAACATTTGAAAAAAAAAACATTAATCTTTTTCCTTATTTTCTTCATCTTTTTCTCCACTCTCACTAGTGGATCAATAATCTACCATTGCCACGGGAATCCCTTCTTCACTCGTCTTCTGACGTGTGATAGTGATGTACTTATCTCCATATAGATATTGTAAAACATGCCACTCGGGTAGACCGGACCCCAATCATATACATAGGTAGGGGGACTACATTATAGCTCGACTTCTTTTTCTTCTTCTTCTTCTCTCTCTTTTCAGGATCTGTGATTTGCTTGGAGTCTATGAGATCTTGGATCTTGTTCCTCAAAGTTCGGAAATGATTTGTCAAATGCCCAGTGTGCTAATAGTAGGCACAATACTGATTACCTCTATGCCTCGGCTGTCCCTGATTTATAGTTGGCTTAAGTAGCAATGGTTGTGGCTTACCCTCTTTCATTAATCTCTCCAATACCCAAGACAAAGACCTACCTAAATTAGAAAAGTGCCTCTAGCCTTGTCCAACTTTGGTAGCTGAAACCTCGGCCGTCTTACCATTTCTGTTATTACTGCTTCCAGAACCAACTAACTTGTACCTTGATTGGTTCCCATAACTTTTCCCAGCAAAGTTATTTTGGCTTGCTTTCTTTGCTAGGTAAGCCCCCTCAGCCTCTATAGCAATGTCTTTAAGTGACTCCCAATCTCTAAGCCCTTTAAAGCTGAGTAAGTCCCTTAAGTAAGGGTAGGAGTTCCGGATGAACAATATGATCTGGTCAACAGTATCAGGTTTTTGCTTCATCTCCATAACCCTATTCCTCCATCTGGTGAGGTATTCATGGAATAAATCGTCACTCTTTTGCTGTAAGAGGCTGAGGTCCTTTAAGATGACCTTCATTCTCGTGCTGCAGTCAAACTGCTACAAGAACTCTTTAGTCAAAAGGTCCCAATCTTCCTTGGACCTCTTGTCCAACCCATGATACCAATCTACTGCTGAACCCACTAAGCTAAGGCAAAAATATTCCACCTTCTGCTTTTTGGTCAACCCTATACCCTTCATCACTAGGGTATACTGCTTAATGTGTGTAGATGGGTCCGAAGTACCATTGAACTTCGGCAGCTCAGGCATCTTGAACTTTTAGAGCAGTAGCTCTTCATCCCCTGAATCTCTATCCTCGGGGTTAATCCCCTTTTCGACTAATAACAAGCGGGTGATCACCTCAATCTGTTGTCTCATTTCCCTCATTGCCTCATCCTCCACCTTTGGTGCTCTACCCCTCATAGCTTGAGGTGTTATTGGCTCTTCATCTCCCTCCTCAATCACAAAATCCTCATTCGGATTAGGGATCCTTTCCCTTCTTGGCTCAACGGGCATAGCAGCTATATGCTTATTAACAGATTAGCGGGCAGCATTACCTACCAGAGGAGGGACTACCGATGGTTGTGGAACAATAAGTGGTTGTGCAGCAGGAGGATGAGCAATCCTTTCGGCCATGGCGCCTATCATCTCCAACATCCCCCACTTAAAGTCCTCTAGTCTCCTTACTAGGTCTTAAGTGGTCAAAGCCCCGATTCCTTTTGCCATTAATGATTCTAAAGATGATTCACTGGTTGTTGAGAGTGACTCAGAATCCCAATTAAACACCAATTCTGGCAATTTAAAGAGCAGGTTTGTCCTTACTAACTGACCGTTGGACCTAGTCCACTCAGATGAATTTATGATGGCTGCAAGACTCAAATTGTTAAAATGATGCATGAATAACTTATATGATGCATGATCATGTGTTATACAACATTCACAACCATATACAAGCAAGTAGATCCTTCCAACCTTATCACTGCCACACAGGAGGTCGTGCGGTCTCTTTCTTAGGTGGGCTTGATCCATGGGTTAATGGGAACCCAATGGACGCATATGGTGCACGGTGGAAAATCGGCAACATAACATCTCTTATCTAATGTGCACACGTATGAATTTTGGCCTTTATGTATTCAAACACTTCAATCAAATTAAAATGGGCCCACCGGGGCATGAAAGCCTTTGATGAAAGAGCATTTAATTTAGCTGATTGTGCATATATAATGGTCCATATTGCAAGCACATTATTACGGTATATATCACCTAGTAGAGGTTTCTATTGCTATTACATGAGCTTTAGTTGAAAGTGATAATACTTTAGGGCTACTCAAGCATGCTCCTTGCCAACGGGTCTAGCTCATCACAAGCATAACGACCAATTGAGTCTCCATTTAATATACCATGATGGTACGAGACTTGGGCTGGTGATTATCCTTAACACTTCCCTACATTGAGTGAACATAGGGTCGTGCTTCAAGAATGCACCGGGGTAAGAATAGGGACAATTTAGCATAGTTCTAAGACTCTAGTATGGATGCAATGCAATGTTTCGAAAAGAGATAGAATTTTAATTTGTAAAAACTCAATTATATATATTACCCAAGACACTTTCGAAGCAATATCTCAAACTCCCCAGCAGAGTCGCCACTGTGACACGCGCCGAACCCGTTTAGTAATTTTTCTGGAGGGCCTGCTTTTAAGGTCTGAGAGGGTTCGCGTCTAGATTTTGGGCAACATGAGATATTATGGAATCCTTATCCAATAGAATATTGGGAAAGTTCATCTAATACCATAAAACTCTTAGGCAACTTTGAGGTATTTTGAAGTTGCCATCCAATTTACAAAAAATTGAGAAACTTCGTCTAACCTCGAGGTCTGAATTAGAGAAAAATTCTAAACTTCACTCTTATTAATGCCTTGACTAATTATAAATTATTTTTAACAATTAATTTTCCATCTTTCATCTCACATGGTCATGCTTTACAATTTAAAGAATTTAAAGCGCACATCAAGCATCGTAGGAAAACAATAAAAAGAGATACATAAATAAAACAAAAATAAAATTACAAGATGAAAATCTGGGACAAAAATACAACCCCCCAAAATATAAAATAAATAAATAAATGATAAAATCAATTAAATAAATAAGCAAACATAAATCGGAGCATTTATTTAGGAATAGGAACATTGGTTCCTTCATGCTCACTTAAAAATTGAAGAGTTATTGAGAAAACGGGGATAAGTGATCGAATTTTGAGAAAATTTACTCTTCTTTTAAAAGTGAATTTTTTTTTATTCTTTAAATGAGGACATTGGTCCTATTTTATTAGAAAAATTCAATTTATTAATAAAAATATTTTTATAATTTTCTTTTCAACGTGCATAAAATAAAAGAATTTTTTTACAAATTACATGACAAATAAATAAAAGGCAAAATAAAAAAAATGACAAAAAGCAACGAAAATAATCAATCAACTCAAAATAAATCTCTTGAATCCCCTCATTCTCTTGCAAGAGTGTTCAATTATGAAAAAATAAGTATTGAAATAAAAAAAAACACAAATAAAATTAATGTTAGTAATTAAATAATAAAAAATTAATTAAACACATAAAATAATAAAAATGAATTAAAATAAACAAAAAATTAAATAAAAAGCATTATGAATGACAAATAAATTAAATGACATAATGAAACAAATAAATTAACATATTAATAAATTAACACACATAAAAACATAAATAATGATAATAATAATAATAATAATAATAATAACAACAACAACAACAACAACAACAACAAAAGGGGATGAACAATCAAGTAAATAAAAAGAATAAAAAAATAAAAAATAGTTAAAGAATGTTAAATCTATTACTAAAATCACATAAAATAAATAAATAAATAATAGATCTAAAACTCTACATGGTGATTAACTAATTGTAAACAAGAAATACAAACAAATAAAATAAGATTGTGCCCAGAATATTTACCTCATAATTGTATTTGATGAAGGAAAATGATTGATTTTTTTTGTCTTGATTTGCGAAAATAAGATTAGAAAAATAAAAATTTAAATTTTTTCTTTAGAAAAAAAATTGCAAAAAAGATTGTTAAAAAAAAATAATGAAAAAAATTTGGATCTTAAGAACAAAAAATTATTTTCTTTATCTCAAGAATAATTTTTTATTATTAAGAAGAATTAATTTTGAAGTAGAAAAATATTCCCTTGAAGAAGAAAATAAAATTTTTCACCAAAAAAGTCTCGCCCCATTTTTCTCTTAAGTTTTCCTATTTATATCATTAAAAAAGGAAAACTTAGTTAATTTAGGGAAATAATTATTAATTAAATTAAAATATTCCTTACTTAAGTTTAAAATTAAAAATTATCTCTATCAAATCCTATAAAATCAGCCTTAAAATTCTTTTTAAAAGTCAAAAAACCTGATTTTTGGGAGAAAAAACAAAAAAAAAGGTGCAAGTGCGGCCGCCCCTCAATTTTTTTTTTTAATGGGAACTTGACATGGAAAATATCACTTACAACTTTCTTGCCTGTGAACAGACATTTAATTTCATCATTGGATAACCCTGATCTGGGATGTCTTGGGACCCGTTGTCTACACTTGGTAGTCATATAGGCCTTGAAGAAGTTAAGGCATTATTTCCACTTGTACCCTGTCTAGGCCATGGCTAAACACAATCTGCTCAGGTACCTTTAGACTATACCGTCTCTTTTGGGATAGATGGGAAGATAGTTATTACTCCTGCAAGAATTTGAAGTTGAGTATGTGACGAGGAAGACAATCAAAGGTTAGGCTGTTGCGGAGTTCTTAGCTCACCATCCATTAAAAGGTGACTAGTTTTATTATAAGATCCTAGATGAAAATGTATCAACCATAATGGTCTAAGGTTGGCAGATGTTCTTTGACAGAGCTACCAACAATAAAGGAATCGGGGCTGGGGTTATCCTTATTACTCTTGGATGTGAGAAGCTCCTGCTAGCTAAGATGTTAGGGTATCAGAGTAACTAACAATAGGGTTGAGTATGAAGCCTGCATCGACGGGATAGAAGCACAGATAGCCTTGGGTACAAAGACAATGGAAGTATTAGGTGATTCTTCCTTGGTAGTTCACTAGGCAAGGGGAACGGTTTATCTAAAAAGAAAGGTTGGTGCTGTATATTGAGTATTTGAAGAATTTGAGTGGCCAATTCGAAACCTGTATATTCAAGCATGCCCTTCATAATGACAATCAGTTACCCGATGCCCTCGCAACATTGGTTTCCATATAAGACAACTCGAAAGCAATAGCTATAATGTCACACCCAACCTATACCATGGAGACTTCTACCCCGAAGGAGGGAGAAGGGTCCTGATAGATAGGAGTGTCACATTCCAAACGAAGATCACAGTAACAATACAGAGAAACACATAATAATGAGACAAAATAAAGCTTCATAGAAGAGACACACAGCGATACTGAACAGTATAAAATTTTCTTTCTATTTATATACATAGACAAAATCTGTACATATTACAAAAGATTTTATATACAAAGGCCCGCAAGGTTACTATTCCAAATGGGCTTACAAAATATTACATCTAATACAAAAGAAAGGAAAGCCTATACTACAAAACTTCGATCCCTAGTTGCGATGGCCTTCCTAATGCGTCACGCCCTGACCGTGCTTACCAAAACCTTCCACACCTGCACGGATAAAACACCCGTGCTAAGTGAAATCGCTTAGTGGGGAACACAAAATGCATAACCGCCACTCACAGTGGCGTTAACAGGCAAAGCATATGCTGATGGCACATTCATAAGTCAGTATCACATAAAATAAATCTGAATAATCAACATCATTCATATACCATAAGAAGTTTATCTCAACACATCCTTATTCAGATTTCATACATGTAAAACAAAAAATCACCTGCTCATTCAAAATCATGGATAACGAGTACACATAGATACCCAAAGGCATCAGTATCAAATCATATAGCATAGACGCCCGAAGGCATCAAGACATTCTTTTCATTCTTGTTCCACAATATTTTCACATAGAATCTTAGGTAAGATTCAACAGGAAGATCACTAAGATCCATTCGGGGGACCTGATCAGGGTCCAAATCGTACACATGGCTGCAGCTACACATAACTCTATTAGGCATGCCTAACTATCCACTTATTTGGTTTGCAGGCAACAATCATCCAATTTAAATCTATCCTCGAATTCAAACATAAATCATTCGCTATTTAGAAACACTATAAATTTTATCAAAACGAAGTGTTAATTCAATGTCATTGAATATGCATAATCATTAATTCCACACTTAGATCTTACCTTAACAATTAAACATTCATTACAAAAACAGGATAGGTCACGGTGGTAACCAAATTCATTGCCACGGTGACATACCAGAATCCTGGACAGAATGCAATGCTAAGGTAGGTCACGGTGGTAACCACTTTCATTGCCACCGTGACATACCAAAATCCCAAAACAGAATGCAAAACTAAGGTAGGTCACGGTGGTAACCACTTTCATTGCCACCGTGACATACCAAAATCCCAAAACAGAATGTAAATCTGAGGTAGGTCACGGTGGTAACCACATTCATTGCCACTGTGACATACCAAAAATCCTGGACAGAATGCAACCTTGACAGACCTCACGGTGGTAACCAAATCGGTTGCCACCGTGACCCATGCCCAGTTGCGACAAATTCCAGCAAAACTACTCGAAACCACACCCACAAACACAACCCAGCACTTCATCCATTCTTTCTCACTTACATCCTAATATACAAGTCAATTAACATGCTCAAATCAAATAATTTATAGGATCAACTTAAAATTCTCAAAAGCAATAATTCCTCTTAAAGGAATTTCATACAACAATCTTAAACTCAAAGCTTTACACTTGTAACAACTCACTTCAAATCACCATATTCACATCATACACATACAAATCCACTTAATATTGTTCATCAATTTCATAATAACACTAACAGTCATCAATACCCAATAAAATGCACAAATCATACAAACGTTCTCAAACCTGATCTCCTCCGCTCCTAGTCGTGAGCTCCGCTTCCACTAGGTTTTTCTTTCCCCTTAGATGTTCTAGGAAGCTCCTCTAAACCACAAATCAAGCACAATCAGGTTTAATTCTAAGATAACACATAAATGAAAATCAACCCTAGAGAAGAGGGAAATAAGAACTTAAGACACAACTCTCATATACTCACCCTTGAATTAAGAGACATAAACCCAGCTATAACAATCACCCAAGGAAGGAGGGAAGAGAAGAAATATGCAAGGAAGGAGAAGGAAAGAAGAGGAAAAAGGAAAAAGAAGATGAAAATGGCGTGAGGGAGAGGAAGGGAACGGGAAGAGGAAGAAGAAGCAAAATGGTTTACAGCTGTCTTCTCTCTCATACACCCATTAAATCATCCTAATCTTCAAGCCAAGTGTCACTCTCCCATAGGAAAGTGATCCCACATGCATACCCTACTCCCGTACTCTCATATACACACAACTATCATCACTTATTCACACCCTACTTCTTTATCCTGAAGCACACACTAACTCCACTCCTCTTCTCATACATCACTAACATCACCACACACTTACATAAATTAACATGCATGCAGCATCACAATTCACACAGGTACACACACACATATACACATAGACAGGCACAAACAGACTCAGACAGGCTCAAACTACTAGGGCAGTTTCGGGGTGTTATAATACTCCCCCTCTAAACTGAATTTCGTCCTCGAAATTCTCACCTGCTCCGAACAATTGCGAATACTGTAATCTCATAACTTCTTCCGGTTCCCACATAGCTTCCTCCACACCGTGATACTGCCACAAGACTTTAACTAATGGTATCTGCTTATTCCGAAGCTGTCTGACTTCTCTATCCAAAATCCTTTTTGGCTCTTCATCATATGAAAGATCTAACTGAACCCGGATATCTTGTACTGATAACACATGAGAAGGGTCTGATCGATAACGACGAAGCATAGACACATGAAATGCACCATGCAATCTGGCTAACTCTATGGGTAAAGCTAACCGATATGCTACTGGACCCACTTTTCCTAAAATCTCATATGGTCCAATAAAGCGCGGGCTTAGCTTACCTTTCTTTCCAAAACGAAGAACCTTCCGCCATGGAGACACTTTCAAGAACACCTTATCACCCACTTCATACTGAATATCTCTGTGTTTCAGATTAGCATAAGAACGCTGTCTATCGAACAACCCTTAATTTCTCTTCAGTATCTCTTACTATATCCGGACCTATCAAAGCCTTTTCTGATAATTCAGTCCAACACACTGGTGTCCTGCACTTCCGCCCATACAAAACCTCATAAGGAGCCATACCAATACTCACCTGGTAACTGTTATTATATGCAAACTCCATCAAAGGCACATATCGATCCCAGCTTCCCGTGAACTCTAAAGCACAACCCCGAAGCATATCTTCTAACACCTGAATAACTCTTTCCGATTGACCATCGGTCTGTGGATGGAATGCAGTTGTAACACCCCCTACCCATACATAGGTGATCCCATCCGATAAGGAGTGAGATGCCGTATGAGTAAAGGTGCCACCAAACAAATACAAAGCAAAACATACATTCATTCATACCAAACATACTAAAATACGGGATAATTAAAAACTTTAAAGGAAAAGAAAGCCATAGCTGATCATACATTAATATAATAAAACCATCACAATAATGTTCTGATCAACTAGCTGAAATAAAAGATATTACATAACCAAAATATAAATACAACAGCGGAAGCTATAACAAAACTGATACAGGACAGTTCTATACAAAAAGAATAATCAAAGATTACAAAAACTGAGCCCTACACTAAAACCTTCTATGTTGGCTTGACGGCGGCGACTCTCTCAAAGCAAAACTCCTTCCGCACCTGCACGGGTAAAACACCGTGCTAAGCGATAAACGCTTAGTGGGGAAACACACATAAAATATGGACGGCCATTCACAATGATCGTCAAGGCATAACACAATCACAATGGCAAAATGTAATAGCTTTAACATAATCCATAAAAACATGCTCACAATTTAAAGCCATACATTCCGCATCTCAAATTCATATCCGTTCCGGAAATAGTCAAACATATAACTCATCATTATACTCATTGTAAGCACCGTGTCCTGGAACAGTCCGGATCAGAGGTTACCCTATGAAGAAATCAATGTTCGAGGCCTGTACAGGAGGCTGAAGTTGGAGGTTTTAGTCCCGCGTTCCGTGAGAAATGAGGTTTTTCTACACTTCAGGGGCAGAGGGGGAGAAAACGGGAGTTTTCTGAGTCAAAAGGGTTTTTTGTCCTCCACAGACGGCCAGCCCGTCTGTGGAAGTAGCCCGTCGCTTTGAGTCACCGACGGCTTGGGGGATTTTCCGACGCCCGTCGGAAAGTCACCGCCCCCTGTCAGGAGCCGCCTGGTTTCCCGGGGCACGCAACCGTTCCGACGCCCGTCGGTGAAGGTGGCAGGGCCGTCGGAAGTGTCCTTGTGTCAGTAGGATTCTTCCGACGCCCGCCCCTACGCACCGACGCCCGTCGGTCGTGTCTGGCTATATAAGGTCCGGATTTCCACTTCAAAAGGGTTGGGAAATTTTTCAGAAGGGGAAACTCTGCCAAAATTCGAGCACGTTTTCTCTCTCTTCCAAAACACACATTTCCCAAAGAATTTTACTTAATCAAGGATCAAATCGATCAAAGGAACTAAAAACTAATTAGTTTTCTTTAGATTTGGACTCCTAAATCGACTTTCTGAAGGATCAGAGGTGAAATAGCTCATTTTCTCTCTCTAATCTTTCATTCTCCTATTTTCTCGTGGAACGCGCGGGGATCTAACCGACATCAAAATTCTACCCAAGGCAACTATCTGAGGGTAAATATTCTGGATTCTCTCTCTGTCTTCATCTTATATTTAATTATTTATCATTTATTCATTCATTCTGTGAAATTTTTGAATACCTGTCATTACTTTTCTTCATTTTGACTCCCTCGTCCCCTTCTTGAATAAAACCTTTTTTTTATTTTCAAAAGGCCCTTTTCTCCTTTCTGTTTTTTTCGAGACAGAGGTGACCGACGGGTCATCTTTATGACCGACGCCCGTCGGTCACCCACCTATAGACGCCCTCCTTGAGTGACAAACGGGCGTGTGGAATAACTAAACCGACGCCCGTCGGTCAACCAGGAACAGGCCGTCGGTGGGTTCTGCTTCCATTGTTTTGACCATTTTTCATCTCTATTCAGTCTTTTCGATTTCTCATGTGTTAATTTCATGAATGTTAACATCTCTTAATTTTCTGTGAGTGTATATTGGTCCTCATTGATAATTTCGAGCTTGAGTGGCTGCCTACCATGCATGGTGGATTTCGTCCTGTTTAGTTTTCTTAAACCTCTTGATTTATTTTCTCTCGCTTTTTCATTCATTGATTATTTTATGTATATGAATAAGCTCTTTTTTTTCTTGTTAAAAGTAAAAATAGACCAACAATTTCTACTTAAATAAAAGGGGGTTTTGTACAAAAATGCAAAAGGGTCCCAACGCCCTATTTTCATCCAATAAAGATCATCACATATAAAATATCCCATTTTTGATAACGATGCATGCGAGGACCAAAGTCCTCAAAATAAACAATGCCCCGATTTATGCATGATTCGCACATTTATAAAAGGGAGTTGTATTCCGCTCCTTGTATTATTGTACTTTATCACTTCATTATTTATCCGCTCATTTACTGCTTTCCGAATGTGAATAAATGCGCCTTTTAATCAATTGCATAGTGTGGAGAGAGAGCGAATTAATGACATTAAAATTTGATCATAAAATAATTGAGGTAGAAATAGATGAGAAATCCCGGACCCAGCTCTGGTCTTTGGGCTCGAGAGGTTAGAGGTTATCCTTCAAGATACTTCTTGAGTCACGAGACTTTAGCGCTAATCCTAGGCCTCATGGCTCAATATGGATAAAAAGCGCAGTCTTAGGCTCTCCGAGGCGAGAGAAACTTTCCCAATGTTCTATTGGGTGGCGACTCCATGAAACCTCCGTGTTGCTCAACATAGACGCACTTGTGATTTATCGCAAGATGCCAACGGACCCGCAATTGCCCCGATCGCCCACGTGCGGGCGGTCAAACGGGCGGCGCATCGGGATCCGGCGCGCGTCACAGTGGCGACTCCGCTGGGGACGTTTATGGTTCGAGATTCTGATTTGAAAATACCTCTTTTAACATTTATGATTAAAATTTAATTCATGAATTCACTTTCTCTCAAATTTGCATTTGCATACCATTAGAGCCTTAGAATACGCTAGTTTGGTCCCTCTTTTTAGCCCCGGTGCGTTCCTGAAGCACCTCCTCATTTTCACTCAATTTGGGGAAGTGTTAAGGATAATCACCAGCCCAAGCCACGTACCTCAATGGTATATCAAAATGATGACCCGATCGGTCGTTACGCTCGTAATGAGCTAGACCCGTCGGCAGGGATCATGCTTGGGTAGCCTCAAAGGAACATCTCCCTTATCCAAAGCTCATGTAATGACTGTAGCCACTTTCCACAGGTGAAATGAACCTTAAATCTCATGCTTGCTGTATGGATCCTTACGTATTGGACGAATCCAAATATCTCACTTGGTAACCTAGCCAAAGGCTATCATGCCCCGGTAGGGCCATGTCGAAATTTATGGAGCGTCCGAATACGTGACGATCATTATCCATCCGCTTGTACATTAGCATAGGAGTGTTATGCTGCCGGTTTTTCGCCGCGCACCATACACGCCTATTGGGTTCCCTGTTAACCCATGGGCCAATCCCACCTAAGAAAGAGACTGCACGACCACGTGTGTGGGAGAAATAAGGGTGGAAGGACCTACTTGCTTGCTTGTGCTCTGTAAATGATGCATATCACGATCATGCATTATACCTACATTTCATGCATCATTCTAACTTTTGTCCCTGCAGCCATCATAGATCTGCCCAGGTGGACTAGATCACCGACCGGACGACTGATCCGAGTTCTTGAGCTGTCAGATAGAGAGGGTCTGCCCGAGATTTTATCAGAAGTAAGTGGCACGGTATCTCAGATGGCAAATTCACCCAGGGGGGAAGATGCCACCAGGGCCATGATTGCCGAAGAAGTGGGCCGCCGTTTCGAGGAATTCGAGGGTAGAATGATGAATATGTTAACCGCTTTAGCACAGCAGAATGCTCAGCCGAATGCTCCACAGAATCCTCCTCCTCCTCCTCCAGTAAGACTGAACGAGCCTGAAGAAGAAAGGTTTGAAAGGCGAGAGGAGCCCGTTAGGCCGCCACCGGTAGAGTTGAGATCAGTGGCTTCGGGAGAGCTGAGAAGAAGGCCAGTGTTGAGAATTGATGACGATAGAGATATCGAGGATGATAGGTTGAGCATGGCATCCGAAAAGGGGAAGGCACCTCAGGCTGATGATTTTATTTTGAAAAAGATGGAAGAGAGGTTCGAGGCCATGGCTCGTATGATAGGTAGAGCCCACGGGATGAATCCTGAGGATAGGGAGCTGGACGGAGAGGATCCGATCCCTTATAATTTCAAAATGCCGGATGTGCCGAAATTCGATGGTACTTCTGATCCTACTGCACATGTGAAGCAATATTCTCTAGTCATGAAGGGGACCACGTTGTCCAAGAAGCAGAAAGTGGAATACTTTTGTCTGAGTCTGACCTCTCATGCCATAGATTGGTATCACGGCCTTGACCGTCGCACTAAAGAAGATTGGGATCTGCTCACTGAGGAATTTCTGAAACAATATGACTGTAACACCAGAATGGAGGTGACTCTGAAAGATCTTGAGTTGCTCCAACAGAAGGCCGGGGAATCCTTCCATGAGTACCTTACCCGATGGCGGAACCGAGTAATGGAGATGCGCCGAAAGCCTGATACCCAAGATCAGATTCGTCTTTTCATTAAGAACGCGAGCCCGTACTTGAAGGAGGGACTGAGGATGAAGGGGTTAAAAGACTGGGAGTCTCTCAAGGATATAGCAATCGAAGCAGAAGGGGAGTTTTTGACCCGGAAAGCTAACAATGATAATTTTGCCAAAAGGGCTAACCCCGGTCAAGGAGCTAGTAGGCCGGCAGGCCCCAGTAACAGCACTAGAAGAATGGGTGAAGTGTCTGCTACTGAGGTAGCCACCCCGAGGAAGTTTTCAAACTTAGGGAGACCATTATCCTGGGTCTTGAAGAGGCTGATGAAGGAGGGAAAATTGCGTCCTCTAACTCCTAGGCCAGCTCCGACACAAGGGAAACCGGGACATAAGGACAACGAATTCTGTGCATTCCACCAGTACTCGGGCCATGTCACTGATAAATGCAAAGCGCTTCGGCACTCGATTCAGGACTTGATCGATAGCAAACAAATCTCTGACCCTGAGAGGAGAGAAGTTGAGAAGAGGCCTGGTTATAATGCTGTACCCCCACCTGTGTTCATGATCCAATCTAGCCTGCCAGAGTGGTACGTGCTACAAGATCTGTATGGGAATGAGGAATCTACTGTCGGTCACTCCGAGGATCAAAAGGAGAGAGCAGTTGTGGCGACTCTTGATTGTTGGTCCAGCAGTGAGAGCGGTGGAGAAGCCGAGGGTGAAGAAGGATTGAACCTTGATCTGTGGGGCTCCGACGAAGAAGAGGGAGAGGTAGGCTCTGTCACTAGAAGTGGAAGGGTGATCCCTGAGATTGCAAAGCTACCTGAGCCGGTACAGCCAGTGGCAGAGAAAGGGCCAGAGGAGGAGCAGATTATAAAGCAATTGAAGAAGACCACAGCTCAGATATCCATTTGGGATTTGTTGAGGCAATCCCCCTCTCATAGGCAGAAGGTAGTAGAGGCTTTGGTTGAGGCCACAGTTGCCACCACTATTTCCCCATCAGAGCTTTTGGGTCTAATCAAAGGAGGATCCGAGGAGAGGTTGATCTTTTCCGATGTCGACTTACCGGCAGAAGGCCGTAATCATAACCGACCCTTATATATTAAGGCGCAGATTAGCGGCAAGCACACTGCTTGCGTTATGGTGGACGATGGGTCTTCTATCAACGTATGCCCTTTGATAGCTTTGCAAGCTTTTGGCTTAAGCGAGGATATGCTCAGCGGATCCGACCTGACTATCACGGCCTACGATAACTCGAGGAGGCAAGCCTCGGGAACCTTCAAGACCTTGGTCAAGACAGGACCTATCGAAGTGGAGGTTGAATTTGTGGTTCTGCCCATTCCTGCTAATTTCTCGGCTTTGCTAGGGAGACCCTGGTTTCATAAATTAGGGGGAGTGCCATCCACACTGCATCAGATGATAAAATTCCCGCACGGAGGAGAGGTGGTAACTATCAAGGCGGCCAGGGAGAACCAGGTCTCAACGCTAGAAATTGCCAATCAGCCTTTCAGCGGTTTTCATGTATCTATGATAAAGGAAGAGCACGGATCAGGAGATTGCCCGGCTGTTGTTAATATGATGAGGAAGATGCACTATCTTCCTGGGGCTGGATTGGGCAGAAACTCCCAAGGATTGCAGACCGCGATCACCACTCGAGGGCAAAAGAACCGGAAAGGTCTGAGGTACAGAGGTGGTTTTAGCAAGAAGAGAGTAACAGACAGGATCCCCCACATTTCAGAAAGCTTTGTCCCCGCATCCTCAGTATGTGCTTATACTGGCGTAAATGAACCGCAGTGGGTAGATGGGAGGATTGTCCCTGGCTTTGAAATTTTTAATGATGTGTATGACTGGAATGTCGGGTTTGTCAAGACCGCTGAAGGCTTTTGGGATGAAGAAGTCATGACTCAGGGGATCATTTGGGACAAGTGCGAGCCTGAGGAGGTTGTTACTGAGAAAATGGTAGCTGCCAGGCTGAAAGGAAAAGGGAAGATAGCAGATTTAGAGCTGGAAATGGAGGATTTGAAAATCTCTTCCGACGTGCCTGAAGGGCCTCTGCTAGATCAGAAAGTCAGTAAGCAAGCTGCAACGGCGTCAACCTCGGGAGCGGCAGAGGAAGACTCTAGCCTAGATTGTCTTTTTATTCCAGAACTCTTTTATGATGTAAATGATAACAATAATATTATCAATAAGATGAACAATTTCACTTATTTGTGCGATGTTTCTGATGATTTCAACATGCATGAACATGATCATATTCCATCAATTTTTGACATTGACTCTACTGGCACAACGCCTTTCAATCTTGGAACCTCGGAAAATCCGAGAGAAATTCTAATAGCATCAAACATAACTCCTGAGGAGAGAAAAAATTTTGAGAGAATAATAACAAAACATGAGAAAGTCTTTGCCTGGACCTACGAGGATATGCCGGGGATTGACCGAGCCGTGGCGGAGCATGCCATCCCGACTTACCCAGATTGCAGGCCTGTGAAGCAGAAGTTGCGAAGGCTGAGGCCAGAATGGGCTGACAAGGTTAAGGAGGAAATCCGACAGCAGATCGAAGCTAAGTTTCTGGTGGAAGTCCAGTACCCTACTTGGTTGGCGAATGTGGTTCCTGTGGCTAAGAAGAACGGAAAGGTCAGGGTATGCGTGGATTATCGAGATCTTAACAAAGCCTGTCCTAAAGATGATTTTCCACTACCTCATATTGATGTATTGATAGACAGCGCCGCCAATTGCGCGATGTACAGCTTTGGGGATGGATATGTGGGCTACAACCAGATCCTGAACAAGATAGCTGACCGGGTTAAAACCGCTTTTATCACGGAGTGGGGTACCTATGCTTATCGGGTTATGCCTTTCGGCCTGAAGAATGCAGGGGCCACATACCAAAGGATGGCAACCAAGATCCTAAGCGACCTGATTCACAAAGAAGTGGAGGTATATGTCGATGATATGATGGTCAAATCGGCCACCCGAGAGGGGCACTTTGAAGCTCTAGAGAAGTTCTTCACCCGAATCGACAAGTATAATCTGCGACTTAATCCCAAGAAGTGCATTTTCGGGGTGACTTCAGGAAAGCTGTTGGGACATATCGTCAGTCAGAGGGGGATAGAAATTGACCCCGATAAGGTGAAAGCCATCAGAGAGATGCCTGTGCCACAGAAGGAAAGAGATGTAAGGAGTTTTCTAGGCAAGTTGCAGTATGTTAGCCGGTTTATTGCCAAGCTCACTTCGATATGCGAACCTATTTTTAAGCTGCTTAGAAAGAACCAGCCCGTAGTCTGGAATGAAGACTGTCAGAGAGCCTTTGATAATATCAGGGAGTACCTGTTAAATCCGCCAGTACTAAGGCCTCCGCAACCTGTTAAACCGCTTATTCTGTACCTAGCAGTAGAGGACGGTTCAGTGGGCGCCATGATGGCTCAAGAGGATGAGTTTGGGGTGGAATTTGCAATTTATTACCTCAGCAAGAAGTTTCTGGCTTACGAAGTAAAATATGCTGAAGTGGAAAAGATCTGCCTTGCAGTGATTTGGGCGTCGAGGAAGCTAAGGCATTACTTCCACTCATACAAGGTTCAGGCTGTAGCCAAGCAGAATCCTTTAAGATATTTGCAGGAGGCACCGTCTTTGCTTGGAAAGATGGGGAGGTGGCTGCTCTTGCTACAAGAGTTTGACGTGCAATACATCACCCGCAAGACTATTAAGGGGCGAGCTGTAGCCGAATTTCTTGCTGAACATCCTATCCAAGGGGACACCCCCGAATTTATCTTTCCTGATGAGAGCATAGGCGCGATTTCTGTTCAAGGATGGCAGTTGCACTTTGACGGGGCGGTAAACAACAAAGGAGCCGGAGTCGGAGTCATCCTGACGACCCCAGATAATGAGAAGCTTCCTCTCGCTAAGAAACTGAGATACAAAGCAACCAACAATGAAGCTGAGTATGAAGCGTGCACTTTCGGGTTAGAAGCTTTGGCTGGGTTGGGGGCAAGAAATGTAGAGGTATTTGGTGACTCGTCCTTGGTAATAAACCAGATCCGAGGTGAGTGGGCTGTTAAGGAAGAGAGACTGGTCCCCTATGTTCAATATTTGAAAGAGATGTGTGGACAGTTTGAGACTTGCACCTTCCACTTCGTGCCCAGAGATGAGAACCGTTTGGCTGATGCGTTGGCAACCTTAGTGTCAATATGGGATAATCCTGAGGGAGTGGTCATGAAACCGGTGCTAATTTCGAGCTCTGATAGGCCCAGCTTTGAAACCGAGCCCGTAATGGAACTAGAGGCGTCAGATGGGAAGCCATGGTACTTTGATATCATGAATTACTTGGAAAGCGATAGATTTCCAGAAGAAGCCACTGAAAAGGACCAGAGGATGATACGCAGGTTGTCTACTCAGTTCATATCCTTGGAAGGGGTGCTGTACAAAAGACGGCCATATGGGATTCAGCTCAGATGCTTGAATGAAAGGGAAGCGCACAAGATAATGGAGGAAACCCATGCGGGGGTCTGCGGGGCCCACATGAATGGTTTGACCTTGGCCAAGAAGATCATGAGGCAAGGCTTTTATTGGCTCACGATGGACACTGATTGTTCAAAGTATGTCAAGCAATGTCAGTTATGCCAACAGTATGCGGATTTGAGACACCTGCCGGTATCAGAGCTACATAACCTAACATCTCCTTGGCCGTTTGCCGCTTGGGGGATAGATATCATCGGAGAGATTCGCCCTACGGCGTCCAATGGGCACAGATATATCATAGTTGCAATCGACTACTTCACCAAATGGGTCGAAGCAGAATCCTTCAAGAAAATTGACGCGAGGGATATGGCCAGGTTCATAGAGAGGAACTTGATCTGCAGATATGGTCTCCCTCACCACATAGTGTCTGATAATGGAGTGCAGTTTATGGGGGAAACCAGGAAACTTCTCGGGAAATATGGTGTGCAGCATCATAAATCCTCTCCTTACCGACCACAAGCGAATGGGGCAGTAGAAGCCGCCAATAAGAATGTGAAGAAGATTCTGTCCAAGATGGTCCAAACCTACAAAGACTGGGCTGAAAAGTTGCCCTTCGCCCTGTGGGGATACAGAACGACAGTAAGATCATCTACAGGAGCTACTCCATTTTCCCTGGTGTACGGAACAGAAGCAGTATTGCCGGTAGAGATAGAACTCAAATCTCTAAGGGTGGTCATGGAAGCCCAAATCCCGAAAGCCGAATGGGCGCAACAGAGATTGCAGCATTTGAACTTACTGGATGAGAGTAGGCTGAAAGCTTATTATCACAATCAGATATATCAGAAGAGATTAGCGAGAACTTTCGGGAAGAAGGTGAGGAAGCATCCGTTAAAAGAAGGAGACTTGGTTTTCAAGCAGATGAGGCCAGGGGTACCAGACATCAGAGGGAAGTTCAGACCTACCTGGGAAGGGCCGTACATCCTTAAGAAGTTGTTGTCCAGAGGGGCTGCAATCTTATCAGACAGCGATGGGAACGAATTTAAAGAGCCGATCAATGTCGACAGACTCAAGAGGTTCCACGGCTAAAGACCAAAATAAAAAGAAGAGAATAAAATGCCCTGCAAGTCGAAAACCGAAAAAAGGCGGCTGTGCTAAAATTGGGTGCCTCGACAGGGTGAAAACCGAAAAAAGGCATCCTGTGCAAAAATTAGAGGCATGAGAGAAAATGTCCGATCGTGAAAACCCGAGAGGGCCGATCGGTAACAGGAGTTGATGCTGTTAAAATTTGGTTTCATGTATTGATAGCGCATAAGCAGCTGAGTGAATGCCAAAACTGATCATGTATGCTGAAATTATCTGGAAATATACACAAAGCTTGTGAAAAGGATGAATATTATTCTTTTCACTTCTGTCATTTTCTAGTTCTGCATTAAAAAGAAATGTAGCACAAAAAGAAATACACATGTAGGCTAAGCTAGGTCTTGCTGCTGCTCTCGCCGATCAGATGCTTGAGCCCTCGAGTCCTATTATCGGAGGTTGGGCTGAGGATCCACTTCTTGTACCCGCTGGTTGAGGACGCAGAATGATCGCCAAACCTCGGGATGACGGTCTTCACAGGTAATCTACCCCATAGCTCGTGATACCGGGAAGCAAATACGACTGAGAGATCTCCTCCTCGGAAGGACAGGGGAACCCTCACTATATCCTGGGTCATCCCCAGCTGCCGTAAACATCGCGAGGTAATGCAGAAGGTGGCCTGGCGGAGGCCGCAGAGAGGGACGCAACCTGATGGCCCATCGGTGACCGCATGAGACAGCGGGAGCCAGGCGGATGTAAAACTGATATCATCATCTGACAGCTCACCGAATCTGGTAATGCCTTCACCAGTCACAGCACACCCATACAGTCGCCGGCGAGGCAAGAAATGGCTCGGCATGTACCGCGAAATGACTCGAGGGGGTGGTTCAGACAGCATCTTCAGTTTTTCCTGTAGCCAGATCTGAAAAAAAAAAAAAAAAAAAAAAAAAAAGCCGCTGGGGTAAGTAGGGTTTGCTTCAGGCAAAAATAAGGCACAGGGTCGTGTGAAAATCCGGAAGGACGCACCTCGCGCAAAGAAAAGCTAGTGTGAAAATCCATAAGGGACGCACTATCTTTAAAATAATGACGTACCTGGAGTAATAAGGGGCTACCGGTAAAAGTTGTGGTGGACCCAGAGCTCACAGCGTCCAGACTCAAGATGGTTTCGGCCAAGACGAGTGGTAGAGGGGACAGTCCCAGATGAAAGTCGCTCAGAACTCCAAGCAGACGAAAGTCACCTGTCAAGCCTCCTGGAACAACAGTAAGGAAGTTCACCATGCAGAATAGGAACGTGATACTTACCCGATAGGTGGAGATGTCAGTGAATTGATCTAGGGCCTCGATCAGTGGCTCCAGAGAAAAGGAGGAAATCGAAGGAATCAGCCGGTTGGCCTCCGAGGGGGATAGGCCCAGAGCTAGGGCTACGTCCCGGGTCTGAAGTAGGCCGCAGCGGGGGATGCAAGGCAGAACGCCAGGAGGGAACTGGGCTCCCAGGATGGAAGCCAATTCTTCAGAAAGAGGGCACAGTTCCTGATAGGTGAACTGGAAGACGTGAAATCTAGGGTTCCAGAAGTGGGTCGCCGCCAGGAGGAGGTTCTGGTCGATTTTCACCCGACACAGATATTTCAGCCCAGCCAGAGAGGAAAGGGCGCCTTCTCCCCAAGTGTGTTTGTCATCTAGAATACGGTGCATCCTTTGAAAAGGAGAGGAAAACATTTTTGAGAAGAATAAAAGCCCAAGGTGCTGGGAAATGAAGAGACAAGAAAATCTTGCAGATTTTATAGGAGAAGGTCACCGACGGCCTACCCGCCCCTATACAGAGACGGTCTGCCCACCTCTCTACGGAGACGGCCTGACCGCCCCTCCATAGGGACGGCCTGCCCGTCGGAAGTCCCCCGGGCAGAAACACGCGTCATCATTTCATCACGCGCATTAAATTGCATTCATGTCGCGACAGACGGCCAGACCGTCGGTCGCTTTTACAGACGCCCTGCCCGTCGGTCACGAAATTCTATATAAGGACGAGTGACAGACGGCGCAAACGTTGCTGTCCCTTTCTTCTTCCTCTCTCAAGCGGTTTTTAAGCAGTTTTTAGCGATTTTTGAGTCTTTTCTTCTTATTTTTTCGCGATTTCTTCAGTTTTTCGCATTATATACTCACCCGGTGCTCGGATATTTGTGTTTCTCTAGTTTCTACACTTCTCCGGATTACAAGTAAGTAAATAATTACTTCTTTAGTACTTTTTATTACTTTTTTTTTATTTCTACATTCTTTCTTTTAACTTTAAGAAAGTTTTAGATAATTTTAGAATTTAGGGGGAAATGCTGCCAATTTTTCTATATTATTCTGTAATTAAATCCGAACTTTTTGCATGATCACATAGAAATAGAGTTTTTCTATAATCTTGATGCTTTAGAATTGCATCCTTTTAGCGCACTATTTTTGTGCATGATTTGCTTTTGTGGCCTGAGGCTGCTATTTTGAGTTGTTGGGGGCACACTCTTGCCGGGGTGCGCCCCATTTGCATGCATATAATATTGCTAGGGCCTGAGGCCTTTTGTCTTGCTTTTTCACGCAGGAGGTTGGGCACATCCCTGCCGGGGTGCTGCCCAAATTTTTTTATTCTATTCTGGAATTGAATATTTATTTACCTTTCCAAGTATGAAGTATGCCTTAGGACTTAGAAAGCCCATCTTTATTCGCTTTAATTATCTCCGTAAGGATTACATGTTCCTTTGCCATGATGCGTACAAGGCGTGATAGGGTACTTCCGTAGCCGGGATGTTTGCTATTTTTATCTGTCATTACTTTTTTTTATCCTATGTTGGGCCTCCATTGCCCATGATAAGGCCCAGATGGACCTTAAATTTTGGAAAATAAAACTGATAGTGTTTGTTTCGCCAAGTTTTCGCTATCTGACTCTTTCCTTTTTTTTTTACAGGATGCCTCCCAGACGCAGAGCACCACAGGCCCAGCCCGAGCTTGAGGCCCCGGCTTGGATGGATGACGAGTCCGCCCAGAGGTATAGGGCGTTGGCTCAGGTGGAGTTTCGGGCCAGCCGCTTTGTATCTCGCCCTTTTCTGGAGGCCCTCGGGTTGGCCCCGGAGTTCGATTTACTTGCCGAGGGAGCGGGTTGGACAGAGTTTCTTGAGCCTGCCTTCCAGACATTCCCAGAGGCTACCCGCCAGGTGTTGGCCACTCTCCGCTACACGGGCTTTCAGAGTGCAGATACTGACCCGGGGGTGGTACAGTTTTGGTTTGATGGCGACCATGTCAGCATCACCAGGCAGAGGTTTGCTCAGGCTATGGGACTTCCTTCGGGAGAGGAGGTTGAGATCCCGCGGCGAGCGGTGAGACGCGTCCATTGGGCGGCTATTGCTATACCAGGAGTGCTGTATGATCACGATACAGCGAAGAGCACCGTACTGGTGTCTCAGGCACTCCGGTATCTGCACAGAGTGCTTTCCAGCTCGTACCTCGGTCGAGCTGGTAATCCAGGGTCGCTTAACGCGGCCGAGATCTGGAGCCTCTGGGCTATGGTGGCAGGCCAGTGTCTCAACATTAGCCACGAGATCTTGGCCAACCTGACCAGAGTGGGCAGAGGGTTGACACCGGTGGTGATGGTAGGAGGAGTCATCACCCGATTACTGTTGGGATTGGGGTTTAACCCCGAGAGGCTGAGAGGACCTCTACCGGAGGGTATCCATGTAGACGCTGCAGCCGCAGTTCAGATGGGGATGATCTCTCAGATTCCAGGTCAGGCGGAGGCTTATAGGGTGTTGACTATCCATGAGACCCGGCGACTGTTCTCGCTTCCACCCCTGGGGGCAGACCCTGATCACCCAGAGCACCAGGAGGGGCAGCCTCCACAGCCCGAGCTGCAGCCTCAGCCTCCGCAGGTACAGCCGCAGCCTCCACAGACTGAGCCTCAGCCGGAGCATCAGCCTCCTCCACCTCCTCAGTCACAGACAGTGCCTCCGCCACAGCAGCAGGAGCCTCCTAGGACCCCCTTGGATTTTGATTTTGAGATCACGATGGACGATCTCTTTGCCTCTTCACCGGCATCTAGGGCCCCGACTCCAGCCCCGTCGCCGGGTACCAGGGTACAGAGGCCTGCCCGCGAGCCCTCCGAGAGATACCATCCGTACTCCCGGGGCGATCCTGGGGCATCCACTTCTTCGGCACCACCACCAGGGCCAGCGCCACATCAGCCAGCTCAGCCGGACTTGTCCCAGCTCCTCTCCTCCATGTTTATGGCCTTTGAGCGGCGACAGGATGAGAGGGATAGAGCCATTCATGAGAGGTTGGATCGCCAGCAGGCTGCTATCCAGGAGCAGTCTCAGGCGGTGGAGCGACTATCCCGAGAGCAGGCAGGCTACATGGAGCATGCAGCGAGGGAGCAGGCTCGGGCCATGGATGCCCTTAGAGATGAGCAGACTCGGGTTCTGGAGGCCTTCAGAGGAGAGCAGATGAGGCTATTTGAGCAGATTGCTCAGGGGCAGAGGGAGCTCAGGCAGCAGCTCGCTCATGATGTGAGGACGTCACAGGACCAGGCGTCTCAGAGGGTCGATATGACCCTTCAGATGATTGATGAGTCACTTGACTCTCTGAGATCCCGCGTCCAGGCGATGGAGGGGATTCTCCCTCCTCTTTCTCAGACCATGAGGGAGTTTAGGCAGCAGACGGAGCAGAGCTTAGAGCATAGGAGGACGGCCGCCGCAGAGCAGACCACTCAGTTGAGCCAAGCCTTCAAGAAGTTGGGGGACAAGATCTCTGAGACCTTAGGGTTTCTGGGCACTTGTACCCAGCCCTTCTTGGACGGCTACGCTCAGGTTCAGTTCAGGCGAGCCCACGATCACGAGGCAGGACCCTCTACAGCTCCGCCACCCCCTCAGGCCCGTCCACCTCCGCCAGGGGCCGTGCATATCTCGGATGATGAGGATCCCGATGAGCCCTCAGACTACACACCTCTCTGAGTTTCAGGGAGTTATTTTGTATCTCTTGTATTTTGTATATGCATTGTACAAAAATGACATTTTTAGTGGAAAAACTTTTGCTTCATTATTTGCATGTTTTTCTTTTCTTTTTCGGTTAATTGCTTAAATAACACCACAGAACGTGTATTTTCTCCTATTTACTCATGTGTCGATAAAAATGACGATAAAAAATAATAACATGAAACCAAGACAAGCAACAAAAGAATGATAATCAATAACAGGTCCAAAGATGACTACTCAAACAGGAATTAACGAAATCCTTTATCTCACAGGTACAGAGAAATATCGATCTGAACACAGACATCGATTAAAAAGATCTCCTTGAAACGAGGAAACCGTCGGAGTTTCCACACTCCAAGATCGAAGCTGCAGTTCAAGAAACACTGCTCTTCACCCTGGAGCTGCGGTTCAAGAAACACCGCTCTTCATCAGATCGAAGCTGCAGTTCAAGAAACACTGCTCTTCACCCCTGGAGCTGCGGTTGAAGAAACACCGCTCTTCATCAGATCGAAGCTGCAGTTCAAGAAACACCGCTCTTCACCCCTAGAGCTGCGGTTGAAGAAACACCGCTCTTCATCAGATCGAAGCTGCAGTTCAAGAAACACTGCTCTTCACCCTGGAGCTGCGGTTGAAGAAACACCGCTCTTCATCAGATCGAAGCTGCAGTTCAAGAAACACTGCTCTTCACCCATGGAGCTGCGGTTGAAGAAACACCGCTCTTCATCAGATCGAAGCTGCAGTTCAAGAAACACTGCTCTTCACCCTGGAGCTGCGGTTCAAGAAACACCGCTCTTCATCAGATCGAGGCTGCAGTTAAAGAAACACTGCTCTTTACCCTGGAGCTGCGGTTGAAGAAACACCGCTCTTCATCAGATCGAAGCTGCAGTTCAAGAAACACTGCTCTTCACCCCCGAAGCTGCGGTTCAAGAAACACCGCTCTTCACCAGATCGAGATGGGATCTAACTGGCAAAAGGCACGGAAGGTGAAAAGTCGTCGAAGGTACGCTTTCTTTCCAACCTTTCTCTGAGTTTTGGCTTATCTAGGCACTTGCGCGCTAGTTTCCCCAAAACTGGGGGCAACTGTAAGCACCGTGTCCTGGAACAGTCCGGATCAGAGGTTACCCTATGAAGAAATCAATGTTCGAGGCCTGTACAGGAGGCTGAAGTTGGAGGTTTTAGTCCCGCGTTCCGTGAGAAATGAGGTTTTTCTACACTTCAGGGGCAGAGGGGGAGAAAACGGGAGTTTTCTGAGTCAAAAGGGTTTTTTGTCCTCCACAGACGGCTAGCCCGTCTGTGGAAGTAGCCCGTCGCTTTGAGTCACCGACGGCTTGGGGGATTTTCCGACGCCCGTCGGAAAGTCACCGCCCCCTGTCAGGAGCCGCCTGGTTTCCCGGGGCACGCAACCGTTCCGACGCCCGTCGGTGAAGGTGGCAGGGCCGTCGGAAGTGTCCTTGTGTCAGTAGGATTCTTCCGACGCCCGCCCCTACGCACCGATGCCCGTCGGTCGTGTCTGGCTATATAAGGTCCGGATTTCCACTTCAAAAGGGTTTGGAAATTTTTCAGAAGGGGAAACTCTGCCAAAATTCGATCACGTTTTCTCTCTCTTCCAAAACACACATTTCCCAAAGAATTTTACTTAATCAAGGATCAAATCGATCAAAGGAACTAAAAACTAATTAGTTTTCTTTAGATTTGGACTCCTAAATCGACTTTCTGAAGGATCAGAGGTGAAATAGCTCATTTTCTCTCTCTAATCTTTCATTCTCCTATTTTCTCGTGGAACGTGCGGGGATCTAACCGACATCAAAATTCTACCCAAGGCAACTATCTGAGGGTAAATATTCCGGATTCTCTCTCTGTCTTCATCTTATATTTAATTATTTATCATTTATTCATTCATTCTGTGAAATTTTTGAATACCTGTCATTACTTTTCTTCATTTTGACTCCCTCGTCCCCTTCTTGAATAAAACCTTTTTTTTATTTTCAAAAGGCCCTTTTCTCCTTTCTGTTTTTTTCGAGACAGAGGTGACCGACGGGTCATCTTTATGACCGACGCCCGTCGGTCACCCACCTATAGACGCCCTCCTTGAGTGACAAACGGGCGTGTGGAATAACTAAACCGACGCCCGTCGGTCAACCAGGAACAGGCCGTCGGTGGGTTCTGCTTCCATTGTTTTGACCATTTTTCATCTCTATTCAGTCTTTTCGATTTCTCATGTGTTAATTTCATGAATGTTAACATCTCTTAATTTTCTGTGAGTGTATATTGGTCCTCATTGATAATTTCGAGCTTGAGTGGCTGCCTACCATGCATGGTGGATTTCGTCCTGTTTAGTTTTCTTAAACCTCTTGATTTATTTTCTCTCGCTTTTTCATTCATTGATTATTTTATGTATATGAATAAGCTCTTTTTTTTCTTGTTAAAAGTAAAAATAGACCAACAATTTCTACTTAAATAAAAGGGGGTTTTGTACAAAAATGCAAAAGGGTCCCAACGCCCTATTTTCATCCAATAAAGATCATCACATATAAAATATCCCATTTTTGATAACGATGCATGCGAGGACCAAAGTCCTCAAAATAAACAATGCCCCGATTTATGCATGATTCGCACATTTATAAAAGGGAGTTGTATTCCGCTCCTTGTATTATTGTACTTTATCACTTCATTATTTATCCGCTCATTTACTGCTTTCCGAATGTGAATAAATGCGCCTTTTAATCAATTGCATAGTGTGGAGAGAGAGCGAATTAATGACATTAAAATTTGATCATAAAATAATTGAGGTAGAAATAGATGAGAAATCCCGGACCCAGCTCTGGTCTTTGGGCTCGAGAGGTTAGAGGTTATCCTTCAAGATACTTCTTGAGTCACGAGACTTTAGCGCTAATCCTAGGCCTCATGGCTCAATATGGATAAAAAGCGCAGTCTTAGGCTCTCCGAGGCGAGAGAAACTTTCCCAATGTTCTATTGGGTGGCGACTCCATGAAACCTCCGTGTTGCTCAACATAGACGCACTTGTGATTTATCGCAAGATGCCAACGGACCCGCAATTGCCCCGATCGCCCACGTGCGGGCGGTCGAACGGGCGGCGCATCAGGATCCGGCGCGCGTCACACTCATTCAGATATCACATTCATATAGCCAATTCAGAACAGAGCAAAACAATCGAACACCTGCTAACTCGAGGTAGTGGATAACGAGTGTACTGAAGGTACCTTACGGGTACGAATAGAATACTGAGGGTACCTCACAGGTACTAATCAAAAGTCATTTCATTTTTATCAAAACACAATATTTTTACTGAGGGGATCTTAAACAAGACCCTAATACTGAGGGGTTCGCGAGGAACCAAACGAGGGACCTGATCGGGGTCCAAACTGAACTGAGGGCTGCAGCTAAAAGACTCTATTAGGCATGCCTAACTATCCACTTACTTGACTCTAGCAGGTTAAGTGTCATTCAAATCATAATTCAGAATACATCATATAATTCATCTGAATAATCATGGTATCACTTATATCAAAGCATATAAAAGTATGATGTAACACCCCCTTCCCATACGTAGGCGATCCCATCCGAGAAGGAAGGAGATGCCGTATGAGTAAAGGTGCCACCAAGCAAATACAAAGTAAAAAATACATTCATTCATAACATACATACAGAAATACGGTATAATTAAAACTTCACATAAAGGAAAGCAATAGCTGATCATTCATTAATATAATAAAGCATTACAATAATGTTCTGATCAACTAGCTGATACAAAATAATATTACATATCCAAAATATAATTACAAAAGCGGAAGCTGAAACAAAACTGATACAGAGAGTTCTATACAAAAAGAATCATCACTGATACAAAACTGAGCCCTACACTAAAACCCTTCTGTGTTGGCTTGATGACGGCGACTCTCTCAAAGCAAAACTCCTTCCGCACCTGCACGGGTAAAAACACCGTGCTAAGCGATAAACGCTTAGTGGGGAAACACACATAAATAATGGACGGCCATTCATAATGGTCGTCAAGGCATAACACATTCACAATGACAGAATGCAAGGTCTATAACATAATCCATATAAACATGCTCATATTTAAAAGCCATACAATCAGTATCTCATAATCATATCCATTCCAGACTAATCCAACATGTGTTTCATCATTAAACTCATTCAGATATCACATTTATATAGCCAAATCAGAACAGAGTAATTCAATCGAACAATAAATGAACACCTGCTGACTCTAGGTAGTGGATAACGAGTGTACTGAAGGTACCTTACGGGTACGAATCGAATACTGAGGGTACCACACAGGTACAAATCGAAAGTCATTTCATTAGTCAAAACACATTATTATATAAATATACTGAGGGGATCTTAAACAAGATCCTAATACTGAAGGGTTTGCGAGGAACCAAACAGGGACCTGATTGGGGTCCAAACTGAACTGAGGGCTGCAGCTCAAGACTCTATTAGGCATGCCTAACTATCCACTTACATGACTCTAGCAGGTTATGCGTCATTCAAATCACATTTCAGGGTACGAAATAGAATTCATCAGAAATTCATGGTATCATTTATATCAAAGCATATATAAAAGTATGGCATGCATCATACCGCAATATAAGTCCATTCAGAAGAAACACCAAATTCATTTCTGAGTCAAAAGCCGGGAAATTTCGGAAAAAGGGCTAAACGGGGTAACGGGTGAGGTTGGCTGGTCACGAGGTATGACTGGCCTCCTCACAAGGCAGGTCACGAGACGTGACTGAGGGTCACGTCTCGTGACTTGCTTCGTCCCTCGCAGATCACGCGGCGTGATCTCGCTGATCACGCGACGCTCAAGCTGGTCACGCGACGTGACTGGAAGTCACGTCTCGTGACTGGCTACTTCTTCAGCTATCACGCGACGTGCCTTATCTCAGGCTGGTCACGAGGCGTGACTGGAAGTCACGTCTCGTGACTGGCCTCATTTTAGCTGGTCACGAGCTGTGACAGCAGCCACAACTCGTGACTGGCCTCAAACTGGCAGGTCACGAGTCATGACCGAAGGTCACGTCTCGTGACTTGCCTCTCTTTCTTGGCTAGTCACGCGACACACGATCTGGAAATGGGAACTTCAACAGAAACGCGATTTTCCCATTTCCAGAATTCTCAGAACCCAGAAATCCATCCCGAATTTGATTCAAAATCAATCAAACCTGTTCTTACCTTCCAGTAAACATTTCAAACAATATAAGCAACATATATACAACTCAATTCAGCATTTAAACAACCAAATCAAGTATATATGCATTCAAATTCTTCAAGAACATAAACCCTAGAAATTTACAGTAAACTCAAAATCACACAATTCACAATCAATTATTCCCAAACCTGAATTCTAAGCTTCTCTTCACTTAGTCCCACTGCTCCCAGCAATCTCCTTGCCTTTGGGATCGCGTGGAGCCTCAGCTAAACACAAATATTCAACAATGCAACCCTAAATTAAACCTAAAATCAAGGAAGAAGAAGAATTACAGTAAGACAAGGACAAAGATATGTACTTACCAAGTTAGAAGCAAGAGTGAGCAATCTCCACAACACAACTTGATTAACAGTTAGCAGTAATTAGGAAAGGGAAAAGGAGGAAGAAGATGAAGGTTGAAGAGGAAGAACGTGAATCTGATCTTCCCTTCTTTCTTACTTCTTTTCTTTATTCATTTTCCCTAACCTAATACACATGTCATTCTCTTGGTGGTGGAACTTACTCACTCACACCCTAACCCCACACATCACACACATCTAATGCAAACTCAACTAAAAACACTCTACAATGGTATGCTCCAATGTACACAAGCAATTCCCAATTAACTCACATTACTAATGCCATGTATGCACCCACATAATAATAAACCCAAAAATATGCATTTTTACTAAAATACCCTTATGACATGCTGAACACATGCACATGCATGCTCACACAGACAGGCTCATTCTACTAGGGGGCAAATGGGGTGTGACATATGACATGCATCATACAGCAGTACAAATCCATTCGAAAGAAATACGAAATTCATTTTTGAGTTAAAACCGGGAAATTTCAGAAAATAGGCCGAACGGGGGTGACCAACAAGGTGGGCTGGTCACGAGTCGTGACTGGCATCACAACTCGTGACTGGCCTCCTTCTCTGGCTGGTCACGAGTCGTGACTGGGAGTCATGCCTCGTGACTGGCTTCTTCCTGTGGTCACGGGTCGTGACTTGCCCCATTCCTCTTGCTGGTCATGAGTCGTGACGGGGAGTCACGTCTCGTGACTAGCTTCTTTCTATTGGCTGGTCACGGGTCGTGACTGGCAGTCACCACCCGTGACTGCCTTCACTGGCCGGTCACGAGTCGTGACTGGTAGTCATGCCTCGTGACTGGCTTCCTCTTGGCTGGTCACGAGTTGTGACTGGCAGTCACCACTCGTGACTGGCCTCTCTGGCTGGTCACGAGGCATGACTGGGAGTCACGACTCGTGACTAGCCTCTTTTCTTGGCTAGTCACGCGACAGATACAGAATAAACGGAAAATTCAACAGTAATATGATTTTCCATTTTCCAGAATTCCAGAACTCAAAAATCAATTCCATAACTTGAATCAAAACCACTCAAATCTGTTCTTACCTTCCAGAAGACATCTCATACAGTATAAACAAGATAATTGCAACTTAATTCAGAGATTAAAACAACCAAATCAAGCATAAAGCATAAGTGCATTCAAACTTCTCAATAACATAAACCCTAAAAATTACAGTAAACTCAAAATCAAACAATCTTATCAAACAAATCCCAAACCTGAATTCTAAGCTTCACTTCACTTAGCTCCACTACTCCCAGCAATCTCCTTGCCCTTGGGATCGCGAGGAGCCACAACTAAGCAACAACACATCGAAGAACAACCAAAATAAAAACCCTAAGTTAAATCTAAACTCAAAGAAGAAGATGATGAAACAATAGAAAACAGAGTGAGGAATGCAATGACTTACCAAAAGAATGCCAAAGAGATTATTGATTTCCACTAACAGTAGCTTGATCTAAGCTAGGGTTTCAAAATAAGAGCAAAGAAGAAGATGAGCCAAAGAGGAAGAAGAATCGGGAAGAATAAATGAATTTCTCCCTTTCCCATTTTTCCTTTCTCTATTAACTCCTCTTTTTCCTATCCCTACATTTGTCACTTTCCTGTTGGAGGAAATCAATCACTCACACCTAACAACCATGCACTACACACACCCAATGCACTCCCAACTAATGCACACCCTACAATGGTATGCTCAAATGCACACAATCATTTCCCAATTAATTCACACACTAATGTCATATATACAACCATATGCTAATAAACCCCAAAAACATGCATTTTACTAAAATACCCTTATGATATGCCGAACGCATGCAAATGCTTGCGCACACAGACAGGCTCATTCTACTAGGGGGCAAACGGGGTGTAACAGCAGTACTGAAGGTTAACCGAGTTCCTAAAGCTGCCTGGAGTTCCTTCCAAAACTTGGATGTAAAACGGGGATCTCGATCGGACACAATGGATACCGGAATCCCGTGTAGTCTGACTATCTCATTCACATAAAGTTCCGCCAACTTGTCCATGGAGTAGTCCAACCGAACTGGCAAAAAGTGCGCTGACTTTGATAACCGATCCACTATAACCCACACAGAATCATGCTTATGCTGCGTCATTGGCAAACCGGACACAAAATCCATCGTGATATCATCCCACTTCCATTGTGGAATAGGTAAGGGATGAAGTAATCCCGATGGAACTTAATGCTCGGTTTTCACTTGCTTACACGTAAGACACGTTGAAACAAACTCCATTATGTCCGTTTTCATACCTGGCCACCAATAAAACTGTTTCAGATCATGGTACATCTTGTCACCTCCCGGATGCATAGTGAAGACCGACGAATGAGCCTCTTGTAGCAGCTTTTTCCTTAACTCGCCCACATCGGGTACACATAAACGGTCTCCATGCTTAAGCACTCCATCACCATCAACCTAGTACTCAGACTGCTTGCCGTCTTTCACTGCTTGACATACCCGCTGTAACACATGGTCATCCAACTGTGCCTTCACAATCTCTTGCCTTAAACTTGGCTTAGCGTTAAGCCGAGCAACTAAAGCACCCTCAAAATTGAACCTCCATTTCCCACAGCTAAGAAGTAATGCAGACATAGATTTCCTGCTGAGGGCATCCGCCACCACATTAGCCTTGCCCGGGTGATAGTCGATGATGCAATCGTAGTCTTTAAACAGCTCTAACCATCTTCGCTGTCTCAAGTTCAGCTCTTTTTGTGTTAACAAATACTTGAGACTCTTGTGGTCAGTAAAAATCCGGCATGTTTCCCCATACAAATAATGTTGCCACACTTTAAGCACAAATACTACTGCCGCTAACTCTAGATCATGGGTCGGATAGTTCTGCTCATGAGGCTTCAACTGTCTCGACGCATAGGCCACAACTCTACCTTCTTGCATCAAGACACAACCCAAACCAATCCCGGAAGCATCACTATACATGATGTATTCCTTACCCGAAACCGGCTGTGTAAGCACGGGAGCTTTAATAACATATCTTTCAACTGATCAAAACTGGCTTGACACTTTTCAGACCACACAAACTTAACTTCCTTCTGAAGTAGCCTGGTCAAAGGAGAGGCTAACACTGAAAATCCCTTAACAAAACGTCGATAGTAACCTGCCAAACCCAGAAAACTTCTTACCTCTGGCACACTCTTCGGAGGCATCCAATTAACAATAGCCTCAACCTTACTCGGATCAACTCGTATACCTTCTTTGGAAACTACATGTCCAAGAAAAGCCACTTCTTTCAACCAAAACTCACATTTACTGAGCTTCGCATAAAGCTGATGAACTCTTAGCATTTGCAATACTAACCGAAGATGTTCCTCATGTTCCTTTCTATCTCTTGAATATACCAAAATATCATCGATGAACACCACAACAAACTTATCTAGATACGATCGGAAAACTCTATTCATCAAATCCATAAAGGCTGCAGGCGCGTTGGTCAATCCAAAAGGCATTACTAAAAATTCATAATGGCCATAACGCGTCCGGAAAGCCGTCTTTGCCACATCCATCTCTTTTACCCTCAACTGATAATAACCTGATCTCAAATCTATCTTGTAGAACACTCCAGCTCCTCGCAACTGATCAAAGAGATCCTCAATTCTTGGTAGGGGATACTTGTTCTTTACAGTCACCTTGTTAATCTGTCTATAGTCAATACACATCCGTAACGTTCCATCTTTTTTCTTAACAAACAACACTGGGGAACCCCATGGTGACACACTAGGCCAAATAAACCCTTTGTCCAACAACTCCTGTAACTGACTTTTCAACTCTTTCAATTCAACCGGAGCCATCCGGTAAGGAGCCTTAGAAATTGGAGCTGTCCCCGGCACAATCTCTACTAACAGTTCAACCTCTCTCTCGGGAGGTAGTCCCACTAGTTCTTCCGGAAAAACATCCACAAAGTCTCTGACCACAGGAATGTCCTGAATTTTCACTTGTCCTCTCCGAGAATCTAGTACCAATGCTAAAAATGCTTCACAACCCTTTCTAATGAACCTTCTTGCTTTTATCGCCGAAATCACATTATGCAAAGAACTGCTCCCAATACCCTTCACAATCACAGCCGATTGACTCTTACCATTCAGAACCATCACTTTTCTATGACAATCCACAATAGCCCGATGCTTATCCAACCAATCCATACCCAAGATGACGTCAAACTCATGGAACGGCAGACAAATCAAATCCACAGCGAACTCTATACCCTAAATCTTTAAAGGACATGCCCGACATACCTGATCTACCATAACACTTTGTCCCAACGGACTGGATACACAAATCTCATACCCTAACTTCTCCTTATATCCCAAACTGTCCCATATCTTACCAGAGCATACATAAGAATGGGTAGAACCCGGGTCGATCAAAATATAAACTTCAGAGTCTAATAAAGAGAACTTACCAGCAATCACTTCTGGAGCATTCTGTTTGTAACACCCCCTACCAATACGTAGGCGATCCCATCCGATAGGGAGTGAGATGCCGTATGAGTAAAGGTGCCACCAAACAGATACAAGGCAAAACATACATTCATTCATACCAAACATACTAAAATACGGGATAATTAAAAACTTTAAGGAACAGAAAGCAATAGCTGATCATACATTAATATAATAAAGACATCACAATAATGTTCTGATCAACTAGCTGATGCAAAAATATTACATAACCAAAATATAAATACAACAGCTGAAGCTATAACAAAACTGATACAGGAGAGTTCTATACAAAAAGAATCATAAAAGATTACAAAAACTGAGCCCTACACTAAAACCTTCTGTGTTGGCTTGACGGCGGCGACTCTCTCAAAGCAAAACTCCTTCCGCACCTGCACGGGTAAAAACACCGTGCTAAGTTATAAACGCTTAGTGGGGAAACACACATAAAATATGGACGGCCATTCACAATGGTCGTCAACGCATACCACATACACAATGGCAAAATGCAATAGCTTTAACATAATCCATAAAAACATGCTCACAATTTAAAGCCATACATTCCGCATCTCAAATTCATATCCGTTCCGAAAATAGTCAAACATATAACTCATCATTATACTCATTCAGATATCACATTCTTATAGCCAATTCAGAACAGAGCAAAGCAATCGAACACCTGCTGACTCGAGGTAGTGGATAACGAATGTACTGAAGGTACCTTGCGGGTACGAATCGAATACTGAGGGTACCTCACAGGTACAAATAAAAAGTCATTTCATTTTTATCAAAACACAATATTTTTACTGAGGGGATCTTAAACAAGATCCTAATACTGAGGGGTTCGCGAGGAACCTAACGGGGACCTGATCGGGGTCCAAACTGAACTGAGGGCTGCAGCTAAAAGACTCTATTAGGCATGCCTAACTATCCACTTACTTGACTCTAGCAGGTTATGCGTCATTCAAATCATAATTCAGAATATAGCATATAATTCATCTGAATAATCATGGTACCACTTTTATCAAAGCATATAAAAGTATGACATGCATCATACAGCAGTACAAATCCATTCGGAAGAAATACGAAATTCATTTTTGAGTTAAAACTGGGAAATTTCATAAAATAGGCCGAACGGGGGTGACCAACAAGGTGGGCTGGTCACGAGTCGTGACTGGCATCACAACTCGTGACTGGCCTCCTTCTCTGGCTGGTCACAAGTTGTGACTGGAAGTCACGCCTCGTGACTGGCTTCTAGTCACGTGTCTTGACTTGCCCCTTACCTCTCGCTGGTAACGAGTCATGACTGGCTTCCTTCTTTAGGCTGGTCACGGGTCGTGACTGGGAGTCACTACCCGTCACTGCCTACTTTGGCCGGTCACGAGTCATGACTGAGAGTCACGCCTCGTGACTGGCTTCCTCTTGGCTGGTCACGAGTTGTGACTTGTAGTCACCACTCGTGACTGGCCTCTTTGGCTGGTCACGAGTCGTGACTGGGAGTCACGTCTCGTGACTGGCTTCTCTTCTTGGCTAGTCACGCGATAAACATTCTGGAAACAGGGAAATTCAACAGTAACGCGATTTTCCCATTTCCAGAATTCCCAGAACTCAAAAATCAATCCCAAATTTGATTCAAAACCATACAAATCTGTTCTTACCTTCCAGAAGACATCTCATACAGCATAAACAAGATAATTGCAACTTAATTCAGAAATTAAACCCTAAATCACAGTAAGTTCAAATTCAAACAATTATCTCAAGTAAAATCCCAGACCTGAAATTCAAAGCTTCAAATCACTTAGCTCCGCTAGTCCTAGCAATATCCTTCCCCTTAGGATCGCGAGGAGCTTCAGCTAAGCACAACACATCAAAGAACACCCACAAATACAAACCCTAAGTTAAATCTAAACCCAAAGAAGAAGAAGCAGAAGAAAACAAATGGAAAACAGAGTGAGGAATGCAATGACATACCAAAGAGGATGCAAAGGGATGATTAATTCCACCAACAAGACTTGAATCCACACTAGGGTTCTTGGAGAAAAGAAAAGGAAGAAGAAGGTGCGAAGAGGGAAGAACGTGAAGAAAAGCAGATTTTGTATTTTTCCCTTCTTCTTTCTTTTTCTTTTTCTTTTCTTTTGCCCTAAACATGTGTCAATTTCCTATTGGTGAAACTAATTACTCACACCTAACAAACATGCACTACACACACCCAAAACACTCCCAACTAATGCACACCCTACAATGGTATGAACACACACACTATGCATTCCCAACTTATAACACTCTAATATGATATGCTCAAGCGCACACAACCATTTCCCTATTAATTCACACACTAATGTCATACATATAACCATATGCTAATAAATCCCAAAAACATGCATTTTACTAAAATACCCTTATGATATGCCGAACACATACAAATGCTTGCACACACAGACAGGCTCATTCTACTAAGGGACAAATGGGGTGTGACAACTCTCCCCTACTAATAAGAATTTTGTCCTCGAAATTCTCACCTAAACTGAACAACTGCGGATACTGAGCTCTCATCGACTCTTCCGGTTCCCAAGTCGCTTCCTTGACTCCATGATGATTCCATAACACTTTTACCAAAGGGATCTGTTTACTCCTTAGTTGCCTCACCTCTCGAGCTAGGATGGCTCTCGGTTCCTCATCAAAGGAAAAATCTGGCTGAACCTGAATATCCTGAACTAAAAGAATATGCGAAGGATCTGATCTGTACCGACGAAGCATCGAAACATGGAATACATCGTGTAACTTCGCCAACTCCATCGGTAAAGCCAATCTATAGGCTACTGGTCCAACCTTAGCCAAAATCTCATAAGGACCAATGAAATGAGGACTAAGCTTACCTTTCTTTCCAAACCGAAGCACTTTCCTCCAAGGTGAAACTTTAAGGAAAACCTTGTCCCCGATCTCAAATTGCACGTCTTTCCTCTTCAAATTGGCATAAGACTTTTGTCGATCCTTGGCTGCCTTCAAATTCCGCTCCACCACTCTGATCTTTTCTTCAGTATCTCTAACCAACTTTGGCCCAGTCACTGATCTCTCGGATAGCTCGGTCCAACAAACCGGAGTCCTACACTGTTGACAATACAAAGCCTCATATGGTGCCATACCGATGCTCGACTGGAAGCTATTGTTGTAGGCAAACTCCATAAGCGACACATATCTGTCCCAACTACCCGAAAAATTCAAAACACAAGCCCTCATCATATCCTCCAGAATCTGAATGACCCGCTCTGACTGACCATCTGTCTAAGGATGAAACGATGTGCTGAAGTTCAACTTAGAACCCAAAGCTCTCTGCAACTCTTTCCAAAACTTGGAAGTGAACCTCGGATCCCGATCTAAAACTATGGATAATGGCACACCATGCAACCGAACTATCTCTTCCACATAGATACTGGCCAACCTATCCATCGAGTAGTCCACTCTAACTGGCAGAAAGTGAGCTGATTTCGTAAGCCGATCCACTATCACCCAAACTGAGTCATGCTTCCTCTTAGTCAAAGGCAAACTGGATACAAAGTCCATGGCAATATCATCCCACTTTCACTTAGGAACGGATAAAGGCGTAAGCAATCCTGAAGGAACCTGATGCTCGGCCTTTACCTGCTGACAAGTCAAGCACTTGGACACAAAATCCACGATGTCTCTCTTCATCCTGGACCACCAATAAAACTGCTTCATGTCCCGATACATCTTCTCACTGCCAGGATGCATAGTAAAAACTGTACTATGCGCCTCACTCATAAGCTGTCTCCTCAAATCCTCAGACTCTGGCACACATAAGCGATTCCTGAACATAAGCACCTCATCCTGAACTGAGAACTCTGACTGCTTACCCGATCTGACCTCTTGCACAAACCGCTGAAGCCTCTGATCATCCCTCTGAGCATCCACAATCCTCTGTCTCAAGGTAGGCCTCACACGCAACTGAGCAAGCAAAGCCCCATCTGAACCAAACCTCCATCTGAATCGTCTCAGGAACAAGGCTGAAACTGACTTCCGACTCAAAGCATCAGCGACTACATTGGCCTTACCAGGATGGTAATCCACAATGCAGTCGTAGTCCTTAAACAACTCAAGCCAACAGCGCTGTCTCATGTTCAACTCTTTCTGTGTGAGAAAGTACTTCAAGCTCTTGTGGTCCGAAAAGATCCTACACTTTTCCCCATACAAATAATGACACCAAATCTTCAAAGCAAAGATCACAGCCGCCAACTCTAGATCATGCGTCGGATAGGTCCTCTCATGTGGCTTTAACTGTCGAGAAGCATAAGCCACGACCTTACCTTCTTGCATCAAAACACATCCAAGGCCAACACCCGATGCGTCACTATAAATGACAAACTCTTTACCCAAAATGGGTTGAGTAAGAATAGGAGCCTCAATAAGCAACTGCTTTAACCGATCAAAACAAGCCTGGCATCTATCTGACCACTCAAATCTGACCCCTTTCCTCAACAATCTCGTTATCGGAGCGGCAATCACAGAAAAACCTTTAACAAACCGACGGTAGTAACCTGCTAAACCAAGGAAACTCCTCACTTCTTGAACATTTCTAGGCGCTTTCCAATCAACTATCGCCTCAATCTTGGCTGGATCCACCTGAATACCCCTAGCTGAAACAATGTGGCCCAAAAACGACACTTCCCAAAGCCAAAAATCACATTTGCTAAGCTTGGCAAACAACTGATGCTCTCTCAACATCTGCAAAACCAATCGGAGATGCTCCTCATGCTCACTCTCATCCTTGGAATACACCAAGATGTCATCAATGAACACTACTACAAATCGATCTAGATATGACCTAAACACACGGTTCATCAAATCCATAAAAGCCGCTGGAGCATTGGTCAAACCAAACGGCATCACAAGAAACTCATAGTGGCCATACCTAGTCCGAAATGCAGTCTTAACCACATCTGCATCCTGAACTCGAAGCTGATAGTACCCTGATCGAAGATCTATCTTGGAGAAAACACCTGCACCTCGAAGCTGATCAAACAAATCTTCAATCCTAGGCAACGGATACTTATTCTTCACTGTGACCTTATTTATCTGCCTGTAGTCGATACACATCCGCAGAGATCCATCTTTCTTCTTGACAAACAGAACTGGAGCTCCCCAAGGAGATATGCTAGGTCAAATAAACCTTATCCAATAGCTCTTGTAGCTGAGTCTTAAGTTCCCTCAACTCTACAGGAGCCATCCGATAAGGTGCTTTCGAAATAGGTGTGGTACCCGGCATAATCTCAATGGATAACTCGACCTCTCTCTCAGGAGGCAAACCAGGCAACTCGCTCGGGAACACATCACTAAACTCCCACACAACAGGAATGTCCTCAATCTGAACTTGATCTCTCTTGGAATCCAACACGACTGCTAGAAAAGCCTCACAACCTTTCCTGATAAACCTCTTGGCTTGCATCGCAGAAATCACATTATTCAAAGAACTAGCACCCAAACCCTTCACAAACACAGGAGACTGACATCTATCCCGGAGCACAACTGTCTTCCTATGGCAATCAACTACAGCCCGATGCTTACCCAACCAGTCCATACCCAGAATCAAATCAAACTCTCTGAAAGGCAACTCAATCAAATCCGCTGGAAGCACAACTCCCTCAACCATCAGAGGACAACTCCTAAAGACTCTACTCACACTGACACTATGCCCTAATGGACTGGTCACAAAAATCTCATAATCTAACTGATCAACCACATGCAACTTATCAACAATTTTATCTGTGCACAAATATGAGTGTGTGGAACCAGGATCAATTAGAGCATATAACTCAGTGTCATGGAGTAGGAACTTACCAGCAATAACATCAGGCGCATCCTGCTCCACTCTGGCTCGCACAGCATAAGCTCTAGCTGCGACTGGCAACTCACGCTCCACTGTCTCTGATGCAGCACCCTCTCTAGGTCGACCACCTCGACCTCTACCTCTGCCTCTACCACGGGTAGCCTGCGAAGCACTCGAACCGACCCTGCTGGCCTCTCTCTGGGAACCTGAATCCTCATACAATCTCGGACAGCTAGCCAAAAGATGCTCAATACTCCCACACCTAAAGCACGCACCGGAGAGCCACCTACACTCACCCCGATGAGTCTTACTGCAATGAGGACAAACTAATGCAGTCTCAGATCTACCACCTCTACCAGAACCTGACACAGCTGCAGAACCCTGTCTTCTACCTCTAGAAGCCGGGCGAGATGATGACTCATCCTGTGGGTTCCTCGATCTCTTACCCGAGGATGAAGAAGATCCTCCACGAGAAGGGTTCCTCCTCTGAGCCCTCTCTCTCATCACAGTCTCAGATTTCTCAGCCCTCACAGCAGCCTCCACAATCTGATAATAACTAACCCCAGGCATACACATCAAAGAAATCAAAGCAATCTTCAAAGACTCATTCAATCCCGCCTCAAAATGCTTACATTTGAAATCATCTGTCATAACCCCACGCGGAGCATAGCGAGATAACCGGTTGAACTCTTTCTCATAATCTGAAACTGACATAGTCCTCTGTCTCAAACTCAAAAACTGCACCCATCTCGCATCTCTATAAGTCTGAGTAATATACTTCTTCGTGAACTCACTCTCAAAGAACTCCCAAGTGATCGGATCCGGTAGCTGAGGATGCCTGCAAACCAATTCCCACCATTCATAAGCGGACCCTTGCAGTAAAACTAGTGCACACTCTGCCTGCTGGTCGGGAGGACACCGAATCTCTCTCTAAGCACGCTTCACTTTATCTAACCATTTTTCAGCCATCTCTGACTCATCCAAACCTGTGCCATAAAAATCTTCAACACCTGCCCTTCTCAAATTCTCCATAGGGGCTCTAGGAGCAGTCACTCTCTCCAAAACCCTAGCCATGTCCTGATGCAATCTAAACATAGCCTCAAAAGGCATGGCTGCGGCCTCGGGCTGGACCCTAGCATGCTGAGCCGACATAGAAATTGATGGATCTACAGCTTGAGGGTTCACACTCTCAGCGGATTCCTCAAGTGATCCACGAGCGAAATTAGAAGCCATCTAAATAAACAAGAAACAACCGCATCAGCCAACACAGATCTAGACACATACACGTCTAAGCAAATCAACACAACAACACCCAGAAATGCCTAAACTGGAGCTCTGTTACCAAAAACTTTAACACCCCCTACCAATACGTAGGCGATCCCATCCGATAGGGAGTGAGATGTCGTATGAGTAAAGGTGCCACCAAACAGATACAAGGCAAAACATACTAAAATACGGGATAATTAAAAACTTTAAGGAACAGAAAGCAATAGCTGATCATACATTAATATAATAAAGACATCACAATAATATTCTGATCAACTAGCTAATACAAAAATATTACATAACCAAAATATAAATACAACAGCGGAAGCTATAACAAAACTGATACAGGAGAGTTCTATAAAAAAAGAATCATCAAAGATTATAAAAACTGAGCCCTACACTAAAACCTTCTGTGTTGGCTTGACGGCGGCGACTCTCTCAAAGCAAAACTCCTTCCGCACCTGCACGGGTAAAAACACCGTGCTAAGCGATAAACGCTTAGTGGCGAAACACACATAAAATATGGACGGCCATTCACAATGGTCGTCAAGGCATACCACATACACAATGGCAAAATGCAATAGCTTTAACATAATAGATAAAAACATGCTCACAATTTAAAGCCATACATTCCGCATCTCAAATTCATATCCGTTCTGGAAATAGTCAAACATATAACTCATCATTATACTCATTCAGATATCACATTCATATAGCCAATTCAGAACAGAGCAAAACAATCGAACACCTGCTGACTCGAGGTAGTGGATAACAAGTGTACTGAAGGTACCTTACGGGTACGAATCGAATACTGAGGGTACCTCACAGGTACAAATCAAAAGTCATTTCATTTTTGTCAAAACACAATATTTTTACTGAGGGGATCTTAAACAAGATCCTAATACTGAGGGGTTCGCGAGGAACCTAACGGGGACCTGATCGGGGTCCAAACTGAACTGAGGGCTGCAGCTAAAAGACTCTATTAGGCATGCCTAACTATCCACTTACTTGACTCTAGCAGGTTATGCGTCATTCAAATCATAATTCAGAATACAGCATATAATTCATCTGAATAATCATGGTATCACTTATATCAAAGCATATAAAAGTATGACATGCATCATACAGCAGTACAAATCCATTCAGAAGAAATACGAAATTCATTTTTGAGTTAAAACCGGGAAATTTCATAAAATAGGCCGAACGGGGGTGACCGACAAGGTGGGCTGGTCACGAGTCGTGACTGGCATCACAACTCGTGACTGGCCTCCTTCTCTGGCTGGTCACGAGTTATGACTGGGAGTCACGCCTCGTGACTGGCTTCTGGTCACGTGTCGTGACTTGCCCCTTACCTCTCGCTGGTCACGAGTCATGACTAGGAGTCACGCCTCGTGACTGGCTTCCTTCTTTAAGCTGGTCACGGGTCGTGACTGGAAGTCACTACCCGTGACTGCCTACTCTGGCCGGTTACGAGTCGTGACTGAGAGTCACGCCTCGTGACTGGCTTCCTCTTGGCTGGTCACGAGTTGTGACTTGCAGTCACCACTCGTGACTGGCCTCTCTGCCTGGTCACGAGTCGTGACTGGGAGTCACGTCCCGTGACTGGCTTCTCTTCTTGGCTAGGCACACGACAAACATTCTGGAAACGGGGAAATTCAACAGTAACGCGATTTTCGCATTTCCAGAATTCCCAGAACTCAGAAATCAATCCCAAATTTGATTCAAAACCATACAAATCTGTTCTTACCTTCCAGAAGACATCTCATACAGCATAAACAAGATAATTGCAACTTAATTCAGAAATTAAACCCTAAATCACAGTAAGTTCAAATTCAAACAATTATCTCAAGTAAAATCCCAGACCTGAAATTCAAAGCTTCAAATCACTTAGCTCCGCTAGTCCCAGCAATATCCTTCCCCTTAGGATCGCGAGGAACTTCAGCTAAGCACAACACATCAAAGAACACCCACAAATACAAACCCTAAGTTAAATCTAAACCCAAAGAAGAAGAAGCAGATGAAAACAATTGGAAAACAGAGTGAGGAATGCAATGACTTACCAAAGAGGATGCAAAGGGATGATTAATTCCACCAACAAGACTTGAATCCACACTAGGGTTCTTGGAGAAAAGAAAAGGAAGAAGAAGGTGCAAAGAGGGAAGAACGTGAAGAAAAGAAGATTCTGTATTTTTCCCTTCTTCTTTCTTTTTCTTTTTCTTTTCTTTTGCCCTAAACATGTGTCAATTTCCTATTGGTGAAACTAATCATTCACACCCAACAAACATGCACTACACACACCCAAAACACTCCCAACTAATGCACACCCTACAATGGTATGAACACACACACTATGCATTCCCAACTTATAACACTCTAATATGATATGCTCAAGCGCACACAACCATTTCCCAATTAATTCACACACTAATGTCATACATATAACCATATGCTAATAAATCCCAAAAATATGCATTTTACTAAAATACCCTTATAATATGCCGAACACATACAAATACTTGCACACACTGACAGGCTCATTCTACTAGGGGGCAAACGGGGTGTGACACTGTTCCTCTCGGGCCTTCATGGCATAAGCCCTCCCAGCTACCGGCACAGGACGATCCACTGTTTCTGAGGGCTCTCTATCTCGAGGCCGTCCACCACGACCCCTTCATCTACCCCTATTACGACTGCCTTGGGGTACGTTGGACCCAGCTCGACTAACTTCTTGTTGCCCCGAAGGATTCTCATACCGACTCGGACAATTCGCAAGGAAGTGGTCCGTGGAGCCACATCTGAAGCAACTTCCTGTTAACCACCGACATTCGCCCCAATGTAGCTTATTACAATGGGCACATCGGGGAATACCTTCACCTCTACCAGCACCCTATCCCCTAGAAGAACCCTGTCTTCTCCCTCTAGAGGCCGAACTAGCAGCAGACTCATTCATAAAGTTTCCTTGTGACTCCCTTGGTCTCTTTCCAGAAGAAGATCCACCCCTAGCAGACTTCTTCCTTTGAGCTTTCTCTCTCATGATGTTCTCTGAATGCTCCGCCCTCAAGGCTGCTTCAACCAACTGATAGTACCTAATATTTGGGGCCGACATCAAAGAAGCTAACATCACCTTCAAAGACTCATTCAGGGCTAACTCAAAATGCTGACATTTGAACTCCTCGGTAAGAACCCTTGGCGGTGCATATTTGCTAAGCTTATTGAACTCATTCTCATACTCAGCCACTGACATCGTCCTTTGCTTAAGACTTAGAAACTGTGCCCACTTGGCATCCGTGTATGCCTTAGTCACAAACCGATTCTAGAACTCGTTCTCAAAGAATTCCCAAGTTATAAGTTCAGGGATCTGAGGTTGACTGGTCACTAACATCCACCAATCATAAGCAGAGCCTTGTAACAAGGATACCGCACACTCCACTTCTTGATCAGGTGGGCACTTAATCTCCCTTAACACCCGTTTTGTCCTTTCAATCCACATCTCCTCTTTATCGGACTCGTCCATGCCCGTACCAAGGAAATCCTCCGCTCCATGCTTCCTCAGTTTCTCAATAGGTGCTACCGGTGCCGTCACTCTTTCAAACATTCTAGCCATGTCTTGTGAGACCTTAAGCATCGCTCCAACGAAACCATAGGCACTTCAGGTTACCCTCTAGGACATTGAGCCAGACCCCCAAATGATGGATCTCGCTCAGGAGGATTCACACTCCCAGCTGAACCCTCCGGCATCTCATGCGAAGACTCCATCATGCTACAAAACATAGACATAGGGCGCATCAGGCCAACACAACTCTAACAGACACACTAACATGCTTAGACCCAGAAACATCTAAACCAACAGCTCTGATACCACCAAATGTCACATCCCAACCTATACCATGGAGACTTCTACCCCGAAGGAGGGAGAAGGGTCCTGATAGATAGGAGTGTCACATTCCAAACGAAGATCACAGTAACAATACAGAGAAACACATAATAACGAGACAAAATAAAGCTTCATAGAAGAGACACACAGCGATACTGAACAGGATAAAATTTTCTTTCTATTTATATACATAGACAAAATCTGTACATATTTAAAAAGATTTCATATACAAAGGCCCACAAGATTACTGTTCCAAATGGCCTTACAAAATATTACATCTAATACAAAAGAAAGGAAAGCCTATACTACAAAACTTCGATCCCTAGTTGCGATGGCCTTCCTGATGCGGCGCGCCCTGACCGTGATTACCAAAACCTTCAACACCTGCACGGATAAAACACTCGTGCTAAGCGAAATCGCTTAGTGGGGAACACAAAATGCATAACCGCCACTCACAGTGACGTTAACAGGCAAAGCATATGCTGATGGCACATTCATAAGTTAGTATCACATAAAATAAATCTGAATAATCAACAACATTCATATACCATAAGAAGTTTATCTCAACACATCCTTATTCAGATTTCATACATTTAAAACACAAAATCACCTACTCATTCAAAACCGTGGATAATGAGTACACTTAGATACCCAAAGGCATCAGTATCAAATCATATCGCATAGACGCCCGAAGGCATCAAGACATTCTTTTCATTCTTGTTTCACAATATTTTCACATAGAATCTTAGGTATGATTCAACAGGAAGATCACTAAGATCCATTCGGGGGACCTGATCAGGGTCCAAATCGTACACATGGCTGCAGCTACACATAACTCTATTAGGCATGCCTAACTATCCACTTATTTGGTTTGCAGGCAACGATCATCCAATTTAAATCTATCAACGAATTCAAACAGAAATCATTCGCTATTTAGAAACACAATAAATTTTATCAAAACGAAGCGTTAATTCAATGTCATTGAATATGCATAATCATTAATTCCACACTTAGATCTTACCTTAACAATTAAACATTCATTACAAAAACAGGATAGGTCACGGTGGTAACCAAATTCATTGCCACCGTGACATACCAAAGCCCCAAAACAGAATGCAAAACTGGGGTAGGTCACGGTGGTAACCACATTCATTGCCACCGTGACATACCATAATCCTGGACAGAATGCAATGCTAAGGTAGGTCACGGTGGTAACCACTTTCATTGCCACCGTGACATACCAAAATCCCAAAACAGAATGCAAAACTAACGTAGGTCACGGTGGTAACCACTTTCATTGCCACCGTGACATACCAAAATCCTGGACAGAATGTAAATCTGAGGTAGGTCACGGTGGTAACCACATTCATTGCCACCGTGACATACCAAAAATCCTGGACAGAATGCAACCTTGACAGACCTCACGGTGGTAACCAAATCGGTTGTCACCGTGACCCATGCCCAGTTGCGACAAATTCCAGCAAAACTACTCGAAACCACACCCACAAACACAACCCAGCACTTCATCCATTCTTTCTCACTTACATCCTAATATACAAGTCAATTAACATGCTCAAATCAAATAATTTATAGGATCAACTTAAAATTCTCAAAAGCAATAATTCCTCTTAAAGGAATTTCATACAACAATCTTAAACTCAATGCTTTACACTTGTAACAACTCACTTCATGTAACGCCCCGAAATCTACCCTAGTGGTATGTTGGCCGATTAAGGTAATTAGGTGAATTTAATAGTGAGTTGCTAACTTGGACATAAGTGCAATTAAGAAATCAAGGACCCAATTGTATAAGATAGATAAGTTTAAGTGGCCAATTTGTAAATGTGCATATAAGTTAAGTGAATTGATTTGAATTAATATGGAATAATTAAGTGGAAGAAATCAGATTTAAGAGTAATTGGGAAATGGAGGACTTCATTGAAGAAAGTAAATAAGTTTAAGTGACTTATGAGTAAATATGTATGATTAAATTAATGATGGATTAATCAAGAGTTAGTGGGGATTAATTAGGTTAATTTCAATTAAGATTGTGGGAGTGGATTCTAAGTGGAGATTGCTGGAGGTGCCAACTCAGCATTTTCATGCAATGGAGGATGTGAGTGGTGGATTCCAGCTGCCAATTTCTGCCTTTGCCACTTCATCTACCTACATGCAATGTAAAGCTTAAGGAGAGAGAAAACCCACTAGTTTTGCATGTGTATTCAGTCATTCTTTCCTCTCTCTAAAATCTGCTATTCCTTCTTCTTCTTCAACGTGAATTTCCTTTCAAAGTTACCATTTTGTTCTACAAATTCTGCTAGTTAATCATATGTCTAGCTGGTTAATTAAACTGTTGATTATTGCAAAGGTAAGTGACTAATTATAGTCCTTCATATTCTACTTCTTCTTATTTTGGAATCTATGAGATTCAGGATTGATTATGGTGTTACAATTCTGGAATTTGGTTGTACATGTGGAGGTGGTTATGATAAAAGAAAAGGAAAGATGGAGGTTGATGAGTCAAGTATCAAGTGAGCATTGGAGCAAAGGATAGAGAGGTTTGGGAACTAACCATTGTTATATGTGTGTAAATTAGTTTATCATATGACAATTGAAAGATGATATAGTTGGAATATATGGTTGATTTGAGTTGAAACTGATGATTGAATTGTTGTGTGCTTAATTAAAGTATAAACCCTAGTTAGGGAAAAATTCTATTTATATGTCACCAGACCTCCGTGTAGTGTTTTTGTTATAACTAGAGTTTGAGAACTCCAACTTGGGTTATTGTTGTGCCATTTGAACCATGACTTCCATAACTACAAAAGTCACAGAAATGACTATGAGCTAATTCTGGCTCTAGAAAACCTAAAAATTGCAAAAACAGATGTGTCTCTACCCTGGTAGGCTCACTGGAACAGTTTGTATTGTTTAATTCATAAATGATGTTTTACAAATCTAATTGACCTGAAAATTGTCCCATTTGAAAGATAAGACATGGATGAAGAAATGTTAAGAAGAGACCCTTGCCTAAAATTGAGTGTAAGACATCCGTTTGGGCTGTACAAAATTGTGGTGTGAACCAGTGTTGAAAGTTAGCTTCTGTTTTGCTTAATTTAGTATGTCACGGTCACAACCAATTCATTGCCACCGTGACCCCTCCCTGTTTTGTCTATTTAGAGTGTTTTTCTTCCCGAAATGCACCCGAATTTCACTACGAGTTCCCATAGCTTGTCCAATCCATGTTTATCATTATAAGATGAGTATCTTAAGCATGATGAACTATGCATGCTAATGTATATAAATATATATGAGCTTTAAATGTTCTAAGGGTGATGAATTAAGTATGTGAAAGGGGATAATTAAGGATGAAAAACCATGGATGCGAATATGATAAATGAAGTATATAAGCATATAATTGAGATGATTATGCGAATATGTTACTATGCGAAATAGAGATGCATGATAGCCTAACTAAGCTTGAATGCATCATCATGCGAACATGTGACTATGCGAATTAGAGATGCATGATTAGCCTAACTAAGCTTGATTGTATCATAAAGTAAAATAATTACATATGCGATAAATAACCTATGTGCTTGGATTTTAACATGAGAAGGAGCCTTGTCATGAGAATGTACAATGCCATTAGAATGAATTATTATGCAAGATATTTAAGGATGTTATATTGGTTCATGTGGATAAATGAGTGATTGTATATTATGGTAATGATAAATGTGATTAAATGCTTTTAGCTTGTGAAGTGATTATGAATTATATGAATGTGTACTTTGGAGAGGAATGCGAACATGATTGTATGCTTACAAACATGTGTGAGCTATTATGCGCTATGAGCTATTTCATATGACTATATGAATGAGTTATACCATGCGAATATGTTAACTATGATAGTGAATTATGAAGTGACCTACCCTGTTTTGGCAATATAACCTTAATGTGTTTGGACTTCCAAATGGCAAGGCTTTAAGCTGTATTGAAAGACATTATGGGTAAGTATTATGTGTGTATTAAGTGATGTGTATTCGTATACAAACATGATGATTCTCGAATGTGATTAAATATGTGATTATCAACTATGAAAGAATGAGTTCGGAAACACAAAGAGTATGCAAGTGAAGTGAATAGCTATGTGCTAATGCGAATGTGTAAAGTGAATGTGATGTTTGTCAACGACATATGTGATGTGAAAAGTGATCAATGTGAAATCGATAAAATGTTTAACAACTTAAGCCTGTGAGTCAAGTAGTGGATAGTTAGGCATGCCTATAGGGTCAAGTGCTACAGCCCCATGCGTTAAATGTGTCTGATTCCTTAGGAATCACAATGCGAAAACCATGCGAATAATCCTTGCTGGATTTTATTATATGTGGATTGATATTATGTACCTAAGGGTACCAATGCGTAAATGAGATCTCAATGCGATTCTAGTACCTGAGTGGTACTAATGCGATACGCATTATCCGCGTCTTTGAATTGCAGGCTAACCACTAATTAATAAGTGTAAGTGATTGTGATACAATATAGTATGTGATATGTTATGATTGTCATGCGATGCAGTTATGTGGTTATGACTCATCAAGAGGATGTAAGTGTATGTACATGAACATTTGTATAAATCAAGTTGCGAATATGCTGAAATAACATTAAGAGAATGTCGATGTATGATAATTAGGCAAGGCTAATGATAATAATTTGACTATATAAGAATGCTATGAAATGAGGATGTGAATGAGATGTGTTAAGATTTGTCTTGAATTGCAATTATGTGAATGTGATTCCTCAGAATGAGTATATATGGGTGTGAAATCAAAATGTAAGGATGTCATAACAATATTATGTGCATGTTGTTGAGTGTTAGCAAGGCATGATTGTAGGAGCATTTTTAAAGTGTATATCTGTTAAGTATAGCAAAGCAATGATGGATGTGACACATAAATGTATGCATATGCTGAATGTGATGCTTAAAGATTAATATGTGCCTCAAACAATTTTACATGCTATGAAATATATGTATATATATCGTATTGGTTCCCCACTAAGCGATTATCGCTTAGCATGGATGTTTTGTCCATGTAGGTATTTGAAGATAGTATTTGGAAGATAGTTCGGCATCGCCAACAGCCAACATATAGGAATCACTATAGTCGTAGGTCATCTTGTAAAAAGTGTAGGAGATGTATCTTCAAAGAGAGATTGTTATAGAATATTATGTATTTGGTAATATTATGTATGGAAATTCAGACATAGCTGTATGTATATCTGAGGAAATTTATTTATCCTGAATTTTCTTTTATAAAACTATTTGATGTGCATGTGTTCGAGTTGTAACACTCCACAATTCCTGTAGTGAATCTCTACAGGTGGTTAGGGGGTGTTACACTTCAAATCACCATATTCACATCATACACATACAAATCCACTTAATATTGTCCATCAATTTCACAATAACACTAACAGTCATCAATACCCAATAAAATGCACAAATCATACAAACGTTCCCAAACCTGATCTCCTTCGCTCCTAGTCGTGAGCTCCGCTTCCACTAGCTTTTTCTTTCCCCTTAGATGTTCTAGGAAGCTCCTCTGAACCACAAATTAAGCACAATCAGGTTTAATTCTAAGATAACACATAAATGAAAATCGACCCTAGAGAAGAGGGAGAGAAGAACTTAAGACATAACTCTCATATACTCACCTTGAATTAAGAGACACAAACCCAGCTATAACAATCACCCAAGGAAAGAGGGAAGAGCAGAAATATGCAAGGAAGGAGAAGGAAAGAAGAGGAAAAAGGAAAAAGAAGATGAAAATGGCGTGAGGGAGAGGAAGGCAACGGGAAGAGGAAGAAGAAGCAAAATGGTTTACAGCTGTCTTCTCTCTCATACACCCATTAAATCATCCTAATCTTCAAGCCAAGTGTCACTCTCCCATAGGAAAGTGATCCCACATGCATACCCTACTCCCATACTCTCATATACACACAACTATCATCACTTATTCACACCCTACTTCCTTATCCTGAAGCACACACTAACTCCACTTCTCTTCTCATACATCACTAACATCACCACACACTTACATAAATTAACATGCATGCAACATCACAATGCACACAGGTACACACACACATATACACATAGACAGGCACAAACAGACTCAGACAAGCTCAAACTACTAGGGCAGTTTCGGGGTGTTATATATAAAACCAATAGTGGTTACTAGCTCAAGCAAGCCATGCTACGAGACTAAATGGCTTATAGCTATTAAGGAAGCATATGGGAATTCTTAGTCCTGCAACATTCAAAATTACTTAAAGAAGTCAGTATTCCTTGAGGAAGCTTCAGACAAATGTCCTTGGATTTGTCTTTTGAATCATAGGACTTTTGGGGAGCCTTGGGATCACCCTTGTTCTATGTCGTATTCCACTGTTTATCATTCCTTTGGGAACCTGAAATGCTGCTTCTAGTGCCCCCTCTATGCTTAAATTGTCTCTCCACTTTCATTGCTATATTCACTAGTTCCTCCTTGTCAAGGAATGGGTGCAACTCTACAACATTTGCAATCTCCTTATTTAGGCCACTTAGAAATCGAACCATTATTGACTCTTCCTCTTCCTCAAGGTTTGCCTTTATAATCAACATTTTCATCTCCTTGTGGTAATCTTCCACTATTCTAGACCCTTGAGTGAGTTTATGCAATTGTTGATGTATCTCCCTATAGTAGTAGCTTGGCACAAACCTTTTCCTCATGATTCATTTCATCTCATCCCAATTAGAAACAGGAGCTTCTCCAATCCTTCCCCTTCCTTTATTTAGCTCATCCCACCACAGTAATGCATAGTTAGAGAACTCAATTGCAGCTAGTCTCACCTTTTTGAGCTCAGAATAGTTATGGCAAGCAAATATTATCTCCACTTTCTTTTCCCACTCCAAGTATTCTTCAGCATCATTTCTGCCTTTAAATGGTGGAATCTTCATCTAATTGCATTTATGTTGCTATCCTTTCTTTCCTCCATTCTTGCTCTACCCCTTACGGATTGCACTTCCTCCTCTTCTTCCATGTCATCTTGATGAACCTCCTCATTAATGAATCAACCTCTCCTTACTGCCCTCCTGGTAGTATTAGAATTGCTCATTTCTAGTATATCAAATCTATCATTTACATTCCTCATGTCCCTCAGAAACTTCTCAAAGGTACCTTGCATTACTTTTTTACCAGATTATTTAGTCATTGTATATACCTGCAAAAAAAGTATTAAATAAAACAGCCTCACAAAGCACTCCCTTACGTGTTTAGACTCAAGTTTAAGACACTTCCCTCGTGTTTCACACAATATAGGCTTTTACCCTCTTGAATGTATTCACACACTCTTGCCTTTTTCCACTCTTGCTCTTTAACTTTTTGGTTATTCTTTAGAACCAGATATCAATTCAAGCAAGTCTCAATATAGGGAATACAAGATAACTAAACAAAGAATATGGAAAATTTGAATCCAAAGGCAAGATTTAGTATAGGAAACAACAAAATAGAATTGTTACACACATAGATGAAGAAAAAGTGTGCAAATTGATTTTTATGTAAATGAGTAATATAATGCAAATTATCACTCAATCAATGAAAATAGAAGCAAAAGCAATTAAAAACAAATAAAAGAGACTTAGAATATCAAGAAAAACATAATTGAACAAAATGTAATGGATTCGACACTTCTTAAGGAAGAAACCGAACTAGAACCAAAATATTCTATCCCAACCCAAGCTAGCTCTAAATAACAAGTAAATACCTAAATTCAACTTATAAAAAAACATCCAAACAGATTATGAACTCTTGCAAGTATTTCATTTGTAATTGAACTATATACTTTCTATTCAGCCTATTAGACTTGTTTTCTATTTATATTATTTTTCTTCCTCTTTTTTTTTTTTAGTCAAGACCAGTCAATGGAGCTATATATATCAATATGAATCATATATGAACAGTACGCATGAACAGTAGCAACAATGGTGGCTTTTTTTAAAAAATTATCACCAAACAACAATTCAAGATAGATAAAAATCTTACTTATCTTAAGCTCTGATACCAATTGATGCGAAACCAAAGATTTAATAAGAAACTAGATGTAAGGGCCCGACTTGTGCTTTAGTCATTTTAAACACCATTGGCATACGAGAGTAGCCTAAGTTATGTAATTAGTTAAGAATTGGTGTTTCAAACATAATCGGTATTAATCAAAAAGTCAGGGTTAAAATGGTCATTTAATACCTAAGTATTAAATTCCATGAAATAAGTTATTTTTTAGGTCAATGTATGAATTAAGTTAATCTAAGAGGCGAATGCATGATTTAAAGTTAGTAAAAGGACTAGAAGAAGAATTTGTAGAGAGGACCATAAGTTGACATTTGGGTGGATGGGATTTAAAGAGGGAAAGGAAGGGGATAAGTATGGCTTAAAAGCCATAACAGGCGGCAGATTTGGGAGCAAAAATCTGGCTCTCTTTTATTCCTATAAGCCACCATTTGGTAGTTCTTCTAAATCCTTTCATCCTTCATAAAAAGAAAAATTGGTGCTCAAGTATCTTATAAATTGGATGAGTTAATTGTTTTTGGTTTGGCAAGCTTAAGGCAAGTTATTAATTGATCTTTTTATTCTCTTTTCTATCATGGGTTTGGGATTGAGAATTGGTAATTTGGTGTAATTGATGACTTATGGTGCAAATTGTAGAAGAGAAGGCCTTTGCAGCCAAAGGGAAAGCAAATGTGGGTGAAGGAGGAGCCTTTTGAGTCTAAGGAAGAGCAAGAAGAAGGTTTGGGAAATTTAATGTTTATTGTATATAACATGATCTTTTGGTTGTGTTGAAATGTGTATTATTGATTTGGATTGTTTTGGGTTGGAATTGTTGTGATTTGAGTTGAATTGGTGAATTTGGGGCATGATGAGTTTTAAGGGAAACTCTACCCAAATTTTTGTCTGACCCTTAGTAGTTGTTTTGGGTACAAGTGGAGTTATCTAACTCTAAATTTCATGATTTGGGTTGGGTTTGAAATTTAACACGTAAATCTACATTTTTGCTATAAATAGCCTCGGGCTGATTCTGACTTTAAGATTCCCTAAAATGAGCTTAAACTTAATTTAGGTGGCCACCCCAATGGGAATAGTCTAGATTATTTAGGCCATATCTGGAGTTTTAGATGTCCAATTGACCTAATATTTATACCATAGGAATGTTAACATCTAGGGGAACAAATGTTTAGAACGACACTTTACCTAAAAAGGATGTTTACCCACCCTTTTGGAATGTACAAATTTAAGTTGGTTTGTAGCCCTCCTGAATTCTTATGCAATAAAACAGGGCTGCACGATAGTAAAGATTTCCTAACCACTATGTAAAACGGTTTTGTCCCGTTAGTTTGGCCTAAAACTGAGGTCACATGGTGGTTAGAGATTCCTGACCACCGTGTGAAAGCCCGAATTGCCGTGTAAAACCATTTTGGATAGCATCTTTTAGACTCCTCAGTTTACACGACTGTCAGGAACTCCTGTCTGCCGTGTTGGGTTTTGTGACCTCCGTGTAAAGGCATTTTGTTTTCAATTTAAAGCTTGTGCCCTGGTTCATACGACTATCAGGATTTTCTAACCTCGTGTGACCCTCCTAGCTTTGCTTTATTTATTGTTTTGCTCCTTTTATTTGAGATGATTTTTGTTGGGCACTCAATATAATTGGCAAGAAATCGGAATAATGGTTTGGAAAACAAAATGAACTGGAAGTGACAACTGGTAAGGTATGGAATATCATTGATTATTCTTTAACATGATTATATGTATGGTTAATGTAAACCTAATGAATACAGTTTAAAGTAAGAGCCTACAATAATCGAGTCGTGGATAGATAGACATGCCTATAGGGTCTATTGTGTAATGTCTTCAATACCGGGTTAGTCAAGAATAGTATTTTTCGATAGTAAATAGTGACACCAGGGTGAATAGTATATCCCGAAGTCGAAAAATATTTTATTTGATTAGTGGAAAGTATAAGTTACAATGAGTTCAAGGTTAAAATATGGAATGAAATCGAGATCAAATAGGTCCTCAAAAGTCAGAAATAAGAAAAACTAGCGGTTCCAATGTAAATAGTGAATAGATTGACTGGGAATTTGACTAAATCGTAAAAGATGTTACGGATTTCAGAAAAATAATCAAAAAATATGGACGTACTCGTATTGATGAGTAGAATCATATGATAATGAAAAATTAATTTTTGTTGACACTGAAAAATTGGAGTATCGGACTGATAAATAATTACCGGTTCGAAAAATGATTTCCGATTGATCCCAAAATTTACTGGAGTCTAATGAATATGTGTTAAGACTTATTGAATCATTTTTATGAGAAATTGACCTTAGAAAGTAAGGAAAAATATATGAGTTCGGTTTAAATAGTACTCGGGTTGACCGAAGGTTTGACCAAGGCTTTAAAAATAGCAAATGATCTTTAAAAATTGTAGAAATTTCCAAATTGACCCTAAATGATAAGTAGAATTTTTTGGTAGTGAAAAGGGAATTTTTTGAGAACACTGATAATTATTGAACCAGACCGATTCAATTGAACCGAACCGAAAACGGACTCTGATTGGGCTGAAATTTTTTGAATGGCCTAGTTTTTACATGATTTGAATTATGGGATCAAATTTGGAATGATTTGGAGTTGGGAAGTGAGAAAACAATAGAAAAGTGCAAAATGGGCTTAAAAATGCAATTGGACTTTATAGGTTGGACCCTTGGTTGGACCACTTTGGGCCACTATAAAAGCTATTGATGACAGATTTTTTGTTTAGGTGTAGTCCTTATCTCTTTTCTGCTCTTCTCCTTCCCTTAGTGGCCGAAGTTCCTTTCCTTGCTTTTCCTTTAATTTTCTTCAAAATTTGCTCCCATTTCTTGCTTAGTTTAACCATCCTAAGTGTAATTCAGCCCCTCCATGAGTTCATAGTAACTTCTAGCATCCATCTAGTGGATTAAAAGCAAGGAAAAACATGGATCAAAGGTTATGTCTCAAATTAGAGGTAAGGGAATTAGATAGTTTTAATTTTATTTATTGGTTTTTATGAGTTCTCTAGGGTGTCTAGAGTATGTTTATGAGATTAGATTTGATAAAAGAAGAAAATTGGTGTGTGTTTCTTTATTGTGCAAATTCGGCCATGGATGAGGAATTGGAGGGGATTGGCTTTTCAAAGGTTAAGGCTAGGAAAAAGGATGCTTGTTGAACCAATAGCATGGATATAAGGTTTGTGATTACCTAATCCATGAATTTCTTTTGAAAATTTAGGGTTTTATGTTATGTGTAAATAATGATTACATGTAAAATGCATGTATAAGTGAAATTGAGGTAATAATTGAGCTTAGGGAGGGTAACTAAGCTAATTAGAGTAATTAAAGTGAAAGAAAACTAAGTGCAAGTGTTAGACATAATGTGACATAATGGTATACTTAAGGATATTTAAGATATACCTAGTGATTACATGAAATTAAATGGTTTACATATGTGAATTGAGGTTGAATTTAGTGAAATGAGTGATAATTGGATGAAAAATAAAATGTTAGAGAAAAACCCTATGAGGGCCGAATGGTTTAAGTAGAGAAATATGAAAAGTTATATGGTTTATATGTCATATAAAGTGTAAAATGAATAAATGAGTGAATTAGAAATGAAATGGAGGATTCAATGAAAAGAAATGCATGAAAAGCAAATGATTGACTTAAGTGAATTTGTGTTAAAAGTATGTGTAAATGAATAACAAGCTTATAAAAGTGACTAAGAACCTTTAATATGACAGTTGAAATGTTTAAATGAAATTAAAAGAAATTGTAAGGTGAAATAATCTGTAACACCCCCTACCCATACATAGGCGTACCCATCCTCAAGGAGTGAGAAGCCGTATGAGCCGGGTGTGTCACCAAGCAGATAAAGATACAAAGCATACATTCATACATAATAACCATACATCATTACGGGGAAATTAAAACCTTCATAAGCACCAGAATGATCCATCATTACAATAGCAAAATTCGTTACAATAATGTCCTGATCAAAAGCCAGAATAAAATAATTACATATCCCAAAAGTATAGAAATGCGGAAGCTTTACAAAATAATGGTATAACGAGAGTTCCGATACAAAAGAATCAACATGCTATCAAAAAATAAAGCCTTAACAGTAATCCCTCTGTGTTGGCTTGACTGGCGACGACTCTCCCAAAAGAACACCATCCTCCGTACCTGCACGGATAAAATCCCGTGCTAAGCGATAAACGCTTAGTGGGGAACACACAACAAAAGAGTGGACGGCCATTCACAATGGTCGTCAATGCAATACACATACAAAATGACAAATGCGGATAATGATATCAGCTATATAATCATACTTGCATAATAAAAACATGCATTCAGAAGTTCACATCCACATTCATTTACGCTTTAATTGATTTCTCATACTTATCATTATACGCATCCAAATACCATATTCTTGTAATCATATCAAAGCGGAACAAAACAAAAAGAGCACCTGCTGACTCACAATAGTGGATAACGAGTAAACGCATAGCGTACCTTACGGGCACGAATCGGACGCATAGCGTACCTTACGGGTATGAATCGAAACCATTTTATTTTGTCGCATTCAAAACATTTTACAAAGGGGGACCTTAAACAAGATCTAAAACGCATAAGTGGTTCGCAAGGAACCAAACTGGGACCTGATCGGGGTCCAAACAGAACTGAGGGCTACAGCTAAGAGACTCTATTAGGCATGCCTAACTATCCACTTACTTGACTCTAGCAGGTCATGCATCATTCAGATCATACTTCCAAGTGTAAAACATAATTATATTCACATTCATAACAAGGAATCATAAATAAGACATGCATAATCCCATATCAATCAATAACCTATAACATGCAATATCGTATACATTACTCATTATTTGGCCAAGTTAAAATACCATTTATATCATTTGCATATTAAAAACACATAAATGAGGACTAAAGAACTCAAAACAGAAGAAAAAGGATTGAGAAAGACCCATATATGTTTGATAAAAACAGAAGGGACAGAGGCCTAGAGAGGCACGAGTTGTGCTTGAGGAGCACGACTCGTGCTCCTGGAGACTTGAGGGGCACGAGTCGTGCTGAGGAGCACGACTCATGCTCCTGCTCCCAGCCAAGGGAGCGCGAGTTGTGCTCCCAAAGCACAACCCGTGCTCAGCTTCCAGCCAGGAGCACGACTCGTGCTCCTGCACACCTCGAAGAAAATCGTCCCAACCTCGCGATTTCAAACCCTAACATCGTGAAAAATAGGACAAAACCCAGAATTCCCAGAAAAATCATCCCATCTTAAACCCAATTCAATTTTAGCTGAAATTACACTGTTCCAGCACTCAAAATTAACGTAAAAACAGTATAGAAACACCCCTACAATAAAGATCCATTCGAACAGAGACTAGCTAAATCAAAAACTCAAAGTTTTCAGAACCCAGAAAAATGACAGTAAGCTCATTCCCATCACGTTGCTTTCCATCACCTCAAAATTCAGAAGCATAATTTGAATCAAATCAAACTCATAGTAGTTTTACAACATGCAACACATAACCCATTCCATTATCAACCAAATAAATCAACATTTTAGAACATACACAAAGCATCAAAATACAGAGATTCCCAAACCTGAAGATCTTAAGCTCTAATCACTTAGTTCCACTACTCCCTGCCTTCTCTTTTCCCTTGGGATCGCGAGGAGGCTCAGCTAAGCACAACACACCAAAGAACACCTAAAATACAAACACTAAGTTAAATCTAAACCCAGAAATCAAGAAGAAGAAGATGAACAAAAGGGAAAATAAGATGGAAAATGCAATAACTTACCAAAGGGATGCGAGGAGATGAGTAATTTCCACCAATAGTAACTTGAATTAAGGCTAGGGTTTTTAAAGAAGAGCAAAGGAAGAAGATGAGGTAAGGGAGAAGAAGGATCGGGAAAAAGGAAATGAATTCTGCCTTTCACAATTTTCCTTCCTCCTTAACTCATCTTTTTCCTAACCCTAACACTTGTCATTTTTCTATTGGTGGAAACTAACCACTCACACCCAGCAAGCATACCCTACTCACACACAATGCACTCCTAGCTAATGCACACCCTACCAATGTGTGAATAAAGCACACAACCACAACTCAACTACTCATACCCTACAACCATGTGAGTAATACACTCAAATGCAACCCAATTATTTTACACTCTAATGCCATACATGCATCCATATGCTAACAGAACCCTTAAAACACACATTTCTACCCAAAATACCCTTATGACATAAACACATACCATGCATGCACACACAAATGGGCTCATACTACTAGGGGACAAACGGGGTGTGACAATTTTCTCCTACTGTAACACCCCCACCGTCACCCCCATTAGAAGGGCGCCGGCGGGCGCGCTACCCGACGCTCACTCACACACATGCGCACATGCACTAAGCGGAAGCATACACTCATACATAAAAACATACGAAGATACAGCGAAAATTAAAACTTTAAGGAACAATAGCTGAACATACATTAACTCACTTACATACATATAATCATTCAGCAGAAGCATAAGGCAAAAGATAAAACGGAGAAATAACTGAAAACTTAATTACAATAAGATCCTTACATATAACTACATATACATGAGACTAGAGAAAAACAAAAGCCAAAAATACAGAGGTTAAGCAAAATACAAAACTTCTAACTCCTATGTGGCCAACCTTGCAGATGCGTGACCTTAACGGAACCAAACCTGCCACCTGCATGGGAAAAGAATCCGTGCTAAGCGATAACGCTTAGTGGGGAAAACACACAAGTAATATGGACAACCATTCACAATGGTCGTCAAGGTAAAACCCATGCAAATGGCAAATGCAAACATTCATAACATATATAAAGTCAGGCTTGCATAGTAAAGGCATTCATTCGAAAACTCACATCCATATACTTACCGAGGTATCAAGTATCAGAACTTTACCGTGTATAGTCACAAGAGATATTACGCATGCAACTATCATAACAAAGTACCCATGCATTAAGAGATAAACCCATTCACTTGCAACACAATTACCATATAATAACATACCCAGCTATCATGCTAATAACACTAGTTATCTAAACATACAATTGTCATGCTATAACACACATTAGCCGAACCCAAGGGAAGACATCAAGCACCACACTTCCACTGCACAACTCTATCACATAAAATATCATGCCATGAACGAAGACACATGACAACATGCCAAATATTCAACAATAGCCGAGACAAGGAACATATAGCAAACCATTACATTTAGAGTATACTCTAATTCCAAGTCAGATTCTTATACACTTTAATTCGCCTCATCATCATCCAATACCACACATACACTTACAGAAGCCGATCCATATACGTTGCACCCCAAATAATACATATGTGATCATTCTATAGTCAAGATTGCCTTATTATATATATACTAATTGACATGCTACCATAATAGATAACAGTACCGAGTCACATTCATATACATATTAATTCATATGCTTATAACCTAACTAGTCAGATTCATGTTCTCATAAGCACAGCATAATAACTACATTCATGGCATTCGAGAGATCATGTTCATAGTCATACACATTTTAGTTCACATACTTGTATCCATAATTGACTGTATACAAACACATTCACAAAATGATACATGTAGATAACCATGCACAATACACATGCTTGAGTCACATTCAACCCGTTCAAAGATTCATAATCATATTCGAATACATAGCTGATTAATATGCCCAGAATTACGATCATTCGGATATCACATTCTCTTAATCATATCAATCAAACAAACGGAATACCTGCTGACCCAAAATAGTAGATAACGAGTGAACTGACAGTACCTTACGGGTACGAATCGAATACTGACATCACCTTACGGGTGCGAATCGAATACTGACATCACCTTACGGGTGCGAATCGAATACATTAAAGGGTTCGCGAGGAACCAAACAGGGGACCTGATCAGGGTCCAAATGTAACTGAGGGCTGCAGCTAAGATACTCTATTAGGCATGCCTAACTATCCACTTAGTTGATCGCAGGCTAAATTACACAGTTAACGTCCATAGTTCAATTATAGCAAGTAAAGAATTCACATACTTTGATAAATCAATACATGCAAATATCATCCATCTTACTAGTATACAGCTCATAATAAGTGACAATGTGTGCAAAAATCAATAATTTAGCATCCCTAAATCATGTGAAATAAATAAGATTTTATTGCAAAAACAGGGTAGGTCACGGTGGTAACCAGATTGGTTGACACCGTGACATACCAAGGATCTCAACAGAATGCAAGTCTGGGGTACCTCACGGTGGTAACCCATTAGGTTGTCACCGTGACATACCCAGACCCCAAAATAGAATGCACTTTTGGGGTACCTCACGGTGGTAACTCATTAGGTTGCCACCGTGACATACCCACTGCCCAAAACAGAATCAAAAGTCTAGACACCTCACGGTGGTAACCAGATTGGTTGCCACCGTGACATATCCAAACTCACGGCAGAATGCATCTGGTGCGTGCCTCACGGTCGCAACCAAATTGGTTGCCACCGTGACCCATGCCCAGGTGCGAAACCCAAGAGCAGATTTCCAGATCATTCAAGCCAAAATCCCAAAACTTCTCACTTCAACCAAAATATCCTCACTCAAATATCCACATGAACCATAATAGCATCATAGATATCTTGCATACTAATACATTCCAATAACATTTATTATCAATGTATGCATCATATAATATTGTTAGACAATTACTTCAATCACACATTCACTGTTCATATCCCATATATATATATATATATATATATATATATATATATTTCATTAATCAAACTCATATCATTTGATGTCTTTCATGTGTATATAACTTAAATCTCAATTCATAACTATGCATACTTATTCATATCATACAAGTTTATATAGATTAAAGAATTATAATACTCAATAATGTCATTATACTTAATCCTATTCATGTACTTTTTCCAAGGGATAACTATTCTTAAACTCATTTATAGTCCTAAACATGCATCGGATGGATCCTAGAAAGTTTCAGTGTAATGCTCAATTCGGGAAGAAAAACACATAAAATGGTCAAAACAGAAGGGGTCACGGTGGTAATGAATTTGGTTGACACCATGAGGTCCAAAAATAAGCATTCTTCCTTCTCTAGGCATTGATCACGGTGGTAACCATTTTGGTTGCCACCGTGACATACCCAAAAATGGCAAAACAGAAGTAAATAGTCAGGTCTGCTTTCCACTTCCAACTTTAATTGCTTAAACCGACCTCTAAACCTCATTTCTAGGCAAAATGTCCTTAACAAATGAGCCTTAGGATGTTGGCTTTCAAATAGAAAAAATTTCAGGTCGTTTGGACACATAATTCCCCGGATATGATCAAAACAACCTATACTGCTCCCCTGAACCCGGCTAGAGAAGATAGCTCTACTTCAAAACCACTTTTGGGACACTTAGAGTTAAAATTAGCTCAAAATTATTTCTAACATATTTGTAGAAATATATCGTATCTTTCCAAAGGTACTGAGTTCATACCATTTGGAGTTCTACAACTCCCAATATAGCTTAATAACCAAAGAAAGGTCAAGTGCATTCTAACCCAGTTTTTCACCCAAAATCCTTTTCACATGCACAAGTGAACAATTTAAACCAACACTCACTACCATCATCATATATCATCAACAACATATTCAAGAAACTTATATCACACATGAATATACTAAAATTCATATATATAATAGAGAGTTTCCCAAACACACACACTCAAAAACACAGCTCCTAAACCTGGATAACATGCAGCTTCAATCTTCTCTTTAAAAGCCCACCTTTTCTTTCCCTTCACTCCTCCTTATCTCCTCCGATTCTTGTACAAGAACCAGCCAAAAACACAAAATCAACCATGAAAAAGCTCATCCAAAACCCAGAAAATCACACCCAGAAAACAGAGAAAAGATGAAGGAGAAAACCCATGTAACTCAAGCACTTACCTTACCAATTCCAACTCCAACTCAGAAATTCAACTTCAATCCTTGAGAATCCACGTTAAGCACACACTCAAGAGAGTAGAAAGAGCAAAGAAATGGAAAGAAAGGAAAGGAGGGGAGGAAACGTGAGGGAGAAGCAGAAATCTGCCCTTTTGCTTCTCTCTCTCTCCCTCTTTTCTTTACATTAATTGCTTCCATCTACCCCATCCATATGGCAAGCTACTAATGGACCCAACAAACCCACTTTGACTTTCATGCTCCAATGTACCATACACCACTCACACACTAAATGATCTCTTAAATCAATGCTTTGAAATATTTGGTACCAAAACACAACACACACCAAATAATTGCTCAAAAACACTTTACATCCTTGGGTACAATACACACACTTCACTAGCTTAACAATCACAAATACCCTACACCCTACACCACATGCACACCAAAATTTTTCCCACTTAACTTATTTAATTAATTACTTTACAATTAAGTCCTTATTGTCCAATTCCCTCATGTACAAATTACCAAAGTACACTTGAAATCCCGACTTAGCTAGCCAATTCCGACTAGGCCTGATTTGGGGTGTGACACCTACTAACAAGAATTTTGTCCTCAAAATTCTCACCTGAAATGAATAAATACGGATACTGAGCTCTCATCGACTCTTCTGGTTCCCAAGTCGCTTCCTCGGCTCCATGATGGTTCTATAACACTTTTACCAATGGGATTTGCTTACTCCTCAGTTGTCTCACTTCTCGAGCTAAGATGCCTCTCGGTTCCTCATCATAAGAAAAATCTAGTTGCACTTGCACATCCTGAACTGACAGAACATGCGACGGATCTGATCTGTACCGACGAAGCATCGAAACATGGAAAACATCGTGCAACTTCGCCAACTCCATCGGTAAAGCCAATCTATAAGCTACCGGACCAACCTTAGCCAAAATCTCATAAGGACCAATGAAGCGAGGACTAAGTTTGCATTTCTTACAAAACCGAAGCACTTTCCTCCAAGGTGAAACTTTAAGGAAAACCTTATCCCCGACCTCAAACTGCACATCTTTCCTCTTCAAGTTGGCATAAGACTTTTGCCGATCCTTAGCCACTTTCAAATTTCGCTTCACAACTCTGATCTTCTCTTTTATATCCCTAACCAACTCTGGTCCAATCACTGAACGCTCGGATAGCTCGGTCCAACAAACAGGAGTCCTACACTGCCGACCATATAAAGCTTCATACGGTGCCATACCGATGCTCGACTGATAGCTATTGTTGTAGGCAAACTCCATAAGCAACACATATCTGTCCCAACTACCCAGAAAATCTAAAGCACATGCCCTCAACATATCCTCCAAAATCTGAATGACCCACTCTGAATAACCATCTGTCTGAGGATGGAATGCCGTACTGAAGTTCAACTTGGTACCCAAAGCCCTTTGCAATTCCTTCCAAAACTTCGAAGTGAACCTCGAATCCCGATCTGATACTATGGATAACGGCACTCCATGCAACCGAACTATTTCATCCACATAGATACTGGCCAACCTATCCATTGGATAGTCCACTCTCATTGGCAAGAAATGAGTTGACTTCATAAGCCGATCCACTATCACCCAAACTGAGTTATGTTTCCTCTGAGTCAAAGGCAAACCAGATACAAAGTCTATGGCAATGTCATCCCATTTCCACTCGGGAACAGATAAAGGCGTGAGCAATCCCGAAGGAACTTGATGCTCGGCCTTTACCTGCTGATATATCAAGCACTTGGACACAAAATCCACAATATCCCTCTTCATACCGGACCACCAATAAAATTGCTTCATGTCCCGATACATCTTCTCATTGCCAGGGTGCATAGTAAAAATCGTACTATGCGCATCACTTAACAGCTGTTTCCTCAACTCCTCATCCTCAGGCACACACAAGCGATTTCTATACATCAACACTCCATCCAAAACTGAGAAATCTGCCTTCTTGCTTAATCTGACCTCTTGCACAATCCGCTGTAGCCTCTCATCATCCCTCTGAGCATCCACAATCCTCTGTCTGAAGGTAGGCTTCACTCTCAACTGAGCAACCAAAGCTCCATCTGGATCAAACCTCCATCTAAACCGTCTCAAAAATAAGGCTGAAACTGATTTTTGACTTAAAGCATCAGTGACTACATTGGCCTTACCCGAATGGTAATCCAATATGCAGTCATAGTGCTTAAATAACTCAAACCAACGTCATTGTCTCATGTTCAACTCCTTCTGCGTGAGGAGATACTTCAAACTCTTATGGTCCATAAAGATCCTACACTTCTCCCCATACAGATAATGGCGCCAAATTTTCAGAGCAAAGATAACAGCTACTAACTCCAATCATGTGTCGGATAATTCCTCTCATGTGGCTTCAACTGTCGAGAAGCATAAGCTACAACCTTACCTTCTTGCATCAAAACACAGCCAAGACCCACACCCGAAGCATCACTATACATGACAAACTCTTTACCCGAGATGGGTTGAGTAAGTATAGGAGCTTCGACTAACAACCCCTTCAACTGCTCAAAACAAGCCTGACACTTATCCGACCACTCAAATCTGACTCCTTTCCTTAACAACCTTGTCATCGGAGCAGCAATAACTGAAAAGCCCTTCACAAACCGACGATAATAGCTTGCTAAACCGAGAAAACTTCTCACTTTCGGAACATTCCTAGGCGCTTTCCAATCAACTGTCGCCTCAATCTTAGCCGAATCCACTTGGATACCCTTAGCCGATACAATATGACCTAAAAATGACACTTCCCGAAGCCAAAAGTTGCACTTACTGAGCTTGGCAAACAACTGGTGCTCTCTCAGAACTTGCAGCACTAACCGAAGATGCTCTTCATGGTTTCTTGGAATACACCAAGATATCATCTATGAACACTACTACAAATCGATCAATATATGGCCTAAATACGCGGTTCATCAAATCCATGAAAGTCGCAGGTGCATTAGTCAAACCAAACAGCATCACCAGAAACTCATAGTGGCCATACCTAGTCCGAAATGCAGTCTTAACCACATCTGCATCTTTAACTCACAACTGATAATAACCCAACCGAAGATCAATTTTTGAAAAGACACCCGCACCTCGAAGCTGATCAAACAAATCCTCAATCCTAGGCAAAGGATACTTATTCTTCACTGTGACCTTGTTAATTTGCTTATAATCAATACACATCCTCAGAGACCCATCCTTCTTCTTAATAAACAAAACCGGAGCTCCCCATAGAGATATGCTGGGTCTAATAAATCCCTTATCCAATAGCTCTTGTAGCAGAGTTTTGAGTTCTCTCAATTCCATAAGAGCCATCCGATAAGGTGCTTTCGATATGGGAGTAGTACCCGGCACTATCTCTATGGGCAACTCGACTTCTCTCTCAGGAGGCAAACTAGGCAAATCGCTCGAAAACACATCTCCAAACTCTCATATGACAGGGATATCCTCAATCTTAACTTGATCCCTCTTGGAATCCAACACAACTGCTAGAAAAGCCTCACAACCCTTCCTAATAAACCTCTTAGCTTGCATTGCTGAAATCACATTGTTCAAAGAACTAGCACCCAAACCTTTCACAATCACAGAAGACCGATCTCTATCCCGAAGTACAACTGTCTTCCTATGACAATCAACCACTGCCCAATGCTCACCCAACCAGTCCATACCCAGAATTAGATCAAACTCTCTGAAAGGCAACTCAATCAGATCTGCTGGAAACACCACCCCCTCAACCAACAGGGGACAATTCCTATAGACTCTACTCACATTAACACTATGCCCTAATGGACTGGTCACACAAATCTCATAATCTAACTGATCTACCACATGTAACTTGTCAATTAACTTATCAGTGCACAAATATGAGTGTGTGGAACCAGGGTCAATTAGAGCATATAATTTAGTGTCATGGAGTAGAAACTTACCAACTATCACATCAGACGCATCTTGCTCCTCTCTGGCTCTCACAGCATAAGCTCTAGTTGGGATAGGCAACGGACGCTCAACTGACTCAGATGCAGCTCCCTCTCTAGGTCGACCGCCTCGACCTCTACCATGACCTCTAGCACAGTTAGCCTACGTGGCATTCGAACCAACTCTACTGGCCTCCCTCCTATCACCCAAAGCTTCATACGATCTCGAATAGTTGGCTAAAAAGTGCTCGGTGCTCCCGCAACAGAAACACCCACCAGTGAACCACCTACACTCACCCCTGTGCGGCTTGCCACAGTGTGCGCACTCAGGTAACACTTCTATCCTAAGACCCGAATCACCTCTACCAGAACCTGATACCCTGCCTGAACCCTGCCTTCTACCTCTCGTAGCTGGGCCTGCAGATGATTCATCTTGCAGGTTCCTTGATCTCTTACCCGAGGATGAAGAAGACGAACCTCCACAAGAGCAATTCCTCCTCTGAGCCCTCTCTCTCAACACAGACTCTGATCTCTCGGCTTTAACAGCATCTTCCACAATCTGATAGTAATTCACCCCTGCAGTGCTCATTAGGGAAATCAACATAGCCCTCAAGGATTCATTCAATCCTGCCTCAAAATGACGGCATCTGAACTCATCGGTCATAACACCTTTTGGGGCATACCTAGACAACCGGTTGAATTCTTTCTCAAACTCTAAAACCGACATAGCTCTTTGTTTCAAGCTAAGAAACTGTGCCCATCTAGCATCCTTATAAGTCTAAGTTATGTACTTCTTCATGAACTCTCTCTCAAAGAAATCCCAAGTCATCGGATTAGGTAGCTGAGGATGTCTACAAACCAATTCCGACCATTCATAAGCGAACCCTTACAGCAATGCCACTGCACACTCTGCCTGCTGATAAGGAGGACATCGGACTTCTCTCAATGCACGCTTCACCTTATCTAACCATTTCTCAGCCAACTCCGACTCATCTAAACCCGCACCATAGAAATCTTCAGCACCAGCCCTTCTCAAGCTCTCTATAGGGGCTCTAGGAGCAGTCACTCTCTCCAAGACCCTAGCCATATCCTGTGACAGCCTGAACATAGCTTCAAAAGGCATGGCAGCGACCTCAGGCTGGACCCTAGCAAGTTGAGCCGACACAGAAATCGAAGGATCTACGGCTTGAGGGTTCACACTCTCGGCGGACTCCTCAAGTGATCCACGAACAGAGTTAGAAGCCATCTAAAACAAATAAGAAGACAACCGCATCAGCCAACACAGATCTAGACATATATACATCTATGCACCTCAACTCATCAACAACACCCAAGAACGCCTAAACCTAGGCTCTTGTACCAAAAAATATAACACCCCCTACCCATACGTAGGCGTACCCATCCTCAAGGAGTGAGAAGTCGTATGAGCCGGGTGTATCACTAAGCAGATAAAGATACAAAGCATACATTCATACATAATAACCATACATCATTACGGGGAAATTAAAACCTTCATAAGCATCAGAATGATCCATCATTACAATAGCAAAATTCGTAGCTAAAAATGGCGCAAAGCATTCCCTCCACAATTGCCAACCGAAAATAGCGGCGGTTTGTAATTACCATCATTAAAAATAGCGATGGAATATTTATTCCGTTGCTAAAAAATTAGAAAATAATTTAATTTAATTTAGCGACAGAAATTTAATTCCGTCGTTATATATATAGCGACGGAATTAATATTCCATCGCGAAATAAGAAGTAATTAATAATTTAGCGACGAATTATTATTCCGTCGCTAAATATTGTGACGGCTTAAAAATTACCGTCACTAGAATATTATGTTTTTTAATTTTGGCGACAGATAGAATTTTCGTCGCTAAAAATAGCAACGGAATTTTTTTATCCATCGCGAAAAAATTTTAATTTTCAAAATTAGTGACGAAATATTCTATCCGTCGCTAATGTAGCGATGGATAGAATATTTCGTCGCTATTTTTAGCAATGGAATATAAATCCATCGCTAAAAGCAATATAAATATTTCTTTTTCTCTCCCCTCCCTCTCTCCTCCCTCTCCCCTCCCTCCTGTTTCCCCGATTCTGCTCCTCTGCCCACCCACAGCCCACCTCCGGCAACGCTCCACCGGCCTGATCCGCCCTTCCCCCTTCCCTCCAACACCGATCTGGCCAGCCTCCCCTCCTCCTCCTCCCTCCCCTCCCCTCCCTCTTTCCCGCTTCACTTTCCCTCCTCCGCGCTGCGCCTCCTCTCTGCCGGCATTGGCCGCTGTTGGTCCGCCTCCCCTCCTCCTCCTCCTCCTCCTCCCTCCCCTGCTCCTCCTCCGGCAACGTCAGATAAGGCATTTTTGTGTTTTCTTTTTCTTTTTTTAATTAATTAATAAATATTATTATTATTATTATTTTTGTTATTTAAATGTTAAATATTGTTTAATAAAAAGATGAATTACTTATTAGTGTTAATTGTTGTTGTTAGAATTATTTTAATTTATTTATGTTAATTAAATATTTTATTATTGTTAAATAATACTATGAATAATTTGTTTCAAATATATTATTATTAGTGTTAGTAGTTAGATTATTAGTAAATAATGAAATGAAAAATTTATTATTATTAGTATTATTAGAATATAATAAACTTAATAATTTGTTTGAGGATATTAGTAGTATTAATATTGTCGGTGAATAATAAAATACGAATATTTGAAAAATTAAGTTGTTTATTAATATTATCATTTTTAATGTGGAATGTTATTGTTGTTAGAATAATTGTTATTTATTTATGTTAATTAAACATTTTTTCAAATAGATGATTATTAGTATTATTAGTATTAGTAGGATTATTGTTAAATAATGAAATGACAAATTTATTGTTGTTAGTATTATTAGAAAATAATAAACTTAACACTTTATTTGAGGATTTTGTTTTTTTTTTATTATTTTATATATATATTTCTTTTTATATGAGTTTATTAATTTAAATGTTATTATTAAATTTATTATTAGTATTCTTCATATTATTAGTATTCAGCATGTTGTTATTATTATTAAAATAAAATCAGTAAAATTTGAACCTTAATTATTATTATAATTATTATTTATTTATGTTAATTTGTATTGTTATTATTATGATTATTTATTTATGTTAATTTGTATTGTTATTATTATGATTATTTATTTATGTTAATTTGTATTGTTGTTATTATTTTTTTTGTTAAATAATAATATGAATAATTAACGTAAATAATATGACTAATGTTATTATTATTATGTAGATTATTATTAAATAATATTCTTATAAACTCTCTTTTTTATTATTGTTGTCTTTGTTGTTATTGTAATGAAGATGACTATAATATGACAATTTCCATTTTTCTTTTTATTTAGCATAATAACCAGTATAATTATTGTTAAAATGACTAGCAATTGTCTTAAATAATTTTGCAATAATAATTGTATTTTGAATTTTTAGTTTTATTAACTAATATATTTATTTATTTATTTTTTGGGAATTAGATATATATAATTCTAATTAAGATGTCACCTTGTTCATGTAATAGTTTTGGAATTAATTATGAGTAACATAGATAGATCTTGGATGTATAGAAGAAAAACAAAGGATGGTTACATTAATCCTGAATTTGTGGAAGGGGTTCAGTCGTTTATTGAATATGCAAGTTCTCAACCTGCACATATGGACGGGGCTAAAATAAGATGTCCATGTAAAAAGTGCAAACACCTTAGTTATCTTCCAGTTAATGAAGTGTATTTTCACTTGTTAAGAGAAGGATTTATCGAAAATTATTTTGAGTGGACACGACATGGGGAACCATCAATATGTAGCACCTCGATGGGAAATGTGGGTAACATATCGGCAACTGAGGATCAATTTGAAAGAGAGGGGGAATTTACTACATATGATGTAAGGGTCACTGATAATCCATACATCCAAATGGTTTACGATGCAGCTGGCCGTGATTTTAGGGAAAATACACCCATGCTGGAAGAACCCAATGAAAATGCGAGTAAATTTTATGATTTGCTAAATTCAGCAGATCAAGAATTATGGCCAGGCTGTGATAACATGACTCAGTTATCTTCGAAATTGAATATAAAATCCGAAAGCCATATTTCGGATCAAAGTTTTGATAAAATTCTTGCTTGGTAGAATGAATCATTGCCTCCTGACCATAAAATGCTTAATAATTTGTACAATATGAAGAAACTGATTAGTGGTTTAGGTTTGCCTGTTGAGAAAATTGACTGTTGCCGGTTGGGATATATGTTATTTTGGAGGGATGACGTGAATTTACAAGAGTGCAAATTTTGCAGTCAACCTAGGTACAAATCCAGGAATTGCAGCAATAAGCAGAAATTGGTACCTTGGAAACGTATGTATTTTTTTCCGTTAACTCCTAGGCTTCAAAGACTATATGCATCCGAAGTTACTGCACCTCACATGAGATGGCATGATGAGCACGAAAGCATAGGTGGAATAATGAGCTATCCATCAGATGTTGTTGCATGGAAACATTTCAATAACACCCATCCTAATTTTGCTGCTGAATCTCGGAATATTCGGCTGTGTTTGAGCACTGACGGATTTCAACCTTTTGGTCAATCAGGGCAACAATATTCATCCTGGCCAATCATAATTACTCCTTATAATTTGCCTCCATGGATGTGTATGAATGAGGCATATATGTTCTTGACAGTTATTATTCCAGGACCTAGAAATCCGAAGCACAAATTTGATGTATATTCGCAGCCGTTGATTTATGAATTGCAACAGCTTTGGGATATCGGTGTTGAAACATATGATGCATCACTTAAACAGAATTTTATGATGAAAGCAACATTAATGTGGACGATAAGTGACTTCCCCGCTTATGCTATGTTGTCGGGTTGGGGCACGGCTGGAAAACTAGCTTGTCCTTATGTGGCGATGATTCAGATGCGTTTTATCTTCAACATGGGTGAAAAACTTCTTGGTTGTCACTTCCACCTGATCACCCATTTCAACGGAACACGAATAGGTTTATTAATAATAGAGTTGTACAAGCTAGTCCTCCTATTATCAGAAGTAGTGAGCAAATTTTACAAGACATTTATGAATTGGGTTTACTTACAGTAACAGAACTTGATGTTGATGAAGTTAATGGAAGAATCAAAAAAAACTTTGGTTGGAGGAAAAGAAGCATTTTTTGGGATTTGCCGTATTGGAAGAGTAATTTGTTACGACATAATCTAGATGTGATGCACATTGAAAAAAATATTTTTGATAATGTGTTCAACACCATTATGAATATAAAAGGGAAGACCAAGGACAATGCAAAATCACGGGCAGATTTAAAGTTGTTATGTAGAAGGCCTGAGTTAGATAAAGATTACGTAACCGGAAAATATCCCAAAGCATGCTACACTTTGGACAAAAAACAAAAGGAAGTCTTGTGTAAGTGCGAATGGTTTGATCCAACTTATAACGTTAGAACAAAAATACATACCAGAAACAATTTAGTTAATGTAAACCAGTGTAGAAGATTTAGTAACTTTGAACCTTTTGTATTGGCAATGCAAGTGATGCAAGTATATTATGTCTCTTATCCAAGCTTAAAACGTGACAAATCGAAATGGTTTGCAGCATGCAAAGTAAAACCAAGAGGCATTTTTGAAAGGAAAGCCACCGGACAAAGTGAACGCTCTGAAAATAATGATGCATTTCAAGAGGAACAACCGAAAGTTCATGAAATAAATGAATCTTTGAATTATGATGATAATGAAACGTTGAACTATGCAGACAATGAATTTGTTGAAATTTCCTCTAAGGATGATGAGGAAACTTTGGTTAGCGAGGGATTCGATGACGAGCCTGAATTTGATTCTTCTTCATCGGAAAATGAGGATGATTGGGATTACGATTTACAACTTAGTGATGATAACGAATAATTTGTTTACCTAATTTTATATCATGTAAGAACAATTAATATTGCACTGACTTATTTTTTATTTAATATGTTTATTATAATGTGATTATTTTCTATTATCTGACAATATGCAATTTTTTCATAATGTCAGGTTCAAAAAATGTTTAAGCGAAAGAAGAGTAATATGATTCCTCTACGTCTCAGGGTGCATGATGGAGTTGATAGTATTGGTGATGGAGCATCCCCATCGCCTGGGTTCAATGCTAGCACTCAGGCTGACGCATCACCGACCATCCCTACTATTGCACCATCTACCACTCCTTCTACGGAATCGACTCCTATGGCACACACCGAATCTATGTCAACTCAGGTATCAGGAACAGATGCAGCGGAATAGCCTATGCCTGGCTCAGTTGGAGTTGATGGAAGAATCTATATCACCATTACAGCTGGGGAGTAAGTGATTAATATTTCACTTTGTATTGATTTTAATGATAGTTGTTACTTTTATTAACTTTATTATGATTGTTGTATATTAGTTTGAATCCTTCAGGAAAGTGCTCATGCAACATGATAACCACGTTGAACAAAAGAATAGATTATGATGGCTATGTTTGGAAGAAGGGGTCACAAGAAACAAAGAATTTTTATTTTGAAGAATTCAAGGTAATAAATTATGATAACATTTATTACAGCTCAAATTATAGTTTACACTTACTTACATTTTATTTTTTGTTCATTCTCATAAGAAATAATTTTACTGGGACTCGGAGTTTGACGACATCATGTATTCTGTGTGGGAGAGTCATGCTCGAGCACGTTACAAAGACTTAGTGTGCTTGCTACGCACTGGTGGTGTACGACCTCGTTACATGACCGAAGATATATGGGCACACTGGGAACAGTATTGGACGACGCCCAAGGCCCTTTCCATTTCAGAGCAAAATTCTAATAATAGACGAGGAGGACTTGAGGGAGTCAGTTCATGCTTGCATACTGGAGGATCAATGTCCCATCGAGAACATGCAAATAAATTTGTAAGTATCACAAAATATTACTGTTATTACTGTAATTAATGTTATTACTGTTTAACATTTATCTCATTAACATAGAGGAGGATCGGAATGTTAATTGTGTGAGGAGTTTGCATTGTTATTGGATGTTGGATGCAAGCATAACAATAAATTTGAAGTATTTTTCTGTCTTTGTGTACAGGAGGTATGGTTAAAATATAGGGAAAACTCTGTCGAAATTTTAGTAAAAACTTGTACGAATACTCAATAAATTATAGTTCAACTATAATTCTTTATTTGTTTGTAGGAATACTTGTAAGTATTACAAAATATTACTGTTATTACTGTGATTAATGTTATTACTGTTTAGGATTTATCTCATTAACATAGAGGAGGATGGGAATGTTAATTGTGTGAGGAGTTTGCATTATTGTTGGATGTTGGATGCAAGCATAAAAATAAATTTGAAGTGTTTTTCTGTCTTTGTGGACAGGAGGTATGGTTAAAATATAGGGGAAACTCTGCCAAAATTTTAGTAAAAATTTGTACGAATACTCAATAAATTATAGTTCAACTATAATTCTTTATTTGTTTGTAGGATTAATACTTGTAAGTATTACGAAATATTACTATTATTACTGTAATTAATGTTATTACTGTTTAAGATTTATCTCATTAACATAGAGGAGGATGGGAATGTTAATTGTGTGAGGAATTTGCATTGTTGTTGGATGTTAGATGCAAGCATAATAATAAATTTGAAATGTTTTTCTGTTTTTGTGTACAGGAGGTATGGTTGAAATATAGGGGAACCTCTGCCGAAATTTTATTAAAAACTTGTACGAATACTCAATAAATTATAGTTCACTTTTAATTCTTTTTATGTTTGCAGGAAGCATCGATGGGTAGACCGCCTACCTATGCTGAGGTCTTTTTACACACCCACACCAAAAATCATGATGGTCAAACGTTCGTCAGTTCTCGGTCAAGCCTTTTACATGTATGTCAAAATTATTATAATTTACAAATATTTAATATTAGTTATTATTAATCGTTACTTATCATTAAACACAGGAACAAGTTCAAGAGACAATTCAGCAACGTTCACAAAATTTTGATAATGTTGATGCGAATCAGATTTATTATGAAGTGGCTAGTGGTAGAGACCAGCGAGGACGGGTATTTGGCTTAGGTTCTTTGGCCAGGTCCTGTTACTCACATTCCTCAAGCTCAAGTACAGCTGCATTTAATAGATGGTTTGCCTCTAGGGAAGTACATGAACTTCGGAATACTGTTAGTGAGCTGAGATCTGAATTGCAATAATCACAAGCTCGGTGGTAAGACTCAGAAGCTCGGTGGCGACAATCTCTCGACTTCATAACTGAGCTACGCAATGAGATGGCTAATTTGAAAGGTATGGTCACCTCATCATTGCAGCAGTCTAATCATACTCATCAGCTGCCGCTGTAACACCCCCGATGCCCCCATTGGAAGGACGCCGGAGAGTGCTACCAACGCTCACTCACATACATGCACACATACACTAAGCGAAAGCATACATTCAAACATAAAAACATACGAAAATACAGCGAAAATTAAAACTTTAAGGAATATCATCATCATGTATTTATATAACAACATTCATTATGAGAATAGCCTGATCACAACTGGCAAACAAAATAATTACATCTCCAAATACTACCCTCCGAACTTACATATAAATACATATACAACCAGATACAAAAATACAGAATCCAAAAATACAAGAGCTGAAAACAAAAATATAACAAAACACTTGAAACTTCTACGTGGCCGACCCTGCAAATGCGCGACGCGAGCGGAAACAAAAAACCTACCACCTACACGGGAAAAGAACCTGTGCTAAGCGATAAATGCTTAGTGGGGAGGAACAAAAACCAAAGGACACTATGCAATAAATGACTATAATCTTGCACAATACATATAAATTGCACGCATAAATCGAGTTCACTAAAATGTCAGAAACACAGGGTGCAAAATGCGCAAACACTAAGATATCTAGACAAGCAGTTATAATATAGTAATATCGAAACACTAACCGCAAATCGATACACAAGGTTAAAAAGGAACCATAACACATTACAGAAATTCAACAAGTCATGCAAATATAGGTGCATACACATACAGAAGTACTTACCGAGGCAATCCGTGAGATATCATACATAGCATACCAAAATCATCATAGACATATCATCACATAATCACTAATTACCCAACATGCAGATATGGTACAAAATGCACATACATTAGCTGGAACGGATGCACAAGATCGATTGCATAGCTCTCCCTCATCATGATACTAATACATATATTAGCATACAATAAAATGCAAACACATGCCAACATGCCGAAATCACTACAATAACAGAAACCCAAGGAACACATAACATGACACTACATTCATAACATTCGAGAGTTCATGATCATAATCATATTCGCATACCTCTAGTCATAACCGAACGAATTCACTTTTCTATAAGCATAACATTCACATTCACTACAAAAAAACTGCAATTTAGCGACTACCGAAATATAGTCGCTAATTTGGGACTAAATAAGAATTTAGTCGCGAAATCGTATTTTTTTGATATAAATAGCAATTTAGCGACTAAATATGAAATTAGTCGCTAAAAATTGGCGGTAAGAAAACGCGCCTTTTTTTGCGACCGAAATTTTAGTCGCTAAATAGAAATAAAAACATTGCGACTAAATAGCGATCGAAATTTCAGTCGCTGTATATATATATATATATATATATATATATATTTATTTATTTATTTATATAAAAATCCTTCAAATTTTGGTCTCTCTCACCCTCTCCCTCCCTCGCCCCACCCTCTGTCTCTCTCACCCTCTCACCGCCGCCATGCCACCCACCCAGATCCAATGTTTCCGCCACCGTCTCTCTGCTTTATCTCTCTTCTCCGCGCGCCACTCTCCCCTTTCCTCGCACGCTGTCTCTCTTGGTCGCGCCTCTTGCCGCCGCCGTTTATCGTCGCCGACAAGGAGATCGAAGTTGTCGAACCATCGCGCACTGTGGCCCTCACACTCGATCCGCCTTCTTCCCCTGCGTGTCCCAACCGCTGGACCCTGCAGATCTGCAGATCTCCCACACCGGTAACTCTTTCCAGCCGTCCTTCGCCCCTCGTCGTCCTCCTCCCTCTGCCACCTTTATCCTCGGTAGTCTCTATTTCTCTTTGTATCTGTTAAACTGACATAGATTTAGATTGGATTTGGATGGTTACTAAATATGTGTTTTTGGTTGGAATTTGGGGAATTGAGTCTTGGAATGGCAAAATTGGTTGATGTTTGGTGAATTATGTGATTAAATTGTTTGTAAAATTGTTTGTAAAATTGATTAATTTGTTGTGTAATTAATTGGTTGATGTTTGGTAAATTCTGCATATTTGACTGAATTGAAGCAGAGACTACTACTTTCGCCTCGTGAAGCTTTCTTTGGCGGTACTGTGACGCCCGTTCCCTAATGACAGACTAGCTCAGCTAATCTTTGTTAGAGAAGGTCGCACACATACACAACAAACACATGCTTAACCTGAATAATAAAATTTCATCACATACAATCTTAACTCAAGCATCACATGCCAACTACTTATAGTGCACTCTTCATAGCCACACGCATTGTGTCATGGCCGGAATTGTGCCCTAGTTGTATTTGGTCTAATTGGGGTGAAAGTGTAATTGAAGTGTAGGATTGGACTTAATTGAAGAAAGAGGAATTGTTTAGTGGCTAATGAGTAATTGAGTCACATTAAGCTAATGGTTGTTTAGTTGTTTAATGATGCTTTAATTAGGAATATAATAATGTAAGAAATTGGATAGTGGAGGCAGATTTTGGTGAGTGGTTTCCGTGTGGCTTAGTGAGGGTGTGCCACCTACACCTTTGCATGCAAGAGTGGGTTAAGGGAAGAGAAGGGTTTCATTTGGGTAACCTAGTAATTTCTGTGTTCTTCTCTTTTCTTCTTGCGTGAGAGTGAGTGCTAAGGAAGAGTAAGCATATTGATGTTTAGTTGCTCAGGAATTAAGGGTTAAACCTAAGAGGTAAGTGGTTAAGTGTGCTTATTCTCATCCTCTACTCTTCTTCTTGGTTTTGATTTGGTTTGGAGTGAGGATTGATGGATTGTGTTCAATTCTGGAATTTGTGTTGGTTTTGCTAGCTGAAGCAGTGAAAAGAGATAAGGGAAAAGCTGTAGTTGGAGAACCGAGCGTCCGTCGTAATTAGGAGCTAAGGCATCGAGGTTTGGGAACAAACCCTAATTGTGTGATTATGTGATTAGTGTTGGTTAAATAGAGTTTTGAAATGAATTGCAAGATATGTGAAATTGAAGTTTGAGCATGAATTATGTGATGCTAAATTGTATGATTATAGTAGCAATATGATTGTGATAAAGTGCTTGAGAATGATTATGATTTGTACTATTAATGAATGCCAAACAAGAAGGGAAAATCAGGTATGTGTTATTGATTGTGTGGTTGTTGTATTTGGGTTGATTGCCAAACAAATAAGAAGGAGATTTGAAGTCTAGGCGTAAAAGGAGAATTGGACTGAAAAAGCACAGCCATGCTAGTGATAAACACAGCTGTGTTTTTGGTATTTCTGCATAGGTCACGGTGACAATGAAATTGATTGTGACCGTGACATATGCTGAGTTCAATTCTGCCTAGTGGAATTTGGTATGTCACGGTGACAATGGAATTCATTGTGACCGTGACCTACCCATGAAGGCATTCTATTTTGCAAATGAGAATATGTCACGGTGACAATGGAATTCGTTGTGACCATGACATACCCTCAGGTTGCATTCTGCCGAGAGTTGGGAACACATCACGGTGACAATGAAATTGATTGTGACCGTGACATGCCCCCAGTTTGCATTCTGTTTTGGACTTCAATATGTCACGGTGACAATGAAATTCATTGTGACCGTGACCCACCCTGTTTTTGGCAATATGAACCTAATGTGTTTGGCCATTCAAATGGCAAGGCTTTGAGCTGAAATAAAGGACAACATGAGTAAGTATTGTATGTGTGTTAAGTGATCTACAAATGCATACAAACATGGTGATTTTTGAATATGATCAGTTATGTAAATATTATATGAGAAGATTGAATTTGGAAGCATACTGAATATGCAAGTGAAATGTTAGCCATGTGCTAATGCAAATGTGTAAAGTGAAAAGTGAATTGAATAATTTGTCAATAACTTAAGCCTGCGAGTCAAGTAGTGGATAGTTAGGCATGCCTATAGGGTTCAGTGCTGCAGCCCCATGCGTTAAATGTGTCTGTTTCCATGGGAATCAGAATGCGATTATCCTTGCTGGATTCAGTTAATTGTGGAATGATGAAAAGTACCAGAAGGTACTATTGTGTAAAAGTGATCTCGATGAGATTCTGGGTACCTAGGAGGTACCGATGCGATACCCGTTATCCGCGTCATTGAATTGCAGGCTAACTGATTAATTAAATAATAAATGGAAGTGACTGTGATACAAGAAAGTATGTGGTGTGGATATGTAAGTAAGTGATTGATGCTTTATGATTGAATATAGTAATGGATAAAACTATGTTTGAAATGGTACGTGCTTTAATAATGAATGTTCTGGCATGTCTACTAGCATGTAATGTATGACGTTTCTGATGTGTGCTAATTAATTGCTATATATATAAGTTCCCCACTAAGCGTTATCGCTTAGCATGGATTTACTCTAATCCGTGCAGGTACGGACGAGAGGTGACTGAAGGACGTCCCCCGCATTTTGGTACGGTCAACAATAGGAAGCGTATAGTGTAGGTTGGGGGTTGTTATTTGGAACTTTTGTATGAGTTTTATATGGTTAATATGTATTTTGAATATGTAAAGGCATGTAATAATGTAGTAATCATGGATGTAATCTCCCACATGTATGTGTGTCATATGAATAGCTAAGGCGTGTGAATAATAGTAGTTGGCATGTGATGCATGAATTAAGATAGTGTGTGATGAAATTTTATTATTCAGTTTCCGCATGTGTCCTGTGTGTGTGTGTGCGACCTTCTCTAACTAAGATTAGGTGAGCTAGTCTTTCGTCAGGGAACGGGCATCACAAGTTGTGGTATCAGAGCCTAGGTTGAGTCTTTTCTGGGAATTGGGTAGATAAGATGTGTATAGTTTGTTGACCTAATGCGGAAGTCCTTGTTTAATCTGTGTAGTAAGATGGATTCTGGAAGGCATACCGGTGAGGAATCTGCCGAAAGTGTGAATCCTCGTGAAGCTGAGGTGACAGGGTCTGGGCAGTCTAGATCGGTTGGCTATGGGAATGAGATTCCGTTTGGGCCTATGGAAGCTATGATGAAAATGACACAAGACATGGCAAGAGTAATGGAACGTATGATGGCACCAAGAGCCCCAATAGAATCTTTGAGAAAGCATGGTTTGGAGGAATTTCATGGAACAAGGTTAGATGAGTCAGAAAAAGCAGAGTACTGGATTGAGAAGGTGGAAAGGATTCTTAAGGAGATTCGATGTCCTCCATATCAGTGGGTTGTATGTGTGGAGTCATTACTCCAAGGTCCTGCATATGATTGGTGGAAGCTGGTTCTGCAGAATCCGATGCTTCCTGAACCTTTAAATTGGGAGTTCTTCGAAAGGGAATTCAAGAACAAGTATATTACTAAAGCACATCGAGAGGCAAATTGGAAGAAGTTCTTGAGTTTGAGGCAGAGGACTATGACAGTGGCGGAGTATGAAGCGGAATTCTGTCGCTTAAGCAAATATGCGCCAAAAGGTGTGTTAACTGATGTGTTGCGATGTCAACAGTTTGAGGATGGATTGATTGAGGAAATTAAAGCTTTGCTGATTTCTCTAACAACAGAGCAGAATATAAGTTACTATCGAATTGTTCAAGCAGCTTTGAGAGCTGAAAGGACTCTAGGAGCTCAAAGGGAATGGAGACAAAGGAAGAATGCAAATAGAGGTGGTTCCCAAACGGGGAAAAGACCAAGAGATTCTCATGTGACACCACCTGCTGAGTCAGGGTTCAGTTCTGCAGCGAGAGGTAGAAAGCGAGGCGCTCCTTCAGCATCTGGTTCTGGAAGAGGAACATCTGGTAGTAGAAGTGAGGTTCAGGAGTGTCCTCATTGTGGTAAGTGGCATAGAGGAGAATGCTGGAGAGTGTCGAGAGCTTGTTATAGATGTGGGAGCACTGAGCATTTCATTGCTAATTGCCCGAAAACTTATAAGGTGTTAGGAAGTCAACAAGAGCAGAGTAGGGGTGGTTCAAACTTGCCTTCTACGAATAGAGGAAGAGGAAGAGGACGTGGCAGAGGTAGTCAGTCCAGAGGTGCAGTCGATTCTGAGATTGTGGATAGACCTGATGCGGCGTCAGTGCGGGCTTATGCTATGAAGGCACGAGAGGATCAGGATGCGCCTGAGATGATAGCAGGTACTATTTGTAACACCCCAAAACCACCCCAGTAGTTTGAGCCTGTCCGTGTATATATGTGTGTATTTTTATGTGTGTTTGTGTTAAATTGGATTAGTTAATTTATTTATTTATTGATTTATTTATTGTATAAGTGTGTGTATTAGTGAGAAGAGGAAATTAGATTAGAGTATGTGGGAGTGCATGGAAGTAAATGTGTGAATAGGAGTTAGCTTAGTGTGTATGGGCAAGTATGGGAGTAGGGTGTGTTAAAGGGCATGTGTCTTATGGAGATTTTGACAAGTGGCAAAGGAGATAAGTGAGCATTTATGGGTTAGGTGAGGAGAGAGAGATCAGCCATTTGCCCTTTGATTCCCGTTCTTCTTCCTTCCTCACGCCCTCTTCTTCGTTTCCTTCTTCTTCTTCCTTTGTTCTTCCTTTTCTTTACATAATCTTGCTCCCACTTCCTTAATTGAGTAGTTAGAGTTGATTAACTTGTGGTTTTGGAAGCTTAAAGGTAAGTTGGGGTTTTAGATTTTCTTCTTCTTCCTCTTCTCTAGGTTTAGTTATATGTATTTTGTTTATGGGTTGTTGTAGAATTTATCTTGATTGCTATGGGTTTGTGGTTCAGAAGAGGCTCCTAGACCGGATAAAGGAAAAGGAATCGCTAGCGGAAGCGGAGCTCGCGATTAGGAGCTAAGGAGAGAAGGTTTGGGAATTGTTCATATTTTTGTGTATTTTGTGATTAGAGTATGATAAATGTGTTTATGCTTTGATGGGGATTATAAGTTGAGTAGTTATAACTTAAATTGAAATTAAAGTGATATGTGATGTGGAAGAATGAATTTTGTTGAAGAATTTGCAAGGAATTATGTGAATAGTTGAGAATTGTGTTAAAGTTGCTGTTGTGGGATTTCAGGGAATTGAGCATATTATTGACTTGATTTAATTGAGATTAATGGTGATAAAGTTGGGTTTTTATTTATGATATGAGTTGTGAATGCTTGATTTGCTGAATTTTGAGTTTTGGAATCAATTTTGGAAGTTTGGATGTGAAATTTATGTGAAATCTGCAGAATTTGGGCGTAAGGGTTGAAAAACCCGTGTCTGTCGCGATCGCGACACTGTCGCGAGCGCGACAGAAGGCGGGGGTTTCAATCCTCGCGCCGGCGCGAGAAGTGTCGCGCCGAAGAACTCGAGGTAGCTCTCTGTCGCGAGCGCGACAATTGTCGCGAGCGCGACAGAGTGCTCGAGCTCCGAGCTTGTGTTGGGTCCTCTTCTGTCGCGAGCGCGACAAGCCTCGCGAGCGCGACAGAAGAGCCATCCCTACGTCCTCTCGCGACCACGAGACCTCTCGCGATCGCGAGACGAGGCGGGGAAGTGTAGATTGGCTTCTGTCGCGAGCGCGACAGACGGGACCTCCAAACTTGATTTCTTTTCCTTTTTGCGTAATGACTTAATGTCTGTTGCATGCAGTTTTCATTAAAGCTTTGACTATCTATTTACATGAATTATATGTATGAAAATGTGATAATATTTTGCATAACCTGCTAATGTCGGATAAGTGGATAGTTAGGCATGCCTAATAGAGTTATGTGCCGCTGCAGCTATGTGTACGATTTGGACCCTGATCAGGTCCCCCGATTGGATCCTCGCGATCCTTCTGTCGAATCTTTTTAAGATTCTATGTGTAACCACTTGGAATAAAATAAAAAGAAAGTTTGATACCTTTGGGTATCTATGTGTTTATTATATAGAACCGATACTCTCAAGTATCTATGTGTACTCGTTATCCACTCATTATGATTAAGCAGGTGTTATTGAGTGCCTTTGTGCAAGAATTCTGAATGAGAATGCAATTAAGTGAATTGGATATGTATGATGATATATCTATGTATATATATAATTGTATTGTTTTCATGTGTTTTCTGTTACCGTCACTGTGAGTGGCGGTCATGCATTGTGTGTTTCCCCACTAAGCGATTTCGCTTAGCACGGGTGTTTATCCGTGCAGGTGTGGAAGGTTTTGGTACGCGTGTTCTGGGTGTGTCGCATCGGGAAGGCCAACGCAGCTAGAGTTCAGAAGTGTTATAGTTTAGGCTTTCCTTATTTTGTAATAGTATAATGTTTTGTTAGCCCTTTTGAACTTTGTATGTTGGGCTTTTGTAAATTGGTTCTTTTTGTAATCTGATGTAATATGTAAAGAACTATTTCTGTATATTAATAAAAGTATTCCTATTGTTCTGTATCCCTCTTCGTTCTTTTAAAGTTTTTAATTACGCTGGATATATTATTCTGTATGTGATGTTTGTATGTTTGTACTAGTGGGGTGTGACACTCCTATCTATCTTGGGTTCTTCTACCTCTAATCACGAGTAGAAGTATCCATGTTATAGGTTGGGGTGTGACATTAGGTGGTATCAGAGCAATTTGTTCTAGGTGTTACTGGGTTTCAGTGTGTTAGTCTGTCTGTTGGGGTTGTGTTGGCCTGATGCGCACTGCGTTTATGTTTTGTAGTTATGGAGTCCGCTCGTGGATCACTCGAGGGGTCAGCAGAAAGTGCAAATCCCCAAGAGCAGGATCCCTCAGTTTCTGGTCCGGCTCAACCTCCTAGGGGACGACCTGAGGTACCTTTGGGACCAATGGAAGCGATGCTTCAGAGTATGACAAGAGTACTTGAAAGAGTGACAGCACCAAGTGCACCTATAGAAAGGTTGAGAAAGCATGGTGCAGAGGATTTCTTTGGTACCGGTATAGATGAATCTTCTAAAGCAGAAATGTGGTTAGAGAAGACATCCAGAGTACTTAGGGAAATAAGATGTCCACCGGAGCAAGAAGTGGAGTGTGCCTTGTCTTTGTTACAAGGTTCAGCTTATAATTGGTGGAAATTGGTGACTAGTCAACCGTAAATTCCTGAACCGATAACATGGGAGTTTTTTGAGGACGAGTTTCAGAACCGGTATGTGACCAAAGCATATAAGGATGCCAAGTGGGCGCAGTTTTTAACTCTTAAGCAAAGAACAATGTCTGTAGCTGAGTATGAGGATGAGTTTACCAAGTTGAGCAAATATGCACCGCCAAGAGTTCTCACAGAAGAGTTTCGATGTCAGCATTTTGAAGCAGGCTTGAATGAATCTTTAAAAGTGATGTTAATATCATTGATGTCGGCTCCGAATGTGAGGTATTATCAGTTAGTGCAGGCAGCCTTGAGGGCGGAGCGTTCTGAGAATATTTTGAGAGAGAAAGCTCAAAGACGAAAATCTGCAAGAGGTGGTTCTTCTTCAGGCAAGAGAACAAGGGAGTTACAAGGAAACTTTGCTGATGAGTCAGTAGCTAGTCCGGCCCCTAGAGGGAGAAGGCAGGGTTCGTCCAGGGGAGCGGGCTCAGGTAGAGGAGATGGCCCTCCCCGATGTTCATATTGTAATAAACCACATTGGGGTGAGTGTCGGTGGTTAACAGGAGGCTGTTTTAGATGTGGTTCCACTGATCATATACTCGCGAATTGTCCGAGTCGATATGGAGATCCTTCGGGACAACAGGAAGGGAGTCGAGCTGGATCTAATGTACCCCAAGGAAGTCGTAATAGGGGTAGAGGAAGGGGTCGAGGTGGAAGATCTCGAGATAGAGAAGCCTCGGAAACAGTGGATCGTCCTGTGCCATCATCTGGTAGAGCTTATGCTATGAAAGCCCGAGAGGAACAGAATGCTCCTGAAGTGATTGCCGGTAAGTTTTCTTTGCTTGATTCTGAAGTTTATGTTTTGATTGACCCGGGGTCTACCCATTCCTATGTGTGTTCTGGTAAGTTATGGGATAGTTTGGGTAGTGAGGAGAAAATGGAATATGAGATTTGTGTATCCAGTCCGTTGGGTCAGAGTGTTATGGTTAATCGTGTATGTCGAAAGTGTCCTTTAAAGATACAGGGTATTGAGTTTGTAGTAGATCTGATTTGTTTGCCATTCCATGAGTTTGATATTATTCTGGGAATGGATTGGCTAGATAAGCATCGAGCAGTAGTAGACTGTCATAGGAAAGTAATGGTTTTGAGAGATAAAGATCATTTGCCAGTAATTGTGAAAGGTATTGGAAGCAGTTCTTTGCATAATGTGGTATCAGCTATGAAAGCCAGAAGATTCATCAGGAAAGGATGTGAAGCTTTTCTGGCTGTGGTTTTGGATTCGCGGAGAGGTCAAGTTAAGATTCAAGATATTCCGATTGTAAGAGATTTTGTAGATGTTTTTTCGGAAGAGTTACCGGGGTTACCTCCCGAGAGAGAGGTTGAATTGTCAGTAGAGATTCTGCCGGGTACAGCTCCGATTTCAAAGGCTCCTTATAGAATGGCTCCAATGGAATTGAAGGAATTGAAGAGTCAGTTACAGGAATTGTTGGATAAAGGATTCATCCGGCCTAGTGTGTCACCGTGGGGTGCTCCAGTTTTGTTTGTCAAGAAAAAGGATGGAACCCTTCGGATGTGCATTGATTACCGACAGCTTAATAAAGTGACTATCAAGAATAAGTATCCATTGCCGAGAATTGAGGATCTTTTTGATCAGTTGAGAGGAACAGGGGTATTCTCTAAGATAGATTTGAGATCAGGCTATTATCAGTTGGGGGTTAAAGAAGCGGATGTGGCAAAGACGGCTTTTCGGACGCGTTATGGTCACTATGAATTTTTAGTGATGCCTTTCGGTTTGACCAACGCGCCTGCAGCCTTTATGGATCTGATGAACCGAGTTTTCCGACCGTATCTGGATAAGTTTGTTGTGGTATTCATTGACGATATTTTGGTGTATTCCAGAAATCGACAAGAACATGAGGAACATCTGAGGTTGGTGTTGCAAATGTTGAGAGATCATCAACTGTATGCGAAACTCAGTAAGTGCGAGTTTTGGTTGAAAGAAGTGGCCTTTCTTGGACATGTGGTGTCAGCGGAAGGTGTACGTGTTGATCCTAGCAAAGTTGAAGCAATTGTTAAGTGGATGCCTCCGAAGAATGTACCTGAGGTGAGAAGTTTTCTGGGTTTAGCAGGGTATTACCGACGGTTTGTTCAGGGGTTTTCAGTGTTAGCATCTCCTTTGACCAAACTACTTCGAAAGGATGTTAAGTTTGTATGGACTGAAAAGTGCCAAGCCAGTTTTGATCGTTTAAAAGAGTTGTTGGTTAAAGCTCCTGTGCTTACACAGCCAGTTTCGGGTAAGGAATATACTATGTATAGTGATGCTTCGGGTATTGGCTTAGGGTGTGTTCTGATGCAAGGGAATAAAGTAATAGCTTATGCATCGAGACAGTTGAAGCCTCATGAGCGGAACTATCCGACTCACGATCTGGAGTTGGCAGCGGTAGTGTTTGCGCTTAAGATTTGGCGACACTACTTGTATGGATAGACGTGCAGAATTTTCACCAATCACAAGAGTCTCAAGTATTTGTTAACACAGAAGGAGTTGAATTTGAGGCAGCGGAGATGGTTAGAGTTATTTAAGGATTATGATTGTATCATTGATTACCATCCGGGTAAAGCTAATGTGGTGGCGGATGCTCTTAGTAGGAAGTCTTTGTCTGCTTTGCTGGCTAGCCGAGGTAGATGGAGGTTTGATTCTGAAGGTGCTCTGATTGCTCAACTTAAAGTTAAGCCAAGTTTGAGATCTGAAATTGCAAGGGCACAATTAGATGATCATGTACTTCAGCGTGTTTGTCAAGCAGTGAAAGAGGGCAAGCGGACAGAATATCTGATAGACAGTGAAGGAGTGCTTAGGCATGGGAATCGGTTATGTGTGCCTGATGTTGGTGAGTTAAGAAAGAAATTGTTACAAGAAGCTCACTCTTCAGTCTTCACTATGCATCCTGGTGGAGATAAGATGTATCAAGATTTGAAGCAATACTATTGGTGGCCAGGAATGAAAAGAGAGATAACAGAATTTGTTTCAAGGTGTCTTACCTGTCAGCAAGTGAAAACCGAGCATCAAGTGCCATCGGGATTGCTTCATCCCTTACCCATTCCTCAATGGAAATGGGATGACATCACGATGGATTTTGTATCTGGTTTGCCTATGACTCAGCGTAAACATGATTCGGTATGGGTTATAGTAGATCGATTGTCAAAGTCTGCACATTTTCTACCTGTACGAGTGGATTACTCGATGGACAAGTTGGCGGAATTGTATGTGGATGAGATAGTCCGGTTGCATGGGATTCCGTCATCCATTGTATCAGATCGCGATCCTCGCTTTACATCTAAGTTTTGGAAAGAACTTCAAGCAGCTTTGGGAACACGGTTGAATTTCAGCACTGCTTTCCATCCGCAGACTGATGGGCAATCAGAAAGGGTTATTCAGATTCTAGAAGATATGCTTCGAGGTTGTGCTTTGGAGTTCTCAGGAAGCTGGGATCGGTATGTGTCTCTGATGGAATTCGCATATAACAACAGCTACCAAGTGAGTATCGGTATGGCTCCTTATGAAGTGTTGTATGGACGGAAGTGTAGAACGCCAGTATGTTGGACTGAGTTGTCAGAAAAGGCTATGATAGGTCCGAATATAGTGAGGGATACCGAAGAGAAAGTAAGGGTTGTGCAACAGAACTTGAAAGCAGCAAAAGATCGACAGCGTTCTTATGCTAATCTAAAGCGTCGGGACATTCAGTATGAAGTAGGTGATAAAGTATTCTTGAAGGTGTCACCGTGGCGTAAGGTTCTCCGTTTCGGAAAGAAAGGCAAGCTAAGTCCACGTTTTATTGGCCCATATGAAATTCTGAGGAAAGTAGGTCCAGTAGCGTATCAACTAGCTTTGCCTTTGGAGTTAGCGAGATTACATGACGTTTTTCATGTATCTATGCTCAGGAGATATCGGTCAGATCCTTCACATGTGTTACCAGTGCAAGATATCCGGATTCAGTCAGACTTTTCTTTTGATGAAGAACCGAAAAGGATTTTGGATCGGGAAGTCAGACAGCTTCGGAATAAGCAAATACCGTTAGTCAAAGTTTTGTGGCAGCATCACGGTATTGAGGAAGCTACATGGGAACCAGAAGAAGCTATGAGATTGCAATACCCTCAGTTGTTTGGATCAGGTAAGAATTTCGAGGACGAAATTCTGTTAAGTGGGGGAGTATTGTAACACCCCAAAACCACCCCAGTAGTTTGAGCCTGTCCGTGTATATATGTGTGTATTTTTATGTGTGTTTGTGTTAAATTGGATTAGTTAATTTATTTATTTATTGATTTATTTATTGTATAAGTGTGTGTATTAGTGAGAAGAGGAAATTAGATTAGAGTATGTGGGAGTGCATGGAAGTAAATGTGTGAATAGGAGTTAGCTTAGTGTGTATGGGCAAGTATGGGAGTAGGGTGTGTTAAAGGGCATGTGTCTTATGGAGATTTTGACAAGTGGCAAAGGAGATAAGTGAGCATTTATGGGTTAGGTGAGGAGAGAGAGATCAGCCATTTGCCCTTTGATTCCCGTTCTTCTTCCTTCCTCACGCCCTCTTCTTCGTTTCCTTCTTCTTCTTCCTTTGTTCTTCCTTTTCTTTACATAATCTTGCTCCCACTTCCTTAATTGAGTAGTTAGAGTTGATTAACTTGTGGTTTTGGAAGCTTAAAGGTAAGTTGGGGTTTTAGATTTTCTTCTTCTTCCTCTTCTCTAGGTTTAGTTATATGTATTTTGTTTATGGGTTGTTGTAGAATTTATCTTGATTGCTATGGGTTTGTGGTTCAGAAGAGGCTCCTAGACCGGATAAAGGAAAAGGAATCGCTAGCGGAAGCGGAGCTCGCGATTAGGAGCTAAGGAGAGAAGGTTTGGGAATTGTTCATATTTTTGTGTATTTTGTGATTAGAGTATGATAAATGTGTTTATGCTTTGATGGGGATTATAAGTTGAGTAGTTATAACTTAAATTGAAATTAAAGTGATATGTGATGTGGAAGAATGAATTTTGTTGAAGAATTTGCAAGGAATTATGTGAATAGTTGAGAATTGTGTTAAAGTTGCTGTTGTGGGATTTCAGGGAATTGAGCATATTATTGACTTGATTTAATTGAGATTAATGGTGATAAAGTTGGGTTTTTATTTATGATATGAGTTGTGAATGCTTGATTTGCTGAATTTTGAGTTTTGGAATCAATTTTGGAAGTTTGGATGTGAAATTTATGTGAAATCTGCAGAATTTGGGCGTAAGGGTTGAAAAACCCGTGTCTGTCGCGATCGCGACACTGTCGCGAGCGCGACAGAAGGCGGGGGTTTCAATCCTCGCGCCGGCGCGAGAAGTGTCGCGCCGAAGAACTCGAGGTAGCTCTCTGTTGCGAGCGCGACAATTGTCGCGAGCGCGACAGAGTGCTCGAGCTCCGAGCTTGTGTTGGGTCCTCTTCTGTCGCGAGCGCGACAAGCCTCGCGAGCACGACAGAAGAGCCATCCCTACATCCTCTCGCGACCACGAGACCTCTCGCGATCGCGAGACGAGGCGGGGAAGTGTAGATTGGCTTCTGTCGCGAGCGCGACAGACGGGACCTCCAAACTTGATTTCTTTTCCTTTTTGCGTAATGACTTAATGTCTGTTGCATGCAGTTTTCATTAAAGCTTTGACTATCTATTTACATGAATTATATGTATGAAAATGTGATAATATTTTGCATAACCTGCTAATGTCGGATAAGTGGATAGTTAGGCATGCCTAATAGAGTTATGTGCCGCTGCAGCTATGTGTACGATTTGGACCCTGATCAGGTCCCCCGATTGGATCCTCGCGATCCTTCTGTCGAATCTTTTTAAGATTCTATGTGTAACCACTTGGAATAAAATAAAAAGAAAGTTTGATACCTTTGGGTATCTATGTGTTTATTATATAGAACCGATACTCTCAAGTATCTATGTGTACTCGTTATCCACTCATTATGATTAAGCAGGTGTTATTGAGTGCCTTTGTGCAAGAATTCTGAATGAGAATGCAATTAAGTGAATTGGATATGTATGATGATATATCTATGTATATATATAATTGTATTGTTTTCATGTGTTTTCTGTTACCGTCACTGTGAGTGGCGGTCATGCATTGTGTGTTTCCCCACTAAGCGATTTCGCTTAGCACGGGTGTTTATCCGTGCAGGTGTGGAAGGTTTTGGTACGCGTGTTCTGGGTGTGTCGCATCGGGAAGGCCAACGCAGCTAGAGTTCAGAAGTGTTATAGTTTAGGCTTTCCTTATTTTGTAATAGTATAATGTTTTGTTAGCCCTTTTGAACTTTGTATGTTGGGCTTTTGTAAATTGGTTCTTTTTGTAATCTGATGTAATATGTAAAGAACTATTTCTGTATATTAATAAAAGTATTCCTATTGTTCTGTATCCCTCTTCGTTCTTTTAAAGTTTTTAATTACGCTGGATATATTATTCTGTATGTGATGTTTGTATGTTTGTACTAGTGGGGTGTGACACTCCTATCTATCTTGGGTTCTTCTACCTCTAATCACGAGTAGAAGTATCCATGTTATAGGTTGGGGTGTGACACTATTTTACTTTGTGGTGTGGAAATGTTTGCACTTATTGATCCTGGTTCAACTCACTCATATGTATGTGATAAAAAATATATGAAAAGATGCCTAAAGTGGAATGTTTAAAATATGATATTTGTGTGTCTAGCCCTTTGGGAGGTAGTGTTAATGTGAACAGAGTATATAGAAACTGTGCATTAGAAGTTCAAGGTATAATGTTTCCAGCGGATTTGATTGAGCTACCGTTCGATGAGTTTGATTTGATTCTGGGTATGGATTAGTTAATTAAGTATGATGCGGATGTTAAGTGTAAGAAGAAAATGGTTATACTCTCTGATGGTAAGGGAAACAGAGCGACAGTGAGAGGAGTGTGCACTAATCCTCTTGTGAATGTGATATCTGCTATGCAAGCCTGTCGGTGTATGAGAAAAGGATGTGAAGCTTATTTGGCCCTGGTATTAGATAGTAAGAGAGAACAGGTAAAGATGCAAGAGATACCAATAGTCAGAGAGTTTCCTGACGTGTTTCCTGAAGAATTGAGCGGTGTACCACCAATAAGAGAAGTTGAGTTATCAATTGACGTGGTACCAGGAACTGTACCGGTATCGAAGGCACCGTATAGAATGGCTCCAACTGAGTTGAAGGAATTGAAGGAGCAGTTGCAAGAATTACTGAACAGGGGTTTTATTAGACCTAGTGTTTCCCCTTGGGGAGCACCAGTGTTGTTTGTTAAAAAGAAAGATGGTACAATGAGAATGTGTATCGATTATCGACAGTTGAATAAAGTGACAGTAAAGAATCGATATCCTTTACCACGGATTGAAGACTTGTTTGATCAGTTAAGGGGAGCCGGTGTATTCTCAAAGATTGACTTGCGTTCAGGGTATTATCAGTTGCAAGTGAAGAAGGAAGATGTACCTAAGACTGCGTTTAGAACTCGTTATGGGCATTATGAATTTCTAGTAATGCCATTCGGGTTAACCAATGCGCCGGCTGCATTCATGGATTTAATGAATCAGGTGTTCAGACCGTACTTGGATCAGTTTGTGGTTGTGTTCATAGACGATATTTTGGTACATTCAAGAGATGAAAAGGAACATGAACAACATTTGAGAGTTGTACTTCGGACTTTGCAAGAACATCAGCTGTATGCCAAACTCAGTAAGTGTGAGTTCTGGCTCAAAGAGGTATCATTTCTGGGTCATGTGATCTCATCTGAAGGAGTTAAAGTGGATCCAACTAAGATAGAAGCAATTGTGAATTGGAAACCGCCTAAGAATGTGTTAGAGATTCGCAGTTTCTTAGGGTTGGCTGGATACTACAGAAGGTTTGTGAAAGGATTTTCAGTAATAGCTTCACCGTTGACAAGATTGTTACGTAAAGGAGTGAAATATGAGTGGTCTGAAAGATGTCAAGCAAGTTTCGATCGGTTGAGGAAGATGTTAGTAGAAGCACCGATTCTTACACAACCTATGACTGGTAAAGAGTATGTGTTGTATACCGATGCTTCAGGTGTCGGATTGGGTTGTGTGTTGATGCAAGAGGGGAAGGTGATAGCGTATGCGTCAAGGCAATTGAAACCGCATGAGCAGAATTATCCGACTCATGATTTGGAATTGGCTGCAGTAGTGTTTGCTTTAAAGATTTGGCGACATTACTTGTATGGTGAGAAGTGTAGAATTTACACGGATCACAAGAGTTTGAAATATCTGCTTACACAGAAGGAACTGAATCTGAGACAGCGAAGGTGGCTCGAGTTGTTTAAAGATTATGATTGTATTGTGGATTATCATCCGGGAAAAGCTAATGTAGTGGCCGATGCTTTGAGTAGGAAGTCAATTTCAGCATTACAGTTAAAGCGGATTGAGTGGAGGTTTTCTGCAGATGGAGCTTTATTAGCACAGTTGAAAGCAAGACCGGTTCTGAAAGATGAGTTAATAGTTGCTCAGAGAAGTGATGGGAAATTGCAACAAGTTCTGCAGTCAGTTGGTGATATGGATAAGACTGACTATTCAGTGAATGAAGATGGAATACTGATGTATAAGAATAGAATGTGTGTAGCCAATGATAAAGAATTAAGGAAGAGATTGATGCACGAGGCTCATAATACAGTTTTCACTATGCATCCAGGTGGAAACAAGATGTATCAAGATATGAAACAGTTGTATTGGTGGCCAGGGATGAAGAAGGATGTAGTGGAATATGTGTCTAAGTGTCTTGTCTGTCAACAAGTTAAAGCGGAGCATCAAGTGCCCCAGGGAATGTTGCATCCACTCCCTATTCCCCAATGGAAGTGGGATAATATTACGATGGATTTTGTATCGGGTTTGCCTCTGACTTCAAGACAACAAGATGCAGTATGGGTTATCGTAGACAGGTTTTCGAAATCAGCTCACTTTATACCTGTTCGGATGGATTATTCTATGGAGAAGTTGGCTGAATTGTATGTAAGAGAAATTGTTCGATTGCATGGGATACCTTTGTCTATTGTTTCTGATAGGGATCCCAGATTCACTTCTAAATTTTGGAGGAGCTTACAGGCAGCGTTGGGTACGAAATTGAATTTTAGTACTGCTTTCCATCCACAGACTGATGGACAGTCGGAAAGAATTATCCAGGTTTTGGAAGATTTGATGCGAGCGTGTGTTTTGGATTTCTCTAAGAGTTGGGATAGGTATCTTCCACTTATGGAATTTGCTTATAACAACAGTTATCAGACCAGTATTGGTATGGCACCGTATGAAGTTTTGTATGGGAGGAAATGTCGTTCACCGATTTGCTTGATAGAATTGAATGAAAGCAGAGTCATAGGGCCAGATTTGGTTCGTGATACAGAAGAGAAAGCTAAAATCATACAGCAAAGATTGAAGGCAGCAAGTGACAGACAGAAGTCGTATGCTGATTTGAAGAGAAGAGATATTGAGTTCAGTGTAGGTGATAAAGTGTTTCTGAAAGTGTCTCCTTGGAGGAAGGTACTGCGATTTGGTAAGAAAGGGAAACTGAGTCCAAGGTTTATTGGGCCATATGAAGTACTTGAAAGAGTAGGTTTTATAGCTTATTGGTTGGCTTTGCCTCCGACTTTGGCTAAGCTACATGATGTGTTCCATGTGTCTATGTTAAGAAGATATAGGTCAGATGATTCCCATGTGCTATCTCTACCAGAAGTGGAAGTGCAGTCAGATTTCACTTATGATGAAAAGCCAATAGTGATCTTAGCAAAAGAAGTAAGACAACTTCGGAACAAGCAGATACCACTTGTAAAAGTGCTCTGGCAGCACCATGGTGTTGAAGAAGCAACTTGGGAACCAGAAGCGGCTATGCGTGAGCAGCATCAACAACTGTTCCATTCAGGTATGAATTTCGAGGACGAAATTCTTTAAGGAGGGGAGAGTTGTCATGGCCGGAATTGTGCCCTAGTTGTATTTGGTCTAATTGGGGTGAAAGTGTAATTGAAGTGTAGGATTGGACTTAATTGAAGAAAGAGGAATTGTTTAGTGGCTAATGAGTAATTGAGTCACATTAAGCTAATGGTTGTTTAGTTGTTTAATGATGCTTTAATTAGGAATATAATAATGTAAGAAATTGGATAGTGGAGGCAAATTTTGGTGAGTGGTTTCCGTGTGGCTTAGTGAGGGTGTGCCACCTACACCTTTGCATGCAAGAGTGGGTTAAGGGAAGAGAAGGGTTTCATTTGGGTAACCTAGTAATTTCTGTGTTCTTCTCTTTTCTTCTTGCGTGAGAGTGAGTGCTAAGGAAGAGTAAGCATATTGATGTTTAGTTGCTCAGGAATTAAGGGTTAAACCTAAGAGGTAAGTGGTTAAGTGTGCTTATTCTCATCCTCTACTCTTCTTCTTGGTTTTGATTTGGTTTGGAGTGAGGATTGATGGATTGTGTTCAATTCTGGAATTTGTGTTGGTTTTGCTAGCTGAAGCAGTGAAAAGAGATAAGGGAAAAGCTGTAGTTAGAGAACCGAGCGTCCGTCGTAATTAGGAGCTAAGGCATCGAGGTTTGGGAACAAACCCTAATTGTGTGATTATGTGATTAGTGTTGGTTAAATAGAGTTTTGAAATGAATTGCAAGATATGTGAAATTGAAGTTTGAGCATGAATTATGTGATGCTAAATTGTATGATTATAGTAGCAATATGATTGTGATAAAGTGCTTGAGAATGATTATGATTTGTACTATTAATGAATGCCAAATAAGAAGGGAAAATCAGGTATGTGTTATTGATTGTGTGGTTGTTGTATTTGGGTTGATTGCCAAACAAATAAGAAGGAGATTTGAAGTCTAGGCATAAAAGGAGAATTGGACTGAAAAAGCACAGCCATGCTAGTGATAAACACAGCTGTGTTTTTGGTATTTCTGCATAGGTCACGGTGACAATGAAATTGATTGTGACCGTGACATATGCTGAGTTCAATTCTGCCTAGTGGAATTTGGTATGCCACGGTGACAATGGAATTCATTGTGACCGTTACCTACCCATGAAGGCATTCTGTTTTGCAAATGAGAATATGTCACGGTGACAATGGAATTCGTTGTGACCGTGACATACCCTCAGGTTGCATTCTGCCGAGAGTTGGGAACACATCACGGTGACAATGAAATTGATTGTGACCGTGACATGCCCCCAGTTTGCATTCTGTTTTGGACTTCAATATGTCACGGTGACAATGAAATTCATTGTGACCGTGACCCACCCTGTTTTTGGCAATATGAACCTAATGTGTTTGGCCATTCAAATGGCAAGGCTTTGAGCTGAAATAAAGGACAACATGAGTAAGTATTGTATGTGTGTTAAGTGATCTACAAATGCATACAAACATGGTGATTTCTGAATATGATCAGTTATGTAAATATTATATGAGAAGATTGAATTTGGAAGCATACTGAATATGCAAGTGAAATGTTAGCCATGTGCTAATGCAAATGTGTAAAGTGAAAAGTGAATTGAATAATTTGTCAATAACTTAAGCCTGCGAGTCAAGTAGTGGATAGTTAGGCATGCCTATAGGGTTCAGTGCTGCAGCCCCATGCGTTAAATGTGTCTGTTTCCATGGGAATCAGAATGCGATTATCCTTGCTGGATTCAGTTAATTGTGGAATGATGAAAAGTACCAGAAGGTACTATTGTGTAAAAGTGATCTCGATGAGATTCTGGGTACCTAGGAGGTACCGATACGATACCCGTTATCCGCGTCATTGAATTGCAGGCTAACTGATTAATTAAATAATAAATGGAAGTGACTGTGATACAAGAAAGTATGTGGTGTGGATATGTAAGTAAGTGATTGATGCTTTATGATTGAATATAGTAATGGATAAAACTATGTTTGAAATGGTACGTGCTTTAATAATGAATGTTCTGGCATGTCTACTAGCATGTAATGTATGACGTTTCTGATGTGTGCTAATTAATTGCTATATATATAAGTTCCCCACTAAGCGTTATCGCTTAGCATGGATTTACTCTAATCCGTGCAGGTACGGACGAGAGGTGACTGAAGGACGTCCCCCGCATTTTGGTACGGTCAACAATAGGAAGCGTATAGTGTAGGTTGGGGGTTGTTATTTGGAACTTTTGTATAAGTTTTATATGGTTAATATGTATTTTGAATATTTAAAGGCATGTAATCATGTAGTAATCATGGATGTAATCTCCCACATGTATGTGTGTCATATGAATAGCTAAGGCGTGTGAATAATAGTAGTTGGCATGTGATGCATGAATTAAGATAGTGTGTGATGAAATTTTATTATTCAGTTTCCGCATGTGTCCTGTGTGTGTGTGTGCGACCTTCTCTAACTAAGATTAGCTGAGCTAGTCTGTCGTCAGGGAACGGGCTTCACACATTGCACACACTTATTTATACTCTTAGGCCAACATTCATAGTTATCAGATCATTACATGCCTTTACATATCCGATACACATTCTAATTATACAAAAGTTATACAAAAAGGATCCCAAAATATCAACCCAAAAACTACACTTTCTACTTCCTACTGTTGACCGTACAAAATGCGGGGGAGTTCTCCGATCACCTCTCGTCCGTACCTACACGGATTAGAGTAAATCCTTGCTAAGCGATAACGCTTAGTGGGGAACTCATATATAACAAATAATTTATCACACATTAGAAACATCATACATTACATACTAGAAGTCATGCCAGAACAATTATTATCATAGCGTGTACCATTTCAAGCATAGTAATGTTCGTTACTATATTCAGTCAAAGCATCAACCACTTATTCACATATCCACATCACATGCTTTATTATATTACAGTCACTTCCATTTAATATTTGATTAGTCAGTTAGCCTGCAATTCAATGACACGGATAACGGGTATCGCATTGGTACCACTCAGGTACTAGAATCTCATCGAGATTACACTTACGTATGGGTACCCTTAGGTACCAAAATATCATTCCACTTATAATAAAATCCAGCAAGGATTATTCACATTATTTTCGCATTGTGATTCCCATGGAATCAGACACATTAAACGCATGGGGCTGCAGCACTTGACCCTATAGGCATGCCTAACTATCCACTACTTGACTCGCAGGCTTAAGTTGTTAAACAAATTATTCAGTTCACATTGATCACTTTTCACATCACATACGTAGATAGCCCATACCACATTCACTTTACACATTCGCATTAGCACATAGCTAAGCATTACACTTGCATACCCATTATGCTTCCAATTCATTTTTCATAGTTAATATTCACATAATTGATTGCATTCAAGAACCATCACATAGTATGCAAATGTACATCACCTAATACACACATAACACTTACTCATAATGTTCTTCATTCCAGCTTAAAGCCTTACCGTTAGAAAGTCCAAACACATTAGGGTTATATTGCCAAAATAGGGTAGGTCACGGTCACAATGAATTTCATTGTCACCGTGACATGTTGAAGTTCAAAACAGAATGCAAACTGGGGGCAGGTCACGGTCACAATCAATTTCATTGTCACCGTGACATGTTCCCAACTCTTGGCAGAATGCAACTTGAGGGTATGTCACGGTCACAATGAAGTTCATTGTCACCGTGACATATCCATACTTTGCAAAACAGAATGCTCCCTTAGGTGCCGCACGGTCACAATGGATTTCATTGTCACCGTGACATACCAAAATCCAATCGGCAGAATTGAACTCAGGCATACCTCACGGTCACAATCAATTCCATTGTCACCGTGACCTATGCAAAAGCACTATAACACAGCTATGTTTTATCACTAGCACAGCTGTGCTTTCCAATCCAATTCTCCTTCCACACCAAGACTTCAAATCTCACTCTCACTTTTGGCAATCAACCCAAATTCATCAACCACTCACTCAATTAGCACATACCTGTTTTTCCCTTCTTGTTTTGGCACTCTTCTTTGGCACAATTTATAATCAATCCCAATTCACACATAGCATACATGCTCTCAAGCAATTCATTCACTAAACACATTACCGCATACACATACAGCTCATATCAAAGTCCCTATTGGACCAATACAAATCATACAATTTACACATTTAGGGTTTGTTCCCAAACCTCGTCGCCTTAGCTCCTAATTACGACGAACGCTCGGCTCTCCAACCACAGCTTTCCCTTTATCCTTCTTCACTTCTTCGGCTATCAATACAACACAAATGCTCAAACTCAAGCTCAATCCAGCAATATCCCATCTAAACCAATTCAACTAAGAAGAAAGAGAAGAAGATGAGAATAAGCACACATAACCACTTACCTTTAGGTCTTAACACTTAATTCTTGCTCCAATTAGCTATATGCATAAATTCACTTAAACCACTCTCATCCTCACTCACGGAAGCAAGAAGAAAGACAAAGTCAAATGCAGAAAAATGAAGAATGAGGCCAACACACACTCACCTCTCACTTCTCTAGGCAAATGCATGCAAAGAAGGAGGTGGCTTACTCTCATGATGCCACACGGATTCCACTCTCAATTCTGCCTCCACTATCCATTTAATCAAGTTATTTTATTCTCTAATCCACACTTACTTAACTTAGTTAATCCACTTCTTACTAATCATGCACAATTCCCTTTTCAACCTCTTAAATTCCTTTAGCCTTTCAATTAAGTCCAATCCTACACACTCAATTACACTTAGACCCCAAATTAAACTAATTGCAACTAGGGTACAAGTCCGGCCATGACAGGTACTCGTTACAATGTACCTTTGATAAACTCCTTTGTGCTTTATGCTGGGATGCAGGTAATTTTGGGTTAATTTTTGTCACATGTAATTATAGTTACTTCTCGTTATCCCAGCTACTGCCTGCGAAGGTTATTATTATATTGGGACTTTTGCCCAGTTATCTTTAATAATGGGTGTCTTGCTATACAAGGATGCTAAATTTCTTGATGCTGCAATATTTGATATTTAATTTTGGGTTATGAAGAAGAAGATTGTTGGTAGAGTTAAGCTTTAAGCTTTTAATTGCATAATGTTCAAAGCAATGTTCTTAAGATTGGTTTCTTTGCTTCTGCCTATTATTATTTGAAGAATATTTTAATTTTTACAAAAGTGATAATAGCTAGAGCAGAAACCAAATTGCAGATATTCTGAGTTTTTTAATAATAATAGTAACTTTATAAAATGTCGGTAATCAAACTGATTTTTGGAACAAAATTCGTTTACTTTAACTCAAACATATATGTGCAATGCTACATGCTCCTTTACTTAGACCTTCCTGCAGATAATTTCCATTTTTGTAGCTCAATCGGTTCCTTTTAAGGATGAGCAGAAAGTAATTTGTGTACCTCCAGTGCTGGGTTTGAAAATCATGATATAAATGTTGGAGCTTTGATAATTGTATAATGTGTTAGCATTCAATTGATTATGTAAGTCCCTCTTCTTTAAATGATTATTTTTGGTGTGTGGCATTGCTCAGCTAATTGTTCATCTAATATAAATTATTTTGGTGTGTGGCTTTGATCATACTTATTTTCTTTCTTATTATTATTATTCTTGAATTAACTAGCATACCCTATACAAAGAATTAAAACTGTTCAAGTGGTGGTTAAGTGAGAGGTGTGCCCTATTGTTCTGTTCAATGATGTTGGAGTTCTGCGGCATTGACGGTATCTATTTTTCTTTGAATGACTATCAGTTTTTTGTTGCATGTAATCATGATATCATCACATTAGGAAGCCAGCGTATGGCATCTAATATCATCTTTGTCAATTAATTATACCTTTTCTTTCGATATTACGTCATGTATTTATGTCATCTATTTTCTCTTAACATTAGAATTGTGTCTGTATCAATTGGAATTTTTGGAGCTGTAATGTTGGCATTATGTGGATATGGACATTTTCTGAAAAGGTCATCGTGCATACAATAGTTAACATTATATAATTGCCTTATTTTCAACTACAGAAGATGATTTATTAGTGGTCAAGCACATTGGTCAGAGCTTCAGATTTTCCAACATGGAGGTACAGTATTTTTTGATTTTGTAGTTACTTGATATTTAACGATAGAAACTTGATATTTGTTGTTTAAATTGTTAAGGTATTTCTTTTGGCTTGTGATTAGTATGAGAATTAGTGATGTACCTGGGGTTAAGAAGCTTTTGTTGATGTACATTACTGTGATTAATATCATAGAGAGAGAGAGAGATAGTAGTAGAAAGGAAAGCAAGAGACGGAATGTGTGAAATTGTTTTCATATTTGATTCATTTGAAAATTTAAACATTTCATTGAGCTGTGTTATACAAATAATGCTATTTCTTCAGGTTTTCAATTGAGTAAAATATGAGGTCTAAAACTTTGTATTTAAGCAAAACATGTCTAAATTTGGAGGAAAGTCTAAATTTATTTTTTATTCTCTTAATTTGTATGTTTCAATTTAAATGGAAAATAATTCTATGATAGTTAAATTTGGATACATGATACACGAATTGGTAGCTCATGCCTTGTAATTTATGAATTACAATCAATCTTTTTTATTTCAATTTTTAATTCATTAATTTTGGTATATATTAATTTGAAAATTTTATTGGTAACTTGTAGGTAACGGAACTGGATGAAATGCTGCTAAATATAATAAGAGCATGTACTTTTAATTTAAGTATTGTATATGTTGAGCATTTTCTATAGATGCTACTTACCGCAAGTATACGGTGTACCGAAATAATACTTAAAAATGTCGATCGTTCGAGGAACGTGATTTACACACTATTACTACTCAATTTTAATTTTGTTTACAATTATCAAATAGAAAGGTGATTTTAAACTAATCTAACATGTAAACCAATTAAGCCTAATTATTGATAGTCAAAAGAAGATAAAATAAATCATAAAGAATTAAAGATAATGAACTTGATTCCATCATTTTGATTAACATCTTTCATCTTTTTATGAAAGCCAAGTTAGAATAAATTTTTAACTCACTCTCTCGACATGAATTAAAATGCCTAAAACATACAATTAAAGTTCTAACTCACAATTTTCATTAATGAATTAGAGGTTTCTAATTACATATTTTAAGAATAAACACTAACCTATAGCAATTATCTCAATATACCGATCTCTCAAATATATCTTAATAATGAAATTCTATTAGATTTCAGATAAAGCAAACTTTCGAATTACTTTAACTTATAAAGATCATGCAAAAGATACTAATAGAAAATCTGCATTGAAAGACTATGAAAGTAGATAAAATAGAAAGAATAATAACATGCAAATTCATCGAAATGATATTCATAGAAATAATGGAGAAGAAATAAAAATAAGAGAATAAGATAGAAGCCTTTCAACCCTTTTCTCAATCTCTTGAAACAAGTTTTCTTCTCCTTGATCTTCTTCTTCAAATCATAAGAACTAAGTAGAAGTTTTACTAAGAAAAATCTGTCTTTCACAATAAAGAAAATTCTTTAACTAAAATTTCATATCCCTAAATGACACTTAAATTACATATTTATACGTGTTATTTCAAGGTTTGTGTCCCTTGGAGGTGTCTCTTGAGGATGGTTGCAATTGTAGGTGAAAAGATGTGACTTTTCAAGAAAAACTGCTCCAACGGTCACTTCTGTCGTGATCGTGAGAATATCGCGCTCGCGACAGAATGCGGATTTGGCTTTTCCCTCTTTCTTTTCTCCCTTCGCTTTTCTTCTTCTCTCTGGCCACTCAGAGTCACAACCTCCAATCATGTGTCGTGACTTCGCGTGTGAGTCGTGACTGGTGCTCACATCTCGCCTTCTCTTCCCTTTCTCTTTTCTTTCCTTTCTTTCCTGGCCTCTCTGTGTCGTCACGAGTCGTGTTGGTCTTTCACGACTCGTGACCCTACTTCCTCAGCCCCTCTTATTTTCTTTTCCTCCTTCCTCTGCGTTCTTCTTCTCCAGTCACGACTCGTGATCTAGCATCACTAGTCGTGACCCTTCTCAGCTCTCGTGATCCTATCCACATTTATGCTTCTTCTCTTCATTTTTCACCTAAAAACAGCAGTAAACACAAAAACACACAGACTAATACAAATAAACATAAACTAACACATATAACATCAAATACACACACAATTACATGATTAATTCCATAAACTCATACAAAACATACACTAAATTATACCTTAATTAAGATCCTATCAAATTCCCCCACACTTAACCCTTGCTTGTCCCCAAGCAAGAGAAAAGAAATCAGAAAATTTAACAGTTAGTAAAAATCATTATATAGCACTGTCCATTCAGCATATATACTAAAATTGCAAAGATCAACTATCTCAAACACTCACATATATCAGTAAATCAAAGTTCTAAGTATGTATTGGAAATTCAACAAGTCATCTAACTTTACTACTTCCAACATAAAGAATATAAAGTCTTAAAAACTAAACATGAATCAAAGAGAGAAAATTGATCATAAAAGTTAAAAAATCTAAGATTGCTAGCCACCTTTTAGGACAATTGTTGAGCTCACTCACCCTTAATCCAATCTCATGGCATTTTTAGACTTTTCTTTTTTTTCTTTTTCATCATTTTTTTTCACATGGATATGCTTTTTTTTTTATTTCATCCCATGTATAGCAAGAAAAAGTAATATGGGTGCGTTTTACGCTCCATCCCATATTTTTGCAATTTTGGATGTACATCTTGCTATTTATTTTTGAATTTGGTGGGTGCATTTTATGATCCATCCCACTTATGATTTTTCTTTTTATTTTCCAAGTCCTCATCCATTATTGAAAGGAAATAAGGTAAGTATTATGGCTATAGTTTCCATAGTCAACTAGAAACTTAAAATTTTAAACAAAATGAGCAAATTCTAACTTTACAAACATGGTTAGTAAAAATACTAAATAAACCATAATGTTAAAAGAAGTAAAAGAAAATAACTTGAAAAACTTAAAACACATACCAAAAATTTTGAAAAACTACTGATAAAAATGAGCATAAAAAATAATTGACTTAACAACCTATATAATATACCAAAAGAAGAATACTTTATAATAAAGCTTACTAAGAACCTAATTGAAAAACTAAGACACACAAATAATCATGCAATTAACATACAAAATACATACAAAAACTATAAAACATAAGTAATCACAAACAACACAACACACTCACTCCCCCACACTTAGAACCAACATTGTCCTCAATGTGAAGAAATGACACAAAACAAACAATTAAAAGAAAAAAAAAAATTAAAACAAAGAAAAGAAACACTCCCCTATCATGGTGAAGGTGGAGGTGAAGGCACCACGAATCCAGCTTGTGTGATGAAATTATCAAACTTGTACTCCAACCGCCTTTACCTTCGTGCTATAGAAGAAAGTCGATCTTGCATATGAGATAACATCATTGGTATGTTATGGCTAGATGAGCCAACATCAGGGCCAGCAACCACATCTGCTGGAACATCAGGCAGAATTTCATCTTCACTTGCCCCCTCATCACCACCCTCTTCTTCTTGTGCCTCGACTTGTGGCGCAGAGGATCTAGCAATTTCCCTCCAACAAGACCTCGAATGTGATGGTATTTCCTGAAAATTAGCACTAACCACCTCTCCACGTACAAAAAGATGTTTAGTAAAATACGTACAAGGGCGATCTCTACGATAACAACGAAAATCAACATCTAAATTTCTTGCAATAACAGTAATAATATGCCCATGTGTGATAGGAGATTCATGTCTACTAACACAATTCAACAACTGACTTACAACCCAATAGGACAAACACACATCCTTCCTTTTATGTACACACCACATCAAAAAGAGTTCATGTAAAGAAACGCGATTAAATTCAGACCTATTGAAAATCAAAGAAGCAAAAATTTTATGCAAAATCCAATATTTCAAATCTTTAATAAACATAGATTTATCATCTCTAGCTTTATATGGTGTTTGCAAATCAATTAAGAAAGACCAAAATACATTAGGTTTAAAAGATTTAGGTGGGTCAAACAAACTAGTTTGGGAAAATCCAAACATACGATTCATCATAAAATAAGTAAGAGTGTGTGCTTTACCATCCAAATGAAAATCAATCCAATATTCATTATCCTCATTCTTTTTCAAAGTTGTATAAAATTCAAGCATTAAATCAGGATAAATATCTTCATGCATATTGGCAAATCTAAGGAAACCACAATTAGCCAACATCTCATTCACAGTATTTAACATGCCCACCTGCTCTAACAAATCTGATGGGAAATACTTACATTGCGAAAATTTTCTGTCACCAAGAGTAAGAAATCGACTACCTTCATCCACAGAAAATATGGGAAATCCAGCACCAAAGGAAGCAGAAATGTCACCCTCTTCAGCCTCCTGCCTTGCTTGTTCAATTCTTAAAACGGATGGATTTTTGGTTCTTACCATATTTGTGTTGTGTAAACAGAGATTGAAAAATATTGAGAAGTAAATCCTAATACAATGAAAGAAATTTACAAATCCAAACGCACGGAAAGAAAAACCAAATAGAGAGAAGAAAAAGAAATGTAAACAGAGAATAAACTGCAAACGAAGTGTGGTTTTGTTATGCAGGAAAAATGCAGAAAGAAACAAAATCTAACTAATCAAAGAAGTTTATGAAAAAGATGTAAGTGGATTAAATTTAGAATACAAGATGAACAAGAATCACGCAAACCCTAAGAAAAAGAGAACAACGAAGGATATGTGTGAAGGAAGAAGAAAAGTCTAAGAATTATGAAGATTAAGAGTCGAATGCTGGATTCCGACTCGTGACCTAGCATGCTAAGAGTTTACAAATGAGAGGGAAAAGTTAAGTGAAATAGAAGAGAAAGAAGGAATACGAAAAGTCCCAATGTTTTAGGGTTTTGAATTTAAAATTTCCCTCTTTGATTTCAGATTGTGTGATTTAAGGGGATTAAAGTTAATCTAAGTTAAATTAATAAAAAATAAAATAGTAATATAAGGAAAAAGAAAATTTAATGCAAATAAATTGAAAGTGACGAAATAAAGAAAATAAAACAAAAACTTACCTGAATCGTCAAGCACGCGTCACGAGTCATGAGGCATCGTCACGACTCGTGATGTACCTCACTCACCTAGGCGACCTCTCCTGTCCACCCCGTCACGAGTCGAGCATGGAGTCACGACACGTGAAGATGTACATCTACCTACCTGAAATGTGCATCATAGCCTTCTGTCATGATCGCGACAGAATACAACGCCTACAAAAATCGCTTTTTTTATGTAATTATAATAAATAAAATAACACCTATTCTTACTAGGTTGACCTGTAGGACAAAAATTAACTATATTAGTAATAGTAAAAAGTAATTAACAAATCAATATAAAATAACTTAAAATAACAAAAAACACATACAGAAAGAAAATTTAATTAAGCAACCTTGACAAGAGAACAAAAATATTATGGTTTCATGTGGCCCCTAGGATTTTCTTCCGTATTACTTAGAAGAGATACTAGACTCCTAGAAGGTAAAGAACTAGCAAGTTGGCCTAATTGAATCTCAAGATTATGAATAGAGGCTGCATGATTTTTAGTGATTTGGTCAATTTTTGCCTCAAGTTTCTTTTGATTTTCATCTTGAGAATTCATCTTATAATTAATTTCCTCAATAAACTTATCAATCTTCCCTTCAAAAGCACCAAACCTATCTTGTGGTTGTTGGTATCCTACTCCCCTATTTTGGTTATTATTATTATTATTTCCCCATGATAAATTAGGATGACTCCTCCAACCAGGGTTATAGGTGATAGAATAAGGATTACCATGCCCTTGGCCTTGAATAATATTAACTTGTTCTTCCTTATTAACCATGCCTAAATTGCAATTATCACTCTTATGCCCTTGTTGACCACAAACATTGCATGCATTTGATGAATTACCACCCATACTTAAGCTATTAACTCTATGATTCCATGCTTCAATTTGGGCTTGTAATGCAACCACTGAATCTATTGAATGTAGCCCCCTAGCATTAGAATTATTATACTCCCTTACTCTTTCAGGAGGCCACAAACAGTTGTTCATTGCTATCTCTTCTAATAGCTCAAATGCTGCTTCAGTTGTTTTTCTCATTAAAGAGCCACCAGCTGCAGCATCTATTGTAACGCCCCCCACCGTCGCCCCCGTTGGAAGGGCGCCGGCAGTTGCGCTACACGGAACGAAGCATACATTCACACATCATAAGCATACAGGAATACGAGGGAATTAAAAACTTTTGAGGGCACAAGCTGATCATGCAATACATCGCACACACCCACAAGCACTAAGCGAAAGCATACTATCAAGCATACATGCATTCATTCAGCGGAAGCATTCAATAGGTAGAAAAGATACAAAAACTAATTCAAACATCAATATTTAAAAAAACTTACATAGCCCAAAAATTACATCAAGAACTTTATATCTATACATATACAAAACATTACTGAATTACAAAATCAAAAATTACATAAGCTGATAACAAAATACAGAACTTCTAACTCCTACGTGGCCGACCCTGCAGATGCACGACTCGAACCAAACCAAACCTGCCACCTGCACGGGAAAAGAGCTTGTGCTAAGCGATAACGCTTAGTGGGGAAAACACACAGCAATAAGGACGACCATTCACAATGGTTGTCAAGGCATAACACATTCACAAATGGCATAAGCAGATATTCAACATTCGGAAACACATGCTTGTACAAAAATACCATGCATTCATAAGATTATATCCATAAAAACGTACACATTACTTGAGTATTCAACTTAATGTCAAAGTCATGCCGTTACCACATTCCTATAATCATATTAGTCAAACTAATACGATCGGAAGGTTATACAACATACAAGTATTAACATACAAAAGTACTTACACTCTCACATGTATGAACTTACCGAGGTATCAAGTATCAATGCCTTACCGTGCGCAGTCACAAGAGATATTGCACATGCAAAATATCACATCAGGGTACCCATGCATTAACTGACAACTCATTCGCATACTGCATCATTACTATAATAATAACTATCATGCTAAGAACACTGGCTACTTAAACATACATTTGTCATGCCATAACACACACATTAACCGAACCCAAGGGAAAGACGTCAAACACTCCATGTCCACTGGACAAAAGTACAACTCTATCACATAACATAACATATCATGCCATACACGCAGAAACGTGACAACATGCTGAGGATACTACAATAGTTAAGACCAACGGAACATATAGTCAAATATTACATTTAGAGCATAGACTAATTAGAAATCCTATTCTTGTACACTTTAACTTGCCTCATCAATAACCATTACTGTACATACACTTACCAAGGCCGATCCACATGCATTGTACCCCAAATAACACATATGTGATCTTTCAATCGCCCGGATCACCTTATTACGCACACTTACATATACTTCCATAATGGTAAGCAGTACAAAACCCCATTCATATACACATAATTAACCATATTGATTCGAACTCAACTTACATTCGTATACAGAGTATTTCATATGCTTATAACCTAACTAGTCAGATTCACATTCTTATATGCATAACATAATAAAATATGTTCATGGCATTAGAGCAGTTATGATCACAGTCATACATGTCTTAATTCCTGCACTAAGATCCAAAACTGATAGCATACAAATTTATTCACGATATAATTTACATATACAGATACACAGATAAATATGTCCAGATCACATGTTAAGTCATACCCAACCCATTCAGATATTCAAAACACATTCGGATACAAATTCAATCCATAAGTCCAAAATTATACTCATACGAATATCACATTCTCTTGTTCATATTGGACGAAACAAACAGAATACCTGCTGACTGAAAATAGCGGATAACGAGTATACGAACAGTACCTTACGGGTACAAATCGGCCAAAGGGTACCTTACGGGTATGAATCGAAAAATAACATCATTTTCCACATTCGAAAACATTTTAACGAAAGGGGATCTTAAACAAGATCCATTCACACAAAAGGGTTCGCGAGGAACCAAACAGGGACCTGATCAGGGTCCAAACGTTCAAAGGGCTGCAGCTAACAAAACTCTATTAGGCGTGCCTAACTATCCACTAGACTGACTCTCGCGGGTCATGCATAAAATAGATCATATTTCGAATAACTTCATAAATATATATATATATATATATATATATATATATATATATATATATATATATATATATATATATATATATATATATATATCATCATGCATAACCCAGAGTATGTTAGACTTATAAATAAATTCATAATATCCATAATTCAATTATAACAAATAAAGAATCCACACACTTTGATTAATCGGTACATGCAAATGTCATCCATCTCACTAATTTACAGTTCATATTAAAAGACAATATGTGCAAAAATCCATAATTTAACATCTTAAAAACGTGTTAAAGAAATAAAGTTTTATTGCAAAAACAGGGTAGGTCACGGTCACAACCAAATTGGTTGTCACCGTGACATACCAAAGCTCTCGGCAGAATGCTGATAAGGGGTACCTCACGGTCACAACCAAAATGGTTGTCACCGTGATGTACCAAGAAAATCAATAGAACCCAAAAGCTGGACATCTCAGGGTCACAACCAAAATGGTTGTCACCGTGACATGTCCCTAACCCAAAACAGAATTGAAGTTCTGGGTACCTCACGGTCACAACCAAAATGGTTGTCACCGTGACGTACCAAAGAAGCCAAACAGAAGCAAAAGTTTGGGTACCTCACGGTCGCAACCAAAATGGTTGACAATGTGACGTACCCAAAACCCATAACATAAGCAATAATCTGGACACCTCATGGTCACAACCAAAATGGTTATCACCGTGACCCATGCCCAGATTCCACACTGTCGAGCCAAAACTCTAGATTCAAGCAAAAAATCCCAAAATTCTTAATTCAAGATACATGTCCTCACTCCAAACGCAATATTAAGCCAAATCAAACATCTATAATTCATGCCATAAACAAAATCAACTCATAAATTCAAAGAATAACATCAATTTATAAAATCAATTCATCACTACTCATCATCATTACACTCAAGAACACAATCAAGTTTCTCAAACACATTTGGACTTTCTTAACACATCCAAAACAAAACCATGACATATGAACCACTAAACACATCATATTCACCATGATTTCTAGAAATCAAATATAAACATACAAATACATACAAACTTGATCCTAGAGAAGGAAGGCAAAGACATTCCCAAACCTTTTTCGAAGCACAACCCACAAACTCTTCAAGCTTTAATCTTCAATCTACCTTGCCCTTGAGCTTCTTCTTGCCAACTTGAACTTGCACAAACAAAGACCCAGAAGATTACTCATCCAAACCCTAAATAACTCAAACAAAAACCAAAAAGAAAGGAGGAAGGAACCCAAAATGCAGGAACCCTAAACCCAAACACATACCTCCTTAATCTTGCTCCAAAACTCAGTTAAAATCACCTCTAAGCAAAGCACAAACCCCAGCCAAAAGAGAAGGAGAGGAAAAACAAAGAATGGAGAAGAGAAGAAGAAGAAGAGGAGGCGTGAGAGGGAGGGGAGAACAGGAACCAAAATTCTGTGTTCCCTCTCTCTCTCTCTTTTCTTCTTTTCTTCATTCAATGCCCACCAACCTTGCCACATGGCAAGTTCTCATTGGACCAAAATCCACCTTTTGACTTCAAACACCAAGGCACCATACACTTACCTCACTCGATAACTCTTAACTAGATATTTTCTAACCTTGGCACCACACAAACAAACCACTAGATGATTGCCACAACCAAAACACCCTACAACCATACACCACATGCACACCCAATAATTCCCACACTTAACTTATTTAATAAATTTCTTAGCAATTAAATCCTTATTATCCAGATTCCTCATGCACACATTACTGAAATACCCATCGCTTATCCGACTTAGCTGGCCAAGTCCGACTAGGCCCGGTTTGGGGTGTGATAACTCTTCCCTCCTAAAAGAATTTCGTCCTCAAAATTCACTTCCACCGGAAGGATTCTCAATAGTACATTCCAAGACACCATCGGACTCAAACACTTCACGTATAAGCCACCTGACTTTCGCCGATAGCCACACAAATCCTTTTAATACTTCAAAGATGTCCGTCATATATGCCATTCCTCTTTGCCAACAATACCTTGACAACTTCAACCTTCTTACATTCACTTTCACGAGATCCCAAAATACTCCTTCTATTCACTCAAACCAAACACAGATCACTTCCATTAACAGTTGCTAGGCTCGCCATTTCTACTCTTAACCTTAGTACCTAATACTCCATGTACACTTTGCTAGCTTTCTCACAGCCAAACACATATGCAAATGACTTTCATGTATGGTCAAAGGGACGATGATGTAATGAAAACGCGATGACTCATGTATGCAGAGTGATGCAATTGATGCTATAATGATGCACTTTGTCCCATCCCGATGATTCAATATGTCTTCATTCAAAAACTTTTTCTGGAGATAGCTGACAGGCATACAGAGTATTACCAAGACCTTACAGAATCCCACTACTCTTCCACCTCAAGGATCCCCAGAACAACCTTACTCAAACATATCAAAGAAACTTACCAGAAGGCGATGCAGACTCCGTTACTTCACGGCGATGCGCAACACAACTCGAGGGCACACGGGCGGCTCGAAGCAATTCCTCCATATCTTTCCTAGCTTGCTGAGCTAGATTCTCCCTCATCTTAGGACAATCAGCAATCTGATGCTCCATACTGCCACATCTAAAGCAAGCACCCGTGAATTTCCTACACTGACCCCAATGTCGCTTCTGGCAGTGCGGACATATTGGCGGTACCCACTTCTTCTTACACTTTCCCTCAAGTTGCGTCTAACAATGTTGACACATCGGAGGTTCTTGAATTCTTTTTCCCGTTGACACTTCTCTACTTGACACCTTTCTCTTTTGAGGCACCCTCCGAACAGAATTCTGAGAAATCCGAGGAGCAGTCAACCTATCCAATATTCGAATCAACCCTTGCACTAACGTCCTATCATAGGAAGCAGGATCGGGATTTACAACCAAAGGAAGCTCGAAAACACTTCAATCAGCACTAGCTGGGTTCACACTTTTCGTTGTCTCGCCCACATTCCCACTAGGATCGGACTCCATCTAAACACGACACGAGACATGACACATCTGCATTAGGCCACGACACAAACTGACTCGCATACAAGACACGACACATATCCGACTAGCATGCAAAGACTTGACACTTAGCAAACAAGACAACCAGAACCGCGCTCTGATACCACTAACTGTAACGCTCCCCACCGTCGCCCCCGTTGGAAGGGCGCCGGTGGCTGCGCTACACGGAACGAAGCATACATTCACACATCATAAGCATACAGGAATACGAGGGAATTAAAAACTTTTGAGGGCACAAGCTGATCATGCAATACATCGCACACACCCACAAGCACTAAGCGAAAGCATACTATCAAGCATACATGCATTCATTCAGCGGAAGCATTCAATAGGTAGAAAAGATACAAAAACTAATTCAAACGTCAATATTTAAAAACACTTACATAGCCCAAAAATTACATCAAGATCTTTATATCTATACATATACAAAACATTACTGAATTACAAAATCTAAAATTACATAAGCTGATAACAAAATACAGAACTTCTAACTCCTACGTGGCCGACCCTACAGATGCGCGACTCGAACCAAACCAAACCTGCCACCTGCACGGGAAAAGAGCCCGTGCTAAGCGATAACGCTTAGTGGGGAAAACACACAGCAATAAGGACGACCATTCACAATGGTCGTCAAGGCATAACACATTCACAAATGGCATAAGCAGATATTCAACATTCGGAAACACATGCTTGTACAAAAATACCATGCATTCATAAGATTATATCCATAAAAACGTACACATTACTTGAGTATTCAACTTAATGTCAAAGTCATGCCGTTACCACATTCCTATAATCATATTAGTCAAACTAATACGATCGGAAGGTTATACAACATACAAGTATTAACATGCAAAAGTACTTACACTCTCACACGCATGAACTTACCGAGGTATCAAGTATCAATGTCTTACCGTGCGCAGTCACAAGAGATATTGCACATGCAAAATATCACATCAGGGTACCCATGCATTAACTGACAACTCATTTGCATACTACATCATTACCATAATAATAACTATCATGCTAAGAACACTGGCTGCTTAAACATACATTTGTCAAGCCATAACACACACATTAACTGAACCCAAGGGAAAGACGTCAAACACTCCATGTCCACTGGACAAAAGTACAACTCTATCACATAACATAACATATCATGCCATACACGCAGAAACGTGATAACATGCTGAGGATAATACAATAGTTAAGACCAACGGAACATATAGTCAAATATGATATTTAGAGCATAGACTAATTCAAAATCATATTCTTATAGACTTTAACTTGCCTCATCAATAACCATTACCGTACATACACTTACCAAGGCCGATCCACAAGCATTGTACCCCAAATAACACGTATGTGATCATTCAATCGCCCAGATCACCTTATTATGCACACTTACACATACTTCCATAATGGTAAGCAGTACAAAACCCCATTCATATACACATAATTAACCATATTGATTCGAACTCAGCTTACATTCGTATACAGAGTATTTCATATGCTTATAACCTAACTAGTCAGATTCACATTCTTATATGCATAACATAATAAAATATGTTCATGGCATTAGAGCAGTTATGATCACAGTCATACATGTCTTAATTCCTGCACTAAGATCCAAAACTGATAGCATACAAATTTATTCACGATATAATTTACATATACAGATACACAGATAAATATGTCCAGATCACATGTTAAGTCATACCCAACCCATTCAGATATTCAAAACACATTCGGATACAAATTCGATCCATAAGTCCAAAATTATACTCATACGAATATCACATTCTCTTGTTCATATTGGACAAAACAAACAGAATACCTGTTGACTAAAAATAGCGGATAATGAGTATACGAACAGTACCTTATGGGTACAAATAGGCCAAAGGGTACCTTACGGGTACGAATCGAAAAACAACATCATTTTCCACATTCGAAAACATTTTAACGAAAGGGGATCTTAAACAAGATCCATTCACACAAAAGGGTTCGCGAGGAACCAAACAGAGACCTGATCAGGGTCCAAACGTTCAAAGGGCTGCAGCTAACAAAACTCTATTAGGCGTGCCTAACTATCCACTAGACTGACTCTCGCAGGTCATGCATAAAACAGATCATATTTCGAATAACTTCATAAATATATATATATATATATATATCATCATGCATAACCCAGAGTATGTTAGACTTATAAATAAATTCATAATATCCATAATTCAATTATAACAAATAAAGAATCCACACACTTTGATTAATCAGTACATGCAAATGTCATCCATCTCACTAATTTACAGTTCATATTAAAAGACAATATGTGCAAAAATCCATAATTTAACATCTTAAAAACGTGTTAAACAAATAAAGTTTTATTACAAAAACAGGGTAGGCACGGTCACAACCAAATTGGTTGTCACCGTGACATACCAAAGCTCTCGGTAGAATGCTGATAAGGGGTACCTCACGGTCACAACCAAAATGGTTGTCACCGTGACGTACCAAGAAAATCAATAGAACCCAAAAGCTGGACATCTCACGGTCACAACCAAAATGGTTGTCACCATGACATGTCCCTAACCCAAAACAGAATTGAAGTTCTGGGTACCTCACGGTCACAACCAAAATGGTTGTCACCGTGACGTACCAAAGAAGCCAAATAGAAGCAAAAGTTTGGGTACCTCACGGTCACAACCAAAATGGTTGTCAATGTGACGTACCCAAAACCCAGAATAGAAGCAATAATCTGGACACCTCACGGTCACAACCAAAATGGTTATCACCGTGACCCATGCCCAGATTCCACACTGTCGAGCCAAAACTCCAGATTCAAGCCAAAAATCCCAAAATTCTCACTTCAAGATACATGTCCTCAATCCAAACGCAATATTGAGCCAAATCAAACATCAATAATTCATGCCATAAACAAAATCAACTCATAAATTCAAAGAATAATATCAATTTATAAAATCAATTCATCACTACTCATTATCATTACACTCAAGAACACAATCAAGTTTCTCAAACACATTTGGACTTTCTTAATACATCCAAAATAAAACCATGACATATGAACCACTAAACACATCATAATCACCATGATTTCCAGAAATCAAATATAAACATACAAATACACATAAACTTGATCCTAGAGAAGGAAGGCAAAGACATTCCCAAACCTTTTTCGAAGCACAACCCACAAACTCTTCAAGCTTTAATCTTCAATCTACCTTGCCCTTGAGCTTCTTCTTGCCAACTTGAACTTGCACAAACAAAGACCCAGAAGATTACTCATCCAAACCCCAAATAACTCAAACAAAAACCAAAAAGAAAGGAGGCAGGAACCCTAAACCCAAACACATACCTCCTTAATCTTGCTCCAAAACTCAGTTAAAATCACCTCTAAGCAAAGCACAAACCCCAGCCAAAAGAGAAGGAGAGGAAAAACAAAGAATGGAGAAGAGAAGAAGAAGAGGAGGCGTGAGAGGGAGGGGAGAACGGGAACCAAAATTTTGTGTTCCCTCTCTCTCTCTCTTTTTTCTTCTTTTCTTCATTCAATGCCCACCAACCTTGCCACATGGCAAGTTCTCATTAGACCAAAATCCACCTTTTGACTTCAAACACCAAGGTACCATACACTTACCTCACTTGATAACTCTTAACTAGATATTTTCTAACCTTGGCACCACACACACAAACCACTAGATAATTGCCACAACCAAAACACCTTACAACCATACACCACATGCACACCCAATAATTCCCACACTTAACTTATTTAATAAATTTCTTAGCAATTAAATCCTTATTATCCAAATTCCTCATGCACACATTACTAAAATACCCATCGCTTATCCGACTTAGCTGGCCAAGTCCGACTAGGCCCGGTTTGGGGTGTGACATCTATAGTCCCTCTTGTGGTAGGATTAACTCCATTATAGAAGGTTTGCATCAAAAGCTCCCTTGGAAGGTTATGGTGTGGACACATCCTTTGTAATTCTTTGAACCTTTCCCAAGCCTTATACAAAGATTCATTGTCATTTTGAACAAATGTAGTGATATCCTTTATGATTTTGGCTGTTTTAGCCAAGGGAAAATATTTGGATAAAAATGCTTGGGCTAATTGATCCCAAGTAGTGATTGATCCCCTTGCTAGCGAATTCAACTAAGCTTTGGCCTTATCTTTCAAAGTGAAAGGGAAAAGCCTAAGTTTGATTGCATCAGCCGAGACACCATTAATCTTAAAGGTATCACATATTTCAAGAAAATTTGCCAAATGAGCATTAGGATCCTCATTTGCCAAACCATAAAATTGAATGCTATTTTGAATCATTTGTAACAATGAAGGCTAAATCTCAAATTGATTTGCATTTACCGTTGTCCTTACCACTCCTTGTTGAGCACCACTCAAAGCAGGTGTGGCAAAGTCCATAAGTCTTGGTGTATTTTCTTCAGCCATGATAATTGGTCTTTTTTCCTTGTTCTTTTTCTTATTGGACTTCCGGTTACTTGACAAAAACCTTTCAATTTCAGGATTTAAGGGTTCAAGCTCTTCTAAAGAACTCCTTATACTAGGCATGAACTTTCAAATCCTGTAAAACCAAAAACAAAACACAGAGTTACACTAAACAAACAAATTAAAACAAAAGAAAATATTGTAATCCAAAATCATAAATCAAGTTTCATAATGGTAAATCAACCGTTCCCCGGCAACAGCGCCAAAAACTTATTGAGCATTTTCTATAGATGCTACTTATCGCAAGTATACGGTGTACCGAAATAGTACTTAAGAATGTCGATCCCACGAGAAACGTGATTTACACACTATTACTACTCAATTTTAATTTTGTTTACAATTATCAAATAGAAAGGTGATTTTAAACTAATCTAACATGTAAACCAATTAAGCCTAATTATTGATAGTCAAAAGAAGATAAAATAAATCATGAAGAATTAAAGATAATGAACTTGATTCCATCATTTTAATTAACATCTTTCATCTTTTTATGCAAGCCAAGTTAGAATAAATTTTTAACTCACTCTCTCGACATGAATTAAAATGCCTAAAACATACAATTAAAGTTCTAACTCACAATTTTCATTAATGAATTAGAGGTTTCTAATTACATATTTTAAGAATAAACACTAACCTATAGCAATTATCTCAATATACCGATCTCTCAAATATATCTTAATAATGAAATTCTATTAGATTTCAGATAAAGCAAACTTTCGAATTACTTTAACTTATAAAGATCATGCAAAAGATACTAATAGAAAATCTGCATTGAAAGACTATGAAAGTAGATGAAATAGAAAGAATAATAACATGCAAATTCATTGAAATGATATTCATAGAAATAATGGAGAAGAAATAAAAATAAGAGAATAAGATAGAAGCCTTTCAACCCTTTTCTCAATCTCTTGAAACAAGTCTTCTTCTCCTTGATCTTCTTCTTCAAATCATAAGAACTAAGTAGAAGTTTTACTAAGAAAAATCTGTCTTTTACAATAAAGAAAATTCTTTAACTAAAATTTCATATCCCTAAATGACACTTAAATTACATATTTATATGTGTTATTTCAAGGTTTGTGTCTCTTGGAGGTGTCTCTTGAGGATGGTTGCAATTGTAGGTGAAAAGATGTGACTTTTCAAGAAAAACTGCTCCAACGGTCACTTCTGTCGCGATCGCGAGAATATCGCGCTCGCAACAGAACGCGGATTTGGCTTTTCCCTCTTTCTTTTCTCCCTTCGCTTTTCTTCTTCTCTCTGGCTACTCACGAGTCGCAACCTCCAATCACGTGTCGTGACTTCGCGTGTGAGTCGTGACTGGTGCTCACGTCTCGCCTTCTCTTCCCTTTCTCTTTTCTTTCCTTTCTTTCCTGGCCTCTCTGTGTCGTCACGAGTCGTGATGGTCTTTCACAACTCGTGACCCTACTTCCTCAGCCCCTTTTCTTTTCTTTTCCTCCTTCCTCTGCGTTCTTCTTCGCCAATCACAACTCGTGATCTAGCATCACTAGTCGTGACACTTCTTTGCTCTCGTGATCCTATCCACATTTATGCTTCTTCTCTTCATTTTTCACCTAAAAACACCAGTAAACATAAAAACACACAGGCTAATAAAAATAAACATAAAATAACACATATAACATCAAATATACACACAATTACATGATGTGACGCGCGCCGGATCCCCGCGGCCGCCCATGTAACCGCCCGCTTGAGGGCGATCGGGGCATTTATGGGTCCGTTGACAGCTTGCAATAAATCGCAAGTGCGTCTATGTTGGGCAACAAGGAGGTTTCATGGAGTCGCCACCCAATAGAACATTGGGAAAGTTTCTCTCGCCTCGGAGAGCCTAAGACTGCGCTTTGTATCCATTTTGGGCCAGCTAAAGGGGTCTTGGAAGGTAAACCTCTCGCCCTAAGGAGCCTAGGATTAACGCTAAAGTCTCGTGACACAAGAGGTGTCTTGGAGGGTAAACCTCTAGCCTCTTGAGCCCAAAGACCAGAGCTGGTTCGGGACTTCTCATTTATTTATACCTTGATTAATATTATAATTAAGTTTTGAATTCATTGTTTCATCAACTTTCCACACAATGCAATTTAAATTAAAGGCGCAATCATTCATATCAAAAGCGGTAAATGTAAGCAAAATCCAAAATAAAGCATTTAAAAATAAATTACAATAACACTAGGAGCGGAATACAACTCCCATTTATAAAAGTGAAATACATGCATAAAACGGGTTATTCATTAATAGTGAGAACATTGGTTCTCGCATGCATATTTATTATGAAACAATTTTGATGTGATGATTTATTTGGGTATGAAAGACTAGGACATTGGTCCCCTTTTATTTAGAAAAAGAATGTCAAGTTAATTAATAGAAACGTTTTTGTGATTTTCTTTTTAGCGTGCCTAAATAAATAATTTTACAAGAAAATTATATGGCAAAATTAAATAAAATATTACAAACCAAATGAGCCTTTTTGGACCTCCCGATGTGCTCGCAAAAACGCCCAAGCGAAAAAAATGAGTTTAGACATAAAAACAAAATACAATTAAAACAATGTTAGTGATTAAATCAATTAAATCAATTAAATATACAAAATAATGAATAACAAATTAAAATAAAATAAGATGATATGAAAAGAATGATAATTGAATCAAAAATATTAACAAACCAAAATAAAATGAGAAACATGCATTATATGTGATAAATGATTAAATGATGTGATGAAAATAAAATAAAACATGTTAATTAATTAGTACATGAAAATATACACATGATGAAAATAATGATGATAAGTGAAAAATAATGAATGAATAAATAAACAAATGATAAGAAAATCATGTAACAATGATAAAAATTAGTAAACAAAGGAATGATGAAAATAATAATGATATATAACAAGGTTAATTGATGTGTTCATAATTAATACAAACTATTTACATGGCAAAAAGATTAATTTAAATTAATTAATTATTTGCATGTTAAAAATAATGAGGAATCAAAATAAATTATTTACATGTTAGGAATTAAAAATAACAATATTCACATGAATAAAAATCAAATCATATATAAACAATTAAATGGAACAAATATAAGATCAATACAACAAATGAATAGATGAAAACAATAAATAAATCAATAAAAACAATAAAATATATATGAATAAATTAAATAAAAATAAAATAAAATAGAAATGGAGCCAAGAATATTTACCCTCAGAATATTGGATTTGATGAAGGAAAAGTGATGATTTTCCGGAGAATTGCTTGAAAGAATAATTTAGCAATAAAATTAATTCTCTTTGTTTATGGAGAAAAACAAAGGAATTGATTTGTATGCTTAAGATTAAAAAGAAATTGATGTCAAAATGATGATTAATTTCTTGTGTTTATGGAGGAAAAGCAAAGAAATTAATTGGAATAATTAACAATTGAAAATTAATCTTTCAATTTCAATTAAACCTTATTAATTAAAAAAAGATCTGAAATGTTTGAAGAGAAAATAGAAGAAGAAGAATTCTGGAAAATTAGGTCTAAAAAATGTGGAGGAGGCTCCTTTGATTTCATCATAAACTATTTATAGGATAAAAAAAGGTTGCCCTAATTTAATTAAGGAAAAAACCCATTTTAACACAAAATTCATTTATTTTTAATGATAAAATCAATCTTTATTAATTAATTATCTAAAAAAATATTTTTAGGATTTAATTTGAAGTCAAAAACCCCAAAAAATGGGATAAAAAACGGATTTTTGGGTGAAAAAATCGGAAAAAAGGCTGAAAAAGGGGGAAATAGGGTATCAGACCCTATACCGACGGCCAGGAAGCCCGTCGCTATAGAGGGACGCCGCCCGTCGCTATAGAGCGACGGGGACTCACGCGGCGAGGCGCGGGAAATCCGCGCGCAGAGGCGCGGAAATCGCGCGCCTCAGCGCACGGTGCGGCGCGTCGCTCTTTAACGACGCGCGGCATTGACGACGCTGGGCGTCGCCAAATCGCGCCCAGCGCGCCTGTGCGCTGCCGCGCCCGACACTCGCGGTCCAAAAATTTTTTTTTATTTTTTTTTATTTTTTTCTATTTTTTTTAAATTTTAAATTGACTAAAAACACCATAATTTTAAGCCCCCATTTTTCAAAATTAATTTTTTAAATATTTTCTATTATTTTCTAATTTTTCACTCTAAAATGCAAATTTGACGAGAAAACCATCACTTTTTACCTTTTAAGCCTGTGAAGGCAATTATCATCATTGGGTAACTTCGATCTAGGCTGACTCAGGACCCGGTGTCTACAGTTGCCCCCAGTTTAGGGGAATCTAGTGCACTAGTGTCTAGGTGAGCCTAAACTCAAAGAAGAAAAGGAAAGGGACGCGTACCTGAGTCGGCCGTCTTTCCGAACTGGAGAATTCTGAGATGGTGGTTATTACCATGGTGTGTTTTCGTTTGTTGAAGTGGTGCTATCTGTGAGCCCTTCGGTTGATTGCCCCCTGAGAGGTCTTCGGTTCATCGATCGTTTGCCCCCTGAGAGGTCTTCAGTTCATTGATCGTTTGCCCCCTGAGAGGTCTTCAGTTCTTTGCCCCCTGAGAGGTCTTCGATTTGCTGCTCCCTGAGAAGTCTTTGGTTGATTGCCCCCTGAGAGGTCTGCAGTTTGCTGCTCCCTGAGAAGTCTTTGGTTGATTGCCCCCTGAGAGGTCTTCAGTTTGCTGCTCCCTGAGAAGTCTTTGGTTGATTGCCCCCTGAGAGGTCTTCAGTTTGTTGCTCCCTGAGAAGTCTTTGGTTAATTGATTGGTTGGACTGATGTCGTCACTCGGTTTTGGTCGGTGTCCGCATCGAATCTCTCTTTCTGCGAAATAGGGAAACTAAAATATGCAGGGAAAATAGTGAGCGTGCAAGTGAAATGCATGAGTCATGCAGGAATGCAGGATAAAAATTCATCTTTGTGGACTTGGAGATGATAGCCGGGCTAGCTGCAATTTTCGATATAATTGATGCCTTTTGAGCTGCTTTTGAATTTCATGCCCTTCGAGATTGCGAGATTCTCATCCGGTACCTGTAGTCATTATTTGAAGGTAGTGTGTCCCTTGTGGATTTTCACACTAGCTTTTCTTAGTGGGAGATGCGTCCTTTGTGGATTTTCACATAACCCTGCGCCTTATTGTTTGCCTGGAATGGACCCAACCCAATCCAGCGGCTTTTCTCTTTCTTCCTTTTTTTTTTAAGGACAGATTGCCTGTTTTCAGGTTTTCACCCTATCCTTTTGCCTAGTTTTTGCTTAGAGCGCCAGTTACGGTTTTCACTCTAACGGCTCTCTTTTTTTTTTTTTAAGATTGCTGAAGTTGTTGGCAAGAATCTTTAGGGAGTCTTAGGACATGGTTGCATGAGCTTGATTCTTCACATTTGATAGCAGGATGAATCGGCTGAAGCGTTTGCGTACTGAGAGTAGCAGAGGGTAGATAGATACATGACTTTGATTACACAGGGTACAATACTCTGATCATATCATTACATAAATGCATGTGTTTCAATTTGATTTTATTAAACATGATCATTATTTTGGCATTGATTTTAAAAAATACAAGACTTTAGCTAATCTCGGGATAGATCCTGAAAGCATCAAACTCCTGTTATCAATCAGCCCTCTCGGGTTTTATGATTGAAGATTTTCTCTCAATTTTTTTCTTTTTTGAATGCGAATTCTAGATGCAACTTTGGGGACGAGACTTAACTCGAATGCATGAATGCACTCGTGGCTTCCCGCTTTAAGCTCAAGAAACACCATATGCCTCTTCTTACGTACCAAACCTTTTTAGAAGGTCATCTTCGCTAATTGGATAAGACTGAACCAAGAATCAAAAGGTCTTACTTTGGTTGTAATGTTAGGCTTAGGTGGATGGCTATCAAAGGAGGATCAGGTCGCTAGAGAAAAATGGCCGCAATATTTTCTCGACTGGTGGATGAACCATTCTCAACTCAGTTGTATATACAAAGGTATTCTTGAATTTGGATTTGATAACATTTTAGCTCATTTAAGATCAGATTAACAGTTAAAAAGGTAATCATCAAAACTCGTCAAGTGGTTATTATTTTGAGCTCTACTTTTTTTTTTTTTTTTAGGGAGCTCATGTCTTTGGCGCATGACTGAAACCCTCTTCTCAAAGTTTGAACTTGCTCTTACCGGGGTAATTTTTGATAACCCAAAGAATTATTTCAGATGTACGTCCATCAGTTTTAGAGCGGCCACTCTTCTAAGGGGAAGTCAAAATCATTTTAGGCGAGGGGATAGTTTTAACATGTGTAACAACAAAATTGGCACGCATTTAGCATACCCACATAAAGGCTCAATGGGCTAGCAAGCGATTGTGAAGTAAGGGTAGGAAATGGTCATTTAGGGAACTATACAAAGAAAATGTTGCCTAAATCATTTTCTAGGTTCCGTCTTATCCAGGGATCGCTTTGACGGGTAATCAGAAAGGTTCTAGTGCTCTTAGTGAGTTTCCATCCAGTCCCCTAATTGCAACTAGTTTTTCTTTTTTTCTTTTTTTCTTTTCTATAGGAGCTATGTTAGATGCTATCAAGATTTTCTTTGGGTTCCCCAAAGTTTTCGAGATTAACTGCAGTCATATTATTTGAATTAATGCCAAAGTAAATGTGTTATGATCATGCGAAATGAAATCAATAGAAACATTATTCAAATAAGCAAAAAATTGTTCTCTTTATTACAAACAGAAAATTGTAGCATAAAATGTTCTAGAAATAAAAAGATCTAAAAGCAATATCACTAGTGGGCCACAAGACACGATCATGTTCGCGGTGGAGGGACTGCATTATAACCTGCTTTCTTCTTTTTCTCTCTCTTCTCAGGATCTGCGATCTGATTGGTGTCAATGAGATCCTGGATTTTGTTTCTCAGAATTCGACAATGGTCAGTCAAATGGCCAGTGTGCTGGTGGTAAGCGCAGTACTGATCACCTCTATGTCCCGGCTGTCCCTGACTCAAGGCTGGTCTAGATGGCAATGGCTGTAACTGGCCTTCTTTCATTAGTCTCTCCAGTACCCAGGATAGAGAGCGGCCTAAGTTGGAGTAGTATCTCTGACCCTGCCCAACTCCAGTAGCTGAGACCTCTGCCGTCCTACTGTTTCTGCTGTTGCTGCTCCCTGCACCTCCTGATTTGAATCCCGACTGGTTCCCATAGCCTTTCCCAGCAAAGTTATTTTGGCTTGCTTTCTTTGCCAGGTAAGCCGCCTCAGCTTCTATAGCGATATCCTTAAGCGACTCCCAGTCCTTGAGCCCCTTAAAACTGAGCAAGTCCCTTAAGTAAGGGCATGAGTTTCTGATAAACAGCCTGATCTAGTCTGCAGTGCCAGGCTTCCTCTTCATCTCCATGACCCTGTTTCTCCATCTTGTAAGGTACTCATGGAATGACTCATCATTCTTCTGCTGTAGAAGCTCGAGGTCTTTCAGGGTGACCTCCATCCTGGTGCTGCAGTCGTACTGCTTCATGAATTCTTCGGTCAAAAGGTCCCAGTCCTCTTTGGACCTCCTATCCAACCCGTGGTACCAGTCAACTGCCGGGCCCACCAGACTAAGGCAGAAATATTCCACCTTCTGCTTCTTACTCAGCCCTGTGCCTTTCATGACCAGGGTGTACTGCTTGATGTGGGTGGATGGGTCCGAGGTGCCATCAAACTTCGGAAGCTCGGGCATCTTGAATCTTTGGGGCAACAGCTCTTCATCCCCTAGATCTCTGTCTTCTGGGTTGACCCCCTTTCCAGCTGATAGCATGCGGGTGATAGCTTCGATCTGCTGTCTCATACCTCTTAAAGCTTCATCCTCTACTCTGGATGCTCTGGGCCTTGCAGCTTGGCGGACTATCGGCACCTCTTCTTCTTCCTCCTCCATTAGGAAATCATCATTGGGATTGTGAATCCTTTCCCCTCTTGGCTCGATGGGTGCGGCAGCTCTGTGCTCATTATTGGGTTAGCGAGCAGCAGCTCCAATGAAGAGAGCCTCCCCACCAGCAGGTGGTTCGGCTTGCCCCCGAGGAGGGGTTGCCTGTGGCTGTAGAGCAGCAGGCGGCTGTGGGGCAGCAGGTGGATGGGCAATCCTTTCAGCCATGGCACCCATCATGTCTAGCACTCTTCGTTCGAAGTCCTCTAGCCTCCTAGCTAGGTCTTGAGTGGTCAGTGCTCCGGTTTCTTCTGCCATTGGTGGTTCTACAGAGGCTTCACTGATTGATGAGGATGACTCAAAATCCCAGTCAGACACTAGTTCCGGCAACTCAAAGAGCAGATTTGTCCTTACTAGCCGACCGTCGGAACCTCTAGTCCACTTAGATGAATCTATGATGGCTGAAAAAATTAGATTGTTAGGATGATGCATGAATGACATATACAATGCATGATAGTGAGCTATGCAACATTTACAATCACATGCAAGCAAGTAGGTCCTTCCAACCTTATTACTCCCACACACGAGGTAATGCGGTCTCTTTCCTAGGTGGGCTTAATCCATGGGTTAGCGGGGAACCCAATGGATGCGTATGGTGCTCGGTGGAAAATCGGCATCATAACATCTCTTATCTAATGTGCAAGCGGATGGGTTATGATCGTTATGTATTTAGGCAATCCCAATAAGTCATCTGGGCCTATCGGGGCATGAAAGCCTTTGATTAGGTGACCAATCAGATTATTTGGGTTTGTCCAATACAAAATAATCCATATAGCAAGCAAGGTATTACGGTTCATATCACCTAAGGGAAGTATCTATTGCCATTACATGAGCTTTGGTCAAAGGGTGGTGTTACTTTAGGGCTACCCAAGCATGATCCCTGCCGACGGGTCTAGCTCATCACGAGCGTAACGACCGATCGGGTCACCATTTGATATACATTGATGGTACGAGGCTTGGGCTGGTGATTATCCTTAACACTTCCCTAAATTGAGTGAAAATAGGGTTGTGCTTCGGGAACGCACCGGGGCTAAAAGAGGGACCAAACTAGCATAGATCTAAGGCTCTAATGAGATGCAATGCAGTTTTGAAAGAAGATGAAATTTTTAAATTAAAACTCAATTATGATTTTTAATCAAGGTACTTTCGAATCGAAGTCTCGAGTATGTCCCCAGCAGAGTCGCCACTGTGACGCGCGCCGGATCCCCGCAGTCGCCCATGTAACCGCCCGCTTGAGGGCGATCGGGGCATTTATGGGTCCGTTGACAGCTTGCAATAAATCGCAAGTGCGTCTATGTTGGGCAACAAGGAGGTTTCATGGAGTCGCCACCCAATAGAACATTGGGAAAGTTTCTCTCGCCTCGGAGAGCCTAAGACTGCGCTTTGTATCCATTTTGGGCCAGCCAGAGGGGTCTTGGAAGGTAAACCTCTCGCCCTAAGGAGCCTAGGATTAACGCTAAAGCCTCGTGACACAAGAGGTGTCTTGGAGGGTAAACCTCTAGCCTCTTGAGCCCAAAGACCAGAGCTGGTTCGGGACTTCTCATTTATTTATACCTTGATTAATATTATAATTAAGTTTTGAATTCATTGTTTCATCAACTTTCCACACAATGCAATTTAAATTAAAGGCGCAATCATTCATATCAAAAGAGGTAAATGTAAGCAAAATCCAAAATAAAGCATTTAAAAATAAATTACAATAACACTAGGAGCGGAATACAACTCCCATTTATAAAAGTAAAATACATGCATAAAACGGGTTATTCATTAATAGTGAGAACATTGGTCCTCGCATGCATATTTATTATGAAACAATTTTGATGTGATGATTTATTTGGGTATGAAAGACTAGGACATTGGTACCCTTTTATTTAGAAAAAGAATGTCAAGTTAATTAATAGAAACATTTTTGTGATTTTCTTTTTAGCGTGCCTAAATAAATAATTTTACAAGAAAATTATATGGCAAAATTAAATAAAATATTACAAACCAAATGAGCCTTTTTGGACCTCCCGATGTGCTCGCAAAAACGGCCAAGCGAAAAAAATGAGTTTAGACATAAAAACAAAATACAATTAAAACAATGTTAGTGATTAAATCAATTAAATCAATTAAATATACAAAATAATGAATAACAAATTAAAATAAAATAAGATGATATGAAAAGAATGATAATTGAATCAAAAATATTAACAAACCAAAATAAAATGAGAAACATGCATTATATGTGATAAATGATTAAATGATGTGATGAAAATAAAATAAAACATGTTAATTAATTAGTACATGAAAATATACACATGATGAAAATAATGATGATAAGTGAAAAATAATGAATGAATAAATAAACAAATGATAATAAAATCATGTAACAATGATAAAAATTAGTAAACAAAGGAATGATGAAAATAATAATGATATATAACAAGGTTAATTGATGTGTTCATAATTAATACAAACTATTTACATGGCAAAAAGATTAATTTAAATTAATTAATTATTTGCATGTTAAAAATAATGAGGAATCAAAATAAATTATTTACATGTTAGGAATTAAAAATAACAATATTCACATGAATAAAAATCAAATCATATATAAACAATTAAATGGAACAAATATAAGATCAATACAACAAATGAATAGATGAAAACAATAAATAAATCAATAAAAACAATAAAATATATATGAATAAATTAAATAAAAATAAAATAAAATAGAAATTGAGCCAAGAATATTTACCCTCAGAATATTGGATTTTATGAAGGAAAAGTGATGATTTTCCGGAGAATTGCTTGAAAGAATAATTTAGCAATAAAATTAATTCTCTTTGTTTATGGAGAAAAACAAAGGAATTGATTTGTATGCTTAAAATTAAAAAGAAATTGATGTCAAAATGATGATTAATTTCTTGTGTTTATGGAGGAAAAGCAAAGAAATTAATTGGAATAATTAACAATTGAAAATTGATCTTTCAATTTCAATTAAACCTTATTAATTAAAAAAAGATCTGAAATGTTTGAAGATAAAATAGAAGAAGAAGAATTCTGGAAAATTAGGTCTAAAAAATGTGGAGGAGGCTCCTTTGATTTCATCATAAACTATTTATAGGATAAAAAAAGGTTACCCTAATTTAATTAAGGAAAAAACCCATTTTAACACAAAATTCATTTATTTTTAATGATAAAATCAATCTTTATTAATTAATTATCTAAAAAAATATTTTTAGGATTTAATTTGAAGTCAAAAACCTCAAAAAATGGGATAAAAAACGGATTTTTGGGTGAAAAAATCGGAAAAAAGGCTGAAAAGAGGGAAATAGGGTATCAGACCCTGTACCGACGGCCAGGAAGCCCGTCGCTATAGAGGGACGCCGCCCGTCGCTATAGAGCGACGGGGACTCACGCGGCGAGGCGCGCGAAATCCGCGCGCAGAGGCGCGGAAATCACGCGCCTCAGCGCACGGTGCGGCGCGTCGCTCTTTAGCGATGCGCAGCATTGGCGACGCTGCGCGTCGCCAAATCGCGCCCAGCGCGCTGGGCGCCTGGGCGTCTGCGTGCTGGGCGCCTGGCGCCTGCGCGCTGCCGCGCCCGACACTCGCGGTCCGAAAATTTTTTTTTTATTTTTTTCTATTTTTTTAAAATTTTAAATTGACTAAAAACACCATAATTTTAAGCCCCCATTTTTCAAAATTAATTTTTTAAATATTTTCTATTATTTTCTAATTTTTCTCTCTAAAATGCAAATTTGACGAGAAAACCATCACTTTTTACCTTTTAAGCCTGTGAAGGCAATTATCATCATTGGGTAACTTCGATCTAGGCTGACTCAGGACCCGGTGTCTACACATGATTAATTCTATAAACTCATACAAAACATACACTAAATTATACTTTAATTAAGCTCCTATCAGTATAATTTAATATACTTTTATTATTTTTGAATTATTGTTAATTTATTGTACAAAGTTATTGTAAATATCTGTATATTGCTAAATAGCACAATTTAATTTGAATTGGTATTTTTTAAATATTATATAGTTTAATTTACTTTTTGATATTAAATTTTTTAAATTAATAGTAATATTGTATAATTATTATTTACATAAATTAAATTAAATTTTGGATGTAATAATAATAATAATAAATTAAATCAAAAATTTTAATTAAAAATTAAAAATTGTAATTAAAAATTAAATTAAAAATAATATTAAAAAATACAATAGCGACGAATTATCCGTCGCTAATAAATATTTATATGACTAAGTTTAAAATTATTTAGCGACTGAAATTTTATTCATAGCGACGGAATTTTTCGTCGCTAATTTTAGCGACTGTATTATGGATTGGTCGCAAAATTTTTGCGACGGCTCCAATAGCGACATTTAGTCGCCGCGTCGCTAAAGGCCATTAGCGACTGAAAAAGTCCAATTAGCGACGGAATTTGCCGTCGCTAATTGACTGTTTTTTTGTAGTGATTCTTATATTCATAATAACAAAGCACCTGTACAGATAAAGCATCGTGCTAAGTGATAAACGATTAGCGGAGGAAACACAACAAAAGAGTGAACGGCCATTCACAATAGTCACCAAAGCAAACACATACGATATGACATATGCGGATATAATCATACATAATATAAACACACATGAGTCACATGCGTATATACATTATATTCGAATCACTATCATAGCATTCCGAAACTTATAATCACATTCAGATCCTAACTGACTCTTCATACTTATCAGCATGCCCGGTTGGATATCATATTCTCACATTCATATCAAACAAAGCAAATAAATCAGATACCTGCTGACTCACAATAGTGGATAACGAGTGTACGGAGGCATACCTTACGGGTACGAATCGGCCAAAGAGGTACCTTACGGGTACGAATCGAAAACCATTAATTTTTATCACATTTAAAAACGTTTTTACTGAGGGGATCTTAAACAAGATCCAAACACATTGAAAAGGATCGCGAGGATCCGAACACATAAAAAAGGTTCGCGAGGAACCAAATGGGGGACCTGATCGGGGTCCAAATGTCTAAAGGTGCTGCAGCTAAAGAGACTCTATTAGGCATGCCTAACTATCCACTAGACTGACTCTCGCAAGTCATGCATAACACCAATCACACTTAAGCCTAGCACATTATTCATAGCAAGGATCACAAATCTTAGGCTTGCATAATAAATCAAACTCATTTCATGATACTCACCAAATTGCTCATATATCGTTCATTGGTTCATAAATGTATAGTTCATCATATCAATCATGCATGAAATTCATTTACACAATTTAAATCTCAGCAATATTTATATCCAAAACACAGCATATAATTTATCATGGGCAACATATTATTTATCATGGATAACATGTTATTTGTCATGAAGAAATCATGATCATTACACATATAAGCAAAATAATACAGCATGCAGCAGTGAAAATCCAAGAAAAGACATTTAAAACTCATTTTAGAAAAATAGAGCACAAGAGAGAAACGGGGCAGAATGGAAACTCTGCGCGACAGAACGCCAGGGACACGAGTCCTAAGCAACCTTCACGAGTCATGAAGGTTGCTCACGAGTCGTGAGCGCTGTCCAGGAGGCTCACGAGTCGTGAGCATCACTCACGACTCGTGACCATAGCTCATGTCTCGTGAGCATCGCTCACTACTCTCCCCACGATTCACGATTCGTGAACTAGCCCTCAGCTTCCAGGCGCGAGAGCTGGATTTCACGTCTCTGTCGCGCTCGTGACATTGTCGTGCTCGCGACAGAGTCGTAACCTTCAGTTCTCAGCAGAAACGCAGGAAAAACCCAAAAATTCAAATCAAAACCATTTTTGCCCAAATCAAACCTAAACTCAACCTTACCTCAAAATAGGCCTTCCAAACACCATAACCAACATAAAACAACATATTTCCACAATTAATTACAATCAATTTATCAATTCACAAATCAATATCTCATTAATCACAAAACCAAAAAATTTGCAGCAAAAATTCATTCGCTTCACATTTGGTTCAAATAGCTCACTAATCATGCATCATAACTTATCATAAACCAAAAATCATACTATAAATACTAGTTTAAGTCTCATCACACATCACAATTCCAGAAAATCATGCAAAACCCTAAAAATCCAACATAAACATCAAAACACAAGAAATTCCCAAACTCATGCATTTTCACTACCAAACCTCATATACATTTTTCTCAATCACTAATCATGCATTACTAACACAAGTACCCAAACTAATTCATTCATGTACACATACCAAGTCACTCAAAATTCCAAAAATCAAACACTACACACACAGACTTGATCCCAGAAAGAGAAAAGAGCAGAGACAAACTCCCAAACTTCCAAACCAAACCAAACCAAACATAACAAAAGTAAAGCTCCCAAACCTCTTTGAAGCACAACCCAACTATCCACTTCAAACTTCAATCTTTAATCTTCTCTTTTCCTTTATCTTTCTTCTTATTACTAATCACTTGCACAAACAAAACCCACAAATCTCTTAATCCAAACCCTAACTCAAATCAAACAAAACCAGAAGAAGATGAAAAAGAATGCAGGAAACCCTAGATCCCAAACACTTACCTCTTCAATCTTACTCCAATACTCTTCCCAATCAACTCCAGCTCACACACACAACTAGGGGATGAAGAGCAAGAAATGGGAAAAGAAAGAAGAAGAGAAAATAAGAAGAGGAGGAGAAGAGAGAGCACGAACGTGATCTGCTCTTCTCTCTCTCTTTCTTTTTTCCTTTTTCTTCTTTCACCATTAATTGCACACACCTACCAAGTCACATGGCAAACTCCCATGGGCTCAAATCAAAATATCTTGTCTTATTACTATAGTCCTTGGCAATTCCTACTTAAATCCTTGGCAAACCTACACTTCACTCACTAACACAATAATTCCTCACTTGAACTTTAATTAATTCTTCAATTGGGTCCTCAATACTCAAATTTCTACATGCACAAATTACCAAATTATCCTTGAAATCCCGACTTAGTGTGCCAATTCCGACTAGGCCTGTTTTTGGTTGTTACAGCTGCCGCCGCTGCCACCATCATCTTAGTTAGGATTTAGTAATAGACATATGTAACTATTATGATCTTGCTAAATAATTATTAACTTCATGATCAGTACAATTATTATTTTTAATTATTATTGGATATTAAAATTTATATATTATCTTCATTTTTTTATTATTTTGCAATTAATATTACAGGTTAAATCTATAGCATGAAATAAATAATTAAAAAAATTAATTAAAAATTTTTATTAAAAATACCGACGGAAATAGACTTTCCGTCAGTAAAATTCCTGACGAAAATTCTATTTTCGTCGGCAATTTTAATGATGGAATTTAATTTTTCGTCGGGAATTTTACCGACGGAAAGTCTATTTCCGTTGGTAATATTCCCGACGGAAATTGAATTTTTCGTCGAGAAATTTGCCTACGATTATTATGCCGACGGCAATTTTTCCTTCGGCAAATTAGTTTCCCGACGAAAATTACTTATTTTCAGTCGAAAATTTTCGTCGGGAAATCGTTATTTTCTTGTAGTGACCTCATTCCCATTTCGTAGTGAAAATGGGATAACATTACAATGGATTTCGTATAAGGTCTCCCATTGACGCAAAAGAAATATGATTCAGTATAGGATTGAGAATTGGGAATTTGGTGTAATTGATGACGTATGGTGCAAATTGTAAAAGAGAAGGCCAGAGAAGGTGGGTGTAGGAGGAGCCTTTTGAATCTAAGGAAGAGCAATAAGAAGGTTTGGGAAATGTAATGTTTATTGTATATAACATGATCTTTTGGTTGTGTTGAAATGTATATTATTGATTTGGATTGTTTTGGGTTGGAATTTTTTGTGATTTGAGTTGAATTGGTGAATTTGGGGCATAATGAGTTTTAAGGGAAACTCTGCCAAATTTTTATCTGACCCTTAGTAGTTTTTTTGGGTATAAGTGGAGTTATATAACTCCAAATTTCATGTTTTGTGTTGGTGTGACGCGCGCCGGATCCCGAGTGCCGCCCGTTCGACCGCCCGCACGTGGGCGATCGGGGCAATTGTGGGTCCGTCAATAGCTTGCAATAAATCGCAAGTGTGTCTATGTTGGGCAACAAGGAGGTTTCATGGAGTCGCCACCCAATAGAACATTGGGAAAGTTTCTCTCGCCTCGGAGAGCCTAAGACTTGCGCATTTTATCCATATTGGGCCATGTGGCCTAGGATTAACGTCTAAGTCTCGTGTCACAAGAGGTGTCTTGGAGGATAACCTCTAGCCTCTTGAGCCCAAAGACCAGAGCAGGGTTCGGGACTTCTCATTTATTTATACCTTGATTAATATCATAATTAAGTTTTGAATTCATTGTTTCATCAACTTTCCACACAATGCAATTTTAATTTAAAGGCGCAATCATTCATATCAAAAGCGGTAAATGTAAGCAAAATCCAAAATAAAGCGTTTAAAAATAAATTACAATAACACTAGGAGCGGAATACAACTCCCATTTATAAAAGTGAAATACATGCATAAAACGGGTTATTTAATAGTGAGAACATTGGTCCTCGCATGCATATTTATTATGAAACAGTTTTGATGTGATGATTTATTTGGGTATGAAAAACTAGGACATTGGTCCCCTTTTATTTAGAAAAAAAATGTCAAGTTAATTAATAAAAACGTTTTTGTGATTTTCTTTTTAGCGTGCCTAAATAAAGAATTTTACAAGAAAATTATATGGCAAAATTAAATAAAATATTACAAACCAAATGAGCCTTTTCGGACCTCCCGATGTGCTCGCAAAAACGCCCAAGCGAAAAAAATGAGTTTAGACATAAAAGCAAATACAATTAAAACAATGTTAGTGATTAAATCAATTAAATCAATTAAACATACAAAATAATGAATAACAAATTAAAATAAAATAAGATGATATGAAAAGAATGATAATGGAATCAAAAATATTAACAAACCAAAATAAAATGAGAAACATGGATTATATGTGATAAATGATTAAATGATGTGATGAAAATAAAATAAAACATGTTAATTAATTAGTACATGTAAAAATATGAACATGATAACAATGATGATGAATATAAACGAATCAAAGAATATATAAAATGATAAAGAAAAGAATAATAAATGAAAACAATTAAATGAACAATATGATTAATTAAATATGTTCACAAATGATATAAACCATTTACATGGCAAAAAGATTAATTTAAAATGAATTTATTAATTACATGTTAGGAATTAAAAGAAAACAATATTCACATGAACAAAGATCAAATCATATATAAACAATTAAATGGAACAAATATAAAATGAATACAACAAATGAATAGATGAAAACAATAAACAAATCAATAAAAATAATATACATGAATAAATTAAATATAAATAAAAGAAAAGAAAATAGAAATGGAGCCAAGAATATTTACCCTCAGAATATTGGATTTGATGAAGGCAAAAGATGATCGATTTCTTTGTTTGATGATCCACAATATTAGAGTGAAATATGATGAAAATGTTGGAATTTTATTCCAAGAAACATGAAAAAAGAATGATCAAAAATTCTTTAAGAACAAAGAATTGATACCTTTGCCTAAAGAAATGATTTTGATCAAAAAAAGTTTTTATTGATTAAAATAAAGAAAAATGATTTCAAGAACAATCAATCACTTTGTTCATATCAAATTGATTGAAGTTTTATTTTAGAAAATCAAATAAAAATTATATTTTGATGACAAACAATTATTTTATTTGTCTCAAAATCAATTTTTTATCAAAAAGAGATTTAAAACAAAATCAATGAAAAAGTTTTATTGAACCAAAAATAAAAGATTAAAAACAATTTTGAGAACAAATAATTATTCTATTTGTCTCAAAAATTGAATCAAACAACAAAACTTCCTCTAAAAAATATGTTTAGAAGAAATTATGTTGGAAAAAAAATTAAACATTTGATTTTTCTTTTTGATTTTTGGTTGGGGAATCAATCTGGAATTTTGGTGGAAGAAGAAGAAGATGAAGAGAAATTTTAGGTCTAAAAAATGTGTGGAGGAGGCTACTTTGATTTCATCATAAAGTATTTATAAGATAAAATAGGTTGCCCTAATTTAATTAAGGAAAAAACCTATTTTAACCCAAAATTATTTTATTTTTAATGATAAAATCAAGTTTTATTATTTAATTACCTAAAAAAATATTTTAGAATTTAATTTGAAGTCAAAAACCCCAAAAAAATGGGATAAAAAACGGATTTTTGGGTGAAAAAATCGGAAAAAAGGCTGAAAAGAGGGATTTTTGGGTATCAGACCCTGTAGCGACGGCCAGTATGCCCGTCGCTATAGAGCGGCGGGCGTCGGAGCGGCAGCCAGGCGAGCCTCGCGCGCTGGCGCTCGCGCACGAGCGCTCCGTGCGGCGCTCAGCGTGCGCGATGCTGCGCGCACCTTTAGCGACGCGCAGCATCGGCGACGCTGAGCGTCGCCTTTGCGCTCGCTGCACGATGGGCGCCTGCGCGCTGGGCGCCCACGCGCCTGCGAGCTGGGCGCCCACGCGCCTGCGAGCTGGGCGCCAGCGCGCTGCCGCAGGCGCGCCGCCGCGCCCGACACTTGCGATCCGACTTTTTTTTTTTTTTTTAAATTTTAAATTGACTAAAAACACTATAATTTTAAGCCCCCATTTTTCAAAATTAATTTTTTAAATATTTTTATTATTTTTTAATTTTTCACTCTAAAATGCAAATTTGACGAGAAAACCATCACTTTTAACCTTTTAAGCCTGTGAAGGCAATTATCATCATTGGGTAACTTCGATCTAGGCTTACTCAGGACCCGGTGTCTACAGTTGGGTTCAAAATTTAAAACAAAAATCCACATTTTTTCTCGAAATAGCCTCGAGCTGATTCTAGCTCTAAGATTCCCTAAAATGAGCTTAAACATAATTTAGGGATTTAGCCACCCCAATGGGAATAGTTTGGATTGTTTAGGCTATATCTGGAGTTTTAGATGTCCAATTGACCTAAACTTTGTACCATGAGAAAGTTAACATCCAGGGAAACAAATGTTTAAAGGGGCATTTTCCCAAAAAAGGACGTTTACCTGCCCTTTTGGAGTGTACAAATTTATGTTGGTCTATAGCCTGCTGAATTCTGGGTTTTTATGCAATAAAACAGGGCTACACAGTAGTAACGATTTTCTAACTGCCATGTAAAACGGTTTTGTCCCATTAGTTTAGCCTAAAATTGAGGCCACACGGTAGTTAGAGATTCCTGACCACCATGTGAAGGCCTTACGCGCCGTCTAAAATATTTTACCGCCGTGTAAAACCATTCTGGATAGCATCTTTTTGGAATCTTTTAGATTCCTTAGTTTACACGGCTATTAGGAACTCCTGACCACCATGTGAAATTGTCTGACTACCTGTGGGGTTTTGTGATTGCCGTGTGAAGGCATTTTTTTTTTCAATTTAATGCTTGTGTCCTGGTTCACAAGGCTATCAGGATTTCCTAACCGCTATGTGACCCTCCCAACTTTGCTTTATATATTGTTTTACTCCTTTTATTTCAGATGATTTTTGATGTGCACTCAATATAACTGGCAAGAAATCGGAATAATGGTTTGGAAAACAAAATGAACTGGAAGTGACAATTGATAAGGTATGGAATATCATTGATTATTCTTTAACATGATGATATGTGTGGTTAGTGTAAACCTAATGAATACGGTTTAAAGTAAGAGCCTGCAATAATCGAGTCGTGGATAGATAGCCATGCCTATAGGGTCTACTGTCATTACAACCTATGCATTTGGACCCCGTTTGGATCCCTATGTGTTTCGGGTCCTAATGGATCCCTATGTGTTTATGGATCTTGCTTTGATCCCTATGCATATATGAAAAGAATGTAATTGTACCTTTGGGTACCTATAAGTCCAACCCATTATCCACTACTATGAAAATATAAGCAATGTGCAAGTAAAGAAAAGTATTAAATAATGTGAGATATATCAATACGGTTCAATGTATAGAGCTTTTATTTATGTTTAATTATAACTGTCATTTTATTTATTGCAGATGCTTTCATTTAATTATATCATAATCATGTTCCATGTGCATGTGTGATGCATTGGTGACCTCTATAAGGGGTCATCCATTTCATGTTTCCCCATTAAGCTTTTGTGCTTAGCATTTTCATTTGTACAGGTATAGGTGATAGCAATTTTGGAGAGACAAACCCGCATCCCCAAAAGCCGACACAGTAAGGGCAAGTGTTTCTTTTTGTAGGCTTTTATGTTAATGTAATATTGTAATTGTAATGTTTGGGATGTAATGTTATATATATGAAATTAGGATGTGATGTAATTTATATACGATGTGAATGATCTTAATGTGATGCGTATAAATGGCCTATGCCTAACGAATGGAATGTATGCCACTATCATGTTGAAAAGAAAGTTTAAAATTTTCGGGCATAATATAATGCATGCGAACTTGATAATGGTGTAAGTAGATTGCCTGTTTGTGGGTAACAAACCTTATCCGTCGTGGTGACTCATTTAGAGAGGATGTAGTTCGCTACGTACGGGTAAGGGATGTTACACTAAAACCCCTTATCTAATCAATATTCAAAGTTTAAGCATGTAAAATCTGAATAAATACTTTCAACCTTAGCATCAGAGATGAATAAGACCTAAAGCATAAAAAATGGAAGAATAGAACTACACAAGAACAAAGCTTGAATAACCCAGTTCTTTAAGCAACACAAAGTAAAGAATCACTTACTTTGCAAAACAATTCTAAGCAAAATAGCAAAGAACAATAAAATTATGTATTTTTAGATGAGAAACATGCATAAGAATGCATTATATAGGTTGCCAACTTAACCTAATACATGTAGGAATAAAAGAGACCTAAACCTAATTGAAATAGTAAAATTAAAGACTAAATGAGTGGGCTGTCAATGTGGGTGGCATGAACCCAATTTGAAAAGGCCTAATTATTACAATTAATCAAATAAAAAACATAAATAAAAGTCCTAACTAAAAGTCTAAACCGAACAACCCCTTAATCCATTAATTAAGCCCATGCAATGTGCATGTTTGAACCCACATGCATAGCATATGGCATGGCACATGCATAGCACATGACATGTCACATATCTAGCACATGTCAAGATACGTGCTTGGCACATGTCAAGGTCACATGATCGGCACATGTCAAGTGTCACATGACGGGTACATGTCATACGTTACATGACCGGCACATGACCATTTTCAAAATTCGGCTTCTTTCCCTTCATGGCCCATTTGTGCCCCTAACATGTGAACCATCTTCAAATCTTCTTGAACAGCTCCAATTTTGGTTTCCATGGTCCCTGGAATTGACCTCATGACATTTGTACCCTTGAAACTTCATTTCCTCTTCAATGAATGCTTAAATTAAGCCTTGTAACTTCTCACTAAGCTTTTTGGCACTATTCATTGTAATCGTTCTATTTGGAAGCTTTAATGGATCATTTCCATGGCTATCTATATCATCAGTTTTATCTAAATTGAATCTAATATAAATAGTAAAAAAAATACAAAAATTCAATATGAAACTTTAAAAGTAAAATACCTAATATAAAAAAATATTAAAAAAAAATTAAAGTTTAGAGAGCCAAAATGGGTTTTTCACATAAGAAATGATGCAACTATTTTAAGTCATATTTCTTTATAGTTTTATTTTTCCTTTTTGACTTTTTGGCTCTATTTAGACCTGTCAAATGGGTTAGATTGGATCAAAATGGATCAGGTTATGAGCAGGACAAGTCATTAGCGAGTTATGATGAAACAAATCAGATACGGATTGGATTACATACGAGTTAGAGGGTCACGAGTCGATCTGCAAGTTGAGTCAAATGGGTCAAGTTACCGGTCGACTTGTTTGACCTTTTTTTGAAGAAAAATAATTTAAGAATAAAATATTTATGTGAGAGAGCAATCGGAATGGCTAACCCTAACTCAGGACAATCACTTCTGTAACACTGCTAAGTTGTTGTCTTTTACTGTTTGAAAAAATGTTTGTTTTTATCATCATTATCTTCCTTAAGAACACCTTAAACATATGCTTGCATAAAACAATATGTACAATGCTAATGTATCCTAATCACATTGGTTATATTTACATACTTAATTCTCTTAAATGGGAAAATAAAACCCAAATTAAAATCCTTCAAAATTAACATTAGGAAGTTATAAATGAATGATTTAACAGTAAACAAAACTCCCAATCAATGAGAGAGAGAGCCGCAACATCTGCCAGCTTCTACTTTCTCTTCACCATTAAAGCCATCCAAGCTCCTCTGGCTTAGTTGGTCAGGTTTGGTGTTGTGTGGGTTCTTCATTTAATCAAATCAAAAGATTTTACATTTAACTCAATTTCATTAATCAATCTTTTTTTGTTTTCATCATAATCACCCTCCTCCCACACTCTCCAGTTTAACCACGCCACTGTCGGGCTACCGCTTAATTCACATTTTTTATCACAAGTTGTGCACTTGAATTAAACACAATAATGAGCGATAAAGAGCCAAAGACGAACATAACAAAACTGATCCTTCTCTAAAATAATTTATCGGTCACGGTTTGACTAGTGTTCCAATCCGTATGGATCAAAATGATTGACATGCAAGTTGATTTTAACCTAATCTGATTTTTTATGATTTAAATGGATCAATTTTGTTTAAATTATTTACAGGTCGGAGCAAATTAAATACAAATCATGCAAATCTAATTAAAATTTGATAGATTTTTACTTTATTTGACGCTTTAGTTATATATCTAGATCCCGGTAGATCCCAATACATGTATCTTATTTTCAGAAATATTTTATGTATATTTTTTTAATCATAATTTCTTTTTTATAAATTATTTCTTCATGTGACCACCTTGTTTTCCATGCTCTAAATCATGCCATGATTTCAGCTAAGAAAAGAAAAAAGAGTCATAATTTAGGTAGTATTATGATGATCCACGTAATAATAATAATATTTTTATTTTTATTTTTTTAAAATAAGGTAATTAATTGATTTCACTTTCAAGGCCCCATTTCCACATTCATCTTTTTCTGTTCGTTTTCTTCAAAACAAAACCGTAGCATTTTAATCAATTTTCGGTTGAAAGAAGACAAACTTCACTCAGCTTTTAAACATAAACTCTCTTCTCTCCACAGAGGCAAAAAGAAAGAGTGAAAAGGAAAAATGAAGCATTTTGTTCTGTGTATGTTAGTAGCCATTTTGATCCAATTAGAAGCAGGAACTGCTGGTTTCATAAGAACAAGAGGAACCCATTTTTTGTTGAATGGAAACCCTTACTATGCAAATGGGTTCAATGCTTACTGGTTAATGTATGTAGCTTCTGATCCTTCTCAAGGATTCAAAGTTTCAAATGCATTTCGAGAAGCATCTATCCATGGTCTCTCTGTGGCTAGAACTTGGGCTTTCAGTGATGGTGGCTATAGGCCACTTCAGTACTCTCCTGGCTCTTATAATGAACAAATGTTTAAGGTAATTTGCTCTTTGTTGTTATTAAATCCTTTAAATTTCTGTTCTTTTTTACTTTTTTTTTTTAAATATTTAATCAGCTGGGTTTTTCTTATCTTTTGAAAAAATTTATATTTAGGGTTTGGATTTTGTTATATCTGAGGCTAGAAGATATGGGATCAAGCTCATATTGAGCTTGGCTAACAACTATGAGAGCTTTGGAGGGAAGAAACAGTATGTGAATTGGGCAAGAAATAATGGACAGTACCTTTCTTCTGATGATGATTTCTTTAGGCATCCTGTTGTTAAGGGTTACTTCAAGAACCATATCAAGGTAATTACTCTTCTTGCTTCTTTCAATTTCAGCTTTTGTAGATTCAAAATGTGTTCTTGTTTTGCCATTTCTGTTCCTTCATAAATCTTGTGAAAGCAATTGCTATAGATTTCTTTAAATTTCTATTCTAGGAAAAAGAAGCACAAACTAGTATTGTATCGAGTATGCAACTTGCTCTGTATTTTATTTTGTCTGCAACTTTTTCAAAAAATAGAAAGCAAAAGAATAAAAAAATTGTAAATACTTTTGTGCTTTTGTGACATGTTTGACTTGATTATTGTATAGAGAGATTCCAAGACTTGCTTTGTTAGTGAATCATTACGTATATACATGACATAGGAGATCCTATTATGATTTTAAAATGGCTTTATGTTGTTTTGCAGACTGTTGTTAACAGATTTAACAGCTTTACTGGACTTCATTACAAAGATGATCCAACAATTATGGCATGGGAACTAATGAATGAGCCTAGATGCACTTCCGATCCTTCTGGAAGAACCATGCAGGTTTCTTTGTGTCTCCTTATAATTTACCCTGTACCTTTCTTTATTTTAGAAATTGAAAATTTTTCTCAAAAAAAAAAAAAAGTTTTCTGAATTGCTTTCTTTTCAGCTTTGATGGATCCTTAACCAAACCCCACCAGGCCCCTTCAAATTCTATTGAACCTGAATTTTGACCCAATTTTAACTGGTCCATTTCACTTTTCAGCAATGAGAATTTAAATGTCTTCAGTACTTGCTGGTCTTTTGCTTTTAGCGTGCCACTATTGGATTTATAGACCTTTTTAGGAATAAATGGTTGCAGAGAAATTAAATTATCTTGATTTAACTGTTAATTCTTGATTCTTTATTATAGGCTTGGATAACAGAAATGGCTGGGTATGTAAAGTCAATAGACAGAAATCATTTACTGGAAGCTGGTTTAGAAGGATTTTATGGACAATCAACACCACAGAGGAAGAATGTCAATCCTGGAATTGAAATTGGAACAGATTTCATTGCCAACAATCGCATCCCGGGCATTGATTTTGCAACTCTTCATTCATATCCTGATCAATGGTGAGCCCAATCTTTCATTAACTATTACCATATATTAGGAAAGTACGACTATTGTTCTGAGCAACCAACTCAATGTCTCCAAGAATTTAGCTATTAACATCAATAAGCTTTTAGCGTAGTGATATTAATACTGTCTCATGCTGTGGGCTTCAAGTTTCAACTGTAATCAGATCCCTGTCTAGCAAATATTTTTCGTTGCCATCATTTCTCTATTGATGCATTTGTTGAATGGGCAGGTTATCAAACTCTAATGATCAATACCAACTTAGTTTCTTGAACAACTGGCTCAACGCTCATATCCGAGATGCACAATTCCTTCTACGAAAACCGATCCTGCTTACAGAATTTGGAAAATCTTGGAAAGATCCTGGCTTCAGCACATACCAAAGAGACCAATTGTTTAATACAATTTACTACAAAATATATTCATCGGCTAAAAGAGGAGGTGCAGCTGCAGGAGGTCTGTTTTGGCAACTTCTAACAGAAGGAATGGATAATTTTCGAGATGGTTATGAGATAATCTTGAGCCAACAATCATCTACTGTTAATGTTATTGCTCAACAGTCACACAAACTTGTTCAAATCCGAAAGATTTTCGAAAGAATGAGGAATGTGCAGAGATGGAAAAGGGCAAGGGCTGTTAGAAGGCATCATCAATGGCAAGGTGGAAATAGGGGTGGTAGGCAAATTAGAAACTGATGTCTTATGGATTTCTTGAAATATATATGAGAGTGAAGAGTGCAATGTTTTGTATGCTAATAGTACTTTAATCTGTTTTGAGGTTTTTGGTTTTTCTCTCTTAGAGATGATTCTTCATCCAGGAGGGTTTGATAGGTATTTTATTGTATGATCTTTATATCCTATACTTGTGCTACTGTCATTTAGTTCCAAAGAGTGTTTTATGCAAATTTATCTTTCTACTAGCTTTTGCTTGATCTTCTAATTAAGTAAAATGCCACGTCATTTCCTAATTTGCCTCCCTATTGAGTAGGGGCGATTATGCCGGTTCATTAATAATTTTAACAACCAGTCCATTAATTTTGATTAGTCTTTATATAGATTTCGATTTTTAATCAATTTTTTCAGATTGTTTTACCGTTAATCATTAAAAAATTTTAGCATATAAATTTAATAAATTATATAATTTGTAATGCTGTTTTTAATAGTTAAAAATAATTCAAAATGAAAAATACAAATTGAATATAATATCAATTAAAAAAATTAAAAGAAAAATAAAATTTAATAATTAATTATAGGAAGTGGATATATTCAACATGAAACTAACAATAAAGTGCTAATTATACATATGTGATACATAAATAATTATAATAAAATGATAATTTTAATGTTTATTTATCTAAAAGCATGTATTATAATAATATTTTACAAAGTCATATATCGCAATATTTATAAATTACAAAAATATTAAAAAATTTAAGTGTAAAAATTAAAATATAATATATAAAATGCATATAGATCGGTTAAGTGTTAATTAACGGTTAACTGTCGATTTTTAAAAAATAAAAACCATAACCTTAAATTTTCAATTTGATTAATTTAAAATCAATTCGATTTCTGATCGATTTTTGAATTAATCAAAATTTTGGTTTTTTTTCCACCCCTACTATTCAGCTTTATAATTTATATAGATTAACATATAATGTGTAGGGAGCAAAATGTGAATGATTTAAACTAAATGTTGATATAGCTTCATTAGTTATTTGTGTAAGATTGTACAGTGCTCATAACAAATATTAAAAAATAAAAACAATCAAAGTAAGATTTATTTGCGTTTAAAATTTGTTTTATATGTTTAATAATAAATCTAAAATATTTTTAAAAGATAATATCTGTTTTTAAAATTTCTTTATTAGTACGAAAATTTCGTGTGAATAAATGCGTATTTACATTGAAACAGATATTTATAGAGTTATGATACGCCCATGACTCTATATAGGATTGAGTTCCTATCCAGATTAAATTGAGTTATTTAATCTAAATTAAATTACCAAATCCTATCTCAGAAAGGATTCTGAGTTAGACTGGGATTAAGACTCTAGCCTTTAGGACCTCTATAAATAGAGGTGAGGTCCTCATAATTTGGTAACGAGAAAACTTATACGCCGCAAGGCTGCTCGTTCCCACTCACGATTATTTTGTGTTAATCTTTCAGGGACTTCTAGATTGTGATCTAGCCGCTATTATCCCGAGTGGGTAAAAGCCAGACCGGTGACCAATAAAGGAAGATCCTTGTACCGCTTCCGCAACGTGATTACCGCGCTACAAACAAGTACGTTTCATTTATTTATTTATTTATTTTCCATCATTGGTATCAGAGCCATCGTTTTATTGCGTCCTGGCATGCGGCTTTAAAATCAATCTAAAATTTTATGAGTAAAATTTATAGATTTAGGAAGCATGAAACGCAACAAAAATTTATTTTTTGTGTGAAAAATATATATGTGTGTATATTTTGGCTCAATTCCGTGTATGTGTACACCGAAACCCGAGGGATAAAATTGAATATTCGAAACGCTAGTCTAGAAATTGGGTTTTTTATTTTTGACCATTCCACTGTGTTCACAGACCCCAAAAACCCCAGGCCGGCCGAAATCCGGAGTCCAAACGAGGCCGGGAAGGTGGCGCGTGTGTGACGCGCGCCGGATCCCCGCGGCCGCCCGTACGACCGCCCGCCTTGGGGCGATCGGGGCAATTGTGGGTCCGTCAACAGCTTGCGATAAATCGCAAGTGCGTCTATGTTGGGCAACAAGGAGGTATCATGGAGTCGCCACCCAATAGAACATTGGGAAAGTTTCTCTCGCCTCGGAGAGCCTAAGACTTGCGCATTTTATCCATATTGGGCCATGAGGCCTAGGATTAGCGCTAAAGTCTCGTGACCCGAGAAGTATTTTGGAGGATAACCTCTAACCTCTCGAGCCCAAAGACCAGAGCTGGGTCCGGGATTTCTCATCTATTTCTATCTCGATTATTTTATGATCAAATTTTAATACCATTGATTCGCTCTCTCTCCACACGATGCAATTAATTGAAGGTGCATTCATTCATTTCAAAAGCGGTAAATGTAAGCAAAATCCAAAATAAAGCATTTTAAAAATAAATTACAATAACACTAGGAGCGGAATACAACTCCCATTTATAAAAGTGAAATATATGCATAAAACGGGTTATTCTTTAATAGTGAGAACATTGGTCCTCGCATGCATATTTATTATGAAACAGTTTTGATGTAATGATTTATTTGGGTATGAAAAACTAGGACATTGGTCCCCTTTTATTTAGAAAAAAAATGTCAAGTTAATTAATAGAAACGTTTTTTGTGATTTTCTTTTTAGCGAGCCTAAATAAAGAATTTTACAAAAAAATTATATGGCAAAATTAAATAAAATATTACAAATAAAGGAAAATAAACCTATGAACCAAATGAGCCTTTTTGGACCTCCCGATGTGCTCGCAAAAACGCCCAAGCGAAAAAATGAGTTTAGACATAAAAGCAAATACAAATAAAATAATGTTAGTAATTAAATCAATTAAACCGGTTAAACATACAAAATAATGAATAACAAATTAAAATAAAATAAAATGATATGAAAAGAATGATTATGGAATCAAAATATTAAAAAACCAAAATAAAATGAGAAACATGGATTATATATGATAAATGATTGAATGATGTGATGAAAATAAAATAAAACATGTTAATTAATTAGTACATGAAAATATGCACATGATGAAAATAATGATGATATGTGAAAAATAATGAATGAATAAATAAACAAATGATAATAAAATCATGTAACAATGATAAAAATTAGTAAACAAAGGAACGATGAAAATAATAATGATATATAACAAGGTTAATTGATGTGTTCATAATTAATACAAACTATTTACATGGCAAAAAGATTAATTTAAATTAATTAATTATATGCATGTTAAAAATAATGAGGAATCAAAATAAATTATTTACATGTTAGGAATTAAAAAAACAATATTCACATGAATAAAAATCAAATCATATATAAACAATTAAATAGAACAAATGTAAGATCAATACAACAAATGAATAGATGAAAACAATAAATAAATCAATAAAAACAATAAAATAGATATGAATAAATAAAATAAAATAAAATAAAATAGAAATGGAGCCAAGAATATTTACCCTCAGAGTATTGGATTTGATGAAGGAAAAGTGATGATTTTCCGGAAAATTGCTTGAAAGAATAACTTAGCAATAAAATTAATTCTCTTTGTTTATTGAGAAAAACAAAGGAATTGATTTGTATGCTTAAGATTAAAAAGAAATTGATGTCAAAGTGATGATTAATCTCTTGTGTTTATGAAGAAAAAACCAAGAAATTAATTGGAATAATTAACAATTGAAAATTGATCTTTCAATTTCAATTAAACCTTATTAATTAAAAAGAGAAAATCTGAAATTTTGAAGAGAAATCAAAGAGGAAAAGAAATGCTGGAAATTCTGATGTAGAAAAATAGAAGTGGAGGCCCCCTTTAATTTTTCATCCTAAACTATTTAAAGAATAGAAAATGTTGCCCTAATTTAATTAAGGAAAACAAACCTAATTTTATTCAAATTCCTTTATTTTTGGGGATAAAATCAAGTTTTATTAATTAATAATCTATAAAAAATATTTTGGAATTTTATTTGAAGTCAAAAACCCTTAATTTTGGGATAAAAACGGATTTTTGGGTGAAAAAATCGGAAAAAGGCTGAAAAAATGGAAAATAGGGTAACAGACCCTATACCGACGGCCAGGGAGCCGTCGCTAGAGGGACGCCGCCCGTCGCTATAGAGCGACGGGGACTCACGCGGCGAGAAGGCGGGCTTCCGCGCGAAATCCGTGCGGAGCTCGGGCGGGAATCGCGCGCAATGCTGCGCGTCGCTCTTTAGCGACGCGCGACATTGGCGACGATGCGCGTCGCCAAATCGCGCCCAGCGCGCTGGGCGCCTGGCGCCAGCGCCTGCGAGCTGGGCGCCAGCGCGCCTGCCCGCTGCCGCAGGCGCGCTGCCGCGCCCGACACTCGCGGTCCGAAAATTTTTTTATTTTTTTTCTATTTTTTTTAAATTATAAATTGACTAAAAACACTATAATTTTAAGCCCCCATTTTTTAAAATTAATTTTTTTATCTTTTTTATTATTTTCTAATTTTTCACTCTAAAATGCAAATTTGACGAGAAAACCATCACTTTTAACCTTTTAAGCCTGTGAAGGCAATTATCATCATTGGGTAACTTCGATCTAGGCTGACTCAGGACCCGATGTCTACAGTTGCCCCCAGTTTAGGGGAATCTAGTACACTAGTGTCTAGGTGAGCCTAAACTCAAAGAAGAAAAGGAAAGAGACGCGTACCTGAGTCGGCCGTCTTCCTGCTTGATGGAGTTATGATGATAGTTGTTGCTGTCTTTTGGTTGTAACAGGTAATGCCGTGGTCGTACGAACCTCTTGTGGGTAGTGCCACCATCGTGCTAACCTATGTGAATTGGTAGTGCCGTGGTCGTGCCAACCTCTTGTGGGTTGTGCCGCCATCGTGCTAACCGCTGTGAATTGGTAGTGCCGTGGTCGTGCCAACCTCTTGTGGGTTGTGCCGCCATCGTGCTAACCGCTGTGAATTGGTAGTGCCGTGGTCGTGCCAACCTCTTGTGGGTTGTGCCGCCATCGTGCTAACCGCTGTGAATTGGTAGTGCCGTGGTCGTGCTAACCTCTTGTGGGTTGTGCCGCCATCGTGCTAACCGCTGTGAATTTTGGTAGTGCCGTGGTCGTGCCAACCTCTTGTGGGTTGTGCCGCCATCGTGCTAACCGCTGTGAATTTTGGTAGTGCCCTGGTCGTGCCAACCTCTTGTGGGTTGTGCCGCCATCGTGCTAACCGCTGTGAATTTTGGAACTGTGCTCCTTTAGATGTTTGGACTGGTGTCGTCACTCGGCTTTTGTTGGTGTTCCCCGCCAATTTCTCCTGCAAGATTGTATGCATAGGAATATACAAGAAATCACGTGTGCATGATATGGAATGCAAATGCTTGCAACAATGTATAGACTGTGCCCTAGGGGGTCCATGGTTCGCTGAGGTTGTAGCCTTCCTGCTCTACAATGCCCCCTGAAACCTGAAGATCGTCGACAAGTTTTCTGAAAGAGACGTCCGGTATATATCCTTGCCCCCCCTGGTCAATGATCATTTACCCGGGATTCTGTTTCATGTTCTGTATTGTATGTTACCTGATTGAAAGAAGATCATCTGAAGTAACGCCGCCTTATCGCTCTAGGCATTGAACGTCATTGTTTTAAAGGTAGTGCGTCCCTTGTGGATTTTCACACTAACTTTTCTTTGCGGGAAATGCGTCCCTTATGGGATTTTCACACAACCCTTTGCCTAACTTTTGCCTGGAATGGACTCAACCCAATCCAGCGGCTTTTGTTTATTTTATTTTATTTTTTTTTGTAGGGCAGACTGCCTATTTCCAGGTTTTCACCCTGCCCTTTGGCCTAACTTTTGCTTAGAGAGCCAGTTACGGTTTTCATCTCTAACGGCCTTCTTTGTTTTTTTTTTTTTTTTTTTTTTTTTTTTTTTATCACCAAAGCTTCTGTTAAGAGCAAATAGCACATATCCAATGAAGGGACTGAGCAATAATCATTAGGTGAACAATTGGTATATTTCTTTTTAAGACAGAACTGAAAGATCAATGAAAATGTATTCTTTTATCCATTGCAAAATTGTGTACATTTCTATATGATTTCATCATACATGATTTTCATTTGACAAGAATTCAAAAGCATATGACTACACCTAATCTCGGAGTGGGTTTTGTCAGCATCAAACTCCTGTTATCAATCGGCCCTCTCGGGTTTTCTCGATTGAATATTTTCTCTGATGCCTCTAATTTTTGCACAGGATGCCTTTTTTCGGTTTTCACCCTGTCGAGGCGCCCAATTTTAGCACAGCCGCCTTTTTTCGGTTTTCGACTTGCAGGGCATTTTATTCTCTTCTTTTTATTTTGGTCTTTAGCCGTGGAACCTTTTGAGTCTGTCGACATTGATCGGTTCTTTGAATTCGTTCCCATCACTATCCGACAAGATTGCAGCTCCCTTGGACAACAGCTTCTTAAGGATATACGGCCCTTCCCAGGTAGGTCTGAATTTCCCTCTAATATCTGGTATGCCTGGCCTCATCTGCTTGAACACCAAGTCCCCTTCTTTCAACGGATGCTTTCTCACCTTCTTTCCGAAAGTCCTTGCCAATCTCTTCTGGTAAATCTGATTATGATAATAAGCTTTCAGCCTACTCTCATCCAGTAAATTCAAGTGTTGTAGCCTCTGTTGCGCCCATTCGGCCTCCGGGATTTGGGCTTCCATGACCACCCTTAGCGATTTAAGCTCTATCTCTACCGGCAACACTGCTTCTGTTCCGTATACCAGGGAAAATGGTGTAGTGCCTGTAGACGTCCTCACCGTCGTTCTGTATCCCCACAGGGCAAAGGGTAACTTTTCAGCCCAGTCCTTGTAAGTTTGGACTATCTTGGACAGGATCTTCTTTATATTCTTATTCGCGGCCTCTACTGCCCCATTCGCTTGCGGGCGGTAGGGAGAGGATTTATGATGCTTGACACCATACTTCTCAAGAAGTTTTCTGGTTTCTCCCATGAACTGCACCCCATTGTCGGACACTATGTGATGAGGGAGGCCATACCTGCAGATCAAATTCCTCTCTATGAACTTGGCCATGTCCCTTGCGTCAATCTTCTTGAAGGATTCTGCCTCGACCCATTTGGTAAAATAGTCGATTGCGACTATGATGTATCTGTGCCCATTGGACGCCGTAGGATGGATTTCGCCTATGATGTCTATTCCCCATGCTGCAAATGGCCATGGAGATGTTAAGTTATGTAACTCTGAAACTGGCACATGCCTCAAATTCGCGTACTGTTGGCATAACTGGCATTGCTTCACAAATTTTGAACAATCTGTATCCATTGTGAGCCAATAAAACCCTTGGCGCATGATCTTCTTTGCTAAGGCTAAGCCATTCATGTGAGCTTCACAAACCCCGGCGTGAACCTCTTCCATAAGTCTTTTAGCTTCTTTCTCTGCCAGACATCTTAACTGGATACCATCAGCTTGCCTTTTATACAAAGTGCCATTAACACTGATGAATTGAGTGGATAACTTCCTGATCATTCTTTGGTCCTTCTCCGTGGCTTCCTCTGGAAAGACTGATCTCTCTAAATAATTCTGAATGTCATAATACCATGGATTTCCATCAATGGCCTCAATGTCCATCACCTGTTCAGCTTCAAAGCAAGGTCTTTCCGAACTATAAATCAGCACGGGTTTCATCGCAACTCCTGTTGGGTTATCCCACATAGACACTAATGTTGCTAGAGCATCAGCTAACTGATTTTCGTCTCTGGGGATAAAGTGGAAAGTGCAAATCTCGAACTGGCTGCTCAACGTTCTCAAGTGCTTTACATAAGGCAACAACCTTTCTTCCTTGACTGACCACTCCCTTCTGATCTGATGAATTACCAAGGAAGAATCTCCAAATACTTCTGCGGTCTCTGCCCCCAGAGCGAGTAATGCTTCCAATCCAAAGATGCAAGCTTCATATTCTGCTTCATTATTGGTAGCCTTATACCTCAGCTTCTTAGCCAATGGTAGTCTTTCACCATCTGGGGTCGTAAGAATAACTCCTACGCCTGCTCCCTTATTATTGACTGCTCCATCAAAGAATAATTGCCACCCTTGCACTGCTATGGCCGTAACATCTTCATCTGGGAAGTTGTATTCAAACTGATCTCCTTCAATAGGATGCTCGGCTAAGAATTCTGCTACCGCTCTTCCCTTAATGGTTTTCTTGGTCATGTACTCAATATCAAATTTCTGCAACAGCAGTAACCATCTTCCCATCTTCCCTAGTAGAGAGGGTGCTTCTTGGAGGTATCTGAGCGGATTATGTTTGGCAACCGTTTGTACCTTGAAGGAATGAAAGTAGTGCCGCAACTTCTTAGAAGCCCAGATAACTGCTAAACAAATCTTTTCTACCTCTACATATTTGGCTTCGTACGGTAGGAATTTCTTGCTAAGATAATAAACTGCAAATTCCACACCAAAATCGTCCTCTTGAGACATCATAGCACCCACTGAGTTATCTTCCACAGCTAGGTACAGGATTAGTGGTTTAGCATGGCGTGGTGGTCTTAGTACCGAAGGATTTAGCAGATAGTCCTTAATGGTGTCAAAGGCCAGTTGACAGTCATCGTTCCATATCATCGGCTGATTCTTCCTAAGAAGCTTGAAAATAGGCTCACATACTGAAGTTAGCTTGGCAATAAATCGGCCGATGTACTGAAGCTTTCCTAAGAAACTTCTGATGTCCTTCTCCTTCTTGGGCACTGGCATCTCTCTTATGGCTTTGACTTTATCGGGATCTACCTCGATTCCCCTCTGGCTTACTACATGGCCTAACAACTTTCCTGATGTAACTCCAAAAAGGCACTTCTTGGGATTGAGGCGCAAATCGTACTTGCTAATTCTTTGAAAGAACTTTTCTAAAGCCTCAAAGTGACCTTCCCTGGTAGCCGACTTAATCATCATGTCATCAACGTACACCTCCACTTCTTTGTGGATTAAGTCATTGAGAACCTTGGTCGCCATCCTCTGATAAGTCGCTCCTGCATTTTTCAACCCAAAAGGCATAACTCGGTAGGCATATGTCCCCCACTCGGTGATAAAGGCTGTCTTGATCCGGTCCACTATCTTGTTAAGAATTTGATTGTACCCTGCGTATCCATCCACAAAGCTATACATCATGCAAGCAGCAGCACTATCTACCAGCACATCAATATGAGGAAGAGGGAAATCATCTTTCGGACAGGCCTTGTTCAGGTCTCGATAGTCAACGCATACTCGAACCTTACCGTCCTTCTTAGCTACAGGAACCACATTAGCTAACCATGTTGGGTATTGAACCTCTATCAGGAACTTAGCGTCAATCTGCTTATGGATCTCCTCTTTCACTTTCTGTGCCCACTCTGGCCTAAGCCTCCGAAGCTTTTGCTTGACTGGTTTAAACTCTGGGTAAGTTGGGATGGCATGTTCGGCAACATCTCGATCTATTCCTGGCATATCCTCATAGGTCCAGGCAAAGACTTTTTCATATTTTTTTAATATTCTCTCAAATTTTATTCTCTCTTCAGGAGTTATGTCTGATGCTAGCAAAATTTCCTTTGGATTTTCCAAAGTTCCGAGATTAAATGCAGTTGTGCCAGTTGAATTAATATAAAAAATGAATGCATCATGCTTATGATCATGCGAAATGAAATCATCAGAAACGTCACACAAGTAAGCAAAGTTGTTCATCTCATTAACATAATCAGAAACATTAACATTGTCCTCAAAGAGTTCTGGTATAAAAAGAGAATCTAAATGACTATCAACTTCAGTCAACGCCGATGCTGCAGCTGACTGTGCTTTGGCTTCCTGGCTTGGTGAAATCTTGAGATCTTCACTCTTCGGCTCTGGTTCCACTATCTTCTCCATCCACTGCAGGGCGAGTAATAGCGACATACTCATTTCCATATAGGTCTTGCATCACATACCATTCTGATAGGCTCGATCCAATCATAAAGACTGGAGGTGGCACTGCATTATAACCGGACTTCTTCTTGCTTTTCCTCTGCTCAGGACCGGTGATCTGCTTGTTGTCAATTAGATCTTGGACCCGATGTCTTAATGTTATACAATCATCCGTCAAATGCCCGGTATGTTGGTGGAATGCGTAGTATTCATTCTCTTTGTGCTCTGGCTGTCCTTGGGTCTTGGCCGGCCTAGGTGATAGGGGCTGCAGTTTTCCTTCTTTTATTAGCCTCTTCAGTACCCATGATAAAGGCCTACCCAAGTTGGAGAAATACCTCTGATTTACCCCGGTTGCAGACACCTCGGCAGTCTTCCCAACTCTGTTACCACTGCTAGAACTTGCTGGCTTGGCTGTCCCCTGATTGCTGTAACCCTTCCTGGCATAGGACTCGTTGTTTGCCCTCTTGGCTAAATATTCTCCCTCTGCTTCTATGGCGATATCCTTCAGGGATTCCCAGTCTTTCAGTCCCTTCATTTTTAATCCATCTCTTAAGTAGGGGCTGGCATTTCGAATGAATAGCCGGATCTGATCAGAAGTGTCCGGTTTGCGTTTCATCTCCATAACCCGGTTTCTCCACTGAGTAAGGTACTCATGGAAGGACTCCCCAGCCTTCTGTTGTAGCAACTCGAGATCTTTCAAAGTGACCTCCATCCGGGTACTGCAATCGTACTGCTTAAGGAACTCTTCGGTTAGCAAGTCCCAATCCTCCTTGGACCTCCTCTCAAGCCCATGGTACCAATCAATAGCAGCTCCTGTGAGACTCAAGCAAAAATACTCTATCTTTTGCTTTCTTGTTAAGGTCGTTCCCTTCATGACCAGCGAGTATTGTTTGATGTGTGCGGCAGGATCAGAGGTGCCATCAAATTTGGGAATATCCGGCATCTTAAAATTCTGGGGAATCAGGTCATCCCCATCTAGCTCTCGGTCTTCCGGATTCATTCCTTTTCCCACGGTCATCATCCTTGCCATGGTCTCAAATCTCTCTTCCATTTTCCTCCACATTGCCTCATCCAGTTTCGGTGACTTCTCTTTGGCTACTGTATGCTCCTCTAGCTCATCTCCCCCAAACTCAGCTTCAGACCTGGGGCCCTCTCTACGCTCAATAGGTGCAGGCACTCTTTGCTCAACAACAGGTGGGTCAACCACTGGTTGGTTAACTGCAGCAGGACACTCTTCTCTTACAACCCCTTGTTCAGCTGGTACTCGGATAGGGGCAGCAGCAGCTTGTTGCCCAGTTATTGTGGTGGCAAGATTGCCCATCATTGCAATCATGCGGGCTTCAAATTCCTCCATCCTCTTTCCTACCTCCTCAGCAATTATTGCCCGGGTTGCATCAGACTCATTTGATGGATTAGCCATGCTTACTTCTATTGATGATTCGAGAGAAAACCCCACACTATTTTCTGAGATTGAATCTGAACTCTGATCCAACACTAACTCTGTTAACCCCAAAAGCGGCGTCCTTCTTAACCGTCCGTCGGGACCTCTAGACCACCCAGGAGAATCTATGATGGCTGAAATGCAAAAATTGTTAAGATGGTGCATGATTAAAATGCAATGCATGCTCGTGCTGATGCAACATAGACAAACACATGCAAGCAGATAGATCCTTCCAACCTTATATCTCCCACACACGTGGTAGTGCGGTCTCTTTCCTAGGTGGGCTTGATCCATGGATTAACGTGGAACCCAATGGACACGTATGGTGCACGGTGAAAAACCGACAACATAACACTCCTATACTAATGTACAAGCGGATGGATAGTGATCGTCATGTATTTAGACGTTCCACAAATTTCGACATGGCCCTACCCGGGCATGGAAGCCTTTGGCTAGGTTACCAAGCGAGACATCTGGACTCACCCAATACATGAGGATCCATACAGCAAGCATGGAATTAGGGTTCATATCACCTGTGGAAAGTAGCTATGGCCATTATATGAGCTTTGGACAAGGGAGATATTACTTTAAGGCTACCCAAGCATGATCCCTGCCGACGGGTCTAGCTCATCACGAGCGTAACGACCGATCGGGTCACCATTTTGATATACCATTAAGGTACGTGGCTTGGGCTGGTGATTATCCTTAACACTTCCCCAAATTGAGTGAAAATGAGGAGGTGCTTCAGGAACGCACCGGGGCTAGAAGAGGGACCAAACTAGCGTATTCTAAGGTTCTAATGATATGCAAATGCAAATTTAAGAGAAAGCGAATTTATGAATTAAATTTTAATCATAAAGGTTAAAAGAGGTATTTTCAAATTGAAATCTCGAACCATAAACGTCCCCAGTGGAGTCGCCACTGTGACGCGCGCCGGATCCCCGCGGCCGCCCGTACGACCGCCCGCCTTGGGGCGATCGGGGCAATTGTGGGTCCGTCAACAGCTTGCGATAAATCGCAAGTGCGTCTATGTTGGGCAACAAGGAGGTATCATGGAGTCGCCACCCAATAGAACATTGGGAAAGTTTCTCTCGCCTCGGAGAGCCTAAGACTTGCGCATTTTATCCATATTGGGCCATGAGGCCTAGGATTAGCGCTAAAGCCTCGTGACCCGAGAAGTATTTTGGAGGATAACCTCTAACCTCTCGAGCCCAAAGACCAGAGCTGGGTCCGGGATTTCTAATCTATTTCTACCTCGATTATTTTATGATCAAATTTTAATACCATTGATTCGCTCTCTCTCCACACGATGCAATTAATTGAAGGTGCATTCATTCATTTCAAAAGCGGTAAATGTAAGCAAAATCCAAAATAAAGCATTTTAAAAATAAATTACAATAACACTAGGAGCGGAATACAACTCCCATTTATAAAAGTGAAATATATGCATAAAACGGGTTATTCTTTAATAGTGAGAACATTGGTCCTCGCATGCATATTTATTATGAAACAGTTTTGATGTAATGATTTATTTGGGTATGAAAAACTAGGACATTGGTCCCCTTTTATTTAGAAAAAAAATGTCAAGTTAATTAATAGAAACGTTTTTTGTGATTTTCTTTTTAGCGAGCCTAAATAAAGAATTTTACAAGAAAATTATATGGCAAAATTAAATAAAATATTACAAATAAAGGAAAATAAACCTATGAACCAAATGAGCCTTTTTGGACCTCCCGATGTGCTCGCAAAAACGCCCAAGCGAAAAAATGAGTTTAGACATAAAAGCAAATACAAATAAAATAATGTTAGTAATTAAATCAATTAAACCGGTTAAACATACAAAATAATGAATAACAAATTAAAATAAAATAAAATGATATGAAAAGAATGATTATGGAATCAAAATATTAACAAACCAAAATAAAATGAGAAACATGGATTATATATGATAAATGATTGAATGATGTGATGAAAATAAAATAAAACATGTTAATTAATTAGTACATGAAAATATGCACATGATGAAAATAATGATGATATGTGAAAAATAATGAATGAATAAATAAACAAATGATAATAAAATCATGTAACAATGATAAAAATTAGTAAACAAAGGAACGATGAAAATAATAATGATATATAACAAGGTTAATTGATGTGTTCATAATTAATACAAACTATTTACATGGCAAAAAGATTAATTTAAATTAATTAATTATATGCATGTTAAAAATAATGAGGAATCAAAATAAATTATTTACATGTTAGGAATTAAAAAAACAATATTCACATGAATAAAAATCAAATCATATATAAACAATTAAATAGAACAAATGTAAGATCAATACAACAAATGAATAGATGAAAACAATAAATAAATCAATAAAAACAATAAAATAGATATGAATAAATAAAATAAAATAAAATAAAATAGAAATGGAGCCAAGAATATTTACCCTCAGAGTATTGGATTTGATGAAGGAAAAGTGATGATTTTCCGGAAAATTGCTTGAAAGAATAACTTAGCAATAAAATTAATTCTCTTTGTTTATTGAGAAAAACAAAGGAATTGATTTGTATGCTTAAGATTAAAAAGAAATTGATGTCAAAGTGATGATTAATCTCTTGTGTTTATGAAGAAAAAACCAAGAAATTAATTGGAATAATTAACAATTGAAAATTGATCTTTCAATTTCAATTAAACCTTATTAATTAAAAAGAGAAAATCTGAAATTTTGAAGAGAAATCAAAGAGGAAGAGAAATGCTGGAAATTCTGATGTAGAAAAATAGAAGTGGAGGCCCCCTTTAATTTTTCATCCTAAACTATTTAAAGAATAGAAAATGTTGCCCTAATTTAATTAAGGAAAACAAACCTAATTTTATTCAAATTCCTTTATTTTTGGGGATAAAATCAAGTTTTATTAATTAATAATCTATAAAAAATATTTTGGAATTTTATTTGAAGTCAAAAACCCTTAATTTTTGGATAAAAACGGATTTTTGGGTGAAAAAATCGGAAAAAGGCTGAAAAAATGGAAAATAGGGTAACAGACCCTATACCGACGGCCAGGGAGCCGTCGCTAGAGGGACGCCGCCCGTCGCTATAGAGCGACGGGGACTCACGCGGCGAGAAGGCGGGCTTCCGCGCGAAATCCGTGCGGAGCTCGGGCGGGAATCGCGCGCAGAGGCGCGCGGTGCGGCGCGCAGCGCGCAATGCTGCGCGTCGCTCTTTAGCGACGCGCGGCATTGGCGACGATGCGCGTCGCCAAATCGCGCTGGGCGCCAGCGCGCCTGCCCGCTGCCGCGCCCGACACTCGCGGTCCGAAAATTTTTTTATTTTTTTTCTATTTTTTTTTAAATTATAAATTGACTAAAAACACTATAATTTTAAGCCCCCATTTTTTAAAATTAATTTTTTTTTATCTTTTTTATTATTTTCTAATTTTTCACTCTAAAATGCAAATTTGACGAGAAAACCATCACTTTTAACCTTTTAAGCCTGTGAAGGCAATTATCATCATTGGGTAACTTCGATCTAGGCTGACTCAGGACCCGGTGTCTACAGCGTGGCATGCACGCGCCACCATACGTGGGCGCGTGCGCGTGGGCAGTGGCCCACACGCACGCAAACACGTGTCGATGACGTGGCGCGTCATCGACACATGGCCCAATAGGTCAGAGCCACGTGGCAGACTGAGGTCATGCCACGTGGCTCCGACGTGTCCACCCGGTGCCACGTGGCGCCAGGTGGACCAATAAGGGGTCGACACGTGGCAGAGTTGGGGCTTGCCACGTGTCATGATGACGTGTCAGGGGGACCCACGTGTACCAATCAGAGTCCGCCACGTGTCATGCCACGTGGCATGACACGTGGCTGCCACGTGTCCACATGTTGCCATGTGGGCAACACGTGGACCAGTAATGGTTGAACACGTGTCACACTGTGGTGTTGACACGTGTCCGACCAGTTGAAGACGCGCGTGGGGGCGCGTGAGCGCGTCCCCCTCCCTCTCGTCGGCGCGTGGAAGCTTCTCCGGCCTCCAAATCAGCTCCATTTTTTTGCGAAAATATTTTTCAAAATATTTCTGATTTATTGGTCTATGTTTTAAAATTTTTTGATGACCATAAAATATTTTTGTTTATTTTTTGAAATAAATATTATAAAATAATTATGGAAAATGAGTTTTCTATTTTAAAATATTTTGAAAAAAATTTTTATATGATTTTTTGTCCTTATTTGTTGATTGGAATGTGTTTCAATCATATGAGTTTATACATGAGTGTATTAACCATTTAAAATTTCTGTAATGTGTTTCAGAAATGATGATAAGGACACCTATGATTCCTAAAACCCCGCATGGGATTGCTTTAAGAAATGCAAGAGTGCGTTCACTAAGCAAAATGAGAATGCGGAGGAACATTCGAGCTGATGATATTGATGCTATAGTGCGTCATATATTGACTATGCATGAACAAATGCAGGAGTGCATTTGGATTGGAGGCTTAAGCTTAGGAAGTGATGACAGAGATAAAATCAAAGCGTTGGTTAATTCTTTTGCATATCATCCAGTCCTAAGAGAGCTTTTGGAAACTACTTGGTACATAGGAGATAGAGTTTATAAGAAATCTATCATCCATTTTTTGGCTAGAGTTGCCAAAAGAGGAGTGTTGAGGAGCAACATTCCATCTGTGATGAAATTGAGAAGCGGACGTGAAGTGTATCGTCCATGGCTTCATCAGCGAACTTATGAGTTCCCTTATGAATTGATGAAGTTGGTCAAAGAATCAGTCCCGGTGTCAGTAAAGGTCTTGAGGAGATCTAGTTTTCTAGATTAGTTGACATGAGTGTCAATTATAGTTAGCGTTTGATTTTATAGGATTTATGTTTCCTATTATTATTATTATTATTATTTGACATGTGTGTCTTATTTGAGAATGATTGGATTTATTTATTGGTTGAATGAATGAGTTTATTCTTTATGGCTTTTAATTTTTTTTTAATAAATGTGTTTATTTTAAAATGTTAATTGCCCTGCAATATTTTATAAGTAAAATGTTTGCATGTTTATTAAGTAGAGACTTAATAAAATAAAACCAATAAGATATCCCTCATAAGTTTATGAACTTAGTAATCGAATAATTCTGATTTACTATGCATGAAATCTTAACCTATAAAGTTGGACATTAGAACTTAGAAGGTAATTGGTACTCTAAGTATACTTTTCGAATTTAAGTCTAATAGAAAACTTTATTAGGTTATTATTTCAGGTTTATAGTAAATTTTCATGTATTGCCTAATCTCCCACTAATAACGTGCAACTTTGTTCCATTTGAATCAGAGGATACAAATGGCATCTGCTTCCAAATCTATTATCGCTGAATTAAACAAAGACTTGAAATTAAATGGCGACAATTATGAAATCTGGAGCATGAAGATCCAGTATGTGCTAGAGGAGCAAGAGGCTCTTGAAACCTTGAGTTCGGTTATGGCTGAACCCGAGGATGGCAACACGGCCCAGCATAGGCGGGACCGAGATGTATATCTGGCTTGGAAGAAAAAGAATTCCACTGCTCGTATCATTCTCCTGAGTGCTATGGAGGATGATATAACTAAGCAATTTCGCAAGTATCAGAACGCAATGGATCTGTGGATCGCTTTGCGGGAGAAGTTTGGAGGAGTGACTCTAACTAAGCTCTGATCTTTGACGATCAAGTTCGATACTTATCAGAAGAAAACTGATCATACAATGCGAAAACATCTCAGGGAGATGGAAAATATGATGAGCGAGCTTAGTGAATATGGTCATAAGTTGACCGACGAGCAGCAGGTGCAAGCTGTCATCCGTTCCTTACCCAAGAGTTGGGAGCATATGAAAATGCAACTAACTCATATGGACAGTGTGAAAACATTTGAGGATGTCGCACGTCACTTGGAGCTTGAAGAGGACAGATTGGCATCGATCAAGGTCAATGCTGAAGTGCATGTGGCACAGTCCCGTTCTGGTGGAATGAGTTCCAACCAGAACAAAAGAAAGAGCTTTAAGGGTCGGGATAAGGAACCTGCCAAGAGAAACAAAAGGCAGAAAAAGGAGCAGAATTCTAAAAGGTCCAAAGGCAAGAAAAAGATAAACATTTCAAAAGTGAAATGTTTTAACTGCCAGCAGAAAGGACACTATGCAAGAGACTGCACTGTGCCCAATCAGGTACACTATTCTAACTCAAGAGTGAGTGAAATTTGTGTATCTAGTTCTGTATTTCTAACTGAATTTCATCCTTTGTGGGTGGTTGATTCAGGAGCAACGGACCATGTAGCAAAGGATCGAGATGCCTTTGTAGAGTTCCGACGAATACCATATGGAGCAAAATATGTGTATGTGGGAAACGACGCAAGAGTGCCGGTTCGAGGGATTGGCGCGTGTAGATTAGTCTTACGCAAAGGCCGAACCTTACTCCTACATGATGTACTTTATGCTCCAGATATTCGTAGGAATTTAGTTTCTGTTCTGGTGTTATTAAAACTTGGTTTTGATTTACACTTTAAAGATGACAGTGTGAACTTATGTTTGAATGATGTCTATTATGGTTCTGGTTTTATTTCGAACAATTTCATTGTTTTGGATATCGATCCTAACTTTATGAATAATAATAGTTTTTCTTTAATCTCTTCTACTTCACATAATAATGAGAATCATGTGAAATTGTGGCATGCTAGATTAAACCATATTGGGCAAAATCGAATGAGTCGGTTAGCCAAAGTTGGTTTACTAGGTGATTTGAATGAGGTCGAATTACCTACTTGTGAGCATTGTCTAAAAGGAAAACTAGTGAGAAAACCGTTCGGAAAAGGAACTAGAGCTGATTTTCCATTACAATTAATTCATTCTGACGTTTGTGGTCCAATGAATGTGAGGGCAAGGCATGGGGCCTACTACTTCATCACATTTATAGATGACTATACAAGGTATGGTCATGTCTATTTGATTTCTCACAAGTCAGAAGCATTGAGTTGCTTCAAAAACTTTTATGAACTTAGTTGAGAATCAATTAGATAAAAAGATAAAAGCTTTAAGAACTGACCGAGGTCGGGAATATCTTTCAGATGAATTTAAAGCTTTATGTGATGAAAAAGGGATTGAACATCAGTTGTCCATTCCCAGAACTCCACAACAAAACGGTGTTGCGGAAAGGAGAAATAGGACTCTCCTTGATATGGTTAGATCTATGATGGCAGAAGCAAATTTGCCCATCTCCTATTGGGGAGATGCTTTACTTACTGCCACATATGTTCTAAACCGAGTGCCCTCAAAATCAGTCGCATCCACACCTTACGAGTTGTGGACTGGTCGACAACCAGACCTAAGCCATCTACGACCTTGGGGTTGCGCTGCTTACGTCCATGATACCTCAAGTAAATTTGGTAAATTGGGACCAAGAGGTAAAAAGAGTATCTTTGTGAGATATTCTGAAGTATCAAAAGGATACGTATTCATGGGTGAGCAAGAGAATGGTTCTGTGACTGAATTTGAATCACGAGATGTCATATTCTTGGAAAATGAGTTTCCGAAGTTGGGCGAAGTGAATCAAGATTTCACTTTCTATGAAACTCAGGAAGATGAACCATCAGGATCACTCCATCCGAGTGGGAGGGAATTAGAGGAAGAAGGTCAAGATCTTCCTCCTCTACATGATCCGGATGTTTGAGACCCTGATTTAAGTGGGAGCATTCCTGACTCCAGTGGGAGTATGGAACATGGTCCTAGTGGGAGTATTCCGAATTATGATGAATATATGAGACATGTTTATCAAGATTCGGAACTGCGTAAATCTAAAAGGATAAGTGTTCCTCGCCGACGATTTGAGATCGAAGGCTTGAACGAAGCCCTTTTGATTACCCCACAAGATGATGAAGAGCCTAAAAACATAAAAGAGGCCTTCTCATGCCCAGCTAAAGAAAAATGGATCAATGCAATGGAAGAAGAAATAGCATCGATGAGGTCAAACCATGTTTGGGAACTGGTTGATCTACCGGAAGGACGCAAACCGATTGGGAACAAATGGATTCTCAAGGTCAAGCGAAAAGCTGATGGAAGTATCGAAAGATACAAAACTCGGCTAGTCGCTAAGGGGTTTACACAGCATGAAGGGATTGACTATGAGGAGACTTTCTCCCCTGTTGTAAGATTTACGTCTATAAGATTAATTCTTGCCATAGTGGCGAGTTTAGACCTTGAGCTACATCAAATGGATGTAAAGACTGCTTTTCTCCATGGAGAACTGAATGAAGAAATCTACATGGAACAACCTATAGGTTTCATCGAAAAAGGCAGCGAACATAAGGTTTGCCGATTGAAAAGATCAATCTATGGCCTGAAACAGTCTTCGCGACAATGGTATTTGAGATTTCATGATACAATCATGTCGAATGGGTTCAACATGATTGATGAAGACCATTGCGTGTATAATAAAAGCTCTAAAAATAACTTTGTCATTTTGACATTGTATGTAGACGACATACTAATAGCTGGAAATGACAAAGCGTACGTAAATCAAATCAAAGATTGGTTATCGTCCAACTTTGAAATGAAGGATATGGGTAATGCAGATTATATTCTTGGAGTTAAGATTTCAAGAGATCGTTCAAGAAGGTTGTTGTCCCTTTCCCAAGAGACATATATCAACAAAGTCCTTGAACGGTTCAATATGCAAAACTGCAAACCCATATCCTACCCCATTGCCAAGAATCAGTTTCTTAGCAAAGAAATGTGTCCTAAAATGCCAGATGATATGGAGCGTATGAGAGACGTTCCTTATGCCAGTGCCGTGGGTAGTCTCATGTATGCTATGTTGTGTACGAGACCGGACATTTGCTATGCAGTGGGCATGGCGAGTAGATATCAATCTAACCCGGGCGAAGCACATTGGAAAGCAGTTAAGAGGATACTTAGATACCTCAAAGGTACAGCAGATTATTCTCTCTGTTATGAAGGCAAGGATCTGCAATTGAGAGGATACACTGATGCTGATTGGGCTGGAGATATGGACGAGAGGAAATCCACTTCAGGTTTCATATTCTTGCTTGGCAAGGGTGCCATCTCATGGAGTAGCAAGAAACAAACCTGTGTAGCCTTATCAACGATGGAAGCTGAATTCGTAGCTTCCGCAGCTGCAGTACAAGAGGCAGTTTGGCTAAAACGGTTGATGGACCATTTAAGAGTAACTACCTCGGAGGGAAAAGTGACAGTCTTTAGCGACAGTCAATCATCGATAGCTTACACAAAAGATCCGAAATTTCATAGTAGGACTAAGCATATCGACATTAAGTATCATTATATTAGAGATGTAGTTGCACGGGGAGATGTGAACTTACAGTACATATCTACGCATGATATGATTGCAGATCCGTTAACTAAACCTGTAACTAGAGATGTGTTTGAGAGACACATTAGAATTCAGGGTTTGCGTAGAATTTGATGTGTACTGACTTTATTTGTGTAATCCCTTAACATTATTATTTATGAATAATAATAAAGTTCATTGTTGGCAATACATGAGTGTGAATGTTTAATATGTGAACATTTACTATTAATTGTTTGAGTTTGAGCATGTCAGACAGAGAAGTAGCCCACTCACAAGGGTGTTTACCTTGGTTTTGTCAACGAGTTGGCAAAGACTAAGTGTGATGCGCGCCGGATCCCGAGCGCCGCCCTTTCGGACCGCCCGCACGTGGGCGATCGGGGCATTTGCGGGTCCGTTGACATCTTGCGATAAATCGCAAGTGCGTCTATGTTGAGCAACAAGGAGGTATCATGGAGTCGCCACCCAATAGAACATTGGGAAAGTTTCTCTCGCCTCGGAGAGCCTAAGACTTGCGCATTTTATCCATATTGAGCCATGAGGCCTAGGATTAGCGCTAAAGCCTCGTGACTCAAGAAGTATTTTGGAGGATAACCTCTAACCTCTCGAGCCCAAAGACCAGAGCTGGGTCCGGGATTTCTCATCTATTTCTACCTCGATTAATTTATGATCAAATTTTAATTATCATTAATTCGCTCTCTCTCCACACGATGCAATTTTAATCTAAAAGCGCATTTATACATGTTAGGAAAACCATAAATTAGCAAGTAAAGCAATGAATTACAATAATACAAGGAGCGGAATACAACTCCCTTTTAAAAGTGCAAACATGCATAAAACCGGGGAATTTATTAATCATGAGGACTTTGGTCCCCGCATGCTCAATGAAAGAAAATATTTTGGATGTGGTAATTTTATTTGGGATGAAAACTAGGACATTGGTCCCATTTTATTATGAAAAATCTAAATTAATTTAGTAAGAAATATTTTTATGATCTTTATTCAGGTGCGCATAGGAAAACATTTTATTCAATGAATATATACAAGGAAATTAAAAATATAAACGAAATGAGAATTAAAAATGTATAAAGGAAATACCAAACCCCGCAACTCCTCCTTCATGTGCATGGATGCTCAAATGAGGATAAAATAATGATTTGCAACCAAAAATAAAACAAAAGAAATTCATGTTAGTGATTGAACCAACAAAATAATATGACATAAAAATATAATATGTACCATGAAAATATAATATGCATAAAATAATCATGATGTAATTTAACATGCATAGAATAATTAAGATGCAATTTAACATGCATAGAATAATTAAGATGCAATTTAACATGCATAAGGTGAGAAAGTATCATGGCACATGCAACTTATTAATATTAGTAATTAACGTACATGGAAAATTAGTGACAATCAATTTTATTATAGTTAGGATATGAATAAATGTGTAACATGAGAATAATTCCACTTGACATGCATAACTAGCATAAAATAATGACTATAACACTCATACATGCAAAAGAAAGCATAATAATAAACATGATATAGCATTAAGAAATTAAAGGTATTTACAACCTAAAACATGCATAATTACATGAACAAAGAATAATTTGACATGAAAAAAAGATAATAGAATTTAAAAAGCTTATTTGTTATATGAATAATTGAAGATAAAAAAAATAAGAAGAAGAATATGGAGACTAAGAGAATTTACATGTTTGATATGTTAATTAGAAGCCAAAATAAATGAAATTAACAAGAGAATTAATGAGTAAAGCCAAGAATAATTACCCTCAAATTCAGTTTTGAAGAATTGAAGATAGAAGTGTTGAATTCCTTGTCTTCTCTTGTGAAAATCCTTAGAAAATAGCTTGAAAACTTGAAGAAAAGCTCTTGGAAACAAGTGTGTAAGATGGATTTTTTTTCTCTCAACTCAAAGCTCCAAAATTCAGTTTTTTTCTCACCAAATGTTCTTCGTTCGTCCTCCCCCGTTTCTGAATTTTTCTAGTGTTTTTAATCATCAAAAACTACCCAAAAACCACCAAAAACCGTCCAAAAACGGTTGAAAATCGAGTGGGGGTCGAAAAGTGGGCGAAGTGGGGCGTCAATCGTGCGCCTCGCGCACGTTTCCGCGCGGATGCGCGGAGTCTCCGCGCACGACGTGCGCGGAGCGAGCGACGCCCAGGGCGTCGGCCGCGCGGATCGCACGCTCCGCAGCGCTCCGCGCACGGACATTCGCGACGGCCCCTGGCCGTCGCCCTTCCGTCGCGAATCTTTTCCCCCATTTTCCATTTTTCCTACTTTCTTCATTTTTTCATCATTTTTCACCTTTTTTTTTTTTTTTTTTTTTTTTTTTTTTAAATACCCTCAACCTAAAACACACTTTTTCTTCTTCAAAATAATTTAAAAAATATTTTTAAAATATTTTTAAAATACCCTTTTTACTCACCGAAAAGACAAGGAAAATCACTTCTGAACTCCAATCTTTTTGCCTATAAGCCGGCATAGCTAAATTTCATCATCGGGTAATCCTGATCAAGGCTACTCGGGACCCGGTGTCTACAGTTGCCCCCAATTTTGAAGAGACTAGTGCATGGGTGCCTAGGTGAGCCAAAATTCAGGAAAAGGAAAGAAACGCGTACCTGAAGCAGCGATCTTCCTGCTTGATGGAGTTATGATGATAGCTACTGCTGTCTTTTGGTTGTAGCTGGTAATACCGTAGGTGCGCTAACCTCTTGTGGGTGGCGCCGCTATCGTGCTAAACATTATGAGTTGGTAATGCCGTGGTCGTGCTAACCTCTTATGGGTAGTGCCGCCATCGTGCTAACCGCTGTGAATTGGTAGTGCCGTTGTCGTGCTAACCTCTTGTGGGTAGTGCCGCCATCGTGCCAACCGCTGTGAATTGGTAGTGCCGTGGTCGTGCTAACCTCTTGTGGGTAGTGCCGCCATCGTGCTAAACATTATGAGTTGGTAATGCCGTGGTCGTGCTAACCTCTTATGGGTAGTGCCGCCATCGTGCTAACCGCTGTGAATTGGTAGTGCCGTGGTCGTGCTAACCTCTTGTGGGTAGTGCCGCCATCGTGCCAACCGCTATGAATTGGTAGTGCCGTGGTCGTGCTAACCTCTTGTGGGTAGTGCCGCCATCGTGCTAACCGCTGTGAATTGGTAGTGCCGTGGTCGTGCTAACCTCTTGTGGGTAGTGCCGCCATCGTGCCAACCGCTGTGAATTTTGGAACTGTGCTCCTTTAGATGTTTGGACTGGTGTCATCACTCGGCTTTTTTTTTTTTGGTGTTTCCCGCCGATTTCTCCTGCGAGATTGTATGCATAGGAATATACAAGAAATCATGTGTGTATGTTATGGAATGCAAATGCTTGCAAAAATGTATAGATCGCGCCCTAGGTGATCCATGGTTTGCTGAACTTATAGCTTGTCTGCTGTACCATGCCCCCTGAATCCTGAGGATCGTCGACAAGCTTTTTGAAAGAGACGTCCGGTGTATATCCCTTGCCCCCTGGTCAATGATCATTTACTTGGGATTCTATTTCATGTTCTGTGTTGTGTGTTGTCTGACTGACAGAAGATCATCTTGAAATAATGCCGCCTTATCGCTCCAGGCATTGAATGTCATTGTTTTAAAGGTAGTGCGTCCCTTGTGGATTTTTGCACTAGCTTTTCTTTGCGGGAAATGCGTCCCTTATGGGATTTTCACACAACCCTTTGCCTAACTTTTGCCTGGAATGGACCCAACCCAATCCAGCGGCTTTTGTGTATTTTATTTTTTTTTTGTAGGGCAGACTGCCTGTTTCCAGGTTTTCACCCTGCCCTTTGGCCTAACTTTTGCTTAGAGAGCCAGTTACGGTTTTCATCTCTAACGGCCTTCTTTTTTTTTTTTTTTTTTTTTTTTTTAATTTTATTTTTTTTTAATTTTATTTTAGAGAAGGTTATCACCAAAGCTTCTGTTAAGAGCAAATAGGGCATATCTGATGAGCGATAATCATTAGATGAAAAATTGATATAACTCTTTTTGAGACAGAACTGAAAGATCAATGAAAATGTATTCTTTTATTCATTGCAAAATTGTGTACATTTCTATATGATTTCATCATACATGATTTTCATTTGACAAGAATTCAAAAGCATATGACTACACCTAATCTCGGAGTGGATTTTGTCAGCATCAAACTCCTGTTATTAATCGGCCCTCTCGGGTTTTCTCGATTAAATATTTTCTCTGATGCCTCTAATTTTTGCACAGGATGCCTTTTTTCGGTTTTCACCCTGTCGAGGCGCCCAATTTTAGCACAGCCGCCTCTTTTCGGTTTTCGACTTGCAGGGCATTTTATTCTCTTCTTTTTATTTTGGTCTTTAGCCATGGAACCTTTTAAGTCTATCGACATTGACCGGGTCCTTGAACTCATTCCCATCGCTGTCTGCTAAAATTGCTGCTCCTTTTGTTAGCAACTTTTTCAAAATGAATGGACCTTCCCAGGTTGGTCTGAATTTGCCTCGTATGTCTGGAACTCCCGGCCTCATCATCTTAAAGACCAAGTCCCCCTCCTTCAACGGGTGCTTTCGTACTTTCTTGCCAAACGACCGAGCCAGCCTCTTTTGATAAACTTGGTTGTGGTAATAGGCTCGTAACCTGTTTTCATCCAACAGATTTAGTTGTGACAAACGTTGTTGTGCCCATTCTGCTTCAGGAATCTCAGCTTCCATGACTACCCTCAATGATTTCAGCTCAATTTCAACCGGCAGGACTGCTTCAGTTCCATATACCAGAGAGAATGGCGTTGCCCCTGTAGAGGTCCTCACCGTCGTTCTGTATCCCCACAGGGCAAAGGGTAACTTCTCAGCCCAGTCCTTGTAAGTTTGGACTATCTTGGATAGGATCTTCTTTATATTCTTATTCGCGGCCTCTACTGCCCCATTCGCCTGCGGTCGGTAGGGAGAGGATTTATGATGCTTGACACCATACTTCTCGAGAAGTTTTCCGGTTTCTCCCATGAACTGCACCCCATTGTCGGACACTATGTGATGAGGGAGGCCATACCTGCAGATTAAATTCCTCTCTATGAACTTGGCCATGTCCCTTGCGTCAATCTTCTTGAAGGATTCTGCCTCGACCCATTTGGTAAAATAGTCAATTGCGACTATGATGTATCTGTGCCCATTGGACGCCGTGGGATGGATTTCGCCTATGATGTCTATTCCCCATGCTGCAAATGGCCATGGAGATGTTAAGTTATGTAACTCTGAAACTGGCACATGCCTCAAATTCGCGTACTGTTGGCATAACTGGCATTGCTTCACAAATTTTGAACAATCTGTATCCATTGTGAGCCAATAAAACCCTTGGCGCATGATCTTATTTGCTAAGGCTAAACCATTCATGTGAGCTCCACAAACCCCGGCATGAACTTCTTCCATAAGTCTTTTAGCTTCTTTCTCTGCCAGACATCTTAACTGTATACCATCAGCTTGCCTTTTGTACAAAGTGCCATTAACACTGATGAATTGAGTGGATAACTTCCTGATCATTCTTTGGTCCTTCTCAGTGGCTTCCTCTTGAAAGACTGATCTCTCTAAATAATTCTGAATGTCATAATACCATGGATTTCCATCAATGGCCTCAATGTCCATCACCTGTTCAGCTTCAAAGCAAGGTCTTTCCGAACTATAAATCAGCACGGGTTTCATCGCAACTCCTGTTGGGTTGTCCCACATAGACACTAATGTTGCTAGAGCATCAGCTAACTGATTTTCGTCTCTGGGGATGAAGTGAAAAGTGCAAATCTCAAATTGGCTGCTCAACGCTCTCAAGTGCTTTACATAAGGCAACAGCCTTTCTTCCTTGACTGACCACTCCCTTCTGATCTGATGAATTACCAAGGAAGAATCTCCGAATACTTCTGCGGTCTTTGCCCCCAGAGCGAGTAATGCTTCCAATCCAAAGATGCAAGCTTCGTATTCTGCTTCATTGTTGGTAGCCTTATACCTCAGCTTCTTAGCCAATGGTAGTCTTTCACCATCTGGGGTCGTAAGAATAACTCCTACGCCTGCTCCCTTATTATTGACTGCTCCATCGAAGAATAACTGCCACCCTTGCACTGCTATGGCCGTGACGTCTTCATCTGGGAAGTTGTATTCAAATTGATCTCCCTCAATAGGATGCTCGGCTAAGAACTCCGCTACGGCTCTTCCCTTAATGGTTTTCCTGGTTATGTACTCAATGTCAAATTCCTGCAACAGCAGTAACCATCTTCCCATCTTCCCTAGTAAAGAGGGTGCTTCTTGGATGTATCTAAGCGGATTATGTTTGGCAACCGTTTGTACCTTGAAGGAATGAAAGTAGTGTCGCAACTTCTTAGAAGCCCAGATAACTGCTAAACAAATCTTTTCTACCTCCACATATTTGGCTTCGTAAGGCAAGAACTTCTTGCTAAGATAATAAACTGCAAACTCCACACCAAAATCGTCCTCTTGAGACATCATAGCACCCACTGAGTTATCTTCCACAGCCAGGTACAGGATTAATGGTTTGGCACGGCGTGGTGGTCTTAACACCGGAGGATTTAACAAATACCTCTTAATGGTGTCAAAGGCCAATTGGCAGTCATCGTTCCATAGCACCGGCTGATTCTTCCTAAGAAGCCTGAAAATAGGCTCACATACCGAAGCTAGCTTGGCAATAAATCGGCTGATGTACTGAAGCTTTCCTAGGAAACTTCTAACGTCCTTCTCCTTCTGGGGCACTGGCATCTCTCTTATGGCTTTGACTTTATCGGGATCTACCTCGATTCCCCTCTGGCTTACCACATGGCCTAACAACTTTCCTGATGTAACTCCAAAAATGCACTTCTTGGGATTGAGTCGCAGATCATACTTGCTAATCCTTTGAAAGAACTTTTCTAATGCCTCAAAGTGACCTTCCCTGGTAGCCGACTTAATCATCATGTCATCGACGTACACCTCCACTTCTTTGTGGATTAAGTCATTGAGAACCTTGGTTGCCATCCTCTGATAGGTTGCTCCTGCATTCTTTAACCCAAAAGGCATAACCCGATAGGCATATGTCCCCCACTCGGTGATAAAGGCTGTCTTGATCCGGTCCACTATCTTGTTGAGAATTTGATTGTACCCTGCGTATCCATCCACAAAGCTGTACATCATGCAAGCAGCAGCACTATCTACTAGCACATCAATATGAGGCAGTGGGAAATCATCTTTAGGGCAAGCTTTGTTCAGGTCTCGATAGTCGACGCATACTCGAACCTTACCGTCTTTCTTAGCTACAGGAACCACATTAGCTAACCATGTTGGGTATTGAACCTCTATCAGGAACTTAGCCTCAATCTGCTTATGGATCTCCTCTTTCACTTTCTGTGCCCATTCTGGCCTAAGCCTCCGAAGCTTTTGCTTGACTGGTTTAAACTCTGGGTAAGTTGGGATGGCATGTTCGGCAACATCTCGATCTATTCCCGGCATATCCTCATAGGTCCAGGCAAAGACTTTTTCATATTTTTTTAATATTCTCTCAAATTTTATTCTCTCTTCAGGAGTTATGTCTGATGCTAGCAAAATTTCCTTTGGATTTTCCAAAGTTCCGAGATTAAATGCAGTTGTGCCAGTTGAATTAATATAAAAAAAGAATGCATCATGCTTATGATCATGCGAAATGAAATCATCAGAAACATCACACAAGTAAGCAAAGTTATTCATCTCATTAACATTAACATTGTCCTCAAAGAGTTCTGGTATAAAAAGAGAATCTAAATGACTATCAACTTCAGTCGACGCTGATGCTGCAGATGACTGTGCTTTGGCTTCTTGATTTGGTGAAATCTTGAGATCTTCAATCTTTGGCTCTGGCTCCACTATCTTCTCCTTCCCCTTAAGTCTGGTGGCTAACAGCTTATCAGTGACAATCTCTTCGGGCTCATCTCTGTCCCAGATGCTGCATTGGGTCATAATCTCCTCATCCCAAAAGTTCTCTACAGCTTTAACAACTCCGATCTCCCAATCAAAGACATCGTTGAAAATTTCAAATCCAGGGATAATCTTCCCATCTACCCACTGCGGTTCTTCTTCTCCAGTGTAGGCACAAACCGATGATGATGGCATAAAGCTCTCCGAAATATGGGGAATCTTCCCTGACCCTTTCTTCTTACCATATTCTCCTTTGTAGCCCAACCCCTTTCGATCTTTCTGACCACGTGTAGTGATAGCATTCTGCAGCCCTTGTGACTCTTTTCCCAAACCAGCCCCTGGGAGGAAGTGCATCTTCTTCAGCATATTCACCACTTGAGGGCTACCTTCTAGGTTTTGCTCTTCTCCGATCATCGATACATGAAAGCCACTGAATGGCTGATTAGAGATCTCCAAGGCAGACACTTGGTTCTCTCTTGCTGCTTTAATGGTCACTACTTCTCCTTCATGGGGTATTTTAATTATCTGGTGTAAGGTAGATGGCACTCCCCCTAACTTGTGAAACCACGGTCTACCAAGTAGAGCTGAAAAGTTTGCTGGGATCGGCAGAACCACAAAATCTGTTTCTGTCTCAATGGGCCCTGTCTTTACCAAAGCTTTGAAAATTCCCGATGCTTGCCTCCTAGAGTTGTCGTAGGCAGTGATGGTCAGGTCAGATTTGCTTAACATACTCTCATCCATCCCAAAGGCCTGAAGTGCTACCAAAGGGCAGACATTTATCGATGACCCGTCATCAACCATGACACAAGCGGTGTGTTTACCATTGATCTGTGCCTTGATGTACAAAGGTCGGTTGTGGTTGCGACCCTCTGTTGGTAGGTCTACATCAGAAAAAACCAACTTCTCCCCGGATCCCCCCTTTACAAGGTCTAAAAGCTCGGATGGAGAGATTGTAGTTGCTACGGTGGATACGCTCAATGCTTCGACTAACTTCTGTCGGTGCGAGGGGGACTGTCTCAAGAGGTCCCAAATAGATATCTGAGCCGTGGTCTTTTTCAGTTGCTTCACTATTGAATTTTCTTCCGGCTCTTTCTCTGCGATTGCTTGTGCTGGGTCCTGCTGCTTCTCAACTTCTGGAATGACCCTCCCACTTTTTGTTACTGCTTCTACTCTTTCTTCTTCCTCTGAATCCCACGGATCCGTAAACTCTCCATTTTTCTCATCTTCGTCATCTCCACTCTCACTAGTGGACCAACAGTCTATCGCTGCCACGGAAACCCCTTTTTCATCCACTGCAGGGCGAGTAATAGCGACATACTCATTTCCATATAGATCTTGCATTACGTACCACTCTGGTAGGCTCGATCCGATCATAAAGACTGGAGGTGGCACTGTGTTATAACCAGACTTCTTCTTGCTTTCTCTCTGCTCAGGATCGGTGATCTGCTTGTTGTCAATTAGATCTTGGACCCGATGTCTTAGCGTTATACACTCATCCGTCAAATGCCCGGTATGTTGGTGGAATGCGCAGTATTCATTCTCTTTGTGCCCTGGCTGTCCTTGGGCTTTGGCCGGCTTAGGTGATAGGGGCCGCAGTTTTCCTTCTTTTATTAGCCTCTTCAGCACCCATGATAAAGGCTTACCCAAGTTGGAGAAATACCTCTGACTTACGCCGGTTGCAGACACCTCGGCAGTCTTCCCAACTCTGTTACCACTGCTTGAACCTACTGGTTTGGCCGTCCCCTGATTGCTGTATCCCCTCCGGGCATAGGACTCACTATTTGCCCTCTTGGATAAATATTCTCCTTCCGCTTCTATGGCAATGTCCTTCAAAGACTCCCAAGCCTTGAGTCCCTTCATTTTCAATCCATCTCTCAAGTAGGGGCTGGCATTTCGAATGAACAGCCGGATCTGATCAGAAGTGTCCGGTTTGCGTTTCATCTCCATAACCCGGTTTCTCCACCGAGTAAGGTACTCGTGGAAGGACTCTCCAGCCTTCTGTTGTAGCAACTCGAGATCTTTCAAAGTGACCTCCATCCGGGTACTGCAATCGTACTGCTTAAGGAACTCTTCGGTCAACAAGTCCCAGTCCTCCTTGGATCTCCTGTCAAGCCCATGGTACCAATCAATAGCAGCTCCTGTGAGACTCAAGCAGAAATATTCTATCTTCTGCTTTCTTGTTAAGGTCGTTCCCTTCATGACCAGCGAGTATTGCTTGATGTGTGCGGCAGGGTCAGAGGTTCCATCAAATTTGGGAATGTCCGGCATCTTAAAATTCTGGGGAATTAGGTCATCCCCATCCAGCTCTCGGTCTTCCGGGTTCATTCCTTTTCCCACGGTCATCATCCTTGCCATGACCTCAAATCTCTCTTCCATTTTCCTCCACATTGCCTCATCCAGTTTTGGCAACTTTTCTTTAGCTACTGCATGCTCCTCATGCTCATCTCCCCCAAATTCAGCTTCAGACCTGGGGCCCTCTCTGCGCTCAATAGGTGCAGGTACTCTTGGCTCAACAACAGGTGGGTCAACCACTGGTTGGTTAATTGCAGCAGGACGTTCTTCTCTTACAACCTCTTGTTCAGCTGGTACTCGGATAGGGGCAGCAGCTTGTTGCCCAGCTATAGTGGCGGCAAGATTGCCCATCATTGCAATCATTCGGGCTTCAAATTCCTCCATTCTCTTTCCTACCTCCTCAACGATTACTGCCCGGGTTGCATCAGACTCATTTGATGGATTAGCCATGCTTACTTCTGTTGATGATTTGCTTACTTCTGTTGATGATTTGGAAGAAAACCCCACACTATTTTTTGAGATTGAATCTGAACTCTGATCCGACACTAACTCAGTTAACCCCAAAAGCGGCGTCCTTCTTAACCGTCCGTCGGGACCTCTAGACCACCCAGGAGAATCTATGATGGCTGAAATGCAAAGATTATTAAGATGATGCATGATTAAAATGCAATGTATGCTCGTGCTGATGCAACATAGACAAACACATGCAAGCAGATAGATCTTTCCAACCTTGTATCTCCCACACACGTGGTAATGCGGTCTCTTTCCTAGGTGGGCTTAATCCATGGATTAACGTGGAACCCGATGGACACGTATGGTGCGCGGTGAAAAACCGGCAGCATAACAGCTCCTATCTAATGTACATACGTATGGGTGTTTGGCAATTATGTATTTAAACAATTCAACTTAACTAAGATGGGCCCACCAGGGCATGAAAGCCTTTGATGAAGACCATTTAATTAAATTGATTTCGTTTAATATATGATGGCCCATATAGCAAGCATAGTATTACGGTACATTTCACCTAGTGGAAGTATCTATTGCCATTACATGAGCTTTGGACAAGGGAGATGTTACTTTAAGGCTACCCAAGCATGATCCCTGCCGATGGGTCTAGCTCATCACAAGCATAGCGACCGGTCGGGTCGTCATTTTGATATACCATTGAGGTACGTGGCTTGGGCTGGTGATTATCCTTAACACTTCCCCAAATTGAGTGAAAATGAGGTCGTGCTTCGGGAACGCACCGGGGCTTGAAAAGGGACCAAACTAACTTAATCTAAAGCTCTAATGAGATGATATGCAATTTTGAGATAAGGCGAATTTATGAATTAAATTTTAACCATAAATGTTAAACGAGGTATTTTCAAATTGAAATCTCGAACCATATCGTCCCCAGTGGAGTCGCCACTGTGACGCGCGCCGGATCCCGGGCACCGCCCTTTCGGACCGCCCGCACGTGGGCGATCGGAGCATTTGCGGGTCCGTTGACATCTTGCGATAAATCGCAAGTGCGTCTATGTTGAGCAACAAGGAGGTATCATGGAGTCGCCACCCAATAGAACATTGGGAAAGTTTCTCTCGCCTCGGAGAGCCTAAGACTTGCGCATTTTATCCATATTGAGCCATGAGGCCTAGGATTAGCGCTAAAGCCTCGTGACTCAAGAAGTATTTTGGAGGATAACCTCTAACCTCTCGAGCCCAAAGACCAGAGCTGGGTCCGGGATTTCTCATCTATTTCTACCTCGATTAATTTATGATCAAATTTTAATTATCATTAATTCGCTCTCTCTCCACACGATGCAATTTTAATCTAAAAGCGCATTTATACATGTTAGGAAAATCATAAATTAGCAAGTAAAGCAATGAATTACAATAATACAAGGAGCGGAATACAACTCCCTTTTAAAAGTGCAAACATGCATAAAACCGGGGAATTTATTAATCATGAGGACTTTGGTCCCCGCATGCTCAATGAAAGAAAATATTTTGGATGTGGTAATTTTATTTGGGATGAAAACTAGGACATTGGTCCCATTTTATTATGAAAAATCTAAATTAATTTAGTAAGAAATATTTTTATGATCTTTATTCAGGTGCGCATAGGAAAACATTTTATTCAATGAATATATACAAGGAAATTAAAAATATAAACGAAATGAGAATTAAAAATGTATAAAGGAAATACCAAACCCCGCAACTCCTCCTTCATGTGCATGGATGCTCAAATGAGGATAAAATAATGATTTGCAACCAAAAATAAAACAAAAGAAATTCATGTTAGTGATTGAACCAACAAAATAATATGACATAAAAATATAATATGTACCATGAAAATATAATATGCATAAAATAATCATGATGTAATTTAACATGCATAGAATAATTAAGATGCAATTTAACATGCATAGAATAATTAAGATGCAATTTAACATGCATAAGGTGAGAAAGTATCATGGCACATGCAACTTATTAATATTAGTAATTAACGTACATAGAAAATTAGTGACAATCAATTTTATTATAGTTAGGATATGAATAAATGTGTAACATGAGAATAATTCCACTTGACATGCATAACTAGCATAAAATAATGACTATAACACTCATACATGCAAAAGAAAGCATAATAATAAACATGATATAGCATTAAGAAATTAAAGGTATTTACAACCTAAAACATGCATAATTACATGAACAAAGAATAATTTGACATGAAAAAAAGATAATAGAATTTAAAAAGCTTATTTGTTATATGAATAATTGAAGATAAAAAAATAAGAAGAAGAATATGGAGACTAAGAGAATTTACATGTTTGATATGTTAATTAGAAGCCAAAATAAATGAAATTAACAAGAGAATTAATGAGTAAAGCCAAGAATAATTACCCTCAAATTCAGTTTTGAAGAATTGAAGATAGAAGTGTTGAATTCCTTGTCTTCTCTTGTGAAAATCCTTAGAAAATAGCTTGAAAACTTGAAGAAAAGCTCTTGGAAACAAGTGTGTAAGATGGATTTTTTTTCTCTCAACTCAAAGCTCCAAAATTCAGTTTTTTTCTCACCAAATGTTCTTCGTTCGTCCTCCCCCGTTTCTGAATTTTTCTAGTGTTTTTAATCATCAAAAACTACCCAAAAACCACCAAAAACCGTCCAAAAACGGTTGAAAATCGAGTGGGGGTCGAAAAGTGGGCGAAATGGGCGAAGTGGGGCGTCAATCGTGCGCCTCGCGCACGTTTCCGCGCGGATGCGCGGAGTCTCCGCGCACGACGTGCGCGGAGCGAGCGACGCCCAAGGCGTCATGCGCGCAGAGCTACCGACGCCCAGGGCATCGGCCGCGCGGAGCGCACGCTCCGCGCACGGACATTCGCGACGGCCCCTGGCCGTCGCCCTTCCGTCGCGAATCTTTTCCCCCATTTTCCATTTTTCCTACTTTCTTCATTTTTTCATCATTTTTCACCTTTTTTTTTTTTTTTTTTTTAAATACCCTCAACCTAAAACACACTTTTTCTTCTTCAAAATAATTTAAAAAATATTTTTAAAATATTTTTAAAATACCCTTTTTACTCACCGAAAAGACAAGGAAAATCACTTCTGAACTCCAATCTTTTTGCCTATAAGCCGGCATAGCTAAATTTCATCATCGGGTAATCCTGATCAAGGCTACTCGGGACCCGGTGTCTACACTAAGATGAGGCGAATTTTGAACAAATGAGTATGCTCGAGAGCCTGTTCAAAATGAAAGTGCCGTCTTGCAGAAATTACAAGATATGTCTTGTTAAGGTGCAAGATAAAGTCATACATAAGATTGTATGCTTTGGATTGAGATCCAAAATAAGGATCGTAAGGGATTCGATGATTAGTTATGTGTAACTACCATGTTCTGTCTTAAAAGCCAGAAGTAGTTCTTAAGTAAGCGAACTAAAGTTGGGTGCTTCGGTGCATCGCAACCTTACGCTTCTGTATGGTGTTTTATATGCACATTATTTAAAATGTGAGACATGCGCTCCTTTAAGGGAAGGAAAGAACACCATAACACATGTTTTATACCGTGTGTGCTTTAGTGACCAAAGGGATGGGAATTTAATACGATTGATCTCAACTTTCCCTATTGTGAGACCCTGTTAATATTTTGACCCTTAGAACCCTTAACTTATCCCTGAAGTATGATTTGATGTGGCTAGCTTGGTTAGTCTCCAAGAGGTCTGGGAAAAATTTAGGCCTGGCGGATCTAACTAGAAAAGCGAGTTGAATCATGATGGATGGCATATAGTAAGAGGGGAAGATAACCTTTTGATCACATTCATAAGAATTCGTGGTTCACCGACATGTCTATTATTGTTTCTATGAGTTGAAACATAATAGTGAACACGAATGACGTTTTATGAGATCATGAGTTAAAACGGTGATTGTGAGAAGGTGGTCTAGGGTTAGGCATACGTGAAATAAAAGGATAGCTTTTTCGAGAAGCTATATATCCCTAACAGGTGTATAGCAAATGAGCTCTCGAGGTATGCTGGTCACACAATCTATTAGTCTGTATAACTGAAGATTATATATATGGAATGTGTTCCGTCATGTGCGAGTGGGAGATGATAGAGTTATGATATGCCCATGACTCTATATAGGATTGAGTTCCTATCAAGATTAAATTGAGTTATTTAATCTAAATTAAATTACCAAATCCTATCTCAGAAAGGATTCTGAGTTAGACTGGGGTTAAGACTCTACCCTTTAGGACCTCTATAAATAGAGGTGAGGTCCTCATAATTTGGTAACGAGAAAACTTATACGCCGCAAGGCTGCTCGTTCCCACTCACGATTATTTTGTGTTAATCTTTCAGGGACTTCTAGATTGTGATCTAGCCGCTATTATCCCGAGTGGGTAAAAGCCAGACCGGTGACCAATAAAGGAAGATCCTTGTACCGCTTCCGCAACGTGATTACCGCGCTACAAACAAGTACGTTTCCTTTATTTATTTATTTATTTTCCATCAATCAAATTCTTAACCAATGGAATTTGCTAACAAATTGAATAGAAAATATTGTGAAATTTCAGCCCAAAATTAAAATAGCAATAAAATAAATTTCCATTTCTAAATACTCTCGGTAAAATATTATTATTATTATTATTATTATTCAGTTGAATATATATATTTTAACTTTGGGATGGCTAGCCTATTACGGGGACTGCCGCCGCCAAAGGGAAATCCAACTCTAAGTTGGAATGCTGCAAATTTTCCTTTGTTGTGTTTAAATAATAGGATTTAATTTTGCATCCGTATGGCAGGTGTGCTTCCGCCTAAATTTCGAGGATTATTTGCATTTTAATCCAATTTTAAATTGAATCTTACAATTAAGCCCTTTCGTTAATACTTTACATATATATCTCTATATATTAATCATAATTACCACACATATATATCACACACACACATAATCGGACACTCATTTTTGGAGTTCGGCTAACCGATCTTATTCGAAAACTCATTTGCAAGTAGCTCGGTTTACCTTACAGCTCGAAATCAGAATAATACTTGAGAGTTTCCACTATCTATGGACACTTCCAGAATCCTTAGAAGGCCCCAATTTCATCATGACGGGAATTATTTGGAATTTACCATATCTAATCCTATAAATCAGGAATTGATAAGGATTCTACTTGCTTTAGAACCTGTACTTATAATCAAACTCTACTACCTAACTCTATAAATAGGTAGAAATTTAGGTATGGATCTCATTGAACTCTCTCTCTTAATTCCCATTCACTTTCATCATTTTCTAACTTGACCGTCGAAATCTCCCTTGTCGGAACGCCGGATTCTGTGCTTTTCAAGTGACTCGCTCCAGGCAACCGCCCGAAAAATTTGGACCGTCATCATTTGGTGTGGTGAGCGTGGATTCCCGAGATTCATTTTTCTCTCGGATCTTTTTTCCGACTTGAATACTACCCCCGTCCCCCCAGAAGATCAGCCTGAACAAAATTCGCTATTACCAATACAATAACTTTTACCCCAAACACAAACCCATACACAAGCAGCCCCCCAAACTGTTCCTTTGCCAACCATTCCTGGTTTTACCCCACAAACTACGCAAGCTCTCTTAATAGCCCTATCTGCTATGGCCGCTCAAGCACCTCCTTCGGCCTCCACACCTGCTCCTCCTCCGGCCTCTACACTTGCTCCTCGACCTTTACCCGGTACACTAGTCCTAGGCTCAACGATAACCCTGACAGCTGAGCAGTTTGAAAGGCTCTGTGAGGAGCGAATGCAGAAATATCAAAACCGTAACACCTTGCAATATCAGAGCAGTTTTAGATCACCCTTGTCTAGGGAGATTCTGGCAACTACCTTCCCAAAAATACGGCTGCCAAATTTGCCTAAATACAATGGCAACACCGACCCCCAAGCTCATTTGGGTCAGTTCCATGACACCATGCTTGTGTACACCACTAAAGATGCCGTTTTGTGCAAGATCTTTCCTCAAACTCTTACAGAGTCCGCCCAGATATGCTTTCGTAATTTGCCCGAGCACTCAGTATATAATTTTGAGCAATTCAGTGATATGTTCATGGCAAAGTTCATCGCAGCCATCCGGCCCACGAAGGTTTCAATAGACCTCAATCAGGTCCAACAGGAGAAAGGTAAGCCTTTACGAGGAAAGGTTCAATTTTGTTGTGATGGACACCTAGAACCTAAACCTAGAAGTGGCCATTAATGCTCTGATACGCAATACAAGATGCCAAGACTTCAGTGATTCGCTGAGCAAAAAGCCACCTAATGACTTTACCGAGCTCATGTTGCGGGCACACAAGTATATCAGAATGGATAAACCTCGATGTCTTCGAGATAGCTCTCAATACAAGGACATGGACAGAGACTCGAATAGAACAAGCTGCAAGAGAAATAACGGGGGAAGGAGCAACTCCAGGAGCAGAGGATTAGGTAGCTCTATTTGTGCTTTTGTTGTTTCCACCCCACACTCAGGAGACTAGCATCGGTGGACACCCCAAAAGGCCACGAGGTCCTAAATTTTGGCATGGCTAAAGGAAAATGATCAAGTTAACTTGCCACAACCCATGAGGGAAGACCCTAATAGAGACCAGAGCCTTTACTGTTCTTTTCATAGAGAAAAAGAGCATGAAATGAATGACCGTAGACAGCTCAAAAGAGAAATTGAATTCTTAATACGGAAAGGAAAGCTCGATTGGTTTATTAAGGACAGAGATAAGAATAATAGAGGTCGATCCCTATCACCTCGGTGATAAGAAAGGAACAAACCCAGCTCAAGCTAAAAGGTCCCGACTGGGGTCATTCATGTTATTGCGAGAGGAAAACATTATGATATCTTTGATGAATCTAAAAAGCAAAAGGCTGAAGAAGTGTTCTCTATGTGATCTAGTCCACCAGTTTCTAGTTATAATGTGCAATTCTCGAATGCCGATGGTACTCAACCACATACTGACTCCTTAGTGGTAGAAACCCTCATTCAAGACTATTTAGTCCAACGAATTTTAGTAGATACAGGAAGTACGGTCAACCTTATTACCCTCCACGCGTATAAGGCATTGGGAATGTCTACTAATATCCTAGAGCCAATGTCAGCACCGCTTATTAGGATATCTGGACGATTGATCAAGTAGAAAGGTCTAAAAGCCTTGCTCTTCAGCTCGGAGATGATGCTATTGTCCGAACATGCACAAGTTGTTTCATGGTGGTAGACATACCCCTTGTTTACAATGCCATTTTTGGGTGACCCTTGTTAACTACGGTAGACACATACATTTTTATGCATAAATTATTACTTAAAATCCCAGCTCCATAAGGCATCATAGTTGTGACACGCGCCGAACCCCCGAAGGCCCGCTTTAGGGCGATCGAGAGAGGTTCATAAAAACTTGTAAGATATTTACAAGTGCTTCTATTTTGGGCAATAAGGAGATTTCATGGAGTCGCCACCCAATAGAACATTGGGAAAGTTTGTCTTGCCTCAGTGAGCCTAAAACGGCGCATATTATCCATTTTGGTCAAACCGAAGGGGTCTTTGAGGCATTCACCCCAATAGAACAATGGAATGACCCTCTAACCCTAAGGAGCCTAAGATTGTAAATTTAGTCTTTTGGTGGGACACAAGAGGTATCTTGGAAGTCCCATTCCATTGGAACATTGAAATGGTCCTCTCGCCTCGTTGAGCCCAAAGACCAGAGATGGTTCAGGACTCTCTATTTATTCATACCTTGGCTAAATTTATAATCAAGTTTTGAATTTAGCGTTTCATGCCTTTTCTCATTCAATTTTAATGCAATTTAATTTAATGCGCATGTCAAACATATAATAAAAGTGATAAATAAAGTAAATGAAAGCAAAATAAATTGCAACAAAACTAGGGGCGGAATACAACCTCCATTTGTAAATAAAATACCATTCATAAATAAATCGGGCTATTTATTAAAAATGAGGACATTGGTCCTCTCATGCATAATTAAAAAAAACAATTTTAAAGTGACAATTTATTTTGGATGAAAAAAAGTTAGGACATTGGTCCCATTTTATTTAAAAAATTCAAGTTAATTAAATAGAAATATTTTTGAGGTTTTTCTAATTAACGTGAATAAAAAATAATTTATTACAAATTACATATTAAATAAAATAATAAAAGCAAAGTAATGAAAATAATAAAGAAATAACCAATCAACTCCCAAATGGATCTTCAAATCTTCATGGGCTCCCACTAGGTATGAAAAATACTCACACATAAAAAATAAGTATTGAAAAATAAAAAAAAATAAAAATGAAGTTAGTATAAAAAATGAATTAAGTATATAACATTAAAACAATTAAATTAAAGCAAACAAAATTGCATCATGCATGACAAGCCAATTAGAATGACATAATAAAAATATGCAATTTAACAAATTTATAAATTCAACATGCTAAAAAAACATAAAATAGTGCTAATAAAATTTAACATGCATAAAAAGCATAAAATAATGATGATAGAATTTAACATGCATAAAAATACAAAATAACAACAATAACATCCAATCATGCATAAAAAGCAAAAGTAATAATAAAAATCAGCATGCATAAAACATAAATAATAATAGTAATAATAAAATTAAACAAGAATAAAGATAATAATAATAATACTAATGATGGTAGTAACTACAATAATAATAATAACACAATAATAACAAAGAATATGAACAATCAAATATAATAATAATAATAATAATAATAATAATAATAATAATAATAATAATAATAATAATAACAACAACAACATCAAAGAAGATGAACAATTCAATTAAATATGGAGGAATAAAATGAAAATAAGATAAGCCAATTATACTAAAACATGTTAAATGATAATACTAATACTATTTATGAACAAAAAATGATGACAATAATATGAACATGAACAATTAAATGAGAAGAAAGAAATAAGAAGTAAAAATATGATCTAAAAGAATTTACATGATAATTAATTAAATAAAAACAAAAAAAATAAGAAAATAAGAAGAAAATGATAGAACTAGAAGAATTTACATGTTAAGTAATTAATTGGAAACAAAAAAAGAAATTAAAAAAATTAAATTAAGAAATTGAGTTAAGAATATTTACCCTCAAATTTATCTTGAAGAAATGAAGGTAGATGATATAATTTCTTGTCTTGATTTGTAAGAATAAAATTAGAAAAATAAAATATTGAAAATAATTTTTACTAAGGGTGCACACAGTTTGGTCCAGTTTGGTTCTTTAAAAATCTCCGTATTGTATTGAAATTTCGGTTCTTATAAATTTCGGTACAGTTCGGTTCCTATTAATTTCGGTACAGTTCAGTACGGTTCTTATAATTTTCAGTATAGTTCAGTTCGGTTATTCGGTTCTTTCGGTACAAAATAAAACAAGACAATACAATACGGTATTTCGGATAATTTAATATTTTTAAAAATTTACAATATAAATATACACAATAATAAATACAAATATAATTAAAATATCTTAACAAGTACATACAATTTTACATTCAATTTTAAGAAAATATTTAAATTTATCCCTCTCCTTTATGAAAAAAGAAAAACATATTTTAACAATAGTCACTCTAAATGAAATTTTAAATTCGAGATAAATTACTTCAATAAATTTTCTAAAATTCTAATATTTAATAAAATTAATTGCTAATTTATCCCTAATGATCATCCTAATTAAAGCTTATGTACAAGTCTATTGATCAAATTTTTAACTAACTAATGACGTACTATTAACGAATACCACAAAACCAAAAGTTGTGTGTGACTTATCCTTACTTTTAGATATAGCTGCGGAAATGACAGTGGCAGCGATGAGAAGAAGGAAATGCAAGTATAAGCTAAAATCAACGGAAAAAATAGAAAAAATTGTGGGACTTGACACAATTTCGAGACAGAAAAAAAGAGGCAGGCACAATTTAGGTTTTTTTTTAATTTATTTTCTTTTATATATATATATAATAAAATATAAAACCGGTTGGATTCTGGCGTAGCAAAAATACCTCAAAACGAAAAATTTTTATTCCAAGTTGAAAAGTCCCCTCCAAACTAAGGTAACAAACAATTTATATAAAAAAATTACAATAATACCTCTAAAACTTCAAATTGAAAAACGGAAACTCAAACGTTATTTTTGAGACACGGAATGAGCTATTACGAGAGACTAAGATTTGGAAAAGTCGACCGGCTTGAAATGAGGTTTCCGGAAACATATAATAATAAGCAAACGAACACCAGTAGCAAAATTTATAATAAAAACAATAATTAATGACGATTGGCCCGTTCAACTCGCTCCAAATACTGAAACCCCAACTCGTCCGCATTAGATTCCCTCCAAATATTTCGATTCCCTCCAAATATTTTAATTCCCTCCAAAACTTAAAATAACAAATATTTCTACTAAAATTTTTCAAATTTTTTTCTTAATTTGCTCTAAAAAAATTTAATTAATAAGATAATTATATACTTATATAATTATATTATATATTAATTAATAAAATTTTATTAATATAATAATTGTATGTAATTATATTATTAAAATATATTTTCAATTACTCACATAAATATTGTGCTAAATACAGATGAATATTAGTTGAGTAACGCTAAAAATAAAAAAATTAAAATTTTATTATAAATAATTGTATATAATTTTATTTTTAATTTGCATATTCATATAGGTATTGTGATAGAAATAGATGAGTATTAGTCGAGTGACACTAAAAGCAAATGAAATTAATTGATAAAATGATTATATAATAAATTATTCAATTATATATAATTACATTATTAAAATAAATCAATTATTCAAATATATATTGTGTCAAAATAGATAATTACTAATTGAGTGATATAAAATATAAATGAAATTAATTGATAAGGTAATTATATATACAGTATTGGCTGATTATATGGTTAGGATCCATCCATATATATTATCTTGGCTCAGTTATTATACCTAGGCCTGTCAAATTTGGCTCAAACCCAAAAAACCCCACCCAACCCTCCCAAAAAAATTTGACCCAAACCCAATTTAACCCACCAGATTCCCAATTGGGTCAACCCATAAACAACTACTTGTTGTTAGAAAAATTATTTTTTATTAAAAATGGATTAAAAGGGTCAAATCATATCTCGACCCGTTTGGGCCTAAAACGGCCTATTTGGACCACCCATTTTATTTGGCCCAAATTATTTCACATTAGTCACTCTAATATCTTTTTATTATATCAAAAATTATTTTTTATTAAAAATGGATTGAAATGGTCAAATTACATCTCGGCCCATTTGGGCCTCAAGCGGCCCATTTGGGCCACTCAATCCGTTTGGACCAAAATCGGCCGTTTGGATCATCCGACTTATTTGCATATTATTATAAATTTTTTGTACATTCAAAAAATTTTTAGCCCATGGGTTGACCCAACCCGCCCAACCCATTTGGACATTTAGCCCATTTATGACCCATATTCGCCCATTTGTGACCCGCCCATTAATGATCCAACCCAAACCCGCCCAACCTGCCCAATTTGCCACCTCTAATTTATACCCAATTTCACTAAATTTGACTTAATAGTTAAAAGATTATTAATTAATATTATAGTTAATAACTATAAGGTTGAATGTAAAAGTATTATTAAAAGTAAATAAAATTAATTGGTAAAGTGATTGTGTATATAAATATTTGTAAAAAAAAAAAATTAAGTAGTGGTTGAGTGACATTAAAGTTAAATTAAATTAAATACGAATTAGTAAAATTTAATTATATATAATTAAATTATTAAGTTACAACTCGATTACTCATATATGTATTGTGCCAAAATATATAAGTATTAGTTGAGTGATACTAAAAATAAATGAAATTAATTGGTAAGGTGATTATATATTTATATAATTACATGAATTAAATTGGTAAATTTCATTATATATAATAATTATTATATATAATTATATTATTAATTTATATGAATAATTATAGGTATTGTACAAAAAAATATATGAGTACTAGTTGAGTAATACTACGAATAAATGAAATTAATTAGTAAGGTGATTATATACTTATATAGTTATATTAATTAGTAAAATTTAATTATATATAATTAATTTATTAACTTACAATAGATAAACACTAGTTGAGCGATATTAAAAGTAAATGAAATTAATTGGTAAGATAATTATATACTCATATAATTACATTTAGTAAAATTTCATTGATATAATAATTATATTTGTGTGTGTATATAAATATTTATACAAAATGAAAAATTATGTAGTAGTTAAGTAACACTAAACGTAAATTAAATTAAACACATGTTATTTTAATTGCACATTCATATAGATATGATAATTAAATTTATCTTATTAATAATAAAAATATTCATTTTAATTTATTAACTATTTATTATATTAATTTCATACATTAAAATATTTAATACAAATAATTATAAAAGTTTCAAAAAAATACAAATAATTATGAAGTTGAATTTATATAATAACGATATAATAGAAATTATAAATAATATTTATATATAAATTACTAATATTATATATAATAATTAATAAATATCGGTTATTTCGGTCCAATTCAGTACAAAACAGTTCGGTACGGTTCAATACGGTTCTCGATTCGGTTTCAGTATGATTCGGTTCGGTTCTACTAAAAAAGTCAACAGTACAATTCGGTTCAGTTCTAGTAAAAAAAGTTAATGGTACAATTCAGTTCAGGATCTTTTTCTTCGGTATTTCGGTTCGACACAGAAAGATCCAGAACCGTGTATACCCCTAATTTTTACTCAAGAACAAATAATTGATTTATTTGTCTCAAAATAAAAAATTATTTGATGAAAAGGATAAAAATTCTCAAGAACAAAAATTATTCTTTTTGCCTCAAGAATTATCTTGGAAGATCCTTTAAAAAAATTGAGAGAATTTGTTTGAGAGAAAAAAGAAGAAGAAAAATAATTTTTTAAAGAAAATCCCCCCCATTTTCTCTTAAAAATTCCTTTTTATCCCTCTCCCAAAATCAGAATTTTTAATGAAATAATTAAATTAAATTAAATTAATTTCAATAAAAGCAAAAAACTGAAGAAAATCAAAGATTTGGAATTTTAAAAGTTTTACCATTGAATTCTACAAAAAAAATTGAAGAAAAATGAAATTTTGGGGCAAAAATGGCTAAAAACGGCAAAAATGGGCGACAGGGGCGAGGGACGCCCTGTCGGAGCGCCCGATGGGCATCCCCGCACGCAGTAGCGCGCTCTGCTATGCATGACGCCCTGGGCGTCGCCCGCGCACACTGGCGACGCTTAGGGCGTCGCTCGCCAGCGCACGCTGGGCGCTGCCCCTAGCGACGTTCGCCGATTTTTTTTAAAAATTTTCTATAAAACACAAAAAAATTAAAACTCACTTTTTTACCCCAAAAATAAATTTTAAAACATTTTAAAAATATTTTTAAAATACATTTTTATTTATTCCTAACAAATCAAACGATAAGGAAATTATCACTTCCGACTTTCATTCTTTTTGCCTATAAATCGGCACACTTAATTTCATCATTGGGTAATCTTGATCAAGGCTACTCGGGACCCGGTGTCTACAGTTGCCCCCAATTTTGGGGAGGCTAGAGTGTGGGTGCCTAGGTGAGCAAAAATTCAGGAAAAGGAAAGAAGCACGTACCTGAGGCTGCCTCCTTCCAGCTGCTCCCTCTGGAACAGTGTTGTGATTTGAACTGTGAGTATCTTCTTGGATTGCACTGAGTCGCTGACAAGACTACAAAGTGCAGGAGAACCATCCTAAGATGTGATGTGCCGGGACTGCTACAGACTTACAAAATGCGAGAAATGTCCTCTTCAAAGGACTGCACCGAGTCTGCTACAGAGTACTAAAAGTGCAGGGATGTCATCCGCAGATGACGATGCGCCGAGTCACTAACAAGACTACAAAACGCAGGAGATATCCTCCTCAGAGGATTGCACCGAGTCTGCTACAGACTACTAAAAGTGTAAGAATGTCATCCGCAGATGATGATGCGCCGAGTCGCTAACAAGACTACAAAACGCAGGAGATATCCTCCTCAGAGGATTGCACCGAGTCTGCTACAGACTACTAAAAGTGCAAGAATGTCATCCGCAGATGACGATGCATCGAGTCGCTGACAAGACTACAAAACGCAGGAGATATCCTCCTCAAAGGATTGCACCGAGTCTGCTACAGACTACTAAAAGTGCAAGAATGTCATCCGCAGATGACGATGCGCCGAGTCGCTGACAAGATTACAAAACACAGGAGATATCCTTCTCAGAGGATTGCACCGAGTCTGCTACAGACTACTAAAAGTGCAAGAAGAAGGCTGCACTAAGTCTGCTACAGACTACTAAAATTGCGGGGGAAAACTGCACCGAATCGCTGACAAGACTACTAAAAATGCAGGGGTGTCATCCGCAGATGATCGCACCGAGTCTGCTACAGACTACTAAAAGTGCGAAAACCGATGATCTTCATTTAGATATTTCCTGCAAAGTCATGTGCGCAGAAATATATACAAAAATTTAAGTGTATATGATATGAGATATAAATGTTTGCAAAAATAGATTGACCCTATCCTAGGTGGTTAAGGATCTGCTGAGGATATAGCTTGGCTGCTGCATCGCGCCTCCAAGGATCTAAAAGAGTGACATCTTGGCTTTATGGACTCTAACCCTAAAACATTTTCTGAGAGAGACATCAAGTGTTCTTCTTTGGCCCCCGGCCAATGATCATATGCCCAGGATCTGACTCATGCATTATCTGACTGAAAAATTATCATCCGAAGTAATGCTGCCTTATCGCTCTAGACATCGAACGTCATTGCTTTAAAGGTAGTGCGTCCCTTGTGGATTTTCACACTAGCTTTTCTTTGTGGGAAATGCGTCTCTTCGGGGACTTTCACATAACCCTTTGCTTAACTTTTGCTTGGAATGGACCCAATCCAATCCGGCGGCTCTTATTTATTTCATTCATTTTTTGTAGGGCAGACTGCCTGTTTCCAGGTTTTCACCTTGCCCTTTGGCGTAACTTTTGCTTAGAGAGCCAGTTACGATTTTCATCTTTAACGGCCTTTTTTTGTTTTCAAGAAATTTTTTTTTGAAGGAACTACAAGAGAAGGCTATTATCAGAATCACCGCTAAGAGTGAATAGCACATATCTGCTTAGGCGCCTTCCGACATAATGATTAGACAATAGTCATTAGATGAATAAGTGATATATTTCTTTTTAAGGCAGAACTAAAGAACAATGAAAATGTAAACTGTATTCTTTTATTCATTGCAAAATTGAGTACATTTCTATATGATTTCATCATACATGATCCTCATTTAACAAGAATTCAAAAGCACAAGACTACACCTAATCTCGGAATAGATCTTGTAAGCATCAAACTCCTGTTATCAATCGGCCCTCTCGGGTTTTCTCGATTGAACATTTTCTCTTGGCTCTTAATTTTTGCCCAGGATTGTGACACCCCTTACCCGTACTCAGGCGATCCCATCCCATGAGGAGTAAGATGCCGTACGAGTCAGGGTGCACCCAAACAAAGCAGAGAACAATGCATAGATAAACATACACAAAAGCGAGGTAATTAAAAACTTTTGCGAAGTAAAAGAAGCGAAAGCTGATCATACATTAATATAACGGAGGCATTACATTACTGTTCTGATCAACTAAGAGATACAATAGTCAATTACAAATCCCAAATTACATAAACAAAAGCGGAAGCTATTACAAAACCAATATAAAAGAGTTCTATACAGAAAGAATCTCAAAATACAAAACTCAATCCTATTCTAAACCCTGCTGCGTTGGCTCGGACTGCGACGACTCTCCCAAAGCAACTCCTTCCACACCTGTACGGGTAAACACACCGTGCTAAGCGATAAACGCTTAGTGGGGAAACACACATATATTAAAGGACAACCATTCACAACGGTCGTCAAGGCAAAACACAAGCGTTCATCATAAATACCATACTCATAGCATATCAATTGCATAAGCATGCATATACTAAGCCATACATTCAGAAGCTCATAACAATATTCATATTCCCATAACAGATTATACTTTCATTTATGAGTTCACACATGTATCACATACATTTCCTAATAACACAATTCATACCAGGCACCTGCTGACTCGAGGGAGTGGATAACGAGTATACGGACAGTACTTTACGGGTATGAGCCGATCACAAATAGTACCTTACGGGTACGAATCGAAAAACCAAGATACTTTTAACTTTCACAAAACATTTTCAAAAGGGATCTTAAACAAGATCCGAGCACATAGGGGTTCGCGAGGAACCAAGCGGGGACCTGATCGGGGTCCAAACGAAACTGAGGGCTGCAGCTATAAGACTCTATTAGGCATGCCTAACTATCCACTTTCTATACTCTAGCAGGTCATGCATAAACCATTCAATCCATTTCATAACATTCCAAAATCATCATCATACATGTACATAGTCATATCATGGATCCGTATTCATATAATTCATAAGACATCAAGCATAAATCTCATAGACATTAAAGGAAATTGGAGTTCAAAAACCGCACACAACAAAAGAAAACTTATTCAGCATACAGGGAGCTGTCGCGCTCACGACAGAGACTGAAGCCTCTTCGCTGCGCGTGCGCGATGGATTTCGCGACCGCGAGGAGGACGGAGGGGCCAGACTCTGTAGCGCTCGCGACAGATGTCGCGATCGCGATAGAGAACAAATATTGCTGTCGCGGGCTCGCGACGAATCGCGTGCTCGCGATAGCACTTAGCCAGCATCGCGCTCTGTCGCGATCGCGACAGATGGCACGCTCGCGACAGTGGGTGCTCAACACTTCGACTATCGCGGGCTCGCGACAGCGAAGCTCCAAAACGTCGATCTCTGTCGCGCTCGCGACATCGTCGCGATCGCGACAGCATCGGGTTTTCCAAAATCTGCAGAATTCTGCAGATTTTCTTCCTCCCACAATCAACCACAAACACACAAAACTTCATCCAAGAACCTCTTACCTCAAACCCAGCCATCCATTAGCATCAACAACCATAATATAACATTAATCAACAAGAAATTTCACACAATTCATTAATTTAAACCTCCAATCCTAAGATTCATCCAAAACCCCAATTTATGCACAAAACCACATCAACTCCAACATTATCACAATTAACTCATACTCTTGCAAGATCCACATTCCAAAACAAAAACCCATAGTATATACATAAAAATAAAGAACATATAACAACCTGATTCTAAGAAACCATCAAATCTCATACATAAACATATATATACAGGAAAACCAAGAAATTCCCAAACCTTAAAATCCTTAGCTCCTATTGCTTGGATCCACTAGTTCCAGCCTTCTCTTTGCCCTTTGGCTCGCGAGGAGGCTCAACTAAGCACAATCAAGCACCCCAAACACCAAAAACACAAACCCTAACTTAGATCTAACCCAAGAAGAAGAAGAAGAAGAAAATGCATGAATAACACAAGGAAAAAGCAAAAACTTACCAAGGAAGATGTAAGGGAGTAATTAATTCCACCACTTGAGCTTGAATCTAAGTAAAACACTTAGGAGAGTGCAAAGGAGGAAGAAAGAAGAAGAAGGAAGAGAGGAAAACGGGAAATGGGTTTCAAAAATCTGATTTTCCCCTTTTTATTTTCTCTTTCCCATCTTTCTTTCCCCTTTACATATGTCAACCATCTAGTGGAGGAGATTACTTACTCACACCCTAACTAAATGTATCACATACACACAATGAAATACCCTAATAATGCACCCTACACATGTATGAGCAACACACACAATGCTCCCTCAAGGACACACCCTACAAATGTATGCATGCCCACACACCACAATAACCCACTAGTGCATATCCTACTATGGTATGATCAACCACACATAATGCAACTCCCATGCACACACACTACAATGGTGCACTCATGCACACACAAACCTGTCCCAACTAATTCACATCATGGTGCAACACATGCACACACACGCACTAGAAAAACCCCAAATCATGCAATATTACCAAAATGCCCTTATGATCATGCCAAAACACATACAAATACATACACACACATGGCTCGTTCTACTAGGGGGCAAACGGGGTGTGACAAGGATGCCTTTTTTCGGTTTTTACCCTGATAGGGCGCCCAATTTTAGCAAGGCCGCCTTTTTTCGGTTTTTGACCCGCAGGGCATTTATTCTCTTCTTTTGATTTTTCTGGTCTTTAGCCATGGAACCTTTTAAGTCTATCGACATTTACTGGGTCTTTAAACTCATTCCCATCGCTGTTCGCTAAGATTGCTGCTCCTTTTGTTAGCAACTTTTTCAAAATGAACGGGCCTTCCCAGGTCGGCCTGAATTTTCCTCTTATGTCTGGCACTCCCGGCCTCATCATCTTAAAGACCAGGTCCCCTTCCTTCAACGGGTGCTTTCGTACCTTCTTGGCAAAGGACCGAGCTAGTCTCTTTTGATAAACCTGATTGTGGTAATAGGCTCTCAACCTATCTTCATCCAACAGATTCAATTGCGACAATCGCTGTTGTGCCCATTCTGTCTCTGGAATCTCAGCTTCCATGACTATCCTTAAAGATTTCAGCTCAATTTCAACCGGCAAAACTGCTTCGGTTCCGTATACCAGAGAGAATGGTGTTGCTCCCGTAGAGGTTCTGACTATGGTTCTATAACCCCAGAGTGCAAAAGGTAGCTTTTTCACCCAATCTTTATAGCTCTGAACCATCTTGGCCAGTATTCTTTTCACATTCTTGTTCGCTGCTTCAACCGCACCATTAGCTTGAGGACAGTAAGGAGAAGACTTGTTATGCTGGATTCCATACTTTTGAAGCATCTATTTAGTTTTTGCTAAGAATTGTACCCCATTATCAGATACAATATGGTGTGGGAGACCATATCTGCATATCAAATTTCGCTCGATGAACTTAGCCATATCCCTAGCATCAATCTTCTTGAAAGATTCAGCTTCGACCCATTTAGTGAAATAATCAACAGCAACTATAATGAACCTGCGCCCATTAGAAGCTGTAGGACGTATCTCGCCTATGATATCTATCCCCCAAGCCACAAATGGCCATGGAGATGTCAAATTATGTAGCTCTGAAACTGGGACATGCCTTAAATTCGCGTATTGCTGGCATAACTGGCATTGCTTCACATATTTTGAACAATCCGTATCCATTGTGAGCCAATAGAATCCTTGGTGCATGATCTTCTTTGCTAAGGCTAAGGCATTCATGTGAGCTCCACAGACTTCGGCATGAACCTCTTCCATAACCTTTTCAGCTTCTTTCTCCGCCAAACACCTTAACTGGATACCATCGGCTTGCCTTTTATACAAAGTGCCATTTACACTGATGAATTATGTGGACAACTTCCGAATCATCCTTTGGTCTTTCTTAGTGGCTTCCTCTGGAAAAACTGACCGTTCCAAGTAATTCTGAATGTCGTAGTACCAAGGCTTTCCATCGGTGGCCCCAACATCCATCACCTGCTCGGCTTCAAAACAAGGCTTTTCCGAGCTAGAGATTAGCACGGGTTTCATAGCAAGCCCCATTGGATTATCCCACATGGACACTAATGTCGCTAGAGCATTAGCCAATTGATTTTCATCCCTAGGGATAAAGTGAAAGGTGCAAGTCTCAAACTGGCTACTCAACATTCTCAAGTGCTTCACATAAGGTAACTGTAACACCCCCATCGCCGTCCCTGTTGGAAGGACGCCGACGGACGCGCTACACGATGCTCACTCATACAGATATGCATATACACAACACGGAAGTATACTTTCAAACATAGCATACATACGAAAATATGGGTTACTTAAAAACTTACCTTGACTTACCTTGCGGTACAGACTGAACATGCAATAACTCACGCACATGCAGGCACTAAGCAAAAGCATACACAAAAGCATACATATAACCATTCAATGGAAGCATAATCGAAATAATAAAACAAAGGAATAACTAAACATAAAAACATACTAACTATTACATTCCCAAAAGAAAACTCAAGATCAAAACATAATTAATTACATATACAATACTACAGAATTACAAAAGCTGAAATACAGAAGCTGAACAAAATACAGAACTTCTAACTCCTACGTGGCCGGCCTGGCAGAAGCGCGACTCGAACAGAACCAAACCTGCCACCTGCACGGAAAGGAAATCCGTGCTAAGCGATAAACGCTTAGTGGGGAGAACACGCAAGAGTATGGACGGCCATTCACAATGGTCGCCAAGGCAAAACACATTCAAATGGCAAATGCGGATATTCATAACATATAAATAATTAGGCTGGCATAATAAAGGCATTCATTTCAATACTCACAATCAAACCATAAACTCATGTCCAGGATAGACCAAAACAGACATAATACAATACACGTTACAAGCATCAACATGCTGAACTACATGCTATATCACATGCATAAACCTACATGGGTAGCAAATATCAACATCTTACCGTGCGGAGTCACATGAGCTTTACACATGCAATTGACATAACTAAGCACCCATGCATGAACTGACAACCAAACCATCATGTTAAGAATGCTAGCTAACCAACATACTTAGACATGCTAAACACACACACTAGTCAAAATCCAAGGTACAAAATCCAAAGCATTATATTACCGCTGCGCAACTCTCATATATAAAGTATCAAGCGAAAACACTCTAATAGCGGAGACTGAAAGCATAATCACATAACATTACATTCATATCATCAACATGCAGAAAGTACAGTAATCATCACATACTTACCATCACAACTGCTTCGGTTCACATGCTAATATATATAACAAAACTATGCTTAAGTCATATACTTAAATACATCAATCGAATCATTTCAAAGCATTCAGAAACTTATAACAAATCACATGACAAGTACGGATAATCATGTTAGATATAAAATCATGCTTACTTATTACAGACATACATTCTAAAACCCATAGTCACATTCATATACATATAAATTGATTTTTGAAATCCTTATCATAATCAATCGGATATCACATTCTGATAGTTATTTCAAAGCAGCATAAAACAAACCATCAAAGCACCTGCTGACTCACAATAGTGGATAACGAGTGTACTGATTAGTACCTTACGGGTACAAGTCAGCCAAAGGGTACCTTACGGGTACGAATCGAAAACCATTTATTTTGTCACAAAAGCATTTTACTGATGGGGGATCTTAACCCGATCCAAACACATTAAAAAGGATCACGAGGATCCATACTGATGGGGGGTTCGCGAGGAACCAGTCGGGGGACCTGATCGGGGTCCAAACGTTCAAAGGGCGCTGCAGCTACATAAGACTCTATTAGGCATGCCTAACTATCCACTAGACTGACTCTTGCAGGTCATGCATAAAACAATTCACATTACGAATCGCACAACGCATAAATATATATATACATCATGCATAAACCAGAGTACAATAGACATATAAATATGCTCATAAAGTTGGTCATATCTCATACCATTCCCATTGCAAAACATAATACAGTCAATATACTTTAACATTTAAACAATGTTCTAAAGCATGCCAAGAATCAGGTAAAGAAGGACTACCATGCCAATGGTTATCAATACAAAATCTTAATCATGCATTAGGTGCAGATACTAAGCATAAATCATGCATAGTCCAAATTACATTTAAACATAACACATTGAGTTCAAAGGCTAAAGCATAATATCAATCATACTTCATACAAGTCATATTATGGGCATGCAATAATTCACTCAATAACATTCTAGCACTACTTTTCATACTAAAGCATGTCAGGAACACATATGGAATCATATTATGCCAATGAATAAAAACTCATGGAATGATACGAAATACTCTTAAACATGGTATGTTATTCTAGATAAGAATCCGATCAAGGACAGGCATAACATAATGCTAAACACAACTAAAATAGGCTAACCAATCAGATAAGTAAGATAAGATAGCACACAGTAGAGGAAAAAGCCATAACAGCCTTTGAAAGTCATTTTATAATAAACCAGTCACGGGGGAACAAATCAAAACAGAAAAGGTCATACAAAGCCATACAAGAGCACATAAAGGTATGACAAGAGTAATACAGTAGTACATCACCATACAGAAGAGATAGGAAATTCATTTTGGTTAAAACTGGGCGAAATCAGAAAATGGGGCTGAAGAGGGGTCGGTCACGAGCCATGTCACGACTTGTGACTGGCCTCAAAGGAAGGTCACGAGTCGTGACCTAGTGTCACGCCTCGTGACCTACAAGAGAGTCACGGGACGTGACTCTATGTCATGCCTGGCTCCTCACAAGAGTCACGAGTCGTGACTCTATGTCACGTCTCGTGACATGTCTCCAAGAGAGTCACGGGACGTGACTCTAAGTCACGCCTCCTCACAAGAGTCACGGGACGTGACTCTAAGTCATGAGACGTGACTTGCCCCTCACAAGGCAGTCACGCTTCGCGACTGGGGGTCACGCCTCACAGCTTCGTCTAGTCCGCCGAGAAGTCACGCGTTGTGACTGGGAGACAGAGTCACGTGGCGTGACTGGGAGTCACGTCTCGTGACTTGTCTCTCTCAGGAAGTCTCGACACATACTGGAAATGGAAATTCTACAGAGACGCGATTTTCCATTCCCAGCTTACCCAGAATTCAAAGAACTCGATAAAATCATTTTCAAACTAATTCAAAACACCACCAAATTCATCTTACCTTTCAATCGATCTTCCAAACAGCATAAACAAGATGATTCCAGTTAATTCAACAATCAAACAATCAAAACCATGCTTAAACACATTTAATCCATTCTAGAGCATAAACCCTAAAAAATACAGTAAGTTCAAAACCCAAAGCTCAGTAACTTCAATTCAATCCATAACATGCATACTAACACATCTACTCACGTAATCATGCATATACACATTCCAAAACACACCAAGTTCCAGAAATTAGACCATGCAAACACAATTATAAACCTAGTGAGAAATAGGGCAGAGACATGCTGTAATTGAAGAACACAGAAACTTCCAAACATTGCATGCATTCAAAACACTCCCAAACCTGGAATTGAAGATCCAAAAATCACACTTCCAGCTTCAATCCTCAAATCTCAACTTGTCCTTGCCTTTATTTTGCTTCTTCTTATCATCAAACACTTGCACAAACAAAACCCACAATTACTCTTCAAAACCCTAACTCAACCAAAACTAGGAAAAGATGAAGAAGAACAGTAGAAACCTTAACCCAACTTACCTCTTCAAGCAAAGTACAAACTCCACCAAGCCAAACACAACTCCAAGCCAAATGAGAAAGAAAGGAAAAGCAGAGAAAGGAGAAGAGAAGAAGAAGGGGAGGCGTGAGAGGAGAGAACGAATGGGAATGCTATCTGTGTTCTCCCTCTCTTCTTCTTTCCTTTCTTCTTTTCTTTATTCAATGCCCACCTAACAAGCCCACATGGCATATCCTAATTAGACCACAAACTCCACTAAGACTATTCCAAATCAATTAATGCTCTTAAGTCCTTAGACAAATAACACTTCACTCACTTACACATTTCTTCTTTACAAACTTAATTATCTTTTCAATTAGGTCCTTAACACTCCAAATTTCTCAAGCACAAATTACTGAAATACCCTTTCCGATCCCGACTTAGCATGGACAATCCGACCAGGGCTATTTTGGGGTGTGACAGTAACAGCGTCTCTTCCTTAACTATCCATTCCTCTCTGATCTGATGAATTACCAATGAAGAATCTCCAAAGACTTCTGCGGTTTTTACCCCCAGAGAAAGCAGTGCTTCCGATCCAAAGGTGCAAGCCTCATATTCTGCTTCATTATTGGTCGCTTTGTACCTCAACTTTTTGGCTAATGGCAGCTTTTCACCATCCGGGGTCGTAAGAATGATCCCCGCTCCTGCCCCTTTCCTGTTGACTGCCCCATCGAAGAACAATCGCCACCCTTGTACTGCTATGGCCATGACATCTTCATCTAGAAAATTGTACTCGAACTGGTCTCCCTCAATAGGAAGTTCAGCCAAGAACTCCGCTACAGCTCTTCCCTTAATGGTTTTCTTGGTGATGTATTCGATATCGAACTCCTGCAACAGTAATAACCATCTTTCCATTTTCCATAGTAGAGAGGGCGCTTCCTGAAGGTACCTAAGTGGGTTATGCTTGGCAACCACTTGCACACTAAAAGAATGAAAGTAGTGTCGCAACTTCTTAGAAGCCCAAATAACTGCCAAGCAAATCTTTTCTACTTCAACATATTTGGCTTCATATGTTAGGAATTTCTTGCTAAGATAGTAAACAGCAAACTCCACCCCAAAGTCATCCTCTCGGGCCATCATGGCACCCACTGAATTGTCTTCTATTGCCAGATACATGATTAATGGTTTGGCACGACGTGGTGGTCTTAAAACTGGAGGATTCAGGATATAATCCTTAATAGTATCAAAGGCCAATTGACAATCATTATTCCACACCACAGGCTGATTCTTCCTAAGAAGCTTGAAGATGGGCTCACATACTGAAGCCAGCTTGGCAATAAATCAGCTGATGTATTGAAGCTTTCCCAGGAAACTTCTAACCTCTTTCTCTTTTTGCGGCACTGGCATCTCTCTGATGGCCCTAACCTTGTCAGGATCTACTTCAATTCCTCTTTGGCTTACCACATGGCCTAATAGCTTACCTGAGGTAACTCCTAAAATGCACTTCTTGGGATTGAGGTGCAGATCATACTTATTGATCCTTTGAAAGAACTTTTCCAAAGCCTCGAAGTGACCTTCTCTAGATGCTGACTTGATCATCATGACGTCAACATACACCTCCACTTCCTTGTGGATCAAATCATTGAGAACTCTGTTGGCCATCCTCTGATAGGTTGCTCCTGCATTCTTTAGTCCGAAAGGCATGACCCGATAAGCAAATGTACCCCATTCGGTTATGAAAGCTGTCTTTATTCGATCCACTATCTTGTTAAGGCTTTGATAATACCCTGCGTACCCGTCCACAAAGCTGTACATCATGCAAGCAGCGGCACTATCTACCAGCACATCAATATGAGGCAGAGGAAAATCATCTTTTGGGCAGGATTTGTTGAGGTCCCGATAGTCCACACATACCCGAACCTTTCCATTCTTTTTAGCCATAGGAACCACGTCGGGTATTTAACTTCCAGTAGAAACTTAGCCTCAATCTGCTTATGGATCTCCTCTTTCACCTTCTGAGCCCATTGTGGCCTAAGTCTTCTAAGCTTTTGCTTGACCGGTTTACTCTGTGGATAAGTAGGAATGGCATGTTCGGCTACATCTCGATCAATTCCCGGCATGTCCTCGTAGGTCCAGGCAAAGACTTTTTCATATTTTTTCAATATTCTCTCAAATTTTATCCTCTCCTCAGGAGTTATGTCTGATGCTATCAAAATTTCCTTTGGATTCTCCAAAGTTCCGAGATTAAATGTAGTTGTGCTAGTTGAGTTAATGTCAAAGATGAATGCATCATGTTTATGATCATGAGAAATGAAATCATCAGAAACATCACACAAGTAAGCAAAGTTATTCATCTCATTGATGTAATCAGAAGCATTAACATTGTCATCAAAAAGTTCTGGCATAAAAAGACTATCTAAACAACTACTGTCTTCATCTTCTGTCGATGATGATGTTGCAGCCGACTGCGCTTTGACTTCTTGGCTTGGTGGAGGCTTTTCAACTACCTCCGGTGAGATCTCCAAATCTTCAAACTTCAGCTCTGGCTCTACCATCTTTTCTTTTCCCTTCAACCTGGTAGCTTACAGCTTATCAGTGACAATCTCCTCGGGCCCATCCCTGCCCCAAATATTGCACTGAGTCATGATCTCCTCATCCCAGAAGTTCTCTGCGGGCTTAATAACTCCAACATCCCAGTCAAAGACATCATTGAAAATTTCAAACCCCGAAATGATCTTTCCATCCACCCACTGAGGCTCTTCTTCTCCAGTATAAGCAGAGACCGAAGATGAGGGAACAAAACTCTCTGAAATGTGAGGAATCTTCTCTGACACTTTTTTCCTGCCATGCTCTCCTTTATAGCCCAGACCCTTTCGATCTTTCTGGCCTTGTGTTGTGATGGCATCTTGCAACCCCTGCGAATTTTTATCCAATTCGGCCCCTGGGAGGAAGTGCATCCTCTTCATCTTGTTCATCACCTGAGGGCTACCTGCCAAGCCCTGCTCCTCACCAATCACTGATACGTGAAAGCCACTAAATGGCTGATTAGTGATCCCCAAAGCAGACACTTGGTTCTCTCTCGCTGCTTTAATGGTTACTACCTCCCCTTCATGAGGTGTCTTTACCATTTGATGTAGGGTGGATGGCACTCCTCCCAATTTATGGAACCACGGCCTTCCAAGCAGAGCTGAGAAATTTGCTGGGATAGGCAAGACCACAAATTTTGCTTCTGTCTCAATGGGCCCAGTCCTAACTAGAGCTCTGAATGTTCTCGATGCCTGTCTCCAAGAATTATCGTATGTGATTGTCAGATCAGACTTACTCAACATACTCTCGTCCAGCCCAAAAGCCTGAAGTGCCACCAAAGGGCAGACATTTATGGATGACCCATCATCAACCATAACACAAGCAGTATGCTTTTCATTAATTTGAGCCTTGATGTATAGTGGTCGGTTGTGATTGCGGCCTTCAGCTCGCAAATCTGTGTCAGAAAACACCAGTCTTTCCCCTGATCCCCCCTTGACGAGATCTAGCAACTCGGATGGAGAAATTATGGTGGCTACAGTGCACTCACTCAAAGCCTCAACTAACTTCTGTCTATGAGAAGGGGACTACCTTAGAAGGTCCCAAATAGATATTTGAGCCGTGGGCTTTTTCAGCTGCTTTACTATGGGATTTTCTTCCGGCTCTTTCTCCATAGGTACTTGCACTGAGTCCTGCTGCTTCTCAACTTTGGGGACCACTCTCCCACTTCTTGTTACAACCCCAACTCTTTCCTCCTCCTCCGAATCCCATGGATCCATGAACTCTCCATCTTTCTCCTCTTCATCTTCGTCTCCACTCTCACTAGTGGACCAACAGTTTATCGCTGCCACGGGCATCCCTTCTTCACTTGCCTCAGGGCGAGTGATAGCGAAGTAATCACGTCCATACAAATCTTGAAGGACATACCATTCGGGTAGGCTCGACCCAATCATAAAGGCAGGCGGTGGCACAGCATTGAAATTGAACTTCTTCTTGCTCTCCCACTTTTTAGGATCGGTGATATGCTTACTATCGATCAGATCCTGAATCTGATGCCTCAGTCTGAAGCAATTGTCTATCAGATGCCCAGTATGTTGGTGAAAGGCACAATATTCGTTCTCTTTATGCCCCGGTTCCCCTTGGGTCTTAGCTGGCCTAGGTGGTAGGGGTTGTAGCTTCCCCTCCTTCATCAACCTTTTCAGTACCCATGACAAAGGCCTACCCAAATTCGAGAAGTACCTCTAATTCACTCCTGTTGCCGACACCTCAACTGTCTTCCCACTTCTATTACCACTACTGGAACTAGCTGACTTGGTTGCACCTTGATTGTTGTAGCCCTTCTTGGCATAAGCCTCACTGCTTGCCCTTCTGGCCATATATTCTCCTTCTGCCTCTATAGCAATGTCCTTCAAGGACTCCTAATCTTTCAGCCCCTTTATTTTCAGTCCATCTCTCAGGTATGGGCTGGCATTCCGAATGAATAATCGGATCTGATCAGGAGTGTCAGCTTACGCTTCATCTCTATAACCCGGTTCCTCCACTGAGTGAGGTATTCATGGAAAGACTTCCCAGCCTTCTGCTACAGTAGCTCTAGATCCTTCAATGTGACCTCCATTCGGGTACTGCAATCGTATTGCTTTAGGAACTCTTCAGTCAATAAGTCCCAATCTTTTTTGGATCTCCTGTCCAGCCCATGGTACCAGTCAATGGCAACCCCTGTAAGACTCAAGCAAAAGTACTCTATCTTCTGCTTCCTTGTTAAAGTTATCCCCTTCATGACTAGCGAGTACTGCTTGATGTGTGCAGCAGGGTCAGAGGTGCCGTTAAATTTTGGAATATCAGGCATCTTGAAGTTTTGGGGGATCAGATCATCCCCATCCAGCTCACGATCCTCCGGGTTCATTCCCTTTCCTACTGTCATCATCCTTGTCATAGCTTCAAATTTCTCCTCCATCTTCCTCCACATTGCTTCCTCTAGCTTAGGCGACTTTCCCTTTGCCACCATCTGTTCCTCTTGGTCCTCCCATAAGTCAACCTCAGATTTAGGGCCTTCTCTATGCTCTACAGGCACATGTGCTCTTTGCTCAACCACAGGTGGGTCAGCCACAGCAGGGGGATCCTCTCTCACAACCCCTTGTTCATCTTGCCCCCTAATAGGAGCAGTAGCTTGTTGCCCCGCAAGTGGAGCTATGGTAGTGGCAAGGTTGCCCATCATGGCCATCATTCTGGCCTCAAACTCTTCCATTCTTCTCCTTACTTCCTCGGCGATCATTGCACGGGTTGCATCAGACCCACTTGATTGGTTAGTCATACTTGTCTCTAGTGATGATTCTGAAGAGAAAGTCTCACTAGCCTCTGAAAGAGAATCTGAGCTCTGATATGATACTAGCTCTGGTAACCCCAAGAGTGGAATCCTTCTCAACCAACCGTCAGGACCCCTAAACCACCCGAGTGAATCTATGATGGCTGAAAAAAATACATCTTGTTAGGATAATGCATGATTGAAGTGCAATGCATGGTCGTGCTGATGCAGCAGAGACAAACACATGCAAGTAGATAGATCCTTCCAACCTTATCTCTCCCACACACGAGGTAGTATAGTCTCTTCCCTAGGTGGGCTTTATCCAAGGGTTAACAAGGAACCCATCGGACACGTATGGTGCACGGTGGAAAATCGGCAGCATAACAACTCTTATCTAATGTACATGCGTATGGTTGTTTGGCCAATTTGCATTTAAACAATTCAAGTAAATTAAGATGGACCCACCGGGGCATGAAAGCCTTTGATGAAGACCATTTGATTTAATTGATTTTGTCAAATATATGACAGCCGAAATAGCAAGCACGGTATTACGGTACATTTCACCTAGTGGAAGTATCTATTGCCAATACATGAGCTTCGGTCAAAGGTGATGATACTTTAGGGTTACCCAAGCATGGTCCCTGCCAACGGGTCTAGCTCATCACAAGCATAATGACTGATTGGGTCACTATTTAATATACCATAAGGTACGAGGCTTGGGCTGGTGATTATCCTTAACACTTCCCCACATTGAGTGAACGTAGGGTCGTACTTTGGGAACACACTGGGGTTAAAATAGGGACCAAACTAGCATAATCTAAGGCTCTAGCATAGATGCAATGCAATTTCGAAAAGAGATGAAATTTCTAAATTAAAACTCAATTGTAAATTTTAGCCAAGGTACTTTCGAAGGGAAGTCTCTTAGGTCCCCAACGGAGTCACCACTGTGACGCGCGCCGAACCCCGTGGCCCCCGAATGCCCGCTTTAGGGTGATCGAGAGAGGTTCATGAAAACTTATAAGGTATTTACAAGTGCGTCTATTTTGGGCAACAAGGAGATTTCATGGAGTCGCCACCCAATAGAACATTTGAAAAGTTCGTCTCGCTTCAGTGAGCCTAAGACGGCGCATATTATCCATTTTGGGCAAATCGAAGGGGTCTTGGAGGCATTCACCCCAATAGAACATTGGAATGACCCTCTAACCCTAAGGAGCCTAGGATTGTAAATTGAGTCTTTTGGTGGGACACAAGAGGTATCTTGGAAGTCCCATTCCAGTGGAACATTGAAATGGTCCTCTCGCCTCGTTGAGCCCAAAGACCAGAGATGGTTCGGGACTCCCCATTTATTCATACCTTGGCTAAGTTTATAATCAAGTTTTGAATTTAGCGTTTTATGCCTTTTCTCATTCAATTTTAATGCAATTTAATTTAACGCGCATGTGAAACATATAATAAAAGCGATAAATAAAGTAAATGAAAGCAAAATAAATTACAACAAAACTAGGGGCGGAATACAACCCCCATTTGTAAATAAAATACCATTCATACATAAATCGGGCTATTTATTAAAAATGAGGACATTGGTCCTCTCATGCATAATTAAAGAAAATAATTTTAAAGTGATAATTTATTTTGGTAGGAAAAAAAGTTAGGACATTGGTCCCATTTTATTTAAAAAATTCAAGTTAATTAAATAGAAATATTTTTGAGGTTTTTTTAATTAACGTGCATAAAAAAATAATTTATGAAAAATTACATATTAAATAAAATAATGAAAGCAAAGTAATGAAAATAATAAAGAAATAACCAATCAACTCCCAAATGGATCTTCAAATCTTCATGGGCTCCCACTTGGTATGAAAAATACTCACACATAAAAAATAACTATTGAAAAATAAAAAAAAATAAAAATGAAGTTAGTATAAAAAATAAATTAAGTATATAACATTAAAACAATTAAATTAAAGCAAACAAAATTGCATCATGCATGACAAGCCAATTAGAATGACATAATAAAAATATGCAATTTAACAAATTTATAAATTCAACATGCTAAAAAAAACATAAAATAGTGCTAATAAAATTTAACATGCATAAAAAGTATAAAATAATGATGATAGAATTTAACATACATAAAAATACAAAATAACAACAATAACATCCAATCATACATAAAAAGCAAAAGTAATAATAAAAATCAGCATGCATAAAACATAAATAATAATAGTAATAATAAAATTAAACAAGAATAAGGATAATAATAATAATACTAATGATGGTAGTAACTACAATAATAATAATAACACAATAATAACAAAGAATATGAACAATCAAATATAATAATAATAATAATAATAATAATAATAATAATAATAATAATAATAATAATAATAATAATAATAATAATAATAATAATAACAACAACAACAACAACAACAACATCAAAGAAGATGAACAATCCAATTAAATATGGAGGAATAAAATGAAAATAAGATAAGCCAATTATGCTAAAACATGTTAAATGATAATACTAATACTATTTATGAACAAAAAATGATGACAATAATATGAACATGAATAATTAAATGAGAAGAAAGAAATAAGAAGTAAAAATATGATCTAAAAGAATTTACATGATAATTAATTAAATAAAAACAAAAGAATAAGAAAATAAGAAGAAAATGATAGAACTAGAAGAATTTACATGTTAACTAATTAATTGGAAACAAAAAAAGAAATTAAAAAAATTAAATTAAGAAATTGAGCCAAGAATATTTATCCTCAAATTTATCTTGAAGAAATGAAGGTAGATGATCCAATTCCTTGTCTTGATTTGTAAGAATAAAATTAGAAAAATAAAATATTAAAAATGATTTTTACTCAAGAACAAATAATTGATTTATTTGTCTCAAAATAAAAAATTGTTTGATGAAAAGGATAAAAATTTCCAAGAACAAAAATTATTCTTTTTGCCTCAAGAATTATCTTGGAAGATCCTTTAGAAAAATTGAGAGAATTTGTTTGAGAGAAAAAAGAAGAAGAAAAATAATTTTTTAAAGAAAATCTCCCCCATTTTCTCTTAAAAATTCCTTTTTATCCCTCTCCCAAAATCAAAATTTTTAATGAAAGAGTTAAATTAAATTAATTTCAATAAAAGCAAAAAACTGAAGAAAATCAAAGGTTCAGAATTTTAAAAGTTTTACCATTGAATTCTACAAAAAAAATTGAAGAAAAATGAATTTTTGGGGCCAAAATGGCCAAAAACGGCAAAAATGGGCTACAGGGGCAAGGGACACCCCGTTGGAGCGCCCGACCGGCGTCCCTGCGCGCAGCAGCGCGCTACGCTGTGCGCGCGGGTGATGTTTAGGGCATCGCTCGCCCAGCGTACACTGGGCGCTGCGCGGCGTGCGCCGATTTTTTTTTTAAATTTTCTTTAAAACACAAAAAAAATTAAAAACTCACTTTTTTACCCCAAAAATAATTTTTAAAACATTTTAAATATATTTTTAAAATATATTTTTATTTATTCCTAACAAATCAAACGACATGGAAATTATCACTTTCCACTTTCATTCTTTTTGCCTATAAATCGGCACACTTAATTTCATAATTGGGTAATCCTGATCAAGGCTACTCGGGACTCAGTGTCTACAATAGTACTCTGAGGCAATCAAAAGGTAGCTTGGGAGGCTTTTGTCATAATTTTGAAGGAGGCAAACCAAGCACTACCACTGGATACGTTAGATGTCCCAATCGACTCAGCTCAGAAAGCTGATCCATTGGACTCACTATAAGAGGTTGAGCTCGCACTAGGCAAAGTGATCAAAATTGTTTCCAACAAAGCGGGATCTGAAAGAGATGCACTTGTTACAGCACTTGCAGAATTTATTGATGTGTTCGCCTGGCAGCCTTCAGATATTAAGGGCATAGCTCCCAAAGTAATGTGCCATTGGTTTAATATTCGACCTAATTATAAACTTGTTAAATAAAAGAAATGGAATCATGCTCCCGAGTGGCAACTGGAGATGCTTGAGTAAACAGAGATTTTGTTGAAAAATGGGTTCATACGAGAGGTTTTATACCCGGACTGGTTGTCAAATGTAGTCCCGGTGAAGAAAGCCAATGGTTAATGGAGAATGTGTGTTGACTTCACTGATTTGAACAAGGCCTGCCCGAAAGACAGCTACTCGCTGCCCAATATTGATCTTTAATCAACTCCATGGCTGGATTTGAAGAATACACCTTTCTAGATGCCTCTGCTGGCTATCATCAGATCCCAATGAATCTAATAGATGAAGAGAAGGCCGCATTCATCACTCATCGGGCCACTTACTGTTATAGAGTCATGCCCTTCGGGCTCAAGAATGCAGGTGCTACTTATCAAAGGTTGATGAATAAACTTTTTGCCCACTAACTCGAAAGAAATATGAAAGTCTATGTGGATGGCATGATAGTTAAGAGCAAAGCATCGGGCAATTTACCACCTAAACTGGCTGAAACTTTCTCAACTCTTGGAAAATTTGGTCTCAAGCTCCGTAATAGCCCGAAATTGACTCTAGAAGTATTGAGCATGATTAGAGTAATTTAGTGAGGTTAATTAAGGGTTTATAGTAATTGGATTAAATTGTAATTGAAAATTAGGACTTGATTGCATGAAATTAAATAGTTTAGTGACTAATTAGTAAGTTTGCATGATTAAAGTTAAGTGAAAGATTAGATTAATTAAAGTGGGATTAATTAACCTTAATTGATAAGATAGTGGATTACACGTGGCAAGCTGTTTTTGTGAGTGTGCTAGGTGTCAAAACTGCCTTGTGACACCTAGTATATTGCATGCATATAAAAGACTTTGAGAAGTAGATTTTTGGCACTAGTGATTCTCTTTTGGTCCGGCCCACTCTTTCCATTTCTGCCTTTTTCCTTTTAGCTTCTCATCCTTCTTCGTCCCTTTCTTGCTATCTTCATCTCCTTCAATTATTTGCTAAGATTTGAGTTGCATTGATTAGAAGGATAAAGTGATGTGTAACACCCCTAACCCGTATGTTGTAAACTGTACCGTGATCCGGCGGGTTCATGATAACGGTGAAGGGCGTTATCGAAATAGTCGCTTTCAAGTTACAAAAGTTATGTCAAAAATCATGGTTATAAAATTTCTTTCGTTTTCAATTACCATAAAATCGCATTATAAAGAAAATGATTGCACATACAGTTTGTAAACTACAAATTTCCATAGCTTATTACATATAAATCAATCATACACTGATATTACATTTTACAAAACTTATATATCAAATTTACAAATCGTACATACATTCTTAAGACTATACAAATCCTACTCTAAGATCTCTTCATAAACTTGCATTGGCCTGGACTGCTGCGGATGACTCTCAAAAGATTCGATATAGCACCTACACGGACTAAAAGAAAATTCGTGCTAAGCATAAAGCTTAATGGGAAACACATAAATATGGACGGTGTAAACACCAGGTCCTGAGACTGTTCAAGATCAGGATTACCCGATGATGAAAATGATTGCTTGTTTGCAGGCAAAGATGTTAGAACTGATGTTTTCCTTGTCGAGGCCCTTCCTTTTAAATAAATAAAAAATAAAAAATAAAAAATTTGATTTCGAAAAAAATTATATTTTGGTTTTGGGGCTTCCGGTGGCTTGTGACCGCATGCCAGCACGACGAGCGCGAAGCGCAGGGCCCACTGGTAGTGTGCGAGGTTTCGCGCGGGACGCGAGGCATGGCCTCTTACGTGAGGCCGCGCTTCGCATGCGATATCCCGCTAGGGGGCCATGCCTCATGCGCAACCTCCCGTGAGGAGGCCGTGTCTCTCGCGCAGCCTTCTGCGAGGAGGCCGCGGCCTTCGGCATGCGGCCTCCCGTGGCCTTTCGCGTGTGGCCTCCAGCGAGGATGCCACACCTCGTGTACGGGAGTCCGCACCTTGCAGCCTTCTGCAAGGCCGTACCTCACCCTGCGCTTGAGGTGCGGCCACCCGCTTGTGGGCAGCCTTCCCTTGTCTCTTTTCCACCTGCGAAAAAGCTATTTTTGGGACTTTAAAATCTATTTTTTTTCATATTTTGGTGATTTTTGGAAAAATGGGTTTAGGAAAGAGGTTTTTATCCTTTCCCTTCTGGGAGAGAAGGAAAAATAAAGGAAAGGATTTGTTTTCATTGGAGGGAGGTTGGACTTCTCAAAGAGACAAGAGAGCCAAAAAGAGAGAAGAGCATTTCTAAAAGAAATTGAGATTTGATTCTTCAAAATTTTTTTTCAAAAGAGGGGTTTTGTTCTGTGATTGATTTGAGTAAGGAAAACTAATTTCCTCAGCTCAGGCATCCTATTAAAACCTTTTTCTTTTCTTTGGTTTTGTTTTCTTAAGTTTTATTTTTTGTGTTGAAAACTTGATTTTTTTTCTAGAATATGTTTGGTATTTATCACTGCAAAACTTGACGAGGGAGACGGATTGAGACATTATTTCTCCACTCTATAAATTCTGAGGGTTAAGATTCTTGGACTCATTTTTAATCATCACATTTTATCTCAGTTTATTTTTTTACCGTTTTGATTAATGCATGAATGATGGTTTAATAAACGCATGTTTTCTTTTTGTTTTGTTTGAGATTTATTTTTTTGCATGACTTTCATGATATTCCTTCTATGTGTAAATGTTAATGCTTTTTATTTACTGCATGTTCATTTATCTTCTTCGTTTTCCTTCACCTAATTTCATTGGTTTGTTATTAACATTATTGATGTTATTATTTATTATTCTTGCTACTATTGTTAACATTATCATTATTACTTTTTACTGTTTTTTGTTATTGTTACTATTATTATTATTATTATTATTATTATTATTATTATTATTATTATTATTATTATTATTATTATTATTATTATTATTATTATTATTATTATATATTTGTATTTGTTGTTACTGTTGTCATTATTCTATTGTTGCCATTGTTATTATTATTGTTATTTTATTGTGATCATCGTTATTGTTATTACTAATATATTTTTGCATGGTTAGCTTTTAATCCTCTTGCATATTAGTTGCTTGTGTATTAAACTTCATGTGTTCAATTTAGTTCATTTTATTCTCTATGTGCATGTTGACCATGTCTTATATTTCTTTTATTTTTATGTTTACGTGGTTAATTTTAGGATTATCACAAATATTTTTATTGTTGTTTTCCTTGTTTGGGGTTGAAATGTCGTGTATCTTGTTTGAGCATTTTCGTGACCAAACGGAGGGGTCACGATACGTAGGAGACGACACCATTTTGGGTGAGAACTCACCTGTCTCTATTTGTGTGATTGTGTTTATTTGTAAATAAAATGGATTTTTATTTTATATGCGTGTAAGATAAAAAATCACAAAAATATTTTTATGACTAAATTGCGACTTTTACTAGTAAATTGAGACCAATGTCCTCGATTTTAGCCAAAGAATACAAAATGTCATGAATTAAAACGAAGAGTTAAACTTTCTAAAAATTGGATCACTCGTCCCGATTTTTTCAAGCCAATAGCTGAAATAACTCTTCGATCCCTCTTTAAGTGAGTGTAACGGAACCAATGTTCCTAAACCGAATAAATATCCTAATTTATGTATGTCTCCTCTTTTGATTAATTTTGCTTGATTGTTTAACTTTACGTTTACATATATCTTGTGGGCCCTTGTAATTAATTAATTTTAGGGCAATTTTATTAAGTTTTCTTTCATTTGGGGAATTATTCCGTCCCAATTTTCATCTTAATTTTATTTAGCTTTTTTGGGGGATTGTATTTTTTCCAATTTCTCCTTTGTAAATGGCATGGCTTTACGTGTTTACCGCTTTATTTACTGCTTTATTTACAGCTTTCATTTATTTCTTTCTTACTGCTTGAAGTGTGCCTTTAATGAATTGTATTAATCGTGTGAGAAAAGAGATGGAATTTTCTAATCTAAAAACTCATTTATAACTTAACTTAAGGCATTAATAAGAGTGAAGTTCCGAACACCTTCTTTGGTTTAAGACCCCCAAGATTAGATGACATTTTCCAATTTCTTGTAAATTGGGTGGCGACTCTAAAATACCTCAAAGGTGCCTAAAGGTTTCATGGGATTGATGACCTTCCCCAATGTCTTATTGGGTGGGGATTCCAAAATGTCTCATGTTACCCAAGATCAAATGACGCGAACCAATCCCTCGAGCCCTAAAAGCGGGCTTCTAAGAGGGCCTTCCCGGTTTGGCGCGCGTCACAGTGGTGACTCCACTGGGGACTTTCTGACTTTGCTCTGAAAGTGTCTTAGTTAAAATGTGTAATTGAGTTTTTAAAACCTAAAATGCTATCTCTTTTCGAAAATTGCATTACATCATTTTACAGCCTTGGAATTATGCTAGTTTGTACCCTAATTCTACCCCGATGCATTCCCGAAGCACGACCCTATGTTCACTCAATATAGGGAAGAGTTAAGGATAATCACTAGCCCAAGCCTTGTACCATCATGGTAAATCAAATGGAGACCCGATCAGTCGTTATACTTGTGATGAGCTTGACCCATTAGCAGGAACCATGCTTGGGTAGCTCTAAAGTAACATCACCTTGACTAAAGCTTATGTAATGGCAATAGATACATCCCCTAGGCGAAATGAACCGTAATACGATGCCTGTGATATGGGCCATCATGTATTGAACAAAATCGAACAAATTAAGTGGTCTTCTATTAAAGGCTTTCATGCCCCGGTAGGTTCACCTTAATTTGATTGAAGTGTTTAAATACGTAATGGACGAAACTCATACGTATGTGCATTATGAGAGACGTTATGTTGCCAGATTTCTGTCGTGCACTACGCGCATTTATAGGGTCCCTTGTTGACCCATGGATTAGGCCCACCGAGGGAGAGACCAATTGACCTCATGTGCGGGAGTTAAAAGGTTGGAAGGATCTACTTGCTCAAATGTGGTTGTAAATGTTGCACGATTCACAGCCATGCATTGCACTTCATTCATGCTTCATCCTAACCCTTTGAGCTTTTACAGCCATTATTGAGTCATCTGGGTGGTTTAGGGGATTCGACGGATGACTCATTAGAAGTTTGTCACCAGAGTTAGTGCCTGCATTGGGTTCAAATTGGGAGGAAAGCTTAGAATTCTCTTCAGAACAATCTTTAGGGTCCGTAATGGCAGATTTAGCATAAGAAATCGGTGCCTTGACAGTACAGGACCTTGATAAGAGATTTGAGGATTTTGAGAGGAGGATGTTAGCCATGATAGGGAACATTGCTGCCCAAATGGCACCAAATACCGGGCAGCCTCCTATAGCTCCTACTGTGGAACGAGTTGAACCGCCTATTGTGGAGGAGACTCCTACAGCAAACACCACCGTGCAACAACCAGTCATTGAGCCCAGAGCAGCGATACTAGCTGAGCAGAGGAGAGTGAGGATTCCTGACCCAAAAGATGACTTCATAATGGAGGAGGAGGATGAACTAGTAATTCCTCAAGCCATGAGAAATAGAGTTCCCAAGGTAGAGGATGATGTGGTGAAGAAGATGGAAGAAAAGATTGAAGCGATTACATGTCTACTACAGCTGGGAAAGGGATCAGCCATAAAGATATAGAGTTGGGTGACGAAGAGCTATTGCCCCAGAGGTTTAAGATGCCCGACTTGCCAAAATTTGACGGTACTTTGGACCCTTCTGCGTACATTAAGCAGTATGCCCTGATTATGCAGGGCACGGGATTGATAAAGAAACAAAAGGTGGAGTACTTTTGCCTTAGTCTGATAGGTTCGATAGCCGATTGGTACCATGGGTTAGATAGGAGGTCCAGGGAAGATTGGGATCTATTGACAGAGGAGTTCATGAGGCAATATGACTGTAGGACCAGGATGGAGATAACATTGAAAGACCTTAAGCTTTTGCAATAGAAACATGGTGAGTCCTTCCATGACTACCTCACTCGGTGGAGAAATTGAGTTATAGAGATGAAAAGGAAGCCTGATACGTCAGATCAGATTAGGCTATTCATTAGGAATGTGAGCCCATACCTGCGAGAAGGACTTAAAATGAAAGGGCTGAACGATTGGAAGTCTCTGAAGGACATCGCCATAGAAGCAGAAAGCGAGTACATGGTTAGGAAAGCAAATAGTGAAGCCTTTGCTAAGAAGGGCTATAGTAGTTTAGGGGCAAATAAGTTGGTAGGCTCCAACAGTGGCAATAGGACTGGGAAGACAACCAAGGTGTCAGCTATAGAGGAAAACCGAAGGCACTTTTTGAATTTGGGCCGATCTTTATTGTGGGTGTTGAAGAGACTGATAAAAGAGGGAAAGCTATAGCCCCTGTCACCCAAGCCGGCTAGGACTCAAGGATAGCCAGGGCATAAAGATGATGAGTACTGCGCATTCCACCAGCACACTGGGCATATGATAGACCACTGCGCGAGACTAAGGCATGAGATTCAGGACTTGATCGACAGTAAGCAGATTACTGATATTGAACAAAGGGAAAGCAAGAAGAAGACCGGTTACAATGCCGTGCCACCACCAGTCTTCATGATTGGGTCAAGCTTGCCTGAGTGATATGTATTGTGAGACTTGTATGGTAATGAGTACATCACTATCACTCGCTTTGAGGTAAGTGAAGAAAGGATTCCTGTGGCGGCAATTGATTGTTGGGGTTCGACCAGTGAGAGCGAGGCTGAAGAAGTTGATGAGCCGAAAGACTTGTGGATTTTTGAGGGTTATGAGAAGGTGCAGAAAGTGTAGGCTGTAACTCGAAGTGGGAGAGTGGTACCAAAAATTGAGAAACAACGGGACCCAATACCCCCAACTGTGGAGAAAGAGCCAGAAGAGAACCATGTTTTGAAATAGTTAAAGAAGACGCCAGCTCAGATATCGGTATGGGACCTACTGAGGCAGTCTCCAAGTCACAGGCAAAAGTTAGTGAAAGCCTTGTGTGAATCAATAGTTGCTACCACCATTTCACCTACCAAGTTGCTGGATATGGCAAAAGGGGGGTCTGGAGAGAATGTGATCTACACTAATGCCAACCTACCAATTGAGGGTCGCAATCACAACTGCCCCCTGTATATCAGAGCCCAAATCAATGGCGAACATACAGCCTGCGTCATGGTGGATGATGGGTCTTCCATTAATGTATGCCCGCTCGCTGCACTATTTGCCTTTGGGATGAATGAGAGCATTTTAAGCAGATCTGACCTGACCATCATCGCCTAAGACAATTCAAAGAGGCAAGCTACTGGGACTTTCAAGGCACATGTGAAAATTGGGCCAGTTGAGACTGAAGCTGAATTTGTTGTCCTGCCTATCTCGGGCAACTTCACTGTGCTACAAAGGAGGCCCTGGTTTCATAAGTTTGGAGGGGTTCCATCTACCCTCCACTAAATGATCAAAATCACCTATGGGGGACCATTAAGGCAGCCAGTGATAATCAAGTGTCGGTCCTTGAGATTTCTAACTAACCTTTCAGCGGATTCCATGTGGCCATGGTAAATGAAGAGGTTGATTCAATGGAGAACCCTCAGGTTGTCAATATAATGAAAAAGATGAACTACCTCCCAGGGGTTAGCCTAGTCAAGAACTCATAAGGCCTCAGGCACCCATCACCACAAGGGGGCAAAAAGATAGAAGGGGGTTAGGTTATACGGTTGAAGCTAGAAAGAACAAGCCTAAGGAGAAGCCTGCGGAGATCCCTCATATCTTGGAGAGTTTCATGCCAGCTGCATTATTATGTGCTTATTGCGGAGAGGCCGAGCCACAATGGATTGATGGTAAGATCACCCCGAGATTTGAGATCTTCAATGACGTCTTTGATTGGCCTAATGGAATGGTTAAGTCTGTAGAGGGTTTCTGAGATGAGGAGATTCTTAGCCAAAGTTTCGTATAGGATTGAGAAGTCCCTGAAGAAGTCATCACTGGCAATTTGTTGGCCACTCAGGCGAAGGGCAAGGAAAAGGTGGAAGTAGAGGTAATAGAGCCAGAATTTGAAGACCTGAAGATTGCAGACAATCAAGACGGTGGACCGTCGGCTTTGGCGCCAGCATCAGCAGAAGATGTTAATGAGAACTTTTTAGATGTACTTTTTATTCCCGAACTATTTGACAATGATGTTTGTAATTCTGAGTATTTCAATAAGATGAATGACTTTGCTTACTTGTGTGATATTTCTCACGATTTTATTATGCATGATCACGAACATGAATCATTCATATTTGATATTAACTCAACTAATACTACCTCATTTAATCTCGAAACTTTGGAAGACCCAAAGGAAATCCTGATAGCATTCAATATAACTCCTGAAGAGAGGAAAAATTTTGAGAGAATATTAAAAAAATATGAAAAAGTCTTTGCCTGGACCTATGAGGACCTGAATTGATCGAGAAGTTGTTGAACACGCCATTCCGACCTATCTAGAGTGCAAGCCAGTCAAGCAGAAGCTCAGAAGGCTCAGACCAGAGTGGGCAAAGAAGGTAAAAGAGGAGGTGAACAAATAGATTGAGGCTAAGTTCTTGGTGGAGGTTCAATACCTAACGTGGTTAGCTAATGTTGTCCCCGTAGCCAAAAAGGACGGAAGGGTTCGCGTGTGTGTTGACTACCGAGACCTAAACAAAGCTTGCCCGAAGGATGACTTTCCTTTGCCACACATAGATGTCCTAGTGGATAGCGCTGCTGCCTGCAGTATGTATAGTTTTATGGACTGATATGCTGGGTACAATTAGATCCTCAACAAGTTAGTAGACCAGATCAAGACGGCTTTCATCACGGAATGGGGTACTTTTGCCTATAGGGTTATGCCTTTTGGGTTAAAAAATGCCGGAGCGACCTATCAAAGAATGGCCACCAAAATTCTTGATGACTTAATCCACAAAGAGGTAGAAGTGTATGTTGATGATATGATGATCAAGTCGGCTACGCGAGAGGGTCATTTTGAGGCTTTGGAGAAGTTCTTTCAGAGGATTGACAAATATAATCTTTTCCTCAACCCTAAGAAGTGCATATTCGGGGTCACCTCAGGTAAACTACTGGACCATGTGATAAGTCAAAAAGGAATTGAGGTGGATCCTAACAAGGCCAAAGCTATCAGAGAAATGCCAGTACCCCAAAAGGAAAAAGAGATCAGGAGTTTTTTAGCCAAACTGCAGTACATTAGCAGATTCATCTCCAAGCTCGTTTCAGTGTGTGAACCGATCTTTAAGCTTCTTAGGAAGAATCAGCAGTTCAGTGGAATGACAATTGCCAGAAAGCTTTTGATACCATTAAAGAATATCTCCTACACCCTCCAGTTTTGCAACCACCACGACTGGTTAAGCCATTGATCCTCTACCTGGAAATAGAGGAAAATTCTGTAGGTGCCATGATAGCCCAAGAAGATGAATTCGGGGTTGAATTTACGATTTACTACCTCAGTAAGAAGTTATTTCCTTACGAAGCCAAGTATGTTGAGGTGAAAAAGATCTGTTTAGCAGTAATATGGGCTTCGAAAAAGCTAAGACACTACTTCTATTCTTGTAAGGTGCAGGCAGTTGCCAAACAAAACCCTCTTCGATATCTTCAGGAAGCACCCTCCTTGCTAGGAAAAATGGGGAGATGGATGATATTACTACAGGAATTTGACATGGACTACATCACCAAAAAGACCATTAAGGGCGCAGTTGCAGAGTTTCTAGCTGACCATCTGATCAAAGGCAATCAATATGAATATGAATTCCCGGACAAAGATATGGCCGCTATTACAGTGCAAAAGTGGCAGATGTACTTTGATGGGCTAGTGAATAGCAAAGGAGCTGGAGTAGGAGTAATTTTGGTAACCCCCGAGGGTGAGAAGCTTCCCATAGCTAAGAAGTTGAGATATAAAGTCAACAACAATGAAGTTGAGTACGAGGCCTGCATTTTTGGGTTAGAAGCGCTCTCAGCCGTGGGGTTAAGAGGTCTTCAGAGATTTAGCCTTAGTGGTCCATCAAGTCAGGGGTGAATGGTCCATCAAGGAAGAATGATTGTTGCCATATGTGGGGTGCTTAAAGGAACTAAGTGGTCAGTTCGAAATTTGCACTTTTAGCTATGTGCCCCGAGATGAGAACCAATTAGCAGATGCCCTGGCCACCCTGTGTCTATGTGGGATAACCCAGAAGGAATAGTCATGAAGCCTATACTCATTTCTAGTTCAGACAAGCCATACTTTAAAACTGAACAGGTCGGGGATGTTGAGATTACCGATGGAAGGCCGTGGTATTACGATGTCCAGAATTATTTGGAAAAGTCAATATTCCTAGAAGTGGCCACTGAAAAGGACCAAAGGATGATTTGCAAGCTATCCACCCAGTTCATCAGTATAGATGGTGTGTTGTACAAGAGGCAAGCTGATGGCATGTAGCTAAGATGCTTGGGCGAGAAAGAGGCCCAGAAGGTTATGGAGGAGACCCATACTGGGGTCTGTGGAGCTCTTATGAATGGTCTAGCTCTGGCAAAGAAAATTATGCTCCAATTCTGGTTGGTAATGGATACATATTATTCTAACTATGTGAAGCAGTGCTAACTGTGCCAGCAGTATGCCAATCTAAGACACCTGTCGATTTCAGAGCTATGCAATCTTACTTCTCTGTGGCCATTCGCAGCTTGGGGAATTTATATCATGGGATAAATACATCCAATAGCCTCTAACAGGTATAAATTTATCGTAGTCGCTATCGATTACTTCACTAAGTGGGTAGAGGCTGAGTCCTTCAAGAAACTGAGTGCCCGAGAGATGGCCAGGTTCATTGAATGACACATGATTTGTAGATATGAACTCCCGCATCACATTGTGTTAGATAATGGGGTACAATTCCAAGCTGAAACCAAGCAAATGCTCAAGAAGAATGCCATCCAGCACCACAAGTCCTCTCCCTATCAACCACAGGCTAATGGGGCAGTCGAGGCAGCTAATAAGAATGTGAAGAGGATACTGGCCAAGATGGTGCAGACCTATAAGGACTGGGTAGAAAAGCTACCTTTCGCACTGTGGGGCTATATGACTACTGCCAGAACTTCAACAGGAGCTACCCCCTTCTCTTTGGTTTATGGGACAGAGGCGGTTTTACCAGTAGAAATCGAACTCCAATCCTTGAGGGTGATATCGGAAGCTAAGCTACTAGAAGTGGAATGGGCACACAATGGTTGCTACAATTGAACTTATTGGATGAGGATAGGATGCAGGCATATTACCATAATCAGATTTAGCAGAAGAGATTAGCCCGATCATTTGGGAAGAAAGTCAGAAAGAACCCCCTGAAAGAAGAGGATTTGGCCTTGAACTTTCGAGGCAAATTCAGACCGACTTGGGAAGGACCTTTTGTTTTAAAGAAGATATTGTCCAAAGGAGCGGCAATTTTAACAGATAGCGATGGAAACGAGTTTAGGGAACTGTTCAATGTGGATAGATTTAAAAAGTTCCTGGGCTAAAGACCAAAAATTAAAAGAAGAGAACGAATGCCTCGCGGGTTGAAAAACTAAAAAAGGCGGCCTTGATAAAATTGTGCGCCCTGCTAAGGTGAAAACCGAGAATGCACCTCGGGCAAAAATTAAGGGCTGAGAGAAAATGTTCAATCATGAAAACCCGAGAGGGCTAATTGATAACAGGAGTTATGATACTTTCAGGATCCATCCCAAGATTAGATATGGTCTTGTATTTTGAGCCTGATGTTAAACAGTGATCATGTGTAATGAAATCACATGGAAACATATACATATATGCAATTATAACTCACTTCGTATGATTAATGTCATCTAGTTCCCTTATGAAAAGATAATTAAAGACACCGGGTCCTGAGGTAGTCCAAATCAGAGTTACCCGAAGAAGAAATTGACGTCGGTTTTTGGATAAGGGACGAAAGTTGAAGATGTTCGTCCTCCAGTTTTTTAAGGATCGGAGGTTTTCTGGGTAAACAGGGGATTTTGGACAGTCAGGGAGAGTTCAACTTTGAGAATTGGCATATGGTTCCATAGACGGGCATCCCGTCGGTGGTAGATGGCCCATCTCTCACGCATGAGGCCCGTCTCTCATGTTGAGCGCCGGCTGTCGCTCAGGGAAGGGAGCCCGTCGCTCGAGTGAAAGACGCCTGTCACTTGCCTGTGCGACACCCGTCGCTCGGGAATGGGGCCGTTGCTTGATTAAGCGACGCCTGTCGCTCTCCTGAGCGATGCCCGCTCCTAGCAGGAGACGGCCATCTCTCACCTCGGTGCCACGAAGGGTTCGTTAGCCAAATGACCGCCGGTGCCCCTTGCAACCGATGCCCGTTGGTAATACACGGGCAACCTGTCGGTCGGTGATCTGGTTGTTTTAACCGCCGGATTCTACAAAATTTAGGAGATTTTACAAAATATTTTTAAAAACCTTTTTGAATTTCCAAAATCTTTTCAAATATTTTTGAATACTAGATTTGATTTTAGGAATATTCTGAAAATCGTTCGGTTTTGATTTGATTTCGGAAAATCCTCTTCAAATATGAATTTAAAATTTAAATTTATTTGAAATTCCCTCCTAAATCTATAAATAGGGGAAAGAGATTTAGTTTTCAGGGTTGGAAATTTTGCTGAGAAATTATTGATCAGAAAACTTTTTATTAGAAAACTAAAGCTTAGTAATTTTCCACAGAAGATTTCATCTTCAATTTCTACAAAAAGAATTTTTCTTTCACAATTTCTTTTCTTTATTTTATTCTCGAATTACGCTAATCCAAGGAAGCGAGATCCATTCGTTTTCATCCATCTAGCTAATTCAGATATTTATTGCTGCCAAATTCCAAGAAAGAGAAGACAATTTCCTTCTCTTGGTTTTTTTTTCAAAGTGAGATTTTTGCAACCAAAAATCTCTCCCGATCGCGTGATCACAATCCGGTCCTTATAGAACTCGAGGAGTCGAAATCTTGCAACGTTCACCTTCATAAGGTAAAAATCCGAGGCTAAATATTCTTGACATATTACTTTGAATTCAATCATTTTTTGTAATTTCTTGCATAAAAATCCCTTTTATTCAAATTAAAACAAAGAGAAAATCTAATTTTGGTTACTGTTCGGAAACAGGGACGATCGAGGGGCATAAGGACCATCGATAGCCATCACTCAAGCGAGCGATGAGACATTGAGGGTCACCCTTACGCTTGTCTGTCGCTTCCCGGGACGCCCGTCTGTCCCATGTTTTGGGCCGTCCCTAGGCCTCTTTTCCCATTGAGCTCCTTTTCTTCTTTTCTTTTGTTTTAAATGGTTTTTCTTATTCAATTTCTTCCGTTTTGCCTCCTTATCGTTTAATTTCATATTTATTTTGGTTCTTTAAATTTACACTAACGTATCCTTTGTTTTTTGAGTTATTATTTTGAATTGTTGGGTGGATTTGGAGCCGTTTGGTGTAGTAGCTACTGTGAAGACTTAAGGGTTTTCTCCCGAGTTCATTCTCTAGACTTTGTTTTTTTATATTGTTATTGTGAATAATGTTCTTTTTATACTTTCCCGCTAATATAAAAATGGTTAGATGTTTTTTATTAATTAAATTGGGATTTTCTTTATAAATTGAGGACCAATGTCCTATTTTTTCTACCAAATAAAAATCGACGCCTCAAAACCATTTTGTAATATATATGCATGCGAGGACCAATGTCCTCATCTTTAATGTATATCCCGATTTATGTATGAATCGCTTGCAATTTATAATGGGGGTTGTATTCCGCCCCTAGTATTGTTGTAATTTATTTTACGCACTTTATTTTAATTGTACTTTACTTACTTATCGCTTTTCCTGAATGGACATTTGCGCTTTAATTTAACTGCATTAAACTGAATGAGAAATGGGATGAAACGATAAATTCAAAACTCAACTATAAACCTGACCAAGGTATGAATAAATGGAAAGTCCCGAATCTACTCTAGTCTTTGGGCTCAATGAGGCGAGAGGGCCATCTCATTATTCTATTGGGATGGGGCCTCCAAGACACCTTTGTGTCCCGTAAAAGGCTCAAAAATTGCACAGTCCTAGGCGCCACGAGGTGAGAGGGCCATCCTAATGTTCTATTAGGATGGATACCTCCAAGACACCTCTGGTTTGCCCAAGCATGAGGCTAGAGGACCATCCTATCATTAGGGTGGAAGCCTCCAAGACACCTCCGGCTTGCCTATAATGGACATAGCAGTGCTGTCTTAGACTCAATGAGGCTAGATGACCTTTCCCAATGTTCTATTGGGTGGAGACTCCAAGAAACCTCCTTGTTGCCCAAAATGGATGCACTTGTAATTTTTTATAAGCTTTCATGAACCTTATCCTGAAGGCCCTAATAGCGGGCGATTCGGGGCGCCCCGGGGTTCGACGTGCGTCACAGTGGCGACTCCACTGCGGACAATACTCGAGACTTCGCTTCAAAAATGCCTTGGTTAAAGTTTATAATTAAGTTTTAATTTAAAAATTTCATCCTTTTTTTGAAACTGCATTGCATCTCATTAGAGCCTTAGATATATGTTAGTTTGGTCCCTCTTTTAGCCCCGGTACTTTCCCGAACCACAACCCTACGTTCACTCAATGTACGAAAATGTTAAGGATAATCACCAGCCCAAGCCTCGTACCATCATGGTATATTAAATGGAGATTCGATCGGTCATTACGCTCGTGATGAGCTAGACCCGTTGGCAGGGACCATGCTTGGGTAGCACTAAAGTAACATCACCTTTGACCGAAGCTCATATAATGGAAATAGTTACTTCCCCTAAGTGGTATGAACCTTAATACTATACTTACTGTATAGATCATTATGTATTGGACAAACCCAGATAATTTGATTGGTCACCTGATCAAAGGCTTTCATGCCCCGACAGGCCCAGGTCAACTTATTCGGACTGCCTAAATACATAACGATCATAACCCTTGAGCCTGCACATTAGTTAGGAGAGGTTATGCTGCCGATTTTCCACCGTGAACCATATGCTTCCATCGGGCCCCCTGTTAACCCATGGGCCAATCCCACCTAGGAAAGAGACTATAACCTCATGTACGAGAGTAATAAGGTTAGAAGGAACTATGTGCTTGCATGTGATTTGTGGATGTTGCATAGCACAATCATGCATTATATGTCATTCACGCCTCATTCTAATGGATATGTTTTGCAGCCATCATAGATCTGCCTAAGTGGTCAAGAGGTTCTCAGGTGCGACTACGTAGAAATCCATTCTTCAAGCCACCAGAAAGGGTGGAGTATCTAGACACTCCTTCAGAAACTAGCTACGCTACTTCAGCTCAGTTTTCTCTACACAAAGAAATGGCAAACTCACCAAGAGGGGAAGATGCCACTAGGGCCTTGATCACTGAGGAAGTAGGGAGAAGGTTCGAAGAATTTGAGAATAGGATAATGGCTATGATGGCCAACATGGCTCAGCCATCGGCTCCATAGAACCCACCACCTCCTCCTATGAGAAATAATGAAAGGGAGGAGGCCAGAGAAGAGTTGGCAGAAGAAATCCGCCCACCACCTATAGAGTTGAGAGCTACCACGTTGGGGGCATAGATAAGAAAGCCAGCCCAGAGAGTGGAAGATGACTAGGAAGACGATGTATATGATGAAACTGTATCAGAAAGAGGGAAGCCGCCTCAGAATGAAGAAGCCATCTGGAAGAAGATGGAAGAAAAATTTGAAGTCATGGCAAGAATGCTGACGAGGGGTCGAGGGATGAACCCCGAAGATAAGGAGTTGGAAGGGGAGGACTTAGTCCTAATGAACTTTAAGATGCCAGATGTTCCGAAGTTTGATGGTATTTCAGATCCTACCGCCCACATAAAATAATATTCGTTAGTGATGAACGGTACCACACTGATGAAAAGGCAAAAGATTGAATACTTTTGCTTGAGTTTGACTGGCCCAGCGGTGGATTGGTACCACGGGCTTGACCACAGAACCAAGGAGGACTGGGATTTATTGACGGAGGAATTTTTGAGATAATACGACTGAAGTATGAGAATAGAAGTGACCTTAAAGGACCTGGAGCTGCTACAGCAGAAGGGAGGCGAGTCTTTCCAAGAGTATCTGACCCGGTGGAGGAATCGGGTGATGGAGATGAAGAGAAAACTGGATACTCAGGATCAGATACTACTGTTCATTAAAAATGCAAGCCCGTGTTTGAGAGAGGGATTGAAGATGAAGGGATTAAGAGACTGGGAGTCCCTGAAAGACATCGCCATTGAAGCTGAAGGAGAATACCTTGCTAGGAGAGCAGGTATTGAGAATTATCCCAAGAAAGGTAGAAGTAGCCAGGGGGCGAGTAGGTCGGCAGGCTCTGCTAGTGGCACGAGGAAGACCGCTGAAGTGTCAGCCACTAATGCTACCCCGAGGCATTTTTCCAACCTTGGAAGGTCCTTGTCATGGGTACTGAGAAGGCTGATGAAGGAGGGTAAGTTGCAGCCTTTGCCATAGGCATGCCAGGGCATAAGAATAATGAATACTGTGCTTATCATCAACACATTGGGCATACAATTGACGAGTGCAAGGCTTTGAGACATGCAATTCTAGATCTAATTGATTCAAAGCAGATCACAGACCCAGAGAAGAGGAGTCAGAAGAAGGCTGGGTATGTCACACCCCGTTTGCCCCCTAGTTGAATGAGCCACATATATGTATGTGTGTACATTTACATAAGTTATGTGTAATAAGGGCATTTTGGTAATATTGCATGAATTAGGGTTTTTCTGGTGCATGTGTGTGTGTTTGGCACTATGGTGCTAATTAGTTGAGATAGATTTGTGTGTGCATGAGTGCACCATAGTAGGATATGCACTAGTGGGCTATTGTATCATGTGGTCATGCATATGATTGTAGGGTATGCTTTAGTTGAGAGAATCTTGTGTGTGTGTGATCTAAGCATCTAGGGTGTGAGTGGTCAAATCCCACTAATTGGAGATTGACACTTGTCTTAGGTTAAGAAAAGAAAAAGGAAAAGAAAGGAAAAAGGGGGGGGGGGGGGGGGGGTTGCGGGGGGGAGGGGAATTCAGATTTTCACTTTGTGTTTCCCGTTCATCACCGCCCCTTCCTTCTCTTCTTCTCCTTCTTCTTCTCTTTTGAACCTTAGTTGAGATTCAAGGGTTACTAGTGGGGTTTGATCATCTCTTAGTGTTCATTGGTAAGTTTTATGCATTCATTTTGCTTTTGTTTCAATTTTTCCCATCTTCTATTTTCTAGTTTTGGATTTGGAGTTGGGGTTGATTGGATTTTGTTTGGTTTGTATGTTTTGGTTGGGTTTCCTAGTTGAGCCTCCCCGAGATCCTAAAGGCAAGGAAGTTGTTGGATCCAGTGGAACTAAGCACTAGGAGCTAAGGATTTTGAAGGTTTGGGAATTTCTTGCTTTTGCATGTGAATATGTTCATGTATGTGTTTTGATGATTTCTTGGAATTAGGTTGTTAGATGTTCTTTATTTTGATGTATATGATATGGGTATTTTCTTTGAAGTGTGGATCTTGCAAAGGCATGAGTTAATTAGGGTAATTTTAGAATGGATGTGGTTTGATGCATAAATTGGGTTTTTGATTGATTCTTGGAATTGAATGTGTAAGTTGATGGATTGTATGAAGTTTAATGTTAATAAATGTTGTATTATGGTTGATAATGTTTAATGAATGGCTGGATTTGAGGTAAGTAACCTTGGATTGAGATTTGTGTGGTTGGATGAGGATTTGGAAGAGGAAAATCTGTAGAATTTCTGCAGATTTTCGAAGTCCCGACGCTGTCGCGATCACGACAGAGAGCGGTGTTGGGAGCTTCGCCGTCGCGAGCATGCGACATCTGTCGTGAGCCCGCGATAGCCAAAGTGTTGTGTACTCTCTGTCGCGACCGCGACGACTGTCGCGATCGTGACAGAGCGTATCGTTGGCCAAGTGCTATCGCAAGCACGCGATCTGTCGCGAGCCCGCGACAGCATCAATTGTCCTCTGTCGCGAGCGCGACAGAGCCTGACCCTTCCGTCCTCCTCGTGGTCGCGAAATCCATTGCGCGCGTGCAGCGAAGAGACTTTGGTCTCTGTCGCGAGCGCGACAGTCCCTTGTTTGCTAAATGAGTTTTCTTTCATTCCTTGTGGCTTGAACTTCAGTTTTCTTTAGCAGTTATGAGATTTATGCTTGGTATTCTGTAAATAATATGCAAGTGTAACTATGGTATGATTATGTTCATTTGATGATGATGATTTTGGAAGTTATGAAATGGATGGATTGGCTTATGTATGACCTGCTAGAGTCTAGTAAGTGGATAGTTAGGCATGCCTAATAGAGTCTTTGCTGCAGCTTCTGTTTTCTGTTTGGACCCCGATCAGGTCCTCGAATGGTTCCTCGCGAACCCTTATCCGAAAGGATCTTGTTTAAGATCCCCCTTTGTAATGTTTTGTAAAAGTTAAATGAAAATTTGTTTTATCGGCTCGTACCCGTAAAGTACTGTCCGTATCGGCTCGTACCCGTAATGTACTGTCCGTATTCTCGTTATCCACTCCCTCGGGTCAGCAGGTGTTTTGTATGAATTGTTATATGGGAAACATATGTTATCCTTATGGATTCAATGGTGAAAATGTAATCTATTATGAGAATATGATTATTGTTATGAATCTTCTGATGAATGGCTTTATGTATGTGAGCATGAGTTTATTATTATTGTCATGCCATGATTATCGTTTGTAAATGAAGTACGCATGTGAACTGCCTTGACGACCGTTGTGAATGGTTGTCCTTATGCTATGTGTTTGTTTCCCCACTAAGCATTTATCGCTTAGCACGGTGTGTTTACTCGTGCAGGTGCGGAAGGAATTTTGTCTTGGGAGAGTCGCCGCCATCGAAGCCAACACAGCAGGGTCTTAGTTTAGGGTTTATTTTTTTGTAGCTTTATGATTCTTTTTGTATAGAACTCTCTTATGTAATTGTAATAGCTTCCGCCTTTGTATATGTAATTTTGGGATTTGTAATTATCTTTTATATCTCTCAGTTGATCAGAACAGTAATGTAATGCTTCTATTATATTAATGCATGATCAGCTTTTATGAATGGTCTTGTAAAGTTTTAAATTACCTTGTATTTTGTTATGTATGTTTATGGATGAGTGTATGTGTATTCTGTATCTGTGTGGTGGCACCTTTACTCATATGGTATCTCACTCCTTATCGGATGGGATCGCCTACGTATGGGTAAGGGGTGTTACAAGTTGTGGTATCAGAGCCCCGGTTTAGGCGTTTCTGGGTGATTGTTTATATGTTGCTATGTGTGCATATGTCTATGTCTAGGGCTGTGTTGGCTGATGTTAGTGGTTATGCCCTAGGCCAAACATTTGGACCTTGATGTAATCATTACTTTTTCATTTATATAATGGTTTTCTTCGCATTGATATTATTGGCATGTTACATTATTGTAATGTTTATGAATCAATGTTATTCATGTTGTCCCTAGTCATTTATCAATAAAGGGCATAAAGATAAATTAAGACTAGTATAGATTTGCATTGATAATCATGGGATGATTATATATGTTGATATAAATCAAATCTATATGTACTTGCTAGAGAACAAAGTACTGGATAGACCCACTATAAGATCACTTCATGGGTTAATGTCATAAGTGATCTTATAATAGATATATTATTGAATCCTTTGACCTGAGGTTATCATAGTTTCCTACATAAGGATCATTATGTTTTGACATAATCAAACGTTATCTTTAATCGGATAATTATAAAGTTTATGATCGGACATAATGAGAATTATGCGGAGGAAAGTGAATAATCAAGATGGAATTTGTCCCTCTCTTATGAGATAGATATCTATTGGGCCCCTCGAAAAGTAGGACTGTAAAATGCATGGCCGTGCTCAAATGAATTGATAGTGTGATCAATGTCATTTGAATTTATCAGTCTACTTGGTGATCGAGAAATTATATGTTTGAACAATTTAAGTTTGACATGGACCATGACTTATGTTCGAACAAGATATCGTGTGACAAAAGGATAATAACATGTTCTATTGCAAGGTTAAAATCGGACTAACGATATTTATATTATTTGGGTAGTCATAATGTCTTGCTAGAGACCAATTATGACTTGTGGGCTTTTATGGGATTAGGCCCACTGCCAACATAATATAAACCTATTGGGTCACACACCAAGAGCAAAATGAACAGAATGGATTTTATTGGGTTATTTTGGAATAAAATATAAATATCGGTATTTATATTTAATTTCGAAATTACATATTTATATATATATATTTATACATATAAATATCTCTTATTTTGAATATGAGATAATAATATGTATTAATATATTATTTCTTATTATTTTGAATAATAAATAAATAAATAAATATATATATATATTTATAAATATATGTATATATATATATTATATCTTAATTTTGAATTAAGAGATAATATCCTCATTTATCTTTTCCTAAGAGGAAAAGGATTTGAAATATATATATATACAATTATATATGGGATATATGTTAAAAAGGAGTTTAACCCAAAATTAAACACTAATCACGTTATTCGAAATAACAAGGATTAGAGTGGCTGCATTCTTCATTATCAGTAAGTAAGAAAGAAAAGAAAAAAAAAAAACCAGCCATCGTTCTTCTTTGTGAAAGAAAGAAAAAGAAAAACAGAGCCACCATTATTCTTTGAGAAAGAAAGAAAAGAAATCCATTCGCATTCAAGGGAGCTAGCACCCCTGCGACTCCTGCTCATTTGTTCGTGCGTGTGGATACTGATAGAGGACGTTCGTGTAAAGGCAGCGTCTTCAGTCCGATCTAAAGAGTTATTTCGTTCAAAAGGTCAGTTAATCTTTATCTCTTCCTTTTGAATCAATCGAAAATACTTGGATCCTGTTTCGGGTTTCGAATTTTTCCGCTGCGTTTAATGTTGATTTAATCCGTTGAAACCCAACAGCTGATGTGGTTGTCCTCTTGTTGTTAGATGAATTCTGATTCTGCTCACGGTGCGCTCGAGGAGTCCGCTGAAAGTGTGAACCCTCCAGCAGTAGATCCGTCTGTCTCTGTTTTAGTGTCGGCTCAACGTGCTAGGGTCCAGCCCGAGGCCGCTGCCATGCCTTTCGAGGTGATGTTCAGACTGCATCAAGACATGGCTCGGGTTTTGGAAAGGGTGACTGCCTCGAAAGCTCCAATAGTAAGTCTGAGAAGAGCTGGTGTGGAAGATTTTTATGGGACCGGATTTGATGAGTCTGAGATAGTGAAGCGGTGGCTTGATAAAGTTAACAGAGCTTTGAGGGAAGTCAGGTGTCCTCCTGATCAGCAAGCTGAGTGTGCTGTAGCTTTGCTACAAGGTCCAGCATATGAATGGTGGGAGTTGGTGAGTAGGCAACCTCAGATGCCTAACCCTTTGACATGGGATTTCTTTGATGAGCAGTGTACTAAGAAGTATGTGACTCAGGCATATAAGGACGCAAGATGGGCGCAGTTTCTGAGTTTGAGGCAAAGGGCCTTGTCGGTTGCAGATTATGAGAAGGAGTTTAACCGGTTGTCTCGTTATGCTCCGCGTGGGGTTATGACGGATGATTTCAGATGCAAGCACTTTGAGGCCGGGTTGAATGATTCTTTGAAGATCGCTTTAGTTTCTTTGATGTGTATGCCGGGGGTACATTATTATCAGATTGCTGAGGCTGCTTTGAGGGCAGAGAAGGCGGAAACTTTGATTAGAGAGAGAGCTCAGCGTCGGAGTTCTGCTAGAGGTGGTGTTTCCTCATCTTCGGGTAAGAGGTCCAGGAACCTGCAAGATGAACCATCTGCTGGTTCGGCTACCAGAGGGAGAAGGCAAGGTTCAGCTGCAGTATCTGGATCTGGTAGAGGTGGTCGGTCTGATGCTATTCCAGTTTGTGAGAATTGTGGTAAGGCTCATCGGGGTGAGTGTAGGTGGCTCACTGGTGGGTGTTTCAGGTGTGGGAGCACCGAGCACCGTGTGGCTAATTGCCCTCAGATGGGTGAAGACTCGGGTCCTCAAGGAGGAGCTAGCAGAGTTGGATCGAATGTTTCGCAGGCTACGAGAGGTAGAGGTCGAGGTAGGGGTCGAGGCAGTCGACCTAGAGATGGAGCTGGTTCTGAGACAGTTGAACGTCCTCCCCCAATGGCCGCTAGAACTTATGCAGTTAGAGCCAGAGAGGAGCAGGATGCCCCTGATGTGATTGCTGGTAAGTTCCTACTCCATGACACTGAATTATATGCTCTAATAGATCCTGGTTCCACACACTCATATTTGTGCACGCATAAGATTATTGATAAGTTGCATGTGGTAGAACAGTTAGACTATGAGATATGTGTGACCAATCCATTAGCGCATAGTATCAGTGTGAGTAGAGTTTATAGGAATTGTCCGTTGATGGTTGAGCGTGTTGAGTTTCCTGTGGATTTGATAGAGTTGCCCTTCAGAGAGTATGATTTGATTTTGGGTATGGATTGGTTGAGCAAGCATAGAGCCGTGGTTGATTGTCATAGGAAGACTTTCGTGCTTCGGGATAGGAACCGAGTTCCAGTGTTTGTCAGAGGTTTGGGTGCGAGTTCCATGCACAATGTGATTTCTGCTATTCAAGCTAAGAGGTTTATGAGAAAAGGTTGTGAGGCTTTTCTGGATGTGGTTTTGGATTCCAAGAGGGATCAAGTTAGGATTGAGGACATCCCTATTGTCCGAGAGTTTAGTGATGTTTTTCCGAGTGACTTGCCTGGTTTGCCTCCAGAGAGGGAAGTTGAGCTAGCCATAGAGATTATGCCGGGTACCACACCGGTATCGAAAGCACCTTATCGGATGGCTCCTGTGGAGTTGAGAGAACTTAAAACTCAACTGCAAGAGCTATTGGATAAGGGGTTTATTCGACCCAGCATATCTCCTTGGGGAGCTCCAGTTCTGTTTGTTAAGAAAAAGGATGGATCTTTGAGGATGTGTATCGACTACAGGCAGATTAATAAGGTCACAGTGAAGAATAAGTATCCGTTGCCCAGAGTTGAGGATTTGTTTGATCAACTTCAAGGTGCGGGTGTGTTTTCCAAGATAGATCTTCGGTCTGGGTATTATCAGCTGCGTGTTAAGGACGAAGACGTGGTTAAGACTGCATTTCGGACTCGGTATGGCCATTATGAGTTCCTTGTTATGCCATTTGGTTTGACTAATGCTCCAGCGGCATTCATGGATTTGATGAATAGAGTGTTTAGGCCATACTTAGACCGGTTTGTAGTGGTGTTTTTAGATGACATTTTGGATTTTTCCAAGGATGAGACCGAGCATGAAGAGCATCTTCGGTTAGTTTTGCAAATTTTGAGAGAGCATCGGTTGTTTGCTAAGTTGAGTAAGTGTGATTTTTGGCTTCGGGAAGTGTCGTTTTTGGGCCATATAGTTTCAGCTAAGGGTATCCAAGTGGATCCAACCAAGATTGAGGCGATAGTGGATTGGAAAGCGCCTAGGAATGTCCAGGAAGTGAGGAGTTTCCTTGGTCTGGCGGGTTATTACCGTCCGTTCGTTAAGGGTTTTTCAGTGATAGCTGCTCCGATGACCAGGTTATTGAGGAAAGGAATTAAGTTCGAATGGTCAGATAAGTGTCAAGCCAGTTTTGAGAGGTTGAAGCAGTTGTTAGTTGAAGCTCCTATACTAACTCAACCCACTTCGGGTAAGGAGTTTGTTATGTATAGTGACGCTTCAGGTGTCGGTTTAGGATGTGTTCTGATGCAGGAAGGTAAGGTTGTGGCTTATGCTTCTCGGCAATTGAAGCCGCATGAGAGGAACTATCCGACGCATGATCTTGAGTTAGCAGCGGTTGTCTTCGCTTTGAAGATTTGGCATCATTATCTCTACGGGGAGAAGTGCAGGATCTTTACGGACCACAAGAGTTTGAAGTATTTTCTGACTCAGAAGGAATTGAATATGAGGCAACGTCGTTGGTTAGAGCTGTTTAAGGACTACGATTGCATTGTGGATTACTATCCGGGTAAGGTCAATGTAATCGCAGATGCGCTGAGTAGGAAGTCAGTTTCTGCCTTGTTTTTGAGACGGTTCAGATGGAGGTTTGGCTCAGATGGGGCTTTGATAGCTCAGTTGAGGGTCAAGCCTACTTTGAGACAGCGGATAGTTGATGCTCAGAAGGGTGATAAGAAGCTTCAGCGGATTGTGCAAGAAGTCAGTTTGGGCAAGCAGTCAGAGTTTTCGGTTCAGGATGGGGTTCTCCTGTTTGGAAACCGTTTGTGTGTACCGGATAGTGAAGAGTTAAGAAGACAGATTTTGGATGAGGCACATAGTTCAGTTTTCACCATGCATCCTGGCAGTGTGAAGATGTATCGGGATTTGAAGCAGTTCTTTTGGTGGTCCGGTATGAAGAGGGACATAGTGGACTTTGTATCCAAGCGCCTGACTTGTCAGCAGGTCAAGGCTGAGCACCAGGTTCCTTCTGGATTGCTCACGCCCTTGTCCATTCCTGAGTGGAAATGGGATGACATCGCCATGGATTTTGTCTCCGGATTGCCATTGACTCAGTGGAAGCATGATTCTGTTTGGGTGATTGTGGATCGACTCACGAAGTCTGCTCACTTTTTGTCGGTTAGGATGGACTATCCGATGCATAGATTGGCTAGTATTTATGTGGATGAGATAGTGCGATTGCATGGAGTGCCTTTGTCCATAGTTTCTGATAGAGACCCAAGGTTCACATCCAAGTTCTGGAAAGAATTGCAGCGAGCTTTGGGTACCAAGCTGAAGTTCAGTACAGCGTTCCATCCTCAGACAGATGGTCAGTCCGAGCGTGTGATTCAGATCTTAGAGGATATGATGAGGGCTTGTGTTTTGGACTTTCCGGGTAGTTGGGACAAGTATGTATCATTGATGGAGTTTGCCTACAACAATAGTTTCCAGTCGAGTATTGGTATGTCAACATATGAGGCTCTGTATGAACGTCAGTGTCGGACTCCTGTTTGTTGGACAGAGTTGTCTGAGAGGTCAGTGATTGGGCCAGATCTGGTTAGAGATACAGAAGAAAAGATCAGAGTTGTGCAGCGGAATCTGAAAGTGGCCAAGGATCGACAGAAGTCTTATGCCAACCTGAAGAGAAAGGATGTACAGTTTGAAGTTGGGGACAAGGTTTTTCTTAAAGTGTCTCCTTGGAGAAAAGTACTTCGGTTTGGAAAGAAAGGGAAGCTTAGTCCTCGTTTTATTGGTCCGTATGAGGTGTTGGCAAGAGTTGGTCCAGTGGCCTACAGACTAGCTTTGCCGATGGAACTGTCAAAGCTTCATGATGTGTTTCACGTTTCGATGCTCCGTCGGTATAGATTGGATCCTTCCTATGTGCTGTCGGTTCAAGAAGTTCAAGTACAGTCAGATTTTTCCTACGATGAGGAGCCTAGAGCTATCCTAGAGCGGGAAGTAAGACAGCTGAGAAATAAGCAAATTCCTTTGGTCAAGGTTTTGTGGAATCACCATGGGGTTGAGGAAGCAACTTGGGAGCCGGAGGAGTCGATGAGATTGCAGTACTCGCAATTATTCAGTTCAGGTGAGAATTTCGAGGACGAAATTCTTATTAGTAGGGGAGAGTTGTCACACCCCGTTTGCCACCTAGTTGAATGAGCCACATATATGTATGTGTGTACATTTGCATAAGTTATGTGTAATAAGGGCATTTTGGTAATATTGCATGAATTGGGGTTTTTCTGGTGCGTGTGTGTGTGTTTGGCACTATGGTGCTAATTAGTTGAGATAGATTTGTGTGTGCATGAGTGCACTATAGTAGGATATGCACTAGTGGGCTATTGTATTATGTGGTCATGCATATGATTGTAGGGTATGCTTTAGTTGAGAGAATCTTGTGTGTGTGTGATCTAAGCATCTAGGGTGTGAGTGGTCAAATCCCACTAATTGGAGATTGACACTTGTCTTAGGTTAAGAAAAGAAAAAGGAAAAGAAAGGAAAAAGGGGGGGAATTCAGATTTTCACTTTGTGTTTCCCGTTCATCACCGCCCCTTCCTTCTCTTCTTCTCCTTCTTCTTCTCTTTTGAACCTTAGTTGACATTCAAGGGTTACTAGTGGGGTTTGATCATCTCTTAGTGTTCATTGGTAAGTTTTATGCATTCATTTTGCTTTTGTTTCAATTTTTCCCATCTTCTATTTTCTAGTTTTGGATTTGGAGTTGGGGTTGATTGGATTTTGTTTGGTTTGTATGTTTTGGTTGGGTTTCCTAGTTGAGCCTCCCTGGGATCCTAAAGGCAAGGAAGTTGTTGGATCCAGTGGAACTAAGCACTAGGAGCTAAGGATTTTGAAAGTTTGGGAATTTCTTGCTTTTGCATGTGAATATGTTCATGTATGTCTTTTGATGATTTGTTGGAATTAGGTTGTTAGATGTTCTTTATTTTGATGTATATGATATGGGTATTTGCTTTGAAGTGTGGATCTTGCAAAGGCATGAGTTAATTAGGGTAATTTTAGAATGGATGTGGTTTGATGCATAAATTGGGTTTTTGATTGATTCTTGGAATTGAATATATAAGTTGATGGATTGTATGAAGTTTAATGTTAATAAATGTTGTATTATGGTTGATAATGTTTAATGAATGGCTGGATTTGAGGTAAGTAACCTTGGATTGAGATTTGTGTGGTTGGATGAGGATTTGGAAGAGGAAAATCTGCAGAATTTCTGCAGATTTTCGAAGTCCCGACGCTGTTGCGATCGCGACAGAGAGCGGTGTTGGGAGCTTCGCCTTCGCGAGCACGCGACATCTGTTGCGAGCCCGCGATAGCCGAAGTGTTGTGTACTCTCTGTCGCGACCGCGACGACTGTCGCGATCGCGATAGAGCGTATCGTTGGCCAAGTGCTATCGCGAGCACGCGATCTGTTGCGAGCCCGCGACAGTATCAATTGTCCTCTGTCGCGATCGCGACAACCGTCGCGAGCGCGACAGAGCCTGGCCCTTCCGTCCTCCTCGCGGTCGCGAAATCCGTCGCGCGCGTGCAGCGAAGAGACTTTGGTCTCTGTCGCGAGCGCGACAGTCCCCTGTTTGCTGAATGAGTTTTCTTTCATTCCTTATGGCTTGAACTTCAGTTTTCTTTAGCAGTTATGAGATTTATGCTTGGTATTCTGTAAATAATATGCAAGTGTAACTATGGTATGATTATGTTCATTTGATGATGATGATTTTGTAAGTTATGAAATGGATGGATTGGCTTATGTATGACCTGCTAGAGTCTAGTAAGTGGATAGTTAGGCATGCCTAATAGAGTCTTTGCTGCAGCTTCTGTTTTCTGTTTGGACCCCGATTAGGTCCTCGAATGGTTCCTCGCGAACCGTTATCCGAAAGGATCTTGTTTAAGATCCCCCTTTGTAATGTTTTGTAAAAGTTAAATGAAAATTTGTTTTATCGGCTCGTACCCGTAAAGTACTGTCCGTATCGGCTCGTACCCGTAAAGTACTGTCCGTATTCTCGTTATCCACTCCCTCGGGTCAGCAGGTGTTTTGTATGAATTATTATATGGGAAACATATGTTATCCTTATGGATTCAATGGTGAAAATGTAATCTGTTATGAGAATATGATTATTGTTATGAATCTTCTGATGAATGGCTTTATGTATGTGAGCATGAGTTTATTATTATTGTCATGCCATGATTATCGTTTGTAAAAGAAGTACGCATGTGAACTGCCTTGATGACCATTGTGAATGGTTGTCCTTATGCTATGTGTTTGTTTCCCCACTAAGCGTTTATCGCTTAGCACGGTGTGTTTACCCGTGCAGGTGCGGAAGGAATTTTGTCTTGGGAGAGTCGCCGCCATCGAAGCCAACACAGCAGGGTCTTAGTGTAGGGTTTATTTTTTTTGTAGCTTTATGATTCTTTTTGTATAGAACTCTCTTATGTTATTGTAATAGCTTCCGCCTTTGTATATGTAATTTTGGGATTTGTAATTATCTTTTATATCTCTCAGTTGATCAGAACAGTAATGTAATGCTTCTATTATATTAATGCATGATCAGCTTTTATGAATGGTCTTGTAAAGTTTTAAATTACCTTGTATTTTGTTATGTATGTTTATGGATGAGTGTATGTGTATTCTGTATCTGTGTGGTGGCACCTTTACTCATATGGCATCTCACTCCTTATCGGATGGGATCGCCTACGTATGGGTAAGGGGTGTTACAGGGTACAATAATGTGCCCCTGCCAGTATTCATGATTGGGTCCAATTTGCCCGAGGAGTTTGTATTGAAGGAGTTGTATGGCAATGATGTCAACACTACTGTCATGAGCCTCCATTAGGCGAGTGAAGAAGGGCTTCCCGCTGCAGTGATCGATTGCTGGTCCATTGATGACAGTGGAACTGAAAATAATGATTCTGAAGTGTTTCCCGACCCGTGGGGTTAGGAGGAGGAATAAGAGGAAGAAAAGAAGGAAAAGAAGAATAAAGTAGGAGCTGTGACCCGGAGCAGAAGGGTGGATCTAGAAATTTAAAGGCCCCATGAGCCGGTAGCGGGCCAAAAGGGGATGGAGCCGAAAGAGGATTTGATTGTCAAGCAGATGAAAAAGACGCCGGCTTAGATTTCAATATGGGATCTCTTGAGGCAGTCCCCATCACATAGGCAGAAAGTAGTGGAGGCTTTATGTGAGTCAACTGTGGCCACAACCATCTCGCCTACAGAGCTTCTAGATGTATTGAAGGGAGGAACGGGAGAGAATGTAGTTTTTATAAAGTGCTAATCTACCGCAGAAGGCCGCAACCGCAATCACCCTTTATACATAAGGGCACAGATTAATCAAAAGCACACGGCCTGTGTGATGGTGGATGATGGTTCCTCAATAAATGTATGCCCGCAAGTGGCAATGGCAGCTTTTGGGGTGACGGAGGATATGTTGGCCAAGTTCGATCTGACTATCATAGCATACGATAACTTGCACAGGCATCCCTCTGGGACATTCAAGACAATGGTAAAGACGGGACCGGTAGAGACGGAAGTGGAGCTTGTGGTCCTGCCTAGACCCGCCAATTTCTCAGCTCTTTTAGGTAGGCCATGGTTTCATAAGTTGGGAGGCATCCCCTCTACGCTTCATCAGATGGCCAAGATTCCTCACGAAGGGCAGGTGGTGACCATAAGTGCCGTAAGGGAAAATCAGGTTTCCATACTGGAGATTGCGAGGCAGCCTTTCAGTGGGTTCCATATGGCTGTGACAGATGAGGTGGAAGGATAGAAGGAAGCCCCCAGGTGCTGAACATGATGAAGAGGATGTCATTCCTCCTCGGAGCGGGATTAGGCAAGAACTCTTAGGGGTTGCCAAAAGCCATAGCCACCAGAGGCCAGAAGGACAAAAAGGGCCTAGGTTATAAAGGTGTGGTGAAGAGGGCCAAGGGGTCAGCAAGGGAGATTCCCCATATCCGAAGGAGCTTTGTGCCAGCAGCTACAACATGTGCTTACACTGGGGAAGCTGAGCCTCAGTGGATAGACGGGAGAATTATAACGGGTTTTGAGGTTTTCAATGATGTCTTTGACTGGGACATTGCATTGATCAAGCCAGCAGAGGGCTTTTAGGATGAAGAAATCATGACTGGCAAGACAATTTGGGACCGTGAGGAGCCTGAGGAGGTTATAACTTAGAAGATGGTGGCCACCCAGCTGAAGAGGAAAGCAAAGATTGAGGAAGCCATACAGGGGGTTGCTGAAGAATGCCCGAAAGGCCAAGATGATGCAGGACCGTCAGCTGCAACAGATGCGCCGACGGAGGAGGAAGAAGAGAATAGTTTAGATTTTCTTTTTACTCCAGAACATTTTGATAAAGTTAATGACAATTCTAGTTTTATCAATAAAATTAACGATTTTGCTTACTTGTGCGATGTGTCTGATGATTTCATTGTGCATGATCATAATCCATCTATATTTGATATTGATTGAACTGATGCTACTCCATTTAATCTTGGAACCTCGAAAAATCCGAAAGAAATCTTGATAGCATCTAATATAACTCCTGAAGAGCGAGAAAGGTTTGAGAGAATATTAAGAAAACATTAAAAAGTCTTTACTTGGACCTACGAAGATATGGCAGGAGTGGACCGAGAAATCACAGAACATGCCACCCCGACGTACCCAGACTATAAGCCTGTCAAGCAGAAGTTGAGGAGACTCAGGCCAGAATGGGCAAACAAGGTAAAGGAGGAAATTCACAAGCAAATTGAAGCCAAGTTCCTAATCGAGGTGCAATACCCAACCTGGTTGGCCAATATTGTCCCAGTAGCCAAGAAAAACGGCAAGGTAAGGGTATGCATGGACTATCGAGACTTGAATAAAGCTTGTCCAAAGGATGACTTTCCATTACCCCATATAGACATTCTAGTGGACAGCGCAGCTGCCTGCATGATGTACAGTTTCGTGGATGGTTATGCAGGCTACAACCAGATACTCAATAAGATAATCGACTGGATTAAGACAGCTTTCATCACAGAATGGGGGACATTCGCTTACAGCGTAATGCCTTTCGGCTTAAAAAACGCAGGCGCAACCTATCAAAGGATGGCCACAAAGATTCTAGATGGCTTAATTCACAAGGAAGTAGAAGTGTATGTGGATGATATGATGATTAAGTCGGCCACCAGAGAAGGCCATTTTCAAGCCCTAGAAAAGTTCTTTCAGAGGATCGGAACGTACAACTTGCAATTGAACCCCAAGAAATGTATCTTTGGTGTCACCTTAGGGAGGCTCCTAGGACATGTAGTTTGTCACACCCCATAAATGGTACAATCAGAAATTGGAAATTTTAATTGGATATTTTAAGGACAATTGAGTAATTTGTTAGTAAAAGAGGATTTAATGGTAAGGAAATAATAGTGTTTAATTGCAAATGTCTAGTTTAGTGAGGAAAGAGTATTTTGACAAGGACTTTTTGGGAATTATTTTGGACCAAACGGTAAAAGAGAATAAGTGGATTAGTGATTCTTGTGCATGTGTGCCAAGTGGAAGGAGGATGTGCACGTGGTGAGGGAAAGGAGAAGTCTGAGAAAATTTAGTTAGTTGGAAAAACAAAGGACTGGAAAAGTTTTCTCTTTCTTTTCTGATTCTCTCTCACGTAAACCACATTCTGCCTTTTCTTCATTTTTTTCTGTTCTTTCTATCATCTGCATGTGTGTTTTCTTGTTGAGGAATTGAGGTCTGGATGTGTTAGTAGCTTCAAAAGGTAAGTGGCAGAAGTTTTCTTGGTTTATGGTTAATTTCCGTCTCATTCCTCGTTGGATTATAGGGATTCTGTTCTTGGTTAATGAACTGTGGTTTCATTTTTTGCAAGCTTCTGAAGATAAAAGAAAGGAGAAAGGAAAGGATAAGATTGTGGATTGAAGAAGAAATACAGTGGACGTTTTTTTGGAGACTTCAGTAACAGGTTTGGGAGTGTCTGTTTATCTCACTGTGGATCTTGTTTTCAGTTGTGATATAATGTATTTATGTGTGCTTGTACATTTAAATGCATGAGAAATGTACTGTGTTTACATGATTTAGGTGGAAAGGAATAACATGAGTTGGTAAATGAATTGATTAAGCATTAGTTTGAATGAGGAATTTCGGAACATTGACCTTCTGGTTTTTGCCTCTGTTTTAACACTTAAAATGCATAGTTATAATATAATTACAGGAAATGAATTCTTGAGTCTTGAGGGTTTGTGTTTGAATGATTACTACATGAAAAATGGTTTTGGGAAAGCTGGGGTTTTGAAATTAAGAAGTACTCTGTTTTCTGGATTTCTGGGTTTTCTACGTTTTTCTGGAATTTGGTTTTGTGAAGATGATGGAGTTTGAGAAGAGAAGCAAAGTGTGAGAAGAAGGTCACGAGACGTGATGAAGAATCACGACGTGACCCCCTTCTCTGTTGAAGGTCACGAGACGCGAAGCAGCTTCACGCCGTGACTCCTTCTTTGCTGAAGGTCGCGTGGCGTGATGCGGTATCACGCCGTGACTTTCGCCTGTTCCTGCGTGTGACTTTCCCCTCTCCTCTCAGGCGTCACGAGACGTGACTGATGGTCACGCCGTGACTGCCTTGCTCCTCTACCTGGCGCTCGCGTGAAGCCTGCGTCACGCGACGTGATGAATGGTCACGGCGTGACCAGTCTTCCCTGCTGTCCTGTTTTATTAAAACAAAGTTTTAACTTCTGTTTTTATGGATTTTTGCACTACATGACAAATGTTTGGGTTTAATTTCTGAATAGTATTTAATAATTGCTTAATATTGAGTTGTATACTTGATTAAATAATTAATGTACATGATTTATTAGTTTATATTTTACATGAACATAAATTGTATTGAATGTGAATTATTTGTACTTCTGCCTCCAGTAATTAATATTTAGATATATGTATGTATATGTTCCTGATTTTGATCAATGTACATGAATACATGAATTATTGAGTTGTGTTATTTAAGCCTGAATAAGTTATAGTAGTGGATAAGTAAGCGCTTACTTAGGTCAGAGTGTGTGTGCAGCTGCTATATGATAAAATGATATATGCGGGTCCGTTTGGATCCTTGTTTCGACCATGTTTTGTCTATATGGAAATAAAGCGAGACCTCGTCTCTATATAAAAATTATATGTTCGAGACTCATGTCTCTATATGCTTGGGATACTGTGTTCTATCAGTATCCAAATGACCGTATCCACTTCTTAGGTTTATACCAGACTAATCAGGCTACATGTTTATATGTGATATATATGCTGAGATGTGTATTGACATGATTAACAGTATAAGTTGCACATGAATTCTTGTATATTCTGTATCGGTGTAATCAGAGAAGCATGTTTGTATTTGTTAATTGCTTATATTGTAAATATCATTAAGGTAATGTGATACTGTATTGTATATGTATATTGTTATTTTGTTTTGTTCCTCCCCACTAAGCGTTATCGCTTAGCACGGGCTTCTTTTCCCGTGTAGGTGGCGAGTGTAGCTTGGAGTCAGATATCTGCAGGTCGGCCACTAGGAGTCTTTTGATGAAGTCATTTTTGAAGTCTTCCGCTGTAATTATTTTTGTATATGGCTTGTGTATAGAAAAGTAAATCTTTTGTAAAGGAACAAACATTATTTTTGGTATATGTATTTGCTTACGAGCTTCTTTTTGTAAAACGATATTGATATATGTTATATGTAAACATGATTTTTCTATTAAATGATTAAAAAGTTTCTTTACATCTCATTTGGTTTCTGTTTACATGTGTATATGGATTTGTTATATGTGTTTGTCCGCGTGGCACTCCGGCATCCTTCCAACGGGGATGGCGGGGTGTTACAGCTTGGTATCAGAGCCCAGGTTTTGTGGTTCTGGGTTATGTTGTGAATGTTTGAGTATAGAGTTGCGTCTATGCATGAGAGTCTGTTTTGTATAGTGGCCTAATGCAGATGTCTTATTTTGTGTAGTGTTTGTATGGAGTCGGATCCAAGTGAGTATATGGGCGACACCATGAGTAGTGCCAATGTGAGTCGTGGAGGGAATCCAGTTAGAAGAGATGATCCAGTTAGACAGGATAGACATGAGCGGGAACCTGCACCAGCTGAGGGTGCAAATAGAGGTGTTGCTTTTGATCCAGCGTTAGTTCAGGGGTTATTACAAGTGGTTGATAGGTTGACTGCACCTAAGGCTCCAACTGAATTGTTAAGAAAGAGAGGAGCTGAGGATTTCCATGGGACTGCTTTAGATGAATCCGATGTGGCTGAGTTTTGGCTGAAGAGAGTGGACAGGATTTTACAAGAGATTAGATGTCCTGCTGATCAGAGAGCTTCTTGTGCTATATCGTTGCTTCAGGGACCAGCCTATGATTGGTGGGAACTTGTGATGAGGAATCCTCAGCGACAAGCTGAATTGACATGGGATTATTTCAAGCGAGAGTTTGAGCAAAAGTATATAACAAAGGCATACCAAGAAGCGAAATGGAGAGAGTTCATTAGTTTGAAGCAGCGGGGCATGACTGTCAGTGAGTACGACAAGGAGTTCAATAGGCTAAGTAAGTATGTGCCTGAGCAGTTGTTGACAGATGAGTTCAGATGTAGGCACTTTTTAGAGGGATTGCGTGAGGTATTCAGAGGCCCCTTGTCTGCGATGATTGTCTTGCAGCCAGTTGGGTATTATCAGATTGTGGCTGCAGCAATGAGGTTAGAGGAATCTGAGGAGATCAAGCAGAGAATGGTTAGCAAGAGGAGAGCACCGGAAGGGGGAGTTGCAAGTAATAAGAAAACAAAGGGTACTCCAGTTGAGCAAGGATCTAGAGGAGGTGTACAAGTGCCTTTACAGGTAGAGAGTGTAGCCCCACATGGTAGTAAAGGAAATCGAGCACCAGAATGTGAGCATTGTCATAGGTACCATTGGGGTACGTGTCGGAAGATTACTGGCGCTTGTTTTAAGTGCGGGAGTATGGAGCATCGGTTTGCCTTTTGCCCTGATCGACAAGTGGACCAGAATCAGCAAGAGAGTAAGAGATCCAATGTCATCCAAAGCAACCGGGATGCAAGTAGAGCTCCGAGAGCACCATCAGATACAGTGCAGCGACCTGGTGCTACAGAGGATCATAATCAGTATAGAGGTTATGCTATGATTGCTAGAGATGCGACTGTTGCAGCGGGTCCTTCGGGTAAGCGTTTATATGATTGAGTTTTGTTTTGTTTCGGTTTTGATATTTGAGTTGTATTCGGTAAGCAAGGAAATTTCGAGGACGAAATTTTCTTAAGGAGGAGAGAGTTGTCACACCCCATAAATGGTACAATCGGAAATTGGAAATTTTAATTGGATATTTTAAGGACAATTGAGTAATTTGTTAGTAAAAGAGGATTTAATGGTAAGGAAATAATAGTGTTTAATTGCAAATGTCTAGTTTAGTGAGGAAAGAGTATTTTGACAAGGACTTTTTGGGAATTATTTTGGACCAAACGGTAAAAGAGAATAAGTGGATTAGTGATTCTTGTGCATGTGTGCCAAGTGGAAGGAGGATGTGCACGTGGTGAGGGAAAGGAGAAGTCTGAGAAAATTTAGTTAGTTGGAAAAACAAAGGACTGGAAAAGTTTTCTCTTTCTTTTCTGATTCTCTCTCACGTAAACCACATTCTGCCTTTTCTTCCTTTTTTTCTGTTCTTTCTATCATCTGCATGTGTGTTTTCTTGTTGAGGAATTGAGGTCTGGATGTGTTAGTAGCTTCAGAAGGTAAGTGGCAGAAGTTTTCTTGGTTTATGGTTAATTTCCGTCTCATTCCTCGTTGGATTATAGGGATTCTGTTCTTGGTTAATGAACTGTGGTTTCATTTGTTGCAAGCTTCTGAAGATAAAAGAAAGGAGAAAGGAAAGGATAAGATTGTGGATTGAAGAAGAAATACAGTGGACATTTTTTTGGGGACTTCAGTAACAGGTTTGGGAGTGTCTGTTTATCTCACTGTGGATCTTGTTTTCAGTTGTGATATAATGTATTTATGTGTGCTTGTACATTTAAATGCATGAGAAATGTACTGTGTTTACATGATTTAGGTGGAAAGGAATAACATGAGTTGGTAAATGAATTGATTAAGCATTAGTTTGAATGAGGAATTTCGGAACATTGACCTTCTGGTTTTTGCCTCTGTTTTAACACTTAAAATGCATAGTTATAATATAATTACAGGAAATGAATTCTTGAGTCTTGAGGGTTTGTGTTTGAATGATTACTACATGAAAAATGGTTTTGGGAAAGCTGGGGTTTTGAAATTAAGAAGTACTCTGTTTTCTGGATTTTTTGGGTTTTCTACGTTTTTCTGGAATTTGGTTTTGTGAAGATGATGGAGTTTGAGAAGAGAAGCAGAGTGTGAGAAGAAGGTCACGAGACGTGATGAAGAATCACGACGTGACCCCCTTCTCTGTTGAAGGTCACGAGACGCGAAGCAGCTTCACGCCGTGACTCCTTCTTTGCTGAAGGTCGCGTGGCGTGATGCGGCATCACGCCGTGACTTTCGCCTGTTCCTGCGTGTGACTTTCCCCTCTCCTCTCAGGCGTCACGAGACGTAACTGATGGTCACGCCGTGACTGCCTTGCTCCTCTACCTGGCACTCGCGTGAAGCCTGCGTCACGCGACGTGATGAATGGTCACGGCGTGACCAGTCTTCCCTGCTGTCCTGTTTTATTAAAACAAAGTTTTAACTTCTGTTTTTATGGATTTTTGCACTACATGACAAATGTTTGGGTTTAATTTTTGAATAGTATTTAATAATTGGTTAATATTGAGTTGTATACTTGATTAAATAATTAATGTACATGATTTATTAGTTTATATTTTACATGAACATAAATTGTATTGAATGTGAATTATTTGTACTTCTGCCTCCAGTAATTAATATTTAGATATATGTATGTATATGTTCCTGATTTTGATCAATGTACATGAATACATGAATTATTGAGTTGTGTTATTTAAGCCTGAATAAGTCATAGTAGTGGATAAGTAAGCGCTTACTTAGGTCAGAGTGTGTGTGCAGCTGCTATATGATAAAATGATATATGCGGGTCCGTTTGGATCCTTGTTTCGACCATGTTTGGTCTATATGGAAATAAAGTGAGACCTCGGTCTCTATATGAAAATTATATGTTCGAGACTCATGTCTCTATATGCTTGGGATACTGTGTTCTATCAGTATCCAAATGACCGTATCCACTTCTTAGGTTTATACCAGACTAATCAGGCTACATGTTTATATGTGATATATATGCTGAGATGTGTATTGACATGATTAAAAGTATAAGTTGCACATGAATTCTTGTATATTATGTATCGGTGTAATCAGAGAAGCATGTTTGTATTTGTTAATTGCTTATATTGTAAATATCATTAAGGTAATGTGATACTGTATTGTATATGTATATTGTTATTTTGTTTTGTTCCTCCCCACTAAGCGTTATCGCTTAGCACGGGCTTCTTTTCCCGTGCAGGTGGCGAGTGTAGCTTGGAGTCAGATATCTGCAGGTCGGCCACTAGGAGTCTTTTGATGAAGTCATTTTTGAAGTCTTCCGCTGTAATTATTTTTGTATATGGCTTGTGTATAGAAAAGTAAATCTTTTGTAAAGGAACAAACATTATTTTTGGTATATGTATTTGCTTACGAGCCTCTTTTTGTAAAACGATATTGATATATGTTATATGTAAACAGGATTTTTCTATTAAATGATTAAAAAGTTTCTTTACATCTCATTTGGTTTCTGTTTACATGTGTATATGGATTTGTTATATGTGTTTGTCCGCGTGGCACTCCGGCATCCTTCCAACGGGGATGGCGGGGTGTTACATAGTTAGTCAGAGGGGTATCGAGATTGACCCGGACAAGGTTAAGGCCGTTAGAGAAATGCCTGTACTGCAGAAGGAAAAGGATGTGAGAAGTTTTTTGGGTAGGTTGCAATATCTTAGTAGGTTTATTGCTAAGCTTACTTTGATCTGTGAACTGATTTTCAAACTACTCATAAAGGACCAACCAGTAGTACGGAACGAAGGATGTCAGAAGGCTTTCGATACTATCAGAGAGTATTTGCTGAATCCACCAGTTCTGAGACTGCCGCAGCCAGTCAAGCCGCTTATCCTGTATTTGGCCATAGAAGATAGTTCTGTAGGTGCCATGATGGCTCAGGAAGATGACTTCGGAGTAGAGTTTGCTGTTTACTACCTTAGCAAGAAGTTCTTGGCTTATGAGATCAAGTATGTAGAAGTAGAAAAGATTTGCCTGGCAGTAATTTGGGCCTCTAAGAAATTGAGACACTATTTTCATTCTTACAAGGTACAGGCAATAGCAAAGCAGAATCCCCTAAGATATTTACAGGAAGCTCCATCTTTACTTGGAAAAATGGGTAGGTGGTTGTTGCTATTACAGGAATTTGATGTAGAGTACGTAACTCGAAAGACCATTAAGGGCCGTGCAGTGGCTGAGTTTCTGGTTGAGCACCCAATCCAAGGAGACTCGTACGAGTTCAATTTCCCTGACGAAGACATAATATCTATTTCGGTTTAGGGTTGGCAATTACACTTTGACGGGGCTGTAAACAGTAAGAGAGCAGGAGTAGGGATTATTTTGACAACCCAGGATGACGAAAAACTCCCATTGGCCAAAAAGTTAAGGTACAAAACCACCAACAATGAAGCCAAGTATGAAGCATGTGCCTTCAGGTTAGAAGCACTGATAGCTTTGGAGGCAAATAACGTAGAAGTATTAGGGGATTCGTCCTTAGAGATCAATCAGATTCGGGGCGAATGGGCCGTTAAAGAAGAGAGGTTGATGCCATACGTCAAACACCTGAGGGGGTTGAGCGGTCAATTCGAAGTATGTACATTCCACTTTGTTCCGAGGGATGAGAATCAATTAGCTGATGCACTTGCAACTTTGGTATCAATGTGGGACAATCCAGAAGGGGTAGTCATGAAGCCGGTTCTGATTTCTAGTTCTGAGAGGTCTAGCTTTAAGTCCAAGCCAATGATGGAAATAGAAGTGGCAGATGGGAAGCCGTGGTATTATGATATCATGAACTATCTAGAAAATGCGATATTTCTGGAAGAGGCTACCAAGAAAGATCAGAGGATGATCTGCAAGTTATCTACCCAGTTTATCTATATAGACGGGATGTTATACAAGTGGCAGGTTGACGGTATCCAATTGAGGTGTCTGGACGAGAGAGAAGCAAAAAGGGTGATGGAAGAAACTCACGCCGGCATGTGCGGAGCCCACATGAATGGGCCGACGTTGGCCAAAAAGATCATGAAACAGGGGTTCTACTGGCTCACCATGGATACAGATTACTCCAAATATGTAAAATAGTGTCAGTTGTGCCAACAGTATGCGGAATTAAGGCACTTGCCCATTTCAGAATTGCATAGCTTAACGTCGCCTTGGCCGTTCGCAGCTTGGGTGATAGATATCATCGGGGAAATACGTCCCACAGCATCTAATGGACATAGGTTTATCATAGTCACTATCGATTATTTTACCAAGTGGGTAGAGGCTGAGTCTTTTAAAAAGGTCGATGCTCGGGATATGGCCAAATTTATCGAAAAGAACTTGATATGTAGATATGGCCTCCCACACCATGTGGTCTCTGACAATGGGGTCCAGTTCATGGCCGAAACGAACAAGTTACTTCAGAAATATGGCATTCCTTATCGTCTGCAAGCTAATGGAGCAGTAGAAGCTGCTAATAAGAACGTCAAGAGAATCTTGGCCAAAATGGTTCAGAGTTACAAAGATTGGGCAGACAAGTTACCTTTTGCACTCCGGGGCTATAGAACGACTATCAGAACTTTAACAGGAGCCACTCCGTATTCCTTGGTCTATGGGACGGAAGCAGTATTGCTAGTCGAGGTCGAACTCAAGTCATTAAGGGTGGTTATGGAAGCCGAATGGGCACAGCAGTCGCTGCAACACTTGAACATGTTGGATGAGAGCAGGTTGAGAGCCTACTACCATAATCAGATCTATCAAAAGAGGCTTGCCAGATCATTCGGAAAGAAAGTCAAGAGGCACCTGTTGAAAGAGGCAGACTTGGTATTCAAGCAGATGAGACCAGGCGCGCCAGACATAAGGGGGAAGTTCAAGGCCACGTGGGAAGGTCCGTTCATCCTCAAGAAGCTATTGTCAAAGGGGGCGGCAATTTTGTTAGATAGCGATGGCAATGAGTTTAAAGAGCCGGTGAACGTTGATAGACTTAAGAGGTTCCATGGCTAAAGACAATGAAATCAAAAGAAGAGAATAATAGCCTCATGGGTCGAAAATTGAAAAAAGGCGATCTTGCTAAAATTGGGCGCCTCGTCAGGGTGAAAACTGAAAAAAGTCATCCTGGGCAAAAATTAGAGGCTTGAGAGAAAATATCCAATCAAGAAAACCCGCGAGGACTGATTGGTAATAGGAGTTGATGCTATCAAGATTTGGCTCCTTGAATAAATGTAGTTTTGCATATTTGGATCAATATTAAACGACGATCATGTGTATTGAAATCAAACTGAGATGTACACAATTTTGCAAAATGAAATAAAACTGAATTCATTCATTCATAATATTTTCTAAGTTCTATTCTAAAAAGAAAATATATTGCTCAAAATGCACCCAAATGTGAACTAAACCCTACTACTACTCTCCCTGACCAAATGTCTAAGTCGTCGAGTCCTGTTGTCAATGGCAGGGCTGAGCACCCATCTCTTGTATGCACTAGTGGAAGCAACAGATTGATGACCAAAAGAGGGAATGACAGTCTTCACTGGTAGTCCAGCCCAGAGTTCATGATAGCGGGAGGCAAAAGCTACAGATAAGACTCCGCCTCGGAAAGATAGAGGGACTCTCACCACATCTTGAGTCATCCCGAGCTGTCGAGCGCTTCAGGCCGTGATATAAAAGGTAGCCTCATGTAGCCCACACAAGGGAACACATCCTGAGGAACCATCAACTATCGTAGTAGGTAGGGGAAGCCAAGCGCTCATGAAATTAATATCCTCATCTGTCACCTCGCTAAACATGGTGATGCCCTCGTCGGGGGTCACAAATGAGTACAATCGCTGGCGAGGAAGAAAATGCCTTGGAGAATATTGACTAATGTCCCTGGGAGGCAGTTCTGACAGCAGCTTCAACTTCTCTTGCAGCCATATCTAAAAAGGGAAACAAGAAGAAAATAAAAGCCAAAGAAAATAAAGAAAAAAAGGCAAATAAAAGCCGCTGGGGTGAGTTGGGTTCATTTCAGGGATCACGAAGATCCATTTGGGGACCTGATCGGGGTCCAAATCATACACAGGCTGCAGCAACACTAACTCTATTAGGCATGCCTAACTATCCAGGACTCGACTAAGGCAGGCTAACACGTACTTGTTTCCTTTAGAAATGCTCATGCCATAATTTAAAATCTTTTTCAGAAGTACATACTTTTATTATAATCGCATAATAATTCGATATATAAATTGTTCATAATTAAAACAATGGGTCATCTAAAATATAACAATTCATAACCTTTAATTACAATCACATTTAATTTTGATACATGCTCTACAACTTATTACAACTATAACTTGTATGGTATAGCATATCTTAAATTATACACTATGTCACATGTAAACCACAAGCCAAAAACTCATGCCAAATAGCTCAATCAATTATATATATATATATATATATATATATATATATATATATATATATATATATATATATATATATATATATATATATATATTCAAGGCACAGAAAAAGAGTCACGCTCGTTACCCTTATCGCGATCGCGACAGAAAGCTTAATGGCCTCTGTCGCGCTCACAACAGAGCCAAACCACACATTAAGAATCGCGCTCGCGACCGCGATAAAAACCAAATGACCTTTGTCGCGCTCGCGACAGAGCTAAGCATCACCCTCCTATCCTTTCTCAATCGTATACACTCCACGTAGAAACGTACTTACTTTTGTCATGTCCGTAACTAATTTTTATGAACATTATTTTCCCTAAATTCATACATAGAACCAAAGTGTTTCAATATAATTCTCTCAAATTACTCCATTGATTAAGAATTATTCTGTAATTAAGTAGTCGAACTAAAACTATTTGAGATACAGAAGATTCATTTCAATTCGATTTATGACACGCTTAATACCATCATTTATTTCATTCTTAACATCTCATACCAATTCTAACTATAAATAAGTCTCCTCAGGTCTTGAATCATTAAAGGCTCACAAACTTTTATAGGTCCTACACAATGTGCCACAATTATTCTTAACAGACACCAAGGCACTACTAGGGTTCAATTGATACTCTCTCTTTCATGTCCGATTAAGTTTCCATGCTTTGGTTTGAATTTGAAGAATATTCTAAACTTCATATGTATCCCGAAGAATTGGGAGTCCAACCCTATAACTCTACTAGTTCAAAATGTAAGTTATAGAATTCCACTTTAAATTGACTAACATAATATAAATCAGGTTTAAAATGAACATACTCGAAAGTGTTTGATTCATTAAACTTCTAAATAACTAAGTCAATATTCTTATTTATAACCTTAGACATTTGTATTCCCAAGTGTTAACCATTTATTTGTTCATTTCCAAACTCTAAACATATGATAAATAAGTCTCGAGAGGTTCCAAGGATGTTCGGGTGGATTTCGAAAGGCAAAACATTATAAAATACACATCCTAGACAAGGGTAAAGAGGGGCAAGGGTTGATACCAACTATAAGGCTCAAAATAAGAGAAAACACCTTCAGCAAGCTGGTTCTATCGCGCTCACAACAAGGGTCGTGCTCGCGACAGAAGCCTCCGCCACTTGCCATATGAAAACAGATGTACATGACTGCTTCACGCCCTGACTTTGTACCGTCTAAACGACCCACTAAAACTCATTTTTAGCCAAAACTTCCTGCTTATCAAATTTTTCTTAGGATGTTAGCTTTCAAATGAAACAAATTTAAGATCAATTGGACATCTATAACTCTAGATATAAGCTACACAACCTACACTGCTCTCTTGAACCCGTCTAAGTACAGACACCACAATTTTTACCATTTCAAGGATCTTAGAGCTAGAATTAGATTCCGGTCCTTTAGAGACAATTTTTCATAAATGAATCCTATTTCAAATGGAACTAGTTTCATCTCATTTGGACATTTATAGCTTGACTTATAATTAAAACAAACACCAAAGGTCCAGTGAAATCTGGACAGAGTACCCCCAGAAAATTCAAATTCTCTAAACCCAAGCCAATCCACACAACCACATCAACACCACCAATCAAATTTTAAATAAAATACACTTCAAAACAGAAACTCATTCATGCATAAATCAATAATTAAGAATTCACACCAAAGCATATAACTTTTCCCAAACCTCAAACTCCTTTGCTCCATTAGCTTCAATGGTTGCTCTTCTTGCTTCTACATTCTTTCTTCAATTTTTATTATTCCAATTTCCTCATCAAAACATAGAATATTACTTAAGATTTCTAATTTAACAAAGAGGAAATATTTCAGAAAATAAAATCCATAACTTACCCTCTCTTGCCAAAACTCTCACCAAGAACACTTGAGCTGCACTTTCCATCATACATAACTTAGGGCTTGCAAAGAGAGAGAGAGAGGAGCTGGCGTGAGATGAAGAAGAAGAGGAAGGGAAGAGGAGAAAGGCAAAACATGAAGAAGGAGAGGGAATGAGCAGAAATCTGCTCTTAGTCTCTTTTAATTAAGTCAAGCCTATCTCAAATGCCACATGGCACCCCCTATTGGCCCAAAGTAGATTTTTATGACAATTCTCCTTTTTGGTCCCTTAACTCTTCTTTAGTCTTTCATTGGCATAATAAATAATTATAATTTTACATTGACCCACAAGTACCACCTTACTCCCTTCAATTAAGTCCTAACTTAATACCTTTTTAAATTTCGGAATTGGCCGCACTTGTCGAAACTTTTACGTTAATACCGAATTCGTCCTTTCGACACATCTAATGCCACAACTCACATACATTCGGCATATAAATGGTCCATTCTTAAAATTTAGCCCTCATATTTATTTATTCCACTCAATTAAATCCCTATATGTGAAATTACCGAAATACACTTGGCTCTCTTTTTCTAAATTCGGATCATATCTTTTCCTACTACTTAATCACTCCGACCATCAAATCACACGATTTCGAACATCAAAATCCCCAAAAATATACAAATCCTTCTAGGGTACATTTCGAGGTGTTACAGGGCCATCCTAATGTTCTATTAGGGTGGATACCTCCAAGACACCTATGGTTTGCCTAAGCATGAGGCTAGAGGACCATCCTATCATTAGGGTGGAAGCCTCCAAGACACCTCTGGCTTGCCTATAATGGACATAGCAGTACTGTCTTAGGCGCACTGAGGCTAGATGACCTTTTTCAATGTTCTATTGTGTGGCAACTCCAAGAAACCTCCTTGTTGCCCAAAATGGACGCACTTGTAATTTTTTACAAGTTTTCATGAACCTCATCCCGAAGGCCCTAAAAGCAGGCGGTTCGGGGCACCCCGGGGTTCGGCGTACGTCACAATAATATATCATTTTCCATCGGATTCATGCTATTTGTCCATTGTTGCTTTTGCCAGCGTGGGGCTTTAGCCATCTTACCTTGAGGAACATCAAACATTAAAAAAAAAAATAAAAAGCCATTAGAGATGAAAACCGTGATTGGCTCTCTAAGTAAAAGTTAGGCCAAAGGGTAGGGTGAAAACCGGGAAACAGGCAGTCTGTCCTATAAAAAAATGAAATGAATAAAACCCGTTGGGTTGGGTTGGGTCTGTCCAAGATAAAAGTTAGGCACAAGGTCATGTGAAAATCCCCAAGGGGACGCATTTCCACTAAAAAAAAACTAGCGTGAAAATCCACGAGGGACACGCTACCTTTAAAATAATGACCGATGGCACTAAGGGTAATCAGAGGCTTCTAGTTGTGAGTTACGGAGTTGACGCAGTGGGAACTCGGGCCACGAATCATATCAGTGGAGGTTATCATAGAATGATATTACGCCCCGACACCCAGGCCACTCGGATGAATGGTGTCACTCGCATCCCGCATAGCATATGCACATTCACGAGTATAACTTACCCCTGCATATGGCTTTTAATTTTGCAGGAAATATTGACGGTAAAGGCTGCCCAGAAAAGTATCCCCAAAGTATTCCTGGAGTATTCAGTAAATAATAAATAAATAACTATTCAGGTTTCCTTTTTTTTTAGGGATGCCTCCGCGACACTGTCCACCTAAGGAGCCAACAGATATTCCACGCCTAGCATGGATGACTAATGCACAGAGGCAAAAGTTTAAGGTACTATATCGCCCATAATTCTTGTCTAGTAAGTTTCTGTCCCAGGCATTCTTGGAACAGATGGGCATGTGGGAGGAAGTCCGTATGTTGTTAACAGCCATGGGTTGGATGGATTTCCTCACACCAGCTTTTCTCACATACCCGGAGGTTACAAAAGAGTTCCTAGCAATACTTAAGTATGGGGGGTTCTCAAGATCGGATATAAACCCTGATGCCATATCATTCTGAGTCTAAGACATAGGGCACACGATGAATCTTTAAAAATTTGCAGAAATTATGGGTCTCCTGACCGGAGACCGTACGCAGGTGCTGGACAAGGCCGATTTGGTACGTCAATGGGAGGTGATCACAATTCCAGGGGCCCATTATGACTGTAACACAGCCAAGAGCACTTTGTTGGCCTCACAGGTGTATAGATATGTTCAGAGGGTCTTAGCTAGCAGGTATTTGGGCAGAACAGGTATCCCCAGCACTATCAGTGCTGCAGAAATTTGGAGCTTATGGGCTCTGATTATAGGAACACCGCTCAATATCCGTCATGAGATTCTGGCTGGTATAGTCAGACAGGGCCAGAGGGCCACAACACAGCTATGTATATGTAGAATAGTCACCAGACTGCTACTGCATCTGGGTCATGACCCTAGCACGTTCGGCCCCCCCATGGACGAGGACATTTATGTCGACTGGGTTCTTGCTAGTAATATGGGCATGGTGGAGCAGTTGCCTGGGCAAGCAGGAAGATATATACTACTTATTATAGCAGAGACTCGGCAGATATTCCCTTTACCTTCGCTCATAACGGCAGGGCCACCCGAGGATCAACCTTAAGCAGAGGGGGAGTCTCCACTGCCTTAGCCAGATGAGGAGTATTATTATCTACAGCCAGGGGGAGGAGAGCCTCACTCGCCGCTAGATGGTATGGATATAGATATTGATCTGGATGATCTTTTTCACACTTTATCATCGCTGTTACCTTCGAGGGATCAGATGCACTCTCCTCCTCATATACATACTTGGGGGTTAGATCCTCAGGCATCTAGGGGGTATCATCGCCACGGCCTTCCAGATTCACCGAGGGCACCTACTTCGGAAGCTCCGCCACTGCCACCTGTGTCACACCCCAACCTATAACATGGATACTTCTACTCGTAACTAGAGCGAGAGGGATCCAAGATAGATAGGAGTGTCACACCCCACTAGTACGCACTTCAAACATTACATACAAAACAACATATCCGGTATAAATAAAAACTTTAAGAGAAAGAAGAGGGATACAGAACAAAATGAATACTTTTATTAATATACAAAAAGAAAGTCTTTACATGTTACAATAGGTTACAAAAAGAACCAATTTACAAAAGCGCAAGATACATTGTTCCAAAGGCTAACAATACATTACATCTATTATAAAAAGGAAAGGAAAGCCTATACTATAAAACTTCAAATCTCTAGTTGCGTTGGCCTTCCTGATGTGACACGCCCAAAACATGTGTACTAACACCTTCCACACCTGCACGGATAAACACCCGTGCTAAGCGAAATCGCTTAGTGGGGAAACACAAGATATATGACCGCCACTCACAGTGACGGTAACAGAAAACACATGATAACAATACAATTATATAGACATATAATCATACACAGCTAATTCAATTATTTGCATTCTCATCCAGAATTCTAGTGCAAAGACACAATAACACCTGCTTATTCATAATGAGTGGATAACGAGTACACATAGATACTTGAGAGTATCGGTTCTATATGATAAACAAATAGATACCCGAAGGTATCAAACATTCTTTTTATTTTATTCCAAATTGTTTCACATAGAATCTTAAGAAAGATTCAACAGAAGGATCGCGAGGATCCGATCGGGGGACCTGATCAGGGTCCAAATCGTACACATAGCTGCAGCGGCACATAGCTCTATTAGGCATGCCTAACTATCCACTTATCTGACATTAGCAGGTTATACAAAAATCTCATCACGTTTATATATATATATATATATAATTCAGAGAAAAAGATAGTCAAAGCTTAATGAAATTGCATGCAAAAGAATTTAAGTCATCAAGCAAAAAGGGAAGAAATCAAATTTGGAAGTCGCGTCTGTCGCGCTCGCGACAGAAGCCAAGTTACACCTCCCCGCCTCGTCTCGCGATCGCGAGGGAATCTCGTGGTCGCGAGAGGACGTAGGGACTGCTCTTCGGTCGCGCTCGCGAGGATTGTCGCGCTCGAGACAGAAGAGAGCCTCGCACAAGTTCGGAGCTTGAGCACTCTGTCGCGCTCGCGACAGAGAGCTTCATCAAGTTCCTTGGCGTGGCATCTCTCGCGCCGGCGCGAGGGTTGAAACCTCCGCATTTTGTCGCGCTTGCGACAGTGTCGCGAACGCGACAAACGCGGGTTTTTCAGCTCTTACTCCCAAAATCTGCAGAATTCAACAAAATTCACATCCAAACTTCCAAAATTGATTCAGAACCTCAAAATTCCGCAATCCCAGCATTCACAACTCATAACATAATTAAAAACCCAACTTTATCACCATTTAACTCAATTAAATAAAGTCAATTACATGTCCAATTCTAAGAATTTCCAAAACAGCAATTTTGAAGACAATTTCAACTATTCACATACTTTCTCACACATCCTTAAACAATATTCATTCTCTAGCACTTCATAACATGCTTAATGTAATTTAAACTACAATAGCACAACTTATCACCTCCCTCGAAACAGAACACATTCATTAAGCTCAAATTACAAAAATACACAAAAAGATGAACAATCCCAAACCTTCTCTCCTTAGCTCCTAATCGCGAGCTCCGCTCCCGCTAGCGATTTCTTTGCCTTTATCCGGCCTAGAAGCCTCTTCTGAACCACAAATCCACCATAACCAAGGTCAATTCTAAACAACCCATAAACAAATACATATGATTTAAAACCTAGAGAAGAGGAAGAAGAAGAATCTAAAACACCCATAACCCCAACTCACCTTTAAGCTTCAAAATCAAAAGCCAAACAACTAAATCTTCTCAAGGGAAAGGAGAGGGAGCAAGATCGGGCCAAGAAGAAGGAAAGAACGAGAAGAAAGAAGAAGAAAAGAAGAATGGCGTGAGGAAGAAAGAAGAACGGGAAGCCACAAGGAAAAGGGTTGACTTCTCTTTCACCAAACCCATTAAATGTTACTTTATCCCCTTAGCCACATGTCACTCTCCCCATAAGACACATGTCCCAAATCACACCCTACTCCCATACTTTGCTATACACATTAAGCTATCCCTTACTCATACTTTGATTCTATACATCCACTCATACCCTACACTAGCCTATCTCCTCTTCTCAAAATAATATACAAAATTAAATAAATAATCCAATTAAACACATACATGTAACACATACACATACACACATACAGACACAGACAGGCTCAAACTACTGGGGTGGTTTTGGGGTGTTACAATACTCCCCCACTTAACAGAATTTCATCCTCGAAATTCTTACCTGTTCCGAATAACTGAGGGTATTGCAATCTCATAGCTTCTTCTGGTTCCCATGTAGCTTCTTCAATACCGTGATGCTGCCATAAAACTTTGACTAACGGTATCTGCTTATTCCGAAGTTGTCTAATTTCTCTATCCAAAATCCTTTTCGGTTCTTCATCAAAAGAAAAGTCTGACTGAATCCGAATATCTTGCACTGATAACACATGCGAAGGATCTGACCGATATCTCCTAAGCATAGATACATGAAAAACATCATGTAATCTAGCTAACTCCATAGGCAAAGCTAATTGATACGCCACTGGACCTACTTTTCTCAGAATCTCATATGGCCCAATAAAACATGGGCTTAGCTTGCCTTTCTTGCCAAAACGGAGAACCTTTCGCCACGGTGACACTTTCAAGAAAACCTTATCACCCACTCCATACTGAATATCTCTGCGCTTCAGATTAGCATAAGAACGCTGTCGATCCTTAGCTGCTTTCAAGTTCTGTTGCACAACTCTTACTTTTTCTTCAGTATCCCGTACTATATCTGGACCTATCATAGCCTTTCATGACAGTTCAGTCCAACATACTGGCGTTCTACATTTTCGTCCATACAGTGCTTCATAAGGAGCCATACCAATGCTCACCTGATAGCTGTTATTATATGCAAACTCCATCAAAGATACATACCGATCCCAGCTTCCCGAGAATTCTAAAGCACAACCCCGGAGCATATCTTCCAAAACCTGAATAACCCTTTCTGACTGACCATCGGTCTGCGGATGGAAAGCAGTACTGAAATTTAATCGTGTTCCCAAGGCTACCTGAAGTTCTTTCCAAAACTTGGATGTAAAACGAGGATCTCGGTCTGATACAATGGATAACGGAATCCCATGCAATCGGACTATCTCATCCACATACAGTTCCGCCAACTTTTCCATCGAATAATCCACTCGCACTGGTAGGAAATGTGCAGATTTTGACAATCGATCCACTATAACCCATACCGAGTCATGCTTACGCTGAGTCATGGGCAAACCAGATACAAAATCCATCGTGACGTCATCCCACTTCCATTGGGGAATGGGTAAGGGATGAAGCAATCCTGATGGTACTTGATGCTCGGTTTTCACTTGCTGACAGGTGAGGCACCTAGAAACAAATTCTGTTATCTCTCTTTTCATTCCCGGCCACCAATAAAATTGCTTCAGATCTTGATACATCTTGTCTCCACCAGGATGCATAGTGAAGACTGACGAATGAGCTTCTTGCAGAAGCTTCTTTCTTAACTCACCCACATTAGGTACACATAACCGATTACCGTGCCTCAACACTCCTTCACTGTCTAATAAGTACTCAGTCCGCTTGCCCTCTTTCACTGCTTGACAAACACGCTGAAGCACATGATCATCTAACTGAGCCTTTACAATTTCCGATCTCAAACTAGGCTTAACTTTAAGTTGAGCAATGAGAGCACCTTTTGAATCAAACCTCCATCTACCTCGGTTAGCCAATAATGCAGATAAAGATTTCCTACTGAGAGCATCCGCTACCACATTAGCTTTACCCGGATGATAGTCAATGATACAATCATAGTCCTTGAATAACTCTAACCATCTCCGTTGCCTTAAATTCAACTCCTTCTGTGTTAACAAATACTTAAGACTCTTGTGATCGGTGAAAATTCTGCACGTCTCCCCATACAAGTAGTGTCGCCAAACCTTAAGCGCAAACACTACTGCTGCTAATTCCAAATCGTGAGTCAGGTAGTTCCATTCATGAGGCTTCAACTGTCTTGATGCATAAGCTACTACTTTATTCCCTTGCATCAGAACACAACCTAAGCCAATTCCCGAAGCATCACTGTACATAGTGTATTCCTTACCCGAAACTGGCTGTGTGAGCACAGGAGCTTTAACCAATAACTCTTTTAAATGATCAAAACTAGCTTGACACTTTTCAGTCCATACAAACTTGACATCCTTCCGAAGTAGCTTGGTCAAAGGGGATGCTAACACTGAGAACCCCTGAACAAACCGTCGATAATACCCTGCTAATCCCAGAAAACTTCTTACTTCTGGCACATTCTTCGGAGGCATCCAATTAACAATCGCTTCAATCTTGCTAGGATCAACCCGCACACCTTCTGCTGACACTACATGTCCAAGAAAGGCCACTTCTTTCAACCAAAACTCACACTTACTGAGTTTCGCATACAGCTGATGATCCCTTAACATTTGCAATACCAGTTTAAGATGTTCCTTATGCACTTTACGGTCTCTGGAGTACACCAAATTATCATCAATAAATACCACAACAAACTTGTCCAGATACGGTCGGAAAACTCGGTTCATCAGATCCATAAAGGCTGCAGGCGCGTTGGTCAAACCAAAAGGCATCACTAAAAATTCATAATGGCCATAACGCGTCCGAAAAGCCGTCTTCGCCACATCTGCTTCTTTCACCCCTAACTGGTAATAGCCTGATCTTAGATCTATCTTAGAAAATACCCCAGCTCCTTTCAACTGATCAAAGAGGTCTTCAATTCTGGGCAATGGATATTTATTCTTGATAGTCACTTTATTAAGTTGTCGATAGTCAATGCACATCCGAAGGGTTCCATCTTTCTTCTTAACAAACAACACTGGAGCGCCCCACAGTGATACACTACGCCGAATGAACCCTTTATCCAATAATTCTTGTAACTGACTCTTCAATTCTTTCAATTCCATTGGAGCCATTCTATAAGGAGCCTTAGAAATCGGAGCTGTCCCCGGAAGAATTTCTACTGACAGTTCAACTTCTCTCTCAGGAGGTAATCCCGGTAATTCTTCTGGAAAGACATCTACAAAGTCTCTTACAATCGGAATATCTTGAATTTTAACTTGATCTCTCCGAGAATCCAAAACTACAGCCAAAAATGCTTCACATCCTTTCCTAATAAATCTTCTGGCTTTCATAGCTGATACTACATTATGCAAAGAGCTACTTCCAATTCCCTTCACAACAACAGGCATTTGATCTTTATCCTTCAAAACCATTACTTTCCTATGACAATCCACCACCGCACGGTGCTTATCCAACCAATCCATCCCCAAAATAATATCAAACTCATGAAACGGCAAACAAATCAAATCTACTACAAACTCTGTACCCTGAATCTTTAAGGGACACTTCCGACATACCCGATTAACTAAAACACTCTGACCCAGCGGACTGGATACACAAATCTCGTATTCCATCTTTTCCTCATTACCCAAACTATCCCATAACTTACGAGAACACACATAGGAATGGGTAGACCCCGGGTCAATCAAAACATAAACTTCAGAATCGAACAAAGAGAACTTACCGGCAATCACTTCGGGAGCATTCTGTTCTTCTCGAGCTTTCATAGCATAAGCCCTACCAGACGATGGCACAGGACGATCTACTGATTCTGAGGCTTCTCTATCTCGAGGCCGTCCACCTCGACCCCTTCCTCTACCCCTAGTACGACTTCCTTGGGGTACATTAGATCCAGCTCGGCTCCCTTCCTGTTGTCCCGAAGGATCTCCAAATCGATTCGGACAATTTGCGAGTAAATGGTCCGTAGAACCACATCTGAAACAGCCTCCCGTTAACCACCGACACTCACCCCAATGTTGTTTACTACAATGGGTACATCGGGGAGGGCCATCTCCTCTACCGAAGCCCGATCCCCTTGAAGAACCCTGTCTCCTCCCTCTAGGGGCCGGACTAGCTGTAGACTCATCAGCAACGTTTCCTTGCGATTCCCTCGGCCTCTTGCCTGAAGAAGAGCCACCTCTTGCAGACTTCCTTCTTTGAGCCTTTTCTCTCAAAATATTCTCAGAACGTTCTGCCCTCAAAGCCGCTTGAACTAACTGATAATACTTCACATTCGGAGCCGACATCAATGAAATTAACATCACCTTTAAAGATTCATTCAAGCCTGATTCAAAATGTTGACATCGGAACTCTTCTGTGAGAACTCTTGGTGGTGCATACTTACTCAACTTGGTAAACTCATTTTCATACTCGGCTACAGACATCGTTCTTTGCTTGAGAGTTAGAAACTGTGCCCACTTGGCATCCTTATAAGCTTTAGTTACATACCGGTTCTGAAACTCACCTTCAAAGAATTCCCATGTAATCGGTTCAGGAACCTGCGGTTGACTAACCACTAACCTCCACCAATCATAAGCAGGGCCTTGTAACAAAGACAGGGCACTCTCCACTTCTAGCTCCGGTGGACATCTTATCTCCCTAAGTACTCTGGATGTTTTCTCTAACCACATCTCTGCTTTATAAGATTCATCTATGCCAGTACCAAAGAAATCCTCTGCACCATGCTTTCTTAACCTCTCAATAGGTGCACTTGGCGCTGTTACTCTTTCAAGCACTCTTGTCATACTCTGAAGCATCGCTTCCATCGGTCCCATAGGCACCTCAGGTCGCCCCCTAGGAGGTTGAGCCGGACCAGAAACTGAGGGATCCTGCTCTTGGGGATTGGCACTTTCTGCTGACCCCTCAAGTGATCCACGAGCGGACTCCATAACTACAAAATATAAACGCAATGCGCATCAGGCCAACACAACTCCCAATAACCCGACTAACACACTAAAACCCAATAACCTCTAAACCAAAAAGCTCTGATATCACCTAATGTCACACCCCAACCTATAACATGGATACTTCTACTCGTAACTAGAGCGAGAGGGATCCAAGATAGATAGGAGTGTCACACCCCACTAGTACGCACTTCAAACATTACATACAAAACAACATATCCGGTATAAATAAAAACTTTAAGAGAAAGAAGAGGGATACAGAACAAAATGAATACTTTTATTAATATACAAAAAGAAAGACTTTACATGTTACAATAGGTTACAAAAAGAACCAATTTACAAAAGCCCAAGATACATTGTTCCAAAGGCTAACAATACATTACATCTATTACAAAAAGGAAAGGAAAGCCTATACTATAAAACTTCAAATCTCTAGTTGCGTTGGCTTTCCCGATGCGACACGCCCAAAACATGTGTACTAACACCTTCCACACCTGCACAGATAAACACCCGTGCTAAGCGAAATCGCTTAGTGGGGAAACACAAGATACATGACCGCCACTCACAGCGACGGTAACAGAAAACACATGATAACAATACAATTATATAGACATATAATCATACACAGCTAATTCAATTATTTGCATTCTCATCCAGAATTCTAGTGCAAAGACACAATAACACCTGCTTATTCATAATGAGTGGATAACGAGTACACATAGATACTTGAGAGTATCGGTTCTATATGATAAACAAATAGATACCCGAAGGTATCAAACATTCTTTTTATTTTATTCCAAATTGTTTCACATAGAATCTTAAGAAAGATTCAACAGAAGGATCGCGAGGATCCGATCGGGGGACCTGATCAGGGTCCAAATCGTACACATAGCTGCAGCGGCACATAGCTCTATTAGGCATGCCTAACTATCCACTTATCTGACATTAGCAGGTTATACAAAAATCTCATCACGTTTATATATATATATATATATAATTCAGAGAAAAAGATAGTCAAAGCTTAATGAAATTGCATGCAAAAGAATTTAAGTCATCAAGCAAAAAGGGAAGAAATCAAATTTGGAAGTCGCGTCTGTCGCGCTCGCGACAGAAGCCAAGTTACACCTCCCCGCCTCGTCTCGCGATCGCGAGGGAATCTCGTGGTCGCGAGAGGACGTAGGGACTGCTCTTCGGTCGCGCTCGCGAGGATTGTCGCGCTCGCGACAGAAGAGAGCCTCGCACAAGTTCGGAGCTTGAGCACTCTGTCGCGCTCGCGACAGAGAGCTTCATCAAGTTCCTTGGCGCGGCATCTCTCGCGCCGGCGCGAGGGTTGAAACCTCCGCATTCTGTCGCGCTTGCGACAGTGTCGCGATCGCGACAGACGCGGGTTTTTCAGCTCTTACGCCCAAAATCTGCAGAATTCACACAAAATTCACATCCAAACTTCCAAAATTGATTCCAAACCTCAAAATTCCGCAATCCCAGCATTCACAACTCATAACATAATTAAAAACCCAACTTTATCACCATTTAACTCAATTAAATCAAGTCAATTACATGTCCAATTCTAAGAATTTTCAAAACAGCAATTTTGAAGACAATTACAGCTATTCACATACTTTCTCACACATCCTTAAACAATATTCATTCTCTAGCACTTCATAACATGCTTAATGTAATTTAAACTACAATAGCACAACTTATCACCTCCCTCGAAACAGAACACATTCATTAAGCTCAAATTACAAAAATACACAAAAAGATGAACAATCCCAAACCTTCTCTCCTTAGCTCCTAATTGCGAGCTCCGCTCCCGCTAGCGATTTCTTTGCCTTTATCCGGCCTAGAAGCCTCTTCTGAACCACAAATCCACCATAACCAAGGTCAATTCTAAATAACCCATAAACAAATACATATGATTTAAAACCTAGAGAAGAGGAAGAAGAAGAATCTAAAACACCCATAACCCCAACTCACCTTTAAGCTTCAAAATCAAAAGCCAAATAACTAAATCTTCTCAAGGGAAAGGAGAGGGAGCAAGATCGGGCCAAAAAGAAGGAAAGAACGAGAAGAAAGAAGAAGAAAAGAAGAATGGCGTGAGGAAGAAAGAAGAACGGGAAGCCACAAGGAAAAGGGTTGACTTCTCTTTCACCAAACCCATTAAATGTTACTTTATCCCCTTAGCCACATGTCACTCTCCCCATAAGACACATGTCCCAAATCACACCCTACTCCCATACTTTGCTATACATATTAAGCTATCCCTTACTCATACTTTGATTCTATACATCCACTCATACCCTACACTAGCCTATCTCCTCTTCTCAAAATAATATACAAAATTAAATAAATAATCCAATTAAACACATACATGTAACACATACACATACACACATACAGACACAGACAGGCTCAAACTACTGGGGTGGTTTTGGGGTGTTACAACCTGGGCCAGGGTTTGAGCGAAGCTAGATGAGCGCGGAGGCCCTAGTCCAGGCCATGCATGAGAGGCTGATGGCTATAAAGAAACATATGGATGAGAGACTGATGGCCGCGGAGCGGCTTGCTGATGAGAGGCTGATTGCCATGGAGCTGCGTATCGAGGGGAGGCTATAGGCCATGGACAGGAGAATGCAGTGCATGGAGAGACTCATGGAGGAAATGGTCAAAGGGGTCGGCACAAGGCACATCCCAGTTAGTGACCGGTCAAATTAGAGACCACTGATTTTCAGGGAGACTGTCCATTATGATATCTATTTTAGTTCATTTTTATTCCAAATAGACACTCGATATATAGATGATCCTTTATTATCTCTATTTCTTTGTTCCTATTAGCACGCTTTTGGCTTAACCCTGTAGGGAATATTAGACATTGAAAATTAGTCAGAAAAGCACAACCGGACACTCATAGAGACCCTCTGTCATGATTTCTAGATTTGTTTGTTTTGTACAAAATAAATATATTTTGTATGATGATGATCGATTGCTTCCTTTATGTACTTATTTTCCTTTGGCACACTTTTGATGCAGCAAAGGGTAAAAATAATATATTGAGATGACAAAACCATAAATGAGAAAATGAGAAAATCAGATAATAACAATTAAACCTTCGCGAAAGGTGAATGATGGAAATGATTATCGTGATAAATTGATCTAACAGTGCATGTTTAATTCAGGGGATAGCGGAGGCTGTGCTATAAAAATGAAAACATCATCAGCACTTCGTAGTATTGTCAGCGACTCGGTGCAGCTCAAGAGAGCACTTCCCGCATTTTGTAAGTCTGGAGTAGACTCGGCGCACCGCCATTTGAGGATGGCACTCACACTTCATAAGTTTGGAGTAGGCTTGGTGTAGTCCATAAGGACATTTCTCATGTTTTGTGAGTCTGTAGTAGACTGGCGCACCACCATTTGAAGATGGCGCCCGCACTTTGCAAGTCTGGAGCAGACTCCGTGCAGTTCAAGGAAACAATCCCGGTGTTTTGTAAGTTTAGAGCAAACTCGTTGCCTCGCCAATTGAGGATGGTACCCGTGCTTCGGAAGTCTTGAGAAGACTCGGCATAACCCAGAGGGATGACAATCACTCCACAGTCTAGATGGTGACTAAAAGAGATGATTTCCTTCTCATAGCAGTAGGAAGGTTGCCGCCACAGGTACTCGTGTCTTTCCTCTTTTCTGAATTTTGGCTCACCTAGGCACCTAAGTTCTAGGTTCTCCAAAATTGAGGGCAACTGTAGACACCGGGTCTCAAGGCGGTCCAAGATTAAGATTACTCGATAATGAAAATGATTGCTTGTTTGCAGGCGAAGATGTTAGAACTGATGTTTTCCTTATTGAGGCCCTTCATTTTAAATAAATAAAAAATTAAAAAATTTAAAATTTGATTTCGGAAAAAAATTTTATTTTGCTTTTGGGGCTTCCGATGGCTTACGATCGCATGCCAGCGCAATGAACATGAAGAGCAGGGCCCGCTGGCAGTACGTGAGGTGCCACGCGCGATGTGAGGCTATGCCTCGCAGCCACTCGTGAGCAGGCCGCACCTCGTGTGTGGAAGGCTGCACCTCGAGGCCTTCTGCGTACAGCCTCCTGTGAGGAGGCCGCACGTCGTGGCCTTACGCGTGCAGCCTCCTGTGAGGAAGCCGCAGCTCACAACCTTCAGCGTGCGGCCTCCTCGCAGGAGGCCGCACCTAGCGGCCCTTCGTGAGGCCGCACCTCGCAACTAAGCATGAGGTGCGGCCACCCGCCTGCGGGCAGCCTTCCCCTGTCCCTTTCCCACTTATAAAAAAGCAATTTTTGGGACTGTAAAATCTATTTTTTTCATGTTTTAGTGATTTTTAGAAAAATGGCTTTAGGAAAGAGGTTTTTATCCTTTCCCTTATGGGAGAGAAGGAAAAATAAAGGGGAGGATTTGTTTTCATTGGAGGGAGGTTGGACTTTTCCAAGGGACGAGAAAGCAAAAAAGAGAGAAGAGCGTTTCTAAAAGAAATTGAGATTTGATTCATCAAAAAAAGTTTTCAAAAAAGGGGTTTTGTTCTGTGATTGATTTGAGTAAGGAAATCTAATTTCCTCAACTCGGGCATCCCATTAAAACGCTTTTCTTTTCTTTGGTTTTGTTTTCTTAAGTTTTTTTTTTTGTGTTGAAAACTTTAGTTTTTTCTTGAATAATTTTGGTGTTTATCACTGCAAAACTTAGCAAGAGAGACGAATTGAGACATCATTTCTCCACTCTATAAATTCTGAGGGTAAAGATTCTTCGACTCAATTTTCATCATCACATTTTATCTTAGTTTATTTTTTTATGGTTTTGATTAATGCATGAATGATGGTTTAATGAACGCATATTTTCTTTTTGTTGGGTTTGAGATTTATTTTTTTGCATGACTTTCATGATAGTCCTTCTATGTGTAAATGCTAATGTTTTTTATTTACTGCATGTTCATTTATCTAATTCATTTTCCTTCACCTAATTTCATTGGTTTGTTATTAACATTATTGATATCATTATTTATTATTCTTGCTACTATTGTTAACATTATCATTATTAGTTTTTACTATTTTTTGTTATTATTGTTATTATTATTATTATTATTATTATTATTATTATTATTATTATTATTATTATTAATGTTATTATATATTTGTATTTGTTGTTACTGTTGTCATTATTCTATTGTTGCCATTGTTATTATTATTGTTATTTTATTGTGATCAGCGTTATTGTTATTACTATTATATTTTTGCATGGTTAGTTTTTAATCCTCTTGCATATTAGTTGCTTGTGTATTAAGCTTAATGTGTTGAATTTAGTTCATTTTATTCTCTATGTGCATGTTGACCATGTCTTATATTTCTTTTATTTTTATATTTACGTGGTTAATTTTACGATTATAACTAATATTTTTATTGTTGTTTTCCTTGTTTGGGGTTGAAATGTTGTGTCGCTTGTTTGAGCGTTTTCGTGACCAAATGGAGGGGTCATGATGCGTAAGAGATGACATTTTGGGTGAGATCTCACCTGTCTCTATTTGTGTGATTGTGTTTGTTTGTAAATAAAACGAATTTTTATTTTATACGTGTGTAAGATAAAAAGTCACAAAAATATTTCTATAACTAAATTGGGACTTTTACTAATAAATTGGGACCAATGTCCTCAATTTTAGCCAAGGAATGCAAAATGCCATGAATTAAAACGAAGAGTTAAGCTTTATAAAAATGGGATCACTCATCCCGACTTTTTCAAGCCAATAGCCGAAATAACTCTTCGATCCCTCTTTAAGTGAGTGTGAAGGAACCAATGTTCACAAACCAAATAAATATCCCGATTTATTTATGTCTCCTCATTTGATTAATTTTGCTTGATTATTTAACTTTACATTTACATTTATCTTTTAGGCCCTTCTAATTAATTATTTTTGGGCAATTTTATTAAGCTTTCTTTCATTTGGGGATTGTATTCCATCCCAATTTTCATCTTAATTTTGTTTAGCTTTTTTGGGGGATTGTATTTTTCCCAATTTCTCCTTTATAAATGGCGTGGCTTTGCATGTTTACCGCTTTATTTATAGCTTTTATTTATCGCTTTCTTAGTGCTTGAAGTGTGCCTTTAATGAATTGCATTAATCATGTGAGAAAAGAGATGGAATTTTCTAATCTAAAAACTCATTTATAACTTAACTTAAGGCATTAATAAGAGTGAAGTTCCGAACACCTTATGTGGTTTAAGACCCCCGAGATTAGATTCCCAATTTCTTGTAAATTTGGTGGTGACTCCAAAATACCTCAAAGGTGCCTAAAGGTTTCATGGGACTAGATGACCTTCCCCAATGTCCTATTGGGTAGGGATTCCAAAATGTCTCATATTACCCAAGATCAAATGATGCGAACCAATCCCTCGAGCCCTAAAAGCAGGCTCTTAAGAGAGCCTTCCCGGTTCGGCATGCGACACAGACGGCCTGTGACGCGCGCCGGGTCCCCACGGCCGCCCATGGGACCGCCCGCTCGAGGGCGATTGGGCAATTGTGGGTCCGTTGATAGCTTGCAATAAATCGCAAGTGCGTCTATGTTGGGCAACAAGGAGGTTTCATGGAGTCGCCACCCAATAGAACATTGGGAAAGTTTCTCTCGCCTAGGAGAGCCTAAGACTGTGCTTAGTATCTATTTTGGGCCAGCCAGAGGGGTCTTGGAAGGTAAACCTCTCGCCCTAAGAAGCCTAGGATTAGCGCTAAAGTCTTGTGGCACAAAAAGGTGTCTTGGAGGGTAGACCTCTAGCCTCTTTGAGCCCAAAGACCAGAGCTGGGTCCGGGATTTCTCATCTATTTCTACCTTGATTATTTTATGATCAAATTTTAATTGTCATTAATTCGCTCTCTCTCCACACGATGCAATTAATCGAAGATGCATTCATTCACATTTGGAAAGCTGTAAATGGGCAAATAAATATCAAAAGTAATAAATTACAATAATACAAGGAGCGGAATCCAACTCCCTTTTGTAAATGTGCAACACATACACGAATCGGGGCATTGCTTATTTTGAGGACTTTGGTCCTCGCATGCATCATTATTAAAATTGGATGTTTTTATTTGTGATGATTTTTATTGGATAAAAATAGGGCATTGGACCCTTGCATTTATACAAACCTCATTTTTATTGAGTATAAAATATTGATCCATTTTTACACTTAACGAGATCTGAAAAGAGTATATCCATGTACATAAGACAGTCAATGAATAACAAATGAAGGAAATAATCAAGAAGGTTAGGAAACTAAACCGTACAAAATCCACCGAATTTGGTAGATAACCCCTCAAGCTCAGGATGGTCCCGGGAAATCAATACATTGCTCACGGAAAGTTAGAGAATGTCAATATAAAAAGAATCAACATAAATGAAGTCAAAGGGATTAGAAAGAGATAGAAGAGGTCTGAAAACGTGGAGATAGAACCCAGTGACGGCCGTTCTTAGGTGACCGACGGGCGTCTGTCAAATTGATCGACATCTCCGTCGCTCACTCAAGTGGAAGAGCGTCTGTGAGTGGGGTGACCGATGGGCGTCGGTAAAAAAGATGACCCGTCGGTCACCACTGTCTCCAAAAAAACAGTAAAAAGGACTCTTTTTTAAAAGTCAAAAAAAGGGTTTTAACATAAAATGAGGTAAAGGGAGTCAAAATAAAGAAGAATAATGAAAGAATTGAAAGAATCAACAAAATAAGGAGTAAATATGAAATGATATGGAGAAGGAATACGGAATATTTACCCTCAAATAATTGCTTTGGGTGAGATTCTTGTGTTGATTAAAGCCCCGCGTGTTTCACGAAAAGCAAGATGAAGGATCAAGAGAAGGAAAATGGATTATTTCCTCCTCAACCCCTCAAAAGATTGACTTTGGAATCAAAATCTAAAGAAAACTAATTAGTTTTTAGTCCCTTTTGATTGATTTGATCCTCCTTTGAAAGAAATCCTTTATGAATGTGTTTGCTGGAAGAGAGAGATAATATGCTTGAATTTTGGTAGAGTTTCCCCTCTTAATAATTTTGGAACCCTTTTTCAAGTGAAAATCCGGAGCTTTTATAAGCCAGACACGACCGACGGGAGTCGGTGTATGGAGGCGGGCATCGGAAGAATCCTTCTGACACAAGGATTCGTCCGACGGCCCTGCCACATCCACCGACGGGCATCGGAAAGGTTGCGTGCTCCGAGAAACCAGGCGGCGCTCTGACAGGGGCGGTGATTTTCCGACGGGCGTCGAAAAATACCACAGGCCGTCTGTGACCCTAAGCGACGGGCTGGCCTCACAGACGGGCTGGCCGTCTGTGGAGGAAAAATTTACCTTTTTGACTCGAAAATCCCCTGTTTGCTCCCCCTCTGCCTACGAAAGGTAAAAAGACTCACTTCTCGTGGAACGTGGGACTAAAACCTCCAAATCCAAACCATTTATGCAGGCTCGGATACTGATTTCATCATAGGGTAACCTCTGATCCGCACCGCTACGGGACACGGTGCTTACACGGCCCCCTAAGAGTAGCCGTTAAATAGATTCATTTATGGAAGCATACTTTAAAACATAATTATATAGTTCATCACTATCTCAATAAATCAAGGGAAATCTTAATAGTGTAAACACATATATATTCAATTAATACATGCTTTTATTCGCATATCGATGTTAACAAATCACTTACATATTATTTACATCTTTCCGCATCTTATACATATCACTTTGTTCACTTGTTCAAATTCATTCTGGTTTGCAACATTCACTTCACACACCTTGCTTAACAGTTGCCTTATCACATTATTTTATCCAATCAGAGAAGCATTTAGTACACCATAACAAATACATCTTATGCACTTCATGTAGTATCATTTTCATAAATTGCATTACTTCATGTCCTATTCATACATATTGTTGTGCCTTCAAACTCAATGAAGTGGATAACGAGTGAACACATTGGTACCCGTAGGTAAAAATAATTTCTTTTCTTTTCATATCAAAAACGTTTTCACATTGGCGATCTTAAACAAGATCTAACTTATAAGGATCGCGAGGACCCAAACGGTGACCTAATCAGGGTCCAAAACACATTGGGGCTGCAGCTAACAGAACTCTATAGGCATGCCTATCTATCCACTACTCCACTTGCAGGCTAAATTATTTATCCAATTATTGCTCAATTAGTCGCATAGTATAACATCATTTAATCTAAATAGCCAATATCATATCACTTAGTAATTTACTTACATATATGGCTTACACTGTATCACATATTATAGTTCATATATTGATTCATATATAATTCATAAGTAGGAAACGATGCAAAGTACATAAAACACATAAACATTTATAGCATAAAGGAGGGTCACACTCGTGACAGAGAACATCTTAGCGAAATTTGTGTTACGGAACTCTCTGTCGCGCTCGGGCAACAGAGAGTTCCGTAACACAAATTTCGCCGAGATGTTCTCTGTCATAGCCGAGCATCACGTTCAGCGACTTTTCCATATATCCCTTATAAATAAAACTTCCCTAAATTCATGCATTTAAACCAAGAACTTCAACACAAACATCTCAAACTATTAAATTTATCAAGAATTATTCATTATTTAGACAATCACTTAAAACCCATTTGAGATACAAGAGATTCATTTCATTTTCAGCTTATAACACACTTACCAAAATCATTTAATTTAATCTTAACATCCTATACCAATTTTAAACCATAAATAAGCCTACTTAAGACTTGAATCATTAACGGCCTAAAAAACTTTTTATACATCTACACATACATGCCACATTTTTTTTTACAAGTGCCAAGGCAGTATAAGAGTCTCAGTTAATACATTATCTTTTATGTGCGACTAAGTTTCTATGCTTTGGTTCGGACTTGGAATGGTATTTCAAGCTTCCTACGTATCTCAAGGGATTGAAAATCAGAACCCCCTAGTTCTAAAGATTCAATATGAAAAATTAAAGTATTTACATTTATAATCTCTTAACATATCAATACATGCCACTTTTGGATTCATTTAGAAATATTTGACTAGTTATGCCTTTAAGTACTTTAGCCATAATTCATATTTATAACCTTAGTCACTTGTATTTCTAAGTGATAGCCATTTATTTACGTTTTTACAAACTCTAAACATGTGATGGATAAGTCTTAGAAAGTTTCAGTGAAGTTCGGGTGTGTTTCGGGAGGAAAAATACACCAAAATACACAAACTAGAGGAGGGTAAAGGTAGGAAATGATTCACGCCAACCATGAGGTTCAAAATAAGAAGAAAAACTGTAGTGCCCCAATACCCCTTAGGAGGATATCGGAGTCGCTACGCACTCATACATATACAAACAGTCATGCGGAAGCGAAATAGAAAACATACAAACACACGCATCGGAATACCTTTTAAATACAATCTATAGACATATCCTAAATAAAACTTTATAATCATGTACATCTCAACATATACTTTACTTTATACATTACAAAACATTCTCTTTACACTTACATTTCATTTACATATCTTATACAAAATTGCTTTACATTTACATATGCCAAGCTATACAAAATTTCTATATCATGTATACAAAAAGCTATGCCATATACAAAAATCCTTTAACTTATACTCCTAGTGGCCATGACCTTGCAGATGTGCAACCCTCCGAACCTGTAAACCTACTCGAGACAAACACCCGTGCTAAGCGATAACGCTTAGTAGGGATATCACATATAAAAGACTTATAATGAAGTCACAAGCATAATCATCAAGGCATATCAATAGCCGATATGCCAATCAATTAAGAGTATATAAAGTAATAAGCATTTACCATACTTGTTAACATACCAAACATTTTATCAACATGCTTTATAACATATCTATTAATCTCATGTAACCTATATCATGCTCATATTCTTCTAACTCTAACTGTCAGCTCATATAACATATAATATCATGTCATTGCATATCATGTCCATTTATATGCATATAAGCGTAAAAGCATACTTATAGCATATATTGTACAAATAGCAACTTCTCATTTTCATGTATAAGATCATATAAACATTTCTTGTATACTATAATCATATACTTCTATATGCTTCTCTAGCCATGTACTATAGCTCTTTAACATTTATACATCTCTTGTACATATAGACATCATTTCTTATACATATAACAGTATCATCTCTTGTACATTTAACATCATCTCTTGTACATTTACATATTATAATTAGCCCAATGTCATGACATAAGTGGAAACGGGTACATATAGATACTGTTAAATAGTACCAAACATATAGAGACCGGAGTCTCGAATCATCTAGATACCAAATGGTACCAAACATATAGACATCCGTCGATGCCAAACATATAGACACCCGTCAGAGCTAAACATCTAGACACCCGTCGGTGCTAAACATCTAGCAGTTGCAAGTCATCTAACCCTTTATAGGCATGCCTGTAACAACTCAAAAAGGGCCTGGTTGAAATATGCGTGATAAGTCGGTAAAGTAAGGGTATTTTTATAATTTAAGTAAGAGAAAAATTTGGATAATAAGAAATTATTTGTTAAGGAATTAATTAATTAAGTAATAAGTTAAATGAAGGAAAGGTTATGGTGTGCTTGTAGTGTATGGGAGTAGGATATAAGTGGACGTAGGGATTTTATTGTGTGGTTTTAGTGTGTATGGTGCCTTGGATGATAAGTGGGTTATGAGAAATAATTTGGTGTGAGTGAAGTTTGGTGCATTGGAAGATATTAGTGTGAGAGAAGGTTGTGTGTGTCTAGTGTATGGTACCAAGAGTGGTTAAGTTAAAGTGGATGGCTTGATTCTCTAAGGTTGCGACAAGTGGCAAGGGGGTTGGTGAGCATTGAATGAAAAGTAGGAGAGAGGGAAAGGAGGGGGGGGGGGGCAGATTTCCTTGGCTTCCCATGGAAGCTAGCTCACTTCTTCCTCTTTTCTTCTCCTTTCCCGTTCTCTCTCTCTCTTGCTTCCATTTTTCTGCTCACATCTCCTTTCCCTCTTGTGTTTTCTTTGAGCTTTGAGTGGGAATCTTGAGGATTGAGCTATGTTTTGAAGGTGAGTGGTTTGAAGTTCTTTTGTTTTTCGGTTCTTCTCTTCTCCTTCTTGTTCTGATTTTGATTGTGGAATTTTGGATTTGACTTGAGTGAGTTTTGATTGGGTTGGTGCAAGAATCGAAAGCAAGAAGAAAGTACAAGGGCAAAGAGAAAGCGGATTCGTGAGGGCCTCGATTAGAAGCTGCGATTTCCAGGTTTGGGAGTGTGTTTGAACACATGCAAGTGTTTGGGAGCTGCGTTTTTGAGTGTGTGTATGTGTTTGGGAACTGTGTTTGTGGACTATGTTTTTTTCCTATTTTTCCTCCTTGGATCAATTCTATCTAGTAATTGCTTGTCACTTGTAACCTTGAGTGTTTTGTTAGATGAATGCATGCTTAAATCAAGTGATGATTTTTAGTGAAATGTTAGTGATATAGTGAGGAGAGTATGTGTTTTCGGAACTTGAGCATGTTATGTTAATGAATTTTGAGTTTGATTGAGAGTAAATTCGTGATAAATTGATGTTTGATTATTGCATAAATATGTTTATGTGGCTTGTGAGTGATGCAGTATTGTGCAAGACGCTAGAGGTAAGTGGTTGAGTATGTTTGTTTGCATGTACGAAGAATTGTGTGTGAAAAGAGTAGGAAAAGTGCAGATTGTGCAAATCTAGGTTCTGTCGCGATCGCGACAGAATACGAATTTGGACCCTTCGTTCTTGGAGAATTCTCTGTCGCGACCGCGACGTTGTTACGACCGCGACAGAGAGCTCGGTAGTCGAGTCCTCCGCACGAGCGAGCTCGCGAGGAGGAAAGAGCTGGTCTCTGTCGTGACCGCGACGTGGTAGTGAGCGCGACAGAGCTCGGTTGCACGAATCTGCCTAGCGGGCTTCGTCGCGAGCAGGCCTTCTGGCGCGAGCTTGCGAGGAGGTGCCTCGTGCTCTGTCGCGAGCGTGACATTGTCGCGATCGCGACAGATGCCCTTCCTGCTTGCCCTGTTTTTCTGAATGTATTTCTTTTGTTCCACTTTGCACGGTTTCTCACTATTGCATGAAATATGTTTGTGCTTACGACTCGTGATATCATTGTACCAGTGTCTTAATTATGAATTTATTTGATGATAGAATCTTGAATTGAACTTTGTTTTGATCGTGTATTATCGTGTGAGTGAATGAGTTGTCGAGCCTGAAGTGTCAAGGTCCTGGATAATTAAGCATGCTTAAGAAGGGTTAATGAGTGCAGCTGCCTGTGTCCGCCCCGTTTGGGCAAAGCAGCCGACCTTCGAGATGATCATCTTCCGTGTAGTGATAAAATGTTTTGAGACTCCGGTCTCCCGTGCTACCTTCGGGTATGAAACTGTTTTTGAGGCTTCGGTCTCCCGTGCCGTGTTCCCGTATCCTCCACCATTGAATTCAGGCTATTGTGTTAAGTGTCTAGTATGTGATTAGTGAAGTGTTCTAATTATTGCATGATTCTGATTATGATCATTGCTTCATATTATCTGTGTCAACTCTGATATACATTTACCGACTCTTGAGCTATGTATATATTTCTGCCTTTTGATGTTAAGTGAATTCTGAAATTTATGCTCAATATCTTGTATAGTGTTCTGTTGTGTTTGTTCCTCCCCACTAAGCATTATCGCTTAGTACGGGTTCTTGTCGCGTGTAGGTGACAGGGTTTTGAGGAATTGCTTGTGACGCGCATCTGCAAGTCGGCCACATTGGAGTAGAGTCCTTATTTTGTTATCTACTCCTGTAATTCTTTTTGTATATAATATTTTTGTATAGAGGCTTTTGTAACTTTTTGTAAAGGATTGATGTAATCCTTTGGGATTGTATTTAACTGTATATTTTAATTATATGAGATTTATGTTCTTCTTTATCGTTATTCATAGTGAATGCTTTCGCTTAGCGTATGTATGTTTGTTGTGAGTGAGTGTCGGGTAGCGCGCCCGCCGGCGCCCTCCCAACGTGGGCGGAGGAGGGGGTGTTACAGTTTGTGGTATCAGAGCACCGGTTTAGGCGGTTCTGGTTGTCTTTGTTTGCAGTGTGTTGAGTCTCTGCATGTTAGTTTATTTTGTGTCGTGGCCTAATACAGATGTGTCTTGTCTTGTGTAGTGTCTAGATGGAGTCTGATCCAATTGAGAATGTGAGCGAGACGCTTGGTAGTGCGAGTGTAGTGAGAGGTGAGCAACCTGCTCCGCAGAGTCAGCAAGAGGAGGTTCCTGGTGTGGGTTTTGGTCATGAGAACCTGGCATTAGTGCAAGGTTTGCTCCAATTGGTTGAGAGGTTAACTGCTCCTAAGGCCCCGACGGAGTTATTAAGAAAGAGAGGAGCAGAAGACTTTCATGGGACTGCCATGGACCAATCTGATGTGGCCGAGTTTTGGCTTAAGAGAGTAGGCCGGATTTTGCAAGAGATTAGATGTCCTGCAGACCAGAGGGTGCTTTGTGCAGTGTCGTTGCTTCAAGGGTCAGCATATGATTGGTGGGAACTTGTGATGCGAAATCCTCAGCGACCAGCCGAGTTGACTTGGGAATTCTTCAAGCAAGAATTTGAGCAGAAGTATGTGACGAAGGCATATCAGGAAGCCAAGTGGAGAGAGTTCATTAGTCTGAAGCAGCGGGGTATGACCGTGAGTGAGTATGATAAGGAATTCAGCCGATTGAGTAAGTATGTGCCTGAGCAGTTGTTGACGGATGAGTTCAGATGTAGGCATTTCCAAGAGGGACTGCGTGAGGTGATCAGAGGTCCTTTATCTGCGATGACGGTCTTGCAACCAGTGGGGTATTATCAGCTTGTGGCAGCGGCAATGAAGTTAGAGGAATCTGAAGTGATCAAGCAGAGAATAGAGAACAAGAGGAAAGCACCGGATGGTGGGATAGGAAGTGGTAAGAAGTCGAGAGGAGTTCCGAGTGGCCAGGGTGTAAAGAGTTCGGTTCCGGTACGTTCGGAAGTCGGTAGTGTAGCACCACCTTCTAGCAAGGGAAGTGCGATCCCGGAGTGTGAGCATTGCCATAGGCGCAATTAGGACGAGTGTAGAAGGATCTCTGGAGCATGCTTTACATGTGGGAGTCAAGAGCATATGGTGGCTAATTGTCCGGATGGAAGAGAGCTTCAGGGTCAACCCGAGAGTAGAGCCAGTGGTCAGAGAGCAAGAGGAAACCAGAGTGGTAGAGGCAGTGGACGACCTTCTCAAGCGCCATCAGAGTCAGTGCAGAAGCCACCAACAGAAGAAGTGTATGCGCGCCCGCGAGTGTATGCCTTGTTAGGAGAGGATGCAGCGGACCAAGCCGGACCTTATGGTAAGTTGTGTTTCTAGCCTTTGCTAGTTCGTTTTGAGTTTTGGGTTGTTGGATTTAAGTGATTAGCGGGGAAATTTCGAGGACGAAATTTCTTTAAGGGGGAGTGATTGTAACAACCAAAAAAGGGCCTGGTCGGAATCTGCGTGATAAGTCGATAAAGTAAGGGTATTTTCGTAATTTAAGTAAGAGAAAAATTTGGATAATAAGAAATTATTTGTTAAGGAATTAATTAATTAAGTAATAAGTTAAATGAAGGAAAGGTTATGGTGTGCTTGTAGTGTATGGGAGTAGGATATAAGTGGACGTAGGGATTTTATTGTGTGGTTTTAGTGTGTATGGTGCCTTGGATGATAAGTGGGTTATGAGAAATAATTTGGTGTGAGTGAAGTTTGGTGCATTGGAAGTTATTAGTGTGAGAGAAGGTTGTGTGTGTTTAGTGTATGGTACCAAGAGTGGTTAAGTAAAAGTGGATGGCTTGATTCTCTAAGGTTGTGACAAGTGGCAAGGGGGTTGGTGAGCATTGAATGAAAAGTAGGAGAGAGGGAAAGGAGGGGGGGGGGGGGGGCAGATTTCCTTTGCTTCCCGTGGAAGCTAGCTCACTTCTTCCTCTTTTCTTCTTCTTTCCCGTTCTCTCTCTCTCTTGCTTCCATTTTTCTTCTCACATCTCCTTTCCCTCTTGTGTTTTCTTTGAGCTTTGAGTGGGAATCTTGAGGATTGAGCTAAGTTTTGAAGGTAAGTGGTATGAAGTTCTTTGGTTTTTTGGTTCTTCTCCTCTCCTTCTTGTTCTGATTTTGATTGTGGAATTTTTGATTTAACTTGAGTGAGTTTTGATTGGGTTGGTGCAAGAATCGGAAGCAAGAAGAAAGAGCAAGGGCAAAGAGAAAGCGGATTCGTGAGGGCCTCGGTTAGAAGCTGCGATTTCTAGGTTTGGGAGTGTGTTTGAATACATGCAAGTGTTTGGGAGCTGCGTTTTTGAGTGTGTGTATGTGTTTGGGAACTGTGTTTGTGGACTACGTTTTTTTCCTATTTTTCCTCATTGGATCAATTCTATCTAGTAATTGCGTGTCACTTGTAACCTTGAGTGTTTTGTTAGATGAATGCATGCTTAAATCAAGTGATGATTTTTAGTGAAATGTTAGTGATATAGTGAGGATAGTATGTGTTTTTGGAACTTGAGCAGGTTATGTTAATGAATTTTGAGTTTGATTGAGAGTAAATTCGTGATGAATTGATGTTTGATTATTGCATAAATATGTTTATGTGGCTTGTGAGTGATGCGGTATTGTGCAAGAGGCTAGAGGTAAGTGGTTGAGTATGTTTGTTTGCATGTACGAAGAATTGTGTGTTAAAAGAGTAGGAAAAGTGCAGATTGTGCAAATCTGGGTTCTGTCGTGATCGCGACAGATTGTCGCGAGTGCCACAGAAAACAGATTTGGACCCTTCATTCTTGGAGAATTCTCTTTCGAGACCGCGACGTTGTCGCGAGAGCGATAGAGAGCTCGGTAACCGAGTCGAACCGAGTCCTCCGCCCGAGCGTGCGAGTGAGCGAGCTCGCGAGGAGGAAAGAGCTGGTCTCTGTCGCGACCGCGACATCGTCGTGAGAGCGACAGAGCTCGGTTGCGTAAATCTGCCTGCCGGGCTTCGTCGCGAGCAGGCCTTCTGGCGTGAGCTCGCGAGGAGGTGCCCCGTGCTCTGTCGCGAGCGCGACATTATCGCGATCGCGATAGAGGCCCTTCCTGCTTGCCCTGTTTTTCTGAATGTATTTCTTTTGTTCCACTTTGCACGGTTTCTCACTATTGCATGAAATATGTTTGTTCTTATGACTCGTGATATCATTGTACCAGTGTCTTAATTATGAATTTATTTGATGATAGAATCTTGAATTGAACTTTATTTTGATCGTGTATTGTCGTGTGAGTGAATGAGTTGTCGAGCCTGAAGTGTCAAGGTCCTGGATAATTAAGCATGCTTAAGAAGGGTTAGTGAGTGCAGCTGCCTGTGTCCGCCCCGTTTGGGCGAAGCGGTCGACCTCCGAGATGGTCATCTTCCGTGTAGTAATAAAATGTTTTGAGACTCCGGTCTCCCGCGCTACCTTCGGGTATTAAACTGTTTTTGAGGCTTCGGTCTCCCGTGCCGTGTTCCCGTATCCTCCACCATTGAATTCAGGCTATTGTGTTAAGTGTCTAGTATGTGATTAGTGAAGTGTTCTAATTATTGTATGATTCTGATTATGATCATTGCTTCATATTATATGTGTCAACTCTAATATACATTTACTGACTCTTGAGCTATGTATATATTTCTGCCTTTTGATGTTAAGTGAATTCTGAAATTTATGCTCAATATCTTGTATAGTGTTCTGTTGTGTTTGTTCCTCCCCACTAAGCGTTATCGCTTGGCACGGGTTCTTGTCCCGTGTAGGTGACAGGGTTTTGGGGAATTGCTTGTGTCGCGCATCTGCAAGTCGGCCACATTGGAGTAGAGTCCTTATTTTGTTATCTACTCCTGTAATTCTTTTGTATGTAATATTTCTGTATAGTGGCTTTTGTAACTTTTTGTAAAGGATTGATGTAATCTTTTGGGATTGTATTTAACTGTATATTTTAATTATATGAGATTTAGGTTCTTCTTTATCGTTATTCATAGTGAATGCTTCCGCTTAGCGTATGTATGTTTGTTGTGAGTGAGCATCGGGTAGCGCGCCCGCCGGCGCCCTCCTAACGGGGGCGGAGGAGGGGGTGTTACAATGCCTATTTATCCACTTGTATGAACATCTTAGGCTTATAACTATCATTCCATATCAAAGCATGTATTGGTCATTCATATACATTTACTTAAACCCATGCTATTCATGTAACTTACTTCATATCTTACTACACATACATATGTGTCATCATAAACTCATTCACATACAACTCTATATGTATATTATTGCATGCTTCCTTGTATATGTTATACGCATAAGCACAATAATTATTATACACATTAGCACATTCATGGTTATACGCATTCGCATTAATGATTATGCTCATTCGCATCTAAGATTATACGCATTCGTATTCATGATTATATGCATTCGCATTCATGATTTATCATACTCATTTATACGCATTCACATATCTAATTCTTCACGCTTAGGACACTCATTTCTTAATGTTAAACATGAATTGGACAAGCTATAGAAACTCGTAGTGAAGTTCGGGTGCATTTTGGGAAGAAAAACACCCTAAATACACAAAACAGGGAAGGGTCATGGTGGCAACCATTTTGTTGTGACCGTGAGGTCCAATTACATGCAATTCTGCCTTCTTCAGACATTGGTCATGGTGGCAACCATTTTTGTCGTGACCGTGACATACCAAAGGAAGCAAAACAGAAGCAGAATCTCGGGACTGCTTCACACCACAATTTTGAACAGCCTAAACTGATGTCTTACACTTAATTTGAGGCAAAGGTCCCTTCACAACATTTGTTCCTTAGGATCTTACCTTTCAAATAGGACAAGTTTCAGGTCAATTGGATTTAAAAAGGAGTTATGGCCAAGGGAACACAACTGGTTCCAGAAGCCCTCCTACAGAATTTTAACTACGGTTATGGTAAATTTTGAAGACCATAGAGTCCCCAAATCAACAGAGCTATTTCTATAACATTTAAAACCACAGATCTTATGGTTCTAATCCAATTAGTATCATCCCTTTTGGAGTTGTAAAACGTGTTGTACACCATACAAAGTTCACATGGGTCAATATAGACCTCAAAGATAGTTTTGACACCATCAAACTTGTCAAGCTTGAAATCAGCCAATTTGGGCAAACGAAGACACCCAATTCAAACTACACTCCTTATACGCATATATGAACATTATGGCATAGTCAAATTCACAATTGGAGCCATTAATCAGAAATTACACATCCAGTACTTTCATAACCGAATTAGGGTTTTGCTTGTTCTTTGTTATGCACATGCTAGATTTCCATTCTCATCATATAGCTTTTGTAACACTTCAATTATGTTTAATCACATGGCACATAATCAGGCTCAATATCTCAAATCTCATATTCATGCATCAATTGCACATCAAGATCAAACTAATCAACATGCATACTAAAGTACAATCAACATATAAACACATATATATCCCAAACCTCAAAAGTAGGTTGCTAGACACTTTCTCACTATCTAAACCTTCTCCTTGCCTTTAACTCTTCTCTTGTCCAACATTTCTTCTTGCATAATCAATCAAAACACCCTCTTAGTCCATTCCTCAAATCATTCAAAATCCAAATCCAAATCAGAAAAGGGTAGAAGAAGAAATACACATTCTATGAACCACACTTACCTTCTTGATTCACTTCTTCAAACCAATCCAACCAAATTCTCAAATTCAATTGAAAAGAAACCAAAGTTATCTTAGTGAAATAAAGAAGAAAGGAGCTTAGAGATAGAAAAGAGGAATGGCCGGACTCAAGTGAACCACCAAAATGCCAAATTCTGCCTCTCATTCAACTATGTATTGCATGTAAAGTCTAGGTGGCATTTCTAGCTTTTGCCACTAAGCAGCCCTATATGCCACTTGTCCATTTCCAACCACATGTCCAATCTTAATACAACTTCCCACTAAGTCCTTGGCAAACTTCTCCTTAAGCCCTCATCAGAATTCTTTTTTCCAAACACTTTCAATTTCTTTCAATTTCATCTTCACAAGTACCATAACTCATACTTGCACAATCTGTCGTGTACCCTTACTATACAATTGACACTCCAATTTGACTAGGGTACACTTTGGGGTATTACAATTCTCCCCTCCTTAAGAAATTTTGCCCTCAAAATTTTCCACGCTACTGAACATAAGGCCATACTATTCTTACTAGAAACTTCATTCGAATCTGATTCTATCTATACTCTATACAAAACAACATCTGTATTAGGCCACAACTCCTGACAAACTCACATACATCTAATCAATACTCTAACATCTTATTGTCTAGAAACATCTAACAGGCTCTGATACCACAACTTACAGCGCCCCAATACCCCTTGGGAGGATATCGGAGTCGCTATGCTCTCATACATATACAAACAGTCATGCGAAAGCGAAATAGAAAACATACAAACACACGCATCGGAATACCTTTTAAATACAAGCTATAGACATATCTTAAATAAAACTTTATAATTATGTACATCTCAACATATACTATTTTTTGTACATTACAAAACATTCGCTTTACACTTACATTTCGTTTACATATCTTATACAAAATTACTTTACATTTACATATGCCAAGCTATACAAAACTTCTATATCATGTATACAAAAAGTTATGCCATATAAAAAAAGACTTTAACTTATACTCCTAGTGGCCACGACCTTGCAGATGTGCAACCCTCCGAACCTGTAAATCTACACGGAACAAACACCCGTGCTAAGCGATAACGCTTAGTGGGGATATCACATATAAAAAACTTCTAATAAAGTCACAAGCATAATCATCAAAGCATATCAATAGCCGATATGCCAATCAATTGAGAGCATATAAAGTAATAGGCATTTACCTTACTTGTTAACATACCAAACATTTTATCAACATGCTTTATAACATATCTACCAATTTCATGTAACCTATATCATGCTCATATTCTTCTAACTCTAACTGTCAGCTCATATAACATATAATATTATGTCATTGTATATCATGTCCATTTATATACATATAAGCGTAAAAGCATACTTATAGCATATCTTGTACAAATAGCAACTTCTCATTTAGATGTATAAGATCATATAAACATTTCTTGTATACTATAATCATATACTTCTATATGCTTCTCTAGCCATGTACTATAGCTCTTTAACATTTATACATCTCTTGTACATATAGACATCATTTCTTATACATATAACATTATCATTTCTTGTACATTTAACATCATCTCTTGTACATTTACATATTATAATTAGCCCAATGTCATGACATAAGTGGATACGGGTACATATAGATACTGTTAAACAGTACCAAACATATAGAGACTGGAGTCTCGAATCATCTAGATACCAAATGGTACCAAACATATAGACATCCGTCGATGCCAAACATATAGACACTTGTCAGTGCTGAACATCTAGACACCCGTCGGTGTCAAACATCTAGACACCCGTCGGTGCCAAACATCTAGCAGCTGCAAGTCATCTAACCCTTTATAGGCATGCCTATCTATCCCCTTGTATGGACATCTTAGGCTTATAACTATCATTCCATATCAAAGCATGTATTGGTCATTCATATATATTTACTTAAACCGATGCTATTCATGTAACTTACTTCATATCTTACTATACATATATACGTGTCATCATAAACTCATTCACATACAACTCTATATGCATATTGTTGCATGCTGCCTTATATATGTTATACGCATAAGCACAATCATTATTATATGCATTAGCACATTCATGGTTATACGCATTCTCATTCATGGTTATACGCATTCGCATTCGCATTCAAGATTATACGCATTCGTATTCATGATTATACGCATTCGCATTCATGATTTATCATACTCATTTATACGCATTCACATACATAATTCTTCACGCTTAGGACACTCATTTCTTAATGTTAAACATGAATCGGACAAGCTATAGAAACTCGTAGTGAAGTTCGGGTGCATTTCGGGAAGAAAAACACCCTAAATACACAAAACAGGGAAGGGTCACGGTGGCAACCATTTCGTTGTGACCGTGAGGTCCAATTACATGCAATTCTGCCTTCTTCAGACATTGGTCATGGTGGCAACCATTTTGGTTGTGACCGTGACATACCAAAGGAAGCAAAACAGAAGCAGAATCTCGGGACTACTTCACACCACAATTTGGTACAGCCTAAACCTATGTCTTACACTCAATTTTAGGCAAAGGTCCCTTCATAATATTTGTTCCTTAGGATCTTAACTTTCAAATGGGAGCTTCAGGTAAATTGGAATTAAAAAGAAGGAGTTATGGCCAAGGGAACACAACTAGTTCCAGAAGCCCTCCTACAGAATTTTAACTACGGTTATGGTCAATTTGGAAGACCATAGAGTCCCCAAATCAACAGATCTATTTCTATAACATTTAAAGCCATAGATCTTATGGTTCTAATCCAATTGGTCTCATCCCTTGTGGAGTTGTAAAACTTGTTTTACACCATACATAGTTCACGTGGGTCAATATAGACCTCAAAAACTGTTTTGACACCATCAAACTTGTCAAGCTTGAAATTAGCCAATTTGGCAAAATCAAGACACCCAATTCAAACTACAGTCCTTATACGCATATATGAACATTATGGCATAGTCAAATTCACAATTTAAGCCACTAATCAGAAATTACTCATCCAGCACGTTCATACCCGAATTAGGGTTCTGCTTGTTCTTTGTTATGCACATGCTAGATTTCCATTCTCATCACATAGCATTTATAACACTTCAATTATGTTTCATCACATGGCACATAATCAGGCTCAATATCTCAAATCTCATGTTCATGCATCAATTACACATCAAGATCAAACTAATCAACATGCATACTCAAGTATAATCAACATATAAACACATATATATCCCAAACCTCAAAAGTAGGTTGCTGGACACTCTCTCACTATCTAGACCTTCTCCTTGCCTTTAGCTCTTCTCTTGTCCAACAATTCTTCTTGCATAATCAATCAAAACACCCTCTTAGTCCATTACTCAAATCACTCAAAATCCAAATCCAAATCAGAAAAGGGTAGAAGAAGAAATACACATTCTATGAACCACACTTACCTTCTTTATTCACTTCTTCAAACCAATCCAACCAAATTCTCAAATTCAATTGAAAAGAAACCAAAGTTATCTTAGTGAAATAAAGAAGAAAGGAGCTTAGAGATAGAAAAGAGGAATGGCCGGACTCAAGTGAACCACCAAAATGCCAAATTCTACCTCTCACTCAAGTCTAGGTGGCATTTCCAACTTTTGCCACTAAGCAACCCTACATGCCACTTGTCCATTTCTAGCCACATGTCCAATCTTAATACAACTTCCCACTAAGTCCTTGGCAAACTTCTCTTTAAGCCCTCATCAGAATTCTTTCTTCTAAACACTTTCAATTTCTTTCAATTTTATCCTCACAAGTACCATAACTCATACTTGCACAATCTCTCTTGTACCCTTACTATACAATTGACACTCCAATCCGACTACGGTACACTTTGGGGTGTTACAAAAACCCTCATCATGTAACGCCCTAATACCCCTTGGGAGGATATCAGGTCGCTACACACGCATACACATACAATACACTCATATTCATACATGTACTTATAAGCACATGGCACATCTCTTGTATGATAATTTACAATAATAGCTTTACTTGTACTCTCAAGCAATAGTGCAATTACACATTTAGCATGCCAATCATATAACAATATTCATTGCTAAACATATCTAAATGAACATGCAGTTTTCATATTATATCTAAAAAATTAGACTATATCATGTGCATATTCTCTAGCGTTAGATACAGGCAGCATAACATGGACATGAAGTCACTACTTCTCAAGTACTTTCATATGCATATAACCACAAGGGTACATCTCTAGCAATTTCATGTACAAATGTTAGCTTTTCATATACTCTTGCAATCATATATCAGTATCTCTGGTACAATAGTCATGTACAAATTATAATAGTTCTGATAAAACTTTGGCATCCGATATACATATAAAACATATAAAACAAATAGCCCGACTTCATACGATAGTGGATACGAGTACATATAGATACTGTTAAATAGTACCAAACATATAGAGACCGGAGTCTCAATTCCTCTAGGTACCAAATGGTACCAATATATAGACACCTGTCAGTGTCAACATATAGACACCCGTCGGTGCCCCTTTAGCAGCTGCAAAACTTTAGCCCTTTATAAGCATGCCTATCTATCCACTTCTATGACACTCAGGCTTATAATACACACTTTGTACACTTATCCATATACATTACTTCTATTCAACTATCATGTTATACTATTGCTCATACTACTCAATAAATACATATATTAGCTATACATAACTATAAACACATGCATATAGTTTATAATACAAGCACTCATACCATTGTTTGTATAACTCAATGAATGCGTGTAATAACTATAAACACATGCATATAGTTCCACATACACATTCATGTTCATTACTTATTTCCTCTTTATATATACACATATATGGATTCATAGATTTATTACATTAAAGCTCATGATTAGCGTTATTAACTTATTACAATTTCCATTTGGCATTCATGTGCATTTTCTATGTGATAACTATTTTCTTACTCATTTAATAGTCCTAAACATGCATCAGATAGATCCAAGAAAGTTTCTATGCAATAAGGGTTCAATTCGAGAAGAAAAACACATAAAATAGTTAAAACAGAAGGGGTCATGGTGGCAATGACTTTGTTGTGACCGTGAGGTCTAAAAATATGCAATTTTTCCTTCTCTCAGTATTGGTCACGGTGGCAATGAATTGGTTGTCACCGTGACATACAAAAATTTAGTAAAATAGGACTGCTTCACTACTCTTTTTTGTCCAGCCTAAACCAATATCTAAACATCAATTTTAGGAAAAACTCCCTCTTATAAATTATTCCCTAGGATGTTAAGTTTCAAATGGAACAAGTTTCAGGTCATTTGGACTTCTAAATCAACAGATATGAATTAAACAATATAGACTGTTCTAATGAACCCGCCAAGGTAGAGACACGTCTGTTTTTACCATTTATAAGGGTGTTAGAGCCATAATGCATTCATGGTCATTTCTTGAACTTTTATAGGTATGGAAGTCATGGTTCTAATTGAATAATAGTCACTTAATTTGGAGTTCTAAAACTCCATTTATAACAAAAACATAACACGGAGGTCTAAGACAATCTGAGCAGAGTTTTCCCCTACAACTAGGGTTCATACTTGATCACATACTATACTCATGGAAATTCAATTAATACTTTAACATACATCCATTTTACATTTCAACTATATCAAACATCAATTAACACATATAAACACATAGAATTTCTCCCAACTACACAAACACATTAAACATGCATCAATTCAAATACAATCCCAAACCTCTTGAAGCACTCCTTGACTTCACAATCATGTAGCTTTTTCCTTTCCCTTTGCTTTTCTACTAGTTTCTCCAACTTACAAACACATACATACACATGCAAAGTTCAATTAGAACTATAAACTGAAATTCAAATCAAGGAAAAAAAATACACTTGACTCAAGCTTACCCTTCTCTAGCTTATCACTTGATCTTCTTTACCAATTTAATTCTAGTCTTAAGGAGCCAATGAAATGGATGAAGAACTAAAGAGAGAAGAAAAGGAATTGAAGCAAAAAGAACAAAAGGCAGAAATGTAGAGAGAGACCAGATCACATGGAGACTAGAATGCCAAAATCTGCTACTCAAAGTCCTTATATGTGCATGTAAATGCAAGGTGTCAAACACAAGCTCTTCAATGCTAGGTGGCACACTCCTACAATGACACTTGGAATCCACTTAAAAAGAATTTTTCCACATGGAATTCCACTATTTTCTCATTAAGGTTAATTAATCATACTTTAATTAATCTAATCCTCCTCTTAACACTAATCATGCCAATTTACAATTTGGTGACTAAACTATTTTATTTCATGCAATTAAGTCCCTAAATTTCCATTTTGAATTTATTCCAAATCTGCAAACCTTAATTTTACACTCACTTAATTTCACTAATCATGCTTAATACTACTAGGGTGATTTTTGGGATGTTACACATTAAGCATGTTCTGTCACACTCGCGACAGAAACCTGCATCAGGTCTCCCACGGAAACAGGATAACATAACTACTTTTCACTTCAAAATTGAACCGCTTAAACCAACATCTAAACCTCATTTTTAGGCAAAAATTCATCTTAAAATATTATCGCTAGGATGTTGTATTTCATATGGAACAAATTTGAGATCATTTGGACACCTAAATGATAAAAACATCCTGAACTATTCCTATAAACCGACCAAAGTAGAGACACCTCTATTTTGGCCAATTTTGGAGCACTTAGAGCTAGAATTAGATCATGTCTATTTCTAAGAAATTTGTAGCTGTGTGTCTTAGCTTTCTAATGGAACTAGTTTCATTCAAATTTAAGTTCTAAAACGCCAATTACAGCCTAATAACCGAAGAGAGGTCAAGTGTGTCCCAACACAGTTTTTCACCAAATCCTATTCACATGCACAATTTTAACAATTTTAAGCCAAAATAACTACCATCATCATAAATCCACATAACCACATTCAAATAAACTTATACCACACATCAATTCACTCAAAAACTCATAGATAAAAAAGAAAGTTTCCAAACCTCTTGAAGACACCGAATCACTTCCTTTGCTTCACTCCCCATTTCTTTCTTCTCTTTCTTGGGCCGGATGTTGCTCAAACAAAAAACATAAAAAATAATGTTAAAAACTATACTCAGTCTCATACTTTCAGTTCTTAAACAAAAGAAGAAGGAGAAAGATGATAACAAAAACTAAATCATACCTTTCTCTTCACAAACTACATCAAAAATTGACTTGAATACCACCTCCTTTAGTGGCCACCTTATGCATGAGTTGGGAGAAGAAAAGAGAGAAGAAAAGATGGGTTCTTCTTCAGCCAAAAGGAGTGGTCGGCTGCCCTATCTTTTCCCTCATGCTTATCATATGAACTTGGCCTACAATAAGCCACATGTCAAGCTCCTATTGGCTAAACCTAGATTTTTATGTTCAATATCAATTTAGTCCTTTCTTCTTTTATTTCTTCATACATTAGGCATACTATTAATCCATTCTCATACATTGGCCCACATTATAACTAATTCATTCAATTAAATCTATAGGTATAAAATAAACAAATTACCCTTACCCTTTTCACTTAATACCAAATATGTCCTTTACTACAATTAACCATCTCAATCATCCGATTACCCATTTTCGATCACCAAAATAATTCTTTTAATGTCGTTTAAGGTATAAGGACATAATTGTCCAATTTATCAAAACTTGTTGAAACTTTTGAATTAATGACGGTTGTCTCATTTTTGACACTTCCGTCACTAAATCAAACACATTCGGTTTCCACTTCACCCTAAACATGCCTTAATATAGTTAGAGTGCATTTTGTGTGACGCCCGTTCCCTAATGACAGACTAGCTCAGCTAATCTTGGTTAGAGAAGGCCGCACACACACACAACAAACACATGCTTAACCTGAATAATAAAATTTCATCACATACAATCTTAACTCAAGCATCACATGCCAACTACTTATACTGCACTCTTCATAGCCACACACATTTCACACACTTATTTATACTCTTAGGCCAACATTCATAGTTATCAGATTATTACATGCCTTTACATATCCGATACACATTCTGATTATACAAAAGCTTATACAAAAAGGATCCCAAAATATCAACCCAAAACCTACACTTTCTACTTCCTACTGTTGACCGTACAAAATGCGGGGGAGTTCTCCGATTACCTCTCGTCCGTACCTGCACGGATTAGAGTAAATCCATGCTAAGCGAAAACGCTTAGTGGGGAAATCATATATAATAAATAATTTATCACACATCAGAAACATCATACATTACATACTAGAAGTCATGCCAGAACAATTATTATCATAGCGTGTACCATTTCAAGCATAGTAATGTTCGTTACTATATTCAGTCAAAGCATCAATCACTTATTCACATATCCACATCACATGCTTTATTATATTACAGTCACTTCCATTTAATATTTGATTAGTCAGTTAGCCTGCAATTCAATGACTCGGATAACGCGTATCGCATTGGTACCACTCAGGCACTAGAATCTCATCGAGATTACACTTACGCATAGGTACCCTCAGGTACCAAAATATCATTCCACTTATAATAAAATCCAGCAAGGATTATTCACATTATTTTCGCATTGTGATTCCCATGGAATCAGACACATTAAACGCATGGGGCTGCAGCACTTGACCCTATAGGCATGCCTAACTATCCACTACTTGACTCGCAGGCTTAAGTTGTTAAACAAATTATTCAGTTCACATTGATCACTTTTCACATCACATACGTAGATAGCCCATACCACATTCACTTTACACATTCGCATTAGCACATAGCTAAGCATTACACTTGCATACCCATTATGCTTCCAATTCATTTTTCATAGTTAATATTCACATAATTGATTGCATTCAAGAACCATCACATACTATGCAAATGTACATCACCTAATACACACATAACACTTACTCATAATGTTCTTCATTCCAGCTTAAAGCCTTACCGTTAGAAAGTCCAAACACATTAGGGTTATATTGCCAAAATAGGGTAGGTCACGGTCACAATGAATTTCATTGTCACCGTGACATGTTAAAGTTCAAAACAGAATGAATACTGGGGGCAGGTCACGGTCACAATCAATTTCATTATCACCGTGACAAGTTCCCAACTCTCGGCAGAATGCAACTTGAGGGTATGTCACGGTCAAAATGAAGTTCATTGTCACCGTGACATATCCATACTTTGCAAAACAGAATGCTCCCTTAGGTGCCTCACAGTCACAATGGATTTCATTGTCACCGTGACATACCAAAATCCAATCGGCAGAATTGAACTCAGGCATACCTCACAGTCACAACCACTTCCATTGTCATCGTGACCTATGCCAAAGCACTATAACACAACTATGTTTTATCACTAGCACAACTGTGCTTTCCAGTCCAATTCTCCTTCCACACCAAGACTTCAAATCGCACTCTCACTTTTGGCAATCAACCCAAATTCATCAACCACTCACTCAACTAGCACATACTTATTTTTCCCTTCTTGTTTTGGCACTCTTCTTTGGCACAATTTATAATCAATCCCAATTCACACATAGCATACATGCTCTCAAGTAATTCATTTACTAAACACATTACCACATACACATACAGCACATATCAAAGTCCCTATTGGACCAATACAAATCATACAATTTACACATTTAGGGTTTGTTCCCAAACCTCGTCGCCTTAGCTCCTAATTAATACGAACGCTCGGCTCTCCAACCACAGCTTTCCCTTTATCCTTCTTCACTTCTTCGGCTATCAATACAACACAAATGCTCAAACTCAAGCAGAATCCAGCAATATCCCATCCCAACCAATTCAACTAAGAAGAAAGAGTAGAAGATGAGAATAAGCACACATAACCACTTACCTTTAGGTCTTAACACTTAATTCTTGCTCCAATTAGCTATATGCATAAATTCACTTAAACCACTCTCATCCTCACTCACGGAAGCAAGAAGAAAGACAAAGTCAAATGCAGAAAAATGAAGAATGAGGCCAACACACACTCACCTCTCACTTCTATAGGCAAATGCATGCAAAGAAGGAGGTGGCTTACTCTCATGATGCCACACGGATTCCACTCTCAATTCTGCCTCCACTATCCATTTAATCAAGTTATTTTATTCTCTAATCCACACTTACTTAACTTAGTTAATCCACTTCTTACTAATCATGCAAAATTCCCTTTTCAACCTCTTAAATTCCTTTAGCCTTTCAATTAAGTCCAATCCTACACACTCAATTGCACTTAGACCCCAAATTAAACTAATTGCAACTAGGGTACAAGTCCGGCCATGACAACTCTCCCCTCCTTAAAGAATTTTGTCCTCGAAATTCATACCTGAGTGGAACAGTTGTGGATGCTGCTCTCGCATAGCCGCTTCTGGTTCCCAAGTTGCTTCTTCAACACCATGATGCTGCCAAAGCACCTTTACAAGTGGTATTTGCTTGTTCCGAAGTTGCCTCACTTCTCTTGCTAAAATCGCTTTCGGTTTCTCATCATAGGTAAAGTCTGGCTGAACCTCCACTTCTTGCACAGTTAGCATATGAGATTTATCCGATCTATACCTCCTCAACATGGACACATGAAACACATCATGAAGCTTGCTTAACGCCGGAGGCAATGCCAAGCGATATGCCATGGAGCCCACTCTTTCCAGAACTTCATATGGTCCAATAAACCTTGGACTCAATTTTCCTTTCTTGCCAAACCTCAGTACCTTCCGCCAAGGAGATACTTTCAGAAACACTTTATCGCCCACACTAAACTCAATGTCCCTTCTCTTCAAATCAGCATACGACTTCTGTCTGTCACTTGCTGCTTTCAACCTTTGCTATATGATCTTAGCTTTCTCTTCTGTATCCCTCACTAGATCAGGTCCAATAATTCTGCTTTCATTCAATTCGGTCCAGCAAACCGGTGAACGACATTTCCTTCCGTACAAGACTTCATACGGTGCCATACCGATACTTGTCTGATAACTGTTATTATAAGCAAATTCCATAAGTGGAAAATACTTATCCCAACTCTTAGAGAAATCCAAAACACATGCTCGCATCAAATCTTCCAAAACCTAAATAATTCTTTCCGATTGTCCGTCAGTTTGTGGATGAAAAGCAGTACTAAAATTCAACTTCGTACCCAAGGCTGCTTATAAACTCCTCCAAAACTTAGAAGTGAATCTGGGATCCCTATCAGAAACAATAGACAAGGGTATCCCATGCAATCGGACAATTTCTCTCACATACAATTCAGCCAACTTTTTCCATAGAATAATCCATCCGAACTGGTATAAAGTGAGCCGATTTCGAAAAACTGTCCACAATAACCCACACTGCATCTTGTTGTCTTGAGGTCAGAGGCAATCCAGATATAAAATCCATCGTAATATTATCCCATTTCCATTGTGGAATAGGGAGTGGATGCAACATCCCCTGAGGCACTTGATGCTCCGCTTTAACTTGTTGACAGAGAAGGCACTTAGACACATATTCTACTACATCCTTCTTCATCCCAGGCCACCAGTACAACGGTTTCATATCTTGATACATCTTATTTCCACCTGGATGCATAGTGAAAATTGTATTATGAGCCTCATGCATCAATATCTTCTTTAATTCTTTATCACTTGCCGCACACATTCTATTCTTATACAGCAGTACCCCGTCTTCATTCACTGAATAGTCAGTCCTATCCATATCACTGACTGACTGCAAAACTTGTTGCAACCTCGCATCATTTCTCTGAGCAACCATTAACTCGTCTTTCAGGACCGGTCTTGCTTTCAACTGCGCCAATAAAGCTCCATCTGCAGAAAACCTCCACTTAATCCCCTTTAACTGTAATGCTAAAATTGATTTCCTGCTCAAAGCATCCGCCACTACATTAGCTTTTCCTGGGTGATAATCCACAATACAATCATAATCCTTAAACAACTCGAGCCATCTTCGCTGTCTCAGATTCAATTACTTCTGTGTAAGCAGATATTTCAAACTCTTATGATCGGTGTAAATTCTACACTTCTCACCATACAGGTAATGTCGCCAAATCTTTAAAGCAAACACTACTGCTGCCAATTCAAAATCATGAGTCGGATAATTTTGTTCGCGCGGCTTCAGTTGCCTTGACGCATAAGCTATCACCTTCCCCTCTTGCATTAATACACAACCCAACCCGACACCTTAAGCATCGGTGAACAACACATACTCTTTACCAGTCATAGGTTGTGTAAGAATCGGTGCTTCTACTAACATCTTCCTCAACTGATCGAAACTTGCTTGACATCTTTCAGACCACTCATATTTCACTCCTTTTCGTAACAATCTTGTCAACGGTGAAGCTATTACTAAAAATCCTTTCACAAACCTTCTGTAATATCCAGCCAACCCTAAGAAACTGCGAACCTCCAGCACATTCTTAGGCTATTTCCAATTCACAATTGCTTCTATCTTAGTTGGATCTACTTTAATCCCTTCAGATGAGATCACATGACCCAGAAATGACACCTCTTTGAACCAAAACTCACACTTACTTAATTTGGCATACAGCTGATGCTCCCACAGGGTCTGAAGCACAATTCTCAAATGCTGCCCGTGCTCCTTCACATCCCTTGAATAAACCAGAATATCATCAATGAATACCACTACAAATTGGTCCAAATACGGTCTGAACACCCGATTCATCAAATTCATAAACGCAACAGGCGCATTAGTTAACCCGAACAGCATCACTAGGAATTCATAATGCCCGTACCGAGTTCTAAATGCAGTCTTAGGTGTATCCTCTTTCTTCACTTGCAACTGATAATACCCTGAACGCAAGTCAATTTTTGAGAATACACTAGCTCCTTTTAACTGATCAAACAAGTCTTCAATCCGAGGTAAAGGGTATCGATTCTTTACTGTCACTTTATTCAATTGCCGATAATCAATGCACATTCTCATTGTACCATCTTTCTTTTTAACAAATAACACTGGTGCTCCCCAAGGAGAAACACTAGGTCTAATAAAACCCCTATTCAGTAATTCTTGCAACTGTTCTTTCAATTCCTTCAACTCAGTTGGAGCCATTCTGTATGGTGCCTTAGATATCGGTACTGTTCCTGGCGCCATATCGATCGATAGCTCAACCTCTCTTATTGGTGGTACACCGCTTAATTCTTCAGGAAACACATCAGGAAACTCTCTGACTATCGGTATCTCTTGTATCTTCACATGTTCTCTCTTACTGTCTATCACCAAAGCTAGATAACCTTCACATCCTTTTCTCATACACCGACAGGCTTGCATAGCAGATATCACATTTACAAGAGGATTAGTGCACACTCCTCTCACTGTCGCTCTGTTCCCCTTATCATCATAGATTATAACCATCTTCTTCTTGCACTTAACATCCGCATCATATTTAGTTAACCAATCCATACCGAAAATCAAATCAAACTTATCAAACGGTAGTTCAATCAAATCCGCTGGGAACACACTACCTTGAACCTCTAATGCACAGTTTCTATACACTCTATTCACATTAACATTACCTCCCAAAGGGCTAGACACGCATATATCATATTTTAAACATTCAACTTTAGGCATCTTTTCACATATCTTTTTATCACACACATATGAATGAGTTGAGCCAGGATCAATAAGTGCAAACATTTCCACACCACAGAGTAGAATAATACCTGCTATCACCTCAGGCGCATCCTGATCCTCTCGTGCCCTCATAGCATAAGTCCGCACTGGTGTCGCATCAGGCCTATCCACAATCTCAGAATCAACTGCACCCCTGGACTGGCTACCTCTGCCACGTCCTCTTCCTCTTCCTCTATTAGTAGAAGGCAAATTTGAACCACCCCTACTCTGCTCTTGTTGATTTCCCGACGTCTCATAAGCATTCGGGCAATTAGCAAGGAAATGCTCAGTGCTTCCACATCTAAAACAAGCACCCGTCACTCTCCAACATTCTCCTCTATGCCTCTTACCACAATGAGGACACTCATGAACCTCACTTCTGTTACCAGATGTTCCTCTTCCCGTACCAGACGCTGAGGGAGCGCCACGCTTCTTACCTCTCGCTGCAGATCTAAACCCTGATTCCGCAGGTGGTGCCACAAGAGAATCTCTTGATCTTTTCCCCGTCTGGGAACCACCTCTACTTACATTCTTCCTTTGTCTCCATTCTCTTTGAACTCCCAAAGTTCTTTCAGCTCTCAAAGCTGCTTGAACAATTCGATAATAACTTACATTCTGTTTTGTTGTTAGAGAAATCAGCAATGCCTTAATCTCCTCAATCAACCCGTCCTCAAACTGTTGACATCGCAACACATTAGTCAAAACACCTTTTGGCGCATACTTGCTTAAGCGACAGAATTCCGCTTCATACTCCGCCACCGTCATGGTTCTCTATCTTAAACTCAGAAACTTCTTCCAGTTTGCCTCTCGATGTGCTTTAGTGATATACTTGTTCTTGAATTCCCTTTCAAAGAACTCCCAGTTTAATGGTTCAGGAGGCATCGGGTTCTGCAGGACCAGCTTCCACCAATCATATGCAGGGCCTTGGAGTAGTGACTCCACACATTCAACCCACTGGTCAGGAGGACACCGTATATCCTTAAGAATCCTTTCCACCTTCTCAATCCAGTACTCTGCTTTTTCTGACTCATCTAACCTTGTTCCATGGAATTCCTCCAAACCATGCTTTCTCAAAGATTCTATTGGGGCTCTAGGCGCCATCATACGTTCCATCACTCTTGCCATATCTTGTGTCATTTTCATCATAGCTTCCATAGGCCCAAACGGAATCTCATTCCCGAAACCTACCGATCTAGACTTTCCAGACCCCGTCACCTCAGCTTCACGAGGATTCACACTTTCGGCAGATTCTTCTCCGGTATGCCTTCCAGAATCCATCGTTACTACACAGATTAAACAAGAACTTCCGCATTAGGTCAACAAACTATACACATCTTATCTACCCAACTCCCAGAAAAGACTCAACCTGGGCTCTAATACCACAACTTGTGATGCCCGTTCCCTAATGACAGACTAGCTAAGCTAATCTTGGTTAAAGAAGGCCGCACACACACACAACAAACACATGCTTAACCTGAATAATAAAATTTCATCACATACAATCTTAACTCAAGCATCACATGCCAACTACTTATAGTGCACTCTTCATAGCCACACGCATTGCACACACTTATTTATACTCTTAGGCCAACATTCATAGTTATCAGATTATTACATGCCTTTACATATCCGATACACATTCTGATTATACAAAAGCTTATACAAAAAGGATCCCAAAATATCAACCCAAAACCTACACTTTCTACTTCCTACTGTTGACCGTACAAAATGCGGGGGAGTTCTCCGATCACCTCTCATCCGTACCTGCACGGATTAGAGTAAATACATGCTAAGCGATAACGCTTAGTGGGGAACTCATTTACAACAAATAATTTATCACACATTAGAAACATCATACATTACATACTAGAAGTCATGCCAGAACAATTATTATCATAGCGTGTACCATTTTAAGCATAGTAATGTTCGTTACTATATTCAGTCAAAGCATCAATAACTTATTCACATATCCACATCACATGCTTTATTATATTACAGTCACTTCCATTTAATATTTGATTAGTCAGTTAGCCTGCAATTCAATGACTCGGATAACGCGTATCGCATTGGTACCACTCAGGTACTAGAATCTCATCGAGATTACACTTACGCATGGGTACCCTAAGGTACCAAAATATCATTCCACTTATAATAAAATCCAGCAAGGATTATTCACATTATTTTCGCATTGTGATTCCCATGGAATCAGACATATTAAACGCATGGGGTTGCAGCACTTGACCCTATAGGCATGCCTAACTATCCACTACTTGACTCGCAGGCTTAAGTTGTTAAACAAATTATTCAGTTCACATTGATCACTTTTCACATCACATACGTATATAGCCCATACCACATTCACTTTACACATTCGCATTAGCACATAGCTAAGCATTACACTTGCATACCCATTATGCTTCCAATTCATTTTTCATAGTTAATATTCACATAATTGATTGCATTCAAGAACCATCACATTGTATGCAAATGTACATCACCTAATACACACATAACACTTACTCATAATGTTCTTCTTTCCAGCTTAAAGCCTTACCGTTAGAAAGTCCAAACACGTTAGGGTTATATTGCCAAAATAGGGTAGGTCATGGTCACAATGAATTTCATTGTCACCGTGACATGTTGAAGTTCAAAACAGAATGCAAACTGGGGGCAGGTCACGGTCACAATCAATTTCATTGTCACCGTGACATGTTCCTAACTCTCGGCAGAATGCAACTTGAGGGTATGTCACGGTCACAATGAAGTTCATTGTCACCATGACATATCCATACTTTGCAAAACAGAATGCTCCCTTAGGTGCCTCACAATCACAATGGATTTCATTGTCACCGTGACATACCAAAATCCAATCGGCAGAATTGAACTCAGGCATACCTCACGGTCACAATCAATTCCATTGTCACCGTGACTTATGCCAAAGCACTATAACACAGCTATGTTTTATCACTAGCACAGCTGTGCTTTCCAGTCCAATTCTCCTTCCACACTAAGACTTCAAATCTCACTCTCACTTTTGGCAATCAACCCAAATTCATCAAGCACTCACTCAATTAGCACATACCTATTTTTCCCTTCTTGTTTTAGCACTCTTCTTTGGCACAAGTTATAATCAATCCCAATTCACACATAACATACATGCTCTCAAGCAATTCATTCACTAAACACATTACCGCATACACATACAGCTCATATCAAAGTCCCTATTGGACCAATACAAATCATACAATTTACACATTTAGGGTTTCTTCCCAAACCTCGTCGCCTTAGCTCCTAATTACGACGAACGCTCGGCTCTCCAACCACAGCTTTCCCTTTATCCTTTTTCACTTCTTCGGCTATCAATACAACACAAATGCTCAAACTCAAGCTCAATCCAGCAATATCCCATCCAAACCAATTCAACTAAGCAGAAAGAGTAGAAGATGAGAATAAGCACACATAACCACTTACCTTTAGGTCTTAACACTTAATTCTTGCTCCAATTAGCTATATGCATAAATTCACCTAAACCACTCTCAACCTTACTCACGGAAGCAAGAAGAAAGACAAAGTCAAATGCAGAAAAATGAAGAATGAGGCCAACACACACTCACCTCTCACTTCTCTAGGCAAATGCATGCAAAGAAGGAGGTGGCTTACTCTAATTATGCCACACGGATTCCACTCTCAATTCTGCCTCCACTATCCATTTAATCAAGTTATTTTATTCTCTAATCCACACTTAACTTAGTTAATCCACTTCTTACTAATCATGCACAATTCCCTTTTCAACCTCTTAAATTCCTTTAGCTTTTCAATTATGTCCAATCTACACACTCAATTACACTTAGACCCTAAATTAAACTAATTGCAACTAGGGTGCAAGTCCGGCCATGACATTTTGGGGTATTACATGATGAGTTAGAAAGGTAAGCTTGAGTTAAGTGTTCTCCTTTTTAATTTGAATTTCAATTTATAGTTCTAACTTAGTGTTGCATGTTTGTGTAATGTTGTTTGTAAGTTGGATAAAGTAGTAGAAAAGCAAAGGGTAAAAAGAAGGTCATTTGAATAGTGAAGATCGAATGAGTGCTTCAATAGGTTTGGGATTTTACTTATAGTTTATGTAGATTTGTCTGTGTAGATTTTTTGGGGATAATGTGGGAAATAAAGGGTTCAATAGCTCTTCTAAGGTCTGAGTTGTGATTGGAATAGCATGTTGTTTGGATGAAACTTTATTGCCAATTGAATGGTGCTATGTTTGATTGTGTGCATGATGATGTGTAATTGCATTGTTAAGGTTATTGGTATGCTAATTGTATGTATAATTATGAGATATGAGTGTTTTGACTAGTTTTAGATGCATGTGGTTGGTATGAATTATGTTGATGATTTATTTGGAGTGCACGTAAATTGAGTAGTGTGAATAAGTGCTGATAGAGGTATGTGAAATTGTAACTTTGAGTTGAGATTTGTGTTCTATTGTTAGCGCGATAAGAGTCACGAGCATGACAGAATGCTCTATAGGATGATTATTGCTAGATTGTGTACTGTCATGAGCGTGATAATGGGCGTGAGCGCGACAGTAGTGCTGGTGGTGTTCTGTCGCGTGCGCGAGCTATACCGCGAGTGCGACAGAAGAGTTATCCCTGCTCTATAGCAGGTGCGACAAGGGTTGCGAGTGCGACATTTCTGGAGTTTCCAAATGCGAATCCTTTACTTTTTTTTCTTATAAATTATATTGTGGCTTATAAATATTTATGCACATGGGATTGAAAATTGTGTTTATACATATGAGCAATGATGTTTGGTTCATGAATGACTATGCGTAAAATGATGATGAATGTGTTTACTTACGTGAACATTAAGTGAGATAACTGATTCATAGCCTGTAATTGAGCCGTGGATAGATAAGCATGCTTATAAGGGTTAGTGTTTACAGCTCCTAGTGTTGGTACCTAATCGGTATCTAGTGTTTGAGATTTAAATATCTCTAGTGTTAATATCGTTCTGTCCAATAATCTAGTGATCGGTACCCAAATTGTATCTAGTGTACCCGTTATCCACTACTGTATAGGTTCAGGCTATGTTAAGTTGTTATTGCATTGATTGATTATAGTATTGTGTTATATAATTGTATCTAGTGTACCCGTTATTCACTACTGTATAGGTTCAGGCTATGTTAAGTTGTTATTGCATTGATTGATTATAGTATTGTGTTATATAATTGTATCTAGTGTACCCGTTATCCACTACTGTATAGGTTCAGGCTATGTTAAGTTGTTATTGCATTGATTGATTATAGTAATGTGTTATATAATACTTCATAATGATTTAATACCATCTCTGGTAATATTGTATGTTAATGACTTAATGATATGAAGTATGGATTAATGAATATTTGTTTATTAATTAATTATAGTGTATGTTGTTATTGTGTATTAATGCATGATTTATTTGTATTAGTCTATTGTATGTTTTTTTGATCCCCACTGAGCATTAGCTCAGCACGGCTTGGAGCCGAGTTTTTGAGAGGAACATCTGTTGGCCACTAGAAGGGATTTTGAAGTCTTCTAGTTAGGTTATTCTTTTGTTCCTATTTTTGTATGGCATGTAAAATGTATATTGCTAATTTTTTTACTTAGAGATGTAAACTTATAATTGGTTAATGATAATTGATATTCCTTTTTGTTAAGTAATGTTTTAAGGTTTTTCTGTATAGCATGTATGTTTATAGTTATATTAGTGTTGCGTAGCACTCCCTTGTCCTTCCAAGGGGCATTGGGGTGTTACAAGCTTAACTCAGAAAAGTGAACTTTTGTGTATAGTTAGGAAAGTTCCTGATCTTTAAGAGAGGGATAGAAGCCAATCCAGCAAAGATTCAAGCCATCCTAGAAATGGAACCACCAAAATGAATTAGAAGGTGGCCAGTAGTTCCCTATTTATTATACCAGCAAGTCATGAGGGGTGCCGAACTAAAATATCCCTTATTGGAGTAGTTAGCTTTTGTGCTGGTCACATCAACTATCAAATTTCAGCCTTATTTTCAAGCCTATACTGTGGCAGTTCGAACAAATTCTAACCTTAGAAAAGTGCTCAAGAGGCCAGAATCATTTGGAAGGCTAACTGAATGGGCAGCTTGTTTGGGGGAATTCGATGTTCAATATGAGGCTTGTTCTGCTATGAAGGCTCAAATTTTGGCTGACTTTATAGCTGAGCTTCACACCCCACCGCCAAAGCTAACTACTCATTCTTGGAGTTTGTTTGTGGATAGTGCATCCTCATCAAAAGGTGCTAGGGTCATAGTGGTCCTCATTGGGCCAGGGAAAATAACGGTCAGAGCGATGGCCCATATAACATTCCCTGCATCTAACAATGTCGCAGAGTATGGAGTTCTTTATTGTGGACTGCAGCTCACCATTGAGTAAAACCATATTCATTGTCCATTTGTTCTGACTCACAGCTAGTTGTCTGCCAGTTGCTCGGCAAATTCGAAGCTAAAGAACACATGATTATTCAGTACAAAGAGCTAGTTGCTACCTTACTATCTCAATTAGAAAAAAAGTGGGGGTGCATGGTCAATTGAACAGATACCTCAGGAAGAGAACTAGGGGGTAGATGCCCTAGCCAAGCAAGCCTCACATTAAAGCAAAATATGTATTGCAGACATAGTATGGTCAATACTCTTAGCACTAGCTTATGAGACCTACACAGTTCAACTGCAAAAGCTAATGGACGGGTGGCGATTGGTTATTTACCAGTATCTAAACATAGGAGTCCTTCCTGATGATCAAACTCAAGCTCAAAAAGATTGTTTGACAGTCCAGTCGCTATGCCATCTTAGATGATAAGTTATATTGGTGATCTTTTTCACATCCTTGGACACTTTTCTTAAGCACAGAAGAAGGCAACTATGTGCTTAGAGAAATACATAAATGCATTTGTAGGGCGTACGAAGGTGTACATGCTATAGCTCAGAAAGCCCTACTATAAGGTTATTACTGGCCTAAGATGGAAAAATATGCGTAGTAACTCGTTCAAAAATGTGATAAATGCCAACGGTTTGGTAACATAGTGCATCAAAAGTCAACCCACCAGGTACCTATCCATATCCCTTGGCCATTTGCTGAATGGGGTATTGATATTCTCGGACATTTTCCATTGGCCATTGGGCAGCGGTAGTTTTTGGTTATTGCAGTTGATCACTTTACAAAGTGGGTTGAAGCAGAACCCTTGGTTACTATCACACCTTCAAATAAAATCAAGTTACTCTAAAAGTCTATAATCACACGATTTGGAATCCCGCATGCCATCATTACAAACAATGGCAAATAGTTCGATTGTTCATCTTTCAAGAGTTATTGTGCGGAATTAAAAATCCAACTTTGCTTTACTTTGGTGTACCATCCGCAATCTAATGGCATGACTGAAGTAACTAATTGGACTATTTTGGTCAGGCTCAAGAAGAGGCTTGATGATGCAAAGGGCCTTTGGGTAAATGAGTTGAATAATGTGTTATGGGCATACCAGACCTCTCCCCGAGCTGCAATAGGTATCACCCCCTTTTTTCTCACATACGGGGTTGAAGTAGTCATTCCATGTGAGATTGGCATTCCTAGCATCCGAACTTCGAGGTACAACGCTGAGGAAAATGAGGCACATTTACTATATCACTTTGACAAGTTGGAAGAACTAAGGGAGTCTGCCTAACTTCAATTTGCAATATATAAGTAGCGCATGTCATCTTATCATGACCAAAAATTGAAGCCGAGGTCCTTTCGAGTTGGATAGCTTGTCCTTAAAAAGGTCATGGCAAAACAAAAGGGCTGTTGGAGTGGGCAAACTCAATCCAAATTGGGAAGGTCCTTACTTAGTGCACGAAGTTAAGGACAGAGCTTACAAATTAAAGGATCTCTTTGGAAAGTTACTCCCTCATTCATGGAACATCTCTAATATAAAGTTGTATTACCAGCAGCCTATTTCTCAAGTTTAGCAGTTTTGCCATCCGAACATTTAGCCTCATTTCTATCGCTCAAGTTCAGCAGTTTTGCCATTCGAGCATTTAGTTTCATTTCAATCGCTCATTCGGCAGTATCTCCATTCAAGCATTTAGTTTTGTTTAGCTTATTTATCGCTTAGTTCAGCTACATTGCCATTCAAGCAGTTGTACTTGCCAAAGTATTAATAAAGATATCTATTCATTTAAAAGCTATTTTTATTACTTAGTTCGGTTGCATCACCATTTGAGCATTTATTATGTTTGTTTCTCCCTCGATCAGTCTAGCAGTTTTGATATTTTGAGCATTTCTTTGTGATTAGTTTGGTTAATTTTCCATTTAAAATAGATATCATAATGTTCAATGCGAATATATACTTATGGCAATTGTTTCATACTTCGCTCATATCAGCTTTATTATCGCTACCCAAGCAATTATTCATCGATTTCGCTTTTAGTTCGGCTATTTTTATATAAGTCACTTTGAAAATAGTCCATTCAAGATTTTGAAAGTCTACAAGCAAACAATAAGTTCAGACAACAACAAAAAAATAAAAGTACAAAACAACCAGTTCGGGTAAATGCTACTTTTATTGATTTTGAACTATTATAAGATGGAAAAAAAAGCCATATAAGAGGGGACCTATCTAATCATCTGGATAGACATCACCCATCTAGGATTAGTCCATGTTTGGATGATGCTCTTTCACTGATTGGGAAAGTTTTGTGCTGAATGCGAGCCACTTCTTAGCGTCCAAGTCTACCGCCTTCTCTTTTAGCTTGCCACACCTCCTCTCAAGTTTAGCTTTTTCCTTCTTTGCTAGCTCTAGTTCAGTCCAGATAGCCTGGTGTAGACACTGGGTCCCGAGGCAGTCCAAGATCAGGATTATCTGATGATGAAGATGATACTTGCCATAAGTAAAGGTGTCAAAAATGATGTTTTCGTTGTCGAGAATCTCTTTTGTTCCTCCAAAATTTTAATTCAAAAATTTGCATTTTTACTCTTATTTTTATTGCTTTTATTTTTATTGCTTTTGTTTTTATTTTTTATTTTTTATTTTATTCTCGATTTTTTTTGCAGTACCCTGTTACTGTGCGATTTGTGGGCCGCGCGTGCGGGTCGTGGTTGCACACGTGCGGGCCGTGCCCGTGAGGGAACGGCGTGCACCCCCAAGAACAGTGAGCGCCCGCGGTTGATGTCACCTGGCGTGACATGCGCCCATAGGGGCGCGCGTCGCCTTGCTTCACCCGCGAGCACTCCCGCGCCTGCTCCCCCGTGCTGTCGTTTTCACCTGCATCATTTTTTTCAGGCAATATTTCAGTCTGTTAAGTTTGTTTCATCTTTTAATGTCTTTTTTGGTTAACACAAAATAAAAGAACATTTTGTCTCTTCCCATTTTGGGACAAGACAGGAAAACAAAAGGATTCTTTGTTTTCATTGGTAGGAGAGGCTGGACTTTGAAAAGACAAAAAGCAAAATTTTTTCTCTCAAGCAAAAAAGAGATTTTCTTCAAGAGCAAAAAATCTTAGAATTCCCAAGCTTTTATTGTTCTTCTTTTTTCCTCAAGAACAATTTGATTAGAGGTTAAATTGAGCAAGGAAAATTAATTTCCTTTGCTTGATTCATCTCACCAAAAATATTTTCTTGAGTTTTATTTGTTCAAACTTGGTTTATTTTCTAAATATTTTCGTGTTTATTACCACAAAAATCGACAAGGGGATGGATCAAGACACCGTTTTTTCGATCTATAAAATTCCGAGGGAAATATTATTGGACCCATTCACGTTATTTTATTTCGTTTCATTTTTATCTTCATTAATATCTTATATTATGGTGTTTTTGTTAGTATCATCATGTTGTGTTTAATTTATACTCCCCTAGCATGCCTTTATATTTCCTATTCCCTTTTTGTGTGTTCTTTCATAATAATCCCATTTGCTGCATTTGAGTGGTGCTCTTATGTGTGCGTCTACTGCTACCCTTGCATGATTTCCATTCCATCAACATTTATTAAAACGACTTTTATTTATGCTAGCACTATCAGTACTATTATCATTATAATTATCCTATCCTATTATTATTATTATTATTATTATTATTATTATTATTATTATTATTATTATTATTATTATTATTATTATTATTATTATTATTATTATTATTATTATTATATGCTACTATTATTATTAGTATTACTATTGTACTATTAGTATTATTATTATTATTATTATTATTATTATTATTATTATTATTATTATTATTATTATTATTATTACTACTACTACTACTACTACTACTTGATTGTTGGTATTATGCCATGATTATTTGTTGTTATTACCATTATGATTTTATTGTTGTCGTCATTTTGTCATTATTCTTATTTTTGGCATGACTTGTCTTTTTAATTCCTTTTGCATGTAAATTATTTGTATATTAAGTAAACATGTCCTATATTTATTTTTTCTTTATTTGATTACTTTTTAGAATTACTACTAATATCATTTAATATTATTTTTTGTTTGGGGATTTAAATGTAAATTTCGCTTGTGTGAGAATTTTTGTGACCTCCCGGATGGGTCATGACGCGTAGGAGAACACATTGGTTGGGTGAGATCTTCCTATGCTCTTTCTTATGTTTGTGTTTGATTGCAAATAAAACATTTCTTTTATTTTATGTACGTGTAAGATAAAACGTCACTAAAAATGCTTTATAACTAAATTGGGACCAATGTCCCTCATTCTAGCCAAGAAATGAAAAATATCACGATCAAAATGAAGAGTTAAGTTTTCTCCAAAATGGGATCACTCATCCCGGTTTTTTCAAGCTAGCAATCTAACAAACTCTTTGATCCCCTTTTAAATGAGGGTAAAGGAACCAATGTTCCTAAACCAAACGAATGTCCCAATTTATGTATGTCTTTTTTATGTTTGACTTTATTTTATTTGTTTTAAATTTGTATGCTTGAATTTTCTTTTGGGCCCTTGTAATTAATTTTGGGGCAATATTATTTAATTTTCATTTGGGATTGTATTCCGTCCCAATCTAGTTTTTTAATCTTATTTTTTTTGGGTCGTATTCTGCCCCTATTTCTCTTGTAATTGTGTGCTTGACGTGTTCATTGCTTTTCCTTATCATTTTATTTATTGCTTTCTTTACAGCTTTTATTTATTGCTTTTTGCTTGCAATGCGCTTTTAATTAAATGCATTAATTGTGTGAGAGGAGAGATAGAATTTTACGAAATTAAAAACTCATTTATAATTAACCAAACATAAATAAGAGTGAAGTTCCAGAGATCATCTTTGGTTTTAGACCAATAGAGGTTATAGACCTTTCCCAATTTCTCGTAAATTGGGTGGCGACTCCAAAATACCTCAAAGGTGCCTAAAGACGCCATGAGGCTGGATGATCTTTTCCAATGTTCTATTGGGAAGGGGGCATCCAAGATGTCTCATGGCACCAAAAATCAAGAAGACGTGAACTAATCCCTCGAGCCCTAAAAGCGGGTTCAAAGAGGGCCTTTGCTAGGTTCGACGCGCGTCACAGTGGCGACTCCGCTGGGGACTATTTGTGACTTTGATCTGAAAGTGTTTTGGTTAAAATGTATAATTGAGTTTTTAAAACTTAAAATCCTATAACTTTTCAAAATTTGCATTGCATACATTGGAGCCTTAGAACTATGTTAGTTGGTCCACTATCTTACCCCGGTGCATTCCCGAGGCACGACCCTACTTTCACTCATTGTAGGGAAGTGTTAGGGATAGTCACCAGCCCAAGCCTCGTATTATTAAAGGTATATCAAATGGAGACCCAATTGGTCGCTATGCTCATGATGAACTAGATCGGTGGCAGGGACCATGCTTGGGTAGCCCTAAAGTATCATCACCATTGACCAAAGCCCATGTAAGGATAAATAGAAAGTTCCACTAAGTGATATGCTCCTTAATATGATGCCTGTGATGTGGGTCATTGCGTATTACACAAAATTAAGCACATTAAGTGGTCTTTTATTAAAGGTTTCTATGTCTCGATAGGCCGATCTTGATAAGATTGAAATGTTCAAATACGTAATGGCCAATACTCATATGAATGCGCATTAGATGAGAGATGTTATGCTGCCAGTTTTTCACTGTGCACCTCGGGAGTTCATAGGGTCCCATATTGACCTTTGAACTAAGCCTACCTAGGGAAGAGACTGCACTACCCCGTGTGTGGGAGAAATAAGATTGGAAGGATATGTTTGCTTGCATGTGATTGTGCATGCTGCACCAACATGACCATGAATATTTAATGCTATCCATGCATCATGCTAACAAACTGGATTTTTTCAGCCATCATCGATCCATTCGAGTGGTCCATGGGTCCTCGTGGAAGATTGGTCAAAAATCCAGTAGCTGGGTTGTCAGGGTTAACGCTTACATCGGGTTCAGATTGGGATAGAAACTCAGACTCTTATTCAGAACAATCCTCTGGATTAGTGATGGCAGAATTATCGGAAGATTCGGGTGCTTTGACAACACAAGATCTGGACAAGAGGTTTGAGGACTTCGACAGGAAGATGCTAGCTATGATGGGTAACCTTGTTGCTCAGATGGCACCGAATGTTGGACAACCATCTGTAGCTCTGGCTGTTGAGCCAGTTGAAACACCTATTGTGGGGGAGGCTCCCATGCCAACTATTATTGTGCAACAACCAGCCATTGAGCCTAGAGCGATAGGACCAGCTGAGGAGAGAAGGGTTAGGATTTTAGATCCGAGGGATGACTTCTTAGAGGAAGAGGAAGATGAGCCGATAGTCCCTCAAGTTGTGAGGTGTAGAGTCCCTAAGGTAGAGGATGATGTGGTAAGAAAGATGGAAGAAAAAATGGAGGCTATCACATGCCTACTATCAACCGGAAAGGGGGTTATCCCCGAGGACATTGATCTGAGTGAGGAAGAGTTGCTACCCTAGAGATTCAAGATGCCGGATTTAGCAAAGTTTGACAGTACTTCAGACCTGTAATGACCTAAAATAGGCTTGTCGGAATCTGCATGGTAAGTCAGAATAGTTAGAGCGTTTCGATAATGCTAGCAAAAGAAAATTTGGATAATAAGGATTTATTTGCAAGGAATTAATTAGTTAAGTTAAATGAAGGAATTATAGGGTGTGCATGTAATGTTTGGATTTAGGGTACTCTTGATTCTGGTATAATCTAGTGGTTTTTGGGCATGGTAACTTTAATGTAAAAGTGATTTATTGGAGGTTATATGGTGTGAGTTGAGTTTGATGCCTTGGGTTGTTAGTCAAAGATGAGTTTAAGGGACCAATAGTGGAGTGACATGTGTAATGGTTAGTGGGAGCATTGAATGGGATTTGAAAGGAGAAGAGAGAGGGAAGGAAGGGAGTAGCTTCCCGTGGAAGCCAATGGGAGTTTTGCCTTTCCTTTCCCATGCCTCTCTCTCTCACTTTCCCATCTACATTTCTGCTCTCTCTTCCTTTCATGTGGGTTTCCTTCCACCTTTGGTCTAGGGTTTGAGCTTTGAAGGTTCTAAAAGAGGCAAGTGGCTGTTTTGCTTTGGGCATTATTCTTCTTCTTCTCCTTTTTTGGATTTGAGTGGGTTTTAAAGGTTATGTTCTTGGGTTAATGGAGTTTTTGATTTGATTTGGTTGCTTGAAGCTGAAGAAAAGAGAAAGGATAGAGGGAAAGGAAAAGTTGTTGACTGAAGAAAGTGAAGATTTGAGCTCCATTTCAAGTTTGGGAGTGTAATTGGCTATATGTTTGGGTGTGTTTTTACACCATCATTTGGATCATGTTTTGAGTCAAATCTTGTTGTTGGTTGTGTGTTTTGGCATATGATTATGTATGAGTATAAGTGATTGGTGTATTTGTTGTGTGATCGAACTTTTGTTGTTATAAGCATTATAAGTGTAGCATGATTTTGAGTTCATTATGGCATACGTTAATGATATGATATAGGAATGAATGATCTATGTATGATTTTGTGGTTGTGAAGGTTTGGAAAGGCTTGAATGCATGTTTGGGTTCTGTGGAATTGAAATTTTATAGGGGTCACGGTGACAACCAAATGGGTTGCCACCGTGAGGTAGGTTAGAATTGCATTCTGCCCGCCTGTTCTGGGTATGTCACGGTGGCAACAACTTTGGTTACCACCATGAGGTACTTCAGTTTTGCTTTCTGTTTTGAGTGGCATGCATGTCACGGTGGCAACCACTTTGGTTAGCACCGTGAGGTATCACAGTCTGGCATTCTGTTTTGCTTAATATGCATGTCACGGTGGCAACCACTTTGGTTACCACCGTGAGGTGTCTTCAACATGTAAAGTTTTTCTTCTTTTTACTTTCCCTAATGTTACTTATATGGACTATTGGCTTTCATAAATGGGTTAACATATCTAAATAAGTTTTCATAACATGTTAAATGGTATATCTGTATTAGTTATTCATTTGAGTTTTGTACGTCGATTTTACCTGGGAATGATTTATATGACTTTATTTCTGATCTATGTATATGTGTGGTTAAGTTACTTGAATACTTTGGTAGTTTATATCTTTAGGGTGAAAAGAAGTGATATATATATGTATTTATTGTCTTATTTGTGCCTTTGAGCCTAGTAGTCATAGTTGGTGGATAGATAAGCGCTTATCCAGGGTCAGAGTGTGAGTGTAGCTACTATATATCATTTGTTACATGTGGACCCCGTTTGGGTTATATAAGATGTTTGAGACCTCGGTCTCCGGTATACCTCCGGGTATACATGATTATAAAATGTTTTGAGACTCATGTCTCCATATGCTTGGGATACTGTGTCTTATCAGTATCATTAGTACCCGTATCCACTAATTAGCGAATGTTCAGGCTTTTATTTGAGTTTGGTACATGCGATAGTAAAATGAAATGAATATATGTTACATGTATATGAATATGGGTTACGACATGATGAGATGTAACACTGGTATTCATATATGAATTGTTTATTCTTCCATTATATTTGAGTATATGTTAGATGCTTTGTTATTATTATATATATATACATGTTATTGCGATTATATGTACATGCATGTGTTGTTCCTCCCCACTAAGCGTTATCGCTTAGCACGGGCTCCTTTCCCGTGTAGGTGGCAGGTTCTTTCTGGGAGTCGGACATCTGCAGGTCGGCCACTAGAAGTCTAGAATTGGAGTTATTTTGTCTTCCGTTGTAATTTTTGTTTATGGAGTATGGTTTTGAAATTGTAAACTTTTGTAAAGGATAATTTTGTATATGTATTTCTTTGCAAATCTCTTTTTGTAAAATGATATGATAATACGATTATATGTATATGGATATGATATATTTTGATTAAATGTGTGTGGTTCTCTTAGCATGCCTTGTGTATATGTATGCGTTTTAGTGATTTGTGCGCGTGGCGCCCTGGCATCCTTCCAATGGGGGTATCGGGGTGTTACATTTAGTGGTATCAGAGCACCGATTTAGTCGGTTCTGGTCTTATATGATTGATTGAGTATAGAGTCTTAGCATGAGAGTCTGTCTAGAGTCGTGGCCTAATGCAGATGTTGTTTTGTGTAGTGTCTAGATGGAGTCGGATCCAAGTGAGTATATGGGCGACACGGAGGAAAGTGTGCATCCGGTTGGAAGTAATCCGGTCAGTCGAGATAGGCCTGCACGTGAGCGTGCACCAGTTGAAGGCCAAGGTCAGGGTTTCGATCCGGCATTGGTACAAGGTTTGCTACAAGTGGTAGACAGATTAACTGTTCCTAAGGCTCCTTCTGAGCTTATAAGGAAAAGGGGAGCAGAAGAATTTCATGGAACTTCTTTGGACGAGTCGGATGTGGCAGAGTTTTGGTTGAAGAGAACGGATCGGATTCTACAAGAAATAGCTTGCCCTCCGCAACAACAAGTTACTTATGCTGTATCGCTATTGCAGGGATCAGCGTATGATTGGTGGAACCTTGTGCTCCTTAGTCCCCAAAGGCTAGCTGAATTGACATGGGAATTCTTCGTGAATGAGTTTGAACAGAAATATGTGACCAAGGCTTACCAAGAGGCAAAATGGAATGAGTTCATCAATTTGAAACAGAGGAACCTATCGGTCAGTGTGTATGAGAAAGAGTTCAGTCGATTGACCAAGTATGTGCCTAAACCGCTGTTGACGGAAGACTTTAAGTGCCAGAATTTCAGGGAGGATTAAGGGAAGTCATTAAAGGTCCACTGTCAGCAATGGCGGTTATGCATCCGGTTGGCTACTATCAGATAGTGGCTGCAGCAATCAAGTTGGAAGAATTCGAGCTGGCAAAGCAAAGAATAGAACAGAAGCGGAGAGCACCGGATGGTGGAGCTGTGAGTAATAAGAAGTCTAAAGGTGCTCCGACTGAGCAAGGAACTAGAGGGACTGCCCAAGTGCCTTCTAAAGTGGGAAGTGTAGCGCCGCCCCCGAGTAGAGGAAATAGAGCACCGGAGTGTGAGCATTGCCAAAGGTACCATTGGGGTACTTGTCGCAAGATCACAGGCGCATGTTTTAAATGTGGAAGCATGGAGCATCGGTTTGCTAATTGCCCTGATCGACAAGAAAATAGGAGTCAGCAAGAAAGCAAGGTGCACGGAGGTAAATCGAACGCAACTAGAAGCAACCGAGATCGAAGCAGAGCTCCGCAGGCTCCATCGGAAACCGTGCAGAGGCCAAGGACTACGAGAGAGTATGCTCTGGCTAGAGTGTATGCAATGATCAGAGAGGATACTCCAGAAGCTGCAGGACCTTCTGGTAAGTCATGCTTTTAGCTTTTGTTAAGTTCGGTGTTGAGTTTTGGGTTGTTGGTTATAAGTGGATAGTGGGGAAATTTCGAGGATGAAATTTCTTAAGGGGGGAGTGATTGTAACGACCCAAAATAGGCCTTATCGGAATCTGCATGGTAAGTCGGAATATTTAGAGCGTTTCGGTAATGCTAGCAAAAGAAAATTGGATAATAATGATTTATTTGCAAGGAATTAATAAGTTAAGTTAAATGAAGGAATTATAGGGTGTGCATGTGATGTTTGGATGTAGGGTACTCTTGATTTTGGTATAATCTAGTTGTCACACCCTGTTTGCCCCCTAGTAGAATGAGCCTGTCTGTATGTGTAAGCATTCGCATGTGTTCGGTATATCATAAGGGTATTTTAGTAAAATGCATGTTTTTGGGGTTTATTAGCATATGGTTATATGTATGACATTAGTGTGTGTGAATTAATTGGGAAATGATTGTGTGCATGTGTTCATACGATTGTATGGTGTGCATTAGTTGGGAGTGCATTGGGTGTGTGTAGTGCATGTTTGTTGGGTGTGAGTGGTTAGTTTCACCGATAGGAAATTGACACATGCTTAGGGCAAAGAAAAGAAAAAGAAAAAGGGAAGAAAGAAAAGGAAAGGGCAAATTTACGTTCCTTCTTCCCCTCACCTTCTTCTTCTTCATTTTCTTTACTTTAAGAACTCTTGTGTGGATTCAAGTCTTCATTGGTGGAATTAATCATCTCTTTGCATCTCTTTGGTAAGTAATTGTATTCTTCTCATCTTGTTTTCCATTTGTTTTATCTTCTTTTTCCTCTTTGGGTTTAGATTTAACTTAGGGTTTGCATTGTTGGATGTTCTTTGTTGTGTTGTGTTTAGCTGAGGCTCCTCGCGATCCTAAGGGCAAGGATATTGCTGGGACGAGTGGAGCTAAGTGATTGAAGCTTTGAATTTCAGGTCTGGGATTTTGCTTGAGTTAATTGTTTGAATGTGAACTTACTGTAATTTTTAGGGTTTATGTTCTTGAGAAGCTTGAATGCATTTATGTTTGATTTGGTTGTTTTAATTTCCAAATTAAGTAGCAATTATCTGGTTTATGCTATATGAGATGTCTTTTGAAAGGTAAGAACAGATTTGTGTGGTTTTGAATCAATTTGGGATTGATTTCCGAGTTCTGGGAATTCTGGAAATGGGAAAATCGCATTACTGTTGAATTTGAATGATTGTCCCGTGACTAGCCAAGAACAGAGGCCAGTCACGAGACGTGACTCCCAGTCACGACTCGTGACCAACCAGAGAGGCCAGTCACGAGTGGTGACTGCAAGTCACAACTCGTGACCAGCCAAGAGGAAGCCAGTCACGAGGCGTGACTCCCAGTCACGACTCGTGACCGGCCAGAGAAGGCAGTCACGGGTAGTGACTGCCAGTCACGACCCGTGACCAGCCCAAAGAAACAAGCCAGTCACGAGACGTGACTCCCCGTCACGACTTGTGACCAGCAAGAGGAAAGGGGCAAGTCACGACCCGTGACCAGAAGAAGCCAGTCACGAGGCGTGACTTCCAGTCACGACTCGTGACCAGCCTTGTGAGGAGGCCAGTCACGAGTTGTGATGCCAGTCACGAATCGTGACCAGCCCATCTTGTTGGTCACCCCGTTCGGCCTATTTTCTGAAATTTCCCGGTTTTAACTCAACAATGAATTCCGTAATTCTTTTGAATGGACTTATACTGTTGTATGATGCATGTCATACTTTTATATGCTTTGATTTGAGTGATACCATGATTCTTCAGATGAATTATATGTTATATTCTGAAATATGATTTGAATGACGCATAACCTGCTAGAGTCAAGTAAGTGGATAGTTAGGCATGCCTAATAGAGTCTTTTAGCTGCAGCCCTCAGTTCCGTTTGGACCCCGATCAGGTCCCCGTTTGGTTCCTTGCGAACCCTATTATGTGTAAGGATCTTGTTTAAGGTCCCTTTTTAAAATGATTTGTGAAAGTTAAAAGTAAAATGGTTTTCTCGATTTGTACCCGTAAGGTACTAACTGTAATCGGCTCGTACCTGTAAAGTACTGTCTGTACACTCGTTATCCACTACCCAGAGTCAGCAGGTGTTCTTTTAGTGTTCGATTGGTTTGCTCTACTTTTATGACTATATACATGTGATATCGGTATGGGTATATTGATGAAATGTATGTTCAACTAATATGGAAATGGATATGAATTTGAGATGCAGAATGTATGGCTTTAAATTGTGAGAATATTCTTATGAATTATGTCGTGAGCTATTGCATTTTGCCATTGTGAATGTGTTATGCCTTGACGACCATTGTGAATGGCCGTTCATATATTTTATGTGTGTTTCCCCACTAAGCGTTTATCGCTTAGCACGGTGTTTTTACCCGTGCAGGTGCGGAAGGAGTTTTGCTTTGAGAGAGTCGCCGTCGTCAAGCCAACACAGAAGGTTTTAGTGTAGGGCTCAGTTTTTGTAATCTGTAATGATTCTTTTTGTATAGAACTCTCTTGTATCAGTTTTGTTATAGCTTCCGCTTTTGTACTTATATTTTGGTTATGTAATATCTTTTGTATCAGCTAGTTGATCAGAACATTATTGTGATGGTTTTATTATATTAATGTATGATCAGCTATTGCTTTCTTTTCCTTTAAAGTTTTTAATTATTCCGTATTTCAGTATGCTTGGTATGCATGAATGTATGATTTGCTTAGTATTTGTTTGGTGGCACCTTGACTCATACGGCATTTCACTCCTTATTGGATGGGATCGCCTACGTATGGGTAGGGGGTGTTACACTAGTGGTTTTTGGGCATGGTAACTTTAATGTAAAAGTGATTTATTGGAGGTTATATGGTGTGAGTTGAGTTTGGTGCCTTGGGTTGTTAGTCAAAGATGGGCATTATTCTTCTTCTCCTCCTTTTTTGGATTTGAATGGGTTTTAAAGGTTATGTTCTTGGGTTAATGGAGTTTTTGATTTGATTTTATTGCAAGAAGCAGAAGAAAAGAGAAAGGATAGAGGGAAAGGAAAAGTTGTTTACTGAAGAAAGTGAAGATTTGAGCTCCATTTCAGGTTTGGGAGTGTAATTGGCTATATGTTTGGGTGTGTTTTTACACCATCATTTGGATCATGTTTTGAGTCAAATCTTATTGCTGGTTGTGTGTTTTGGTATATGATTATGTATGAGTATAAGTGATTGGTGTATCTGTTGTGTGATCGAACTTTTGTTGTTATAAGCATTATAAGTGTAGCATGATTTTGAGTTCATTATTGCATATGTTAAAGATATGATATAGGAATGAATGATCTATGTATGATTTTGGGGTTGTGAAGGTTTGGAAAGGCTTGAATGCATGTTTGGGTTCTGTGGAATTGAAATTTTACAGGGGTCACGGTGACAACCAAATGGGTTGCCACCGTGAGGTAGGTTAGAATTGCATTCTGCCCGCCTATTCTGGGTATGTCACGGTGGCAACAACTTTGGTTACCACCGTTAGGTACTTTAGTTTTGCTTTCTGTTTTGAGTGGCATGCATGTCACGGTGGCAACCACTTTGGTTAGTACCGTGAGGTATCATAGTCTGGCATTCTGTTTTGCTTAATATGCATGTCACGGTGGCAACCACTTTGGTTACCACCGTGAGGTGTCTTCAACATCTAAAGTTTTTCTTCTTTTTACTTTCCCTAATGTTACTTATATGGAATTTTGGCTTTTATAAATGGGTTAACATATCTAAATAAGTTTTCATAGCATGTTAAATCGTATATCTGTATTAGTTATTCATTTGAGTTTTGTACGTTGATTTTACCTAGGAATGATTTATATGACTTTATTTCTGATCTATGTATATGTGTGGTTAAGTTACTTGAATACTTTGGTAGTTTATACCTTTAGGGTGAAAAGAAGTGATATATATATGTATTTATTGTCTTATTTGTGACTTTGAGCCTAGTAGTCATAGTTGGTGGATAGATAAGCGCTTATCCAGGGTCAGAGTGTGAGTGCAGCTGCTATATGTCATTTGTTACATGTGGACCCCGTTCGGGTCATATAAGATGTTTGAGATCTCGGTCTCCGGTATACCTCCGGGTATACATGATTATAAAATATTTTGAGACTCATGTCTCCATATGCTTGGAATACTGTGTCCTATCAGTATCATTAGTACCCGTATCCACTAATTAGCGAATGTTCAGGCTTTTACTTGAGTTTGGTACATGCGATAGTAATATGAAATGAATATATGTTACATGTATATAAATATGAGTTATGACATGATGAGATGTAACACTGGTATTCAGATATGAATGGTTTATTCTTCCATTATATTTGAGTATATGTTAGATGCTTTGTTATTGTTATATATATATATATACATGTTATTGTGATTATATGTACATGCATGTGTTGTCCCTCCCCACTAAGCGTTATCGCTTAGCACGGGCTCCTTTCCCGTGTAGGTGGCAGGTTCTTTCTGGGAGTCGGACATCTGCAGGTCGGCCACTAGAAGTCTAGAATTGGAGTTATTTTGTCTTCCGCTGTAATTTTTATTTATGGAGTATGGTTTTGAAATTGTAAACTTTTGTAAAGGATAATTTTGTATATGTATTTCTTTGCAAATCTCTTTTTGTAAAATGATATGATAATACCATTATATGTATACGGATATGATATATTTTGATTAAATGTGTGTGGTTCCCCGGCATCCTTCCAACGGGGGTATCGGGGTTTTACAGGATCCCTCAGCACACATCAAGCAGTACACCCTGATCATGAAGGGCACGGGGCTCACAAAGAAGCAAAAGGTGGAGTACTTCTGCCTTAGTCTGACAGGGCCGACGGGTTGATTGGTACCACGGATTGGATAGGAGGTCAAAGGAAGATTGGGATCTATTAACGGGAGAATTTATGAGACAGTACAACTGCAGCACCCGAATGGAAGTGACGCTGAAAGACCTTGAGCTACTACAGTAGAAGTCTAGCGAGTCTTTCCATAAATACCTTACTCGATGGAGGAATCGAGTTATGGAAATGAAGAGGAAAACCAAACACCTCGGGCTAAATCAAATTGTTCATCAGGAATGCGAGCCCGTATTTGAGGGAAGGGCTTAAGATGAAGATGCTCAAGGATTAGGAATCCTTGAAAGACATCGCCATAGAAGCCAAAGCAGAATATCTGGTAAGGAAGGCCAGCAACGATGATTTTACGAGGCGTCGAAAGCAGCAGTAATAGAGTGGGTAAAACGGCAGAAGTTTTAGCCACTGATGCGAGCCAGAGATAGTACTCGAATTTGGGAAGGTTGTTATCTTGGGTTTTGGAAAGACTGATGAAAGAAGGAAAGCTCCAGCAGTTGTCAGCCAGGCCGGCTAAGACTCATGGCCAACCAAACCATAGGGGGGATTAGCATTGTGCTTTTCATCAGCACACCGGCCATCTCACTGACTATTGCAGAACATTAAGGGACCAGATCCAAGATCTCATTGACAGTAAATAGATTTTTGACCCTGAGAAGAGGGAAAAGAAAAAGACGGTCGGGTATACTGCTGTCCCTCCGCCTGTTTTTATGATAGGTTCAAGTTTACCAGAATGGTACGTGTTAAGGGACCTTTATGGTAATGATTATGTGGCTATTGCCCATCCTGAGTAGGGGGTTAGTAAAGAGATGCCTCAGGTCGGCATGATAGAATGTTGGGATTCGACCAGCAAAGGCGAGGATGGAAAAGTTGATGAGCCAGAGGATGTGTGGAATTTCGAGGATGAAGAGAAGGTACAAGAGGTATAGGCTATGATCGAAAGTGGTAGGTGATTCCAGAGGTAGAGAGGCCTCAAGATCCAATGCCTATGCCTACAGAAAGGGAACCCGAGGAGGACGGGTTAATGAGATAGCTGAAAAAGACAACGGCGCAGATATCTATGTGGGATTTGTTAAGACAATCTCTCATATAGGCAGAAGTTGGTGGAAGCCTTATGTGAGTCCACTGTTGCCACCACCATCTCATCGTCTGAATTGCTGGGTTTAGTCAAGGGGAGCTCGGGGGAGAATTTGGTTTATTCTGATGCATATTTGCCACCAGAGGGCCGAAAGCACAATCGCCCTTTATACATTAAGGCACAGATCAACGGCAAGCATACCGCCTGTGTGATGGTAGATGACGACTCTTCCATAAATGTGTGCCCCTTGGTTGTTCTCCCGGCCTTTCGTTTGGATGAAAGAATGCTCAGTAGATCTGACTTGAACATAACTGCCTACGACAATTCAAGGAGGCAGGCTGCAAGGACTTTCAAGGCACAAGTGAGGACCGGGCCAGTTGAGACAGAAACTGAATTTGTCGTCCTGCCTAACCCAGCTAACTCCGCAGTGCTACTCCGGAGGCCCTAGTTTCACAAGCTTGGAGGGGTTCCATCCACCCTCCACAAGATGATCAAGATCCCTTATGAGGGCCAAGTCATGACAGTCAAGGTAGCCATCGACAATCAAGTGTCGGTACTCGGGATTTCCAATCAACCCTTTTTTGGATTCCATGTGGCTGTGGTGAATGAAGAGGATGATTTGATAGGGATCCCTCAGGTGGTCAACATGATGAAGAAAATGAATTTCCTCCCGGGGTCCGGTTTGGGCAAAGAATCGCAAGGGCCTCAGACGCCTATCGCCACAAGGGGGCAGAAGGATAGAAGAGGTTTGGGTTACACCACCGAAGCAAAGAAGAGCCAACTCGAGGAGAAGCCTAGAGAGCTTTGTGCCGGCTACATCAAGTGGATTGGCGGCAAGATCACCCCGGGTGTTTCAAGATCTTTAACGACATTTTTGACTGGTTTGGCGGAATGGTTAAAACAGTAGAAGGCTTATAGGATGAAGAGGTCTTTAACAAAAATTTGGGTTAGGATCGAGAAATTCCTAAAGAAATCGTTACTGACAGTCTGCTGGCCACCCGAGTGAAACGCAAAGGAAAAGTGGAAGATGAGGTGGCGGTGCCAGAATTGGAGAACCTAATGATCGCGGACAACCAAGGCAGCGGGCCATCAACTTCAGCGCCGGCATCAGTACAAGATGTTAATGATAGTTTCTTTGATGTACTTTTTATCACTGAACTATTTGACAATTATGCTTGTAACTCTAAATTTGTTAATGAGATGAATGGCTTTGCTTACTTGTACGATGTTTCTCATGATTTCACTATGCATGATCACGAACATGAATCATTCATATTTGACATTAACTCAACTAATACTACCTCATTTAATCTTGGGACTTTGGGAAATCCAAAGGAAATCTTGATAGCATTCGACGTAACTCCTAAAGAGTGGATAAAATTTGAGAGAATTCTGAAAAAATATGAGAAAGTCTTTGCTTGGACCTATGAAGATATGCCAGTGATCGACCAGGAAGTCGCCAAACATGCCATCCCTACCTATCCAGAATGCAAGCCAGTTAAGTAAAAGCTTAGGAGGCTAAGACCAGAGTGGGTAGAAAAGGTAAAGGAAGAGGTGCACAAGTAGATTGAAGCTAAGTTCTTGATAGAGGTTCAGTACCCAACATGGTTAGCTAATGTGGTTCCCGTAGCCAAAAAGGATGGAAAGGTTCGAGTATGTATTGACTACCGAGACCTAAATAGAGCCTGCTCAAAAGATGACTTTCCCTTGCCCCATATTGATGTACTAGTAGACAGTGCGGCTGCTTGCATGATGTATAGTTTTGTGGATGGTTATGCAGGGTACAACCAAATTCTCAATAAGATCGTGGATCGAAATAAGATAGCCTTCATCATTGAGTGGGGTACGTTCGCATATAGGGTCATGCCTTTTGGATTAAAAAACGTAGGAGCAACGTACCAAAGGATGGCTACTAAAATCCTTGATAACTTGATCCACAAAGAGGTGGAAGTGTACACCGATGATATGATGATCAAGTCAGCTACCCGAGAAGGGCATTTCAAGGCCTTGGAGAAATTCTTTTGGAGGATTGACAAGTATAACCTTCACCTTAACCCCAAGAAATGCATCTTCAAAGTCACCTCAGGTAAGCTGTTAGGCCACGTGGTGAGTCAGAGGGGAATTGAAGTGGACCCTGATAAGGTCAGGGCAATCAGAGAGATGCCAGCACCTTGGAAGGAAAAAGAAGTTAGGAGTTTTTTGGGCAAACTATAGTACATCAGCAGGTTCATTTCCAAGCTTGCTTCGATATGCGAACCAATTTTTAAGCTCCTCAAGAAAAATCAGCCAGTCCAATGGAACGATGACTGCCAGAAAGCTTTTGATATTATTAAGGATTATCTCCTGAACCCCCTAGTTCTATGGCCGCCGCGGCCTATCAAACCATTAATTCTTTACCTGGCAATAGAGGAGAATTCTGTGGGGCCTATGATGGCCCAAGAAGATGAATTTGGGGTTTACTATCTCAGTAAGAAGTTCCTTCCTTACGAGGCCAAGTATGTCGAAGTGGAAAAGATCTGTCTGGTAGTAATCTGGGTGTAGACACCGGGTCTTGAGGCGATCCAAAATTAGGATTACCCGATGATGAAGACAAAAGGCCAATTTTCGGCGATAAAGTGAGAATCAATCATTCCCTTGTCGAAATTGTGTTTTTTAGAAAAATAATTAAAATTATATATTTTAGAAATTAAAAATTAAAATAGGGTAGAAGATATTAATTTTGTGTATTTAAGGCTTTTAAATAAAAATGTTACGACTGCTACCTGCGGCAGTGCGGGAGCGCCTGCGCGGCAGGCCGCCCCTGCACGCGCGCAGGCAGGGGGACCGCGCGCCCCCCTACGTGAGCACGGCAAGTCACTGCGCGTGGTGCGGGGGCACCTCACGCGCCCCTACGCGGGCAGCAGGGTACCGCGCGCGGTGCGGGGTCACCGCGCGCGGGCTCTTCCCCCTCCGCGCAGCCAGTTGGTCTTCGCCTGTCCCTTTTTTCAGCATTTTCAGTCTGTTTTTTCCTTTTTTTTTCACAGTTTTATGATATTTTTTATTAACTAAAAATTAAAGCTATTTTGTCCCTTCCTATTTTTGGCCAAAGCTGAAAATTAAAGAGGGTTTTCCCCTCATTTTCAAAGGAGGACGGAAACACTTGAAAAAAAAGATTTTGGGTTTTCCTCTCTACTATTTTTTCACTCTCCAGGAAGTATTTCTTTTGTTCAAAAAATTCTTCTAAAATCTTTAACCTTTCTTCTCTAGTTTTTAGTTTTTGCTACTATAAAATATTTAATCTTGGGTTGATTTAAGAAAGATAAATTAATTTTCTTGGCTTATTCATCCCACCAAAAATATATTCTTGAACTAATTTATTTGAAACATGAATTTTTATACTTTCGAATATTATCATCAACAAAAATCGACAAGGTGAACGGATTGAGACGTCCTATTTCCGATCTAAGAATTTTGAGGGTAAACATTCTTGGACTTGTTCTCATTTATTTTCTTTTTCATATTATTCATTGTTGTTAATATTATTTTGCTATTATTGTCATGTCTATTATTTATTTTTATCATTTTAATTAGTTAATATCACCATTAATACATTGTTTGTTGGCTTTAATTGGATTTTCATGTTCATATGCTATTATTATTACTATCATCATTATTCTTATTCTTATTCTTATTCTTATTCTTATTCTTATTCTTATTATTATTATTATTATTATTATTATTATTAATATTATTATTATTATTATTATTATTATTATTATTATTATTATTATTATTATTATTATTATTATTATTATTATTATTATTATTATTATTATTATGTTGTTTGTGTTCACGTTTATGCTCATGCTATTATTTGTTATTATTATTTTTATTATTATTACTATCACATGTAGTATTATTATTGTTATTCTATTAGTTGTTCATGCCACTATTGTTATTATTATTACTATTATTATTATTATCATTATTATTATTTAATGATTATTTTATCTTTATTTATTAGTATGATTTTCGGTGGGTAATTATTATTATTATTATTATTATTATTATTATTATTATTATTATTATTATTATTATTATATTCATGTCTCATTATTATTATTATCATTTATTATTATTACCATGTTTATTTATACTATATTCATTATTGTTCATTACTATTGCCTATTATTGCCGTCATTAATATTATTTTGTTGTGTTTGTCTCATCATTGTTATTATTATCACTATAAATTGACTTGCCTGATATTCATTTCGTTTTTACTTGATTAATTTTTAGAACCATTACTAATATTCTTGATGTTAATTTTTGTCTGAGATTTAACTTGATTCGGGTTATTTGAGTGTCCCTGCGACTCTCCGGATGGGTCACAGCACGTGGAGGGTCACATCGGTTCGGTGAGATCTCTCTAATTCCCTATCCTTTTGTTGTGCTATTTGTAAATAATTATTTTATTTGTGCACGCGTGTGATAAAAAGTGACAAAAATATTTCTATAATTAAATGGGTTCTTTTACTAATAAAATTGGGACCAATGTCCCTTGTTTTAGTTAAATAATAAAAAAATATCACAACAAAATGAAGGGTCAATTTTCTCAAAAAATGGGATCACTCATCTCGGTTTTCACTCAACAATCAAAATGACTCTTCGAACCCTCTTTAAATAAATGCGAAGGAACCAATGTTCCCAAAATAATGCCCCAATTTATGTATGCTTTTTCTTATTTTGTGTGAGTGTTTTAAGTTCAGGTTCATTTCTTTTTGGGCCCTTTTAATTAATTTTGGGGCAATTCTATTTAATTTTAGGGATTGCATTCCATCCCCATTTACTTTCCGAACCTCCTTTTATTGGGGTTGTATTCCGCCCCTTATTTCTCTTGTAATTGCGTGCTTGTGTGTTTACCGCTTTCATTTTATTGCTTTTTGAATGCTTATGATGCGCTCTTATTTTTAATGCATTAAGCATGTGAGATGAGAGATATAATCTTAAGAAGTTAAAAACCCATTTATAATTAACCAAAGCATAAATAAGAGGGAAGTTCCGAACACCGAATCTCTCGTTTGGACCGTTAGAGGTGAGAGACTTTTTCCAATTTCTCGCAAATTGGGTGGCGACTCCAAATACCTCAAAGGTGCCTTTAGGCGTCATTAGCCTAGGTGGTTCTCCCCAATGTCCTATTGGGAGGGATACACCGACGATGTCTCATGACGCCCATGATCAAAAGACGCAAACCAATACCTCGAATCCCGAAGGCAGATTCAAAGCGAGGGCCCTTGCTGGGTACTTCCGGCGCGCGTCACAGTGGCGACTCCACTATGGACTTTGTGTTTGAGACTTCGCTCCGAATGTGCTTTGGTTAAGATTTATAATTGAGTTTTTAAAACTTAAAATTCTATCCCTTTTCGAAAATTTGCATTGCACTTTAGAGCCTTAGACTTACGCTAGTTGGTCCCTTCTTACCCCGATGCATTCCCAAAGCACGATCCTACTTTTATTCATTGTAGGGAAGTGTTAGGGATAATCACCAGCCCAAGCCTTGCGCCATTAATGGTATATCAAATGGTGACCCGATCGGTCGCTATGCTCGTGATGAGCTAGACCCATTGACAGGGACCATGCTTGGGTAGCCCTAAAGAATCATCACCTTGACCAAAGCTCATGTAATGGCAAATAGAAACTTCCCCTAGGTGGTATGAACCGTAATACGATGCTTGTCATGTGGGCCATCACGTATTAAACAAAATCAAACAAATTAAGGGGTCCTTTATCAAAGGCTTTCATGCCCCGGTAAGCTCACCTTAACTTGATTGAATTGCCTAAATACGTAATGGCCAAAGCCCATACGAATGCGCATTAGATTAAGACTGTTATGCTGCCGATTTTCCACCGTGCACCATACTTGTCCGATGGGTTCCCTCTTAACCCTCAGATGAAGCCCACCTAGGAAAGAGACTGCATGACCTCGTGTGTGGGAGTGATAAGGTTGGAAGGATCTATTTGCTTGCATGTGGTTGTGAATACTGCACAACATGCTCATGCATCGCATGTCATTCATGCATGTCAATAAAATAAATACGTGTATATAGATACTAATATGTTTTATCTCATGTTGTGTGTGTATACACTTTCTGTCTGCACGCTATTTTTTTTCCCATGTGCATATCATCCTATGTATAATCTCATGCTGTGTGTGTATATGTCTTTTCATCTGCATATTATTCTTTCCCTATGCATATATCATCCCGCGTGTGGTTTCTTCCATATATCCCACCGTATTGTGGTAATCCATGGATCTTGCACTCATCAAAGGCCATTCGCGTAGCACGATCATGCATTGTATATGTCATCCATGCATCATTCTAACAATCTTGATCTTTCAGCCATCCTAGATTCATCCAAGTGGACTAGAGGTTCTGACGATCGATTAGTGACGACAGACTCGCCCTTTGGATTGCTAGAATTAGTGTCTGTTTGGGATTTTAAGCCACTCTCAACGACTAGTGAATCATCGTCGATGGTAGAACTACCACGAGAGACCGGAGCTTTGATGATGCAAGACCTAGATAAGAGGCTTGGGGATTTTGAAAGGAGGATATTGGCCATGATAGAAAACATTGTTGCCCAAATGACACCAAATGCCAGCCAACTGCTTGTGGCCCCTGCTGTTGAACAAGTTGAATTGCCTATTATGGAAGAGGCTCCCATAGCGGTCCCCACCGTACGACAACCAGATGTTGAGCCAAAAAGAATTATCGATCTGAAAGATGATCTCATGGTGAAGGAAGAGGATGAGCACGTAACTCCTCAGACTGTGGCGAATGAAGTCCCCAACGGAGAGGATAGTGCGGTAAAGGAGATAAAAGGTGGGATTGAAAAGTTTGAAGCTCAGACAACAACTACTATGGAGGATTTAGTTGCCGCCAAGGTGCCACCTGCCACAACAGCCTACCGCTCCTACAACGCTGCAAAAAGAGCATGATCCGACTAAGGGAGTATGCCTGCAACCAACTGAGTCTAGAGGAGAGCCACCTTTTACTTCGTCATCTGAACGAAAAGGCAAGAGGCAGGTCCTAGAGGAGGGGTTTCTGATAGTGACACGAAGCCTGAAAGGAAGTGTGGACGTTCTCGAAGAAGAAATTTTGAAGTCCAAGCTAGCAACTACCATGGCTGCTCGCAAGAAAGTTGCTATGAACTTAAACATGAGAGGTCAGTTGTACAGGTGTAACGGTTGTGTCAGCACTTGGGGAAGGGGAGGAATATCGGCAACTAGAATGGCCCCGAAATACTATTTTGGCTTAGATAGATCTTTGCCTCGAACAAGGGAGAAGAACCCGCAACTAGGGTCAGCCAGGCCAGCTAGAGATCAGAGGGCAAGCCAGAGATACTTTTTCGACCTAGGCTAACCTTTGTCATGCTTTTTAAAGAAGCTTGAGGAAGAGGGAAAGCTAAAACCCTTGGCACCTAGGCCAGCTAAAACCCAGGGGCAGCTTGGGCATAAGGAGAATGAGTATTGCGCGTACCACCAGCACATTGGGCATGTGACAGATAATTGTGCTAGACTGAGGAATGAGATTCAGGACCTGATCGATAATAACCAGATCACAAATCCTGAACGCCGACATGGGAGCCCAAGTCTTTTGGGAAGCGATGGAAAAAACTTTGGAGCCACAAGGGCCCCAACCTCCGGAATGACTCAAAGTCACTATGCCATACTAGAAAAATCCCTGTCCAAGCACTTCGCTCATTTTGTCAGCAAGGGGAAAATACAGTCAATACCGGCTCAACCTGCCAGGAGCCAAGGGCATCCCAATCACCGAGTAGATCTGTATTGTGCCTACCATCAGTGTACCGGGCACAAGACTGATGAGTGTCGAATTCTGATGAGGTAAGTTCTACTCTTAATTGACGAGGAGCTGAGAAGTGAGGAGAATGGTTCCCAAAAGTGACAGTAGGCTGTCGACTACAGCATCCGTGTTGGCAAGAAGGAAGGATATTAGCTGTTTAGATGCTCTCATTTATTTTTGAACTATTTAACGATGATGTTTTAACTCTTTAGCTCTAATGTGGAATGAATGTTTTACCTATTTGTGTGATATTTCCCATGATTTCATTATGCATAATCATGACACGTTTACATTTGACATTGGTTCAATTAGCGACATTGCATTTAATCTCGGAACTTTTGAAACTCCAAAGAAAATCTTGATAGCATCTGTTATGACTCCTAAAGCGAGATAAAATTGGAGAGAATAAAAAAATGAAATGAAAAGTCTTTGCCTGGACCTACGAAGACATGCCAGAAGGTAATTATGAAGTCGCCGAACAAGCTATACCAGTGAATTCCAATCATGGACCAGTCAAGTAGAAGCTCAAAAAACTCAAGCTAAAATAAGCAGAAATGGTTGAAAGGGGAACCCGCAAGCAGAACCAGAACCAAAATCATTACTGAAACACAAACACCCAACTGGATTGAACAACGATGGTCCCAAAGGTTGAAAAGAAAAGTGAGTGTATGTGTAAATTGCAGGATTCTAACGAAGCTTGCTAAAAGAAAATTGGGCAGCAAAAAAAAAAATTAAGTAAGAAAAAAAAATTTAAATTAAAATAAAAATTTAATGAAAAAAAAGAGAGAGAAGAAAAGAGAGAATTGATCAGGGGGCAAGGGAATGTTATTTGGGGGCAAGTCCCGTTAATCTACACGTATCTGCGTTTTGCCGTTCTTCTTAGCCACTGAAAAAGACATAAAGACTGATCCACAAGCCACCCAATCAGTTCATCAATATAGAGGATGCACAATGGGAGGGATATTCTTGTGTTGTTACTGCTCATGCCTGCCACTGAAAGGACCTGAAGACTAATCCATAAGCCATCCGTCCAGTCCGTAAGTATAAAGGATGTGTTGCACGAGAGATGAGCTGATGACATACATATGACATACAAACAAGAGGAAGACTAAGGAGGTCACGGAGTAGACCCATTCTGGGGTCCACAATTAGAACCTTTACAAGAGTCACGCTTTATACCTTGGTGCGTGAGGCGAAAACATTACTGCCCATTGAAGCACGTCAAATCCTTAAGGGGCAGTTATGGAAGCAACAGCTGCAGCAACTAAACATGTCAAACGGAAAAGGGTTTCAAGATTGCTATTGCTATCGGGTAACACCTTATCCGATCATTGGGGAAGAAAGTCAGAAAGCACCCGCCGGAAGAGTAAGATTGGGTGTCTGAACAAATAGCTCAGCGTGTTCTAGGCGGACGAGATGAATACAGACCAACATATGAAGGCCCATTCATTCTTGAAAAGTTGTTATCCAAGGAAGCAAAATCCTAACGGACAGCAAGCGAAGCAAATTCGATCAACACCGACAAAATGAAGGAGGGTCCATGGTAGAGGCTGAAAAAAAAAAAAAAAAAAGAGGAAATATTCAATCAAAAAAATCCGCGAGGGCTGATTAGAAACGGGAGTCTGATGCTTACAAGATCCACTCCGAGATTAGATGTAATTTTGCACTCTGAATCTAGGTTAAATGGTGATCATATGGAGAAATTATGCTGAAATGCACACAGTCTTTGCACATACATAAAGCAAAAGCAGTTCAACTCATCATTTCCTAGTTCTTTTATAAAAACTAAAATCTAAGTGGCTACTCTACTCCTGCTCTCACCAACCAGATGCCTAAGCCGAGGGGTCCTATTATCTACCATAGGGCCAAGTACCCTTCTCTTACATGCACTTATGGAAGCAAAGATGTAGTCTGTGACCAGAGCAGTTCATTTTGCACACTCAAAATTGTCTGGTTCCAGCATAAAAGAAGCACATTGGTACTATCGATCCTCTGCCACTCTCGCCACTTAGGCACTTCAGTCAACTCCTCCTGCTATCAACTGTGAAGCCAATTCTATAGCACCTCATGATAGAAACCAAGTTCAGACAACCATGACCTAAGATGCAAATACACTCCGATTATACCTGAAAGACCTCTTACAACAACTATCTACCCTTTACCATTCTCGCCACTAAGGCACTTCAGTCAACTCATCTTGCTACCCACTATGAAGCCAACCCTACAGCACCTCCCCGATAAACAATCAAGTTCATACAACCATAACCTGAGACATAAGCGCATGCCAATCACACCCGAAAGATCTTTGACAATGACTCCAACTTCTCTCTCTCTCTCTAAAAAAAAAAAGACGTTAGAGATGAAAACCGTGACTGGCGCTCTAAGCAAAAGTTATGCCAAAGGGCAGGGTGAAAACCTGGCGACAGGCAGTCTGCCCTACAAAAAATTAAATAAATAAAAGCCGCTGGATTGGGTTGGGTCCATTCCAGGCAAAAAATAAGGCATAGGGTTATGTGAAAATCCGACAAGGACGCATCTCCCACTATGAAAAGCTATTGTGAATATCCACGAGGGACGCACTACCTTCAAATAATGACTACAGGTATCAGAAGAGAACCTCACAATACCCTAAAGGTATGAAATTCAAAAGCAATTTTAGGGAGCATCAGGCCAACCGCAACTGACAACCAAGCCATCTGATTGCCTCCGAATCCACTCGGATGAACTCTTATCCTGCATTCCTGCATACATATGCATCTCACGTGCATGCTAACCACTTTTCCCGTATATTTTGCTTTCTAAGCCTTGCAGAAAGAGAAAATCAATGCCAACGCTAACAAAAGGGCAAGTGACGACATTGGTCAAAATACTAATCCCACCAACTGTCCGAAGACCTCTCAGGGGGTGGCAAACCAAAGACCTCTTAGAGAGCGATAAAGCGGCATTGCTACAGATAATTTCCCTTCAGCTGATGGAAACAGGTTTTGGGTCAGAGTCCCTAAAACCAAAATGACATTCTTCAGACCCTTGGGGGCATAATCGACCAAACGAAGCCATAAGTCGCTTCAGCTGAAGTTATTGCACCTCGGCCACTGGGCCACTCAGATGAATGGTGTCACCTGCATCTCGCATAACATATGCACATGCACATGCATAACTTACCCTTGCATACAAGTTTCTTTTAATTTCGTAAGAAAATTTGGCTCCTTTACACACCGACAAGCTGGTGTTTATCAGTCGCTCAGCTGTGGTTTCACACACCGACAAGCTGGTGTTTCATCAATCACGTCCTTCAAAGTCTGGCGCCTTCACACACCGACAAGCTGGTGTTTATCAGTCACTCAGCCGTGGTTTCACACACCGACAAGCTGGTGTTTCATCAATCACGTCCTTCAAAGTCTGGCGCCTTCACACACCGATAAGCTGGTGTTTATCAGTCGCTCAGCCGTGGTTTCCCACACCGACAAGCTGGTGTTTGATCAATCACGTCCTTCAATGTCTAGCGCCTTCACACACCTACAAGCTGGTGTTTATCAGTCGCTCAGCCGTAGTTTCACACACCGACAAGCTGGTCGTTCATCAATCACGTCCTTCAAAGTCTGGCGCCTTCACATACCGACAAGCTGGTGTTTATCAGTCGCTCAGCCGTGGTTTCAGACACCGACAAGCTGGTGTTTCATCAATCACGTCCTTCAAAGTCTGGCGCCTTCACACATCGACAAGCTGGTGTTTATCAGTCACTCAGCCGTGGTTTCACACACCGACAAGCTAGTGTTTCGTCAATCACGCCCTCTAACGTCTAGCGCCTTCACACACCGACAAGCTGGTGTTTATCTGTGGCTCAGACGTGGTTTCACACACTGACAAGCTGGTGTTCTATCAGTCACGTTCTTCAAAGTATGGCGCCTTCACACACCGACAAGCTGGTGCTTATCAGTCGCTCAGCCGTGGTTTCACACACCGACAAGCTGGTGTTCTATCAATCACGTTCTTCAAAGTCTGGCACCTTCACACTCCGACAAGCTGGTGTTTATCAGTCGCTCAGCCGTGGTTTCACACACCGACAAGCTGGTGTTCTATCAATCACGTCCTCCAATGTCTGGCGCCTTCACACACAGACAAGCTGGTGTTTATCAGTCGGCCAGCCGTGGTTTCACACGTCGACAAGCTGACGTTCCTCAATCACATGACCAGTAATAATCCTATAATGCCAACAAGCTGGCAAGACCAAGTTCCGAATAACGACCTCCTTAGGTACGCATCTCTTCCTCTCTTTTCTGAATTTTGGCTCACTTAGGCACCTGAGTTCTAAGTTCCCCAAAATTGGGGGCAACTGTAGGTACCGGGTCCCAAGGCAGTCCAAAATCAAGATTACCCGATGATGAAAACAAAAGGCCGATTTTTGGCGATAAAGTGAGAATCAATCATTCCCTTGTCGAAATTGTGTTTTTTAGAAAAATAATTAAAAACATATATTTTAGAAATTAAAAATTAAAATAGGGTAGAAGATATTAATTTTGTGTATTTAAGGCTTTTAAAAAAAATGTTGTGAATGCCACCTGCGGCAGCGCGGGGGCGACTGCGCGGTAGGCTGCCCCTGCGTGTGCTCAGGCAGGGGGACCGCACGCCCCCCTAAGCGCACACGACAAGGCACTGAGCGGTGTGCGGGGGCACCGTGCGCGCGCAGCGGGCAAGGGCGCGTGCGCTCTTCCCCCTCTGCGCAGCCAGTTGGTCTTCGCCTGTCCCTTTTTTCAGCTTTTTCAGTCTATTTTTTCCTTTTTTTTTCACAGTTTTATGATATTTTTGATTAACTAAAAATTAAAACTATTTTGTCCCTTCCTATTTTTGGCCAAAGCTGAAAATTAAAGAGGGTTTTCCCCTCATTTTCAAAGGAGGACGGAAACACTTGTAAAAAAAGATTTTGGGTTTTCCTCTCTACCATTTTTTCACTCTCCAGGAAGTATTTCTTTTGTTCAAAAAATTCTTCAAAAATCTTTAACCTTTCTTCTCTAGTTTTTAGTTTTTGCTACTACAAAATATTTAATCTTGGGTTGATTTGAGAAAGAGAAATTAATTTTCTTGGCTTATTGATCCCACCAAAAATATATTCTTGAACTAATTTATTTGAAACACGAATTTTTATACTTCTTTCGAATATTATCATCAACAAAAATCGACAAGGTGAACGGATTGAGACGTCCTATTTCCGATCTAAGAATTCTGAGGGTAAACATTCTTGGACTTGTTCTCATTTATTTTCTTTTGCATATTATTCATTGTTGTTAATATTATTTTGCTATTATTATCATGTCTATTATTTATTTTTAGCATTTTAATTAGTTAATATCACGATTAATACATTGTTTGTTGGCTTTAATTGGATTTTCATGTTCAAATGCTATTATTATTATTATTATTATCATCGTCATCATCAACATCATCATCATCATCATCATCATCATCATCATCATCATCATCATCATCATCATTATTATTATTATTATTATTATTATTATTATTATTATTATTATTATTATTATTATTATTATTATTATTATTATGTTTGTGTTCACGTTTATGCTCATGCTATTATTTGTTATTATTATTTTAATATTATTACTATCACATGTAGGTATTATTATTGTTATTCTATTAGTTGTTCATGCCACTATTGTTATTATTATTACTATTATTATTATTATTATTATCTTTATTATTATTTAATGATTGCTTTATCTTTATTTATTAGTATGATTTTCGGTGTGTCATTATTATTATTATTATTATTATTATTATTATTATTATTATTATTATTATTATATTAATGTCTCATTATTATTATTATCATTTATTATTATTACCATGTTTATTTATACTATATTCATTATTGTTCATTACATTTGCCGATTATTGTCGTCATTAATATTATTTTGTTGTGTTTGTCTCATCATTGTTAATATTATCACTATACTTGCCTAATATTCATTTCGTTTTTACTTGATTAAGTTTTAGAACCATTACTAATATTCTTGATGTTAATTTTTGTCTGAGATTTAACTTGATTCGGGTTATTTGAGTGTCCCCACGACTCCCTGGATGGGTCGCAACACGTGGAGGGTCACATCGGTTCGGTGAGATCTCTCTAATTCCCTATCCTTTTGTTGTGCTATTTGTAAATAATTATTTTATTTGTGCACGCGTGTGATAAAAAGTCACAAAAATATTTCTATAATTAAATTGGTTCTTTTACTAATAAAATTGGGACCAATGTCCCTTGTTTTAGCCAAATAATAAAAAAATATCACAACAAAATGAAGTGTCAATTTTCTCCAAAAATGGGATCACTCATCCCGATTTTCACTCAATAATCAAAATGACTCTTCGAACCCTCTTTAAACAAATGCGAAGGAACCAACGTTCCAAAATTAATGCCCCGATTTTTGTATGCTTTTTCTTATTTTTTGTGAGTGTTTTAAGTTCAGGTTCATTTCTTTTTGGGCCCTTGTAATTAATTTTGGGGCAATTCTATTTAATTTTGGGGATTGTATTCCGTCCCCATTTACATTCCGAACCTCCTTTTATTGGGGTTGTATTCCGCCCCTTGTTTCTCTTGTAATTGCGTGCTTGTGTGTTTACCGCTTGTATTTATCGCTTTCATTTTATTGCTTTTTGAATGCTTATGATGCGCTTTTATTTTTAATGCATTACGCATGTGAGATGAGAGATATAATCTTAAGAAGTTAAAAACCCATTTATAATTAACCAAAGCATAAATAAGAGGGAAGTTCCGAACACCGAATCTCTGGTTTAGACCGTTAGAGGTGAGAGACTTTTCCCAATTTCTCGCAAATTGGGTGGCGACTCCAAATACCTCAAAGGTGCCTTTAGGCGTCATTAGGCTAGGTGGTTCTCCCCAATGTCCTATTGGGAGGGATACACCGACGATGTCTCATGACGCCCATGATCAAAAGACGCAAACCAATACCTCAAATCCCGAAGGCGGATTCAAAGCGAGGGCCCTTGTTGGGTACTTCCGGCTCGCGTCACACTGGGCTTCAAAGAAACTGAGACATTACTTCCATTCTTACAAAGTGCAAGCAGTCGCTAAATAAAACCCTCTTCAATACCTTCAGGAGGCACCCTCTTTGCTAGGAAAAATGGGGAGGTGGCTGATATTACTACAAGAATTTGATGTGGAGTACATCACCAGAAAGACCATTAAGGGTCGGGCAGTTACAGAGTTCCTAGCTGACCATCCGGTGGAAGGTGACCAATTTGTGTATGAATTCCCAGATGAGGACGTGGCAGCCATCACAGTACAGAAGTGGCATATGTACTTCGACGGGCCGGTAAATAACAAAGGAGCCGGAACGGGTGTAATTTTAGTAACCCCAGAGGGTGAGAAGTTCCCCCTAGCTAAGAAATTAAGATATAGAGCCACCAATAACGAAGCTGAGTACGAAGCCTACATCTTCGGGTTAGAAGCACTCTCAGTAGTGGGGGCAAAAGTAGTAGAGGTCTTTGGTGACTCATCCTTGGTAATCCATAAGGTCAGGGGTGAATGATCAATTAAGGAAGAGCGACTACTACCCTACATAATGTGTTTGAAGGAATTAAGTGGTCAGTTTGAAATTTGCACTTTTTACTATGTCCCCCGAGATGAGAACCAATTAGCGGATACCCTAGCCACTCTGGTATCTATGTGGGATAACCCAGAAGGGAAAGCCATAAAGCCTGTACTCATTTCTAGTTCAGACCAGCCATACTTTGAAACTGAGCAGGTCCGGGATGTTGAGGCCACTGACGGAAAGCCATGGTAATATGATGTCCATAATTATTTGGAAAAGTTAGTATTCCCATAAGAGGCCACTGAAAAGGATCGGAGGATGATTCGCAAGCTGTCCACCCAGTTCATCAGTATAGATGGTGTGTTGTACGAGAGGCAAGCTGATGGCATACAGCTAAGGTGCTTAGATGAGAAGGAAGCCAAGAGGGTTATGGAGTCTGTGGAGCCCATATGAATGGTCTAGCTCTGGCAAAGAAAATCGTGCGACGGGGGTTCTTCTGGCTGACAATGGACACAGATTGTTCAAAGTATGTGAAGTAGTGCTAACTGTGCCAATAGTATGCCAATCTAAGACACCTGCCAGTTTCAGAATTGTGCAACCTCACATCTGCATGGCCATTCGCAGCTTGGGGGATTGACATCTTAGGGGAAACACATCCAATAGCCTCTAACGGGCATAGATTTATCGTGGTCGCCATTGATTACTTCACTAAGTGGGTAGAAGCTAAATCCTTCAAAAAATTGGGTGCCCGAGAAATGGCCAGATTTATTGAACATCATCTGATCTGTAGGTACGGGCTCCTGCATCACATCGTGTCGGATAATGGGGTACAGTTCCGAGCTGAGACCAAGTAAATGCTCAAGAAATATGCCATCCAACATCATAAATCCTCTCCTAACCGAACATCAAGAGGATACTGGCTAAAATGGTGCAAACATATAAAGATTGTGTCGAGAAACTGCCATTTGCCCTGTGGGGCTACAGGACCACTGCCAGAACTTCTACAGGAGCTACACCTTTCTCCCTGGTCTATGGGATGAAAGCAGTTCTGCCAGTAGAAATCGAACTCCAATCCCAGAGGGTGGTAACGGAAACCAAGTTACTAAAAGCAGAATGGGCATAGCAGCGGTTGCTACAGTTGAACCTATTGGACGAAGATAGGATGCGAGCATACTACCATAACTAGATCTACTAAAAGAGGCTAGGTCGATCATTCGGGAAGAAACACTACAAGAAAATTAAGAAATAGCAACGGAAAATAGCAACGGAATTTGATAAATTTCCGTTGCTAATCAAAATTAGCAACGGAAATTAGCAACGGAACATTCCGTTGCAAATTCGGCCGACGCTAAATTTAGCAACGGAAATTTTTTCCGTTGCTAAAAATAGCAACGGAAAATAATTTCCGTTGCTAAAAATAGCAAGGGAATTATTTTTCTGTTGCTAAAAATAGCAACGGAATTGCAATTCCGTTGCTATTTTTAGCAACGGAAAACAAATTCCGTTGCTAAATTTAGCAACGGAAATTATTTTCCGTTGCTAAAATTAGCAACGGAATTTCAATTCCGTTGCTATTTTTAGCAAGGGAAACCGATTTCCCTTGCTATTTTTACTTGCTGTGTTTCCGTTTTATACAATAAATATTATTTCTGTAGCAACGGAATTATTTTCCCTTGCTATTTCAGCAACGGAAACTTAATTCCGTTGCTATATTTAGCAAGGGAAACTGATTTCCCTTGCTATTTTTAGCAACGGAAACCAGTTTCCCTTGCTGTATTTTCCGTATTTTATAATAAATATAATTTATTTAGCAAGGGAATAGGTTTCCGTTGCTATTTACAACAGTATACGTTGCTAAAAATAGCAAGGGAAACACATTTCCCTTGCTATTTTTAGCAACGAAAATAAAATTCCGTTGCTAAAAATAGCAACGGAAAAACCTTTCCCTTGCTATTTATGAGTGAAAAAAATTATTATTTGTAAAATTTATATAATTGAAATCCTGTATATATTATGTATGCTTATAATCTCATATAAAAATTGTAATACACAATAATTAAAATTCTGAAAATATATTATAATATTATAAAATAAAAATCCAAAAATATATCACAAAATTAAATTCAGTATAGTATCATTGTAAAGTAAAAAGAACTAGTAAAACTGTTACAAACAAATATAAATTCAATACAAATGACATTAAAAATACTAAATAGGTGGAGGTGGAGGTGGAGGAGACCGATCTGACTGCGGAGCACGATCTGTTTCCAAATCTGCAACCCGATTCTTTAATGCAGTTAAAGAATCCATCAACATAGCGACTGTGGTCTCTAACTGAACAACTCTTTGAGAAGACTCACACCGCTTACTACATGCAGGAATGGATGATGTAGAGGGCTTTGAATGGCAAGTGTTTGCAATTGACCCTAAACCAAAAATCCTCCCACGATTATTCTTACCACCAACTGCATCAAGATATATACGAGTCTCATCAACACTTTCAGAGTTCTGCCGCTGTTGAGTGAGAGTATCTTGTAGTTGATCCTGCCATTACAATAATTACAATTAATTAGCTCTAATTTTTTAAAATAATTAATACTGATGTATAAAATTTACATACATTGAGTTGTCTGCAACGGGTATTGATGAATGTCTGCCCATCGTGCTTCTTTGTGTGAGTATGCATAAATAATTCAGGATATGTAGGCTGCCTACCCAAAGACTTTGCCTGCATAAAAAGCAATTTAAGAAACATGTTGGCTGAGCATGTTAAAAACAATTATTGAAATATATTCCGCATAATTAATACTGCCACAACATTATATAACTAAATTCACATAAGATTCCAATTAAGCGTATGGCTGAAACTAATATACTTATTAATCAGTATTTGAACAAATAGACCAAACTAGTACAAATGAAAAATGTAATCCTTGTATAAATTAAGTGTTCCAAATACTGATTAATTAACAGTATTTTGAAAATTTACAAACCTAACAACCTAACAACCAAGGAGGAGGAGGAGAAGAAGTAGAGATATTCCTGCTTCATGATATATGGAATTAAGCTTATAGAGAGATCTAGCCTTTCACTCTCACCCAAACCAAAACTCATACATGGTTATTTAATATCATTTTGGAGGATCTAAGAAAAAGCCATGGAAGAGAGGCAAGTCATTGTCAATTTTGTTAGAGGTTATATAATTTAATTGAAGTGGCATTACTATCCTGCAAGTGGCAAATGCTTATTTCATTATAAAAACTTATCACGAAAGCACCCAATAATAATTCCTGATTGCTATGTTGTTTCATTTATTAAATTATGATAAATGTAAGTTTTGTACAAAAACTCATCTGCCACCTACACAAAATAAGATACATTATATTGGCCCATGTACATGGTAGCATCATCTCATATTCTTTCTTAGAGGTCAAACTGTTATGTATAAATTTCGGCATTACGACGGCTTGTAAAATGTACTACCCAAACCTGCAAATAGAAATTTCCACAGCCCCGGCAAGGGCACAACAATATATTCATCCTATATCCATACATTTTCCAAACGCCGATCATCATACAGCCACAAAATATACAATACTTATTTTACTTGTAAATTGTGATTAAAATGTGAAGACAAAATGCATGACATCAACTGACATGTGTACCTCCTTGATAAATAATACAACTAATGAGAGCTAAACAAAAAATTTATCTTCATAACAAACCCATCCATTTAACAAACATTTATTAAAGCTATCATTATGCATAAAAATTATACATTTGATGAATAAAATTGAAATACTTACTAAATTTTCTGCATGCTCGTGATGGCTCAAAGTGCCTCCAGTGTGCACAGCTAAACTCTCACCATCTGAGCCTCCCCGTCTGTTTGAAGAATTTCTCTCAGAAGCTGCAATTGCATCAGGAGTTGCCCAATACTCCCGCCAACGATTCCAAATTTCTTCAGAAATATAAGTAGGTCGTTGACTCTGAGAACGTACATTAGACAAAAATTGTCCATATCGTTGGCGGGCCCGCTTTTCCCAAACTCCATAGATAATAGCATCAAATTTTGAATTCCAGAAAAATTCTTTCTGAAAAAAACATAATATTATTATTGTGAAGTAAAAAAAAATGTTTTCTATAATGTATGAACTAAGTTATTTTGAAAGAAAAAATTCAATTTATTTTGTATACCTCAAACTCTTGATAATAAAAATCTTTTGTCTGCATAGAGATCTTCTTCCATGCATAACCCTCAACTTCCATCTTCTCTTTGAATTTGGATGTAATTTTTCTTGAACAATCACCTGATGGTATAAACCTGTTAACATGAACAATTTAAAATCAATTTTGATATTACATTACCATACGATCAATATGTACTCGTGTTATTATCTTATAATACAAAAATTTTAACAATTTAACTTACATGTTATTGATGATCTTAATGTAAACTCTTCCATCAACTCCCTTCGCCCCAGGCTGGAGACCTCCATCATCATCCTCGACATCAGAACCGGGTAAATGCGTGGGCATAGAGTCATTGTCTGATGCTGGAGTAGATGCATTTTCCTGTGAGGTTGAAACATTTGGATTGTTGGATGCTGAACCGCTACGTAGATTTTGAGTGTCATCAGGGATGGATGTTGGTGAAGGTGATGCTGCACACTGCTGGGGAGAATGTGAATGTGACCCTACAACATGAGATGGGTGCACTTGTACATTTTCGCTATCAGTCAATGATAATCTGAGCCTAGGTGGCAGCATTGGCTTCTTTCTTTTAGGTGGCATTTTCTTAACCTGAAAATCAAAGAATTGTTATCATATTTGTTAAAATGGAACAATACAATTAAAGCATATATGAAAATACTACATAAATGCAATAACACATTTTGAAAATGAGATTATAACGTACACAAATTAAATGCTATCATCACTTAATTGCACATCAAAATCATCCTCTGTTTCTGAGAATTCCGAATTAAAGTCAGTCTCATCTTCAGAATTCTGCCCATCTACAGATTCTTCCTCCTCTCCAGATAAAATTTCCACAAAATCATTATTTGGATAATTTAAAACTTCATTCTCCAAACATGCATTTATTTCATGTATATCCACTTCTTCTTCCTGAAATGCTTCACTTTCATTTGTTTTGCTATCGCCCTTTGCCTGTCTGTGAAAAACACCTCTTTGTTTTACCTTGACGACTGCTAACCAATCTGACTTATCCCTTCTTAAGCTGGGATAAGGGACATAATACACCTGAGTCGCTTGCATTGCCAACACAAATGGTTCAAATTGTTTAAATCTTCTCCGCTGGTTGATTTCGGTAAGATTATATCGGCTATGTACTTTTGTTCCGACGCTAGGAGTAGGATCAAACCACTCACACTTAAACAGCACACACCGTTTTATCGGTAATGCGGGATATTCAATTTCAAGGATCTCAATAATTTTGCCAAAATAATCCATCAATTCCCCCTGTATGCAAACCCCACTATTTACTGTTGCCATGCTATGCCCATGATTTTCTGTATGAAATTTGTATCCATTCACGAAGTAGACAGGATATGATTTAACAGTTCGCAAAGGCCCCTTTGCAAGATCACACATGAGTCTGTTTTGTATTCTATTTTCAAAAGCCTACATCATAAAACGAAAAATTTAATCAATACATATAACATGTCCTTTCTATATTAATTTCTTAAAGCATTCTATTTATTTCACTTTGCTAGCTTACGTAGTTTGCAAACCAACGTGGAAAGTTTTTATCCACTTCTTTGTTGATGTCATCCTGTGATTTTCCTGGCATTAGCTCCCTTAACAAATCCGCGTATTCACTACAAAAATTGCATATTATCTTAGCATAACACTATTTCATGACAAAAAGAACTTGGACAATTTCGAATATAACTTAAACTTACTGTAAAAAAGATTGAATTTCTTGGCAATTCAATAAAATATAACCATGGGCAGCCTCCATTTCTTTCTCTGTTAACATTCTTCTTGTTGAGTGTCCATGTGGTCGGCCAGGATATTTGAAAATAGATAAGTTATCATCATCAATCCTCACACCCCCATCGTCATTACGAGGAACTTTCCTTTCTCGAGTTATCACATGCGGCTCAAAATAGTGGGAACAAAATGTACTTGCTTCCTCTACTAAATACGCATTGCATATGGAGCCTTCAACCCTGGCCTTATTTTTGACATTTTGCTTCAAGTGATGCAAATTCCTACATTACAATTAGGTTAATTATATTTGAGAAGTTGGTATAAATCTATAAAAAGTCTAGTTAAATTTGAACTAAAATTACCTCTCAAATGGATACATCCATCGATATTGAACTGGACCAGCAAGTCTAGCCTCATGTACTAAATGTATTGGTAGATGCTCCATGCAATCAAAAAAGCTAGGTGGAAAAATAGCCTCTAATTTGCACAAGATAACTGGAATGTCCCTTTCTAGCCTTTCCATATCAGACAAGTGTATTTCAGATGCTGTTAAACTTTTGAAAAATAAACTTAATTCTGTGATAGCTTCCCAAACATTATTCGGTAAGAGCTCACGGAATGCAATTGGGATTAACCTCTGCATAAACACATGACAATCATGACTTTTCATTCCAAATAATTTGTACTTCCTCATGTCAACACATCTTGCCAGGTTCGAAACATATCCATCTGGAAACTTTAGACTTTTCAACCATTCACACAAAACTTGCTTCTGCTTTTTGTCCAGAGTGTAACATGCTTTCGGATATTTCCCCGTATTTGGATCTTGATCTAACTCACTTCTTCTACAAAAAATTTTCAAATCAGCTCTTGATTTTGCATTGTCTTTTGTCCTCCCTTCAATGTTCATAATTGTGTTGAAAAGATTGTCAAAAATATTTTTCTCAATATGCATCACATCTAGATTGTGACGTATCAACAGTGTCTTCCAGTATGGCAAATCCCAAAATATACTCCGTTTTCGCCAACCAAAATTTTGACTTATGCTACTATTAACCTCTTCACTTTCAAGTTCTGTAACTTTCAGAAGCCCTAACTGATCAATCTCCCGTAATATATCTTCACCAGATTTATTAGGAGGAGGAGGTGTTTGAACCACCCTATTCTTAATGAATTTTTGTTTATTGCGCCTGAATGGGTGGTCTAGAGGAAGAAATTTTCTATGATTATCAAACCAAGATGTCTTGCCCCCGTTGGGAAGATAAAATGCATCAGAATCATTGCCACAATAAGGACAAGCCAATTTCCCAGCTGTGCTCCATCCAGACAACATAGCATATGCAGGAAAATCACTGACAGTCCACATCAAAGCTGCCTTCATCTGAAAATTTTGTTTAAGGGACACATCATATGTTTGAACACCAAATTCCCAAAGATGATTCAATTCAGATATCAATGGTTGCAAGAATACATCAATTTTATGCTTTGGATTTGTAGGCCCTGGCACAATCACTGTTAAGAACATGTATGCCTCATCCATACACATCCACGGAGGTAAATTATATGGAGTAATTATGATTGGCCATGATGAATATTGTTGGCCGGATTGACCAAAAGGTTGGAACCCATCTGTGGATAATCCCAGCCTGACATTTCGACTTTCCGATGCAAACTCAGTATGGATGTCATTGAAATGTTTCCATGCTATCGCATCTGATGGATGCCTCATGCTTCCATCATACTGTTCATGTTCATTATGCCATCTCATGTGAGATGCAGTAACATCAGAGGCATACAGTCTTTGGAGTCTCGGAGTTAGTGGAAAATAATACATCCGCTTCCAAGGAAATAATTTCTGCGTTCTAGTTCGTTTTCTCGGTTTGAACCTAGGTTGACCACAGTATTTGCACTCTTGTAATCCCACGTCCTCTCCCCAAAATAGCATACATCCCAATCTGCAACAATCTATTCGTTCAACGGGCAAACCAAGACCTCGAATAAGCTTCTTAATTTCATAAAAATTCCCAACCATCTTATGATCAGGAGGCAATGAATCATTGTACCATGTGAGAATTTTATCCAAACTTCGTTCAGAAATATGACCTTCAGACTTTATATTCAATATTCGAGCAATGGCAGACAGTTGAGTCATTTTCTCACAATTAGGCCATAATTCTTGATCAGCTGACTCTAATAGGTCAAAAAATCTTTTTGCATTTGGGTTTGGTTCCTCTTCAATATTCTGCATATTTTCTTGAAAGGAATGACCAGCTGCATCATGAACCATTTGTGCATAAAGATTTTCGTTCACATCCACGCTATTTTGTCCAATTCCAGATCCCCCTTCAGGCCCATCTATATTTACTGATGAATATACTTGATTACCCCTAGACGTGCTGCAAATTATTGGCTCCCCGTGTCGTGTCCATTCAAAGTAGTTCGGAACAAACCCTTTTTTCAACAAATGTAGATGGACTTCATCAGTCGGGAGAAAACGGATGTGTTTGCACTTTTTACATGGACATCTAATTTTATGACCATCCATATATGCAGGCTGCGAACTTGCATAATCAATAAATGATTGAACTCCCTCAGCAAACTCGAGATTAATGAACCCATCTGGCATTAAACGCCTATACATCCAAGATCTATCAACATTACTCATGCTTGCGAAACTGTTATTCGAACAAATTATTTTCATAATTAGATTTATGGATTAAATAAACGCAAATTGTCTATCAACGTAAACATGTATACAAATACATGTATATTAGAAAGGAAATATTTGGCTATTTTAATCATCTAATATACAGTGCCAACTAATTATCACATATAAAGATAGTGTACTTGGCAATAACGCAAAAAATATTAAATTAAAAGGACATCTCAAACAAATTACCTTCAGAATGCAAAAAAGGAATTGGTCCAATATAAGGAGAAATTTAACTACAAAATAATAAACTCAACACAGCACCCTCCTCCTCTTTGTTGCTACTGCAGTGAATTGAATTTACCAAAAGAAGTCAGATTTTTCAGCATGATATACTTTAGATAAAATCAAGCTAAAGCATGGCATACAACAGGGGCACAAACAAAATGCAAGCTACAGTGATAAAAGCAACAAAAATAAATATGGAAGTTATCAATGTGTATATAGTAATCAAGAATTGTGCTAAAATATCCTTATCGAATAAGATACGAAAGTAAGAGGCAAAAACAAAAAAACAGCCAAGTTATCAATGTGTACAAGCTAAGTTACATCAGAGCAGGCAGATATAAGATACAATAGTAGAATTAAATGGATAAAGATACATGACCTTAGCGACTGAAATCCAATGACAAATGCCAGCTTCCACCAAATCCCCTCCACGTAGAGATAGAATCAAAAACAACTTCCACCAAAATTATAACTAGAAATATTTAGCTATTCACGCATGCAATAGGCATCTTACATCATAATCTATCTCATAATTGCTTTTGCACTGGTTTCTATTACCAATTATCTCATTTATTAATATAAGATATAACCAAGCGAGAGGTAATCACAACATAGCATTAATATATAAATGGTGCCTACTCATAATTAATGATAAGTTTATATATACAGAAAATATTCATAATATACATGGATTTCAAGGCATACTCCTAACATAAATACCTAAGATGACGAATTAGTTTGATTAGCAAACAGTAAATCTTGACCATGAAATGAAAAGATAATTTTTTTTTAATTTAACGGTTGATATTACTTAGTATTGATACAGAATGAATACCTCCCTAATAAAATGGGCCTTCTTTAACTAATTAATAGCACATAATCATGTTAAGGTCCATGATAGTTGTACTGTTAGATCACTAACTACAATTTGTAGCATACAAAGTTGAGTGAGGTGATGCTACATACCTAGGAGTATTACTCTTCTAATGTTGGAATAAATACCATATACTTATTGACTTGGCATTCTTAGTTTCCAACCTTAAATCTTTAGTTTTCGAAAAGTTATGTGCTACTTACTACTTATCAGCAATGTTTTCATAACCGGACCGGAGATCGACTCGGCTTGCAAAAAGAGTCGGGAGTCAATTGGTTGGACCGGATTGACTCGGAGTTTTTATTATTTTAAAAAATATAATTATTGATAAAAAATTAAAAATATAGCATATAAAAAATACATTAAAATAACCTATTGATTATCAAAAATCAATATAAAAATTGTAATTCTAAATTCAACAAAGTTTGTAAATATAAAAATCAACTAAATTGTTCAAACATAAATAACAAATATCTAAATAAGTTCTTGTAATATAAAAAATAAGCATTTAAATAAATTCATTTGACATAGTGTAAACAATCATCATTAATCAACGTCCAGGGGTTGCAATTACAATGTCCTGAGCACGTAGCAAAAACAAGCATCATTACAGTTAAAGATTCCATTTATGAATATACAAATGAAAATATGTGAGCACTTATGTTTACAAGGAAAGAAGCGGAAGATACGTTTGTAGGGCAAAACAAGTCATCTTCTATAACTATAACCCAACATTTACAAATTTATCGATCCATAGGTTTTAAATTTTCACAAATATTACTATTGCTTCATACTTGGGATGAATTTACGATATACAAGGGGCAGAGTTTTACCAAGATTAAAGATTTGTAAATTACAAACTCTGCTCTTTACTAAAAGCAAACATTTAACAAGAAGAACAACGACTGAAGGTGCAAAATGAAATGTGAATTCGAAGAAGATTAAGATTTTCCAATAGCAGTTTCTGTTTGCAGCATGCTCAAATCTGCATATTTCAATCTATCACTGGATTGATGCTCTACATGTTCTAAAAAATCCTAGCATTCTGTAATCAGTATTTTGTAAATTAAGAAATTGTAGTGGTCTCCTGCCCAACCCTCCAGCATGCACACCATATCAAGCAAAAACATCACTAATGAATGGAAATGTGTTGTTCACGAAGACAGGAACTTGGAATTCAAGAACCATAATCAGACAATGAAATCACAATCAACAAACCATATACACATTAACCTTAAACAGTATAATTTTGAAGCAATTAGGGAATAAAACTAACCTTAAACGTGGTTGCTGGTGACCGGAGGGCGAGTGGCAACGGCGATGAGGACGAGTGGCGACGGCGATCAGAGTAGAGACGCGACGGGCGACCACAGCGTTCTAAAAGCACGCGAGGGAGACGGATGTAGATGCAGCAGCAGTGGCGAGACTTGCCCTGCTACGTCGGGGTCGGGTGAACGGCGGTGCGGTTGCGAGCGGCGACGGCGATGAGAGACGAGACGCGAGGGGCGACGAAATGCGATCGATGTTTTCAGCGAGGGAGACGGCTCTAAAGGCAGCAACACCGGCGACACTTGACCTGCTACGGCGGGTTGGAGCGAGCGGCGATCAGGGACCGATCGGCGACGAGGGAGGCGGCGCAAACGAGTGGGAGATCGGAGATTGGATGCAGCGATTTTAGGTTGGCTTTTCGGGTAGGTTTGGAAAGAGAAGAAGAGGGTAAAAACTGGCCCAATTCTTTTATAAAATCTAGCAACGTAGCAACGGAAATAATTTTCCGTTGCTAGTTTTGTTCCTTGCAACGGAATTCATTACCGTTGCAATTTAGGACCCACCTTTGGATTCCCTTCCTGTGACATTTATAGCAACGGAAACAAATTTCCGTTGCAATATAGCAACGGAATTTGTTTCCGTTGCTATTTCATGTACCTTGCAACGGAAAATAATTCCGTTGCAATATAGGAACCAATTTTGACCCTCCCAACTTGGGCATTTATAGCAACGGAATTACAATTCCGTTGCAAAATTAGGTCCATAGCAACGGAAATAATTTCTGTTGCTATATGAGGTCCCTTGCAACGGAATTTAATTCCGTTGCAATTTAGGACAAGGGACAATTATAGCAACGGAACATATTTCCGTTGCTAAATAGCAACGGAAATCAGATTCCGTTGCTAATTATAGCAACGGAAATTGATTTCCGTTGCTATTTAGCAACGGAACATATTTCCGTTGCTAAATAGCAACGGAAATTAGATTCCGTTGCTAATTATAGCAACGGAATCTGATTTCCGTTGCTATTTAGCAACGGAATCTTATTTCCGTTGCTAATTATAGCAACGGAATATATTTCCGTTGCTATTTAGCAACGGAAATAATATTCCGTTGCTAAATAGCAACGGAAATCAGATTCCGTTGCTATTTTTCGCACCAAATTCTCTCCCGCTTTAATTTCGCGCGATATTTAGCAACGGTATTTTGATTCCGTTGCTAATAACCGTTGCTAAATTTACGCGCCAAACTTTCCCTCCGCTTTTAGCGACCGAAAAAATTTCCATTGCAACATGTTGGGCATTTAACCGAAAATAGCAAGGGAATCAATTTTCCCTTGCTAAATAGCAACGGAATCGAAATTCCGTTGCTAAATAGCAACGGAATTATTTCCGTTGCTATTTTTCCGTTGCTATTTCACAAATTTCTTATAGTGAAAGTCAGGAAAGACCTGCTAAAGGAAGGGGATTTAGTCTTCAAGCAGATGAGGCCAGGGGTTCGGGACCTTCGAGGCAAGTTTAGACCAACTTGGGAAGGCCCTTTCATTATGAAGAAGCTTTTGTCTAAAGGAGCCGCGATCCTGACAGATAGTGATGGAAATGAATTCAGGGAGCTGATCAACGTCGATAGATTGAAAAGGTTCCACGGCTAAAGGCTAAAATATATTAATAGCAAGGAAAATAAATCTTGAGAGAAAATGTTCAATCAAGAAAACCAGAGAGGGCTGATTGATAACAGGAGTTGTGATGCTTTCAAGATCCATCTCGAGATTAGATGTGGTCTGGTATTTCGAGCTTAATGTTAGATAACGATCATGCGTGATGAAATCGTACCAAAACATGTACATGTATGCAATTGTAAGCTTAGAGTAATTCTTTTCGTTCAATAAAGGTCAATAGTTTTCTCCGAGAAGGTAATACGTCGCTTCCCATTGAATGTGCACAATTTATCCATCGTTGCTGTAGCTGATGAGGAGCTTTATCCATAAAAAAAAAATGAGGCCGTTAGAGATGAAAATCGTATCTGACACTCTAAGTAAAAATTGGACCAAAGGCCAGGGTGAAAACTTGGGAACAGGCAGTCTGCCCTATAAGAAATAAAATGAATAAAAGCCGCTAGATTGAGTTGTGTCCATTCAAGGCAAAAAATTAGGCACAGGGTTGTGTGAAAATTTGAAAAGGACGCACTTCCTGCAAAGAAAGCTAGTGTGAAAATCCACAAGGGACACATTGACTTTAATCAATGACTTCCGATGCCCGGAGCGATAAGGCGGTGACACTTCAAAAGACCTCCCTTCGTACGGATGAGGTATAGAATCCTGATGCCTGGAGTGATAAGGCAGCATCAATTCGGGCAATCGCTTTTAGACAAGATGACGCATAATTCAAGACATGGGCCAGAGTCCTTAGGCCAAGATGACACTTCCAAGCCCTTAGGGACATGATCAAGCGAACCGGGCCCTGAATCATTGCAGCCGAGATTATCACGCCTAGACACCCGGGCCACTCGGATGAGTGGTGTCTCTTGCATTTCACATAGCATATGCACGTTCACATGCATAACTTACCCTTGCATACAGATTTCTTTTGACTTCGCAGGAAAAGTCTGACGATTTCACACACCGACAAGCTGGTGTTTCATCAATCACGTTCTTCAAAGTCTGGAGGCTTCACACACTGACAAGCTAGTGTTTATCAGTCGCTCAGCCGTGGTTTCACACACCGACAAGCTGGTGTTTCATCAATCACGTTCTTCAAAGTCTGGAGGCTTCACACACCGACAAGCTGGTGTTTATCAGTTGCTCAGCCGTGGTTTCACACACTGACAAGCTGGTGTTTCATCAATCACGATCTTCAAAGTATTAAGGCTTCACACACCGACAAGCTGGTGTTTATCAGTCGCTCAGCCGTGGTTTCACACACCGACAAGCTGGTGTTTATCGGTCGCTCAGCCGTGATTTCACACACCGACAAGCTGGTATTTCATCAATCACGTTCTTCAAAGTCTGGAGGCTTCACCCACCGACAAGCTTCTATTTATCAGTTGCTCAGCTGTGGTTTCACACACCGACAAGCTGGTGTTTCATCAATCACGTTCGTCAAAGTCTGGAGGCTTCACACACCGACAAGTTAGTGTTTATCAGTCACTCAGCCGTGGTTTCACGCACCGACAAGCTGGTGTTTCATCAATCATGTTCCTTAAAGTCTAGAGGCTTCACACACCGACAAGCTGGTGTTTCATCAATCATGTTCCTCAAAGTCTAGAGGCTTCACACACCGACAAGCTGGTGTTTATTAGTCTCTCAGCCGTGGTTTCACACATCGACAAGCTAGTGTTTCATCAATCACGTTCTTCAAAGTCTAGAGGTTTCACACACCGACAAGTTGGTGTTTATCTGTTGCTCAGCCGTGGTTTCACACACTGACAAGCTGGTGTTTCATCAATCACATTCTTCAAAATCTGGCGATTTCACACACCTACAAGCTTGTGTTTATCAGTCACCCAACCGTGATTCCACACGCCTATAAATTGGTGTCTATCAATCAAGCAACTCAACTGTGGTTTCACGCGTCGACAAGCTGACGTTCATCAATCACATAACCCGGCAATAGTTTCGAACGCCGACAAGCTGGTAAGGAACTAATCACAACAATCGGGGATGACAACGTAGCAGGTAGGTCACCGCCTCAGGTGTGACGCCCTTTTCCCACGTCAGACTAGCTTAGCTTGTCCTAGTTAGAGAAGGCCGTGCACACACAACAGAACACATGCATAATCTTATGGAAACCTAAACCAAAAAGATTTCATCACACACGATCATACATCATACATACTTATAATAAAATCTAGCAAGGATTATTCGCATTGTTTATGCATTGTGATTCCCATGGAATCAGACACATTAAACGCATGGGGCTGCAGCACTTGACCCTATAGGCATGCCTAACTATCCACTACTTGACTCGCAGGCTTAAGTTGTTAAACATATTATTCAGTTCACATTAATCACTTTTCACATCACACATGTTGATAGCTAGCATCACATTCATTTTACCCTTTCGCATTAGCACATAGCTAATCATTTCACTTGCATACTCAATATGTTTCCAAACTCATTCTTCATTGTTAATAATCACATATTTAATTGCATTCAAGAATCATCATGTAGTATGCAATTGTACATTACCTAATACACACATAATACTCACTCATAATGTCCTTCATTTCAGTTCAAAGCCTTGCCATTTGAAAGGCCAAACACATTAGGGTTATATTGCCAAAACAGGGTAGGTCACGGTCACAACTAATTTGGTTGTCACCGTGACATGTTGAAGTCCAAAACAGAATGCAAATTGAGGACAAGTCACGGTCACAATCAATTTGATTGCCACTGTGACATGTTCCCAATTCTCGGTAGAATGCTACTTGAGGGTATGTCACGGTCACAATCAATTTGATTGTCACCGTGACATATCATATTTTTGCAGGGCAGAATGCTTCCTTGGATACCTCACGGTCACAACTATTTTGGTTGTCACCGTGACCCATGCAAGATTCCAATTCCACATTCTATTCCCATCTCCTTTCAAGGACTTCCAACCCATTTTCCTTTCTAACAAATTAACCCAATTCATCAACCACATACCCAATTGGCACATACTTGATTTCCATCTTGATATTGGCATTCACTCATAGCATAAATCATAATCATATTCATTATACACATAGCATACATATTCTCAAACCACATTTTCATAAAGCATATCTCCACATCCAATATTAAACCAAGCCATACAATCTCATGCTCAAGGCCATTACTTCTCATACACACATGATTCATACCAACTCATATTCAAGCAACACAATTTTCATAGTTATACAACTAGGGTTTGTTCCCAAACCTTGTTGCCTTAGCTCCTAATCTCGACGAACGCTCGGTTCTCCGATTACTGCTTTCCCTTTATCCTTCTTCACTTCTTCAACTAGCAAAACCAGTCCAATTCTAGAATTGAACATAATCCATCAATTCTCATTCCAATACCAAATCAAAACGAAGAAGAAGAGTAGAAGATGAGAACAAGCATTCATAATCACTTACCTTTTAAGTCCAACAACTTAACTCTTGAGCAACTTAACAACTTGAACTTCTTAACAATTATGCAATTTGATTTAGAGACTAAAGGAACTACTCACACGGCAAGAGGAGGTAGAAAACACAGAAAATGACTCAATCCTCACAAATGGGTCATTTCCCTACCTCAAAGGAACACTTGCATGCAAAAGGTAGAGGTGGCACACACACATAAAGCCACATGGATTCCACTCACAAAACCTGTCTCCACCAACAGATTTCTTACCTTATTTTATTCCTAATTAACCCATCATTAAGTGACCTAATCAGCCCTTAAACCATTCCTAACTTAATCTCATAAATATACCAATTAGCCACTAAACTATCCACTCAACTTTCAATCAAGTCCTGCCTTCATTTCAATTTAGTCCAAACCTCACATTCAATTCACACACACATGCCAATTCAAGTTAATTCTTTTAGGGTACAAGTCCGGCCATGACATCAGGCACGCGCTTCATTCCTTTCTTTTTCTGAATTTTTGCTCACCTAGGCACCTAAGTTCTAGGTTCCCCAAAATTAGGGGCAATTGTAGACACCGAGTCCCGAGGCGGTCGAAGATTGGGATTACCCGATGATGAAGATGATACTTACCACAAGTAAAGATGTCAAAAATGATGTTTTCCTTGTCGAAAATCTCTTTTGTTCCACCAAAATTTTAATCCAAAAATTTGCATTTTTACTCTTATTTTTATTCCTTTTATTTTTATTTTTTATTTTTTATTTTTTATTTTTTATTTTTTATTTCAGGTTTTATTCTCAATTTTTTTGCGGTGCCCTGTTGCCGTGCGGTTTGCGCACCACGAGTGCGGGTCATGGTCGCACGCGTGCGGGCCATACTCGTACAGGAATAGCGTGTGCCCGCCTGGCGACGTGCGCTCGCATGTGGCGACGTGCACCCGCTGGGGCGCACGTCGCCCAGGGCAATGCATGCCCCCTCGGTGCACGTCGTGTGGGGCGACGCATGCCCCCAGGCACACGTCGCCTGGCACGACATGCGCCCATAGGGGCACGCGTCACCTTGCTTCACTTGCGGGCACTCCCGCGCCTGCTCCCCCGTGCTATCATTTTCACCTGCATCATTTATTTTAGGCAATATTTCAGTTTGTTAAGTTTATTTCATCTCTTAATGTCTTTTTTTTTTAACACAAATAAAAGAACATTTTGTCTCTTCCCATTTTGGGACAAGACAGGAAAATAAAAGGATTCTTTGTTTTCATTGGTAGGAGAGGCTGGACTTCGAAAAGACAAAAAGCAAAATTTTTTCTCTCAAGCAAAAACAAGATTTTCTTCAAGAGCAAAAAATCTTCGAATTCCCAAGCTTTTATTTTTCTTCTTTTTTCCTCAAGAACAATTTGGTTAGAGGATAAATTGAGCAAGGAAATATAATTTCCTTTGCTTGATTCATCTCACAAAAAATATTTTCTTGAGTTTTTTTATTTAAAACTTGGTTTGTTTTCAAAATATTTTCGTGTTTATTACCACAAGAATCGACAAGAGGACGGATCAAGACACCGTTTTCTCGACCTATAAAATTCTAAGGGTAAAAATTATTGGACCCATTCACGTTATTTTATTTTGTTTAATTTTTATCTTCATTTTTATCTTATATTATGGTGTTATTGTTAGTATTATCATGTTGTGTCTAATTTATACTCCCCTAGCATGCCTTTATATTTCTTATTCCCTTTTTGTTTGTTCTTTAGTAATAATCCCATTTGCTACATTTGAGTGGTGCTCTTGTGTGTGCGTCTACTGCTACACTTGCATGATTTCCATTCCATCACCATTTATTAACATGACTTTTATTTATGCTAGCACTATCATCATCATCATCATCATCATCATCATCATCATTATCATTATTATTATCATTATTATTTTATGGTGCTATTATTATTAGTATTACTATTGTACTATTAAGATTATTATGGTTATGTATTATTATTATTATTATTATTATTATTATTATTATTATTATTATTACTACTACTACTACTACTAGTTGATTGTTGCTATTATGCCATGATTATTTGTTGTTATTACCATCATGATTTTATTGTTGTCGTCGTTTTGTAATTATTCTTATTTTCGGCATGACTTGTCTTTTTAATTCCTTTTGCATGTAAATCATTTGTATATTAAGTTAACATGTCCTATATTTATTTTGTCTTTATTTGATTACTTTTTATAATTATTACTAATATCTTTTAATGTTATTTTTTGTTTGCGGATTTAAATGTGAATTTCGCTTGTGCGAGAATTTCCGTGACCTCCCGGATGGGTCACAACGCATAGGAGAAGACATCAGTTGGGTGAGATCTTCCTATGCTCTTTCTTATGTTTGTGTTTGATTGCAAATAAAATGTTTGTTTTATTTTATGTACGTGTAAGATAAAAAGTCACTAAAAATGCTTTATAACTAAATTGGGATTTTATTAATAAAATTGGGACCAATTTCCCTCCTTCTAGCCAAGGAATGAAAAATATCACGATCAAAACGAAGAGTTAAGTTTTCTCCATAATGGGATCACTCATCCTGGCTTTTTTAAGCTAGCAATCTAACAAACTCTTCGATCCCCTTTTAAATGAGTGTAAAGGAACCAATGTTCCTAAATCAAACAAATGTCCCGATTTATGTATGTATTTTTTATGTTTGACTTTATTTTGTTTGTTTTAAATTTATATGCATGAATTTTCTTTTAGGCCCTTGTAATTAATTTTGGGGTAATAATATTGAATTTTCATTTGGGATTGTATTCCGTCCCAATCTACTTTTTTAATCTTCTTTTATTTGGGGTTGTATTCCGCCCCTATTTCTCTTGTAATTGTGTGCTTGACGTGTTTATTGCTTTTCCTTATCATTTTATTTACCGCTTTCTTTACAACTTTTATTTATTGCTTTTTGCTTACAATGTACTTTTAATTAAATGCATTAATCATGTGAGAGGAGAGATAGAATTTTACGAAATTAAAAACTCATTTATAATTAACCAAAACATAAATAAGAGTGAAGTTCCGGACACCATCTCTGGTTTTAGACAAATAGAGGTTAGAGACCTTTCCCAATTTCTCGTAAATTGGGTGGTGACTCCAAAATACCTCAAAGGTGCCTAAAGGCGCCATGAGGCTAGATGATCCTTTTCAATGTTCTATTAGGAAGGGGGCATCCAAGATGTCTCATGGCACCCAAGATCAAGAAGACACAAACCAATCCCTCGAAAGCTAAAAGCGAGTTCAAAGAGGGCATTTACTAGGTTCAGCACGCGTCACACCTGGCTCCTCTTCTTCTCCCACTCAAGTTTGGCTTTAACCTCAGCTTTTCTCCTGTCAGCTGTTACCGCTCTCTTTTTAATATCGATTGCCTTATTTTAAGCCTCGAAAGCTTTTTTTTGACCTTCGGTAACTTCTTTCTCAAACAAGGCCAAGTTACACTCGATTTCACCCAGTCTGTATCGGAGCTAAGTTGCGACCCTCTCTTCTTTTATCAAGGTGGCAAGAAGTTTGTTTGTCTTTGTGATCATTATCCCTCATAGCATGGACCCCTACAAAAATATATATGAACTCAATCCAAAGAATATTGATCTGACACGATAAGTCATGAGGTTAGGAACTTACCTCTACTTGATACTTTTTATAAACATTGCTCAGCTGCTCGGCATTCAGGCTCAATAATGGGGTTATCTCGCTCGATACACAGGACGCCAAATGCACGGAGGTTGTAAATTTAGTGTTATCCTTTGACCAGGTGCTTCCCTATTATTGCCAAAACTTTATTACTTCGTCAGTAAAAGCCTTCACGTCTTTCCCTTCCCATGATTTGGGAATGGAGGTGTCAACTTCTGCTTTATTTTCAAGCAAGAATGACTCGGGAGTAGCAGCTCGCTTAGATGTCTCCACTTTTGGACTTTGAGCTCTAACTAGAGAATTATCAGCTACCTCGATCGGAATCGATATTGAAGGGGCAAGCAGAGCCGAGCTTGGGGTAGAGGTAGCAAGGCTCGCCTCAGGGGCAGTAGTTTAAGGTGCTCTGTTCCCTCCAGCTTTTTGTCTCTTGGCCCTCATGACTTCGGTCAAACTGGGTCGAGTAGTCCTCTTCATAGCTGCAAAAAAGCAAATAATGAGGAATATATTAGAGTCAAAGTTTGGAAACAAGGAAATTTACCATTTTTCTTAGCTCAAGATGGTTTTAAAGGATGCATTCCTCATTGCAGCTGCATTTTAATGACCGTATTATTCTGAGCTATCTCCCTCCACAGAGCTAGCATGTTTTCCTCTTCCTCGGTGAGGTACAGCGGGTTGTCGTTCTTATTAACGAATCAACCCTACAAGTGCGAAACTCGAAGTCCCTATCGCTCTCTATCATAGAGAATTGATTCTTTTAATTTTTAAGGACGTTGGTTCCTTGAAATACCCCCATACCCAACTCGGGCTTAGATGTAATTGTGGTCCTCTATAGCAATTTGGAGCCCCACCACATGAGTAGCCTGAAATATTCAAATAGTCATATCTATTTAGTGCTTGGTTGCCAACACTTGTAATGCTAATATGGTTTGCCAAGTGTTGGGATGTATCTACTCGATAGTCATACCATAGTGGTTCAAGAAATCGAGCTCAAATTTGGTAAGAGAATGATTTACCCCAGCTTTAAAGTCTACTTCGTACACCACTGTGCACCTTTTACAGGAGAATTTGGCATTAGCTCATAAGGAGGGACTGAGTACACGAATCCTATAGTTGTAAGGTATGCCCAGTTTCTCTCTCAGCTCAGTCATTTGATTGCTCTTTATGACCGAGCTAATGCTCCCTACCATATGAAGTCTTATGGATTCCTTTTTTCTTTCTTGAACTAGTTGGCTACTACTTAGAGATTCAGAATTATTAACAAGTAGCCCTTCACCTACCTTAACCCTCTCGTTGGAACTGTTATAAGAACTCATTGTAGAATAATCAAAAAAGGTACAAACCTATAGATAAGGGAGATTTCAGTGGTGATATGTTGAAATAAAAAATTACAGCACTTCAAATTGCTTTGAGATGAAGGATGAAAGCTTGGAAGCAGAAAGAACGATGAAGAAGAAGAAAAACGGAGAGACTTTCAAGAGAAACAGAGCAAGAAGCAAAAGAAGCAACAAAGGAGTGAAAATGAAAAAGGAACAGGTATATATAAGAAGACCAAGCCAATAGTTGCCAAACACGTGGCTAGAAATGATTGGTTGTGTTAGCAATTATTACTCCCAGCGCGAACACCAAAGCATTGCATTCATTACGAATAACTATCCTAGCTATCAAATCATGACGAACGAGGCATCACCCTTTCGCCTTTAACACTCTACGTGCTTGGAATTGCCTTTTGAATCTAGTTTCCTGCCTAAATATTAACATAAATGTCATATGCCAAAGGGGTGACTTATGATAACGGAAGACTCATTTTTGAGTTCACCTAACCAAGCTTATCCGAAAACTCATATTGTAAGTAGCTTGGTTTATCTTACAGCTCGGAATCGGAATGATACCTGAGAGTTTTCACTTTCTATGGACACTCTTTAATGTGTGACCCTATAGGTTCAATACTAAAACTGTTGCAAATTGATGAAACAAATTTATTAGTTAAGGTTGGCATATAGTAAAACTCTTTAATGATTGAATAGAATAAAGTAAACAAATATTCTCAAGAACCTGTAGAATAATAATACAGTATTTCTTAGGATATGGTTGAACTGTTAAATCTCAATAGGTAACAAACTATGTTTCCATAGCAATTATAATTGATCAATGAATGACTTAAGAAACTCTTTTCTTCCTTCATTTTGTTGCCTTGACCAAGCTATTAATTTAGTCATTTATAATTAATGACAACGTAGAGTTTAAACTCATTACCAAGAGGCCAAGGTCTTAATTTAGTCATTTATAATTAATGACAATGTATAGTTTAAACTCATTACCAAGAGTTAATAGATTCCATATAGATTAATCATTAATCTACAAGCATTTAATCATACATAATATCCTTTCAACTATCATCATAAGGCAATAGGTGTCCAATATTAGAGAATGATAAATAACTTGTTAATTTCCATGGTAATCTTAGTATTAAGTAAACTCTTGCATCACATTCTTCAAGAGAACATCCTATTGACATATTATGGTAATTTTAACAATTAGGAATTCTCCAATGAGTCAGTTAAAAGATCATATACGTATATGGATCATTTATATATGTGACTTTGTTAATGAGATCAACTAATCTCTATCCAATAGAGATTGTCACGTATATATTGATCTAACTAGATCATTAATATCTTATTTTAAGGATCCTACAATCAAGAACAAGTTTAGATTAAATTGTAAGGGACTTGACTCTCATTATCATGATCACCATCATTATGTCCGGTCTCAAAATTATATAAGGACCTTATTATATGAATTAGAGTTGCAAATGGCATATATTAATTCCAATAATATCGATAAAAAATGTGTCCAAGTCATCACATGTGAGATTGGATGTAAGACATATTAACTATATCCCAAAAAATCTTCCACTTGCATTAAAGCCAATCAACCTCTAAAATTCAAAATTAAGGTAGAACACTCAGTAGCCTCTAAACACTGAGAGAAAATATCTCTTTTTCTCCCCTTTCTCTGAAGCCAAATTGGGGTTACTAGTCCCTACCCTAATTTTAGCCATTGCTTATCCCTTTGTGTGTTCTTGGACCTTTTTTCTTATGTGGATACACTTAGAGGTACCTGAATTTGGACACTAATGGTTTGCTACAATCTAGTGCTAAGGCAATTCAATTGTTCAACTAAATCCTAAGGTGAAAGTTCTAAACTTTAGTTAGGATTTCAATTCTTTTGACAAGATCATGCAATTTTGCTATGCAAGCTTTTAAATTTCCACACTTTACATACGATGTATGATGGTTGAAAACCAACATAAGGTCCATACATGGTTCTCATACATGTAGTCCATTTCGGATTTCATAACCTTAAACCATAAATCGGATTATGAACTCTTCAGAACCACTTCATAGCTTGAATGCTCATTGTCCTCTACTATAGTTACATTCTTTCTCTCATCTATGAGAAATACATAACTCTCAAAAGAAGAACGAACTCTTGTAATTCACTTGGAACTATAGGTTCAAATGTAACCTCATCTTTAGGAGTAACAGTTTTAGGATCTAATGATTGATCACTTCTATTTGTGGATCTTGAACTTCTTCAAGTTCAATTCTACTCCCATTATTATCTTCTCTTAAAAGAAATTCTTTCCCTAAGAAGACAAAATGCTTTGAAACAAACACCTTTTATTCCAAAGTATGCTAGAAGTAGTATCCTAAAGAATCCTTTGGATATCCCATTAAAAGACACTTGTTAGAATTAACTTTCAGCTTATCTAACATTGTCCTTTTTACATAAGCAAGACAACCCCATACTTTTATATAAGAAAGTTGATGGGTGTCGAAGCCACCAAAAATACATACCTCAATTATCCTATCAAATAAATTGTAAATAGGGCAAGAAAGGGTCGAATCCACAGAGACTAGCACTGAATTAATTATAAAATAACCAGATTTTCAATAATAAAAATAAAAAAGGGGGAGTTTTCATAAACCAAAAATTTAAAAATGCTAAATTAAAAGAAATAAACGAACAAGCAGCAAATTGATCAAAAGAAATTCAATATGTGATAAATTACAGTTAAAGATATTTGCAACACAGGATTAATTCAACCGATCATTGATGAAAGAGTAAATCTAAAAATCAAATAATGGGCCAGTTATAGCCGTTGGCTTCGCGCTCCCGACCTAATCTTTCCGTATTAATGAATCAATCAAGTAAGACTGTAATTAATTCCTAGCCAACAAATAACCCTTAACACGCACAAGAATTTAATTTATTGACAGCATTAAGGAATAGAAAGACCTAACCTAAGCCAACAGACCTCACTCGAGACCGATTTTGACCAAATCATGTATTTACTCAATGTAACAGCCCTTATGAGGAAGTTACACTGATTGCCACTTGTTATTGACTTCACTAAATAATTACGAATTCAACAAACTTAACTAGCAGTATGTTATTTATTTAAATGAACAACGACACCTCATTGAACATAAAATAAATACCAATCGAGATATGGTTTCTCTAAACTTTAATAAATAACATGAATATCATATGAAATTAAGAACAATAAATAAGAATAACAATCTCACGGTGAATTAAAACCTGGCTTTGAATTAATCTTTAACTGGAAAAGAGTAACCTAGCCATAGAAATTCAAAAAATAAAATAAAAGTAAAAAGTACTTCCTGTTACAGCCTTGGGGAAAATGCAGATGAGGAAAAGAAATAGAATTGATCCCCTCCTCATTCTTTTCTAGCTATAAAAGAATAAAAATCTAGATAAGCTAGGAATGTGGTTAATTCCTATCCAAACTTCCAAAATAAATTAAAAATATTAAATGTAATATTATCTTCCTAAAATCACTGCCTTTATCTCCTAAATTACAGCCTAATTATCCCTAAAAAGTTAGATTGAGAATAACTGGCTTATAGGGCAACTTTGGGCTTAAAAATATAAAAGCTGACATCTGCTGCGCATTTTCCTTTAGCCTTGGGCAAGACAGCTGCTTACCCTTGCCCCTTAGACTTGGGCAACGCTAACTCCAAAATTAGCTATTTGCTCCTAATTTTTTATGAATCTTCATGACTGCTCCAAGTTTACTCCATTTAGCTCAAATTCGCTCCATTCTCACCATTTTTGTCCTATAAAGATAAAAGACACAAAATAAGTGAAAAGTCCCAAAACAGGTTAAAAATAAGCACAAAAAAATAAGGAAAAATAAGCCAAAATAAGCAATATTAGGCACTTAACAAAAGTACATATTTCTTGTTATACCACATCTCATATAGTGTAATAGCAACTGATTTATATGAAACTTTATTTAATACATAGTTGGAATAAGATATGCTCTAGGAGAAGTAAAGTACAGTATGTGCATACGTTAATTGAGTATGCATTAAAAGGGCAAAAACGTCTTTTATGTAAAAGTTTTGGCAAGTGGTACTAATGTAGTAATTTATTTAAACTTTGACTAAAATGCAAGAAATAAGTTATTTTGGAGGTGAAACTATAAGAATAAGTTATAAAGAGGTTAATGCATGAATTGAAAGAAAGGAAAGGATTGATTATGTAAAATTTAAAGTTGACCAATTATATTACAACACTTATCTATTCTAGAATTCTAGTATTAAGGGAGTATTTAATCCTTGAAGTCGGTTGGAATGGGAATAGAAGTTCCAAAATTCTCATCCCTCTCTATGCCAACCTCTCTCTCTCAAGTAAAGCCAATTTGAATGTTTTTGGTGGAAATTGAGTTTTGGCTACAGATTTCATGAGAAATCGGTTAGTTAGCATCATATTCATCTTCTTCTATTCTTTTCATCATAATTAAAATTAAGAATTAAGTGAAAGGGATTTGATGATGGTGTGAATTTTGGTATTTTAGTTGGAATTCCCATAAAAAAGGACAAAGGAAAAGAAAAAGAGTAATAAAGGAGCTAAAGGTGTAAGAAGGAAGCAAAACAGGTTTGAGAACTCAATATCTCTTTGTATGTGTTTGCAAGTTATTTTATATGAAAATGATGCTTAAAAAAATAGAATGAACATAAAAAGGCTAGAATTGAGGGAAGTATATATGAATTTAGAAAGAAAGAACTCTATAGATAGAATAATAGAAAATCTGTTTCTAGAAGCTATAATGTCAGTCTGAGTATATTGAGTATATCTTAACTTATAGACTTCTAAATAGAGTGATTCTAATCAAAATATTTCCTTAAAATATAGGCCTACATTTGGTAAGTAGGAATCTTGATTTAATTATAGCCTTAAGGTCTTCATATTTAGAGATGAAAGTTAGAAATTGAATTCTATTGCTTAAAGGACCCGTTACTATTCCTTAGAGCTTATCTCAATAAATACAGACCTAAATGGAGTGATTGTTGTGCCAATATAAGCTTAAGACATAGATGAACAAATGTAGGCATTTTGGTCTGAAAATGATGTTTTATTAGTTGAAAAGCCCGGACAAAGTAACCTATGAAAATTGTTCTGCTGTACCCTATTCTGATAGGCCTTTTAACAGGGTTACATGGTAGTTAGACAATCCTGCCACCGTGTAAACGGCTAATGGAATGCTTAATTTGCTTGTAAATTCATTTTACATGGTGGTCAGACAAACCTGCCCATTGTGTAACCACTTCTGCCCGCCGTATGGGTAATCTTGCCCATCGTGTAATTATCTTTTCTCCCTTAAAATTAAGAACCCTGCCATTTTAGACGGCAATTAGACATTCCTGCTTGTCATGTAAGCCAATCTACTAGCCATGTAACCTTCAATTTTCAGTCCTTAAACATGAGTGTTTCACACCATTTTGAACTCAAGTCTCACTAAAAGTTCCCAGAACTTAATCGGTACCTGTTTAAATATATGGAATATGTATATGAATGTAAATAAGTGAAAATAGCCATATGCACATGAGACATTAATAGGAAATTATATAAAGGTGAACGTTAAAACATTGTTAAAAGTTGAAAATGATAGAATACATGAAAATGGATATGTAACATGTGTTTATAGCTATAAATGAACTAATTATAGTTTGTTATGAATATATGGAATAATAAAGATGATGAAATGTGCATTTAAACATTGTTATACTCATAGATATGATATAGTGCTTTTAATGATATATGCAAAATGATGAAAGTATTTATATGGCATACATAGGTATTGGTCTATTAGCATCATATGAGTTTATAAAATATATGTTTATGCCTACATATAGAGTCTATATGTTAGTATTATATGAATAAAGTATTTATAGATTGATGAAAGTAAATTCGTTATGCATGAATATGACTTTATAGAAACACATTTGCTTATATGAGCATGTTTTGAATGTAATTTTATATAGTATATATGATAATCAAAGTAAAGGATTAAAAAGGAATATAATAGATACAGTAGACTGCAAAGTGTTCGAGTTGTGGATAGATAGGCATGCCTATAAGGATAAAGTTACAGCTGCCATAGTTTGACATGTATATCATGTCAATAGTCTTATCACCATTGGTGTCCACAGCTTTTAAGATGATAATATATCCATAATTCTGATACTGAATATATAGAATCTATATTTGATACCTTAGTGGTATCCATAGTTCCCATTATCCACATCTATAGATAGTGTGTAGGCAAAGTATAGTTACAATGTAAAGAGAAAAGATATATAAGCATATGATTATGCTAAAGGAAAAGTTTGTAAGATTATAGTATATGAACTTCTGGTAATATATGCTATAGCATCTGTTAAAGATAACATGCTTACATTATATAATAGCAAAATAGAAATGTATAGCTATATGGATTTAAATGTCTGCACGAAGATGCATGTCTATAGTGAATACATATATGAAGGCATGATGTTTTAAAATATGTGAACATAGAGGAATGTGTGATAAGAATATATGATTTTAATTTGAATATGAATAGGTTAATGTAGGGGTACATAAATATGATAAGAGGATCAGTTGATATATATATATAAATATGTATACAAGCATGTATAGATCTGTTAATGCTAAATTATCTTGTGCTTATATGTATACGTACAAGGAAGAAAATTTGCATCTCGTGCATATGTATATGACTATAACTAGGTACAACAGCAATTAATATTTAACAAGAGTATTTGAAAGGTTATAGTGCTCAGAATATTATATAGGACAGTTTGGTATAAGTTATGTTGTATGACAATAAATATGGAACACTTGAGCTTACTAATATTTGTTTAACTTTATTTATGTAAATAAATACATGAATTTGTGAATATGTACATGACCATATGCGTGTGAGTTTATTTGACAACTTCTGTGAGAGGTCATCCATATCACGAAAGTTCCCCACTAAGCTTTAAGCTTACCATGGATTTTTAATCCGTGTAGGTACAGGATTTTGGGTGCAATTTGAAGGATATTCCACAAAGTGTCAACCCAACACAAGTTAGGCATAAAGTTTTTAACGTCCATTCTCAACCACTCGCTCAGCATAGCTGTGCTAGTTGGGAACAGTCATCACAACACTCAAAACACATGCACATCACGCAACTATACACATACAAATCTTGTATTAATAAATTTCATCTAAATCTGTAACAAAATATGCATTCCATCTCATGCTCTCATACAGAACCATTACTGCATATTACATGCCAGATCAATTATTACTTAACATATTACATATCCAAAATGACTAAATATATATATACATACTTAAGTATACAAAATACCAAAAACCTACACTAATCAAGCCCTAGTGTGTTGACTCTTTGTTGTGCGGAACTGTCCTTTGAGATCGCCTCACTTCGGAACCTACACAGATTAAAAACTCGTGCTAAGCGATAATGCTTATTGGGTAACAATATACAATATACAAGATATATACATATAGCACATATGCATTTTAATTATCACTGCAATAACAAACAAGCACCTAATATCATGCTTCTATAATCATGCCTCATTATTATACTGGAGCTGTAACAGCCCGAATTACACCCTAGTAGCATATTGGTTAAATTGTGGTAATTGGGTAAGTTTAAATTGGAAATTGTAAAATTCTGGACTAAAGTGTAGATGAAAAGAGGACTCAATTGAATTAACAAAATGACTTAAGTAACTCATATGTATTTATGCATGATCAAGATTAAGTGGAAGATTAATTAATGGATAATGGAGATTAAGATTTAACAAGCAGATTTTGAGGGAATGTAAGTGGAAATCCGGGTGTCATTGTTGGGTTATACCACCTCATGCTAGCCATGCAATAAATAGGGGTTTGGTGAGAGAAAGTCTCATTTTCCGCTTTTAATCTACATTCTTCGGCTGTTCTTCCTCAAAGCTCTTCTTATTTTCTTTGTTTTCTTGAGTTAGAATTCACAAATTCTATTAAGTGATCAAGTGGTTCTATAGTGCATGAATATTATTAGCATTCAAGGTAAGTATTTAATTATTGGATTGTTCTTCTTCTTCTTCTACTTTTTCTCTTTCGGTTGAATTGGAATTGAAGCTTGGTATCCACTTCTAGAAATTGGACTTGCATTTGTAGTTGAGGAAGTAAAGAGAATCAAAGGAAAGGAGAAGGTAGTTGATCAAGGAACCAAGTAATTTCTAAGGAGCTAAGGAAAAGAGGTTTGGGAACCAATTGTGTTATGTGTGTATAAATTAATTGATTATGCGTTAAAACTATTTGTGTTATGCTGTGAGATGTTTGAATTGAAGGAATGAATGTATTAAAGTATGATGATTACTATGAGTCTATTGAACTCTAATTTCGGGTGAATTGTGGATGTATAAATAAATAAACTTGTTGGTTTTGAGAATTTTATTATTAATTACTTAAACTCTAGATGTTTGTTAATGGCATGTATGAATTGGAATGGGAAATATGTATTGGTTTGTCTAGTAAGTGAAAATTGTGTTTGAACCCTAAATTTAGATATAAGTGTTTGAATGTAAAAATTTTGAGAGAATGGATTACGCAAGTCTATTTGATAGATGATTTCGGATTGAAATTGGTATTTAAACTTGACATAGAAATAGGTTTTGGTTTGAACAAGTGTAGGATTTCAAGATGGTTTTCATAGGATAACCCAAATGTGTATAAGAGTCACTTGGAGCATGTTACAATCATTGGTTATAATTTCTTGAATTGTCATCTAATTGTGTTAAAATTAACATTGTTACGTAGTTAATGAGTAGGAGAACATATGGTTAGAAGGATGATTTGACTAAAAATGACATTTGAATTGAGTTGAGAGGACTTGAAAATTGATGTGAGAAATGGGTGTGGTTAGCACAGCTATGCGTTGGTAAAACACAGCTGTGTTTTGGCAAATTTGCATACGTCACGGTGACAACTAAATTGATTGGCACCGTGAGATATGCAAGTTTTGCATTCCGTTTTGGTACATTTGGTATGTCACGGTGACAACTAAATTAATTTTCACCGTGAGATACCATAAGTTGCATTTTGTCCAGAAATTATTTGTATGTCACGGTGACAACCAGAATGATTGTCACCATGAGGTATTGCGATTTGTATTATGTTCTGAAGCCTTGGTAAGTCACGGTCACAGCTAAATTGATTATCACCGTGAGGTACCTCTATTTTGCCTATTAAACAGTAAGACTTTATCAAATGTTATATACATGCATGATCAATAATCAAATCAAATTTAACATCATTTAATGAGGATTATTATGTGCTAAACATTATGGTTAAATGAGATGAAATGTATGGGACAAGTGAATGTGGGCTTGCTTGTTAAGTCATGTGTATGTGTAATTCTTTATAAAATAATGTGTAATATTATATAATGATATGGAATGGAACTTATATTAGTATATCAACATTATTAAGACCTATGACATGATTATGAGTTATATGAATGTGTATAATTAGATGAGATTGTATATGAAGAGAATGTGAACACAATTGTATACTTATAAGTGTACACGATCTATTATATGTTAAGCTCAATCCCATATGATTATGTGAATGATGTAACTGTAATCGAATTACAGATAACTGAAAATCATAGTTAGCCTACAAGTCAAGTAGTGTATAGGTAGGCATGCCTATAAGGTCTAAAAAGTGCGGCCGATAGTGTCTGATTACTTCGGGGATCTTCTTATTATTTGAATCCTTAATGGGTTCACTGATATTATACTGATTATTCCTATACCTACGAGTTCTAATTGCGAGTGTGTATCTTCGGATACAAATTGATTGTGGTGCTTTTGAGTACTGATTGCGATACCTGTTATCAGCATCTTTGAGTTGCAGGCAAGGCTAATGATAATAATGTGATCATTACAAGAATATCATAATAATGAAAATGTGAATATGACTCATTAACCAGAATATATATATATATATATATATATATATATAAATCAAAATGTGTAATATGTTATAATTGTATTAAGTTGATGTTATGATATGGTAAAGAGGCATGATTATAGAAGTATGACTATAGTTGCATGTTTATTAATTACAGCGATAATTATAATGCATATGTGCATATTGAATATATGCATACATTGAATATGAAGCATGAAAGTTATTATGTGCCTGTAATTGTTATAACATGCTATATAAATGTGTGTATACATCTTGTTATTGTAATGTGTATTGTTCCCCACTAAGCGTTATCGCTTAGAAATCCGTGCAGGATCCGAAGCGAAGTGATTCGAAGGACCGTTCCGCATTGACAAGGGTCAACACACTAGGATTGCTGATAGCGTAGGTTTTTGGGTAGATTTGTGTTATATTATGCGATTTTGTAATTATTATTTTGGGTAGCATAAAGTATGCAATGTATTAAGTAACCAAGTCTGTAATATTAACCATATAAAAGTGTATGTAAGCAAGTGTGCATGATCAGGCATGTGATGAGTATAAGTGATCCACTGCATGTAAATGTGACGTAAGCGAAATTTATTTGTTCAGGTTTCTTTCTGCATTCCTTTAGACATTGTAAGTGTGTGAGGTTTTTGTGTGGCGGCTATTCTTGACTGCTTTAGCTGAGCTAAATGAGTGGTCGGGAAAGGGCATTACAGTAGCATCAAGTTAACACATCTATAGCACATTGCACATTACACATCTTAATTTACATAAATATATATATATATATAGATAGATAGATAGATAGATAGATAGATAGATAGAATCTTGCTAATATATCATAATTATATAACTACATCACATGTCAAACTTTAACGCTTCGCATTCATATTCTCATTATTATGATATTCTTTAAAATGTTCACAATAGTATCAATAGCTTTGCCTGCAACTCAATGATGCAGATAACGGGTATCTCAATCAGTACATGAAAGTACCACAATCAATTCATATCTAAAGATACACACTCGCTATCAGTACCCATGGGTACAGAGACAATTAGTAATATGATATATATATGAACCCAATCAAGATTCAAAGATTTCCAGAGAAATCTAACGCTATCGGCCGCAGTATTTCGACCCTATAGGCATGCCTACCTATCCACTACTTGACTCGTAGGCTAACTATTATTTCAAGTTATTTGACATTCATTTACAATTTACATCACTCACAAGTCATATGAGACAGATCATAGTACATAATAGCCCACCTACACTTGTAGATATACAATCATGTTCATATTCTCTTCCAATAATATGCATTCACATAGTTCACATTCATATTATAGGTCTATATAATGTTGATATGCTAATATAAGTTCCATTCCATATCATTATATAATATTACACAATGTTCTATAAAGAATTACACATCATTTATATGCCTCACGGTGATAACCATTTGGTTGTAACCGTGACATACAAGACTACAAAACAGAATGCAACTCAGGGGTACCTCACGGTGACAACCATTTGGTTATGACCGTGACATATTTACAACCACAAAATAGAATGTAAATCAAAGGTACCTTACGGTGACAACCATTTGGTTGAGACCATGACATACCTAAGTTTTAAAACAGAATGCTACACATGCATATCTCATGGTGGCAATCAATTGGTTGTCATTGTGACATATGCAAATTTGTAATCCAAAATGCAATTTGTGCATACCTCACGGTGGCAACCAATTCATTGTCACCGTGACATATGCCAAACTTTAGGCAGAATGCTAAACTCAAGCACTCAACCTACACATTCTGAACCACAAACTCCAACTTGCAAATTCATGATTCTAACACTCAATAACATGCCAATTTAACCAACATAAACACATCTTTTAAGTAGATTAAAAGACACTTCAAATCTATGTTACTCTTAACACATCATGCTTCAACTTTTCATTAGCATCATACTCATCCCAACCTCTCTAATGCATTCTAAAACCATTATAGCACATGCCACTTCTCATTAGCAAGCATACAACTCAAATAGGCTTATTTCTTCAATTCTATTATGCTCATATCTTAAATACACAATTCAACTCAAATATACACATCTTGCCAATTACAAAATCTTAGTCAATCCATTGATCATAAACACAATCATTTCTTCACATACTGGAAATTAGGGTTCAATTTAGCCATCTAAAATCCTTGCAATCATTATAGTTCAATAGATTCAATTCTTCAATTCAACACATCTCACAACACAAATTATACATTTAAAACACATACACAACCAATTAACACACATAAATCAGTTTGTTCCCAAACCTCTCTATCCTTTGCTCCTTTAAGCTCACTTAGTGCTAGGCTCTCCTACCTTTGCCTCTCCCTTATCTTTCTTTGATTCTACCACTACAACCATCATCCAATCCGAAAATTTGGAACAAGAATCAAATCCAATTCAACCACAATTCATAATAAAGAAAGGAGTAGAAGAAGATGAAGAACCAAAGCTAAAACACTTACCTTGAACATTAACAATATCATAGAATTCAGGACTACTAGATCCTCTAGCAGAATTTATGGGTTCTAACTAATGAAAAGAAGAAATCAAGAAAAGGATGAAAAGGAATAGCCGAAGAAGATGAAGTACAGAAGTGAGAACTTTCTCTCTCTAACACCCCCCTTTTATTGCGTGAACAGATGTGTTGGCACAGCCAACAAAAGACACCCGAAATCCACTACTTGCCCTTACTTCTGATTACCAAAATATGACTTTAATTAGTGACAATCAATCCCACTTAATCCTAATCATGTACAACTAGTAATTGGTCATGCGAACTTATTCTTATAAGCAATCAAGTCCTCTTTTTATTACTTTTAAGTCCAATATTAACAAACTCAAAATTAAACTCACTCAATTACCCTAATTAGTCCAATTGCTACTAAGGTATAAACCAGGCCATTACAACTCTCCCCTCCTAAAAAGAATTTCGTCCGCGAAATTCATACCAGAGTTAAACGGCTGAGGATATTGATCTCTCATTATTGCTTCTGGCACCCATGTCGCCTCTTCAATTCCATGGTGCTGCCAAAACACTTTCACCAATGGAACTTGTTTACTATGGAGCTACTTCACTTCTTTAGCCAAAATTTCGTTGGGTTTCTCATCATAAGAAAAATCCAGTTGCACTTGTATATCTTGCAAAGTTAGAACATGTGACTCATTCGAATGATATCTCTGAAGTATTGACACATAGAAGACATCGTGAAGCTTACCCAAAGCCAAAGGTTAGGCCAACCTATAACTCACTGCTCCCATTCTTTCCAATACCTCATATGGTCCAATGAACCTCGGACTTAGTTTACCCTTCTTACCAAACCTTAGCACTGTCCTCCAAGGAGACACTTTCAGAGACACTTTCAGAAACACTTTATCACCTACTGCAAACTCAATATCCTTTCTCTTGAGATCTGCAAAAGACTTTTACCTGTCACTTGCAGCTTTCAATCGCTGCTGGATAATCTTTGCTTTCTGTTTTGTGTCTTTTACCAATTCAAGCCCGATAACCTTATGCTCACTCAGTTCAGTCCAACATACCGAAGTTCGGCACTTCCTGCCATACAAAAATTCATGCGGTGCCATGCCAATGCTCATTTGATAACTATTGTTATAAGCAAATTCCATCAATGGAATATACTTATCCCAACTCTTAGAGAAATCTAGAACACAAGCTCGAAGCAAATCCTCCAATACTTGAATAACTTTTTCTGACTGTCCATCAGTTTGAGGGTGGAATGCCATGATGAAGTTCAATCTTGTACCTAATGCAGATTGTAAACCCTTTCAAAATTTGGAAGTGAACCTCGGATCTCTATCTAACACTATAGATAGAGGAATACCATGCAGTCTGACAATCTCTCTCACATACAACTTTGCCAACCGATCCATGGAGTAATCTAACCGAACTGGTATGAAGTGAGCTGACTTAGAAATCGATCCACAATTACCCACACCGAATCATGCTGCTTTCATGTTAATGGAAATCTAGAAACAAAATCCATGGTAATGTTATCCCATTTCCACTCTAAAATGGAAAGAGGATTCAACAGACCATGTGGAACCTGATGTTTTGCCTTCACTTGCTAACAGCTTAGACATTTAGAAACATATTCCACTACATCCCTCTTCATACCAGGCCACCAGTAAAACTGCTTTAAATCCTGGTACATCTTATTACCACCTGGATGCATAGTGAAAACCGTATTATGCACCTCATTAAGAAGTTTCTTCCTCAATTCCTTATCATTGACTACACATAACCGATTCTTATAAAACAGAACAACTTCCTCATTCACTGAATAGTCAATCTTGTCACCACTCCCGACTGACTGGAGAATTTGCTGCAGCTTAGTATCACATTTTTGCACATCCACTAACTCATCTCTCAACTCAACTCTTGCTCTCAACTGTGCTATGAAAGAACAATCTGAAGCAAATCTCCATTTAACTCGTTGCAAGGATAAAGCTGAAACTGACTTCCTACTCAATGTATCAGACACTACATTGGCTTTACCCAGTGTATAATCCACAATACAGTCATAATCCTTAAAAAATTCAAGCCATCTTCTTTGTCTTAGGTTCAATTTTTTCTACGTGAGTAGATACTTGAGACTCTTGTGATCGGTAAAGATCTTGCACTTCTCACCATACAAGTAGTGACACTAAATCTTTAGGGCGAACACCACTGCAGCCAGTTCTAAATCATGAGTTGGGTAATTTTGCTCATGTAGCTTCAGTTGGCTCGAAGTGTAAGTTATTACTTTTCCATCCTGCATTATTACACATCCCAATCCAACTCTAGAGGCATCACTATACATCTCATACTCTTTGCTAGAAACAGGTTGAGTCAAAACTGGTGCCTCAACTAGCATTCTCTTCAACTGTTCAAAACTTGCTTGACACTTATTTGACAATTCAAATTTAACTCCCTTACAAAGTAATCTAGTCAGTGGAGATGCAATTATTGAAACCCTTTCACAAAACAACGGTAATGCCCCGCTAAACCTAAGAAACTTCGAATCTCGGGCACGTTTCTAGGCGGCTTCTAATTCACCACCGCTTTTATCTTAGCCGGGTCAACCTTAATACCATCAGAAGAAACAACGCGACCCAGGAAGGATACTGCTTTTAGCCAAAAATCACACTTATTGAGCTTTACATACAGTTGATGCTCTCTCAAAGTCTAAAGCACAGTTCTTAGATGCTGATCATGCTCTTTCTCATTCTTGGAGTACACCAAAATGTTATCAATAAACACCACTATAAATTGATCTAGATACGGTCTGAATACTCTATTCATTAAGTCCATGAATGCGGCAGGTGCATTAGTCAACACGAATGGCATTACTAAGAATTCGTAATGGCCATAACGAGTTTTATATGGAGTATTAGGTATATTTTCCTTTTTCACTTGTAACTGGTAATACCCGATCTCAAATCTATCTTAGAGAACACACCAGCTCCCTTCAATTGATCAAATAGATCTTCTATCCTCGGTAAGGGATATTTATTATTCACTGTTACTTTATTCAGCTGTCTATAATCGATACACATTCTCATACTCCCATCCTTCTTCTTTACAAATAGCACTGGCGCTCCTTAAGGGGACACAGTTGGTCTTATGAAACCCCTATCCAATAACTCCTATAATCGGGTCTTCAATTCTTTCAACTCAATTGGAGCCATTCTATAAGGTGCCTTAGACACAGGTCCTATACCAGGCACAATATCAATTGACAACTCCACTTCTCTAATAGGTGGTACACCAACCAATTCCTCAGGAAACACATCAAAAAATTCTCTCAGTACTGGTATATCTTGAATTATGACTTATTCTTTTTTTTAATTCAAGACAAGAGCTAAGAAAGCCTCCCACCCTTTCCTCAAGCATCTATACGCTTGCACAACAGAAATCACCTCTATTAGCAGGTTAGAGCATACACCCCTCACAATCACTTTAGACTACCCAGTACCACCAATCACAACTATTTTCTTCCTACACTTAACTATAGCTTAGTGTTTACTCAATCAATCCATACCCAATATTACATCGAATTCATCAAAAGGCAATTCTATTAAGTCTTCTGGAAACACTTGATCTTGGATCGTTAAAGAACATTCTCTATATACCTTATTCAAATTTACTCTATTACCCAACGGGCTAGTTACACAAATATCATAATCTAGATGATCAGCTGCTAACATCTTATCAAAACTTTTCTTAAAACAAACATAAGAATGCGTAGACCTAGGGTCAATCAATGCAAACATTTCTATATTAAAGAGTAAAAATGTACTAGCTATGACCTCTGGCGCATCCTGCTCCTCACGAGCTTTCATTGCATGGTTGGTCGGTCAACAGACTCTGACAGTTCACCACCTTTGGACTGGCTACCCCTGCCACGTCCTCTACCTCTTCCTCTGTTAAATGAAGGCAAGTTGGATCCACCTCTACTCACTTCCTGCCGATTTCCTATCACCTCATAAGTCTTAGGACAATTAGCTAGAAAGTATTTCGTGCTACCACATCTGAAACATGCCCTAGTCAACTTCCAACACTCTCTTCTATGATGCTTACCACAATGGGGTCACTCAGGCATATCACTCTTATTACCTGATGCACCCCTTCTAGTTCCAAATGCATTAGACAACCCTAGCCTCCTGCCTCTAGTGGCTAGATTACTAAGTCAACTGGAATTGCTGCCTGAGTATCTCTTGATCTTTTTCGTGAATGTGCCCCACCTCTACTAGGATTTTTTTCTCTGCATTCTCTCTTTCTGAATCTCAAGAGGACTTAATTGAATAAAAGAATTTAGTTTAGTGGCTGAAAAGTAGTTATGCATGCCTAAGTTAAAGGTGGATTAATTAGCACTAATTGACCATGGGGATTAGATTAAAACTTGATTAGGGAATCCATAGTGGAATCCAAGTGTTGATTGCTGGCCTTACGCACACACCCTTCCACATGCAATATAAGTGAGTGGAGAAGGCAGAATTTGTCCATTGTGTTCTCTTTTGACCGACCACTTCTCTCCCATTGTTTTTCATTTGTTCTTTCTTTTCTTCTTCTTTTGTTCATCTTCACTCTTTGGTCCATTAAGTATGGTTGCCTGACTGAGAGGGTTTTGGTTGATTGAGTTGTGTAGAGTTCTGGGATCATCAAGGTAAGTGGTTTATATAGTTGGTACTTGTTCTTCTTCTCCTCCATCTTTTTCTATAAAAGTTGGTATTGATCAATTATTTCCAATTTTGGAATATGGATTGTGCATTTGGTGGTAAAAACAAGAAGAGTTAAAGGAAAGATAAAGCTTGGTCAATCAAGTATCAAGTGAGCTCATTGGGAGCAGAGGAGTTTGAGATTTGGGAACTGTGACGCGCGCCGAACCCTGCAGGCCACCCCTTTGACCGCCCGCTTGAGGGCGATCGAGCAATTGAGGATCCATTGGCAACTTGTAAAGGTATTTACAAGTGCCTCTATTTTGGGCAACAAGGAGTTTTCATGGAGTCGCCACCCAATAAAACATTGGAAAAGTTTCTCTCGCCTCAGAGAGCCTAAGACAGCGCATGTATCAATTTTGGGCTAACCAAAAGGGGTCTTGGAGGATGAACCTCTCTCCCTTGGAGCCTAGGATTTATTGATAAAGTCTTTGAAAAGGACAAAAGAGGTATCTTGGAGGTTCCAATGAGTGATCGGAAAGACCTCTCGCCTCGTTGAGTCGAAAGACCAGAGCTGGGTTCGGGACTTCTCATCTATTTCTACCTTGACTAACTTTACGATTAGATTTTTAGTTTATTAATTCGCTCTCTCTCCACACGATGCAATTTAATTAAAAGCGCACTTATTCACATCAAAAGCGTTAACAAATAAAAAAAACAAAGATAAAAATAATCATTCTAAAATAAATTACAATAATACTAGGAGCGGAATACAACTCCCATTGTAAAAATGCGAGGTATACGTAAAACGGCGAATCCATTTATTTCGAGGACTTTGGTCCTCACATGTACTTATTATAAAAGAAACTAATTTTTTAATGTGATGCTTTTATTGGATGGAAATTAGGACGTTGGATCCTTGAGTTAAAAAAAAAAATCCCAATTTTATTTACTATATAATATTTATCCATTTTTATTTAACGTGGAATAAGACAATTCATTATGAGCACAAAATAATCAATAAAAAATGAATAAATAAATTATTATATAAGAAAATAAATAGATAAATAAATAAATAACAAATAAATAAATAAATAAAGGGTGAAGAGGTAAACCAAATGGAGTCTCCTGTGGCAAAACTTCTCTTAATCTCCAAATTATCCCAAAGGCATAAAAATAATCTCACAAAAATAATCAATAAATGTTAATAAAAAGGAACAAACATTAATAAATATTAACAGAAATGAGGGTTAGAATTCTGAACTAAAATAATAAGAATAAAACTATTGATAAAAGACAGAAGAGAAAGGATTTAGAAAGAAATAGAGATAAAAAAAATAGAAAGAAAATGAAGAAAAAAAGGTTTTGAGAATTGCAAACAGATCCCAGAGACGGCCCTAACAAATGACAAATGGGCGTCTCTAGAAGCAACCGACGGGTTGGCACGCCGTCGTTCATCCGAGAGACTGGCTTATCCCGGGGTGACCGACGGGCAGTAACGCGTCACATACGCGTCGTCGCTCAAACGAGCGACGAGCGTCGGTGGCCTTATGACCCGTCGGTCACTACTGTTCTTCAAGAAAAATAGTAAAAACCAAATTTTCTCAAATAGAATAATTTTTCAACACAAAAAGCCCATAAAAAGAAAAATAATTAAAATGAACTAAATGAAATATGTGTCCAGAATATTTACCCTCGGATTTTACCTCTTAGGTTGGATTCTTGATGATTCGAGTCCTGCACACTTCACGAGAAAATGGGTAAAAATCAAGGAAAGAAGGGTTTGGATTTTTTCTTTTTTGATTTTCATGAAATGCACAACTGTTGGAATCAAAATTCTTAGAAACTAATCAGTTTTAGCTCCTTCGAATTAATTTTGATTCACAAAATCAAAACTAAAATGGAGAAATCTTGAGATGAGAGAAAGAATGCTAGGAAATATGTTTTAAGGTAAAAAATTGCAAATTCGTCCAACTATCCAGCCAACCCCCAAAACAAGTGAAAAATAGGTTTTTATAGGCCTTGAAATACCGACGGCCGTCGAAATCATACCGACGGACATCTGAAGCCACAGACGGGCATCGGTTGAATCCATTTCCCAATAGGAAATCGGATTTAACCGGCGGTCGTCGGAGTACTACAGACGGGCGTCGAGGCTCTCCATCGAGAGACGGTCATTCCGTGACCGACGGGCTGGCCGCCTATGGAGGTAAACTTACTTTTTTACCCTAAAACTCCCAATTCTCTTTTCCTCTTTGTCGGGAATACAGAAAACATATTTCTCGTGAATCTAGAGGGCAAAAATCTCTGAATCTCAATCGTTCATTTGGACTAGGGCATCGATTTCTTCATCGAGTAATCTCTGATCCGGACTACCTCGGGACACGGTGCTTACAGTTGCCCCTAATTTTGGGGAAACTAGCGCACAAGTGCCTAGATGAGCCAAAATTCTGAGAAAAGTAAAACAGAAGGAAGAATAGCATACCTAAAGCAATCCTTACCTTCCGTGTTTCTTGCTGGGTAAACCTTATCTCGGTCTGCTCAGCGGATAGTGATGGATGTCCCTGCCGATCTCGTTTCGACCTGCAAGGGGTTGATAAGGTGTAGCATTCTCTAGCTACAACCTTGCTCTGAAGAGCAGTGTTCTCTAATTGCAATTTCAGTTGCCTTACTGACCTCGTCTCGGTCTGTATGGCCTTCCGCTAGCCTCGTCTCGGCCTACACGGGGGATGTGAGATGCAGCACTCTCTGACTGCAATCCCAGTTGCAAGATGCAGTGTTATTTAACCGCAGTCCCGCCGTGATTTATTCTATCGCTGGTACCCTACTGACCTCGTCTCGGTCTGCATGGTCTTCCGCTAGCCTCGTCTCGGCCTGCACGGGGAAGGTGAGATGCAGCGCTCTTTGACTGCATTCTCGGTGTGAAGAGCAGTGTTCTCTAACTGCAACTTCGATTATGAGATGCGGTGTTCTCTAACCACTATCTTGAGGTGGAGAGCAGTGTTCTCTAACTGCAACTCCGATTGTGAAGTTCCCCTGCTAACCCCCATCCGATCTGCAAGGTGCGTAACACTCTTTGGCTGCCGCATGAATTATGAGATGCAGCACTCTCTGACTGCAATCTCAATTTTGTTAGAAATTCCTTGCTAACCCCCGTCTGATCTGCAAGGCGTGTAGTGCTCTCTGACTACACGGTGGATTTTGAGGTGCGGTACTCTCTGACCACAGTCTCTGCTTGTTGGCATTTCCTTGCTAATCCCCATCCGATCCACAAAGTGAATGCCCGTTGGAGTATGATTTTGGAGGACATAATGCTTGATGTGTCCATCCTCCAATGTGATTGATGTCTGTGTTTGGATAAATATTAAGCAATGTTTCTGTGCGATATAAAGAATTTTTGTTAATTCATATATAAGTGATTCTTGCTTGGTATGTTCATAAATGATTTTGGATTACCATTTATTATTTATCATTATTTTCTATACATCATTTCTTGTGGTCATATAGTTTTAAAGTAGATAAGTAGAAAAGTTTACAACCATCCTTAATGCAAATAAATCACAAATAAAGAATAGAAAAGAAATAAAAATATGTAAATCTAAAAGTAAATGTTTTTTTTTCCACTAAAACTCCATTTTTGTATAATGTATATACAAGTGCACTGATAATAAATAGTATATATAAAAAGAAACAAAATACAAAAATGCCATCCCAACTCCCTGAATGACTACAATGGCGGATAATCCGTGAGCTCCTCCTCGGGGTCATCATCATCATCATCAGATACATAGATTGGCTGAGGCTGAGGCTGAGGTGGAGGCTAAGGCTGAGATGCTGAAGGTCCGGCTCCAGAAGTAGAAGGCTGGCTAGAAGGACCTACTGGGTCGGGCCGCTGAGAGTCCCATACTCTAACCATGGGCTGGAACCTAGGAGGAACTGCCACTGGCACGGATCGAGGCTGTGGTCTCTCAGAACTCTGCGACTGAAACTGTACCTGAGCATACCCGTCCAGGAAGGGCTGCGCACATACTATCATAAAGCCCAAGGTGTCTGTGATCATCCTCCCTAGCTCCTTGAAGGCCCTGCTCAACTGGCGAGTCTGCTCAATCGAATCGGTCCTCATACTCTCTAGTCTCTACTCTGTCTACCCCCTAAACTCCCGCATGGACTAAGCTAGGGGAGGAACCATCCCCTCCAATCCCTGGACTCTGGACCTGAGAGAGTCAAGTGACTCATCTATCATCTGAAGAGTCACATCGATCCTCTGAGCTACCTGGACCTGGGACGTCCTCAATTCCTGCCTGAGCTGCTCTCTGGGGCCCTCCTGCTCCTGCATGATGTGCTCTATGAGCCTAGCCTGCTCCTGACTCATACGCTCCACAATCCTAGCCTGCTCTCAGACAATATGCTCAATAAGCTCCGCCTGCTCCTGGCGCATGCACTCAATTATACTCGCCTGCTCCTGAATAATGGCCTGCTACTGGTCCAGCCTCTCCTGAGTGAGTCTGTCCCTCTCCCTAAACTGCTCATGGATGACCCTGTCCCTCTCATCCTGCCTGTGCTTCAATGCTGCAAACATGGAGACCATGAGCTGGGAGATGTCTGGCTGTGATGGCTGAGGCTGAACTGGCTCTGAAGTATGCTCTGGTGGCGGAGCTGTGGAGGTAGACGCCCCCGGGTCTCCTCTGGAGTAGGGCTAGAATCTCTCCGATGGCCTGAGTCTGGCTCGCTGCACTCTCGTAGCTGGAGGAGGAGTGGGGGTCGGCACCCTCGGTGCTGTAGGAGTGCCAAACAGGTCATCCAGGGTGAACTCCACCTCAAAGTCCGATGGCGTCCTGGGCTGCTCCTGCTCTGGCTGTAGCTGTGGTTGCTCCTCCTGATAGCCCTGGTGCTGGGGAGGCTGCTCCCCTAGATACTCTAGATGTAGGCGCTGCTGCTCTTGTGGCTGTGGTGGTGCCTGCTCCAATGCTGGTGCCTACTCTTGCTGCTCCTGCGCTGGTGCTAGTGGAGGAAATGCAAACGCTCGCCGAGTCTCATGTATGGTAAGGAGTCTGAATGCCTCAGGCTGCCCTGCTAGCTGCAACACCATCCCTATCTGTACAGCGGCTGGTGCATCTACGTATATCCCCTCATCCAAAGCACCCCCAAGTCTGTCCGGGGCGACTCCCAATCCCAGGAGTAATCTGGTAATAACTCCGCCGATAATCACCACTGGGGCTGTCCCCCTAGAAACCCTTACCATGTTAGCCAAAATCTCATGGCTAATGTTGAGACGCCGGCCTGCCACCATGGCCCAGAGGCTCCAGATCTCCGCCGCATTAAGCGACCCTGGGTTACCAGCCCGTCTGAGGTATGAGCTAGAGAGTACTTTGTGCAAGTACCGAAGCGCCTGTGAAACCAACACGATACTCTTTGCTGTATCATGGTCATACAGCACTCCGGGTAGGGCTATGGCCGCGTCTCACCGCTCGCTGGGGCACCATCACTCCGTCGCCCCGTGGGAGTCCTATGGCCTTTGCTAAATGTCGATGCGTGATGCTGAACTGCTGACCATCGAACCAAAACTGTATCACTCCAGGCTCGGTGTCGGATCTCTGGTACCCTCAGTAGTACAATGTGCCCAGGACCTGCCGCACTGCCTGTGGATGTGTCTGGAAGGCCGGTGTCAAGAACTCCGCCCAGCCTGCGCCCTCCATAAGTATGTAGATCTCTTCGGCCATCCCTAAGGCCTCTAGGAATGGCCTAGAAATGAAGCGACTGGCTCGGAACTCCACCTGAACCAGTGCTCTGTATCTCTGCGCAGCCTCGGCGTCCATCCAACCCAAAGCCTCCGACTTAGGCTGGCGCTGTGGGACACGTCATCGTGGAGGCATCCTACAAGAAATAAGTTATGCAATTAAATTAACATAACGGCCATAAATAGACTCGATTTATGGTATAAGGCAAATCGGGTATCCCTCAAACAAGGAGGGTCTAACCCGAAAAAGAAATAAGGGAAAAATTAAAAAAATTAAAAAATAAAAATGAAAATGAAAATGAAAATAAAAATAGATAATAATAATCTAATAATGAAATAACAATAATAATAAAAAATTGGGCAGCATCCCGACAGGGATGTGCCCACCCCCTGCATTAGGAAAGACAAAATAACGACATGCCTTAGGCCCTAATAATCAATCATATATAAACATAAAAATTTGGGCAGCACCCCGGTAAGGTTGTACCCCACTCCCTGCATGAAAAATAAGAAAACCATATGCTTCAGGCCCCAACAGCAGCACAATATTTATTGGCTTCACAACTAATTCAAGGCAACAAAATTTTCATGTAAAGTCCTCTAGCAATATAATTGAGGAAAAATATATACTAAAATTATTTATTTAAGCAGTACCTAAGGCTAATTATTAAGGCACAATATCCATCCTAACACTCCTTAGCAATAAAAAAAAATGAAAAAATAAATTTCTTTTACTTGAAATTAAGATAAAAAGAAGAAAATAAGTAGAAGAAAAATAAATAATAATAGTAAAAAAAAAAAACAACTACTAACCTGTAATTGGTAGAAAAATGATGAAAACGGAGAAAATATACTTCACTGGGTGCCCAGCAGCGTAAAGAACGAGAAAATGCAAGACAAAAATTTGAAAAGATGAAGAAAAGTGAGAAAAACCGTAATGAGGGACGGTTTTGAAGGAGGAAAGCAAAAAGACAAAGGCCAAAAACCGCCCGTCCGTCGGTCTCTGCCTGCTTATATAGCTTTTCGTGACCGACGGGCTGGCCGCCTGCAAGAGCGACAGACGGGCTGCCCGTCTGTCGTTAAAAATTCCCTCATTTAATGCATAATTAATGCACATGATAAATGCAATGATGATGCATGCATCTGCCAGGTGGATGACTTCCAACGGGTAGGCCGCTGCTACTGAGGCACGGGCAGGCCGTCTGTGGAGTGTCCCTATAAATTTGACCAATTTTCCTTGGGATTTGTGCCTTTTCCTTATTTTGACCCTTTTCTATCTTCAATCTTTGACTTTTAAAGGATGACTTCTCCTCCTTTCCATAAGATGTACCGCATCTTGGATGATGCTCACACCTGGGAAAATAACACCCTTACTACTCTGTCCGGGCTAAAACACTTACGGAGAGCCAAAATAGACCACAACTTACTCCTATCTGCAACTCATTTTTGGAACCCCTGCTTCCATGTTTTCAAGTTTACTTATCAAGAGTTGTGCCCCCTACCTGAGGAGTTCGCTGCTATTACTGGAGCATGGTATCCTCCCCACGCTCTGCCCTGCATCCCTCGCTGTGGTCTGATTCAGATTCGGGATATCACCCTATCTCTTGGCATAGCTCCTTCCGAGACCGCTCGGCTGGTCTCACAGGGTCCTACTTTTCTGCTGGAGCCATTGATTGAGGCTCTAGACAGACTTTCTGATTTCCCTACATATCGGGTAAGCATTGTGTTCTTATTCTCTATGATGAGCTTCTTGACCATAGCTCCAGGGGACTTGGTTGGCGACCTCCGCCTGTTTGGAGTTCTAGATGATTTTCACCACGGATTATCCCCCTTTCCCCTCATTCTGGCCGAAACCATTTTTGGCTTGGATGCTGTACGCTCTGGATCCACCACCTCATTCACCGGAAGCCCCTTATTACTCCAGGTACGTCATTATTTTAAAAGGCAGTGTGTCCCTTGTGGATTTTCGCACTAGCTTTTCTTAGCGGGAAATGCGTCCTTTCGGATTTTCACACAACCCTATGCCTAATTTTTGCCTGAAGTAAACCCAACTTACTCCAGCGGCTATTTTTTTTTTTTAGATATGGTTGCAGGAGAAACTGAAGATGCTGTTAGATCCACCTCCCGAAGTCATCGCAGAATACTCGCCAAGACACTTCCTCCCGCGTCGACGGTTGTATTCTTTCACAACTCCTGATGAAGGCACCGCTAGATTTGTGAGCTATCAGATCATGACATTAGTTTCGTGTCTGCCTGGCTCCCTCTGTCTCATGCAGTCGTTGATGGATCATCAGGGTGTGTTCCTCTATGCGGGCTTCGTCAGGCCACCTTCTGCATTGCGGCTCGATGTGCTCGTCAGTTCGGGATGACCCAAGACGTGGTGAGGGTCCCGTTATCATTTCGGGGAGGAGCTTTTTCTGCTGCCTTTGCTTCTCGCTATCATGAGCTGTGGAGCCAACTTTCGGTTAAGACTGTCATACCTCGATTTGGAGCTCATTCCGTGGCCTCCACCAGCGAAGAGATGGGTTCTCAGCCCAGCATCTGACAACAGGATGCGAGGACTTAAACATTTGGCCGGCGAGAGTAGCGGTAGGACCTAGCTTATCTTACACATGTACACCCCTTTGGGGCACTATGTTTCTTTTCAAAACAGAACTAGAAAATGACGAAAATGAAAAGAATAATTCTTGTTTTATTTCACAAAATTGTGTACATTTCCACAGAATTTCAGCATACATGATCAATTTTTGACATTAACTCGACTGTGTACGCCCTATTAATTCATGAAACCAAATCTCGATAGCATCAACTCCTGTTACCAATCGGCCCTCTCGGGTTTTCTCGATTGGACATTTTCTCTCATGCCTCTAATTTTTGCACAGGATGCCTTTTTCGGTTTTCACCCTGTCGAGGTGCCAAATTTTAGCAAAGCCGACTTTTTTCGATTTTTGACCCGCAGGGCATTTTATTCTCTTCTTTTTATTTTTAGTCTTTAGCCGTGGAACCTTTTGAGTCTGTCTATATTGATGGGTTCCTTAAATTCGTTGCCATCGCTATCCGATAGAATTGCAGCTCCTTTAGACAGCAGCTTCTTGAGGATGAACGGCCCTTCCCAAGTTGTTCTGAACTTCCCTCGGATATCCGGTGCCCCAGGTCTCATCTATTTGAATACCAAGTCTCCCTCTTTCAATGGATGCTTCTTGACCTTCTTCCCAAAGGACCGGGCGAGTCTCTTCTGGTAGACCTGGTTGTGGTAGTAGGCTTTCAATCTGCTCTCATCCAGCAGGTTCAGATGTTGCAACCTTTGCTGTGCCCATTCAGCCTCAGGAAACTGGGCTTCCATGACCACCTTAAGTGATTTAAGCTCTAATTCCACTAGCAGCACTGCTTCCGTCCCATACACTAGAGAAAATGGCATAGCACCCTTAGATGTTCTAACTGTTGTCCTGTAACCCCACAGCGCGAAAGGTAGCTTTTCTGCCCAATCTTTGTAGGTCTGGACCATTTTGGCTAGAATCTTCTTGACGTTCTTATTAGCAGCCTCTGCTGCCCCGTTAGCCTGTGGTCGGTATGGAGTGAACTTATGGTGCTCAATCCCATACTTCTCAATCAGCTTCCTCATTTCTCCCATAAATTGGACCCCGTTATCAGACACTACATGATGCGGGAGGCCATATCTGCAAATCAAATTCCTCTCAATAAACTTTGCCATATCCTGTGCATCTATGTTCTTAAAGGACTCCACCTCTACCCATTTGGTGAAGTAGTTGATGGCGTCTATGATATATCTGTGCCCATTAGATGCTGTAGGACGGATCTCCCCAATAATATCTATTCCCCAGGCTGCAAACGGCCAAGGAGACGTTAAGCTATGTAGTTCTGACATAGGAAAGTGTCTCAAATCTGCATACTGCTGGCATAGCTGGCACTGCTTCACGTACTTTGAACAATCATTATCCATAGTGAGCCAGTAGAATCATTGTCTCATGATTTTCTTGGCTAGTGTCAAACCATTCATATGAGCTCCACATACACCTGCATGAGTTTCTTTCATCACCTTCCGGGCCTCCCTTTCATCTAGGCATCTGAGCTGAATACCGTTAGCCTGCCTCTTGTACAATACTTCGTTTATGCATATGAATTGAGTGGACAGATTGCGGATCATTCTTTGGTCCTTTTCAGTAGCTTCTTCCGAAAATTTCGTGCTTTCCAAATAATTCATGATATCAAAATACCACGGCTTTCCGTCCGCTATCTCTATTTCCATTATCGGTTTGACCTAAAAGCTAGGCCTCTCAGAACTCGAGATTAGAACTGGTTTCATGGCTACTCCTTCCGGATTTTCCCACATTGACACTAGGGTTGCTAGTGCATCAGCGAACTGGTTTTCATCCCTTGGCATGAAATGGAACGTGCTCCCTCATATATTCGACGTATGGCACTTAACGCTCTTCCTTGATAGCCCACTCTCCCCGAATCTGGTTGATTACTAAGGATGAATCTCCATACACCTCCACGTCCTTTGCCCCCAGGGCGATTAAAGCTTCCAGTCTGAAAGTGCACGCCTCATACTCAGCTTCATTGTTAGTGGCCCTATATCTCAACTTTTTGGCCAAAGGGAGTTTTTCGTCATCCGGGGTTGTCAGGATGATTCCGACTCCGGCCCCCTTACTGTTAATAGCCCCGTAAAAGTGCCGTTACCAACCTTGAACAAAGATTGCCGCTATGCTTTCATCCAAAAAATTGAAGTCAAGTGAATCGCCCTGGATGGGATGATTGGTTAGAAACTCGGCTACTGCCCGCCCTTTGATAGTCTTTCGAGTGACATACTCGATATCGAACTCCTGTAGCAATAGCAACCACCTTCCCATTTTCCCAAGCAAAGACGGCGCTTCTTACAAATACCTCAGAGGGTTCTGCTTTGCCACTGCCTGTACTTTATATGAATGGAAATAGTGTCTCAGCTTCTTGGATACCCAGATCACGGAGAGGCAGATCTTTTCTACTTCTACATATTTTGCCTCGTAAGCGAGGAATTTCTTGCTAAGATAATAGACTGCGAATTCCACTCCGAATTCATCTTCCTGAGCTATCATGGCACCTACAGAGCCATATTCCACTGCCAAATACAAAATGAGCAGCTTGACTGGTTGTGGCAGCCTTAGTACTGGTGGGTTCAGCAAATACTCTCTGATGCTGTCAAAGGCCTTCTGGCAGTCCTCGTTCCATACCACAGGCTAATTCTTTCTAAGCAGCTTGAAAATTGGCTTGCATATCGTGGTGAGCTTTGCAATGAAACGGCTAACATATTGTAACTTGCCCAAGAAACTTCTCACATCCTTTTCCTTTTGCGGCACTGGCATTTCCCTAATTGCTTTCACCTTATCCGGGTCGATTTCGCTCCCCCTTTGGCTGACCACATGTCCTCGCAACTTTCCTGAAGTTACTCCAAAGATACACTTTTTGGGATTTAGCCGCAGGTTGTACTTATCTATTCTGGCGAAAAACTTCTCTAATGCTTCAAAGTGGCCCTCCCTGGTCGCTGACTTGACCATCATGTCATCTACATATACTTCCACCTCTTTATGGATTAAGTCACTCAAGATCTTTGTCACCATCCTCTGGTAGGTAACCCTTGCATTCTTCAAACCAAAAGGCATCAGTCTATAAGCATATGTCCCCCATTCTATGATAAAAGCCGTTTTGATCCGATCAATTATCTTATTGAGGATCTGGTTGTAGCCCGCATAACCATCACCAAAGCTATACATTGTGCAATTGGCGGCACTGTCTATCAATACATCAATATGGGGCAGCGGGAAATCGTCCTTCGGAGAAGCCCTGTTCAGATCTCGATAATCCATGCATACCCTCACCTTTCCGTTCTTTTTGGCCATAGGGACTACATTGGCTAACCATGTGGGCTACTGTACTTCTACCAGAAACTTAGCTTCGATTTGTTGCCGAAACTCTTCTTTCACCTTATCTACCCATTCCGACCTAAGTCTTCTCAGCTTCTGTTTCACAGGCTTGTGGTGTGGATAAGTTGGAATGGCGTGTTCCGCGACGTTCCGATCGATTCCCGGCATGTCCTCATAGGTCCAGGCAAAGACTTTTTCATATTTTTTAATTATTCTCTCAAATTTTTCTCTTTCCTCAGGAGTTATGTTTGATGCTATCAAGATTTCTTTCGGATTTTCTGAGGTTCCAAGATTAAATGGGGTAGTATCTGTAGAATCAATATCAAATATGGATGGGATGTGATCATGATCATGCATGTTGAAATTATCAGAAACATCGCACAAGTAAGCAAAATCATTCATTTCATTAATAAAATTATAATTGTCATTTACATCATTAAAAAGTTCAGGAATGAAAATACAATCTAAACCGGTCTCTTCCTCATCTCCCGCTGGATCTGCCAAAGCCGACGGTCCTGCATTATCAGGGTTGACCAGAGGCTCTTCATCTACCTCTTGAGCAGCTTCTTCCATCTTCGCCTTCCCTTTGACATGAGCGGTCAGCATAGCTTCGGTCACCACTTCCTCAGGTTCTTCCCTGTCCCAGATAGCTCTGTTGGTCAAGACCTCTTCATCCCAGAAGTCATCAGTTGGCTTGATCATCCCGATGTCCCAGTCATAAACATCACTGAATACCTCAAAACCTGGCACAATCCTCCCATCAACTAACTGAGGCTCAGCCTCCCCGGTGTAAGAGCAAAGTGCTGTTGCGGGCACAAAACTTTCCCAAAGGTAGGGAATCCCCTCTGCTGGCTTCACTCCTCTTTGCACTCATCCTTTATAGCCTAGGCCCTTTTTGTCCTTCTGACCTTTAGTGGCAGTGGCCTCTGGCATCCCTTGGGAGTTCTGACCCAATCCAGCACCCGGAAGGAATGACATCTTCTTCATAATAGCTAGCACTTATGGGCTTCCTCCTATTATCCCTTCCTCCTTGATCATGGCCACGTGGAATCCACTAAAAGGCTGCCTTGCTATCTCGAGTATCGACACCTGATTCTCTGTTGCAGCCTTGATGGTCACCACTTCTCCTTCGTGTGGTATCTTGACCATTTGGTGGAGAGTAGAGGGAACACCTCCCAACTTGTGGAACCACGGTCTCCCTAGCAGTGCTGAAAAATTGGTAGGAATGGGCAAGACTACGAATTCTACCTCAATCTCAGCTGGCCCCGTCTTGACCAACGCCTTGAAAGTCCCTGAAGCAGGCCGACGAGAATTATCATAGGCTATGATCATCAAATCTGATTTGGCTAGCATGTCCCCCGTCACTCCAAATGCTGCCATGGCTACTTGAGGGCATACATTAATTGACGACCCATCATCCACCATCACGCAAGAAGTGTGCTTCTAATTGATTTGAGCCCTAATATACAGAGGGCAATTGTGGTTACGGCCTTCCACGGGTAAATCAGCATTCGTGAACACGAACTCTCTCCAGCACCTCCTTTCACCACTTCCAGCAGCTCAGTGGGTGAAATCGTTGTAGCCACAGTCATCATGCATAGAGCCTCTACCAGTATTTGCCTATGAGAGGGGGATTGTCTCAAGAAATCCCAGATGGAAATTTAGGCTGGTGTCTTCTGCAACTGTTTGACTATCTGATCTCCTTCGGGTTCCTTTCCCTGCTCTTTCTGACCTTCCACCGGCTGTTGAGGCACTGCCACTTCTGGCACTACTCTCCCACTGCGGGTCACCACTCCTACCTTCATTTTTCCTTTGCACTCTTCCGCTTCCTCCTCCTCTGAACCCCACGGGTCAGGAAACTCAGCAGTTTCATCATCATCACTTCCACTGCCACTAGTGGACCAGCAATCGATCACTGCAGCGGGTATCCCTTTTTCACTTACCTCATAGAGGCTCGTGACAGCAGTGTTTACATCGATGCCGTATAATTCATTTAAGACAAACTCCTCCAGGAAATAGGATCCTATCATGAACACAGGTGGGGACACCTTGTTATATCCGGCTTTCTTCTGGCCTTCCCTCTTCTCAGGGTCCATAATCTGCTTTGTATCGATCAAGTCTTGGATTGCATGCCTCAAAGCCCTACAGTTATCTGTCACATGACCCGTGTACTGATGGTAAGCACAATACTCATTCTCCTTGTGACCCAGCATTCCTTGTGTCATGGCAGGTCTAGGAGGCAATGGCTATAACTTTCCTTCCTTCATCAGTCTCCTCAGAACCCATGACAAGGATCTCCCCAAGTTTGAAAAACATCTCGTGGTTGCGTCAGCAGCAGACACCTCAACCGTTCTTCTGGTGCTACCACTGGGGCCCACTGGCCTACTTGCCCCCTGGCTACCGTTCCCCTTCTTGGCATAGCTATCACTGTTCGCTCTTCGGGCCAGGTACTCTCCTTTCGCTTCAATGGCTATATCCTTCAAGGACTCCCAGTCTCTTAACCCCTTCATCTTCAACCCTTCTCTCAAGTATGGGCCTGCGTTCTTGTTGAATAATCTAATCTAGTCCTGAGTCTCCGGCTTCCATCTCATTTCCATCACTCTGTTCCTCCAGCGAGTCAAGTACTCATGGAAAGATTCTCCAGCCTTTTGCTGTAGCAATTCTAGATCTTTGAGGGTCACATCCATCCTCATATTACAATCGTATTGCCTTAAGAACTCTTCCGTCAGTGAATCCCAGTCTTCTTTGGTTCTACGGTCAAGACCATGGTACCAATCTATAGCCGGACCAGTCAAACTTAAGCAAAAATATTCCACCTTTTGTCTCTTTATCAAGGTGGTCCCCTTCATGATCAATGAGTACTGCTTCACATGGGCAGTTGGGTCGGAGGTACCATCAAATATGGGAACATCTGGCATTTTGAAATTGTATGGGATCGGATCCTCTCCTTCCAGCTCCTTATCCTCAGGATTCATTCCTTGACTCCTACTCAACATTCGAGCCATCGCCTCGAACTTCTCTTCCACTTTCTTCCACATGGTCTCTTCTGACTGGGGCGCTTTCCCCTTTTTCGACACGACACTCTCTTCATAATCCTCATCCACGCGGTCATCCTCTAACCTCTGAACCGGTCTTCTCCTCTAAACCCCCGATGCTACTGACCTCAAATCTACCGGCGGTGGTCGAATCTCTTCCTGCCTTTCTTCTCTATCCTCCCGCCATTCATTTTATCTCATGGGAGGAGGAAGCGGGTCTTGCGGAGTAGTACGCTGGGTCAACGTGGCCAACATATTCATCATCCCTCAAATTCCTCAAATCTTACCAACCTCTTCAGCAATCAAAGCCCTAGTGGCATCATTTCCCCTTAGCGAGTTAGCCATCTTTGATGTGGTACAGCTGGTTTCTGGACTGTTCTCTAAGAAGCTCTCCCTTTCTGGTGATTCAGACACGGAAGTTCAGATTAATCGCCCCACGGGTCCTCTCATCCACCTGGGCAGATCTATGATGGCTGTAGAAACAAGGAGTTAGAATGATGCACGAATGCAAATGAAATGCATGATCGTGATATGCAACATCCGGAAATCACATACAAGCAGATAAGTCCTTCCACCCTTATTACTTTTGCACACGTGGTCATAGTCTCTTCCCTAGGCAGGATTAGCCCATGGTTCAATAGGGAACCCGATGGACACGCATGGTGCGCTGTGAAAAACCGGCAGCATAACACTCCTAAACTAATGCATAAGCGCATGGGAAATGGCCATTACATATTTAAGTAATCCAAATATATCAACGTGGCCCTACCGAGGCATAAAAGCCTTTGGCTAGGTAACCAAGCAAGACATTTGGACTCACCCAATACATAAGGACCCATACAGCAGGCAAGGTATTACAGTTCATATTACCTAGGGGAAGTATCTACGGCCATTATGTGAGTTTTGGTCAAGCGTGGTGTTACTTTAGGTCTACCCAAGCATGGTCCCAGCCAACGGGTCTAGCTCGTCGTGAGCATAACAACCAATTGGGTCTCCATTTTATATACCAAATGGTATGAGGCTTGGGCTGGTGATTATCCTTAACACTTCCCTATATTGAGTGAACATAGGGTTGTGCTTTGGGAATGCACCAAGGTTTAGAAAGGACCAATCTAGCATAGTCTAAGGCTCTAATGGGATGTAAATACAAATTTGAAAGAAAGCAAATTTATAAACTAAAATTTAATCATAAATCTTAATCAATGGTATTTTCAAATCAAAGTCTCGAACCAGAGTCCCCAGTGGAGTCGCCACTGTGACGCGTGCTGAACCCTGCAGGCCGCCCCTTTGACCGCTCGCTTGAGGGTGATGGGGCAATTGAGGATCCATTGGCAACTTGTAAAGGTATTTACGAGTACATCTATTTTAGGCAACAAGGAGGTTTCATGGAGTCGCCACCTAATAAAACATTGGGAAAGTTTCTCTCGCCTCAGAGAGCCTAAGACAACGCATATATCCTTTTTGGGCCAACCAAAAGGGGTCTTAGAGGATGAACCTCTCTCCCTTGGAGACTAGGATTTATTGATTAAGTCTTCGAAAAGGACACAAGAGGTATCTTGGAGGTTCCAATGAGTGATCGGAAAGACCTCTCGCCTCGTTGAGCCCAAAGACCAGAGCTGGGCTCGGGACTTCTCATCTATTTCTACCTTGATTAACTTTACGATTAGATTTTGAGTTTATTAATTCGCTCTCTCTCCTCACGATGCAATTTAATTAAAAGCACACTTATTTACATCAAAAGCGTTAATAAATAAATAAAACAAAGATAAAAATAAACATTCTAAAATAAATTACAATAATACTAGGAGCGGAATACAACTCCTATTGTAAAAATGCGAGGTATACATAAAACGGGGAATCCATTTATTTTGAGGACTTTGGTCCTAACATGTACTTATTATAAAAGAAACTAATTTTTTATTGTGATGCTTTTATTGGATGGAAATTAGGACGTTGGATCCTTGAGTTAAAAAAGAAAATCCCAATTTTATTTACTATAAAACATTTATCCATTTTTATTTAACGTGGAATAAGACAATTCATTGTGAGCACAAAATAATCAATAAAAAATGAATAAATAAATTATTACATAAGCAAATAAATAGATAAATAAATAAATAACAAATAAATAAATAAATAAAGGGTGAAGAGGTAAACCAAATGGAGTCTCCTGTGGCAAAACTCCTCTTAATCTCCAAATTATCCCAAAGGCATAAAAATAATCTCACAAAAATAATCAATAAATGTTAATAAAAAGGAACAAATATTAATAAATATTAACAGAAATGAGGGTTAGAATTCTGAACTAAAATAATAAGAATAAAACTATTGATAAAAGAAAGAAGAGAAAGGATTTAGAAAGAAATAGAGATAAAAAAAAAAGAAAGAAAATGAAGAAAAATAGGTTTTGAGAATTGCAAACAGATCCCAGATACGGCCCTAACAAATGACAAACGGGCGTCTCTAGAAGCAACCGACGGGTTGGCACGCCGTCGTTCATCCGAGAGACGGGCTTATCCCGGGGTGACCGACGGGGAGTAACGCGTCACATACGCATCGTCGCTCAAACGAACGACGAGCGTCGGTGGCCTTATGACCCGTTGATCGCTACTATTCTTCAAGAAAAACAGTAAAAACCAAGGATGAGAGTGAGCATGAGGAGCATCTCCGACTGGTTTTGCAGATGTTGAGAGAGCATCGGTTGTTTGCCAAGCTTAGCACGTGTGATTTTTGGCTTTGGGAAGTGTCATTTTTGGGTCACATTATTTCAGCTAGGGGTATTCTGGTAGATCCAGCCAAGATTGAGGCGATAGTTGATTGGAAAGCGCCTAGAAATGTTCAGGAAGTGAGGAGTTTCCTTGGTTTGGCAGGTTACTACCGTCGGTTTGTTAAGGGTTTTTCTCTGATTGCCGCTCCGTTGACTAGATTGTTGAGGAAAGGGGTCAGATTTGAGTGGTCAGATAGATGCCAGGTTTATTTTGATCAGTTGAAGCAGTTGCTTGTTGAGGCTCCTATACTTACTCAACCCATCTCGGGTAAAGAGTTTGTCATTTATAGTGATGCTTCGGGTGTTGGCCTTTGATGTGTTTTGATGCAAGAAGGTAAGGTCGCGGCTTATGCTTCTCGACAGTTAAAGCCACATGAGAAGAACTATTCGACGCATGATCTAGAGTTAGCGGCTGTGATCTTTGCTTTGAAGATTTGGCATCATTATCTGTATGGGGAAAAGTGTAGGATCTTTTCGGACCATAAGAGCTTAAAGTACTTCCTCACACAGAAAGAGTTGAACATGAGACAGCGTCGTTGGCTTGAGTTGTTTAAAGACTACGATTGCATTGTGGATTACCATTCTGGTAAAGCCAATGTAGTCGCTAATGCTTTGAGTCGGAAGTCAGTTTCAGCTTTGTTCCTGAGACGGTTTAGATGGAGGTTTGGTTCAGATGGGGCTTTGATTGCTCAGTTACGTGTGAAGCCTACCTTGAGACAGAGGATTGTGGATGCTCAGAGGGATGATGAGAGGCTACAACAGTTTGTGCAAGAGGTCAGATCGGGTAAGCAGTCAGAGTTCTCAGTTCAGGATGAGGTGCTTATGTTCAGAAATCGCTTATGTGTACCAGAGTCTAAGGATTTGAGGAGGCAGCTTATGAGTGAGGCGCATAGTACAGTTTTTACTATGCATCCTGGCAGTGAGAAGATGTATTGGGACATGAAACAGTTTTATTGGTGGTTCGATATGAAGAGAGACATCGTGGATTTTATGTCCAAGTGCTTGACTTGTCAGCAGGTAAAGGCCGAGCATCAGGTTCCTTCGGGATTGCTTATGCCTTTATCCGTTCCTGAGTGGAAGTGGGATGACATAGCCATGGACTTTGTATCTGGTTTGCCTTTGACTCAGAAGAAGCATGACTCAGTTTGGGTGATAGTGGATCGGCTTACGAAGTCAGCTCATTTTCTGCCAGTTAGAGTGGACTACTCGATGGACAGGTTGGCCAGTATCTATGTGGATGAGATAGTTCGGTTACATGGTGTGCCATTATCCATAGTTTCAGATCGGGATCTGAGGTTCACTTCCAAGTTTTGGAAAGAGTTGCAGAGAGCTTTGGGTTCTAAGTTGAACTTCTGTACAACGTTTCACCCTCAGACAGATGGTCAGTCAGAGCGGGTCATTCAGATTCTAGAGGATATGATGAGGGCATGTGCTTTGGAATTTTTGGGTAGTTGGGACAGATATGTATCGCTGATGGAGTTTGCCTACAACAATAGTTTTCAGTCCAGCATTGGTATGGCACCATATGAGGCTGTATATGGTCGACAGTGTAGGACTCCAGTTTGTTGGACTGAGCTATCCGAGAGATCAGTGATTGGGCCAGAATTGGTTAGAGATACCGAAGAAAAGATCAGAGTTGTACAGCGGAATTTGAAGGCGGCCAAGGATCGACAAAAGTCTTATCCCAACTTGAAGAGGAAAGACGTTCAATTTGAGATCGGGGACAAGGTTTTCCTTAAAGTTTCGCCTTGGAGGAAAGTGCTTCGGTTTGGGAAGAAAGGTAAGCTTAGTCCTCGTTTCATTGGTCCTTATGAGATTTTGGGTAAGGTTGGACCTGTAGCCTATAGATTGGCGTTACCGATGGAGTTAGCAAAGTTGCATGATGTGTTCCATGTTTCGATGCTTTGTCGGTACAGATTAGATCCTTCGCATGTTCTTTCGGTTTAAGATATTCAGGTTCAGCCAGATTTTTCCTTTGATGAGGAACCGAGAGCCATTCTAGCTCGAGAGGTAAGACAGTTGAGAAGTAAGCAGACCCCTTTGGTAAAAGTGTTATGGAACCATCATGGAGTCGAGGAAGCGACTTGGGAACCAGAAGAGTCGATGAGAGATCAGTATCCGCAGTTGTTCAGTTCAGGTGAGAATTTCGAGGATGGAATTCTTATTAGTAGGGGAGAGTTGTCACACCCCGTTTGCCCCCTAGTAGATTGAGCCTGTCTGTGTGAGCATGCATTTACATGTGTTCGGCATATTATAAGGGTATTTTGGTAAAAATGCATGTTTTTGGGGTTTATTAGCATATGGTTATATGTATGACATTAGTGTGTGAATTAATTGGGAAATGGTTGTGTGCACTTGAGCATATCATATTAAGGTGCTTTTAAGATGGGAGTGCATTGTGTGTGTGTTCATACCATTGTAGGGTGTGCATTAGTTGGGAGTGCATTGTGTGTGAGTAGTGTTTGCTTGTTGGGTGTGAGTGGTTAGTTTCACCAATAGGAAATTGACACATTCTTAGGGCAAAGAAAAGGAATAGTAAAAGAAAGAAAAAGGGGAAATACAGAATCTGCTCTTCTTCACGTTTTTCCCTTTTCGCATCTTCTTCTTCCTTTTCTTTTCTGCAAGAACCCTAGTGTGGATTCAAGTCTTGTTGGTGGAATTAATCATCTCTCTTTGCATTTTTGTGGTAAGTCATTGCATTCCTCATTTTGTTTTCCATTTGTTTTCATCTTCTTCTTTTTCCTGGGTTTAGATTTAACTTAAGGTTTGTATTTTTTTTGGGTGTTCTTTGATTTGTTGTGCTTAGCTGAGGCTCCTCGCGATCCTAAGGGCAAGGATATTGCTGGGACTAGTGGAGCTAAGTGATTGAAGCTTTGAATTTCAGGTCTGGGATTTTTGCTTGAGATAATTGTTTGAATTTGAACTTACTGTAATTTTTAGGATTTATGTTCTTGAGAAGCTTGAATGCATTTATGCTTGATTTGGTTGTTTTAATCTCTGAATTGAGCTGTATTTATGTTGTTTAAATTGTATGGGATGTCTTCTGGAAGGTAAGAACAGATTTGTGTGGTTTTTATTCAAGTTTTGGAATTGATTTTGAGTTCTGGGAATTCTGGAAATGGGAAATCGCGTTACTGTTAAAATTCCTGTTTCCAGGTATGTCTGTCGCGTGACTAGCCCAGAAGAGAAGCCAGTCACGAGGCATGACTTCCAGTCACGACTCGTGACCGGCCTGAGAAGGCAGTCACGGGTAGTGACTGCCAGTCACGACCCGTGACTAGCGCAAAGAAAGAAGCCAGTCACGAGACGTGACTCCAAGTCACGACTCGTGACCAGTAAGAGGAAAGGGCAAGTCACGACGTGACCAGAAGCCAGTCACGAGGCGTGACTCCCAGTCATGACTCGTTACCAGCCAGAGGAAGAGGCCAGTCATGACTCGTGACCAGCCCACCTTGTTGGTCACCCCCGTTTGGCCTATTTTTCGAAATTACCCGGTTTTAACTCAAAACTGAATTTCGTATTTCTTCCGAATGGACTTATACTGCTGTATGATGCATGTCATACTTTTATATGCTTTGATATGAGTGCTATCATGATTCTTCAGATGAATTGTAATATGATGTGAATGACGCTTAACCTGCTAGAGTCAAGTAAGTGGATAGTTAGGCATGCCTAATAGAGTCTTTTAGCTGCAGCCCTCAGTTCAGTTTGGACCCCGATCAGGTCCCTCGTTAGGTTCCTCACGAACCCCTCAGTACTAGGATCTTGTTTAAGATCCCCTCAGTAAAAATATTATGTTTTGATAAAAAAAATGAAATAACTTTTGATTTGTACCTGTGAAGTACCCTCAGTATTCGATTCGTACCCGTAAGGTACCCTCAATTCACTCGTTATCCACTACCTAGAGTCAGCCGGTGTTCGATTGGCTTGCTCTGCTCTGTTTTGGCAATATAAATGTGATATCTGAATGAGTATAATGATGAGATGCATGTTTGATTAATTTGGATATGAATCTGAGATGCAAAACGTTTGGCTTTTAAATTGTGAGCATGCTTATGTGGAATATGTTATAAACTATCGCAATTGCCTTTGTGTATGTGTTATGCCTTGACGACCATTGTGAATGGCCGTCCACAATTTTTATGTGTGTTTTCCCACTAAGCGTTTATCGCTTAGCACGGTGTTTTTACCCGTGCAGGTGCGGAAGGACTTTTGCTTTGAGAGAGTCGCCGTCGTCAAGCCAACACAGAAGGTTTTAGTGTAGGGCTCAGTTTTTTGTAATCTTTGATTATTCTTTTTGGTTCAGAACTCTCTTGTATCAGTTTTGTTTCAGCTTCCGCTTTTGTACTTATATTTTGGTTATGTAATATCTTTTGTATCCGTTAGTTTATCAGAACATTATTGTAATGGTTTTATTATATTAATGTATGATCAGCTATTGCTTTCTTTTCCTTTAAAGTTTTTAATTATCTCGTATTTCAGTATGTTTGGTATGAATGAATGAATGTTTGTTTTGTCTTGTATCTGTTTGGTGGCACCTTTACTCATACGGCATCTCACTCCTTATCGGATGGGATCGCCTACGTATGGGTAGGGGGTGTTACAGTGTGTGTCATTGAGGTCATGATGTTAGAAATTTTATTATTCCGCCTTCCGTTTTGCTAAGTAAGTGTCTCGTCCGGTAGCACCCTTCGCTCACCGTAGCTCTCTGTCCTTCGTTATGCTACGTGTGGGAGTTGGGGGTGTTACAGTTTTAATTGGAAATTATCTCATATATGAGTAAATGAATAGTAGAGCATGTTGGTAAAAAATTCCAATAAAGTTGGTTTAGAAGTCATGTGTATGAAATACGAAAAAATGTACCTATAGGGTAAATTCTGTGTAGGTCTCTCTTGACCTTGGGTTACTATTTTGCCCATAGATCGAGTTATATTGATGCAAATTGGTTTCTTCAAATTTGACCTAAAATCTAAGATCCATACCTAAAAATTTCTCATAAATGTAGTTGAGCTAATTCTAGCTCTAACTGTCCAAAAAGTTGCCAAAATAGAGGTTTCTCTACTTTGACTGGCTCATTTGAGCAGTTCTTGTTTTATAGCTCATATCTAACGTTGTGGATGTCCAAATTACCTAGAACTTGCTCCATTTGAAACTTAACATCCTAGGGAACAAATCTTAAGAGGGTATTTTATCTAAAAATGAGGTTTAGGCATCGTTATAGGCTTTGCAAAATTGTGTAGTGAAATAGTCCCGAGATTCTACTTCTATTTTGCTAAATTTTTGTATGTCATGGTGACAACCAATTCATTGCCACCGTGACCAATGCCCAGAGAAGTAAAAATGCTTATTTTTGGACCTCACGGTCAGTGACCCCCTATGTTTTGACTATATTATGTGTTTTTCTTCCCGAATTGAACCCGTATCGCACCGAAACTTTGTAGGATCTATTCGATGCATGTTTAGGACTATAAAATGAGTATAAGAATAATTATCACTTGGAAAATACACATGAATATGATTAAGATTAATAGCAAACTATTAAAGTAATAATGTATAGTTGTATGAAATAGAATTCAGTCAAGTTTAATGACATTATTGAGAATTATAATACCTTAATCCATATGAGCATGTATAATATGAACAAGTATGCATAATTATGAGTTGAGATTAAGTTATACACATAAGAAGGATTTCAAATGAAATGAGTTTGCTTAATGTGAATATAAACCATATGTAGGTGTGTAATGAGGTTGGACTGTATATGATGAAAATATGGGTATGAGTGAAATGAATGAGATGCGTAAGAGTATGACCTAATGTTTGTAATGAACACATGTAAATTTGACATACTTAGTTCTTCTTATGGAATATCCAAATATGTAGACGTTAAATTGATTTTGTTGATGTTATACTGGTTTTTGTGGATATATGAGTGATTATATATAAGATATTAATTAATGTGATTTATGGCCTTGAGCTTACGAGTTACTTATTATATGAAGACCAAAAATGTGGCAAAATAGGTGAGTGTATGTCTATATACATATATATGTATAAATAATTGATATGAATAGAATGATGAAGTGTGAGGTATGCACAAAATGCATTCTGTTTTGATAATTATCTATGTCACGGTCACAACCAAATGGTTGTCACCGTGAGGCATATGAATGAAGAGTAAGTCTTTATATATCATTGTTAATGTGTTATGATGATATGGAATGGAATCTATAATAGTGTGTCATTATCATATAGACTTGTGAAATGATTATGAGCTATATGAATGTGAACTTTGGAAAAGAATGTGAACATGATTGTATGCTTACAAACATATGTGAGCTATTATGAACTATGATCTATTTCATATGACTATATGAACAATGTGAATTGTGAGTGATAGACAGATAGCTGGAAATAATAATTAGCCTGCGAGTCAAGTAGTGGATAGATAGGCATGCCTATAGGGTCTAAGTACTGCAGCCCAATGCGTCCGATTCCTTTGGAATCACAATGCAATTTGAATCCTTATTGGATTCTTCAATGCGAAAGTGAATACGATGCGTTAAAATTTGACTTGTGCTATAGCCATATGAACAAGACTCATTAGTAAGGCTATGAGTAAACTAAGATGTGTGATATGCTATGCTTATATTAAGTTGATCCCAAAGTGTATGTGTGTTCAGATATATATGTGAAAGAGGTATTCTTATGTGCATGGTAACATATCGTTATTCATTTCTAAAGTGATGAAAACAGAGTTTAGAATGAATGTTATGTTGTGAATATAGCAATGTAAATTTATGCATGATGCAAGAATTATACTATAAGAGAACTTGAGTATGGGACGTATATGTATAATGACTTATTATTGCATCGATAAGAAAGACATATATTGTGTATATGTGTTAATTCAAGGCATGATAGGACTTGATCAAATGATTGTTTTGTATAAGAATGTTATGTTATTATTCCCCACTAAACGTTATCGCTTAGCATAGATGCTTTATCCATGTAGGTTTCTGAAGATAGAGTTTTTAGAAGGCAGTCCTGCATCGCCAATAGCAACACATTAGGAATCCGCTGTTTATGTAGATCTTTTTTTAATAGGATGGAATGTGTATTTGTAATTGACATGTTAATGAGAACTAAAGATTTTGCAGCATAAATTGTATTTTTGTAAAGTGCAAACTGTAATAAGACTATAAGAGTTCTGTAATTTAATGCATGAATTATCATAATGCAATTGAACATTGCCTTGTAACGACCGGTGGGTCCATCCTCGAAATATATCCCATCGAGAGTCGGTTCACCTCGCCGTACTCACGGTCTTTGCACCTCCCCTAGTGCAATTTTGCCTTTCGTGGAATTCAAACCAAGGACCTGGGGACCTTAAGCCCTTAATTCTTGGAATCCCACTACCATTAGGCTAAAACTATAACACCCCCTTCCCATACGTAGGGGAATCCCATCTGCAAGGGAGTGAGAACCCGTATGAGCAGGAGTGTCACCAAACAAAACGGTGCAAAAACATTCATTCATATAATATAAACATACATAACTACTCTGATACCAAGCTATGGCACCCCGACCGGACCTCCACTGCAACAACCCGATCGTAGTGCCACCGACTGAACACACACACACAGACCCGATACAAAAACATACATTCATGCGCATAAGCGAAAGTATAAAACGAAAATAAATAATTAAAACACTAAACATGCAATTACAAAATATACAGTATCCAAAAGAGTTACATAAAGATCTTTAATTACATATATCCTTGTACCAAAATATAATTACATAATCAAAATGATAGACAAAATACAGGAGTAGGGACACAAAAACAAAACTCTACTCCTAGTGGCCGACCTGTAGATGCGCGACTCGAACCGAATAAAACCTGCCACCTACACGGGAAAACAACCTATGCTAAGTGATAACACTTAGTGGGGAGCAACAATGCACACACAAAATACAACTACAAATATAATCGTACAAATAAGATGTAAACACATGTCAACATGCCGAAATCACTATAATAGCATAAGCTAAATAAACATAGAAAATAATCACTACATTCATAGCATTCAAGTGTTCATGATCGCATTCGTATACATATTAATTCTCACACTGGTAGTCATAGCCGATTGGATTTCTCATTCTCATAAGCATAACACTAACAAATAATACACCTGCTGACACACAATAGTGGATAACGAGTGAACACATGGCGGTACCTTACGGGTATGAATTGAATGCGTGGCGGTACCTTACATATACAAATCGAAAAGTAACATCACATTTTTCTTTTAAAACCATTTTTACTGAGGGGATCTTAAACAAGATCCAAACACATTGAAAAGGATCGCGAGGATCCAAATATGGACTTGATCGAGGTCCAAACAAACAAAGGTGCTGCAGCTATAGAACTCTATTAGGCATGCCTAACTATCCACTAGACTGACTCTTGCAGGTCATACATAATACAAATCATGCTCAAAGCATAACATATAATTTATCATAAAGAAATCATAATATCTTACATATGAAAGCATAATTATTCCTATACAGTAGTAAAAACCCATGAAGAAATGATACAAAATTCATTTTAGAAGAAAGGGGCAAAATCGAAAAAACAGGACATAATGGGGTCACTGTCGCAATCGCGACCAGTGTCGAATTCACGATAGTGGCCGAAAGGCCTGCGGAGTGGAGGGCAAAGAGGTGTGCGAGTCGTGCTGGGCTAGCATGAGACAACCTTCACGACTCGTGAACATTGTTCACGACAACTTGGTTCACGACTCGTGAACATTGTTCACGACTCGTGAATGCGATTCATGTCTCGTGAATCTCTCATTTTTCCCCTGCCGACGCGTCATCTGCTTCACCACTCGCACATGCCGAAACTTCACGAGTTATGCTGCCAAAATACTAGTCGGACGCCTCACAAAAAATAGAGCAATTCAACATGAAAATTGGATTTCACCATTCTGTCGTGCTCGCGATAGCATCACGACTTCCGTTTTCCCAGCCAAACGCAGAAAATCCCAAATTTCTACAATCAAACCCATTTTTTACCCAAAACTAATCAAACCTCATCTTACCTTCCAATAAACCTTCCATGCATCACCAACAACATAAAACACAACTTAAATCAACAATTAACACAATCAAAATCATGCATTAACAAAATCAAACTTCTTAAGAACATAAACCCAGAAATTATAGTAAAAGTTCATCAAACTTCAATATTTGCTCAATACTTAAACGTTCATGCATTATAACTCAAATCAACTAAAATCCATAACATATATACTGACATAGGCCCCAATAAACATTAAATTTTCCAGAAATCAAACATACACACACATACACAGGCTTGATCCGAAAAGGAGAAGAAGGGCAGAGACAAAAACTCCCAAACCTCTTGTAGTCCAAAAACCCAACGACTCTTCAATCTCCAATCTTTTCCTTACCCTTGTTCTTCTTCTTGCCACCCAACACTTGCATAAACAAAACCCACAAATCACTTAACCAAAACCCTAACTTTCTCAAAATTAAAGCAAAACTAGAAGGAGAAGAAGAAGATCAAACAAATGCAAATCAAAACCAACTCTTACCTCTTCAAAGCAGCCCTCAAACTCTTCCCAATCAACTCCAGGTCACACACAACCAGGGGATGAAGAGCAAGAAACGGAAAGAAGGAAGAAAAAGAAGGAACGAGAAGAGGAGAAGAGAGCAAGAACATGAAACCCAGTTTCTGTCCTTCCCTCTCTCTTCTTTTCCTTTTCTTTCTTTCCACATTAAATGCTCTCCACCTACCAGCCACATGTCAAGCCCCTATTGGTCCAAATAAAAAAAATATCTTAACTTATTTCACTTTGGTCCTAACAATATCACTTCATTCACTAAAAAAAATTATTTCCTTTTTCCAACTTCAATTATCTTTCAATTAGATCCTTATTTACTCAATTAAATCCAATTCCACTAACAAAAATTACCGAAATACCCTCAAATTTCTCGACTTAGCATGCTAATTCCGACTAAGCCCTTTTTGGGTTATTACATGCCTGTTAAAGAAATTTATTATTTCTAAACCTTGTATGGAATACTGTTATATGCACATGTGATAGTGTTGTGACACTACACAGCCATCATAGTAAGATTTTACATGTGGTTAGGGGGTGTTACAAACTCATAGTCTGAGTAGTAGTCATGGAAATCAATAATGCCTTAATTGGCTCATTCAGACCTTCCTCAAACTACTGAGAGCGAAACTCCTCAATAAGCACTCCCTTAGGTGCATACTTACTGAGGCTACAAAATTCCTTTTCATACTCAGCTACTGTCATTACTCTCTATCTAAGATTCAAAAATTGTTTCCAGTTAGCTTCCTAATATGCCTTAGGGATATACTTGTTACGAAACTCCTGAACAAAGAATTCCCATGTAACCGAGTTCGGAAGCATTGGATGCCTTAAGACCAATTTCCACCAGTCATAGGCAGATCCCTAAAGCAGTGAGACCACACACTCCACTTTCTGTTCTAAAAGGCAACTTATTTCATCCAATACCCTTTGAACCCTTTCAATCCAATATTCTGCCTTGATCGACTTGTCCAAACTGGTGCCATAAAATTCCTCCGCTCCATGCTTCCTCAATAATTCTAACAGTGCCTTTGGTGCTGTCATTCGATCAAGCACCCTTGCCATGTCTTCCATAGGAACCATCAAAACATCATGTCCCACACTTGCTGGCACAAACTGACTAGATTCAGACACTTCCAGTTCTCGGGGGTTCACACTGTCACACCCCAACCTATACCAAGGAGACTCCCATACAAATTGGTGGAGAGGGCTCCCTGTATAGATAGGAGTGTTACACCCCACTAGTACAAACATGCAAACATTACATATATAGAGCGACATATCGGAGATAATTAAAAACTTCAATACAGAGAAGAATGATTTTGAACAAAATGTATACTTTATTAATATACCAAAAGAAGGTCTTTACATATTACATCAGATTACAAAAAGAAACCATTTACAAAAGCCCAATATACACTGTTCAAAAGGGCTAACAAAACATTACATCCATTACCAAAATAAAGGAAAGCCTATACTATAAAACTTCAGAACTCTAATTGCGTTGGCCTTCCCGATGCGACACGCCCAGAATACGCGTACCAAAACCTTCCACACCTACACGGATAAACACCCGTGCTAAGCGAAATCGCTTAGTGGGGAAAAACACAATGCATGACCGCCACTCACAGTGACGGTAACAGAAAACACATGTAAACAATACAATTATGAGCATATAATCATACATAATTAATTCAGATATTTGTATTCTCATCCAAAGACTCTTGTACAAACATAATGACACCTGCTTAATCATAATGAGTGGATAACGAGTACATATAGATACTTGAGAGTATCGGTATCGTCACATATACATATAGATACCCGAAGGTATCAAATCATTCTTTTTATTTTGTTTCCAATTTATTATTACGTGGAATCTTAAGAAAGATTCAGACAGAGGGATCGCGAGGATCCAATCGTGGGACCTGATCAGGGTCCAAGTCGTACATATAGCTGCAGCGGCACATAACTCTATTAGGCATGCCTAACTATCCACTTATCCGACATTAGCAGGTTATGCAAAATCTTATCACATTTACATATATATATTGTTGGGCAAAAGATAGTCAAAGCTTAATGAAAACTGCATACAAAGAATTTAAGTCATTAAGCAAAAAGGAGAAGAAATCAAATTTGGAAGTCACGTCTGTCGCGCTCGCGACGACTGTCGCGCTCGCGACAGAAGCCAAGCTACACTTCCCCCGCCTCGTCTCGCGATCGCGAGAGATCTCGTGGTCGCGAGAGGACGTAGGGATTGCTCTTCTGTCGCGCTCGCGAGACTTGTCGCGCTCGCGAGACTTGTCGCGCTCGCGACAGAAGAGAACCCCGCACAAGCTCGGAGCTCGAGCACTCTGTCGCGCTCGCGACAATTGTCGCGCTCGCGACAGAGAGCTCCCTCGAGTTCTTTGGCGCGACACTTCTCGCGCCGGCGCGAGGGCCGAAACCTCCGCGCTCTGTCGCGCTCGCGACAGACACGGGTTTTTCAGCTCTTACGCCCAAATTCTGCAGAATTCACACAAAATTCACTTCCAAACTTCCCAAAATTGATTCCAAAACTCAAAATTCAACAATCCAAGCATTCACCACTCATAACATAAATAAAAACCCAACTTTGTCACCATTTATCTCAATTAAATCGAGTCAATTACATGTCCAATTCTAAGAATTTCTAAAACAGCAATTTTGACAACAATTATAACTATTCACATAATTTCCCATCAATCCTTCAACAATATTCATTCTTTTACATCACATATCACTCAAATTTCAATTCAAGTTATCACAACACAACTCATAATCCCAATCAAAACAAAAACACATTTATCAACTCAAATCACAAAAATGCGCAAAAAGATGAACAATCCCAAACCTTCTCTCCTTAGCTCCTAATCGCGAGCTCCGCTTCCGCTTGCGATTCCTTTTCCTTTATCAGGTCTAGGAGTCTCCTCTCTAAGCTTCAAAATCCACAAGCTAATCAACTAAATCTTCTCAAGGGAAAGGAGAGGAAGTAAGATCCGGCCAAGAAGAAAGAAAGAACAAGAAGAAAGAAGAAGAAAAGAAGAACGGCGTGAGGAAGAGAGGAAGAACGGGAAACAAGGGAAAATGGCTGCATTTTCTCTTTCTCACTCACCAACCCATTAAATGCCCACTTATCCTCTTTGCCACATGTCCAACTCTCCAAAAGACATATGTCCTAAATCACACCCTACTCTCATACCTTAACATACACATTAAGCTATCCCTTATTCACACTTTATTTCCATACACCCACTTATACTATATCCTAACTCCTCTTCTCAAACTAATATACATAAATTAAATAAATAAACCAATTTAACACCCACATGCAACACATAAAATACACACATTCCGACACGGACAGGCTCAAACTACTGGGGTGGTTTTGGGGTGTTACACACACTTTCGGCCGTCTTTTCTCTAGCACCTTGAGAAGGATCCAACATTCTGATACATAAACAAGGACATCCGCATTAGGTCAGCACAACCATACGCATCCTATTTTACACTATGACCAGAAACAACTAAACTTAGGCTCTTATACTATAACTTGTAACGCCCATTCTCAAGCACTCGCTTAGCATAACTGTTGTCACACCCTGTTTTCCCCCTAGTAGTTTGAGCCATGTTTGCATACGTGTTTATGTATGTGTTATGGTATTTTTGGATTAAATGCATTATTGTGGGCTTGGTTAGAGTGTGGGTGCATTCATGTTAGTAGTGTGTGCATTAGTGGGATTAGTTTTATGTGTGTTGTCATGCATTTTAGTTGGGTATCAGTGGTCAAATTCCACCAATACTAGAGTGACATGTGTCTAGGATTTTGGGAAGTGGGTATAAATAGAAGGAGAGAGTAAAGAGAGCAGCCATCTTTGCTGCCCTTGCCGTTCTTCCTCCTCTCTTTATCCCTCCATCCTCTTTTCTCTTCAAGTGTGCTCTAGTGTTGATCTTAGTGGTTTTGGTGGAACTTGATCATCTTTTAAGTCTCATTTGGGTAAGTAGTTGAGTCTTCTTCTTCTCCTCCTTCTCTTAGTCTATTAGAATGTATTTTAACTTAGAGTTTTGGTGTGTTTGTGTGTTCTTCTTGGGTTCCTGGGTTAGAAGCGCGTACTCGTGATCCCAAGGGGAAGAGAAGGCATCTCGGAGTGGAGCTTGCATCTAGGAGCATAGGATTTACAGGTTTGGGAATTTCTACATTTTCTGTATTCTTGTTGTGGTGGAACGTTTTGCTGTTAATCTGATGCCTTCGGTGATGCATGCTGGAATAATTGTGTTGAGTTTTGTTTAATTTAAGTTATATGTATGTTTGTTGAACTATGAGAGCATTTGGAGTTGGATTAATAATACTGTGTTTTTTCTGGATTTGTTACTGTTGGAACTATTGTTTGATTAATCCTTGACTTGATTATATTGGATGTGTAAAATATGTATTTGTGCTATTGTTTGTGTTGGGAAATGCTGATCTCAGGTAAGTGATTGTTCAAAAATGGTTTTAAAGTTTTTGGATGTGTTTTGGAGTTATGGGAGTCTACAGATTTAGAACACAGAATCAGTGCATCCAAGTCCCGATCGAACTATCATTTTCCGATCTTAAATGCCTTGAGTGCACAATGCTCAGTTGTCAGTTGAAAGACGGAAAGTTCCAATCGAGAAATGGATTTGTGATTTTGCTGGGAGCCAGGTCATGAGATGTGCTGAAGAGCACGACTCATGACATGGTATAGAGAGGAATCACGAGTCGTGCCAAGTCGACATAAGTCATGTCCCCTGCTCTCTCTTCCCGATTGTTCTGCTCTTCATTTTTCGATCTGACCTTAGCTCTTGGCTCTCGGTCGCCCGCGCGATACTTGGCTGCCAAATGGGAGATGGGAGATTCGATCGGAGATCGCTGTGGTTGAGATACGATTCGTGCGGGCTAGAGGTCAAGTCACGAGTCGTGTTGTTCAATCACGACTCGTGACGGGACTTTGGCATAAGCACGAGTCATGATGAACAATCACGACTCGTGCTCTTGCTCCTCCCACGCGATCGGCATATGTTGGGAGTTCAACCAAGCCTTGGATTTGTCCTTCAAAGTGAAAGGAAAAAGCCTAAGCTTAATTGCTTCGGACGAAACCCCATTAATCTTAAAGGTATCACAAATCTCTAAAAAGTTTGCCAAATGAGCATTAGGATCCTCATTTGCCAATCCATAAAATTGTATGTTATTTTGAATCATTTGTAAGAGAGAAGGTTTAATTTAAAATTGGTTAGCATTTACCGTAGGTCATACCACACCTTGATGAGCACCACTTAATGCGGGTGTGGCAAAGTCCATCAATCTTGGTGGATTTCCTTCTTCAGCCATGATAAGTCTCTTATTTTTATTTTTCTTTCTGTTGGATTTGCGGTTACTTGACAAAATTCTCTCTATTTCAGGATTTAAAGGTTCAAGCTCTTCTTGTGAACTGTTTGTACTAGGCATGAACTATCAAATCCTGTAAAAACAAAACAAAAACAACAAAGTCAAACTAAACAAACAAGCATATACAAAAATAAAATATTGTAATCCAAGATCATAAATCAAGATTCATAATGGCAAAAAGCATCCATTCTCCGGCAATGGCGCCAAAAACTTGTTAGCATATTTTATAGGTGCTAATTTCCGCAAGTATACGGTGTATCGAAATAGTACAAAAGATGTCGATCCCACGAGGAATGTGATTTTTACTCACTATTACTACTTGATTTCAATCTTGTTTACAATGATCAATTAATGGTAGGTTAATGTTTAACTACTTAATTATGCAAAAAATTCAACCTAATTATTGATAATCAAAAGAAGATAAAATATATATAATGAAGAACTTAAAATAATTAACTTGATCCATCATTCCAATTAATAATAATAATCTTTTCATGCAAGCCAAGTTGGAATATATTTCTAACTCATTCTCTTGACATGAATTAGAATGCACAAAGAACACACTTAAAGCATTAACTCCTAATTCTCATTAGTGAACTAGTTAACTCTAATTACATACTTTAAGATTATTTACCAACCTATAACAACTATCTCAACATACTGATCTCTCTAGTTATGCATTGATAATGAAAATCTATTAGATTTAAGTTAAAATGATCTCTCGACTCTATCTTAACTAATAAAAATCATACAATTGTACTAATAGAAATTCTGCATTCAAAGACTCTTAGAATATATGGAAGTAGAGAATAATAATAACATTTAAATTCATTGAAGTAATATTCATTAATTTACAGAGAAGAAATAAAATATAAGAGAATAAGAAAGAAATTTCTCAACCCTTTTCCCATACTCTTGTAACAGATTTTTCCTCTCCTTGATCTTCTTCTTCAAGACATAAAACTAACTAAGAAATTTAACTAAGGAAAAGAAAATTGTTCTTCAAACTGCAGAAAAAAACTACTTAATAAAAATTTTGTATCACCCCTAAAAATTACCGTTTAACATTAATATTTATAAAATGCTAAGAATTGTGTCCCTTGAAGATGTCCTTTCATATAGTTGCAATGTTTGATGAAGTTAGGTGCCTCTTCAGATGACTTTTCAGGGAAAAACTGCCCAACGGCTAGTTCTGTCGCGATCGCGAGACTTCCGTGCTCGCGACAGAACATAGAACTCCCCTCTTTTTCCTTCTTTTTCTTCTTTCTTGCCCCTACTCCTCTCTAGCCTTTCATGACTCGTGATGGCCTTTCATGAGTCGTGATCCTATGTGTGTGAGTAGTGAGCTAGACCACATCTCGGCTTCTCTTCCCTTTCCTCTTCCTTTTTCCTTTTCCTCTGTTTTCTTCCTATCCATTCACGACTCGTGATGGTCTTTCACGAGTCGTGAGCCTTGCTCCTTCACTCTTCTTTCTTATCTTGCTTAACTGCGCTGGTCTCTCTGCATAGTCACGAGTCGTGATTGAGGTTTACGACTCGTGACCCTACTCCTCACAGCTCCTTTTTCTCTTCTTCAACCTCCTTTATATACCTGCACCCTCACGAGTCGTGACTCCTATTCATGACTCATGAACATCCTTGATCTCTGCCCAGTTCTTCTCTGTTATTTCCCAATTATGCTCCATTCTTTCCATTTTCATATAGATCAACCTACAAAGCACATAAACTCATAAACTAACATGAATAAAACGAAAAATATACATAGTTACATATTTAACTTTATAATTTACACAAAACACATGCTAAATATTACTTCAATTAAGCACCTATCAGTGAGCATGCAGAGTATCTTCCGTTAGTGCTGTAAGTTTTGAGGGAGCATCGTTTATTTGTGAAGCTTAGCAAGTGTGATTTTTGGCTTTGAGAGGTGTCTTTCTTGGTCCACATTGTGTCAGCTAAGGGTATTCAAGTGGATCCAGCTAAGATTGAAGCAATTGTGGATTGAAAAGCACCTAGAAATGTCACAGAGGTGAGAAGTTTTCTCGGTTTGGCTGGGTATTACCGTCTATTTGTGAAGGGTTTTTCGGTCATTGCTGATTTTATGACCAAATTATTGTGGAAAGGAGTCAGATTTGAGTGGTCAGATAAGTGTTAGGCTTGCTTTTAGAAGTTGAAGAGGCTGTTAGTGGAAGCTCCTGTACTTACTCTACCTTGATCGAGTAAGGAGTTTTTAATGTATAGTGACTCTTCAAGTGTCGGGCTCGGATGTGTGTTGATGTAAGAGGGGAGAGTTTTTGATTATGCATCTCGTCAGTTGAAGCCTCATGAGAAGAACTATCTGACGCATGATTTAGAGTTGGTAGCTGTGATCTTTGCTTTGAAGATTTGGCTGCATTATCTGTATGGGGAGAAATGTAGAATTTTCACAAATCACAAGAGTTTGAAGTACCTCTTCACACAGAAGGAATTGAATATGAAACAACACCGATGGTTGGAATTATTTAAGGATTATGATTGCATTGTGGATTATCATCCAGGTAAGGCCAATGTAGTTGCGGATGCTCTGAGTCGAAAGTCAGTTTTAGCTTTATTTTTGTGACGGTTTGGATGGGGCTTTGGTCACCCGATTGAGAGTGCAGCCGACATTGAGACAGTCAATTATGGATGCTCAGAGGTATGTTATGAGATTGAAGCATGTTTTGCAAGAGGTCTGATCGGGTAAGAAGTCAGAGTTCTTAGTTTTTGATGGGGTGCTTATGTATCGGAATCGTTTGTGTGTGCCCGAGAGTGATGAGTTAAGGAAGAAGCTATTGAGTGAGGCACACACTACGGTCTTTGCTATGCATCCCGGCAGTGAGAAGATGTATCGGGACATGAAGCAGTTCTACTGGTGGTCCGAAATGAAGAGAGACATTGTGGAATTCGTAGCGAGGTGTTTGACTTGTGAGCAGGTAAAGGCTAAGCATCAAGTCCCTTCGGGATTGCTCACTCCTTTATCCATTCCTCAGTGGAAATGGGATGATATTGCCATGGATTTTGTGTCGGGGTTGCCAGTGACTCGGTGGAAGCATGATTTGGTTTGGGTGATTGTGGATCGGCTTACGAAGTCAGCTCATTTTCTACCGGTCAGAGTGGATTACTCAATGGATAAGTTAGCTAGTGTTTATGTGGATGAGGTGGTCTGACAGCATGGAGTGTCGTTGTCTATGGTGTCCAACTAGGATCCAAGGTTCACATCTAAGTTTTGGAAAGAGTTGCAGCGAGCCTTGGGTACCAAGTTGAATTTCTTCACGGCATTTCATTCTCAGACAGATGGTCAGTCCGAGTGGGTGATTCAAATTCTAGAGGATATGCTCCGGGCTTGTGCTTTGGACTTTTCTGGTAATTGGGACAAATATGTGCGGCTTATGGAGTTTGCCTACAACAACAGTTTTCAGTCTAATATTGGGATGTCACCATTTGAAGCTTTGTATGGTCGACCTTATAGGACTCCAATCTATTGGAAAAAGTTAACCGAGCATTCATTCATTGGGCCAGAGATGATTAGGGATACAGAAGAGAAGATCAGAGTTGTGTAGTAAAATTTGAAGGTGTCTAAGGATAGGTAGAGATCCTATGCCAATCTGAAGAGAAAGCATATTCGGTTTGAGATCGGGGAAAAAGTTTTCCTTAAGATTTTACCTTGGAGAAAAGTATTGCAGTTCGGTAAGAAAGGTAAACTTAGTCCTCGGTTCATTGGACCTTATGAGGTTTTGGAGAGAGCTGGTCTGGTAGTCTATAGGTTGGCTTTACCGTTAGAGTTTGCTAGGATACATGACGTCTTCCATGTTTCCATGCTTCATATGTACCGTTCGGATCCTTCGTATGTGTTGTCAGCTCAGGATGTTCGGATTCAGTCGGATTACTCTTATAATGAAGAACCGAAAGCCATCATCGCTCGGGAAGTGAGACGGTTAAGGAATAAGCAAGTTCCTCTGGTCAAGGTTCTTTGGTAACATCATGGAGTTGAGGAAGGGACTTGGGAACCAGAGGCGATGATGAGGATTTAGTATGCACAGTTGTTTAGTTAAGGTGAGAATTTCGGGAATGAAATTCTTATTAGTGGGGGAGAGTTGTCACACCCCATTTTCCCCCTAGTAGTTTGAGCCATGTTTGCATACATGTCTCTGTATGTGTTATGGTTTTTTTGGATTAAATGCATGATTGTGGGCTTGATTAGAGTGTGGGTGCATACATGTTAGTAGTGTGTGCATTAGTGGGATTAGTTTTATGTGTGTTGCTATGCATTTTAGTTGGGTGTGAGTGGTCAAATTCCACCAATACTAGAGTGACATGTGTCTAAGGTTTTGGGAAGTGGGTATAAATAGAAGGAGAGAGAAAAGAGAGCAGCCATCTATGCTGCCCTTGTTGTTCTTCCTCCTCTCTTTATCCCTCCATCCTCTTTTCTCTTCAAGTGTGCTCTAGTGTTGATCTTATTGGTTTTGGTGGAACTTGATCATCTCTCAAGTCTCATTTGGGTAAGTAGTTGAGTCTTCTTTTTCTTCTCCTTCTCCTTCTTCTCCTTCTCCTTCTCTTAGTCTATTAGAATGTATTTTAACTTAGAGTTTTTGTGTGTTTGTGTGTTCTTCTAGGGTTCCTGGGTTAGAAGTGCCTACTCGTGATCCCAAGGGGAAGAGAAGGCATCTAGAAGTTGAGCTTGCATCTAGGAGCGTAGAATTTACAGGTTTGGGAATTTCTGCATTTTCTGTATTCTTGTTATGGTGGAATGTTTTGCTGTTAATCTGATGCCTTTAGTGATGCATGCTAGAATAAATGTGTTGAGTTTTGGTTAATTTAAGTTATATGCATCTTTGTTGAACTTTGAGAGCATTTGGAGTTGGATTAATAATACTGTGATTTTTCTGGATTTGTTACTTTCAGAACTGATGTTTGATTAATCCTTGAGTTGATTATATTGGATGTGTAAAATATACATTTGTGCTGTTGTTTGTGTTGGGAAATGCCGATCTCAGGTAAGTGATTATTGGAAAATGTTTTTTGAAGTTTTTGGACATGTTTTGGAGCTATGGAAGTCTACAGATTTAGAACGCAGAATCAGTGTGTCCAAGTCCCGATCGAACTACCATCTTTCGATCGTAAATGCCTTGAGTGCACAACGCTCAGTTGTCAGTCGAAAGACAAAAAGTTTCGATCGAGAAACGGATTTGTGCTTTTGCTGGGAGCCAGGTCATGAGGCTTGCTGAAGAGCACGACTCGTGACTTGGTATAGAGAGGAATCACGAGTTGTGCCATGTCGATACGAGTCGTGTCCCCTGCTCTCTCTTCCCAATTGTTCTGCTCTTCATTTTCCGATCGGACCTTAGCTCTCGGCTCTCTGTCACCCGCGTGATACTTGGCTGCCGAATTGGAGATGGGAGATCTGATCGGAGATCGCTGTGGTTGAGATGCAATTCGTGCGGGCTAGAGGTCCAGTCAAAAGTCATGTTGTTCAATCACGACTCGTGACAGGACTTTGGCATCAGTAAGAGTCGTGATGAACAATCATGACTCGTGCTCCTGCTCCTCCCACACGATCGGCAAATGTGGGCCTAGATTGAGCGTCGACACGAGTCGTGTCAATCCTTCACGACTAGTGTCCTCGCCCCTCTTCTTCCGACAGGACTTTGGCCACTGTCGCGAGCACAACTCTTATCGCGACCATGACAGTGAGCCTCCGCTCGGCCAGTTTTTCTGAAAGCGCCCTGTTTGACTAAAATAAATTTCTTATCTCCTTGGCATGAAGTTTTACTATGGTGTGATTTATTTATCATGCTTTTACATGAATAATGCTATGATTTCTTCATGTTAAATTATATGCTATGTTTTGGAATATGATTTAGCTTATACATGACCTGCTTTATGCATGACCTGCGAGAGTCAATCTAGTGGATAGTTAGGCATGCCTAAGAGAGCTCAATAGCTGCAGCCTCAGTTCAGTTTTGGACCCCGATCAGGTCCCCATTTGATTCCTCGCGAACCTCTGTGTGTCAAGATCTTGCTTAAGATCCCTCGGTAAAATGTTTTGAATGAGAAAAATGTAATGTTACTTTTCGATTAGTACCCACGGGTACCCCTCTGTATTCACTCATTATCCACTATTGTGAGTCAGCAGGTGTATTGTTTGTTTGTGATATGCTTCTGAGAATGTCAGCATCCGATAGGATTTGACTATCAGTATGTGAAGCAATATGTATATGAATGTATATGTATACGAATGTGAGCATGGACTTTTGAATGCTATAAATGTGATTCAGTTGTGAATATATGATGTGATTATCAGCTTATGTCATATTGTATGTGCTTTGCTTTGACAATGACTGTGAGTGGCTGTCCATACTATTGTTGTATTTTCCCCACTAAGCGTTATCGCTTAGCACCGGTGTTTTATCCGTGCAGGTGCGGAAGGTGTTTAGTTTTGGGAGAGTCGCCGCAAGTTAAGCCAACACAGAGGTTGATGTTAGGGCTTAGCATTTTGTCTTATGATTATTTTGTATTAGTGAACTCTCTATGTACTTATTCTTTGTTTAGCTTCCGCTTTGTAATTTTGGAAGATGTAATTATTTGGTAATATCAGAACAGTTTTGTAATGAATAGTATTATTGCATTTATGGATGAATGATCAGTTATGTTTAAAAGTTTTAAATTCCTCTGTAGTTATGTATGTTTATATTATGTGGATAAATGTTATTGCATTGTTTTGTTTGGTGACACCCTTGCTCATACGGCATCTCACTCCATTACGGATGGGTTCGCCTACGTATAGGTAGGGGCTGTGATAGCTGTGCTAGTTGGGAACAGTTGTCACAACACTCAAAACACATGCACATCATGCAACTATACACATACAAATCCTGTATTAATAAATTTCATCTACATCTATAATAAAATACGCATTCCATCTCATGCTTTCATACAAAACCATTACTGCATATTACATGCCAGATCAATTATTACTTAACATATTACATATCCAAAATGACTAAATATATATATATACATACTTAAGTATACAAAATACCGAAAACCTACACGAATCAAGCCCTAGTGTGTTGACTCTTGGTTATGTAAAACTATCCTTTGAGATTGCCTCACTTCAGAACCTACACGGATTAGAAAAACTGTGCTAAGCGATAATGCTTAGTAGGGAACAATATACAATATACAAGATATATACATATAGCACATATGAGTTATAATTATCATTGCAATAACAGACAAGCACCTAAGATCATGCTTCTACAATCATGCCTCATTATTATACTGTAACATCAAGTTAACACATGTACAGCACATTATTCTAGCGAATCTTGCTAATAAATCCTAATTATATAACTATATCACATGTCAAACTTTAATGCTTCGCATTAACATTTTCATTATTATGATATTCTTTAAAATGTTCACAACAGTATCAATAGCTTTGCCTGCAACTCAATGATGAGGATAACGGGCATCGCAATTAGTACTCGACAGTAGCACAATCGATTCATATCCGAAGATACTCACTTGCTATCAGTACCCGTGGGTAAAGAGACAATCAGAAATATGATATTGTGACGTGCAGGAACCCACTTATGTATCCCGGAGGGCCCATTTTTAGGGTTCAATATGGGTTCGCGTCTAATCTTGGGTAACACGAGATATTTTGGAATTCTTTACCCAATATAACATTGGGAAGTTCATCTAACCTCATGAAACCTTTTGGCACCTTTAAGGTATTTTGGAGTGGCCACCCAATTTACTTGAAATAGGGAAAAGGTCATCTAACCTCGGGGGTCTTAAACCAGAGAAGGTGTTCGAAACTTCACTCTTATTAATGCCTTAAGTTAAGTTATAAATGAATTTTTTAACAATTGAAATTCCATCTCTCATCTAACGCGATCAGGCAATAAAATTAAAGTGCATCTCAAGCATTTTTGGAAGCAGTAAAGAAAGCAATAAAGAAAACGATAAATAAATTACAAGTGAAAAATATGGGACAGAACAATCTGCCAGCAGGCACTGGGCCTCACGCGCACTATGCCTTGCACGCGCCGCTCAGCCCGCGTGGCGGCAGTCCATTGAAAACCGAAAAAAAAATTAATTTGTTTTAAAAAAAGGGTTTCGATAAGGAAATTATCACTTCTAAGCTTTTTGCCTATGAAAAAGCATCATTTTCATCACTGGGTAACCTAGGTCTGGGTTGTATCAAGACCTGGTGTCTACAGTTCCCCCTAGTTTTGAGGAACATAGTGCATGGGTGCCTAGGTGAGCCAAAACTTAAAGAAAGAAGGATGAGACACGTACCTGAGGCAGCTGTCTTTCCGATCTTAATATAGTAGTTGGGGTGTAGTTATCGTCAATTTGTCGATGTGTTAACCTCATTATTTTGGTGTCGAACCTGTGCGGTGTCTAGCTTCTGCCATTATGGTTTGTAACTGACTTGTTTATGTGGTGTCTAACCTCCTTCGTTGCGGCATCTAACTTGTACGGTGTATGGCCTCAGCCTGTCGGTGTCTAACCTATTTATGCAGTGTCTAACCTCCTTCGTTGTGGCATCTAATCTGTACGGTGTATAGCCCTAGCCGTGTCGGTATCTAACCTATTAATGTGGTGTCTAACCTCCTTCGTAGCGGCATTTGACCTGTGTGGTGTATAGCCCCAGCCGTGTCGGTATCTAACCTATTTATTTGTTGGTGCCGTGGTCGTGCTAACCTTCCATAGAATGGTAGTAATGCCATCGTGCTAACCCTTTTGATATTTGAAGTGGTGCCCTTTGAGAGCCTTTTGGTTGAATACCCCCTGAGAAGTTTTTGGTTAATTGCCCCCTGAGAGGTCTTTGGTTGATTACCCCATGAGAGGTCTTTGGTTGATTGTTTGGACTGGTGCCTCTAAGAGGACTTTGGATATTTTCCTCTTAAGAGGACTTGGAGGTTTTGAACCTGTCACTACAAGAAAATTGCAATTTAGCAATGGAAAATAACAATGAAAATTTGACATTTTTCGTTGCTAATCAAGAATAGCAACGGAACTTTTGTTTGCTAAACTGGCAGTTGCTAATTTTTAGCAACGAAAATGAATTTAACAACGGAAATAGAATTCCTTTGCTAAATTCAACCAAGTAAAGTTTTGGTGAATTGGTCATTTTTAGCAACGAAAGTTTTCATTGCTAATTTTGGCAACGGAATTCAACTTTCCATTGCTAAATTAGCAACGAAATTCCGTTGCCAAATTTGGCAATGGAATCACTATTCCATTGCTAATTTAACAACGAAAAAAAATTCCGTTGCTAAATTCAACCAAGTAAAGTTTCGGTGAATTGGTCAATTTTAGCAATAGAAAGTTTCCGTTGCTAATTTTGGAAATGGAATTCAAATTTCCGTTGGTAATTTAGCAATGGAATTGTAGTTTCTGTTGCTAAATAAGGCAAATGTATCACTATTCTATTGCTAAAATTAGCAACGGAAATTGCTACTCCGTTGCTAAATTTAGCAATGTAAAAATAGATTCCACTGCGAATTTTGGCAACGATACTAGCAACTATACATAAATTACCATCAATTATTATTGTTGCTAAATTTAGCCATAGAAATTATCTGATTTTATTGGTAGCATAAGATTTTAATTAAATTTTAATTTTATTGGTCATAAAATAAATATAATCCAAATTCATAATGCAATTTACTTGCAATAGTATAAATATACGAGAATAAAAATTTTTAATACATATTCTACTGTAAAGTAAGAATCCATAGAAACTAATTGAAACACAACATAAAATCAGTATCAATACCTAAATAGTAGAATCCATAAAAACCAATAGAAACACAACATAAAATCAGTATTAATACCTAAATATTACAAATATAAACTATGTAGTTGGTGAAGGAAGACGATCTGGCTGTTGAGAGCTGTTGCCCTTGCTTCTCATCTTTTTCATCTCATTCTTTCGTTGGATTACAGTATCGAGCAACATGCTGACAGTATTCTCTAACTGAATGGCTCTCTCAGAAGGTTCAGAACGCCTATTACAAGCAGTTGTAGATGATGCAGAGAAATGCAAATGGGATGTATTTGCAATAGATCCTAACCCAAAAATTCTTCCCCGATTATTCTTACCACCAACTGCTTCAAGAAATATCCGACTCTCATCAACATTATTAGAGTTCTGTCGCTGTTGAGTGAGAGTCTCTTGTAATTACTCCTATAATTACAATAGTTACAATAAATTAACTATATTTTCATAAAATAATTAATATTCTACATAAAATTTACGTACTTTGAGTTTTCTGCAATGGGTATTAACAAATGTCTGACCATCATGCTTTTTTGTATGGGGTACATAAATACTTTAGGATATGTAGGCCTCTTACCCATGGACTATTCCTGCATAACAAATTAAACTCAAGTTTATAAAAAATTCAGCAGAATTTCCTTTAATTTTATGACATTTAACTCCTATGAAATAAAAAAATTATCTCAAAAATGCAGACATCCATGGAAACAGACATATATTAAACCATCATCATCCAAACTAGTCCACGAGTCACAGTACAGAAGAAAAACCAGCCAATAAACAAAAGCAAGATACAGGGGTAGAACAACCAGTCCAAGATTCAGAGTAACTACCTAAAGAATAACTAGCCAATAAACAAATGCAAGACGCAGGGGCAGAACAACCAGTCCAATATTCACAGTACAGAAGAAAAACTAGCCAATAGACAATCTTGGTTTGATTATCCAGCACGGGTGAGTGCCCATGTTGTGTTGAAGTTATCTTCAACCCATTTTCGTGCGTGTGGTCTTTATTTGGACTTTTCCTACAAAGTTATGTGCATAAGAATATGTACAAAGGACTGTGTGTCCAGGTGAAAAGTTATATGCACATGTTTACAAAAGAATTGTATGACATGAAATGCATGCAAAAATGAATAGACCATGCCTTGAGTGGTTAAGTGTCCGTCAAGGCTACAGCTTGGCCGCTCACATTGTTTGATACCCCCCAAGGACCTAGAAGAGTGTCATCTTGACTTAAGATTTCTGACCCATAATCTTTTCAAAGAGAGCTGACCCGTGCGCATCTTTGCCCCCCGGTCAATGAGCATTTTGCCCCTAAGATTTTAACTCGTGTCCTAAATTATGCATTGTCTGCTTGAAGGGAAACTATTTGGGCCGCCTTATTGCTCCATGCACTGTTGGTCATTTATTAAAGGTAATGCATCCCTTGTGGATTTTCATGCTAGTTTCTCTTTGCGGGAAATGCGTCCCTTTGGGGATTTTCACATAACCCTATGCTTAACTTTTGCCTGGAATAGACTCAACCCACTCCAGCGACTTTTATTTCATTTTAAATATATTTTTTTGTAGGAAATAATGCCTATTTTTCGATTTTCACCTTGTCCTTTGGCCTAACTTTTGCTTAGAAAGCCAGTCACAGTTTTCATCTCTAACGGCCTCTTTTATTTTTTAGTTGTTGTATGGATTTCGATTTTCCTCACGAAGGTACTGTATGATTCGCTCAAGGTAATGACGGGCAAATCAGCTAAAACGTCAGGATGATAATAGCAATGAAGGCCATATGGGAAAAAAGAATCAATGTGCTACATTTTATGTGGGAACTTAAACAACTTTGAGTATGCAAGATAAGGTGCTCTATTTATATTAATATATTATGGCATAAATGAGTATGTTCGAATTTGATTTCATCACACATGATCATCATTTGGCATTAATCTTAAAAACACAAAACCTTGTTTAATCTCGAGATGGATCCCAAAACATCAAACTCCTGTCATCAATCATCCCTCTCGAATTTTCATGATTGAACATTTACTCTTTGCCCCTAATTTTTGCCCAAGATGCCTTTTCGGTTTTCACCTTGACGGGGTGTCCAATTCTAGCAAGGTAACCTTTTTTCGATTTTTTACCTACGGGGCATTTATTATTTTTTCCTTTTTATAGATTTATTTATTTTTAGCCTTTGCCATGGAACCTCGCTTAGTCTATCGGCATCTATTGGCTTCTTTGAACTTACTCCCATCCTCGTTAGTCGGGAAGGCTGCTTCTTCTAACAGTGCCTCCTTTTAGCATTGACCCTCGTGCAAACTGGTTGAAATGGTGAATTCTCCAACTTGAATATGAAATCCTGCATCTTGTTTTTGTCGGATTTAGTGGCTCAATTTCTAAAGTAGCCTTTAATGGTTTTATTCAGTTACACGTTAGGCTCAGATGGTTTAGGACAACTATTTTTTTTTGTAAAGGTAATGAGCTCTTCTTCTAAGTTTAGCTATAAGTGTCCACGCTTTACTCATCTTGGTCCCAGATGGTTAAAGGTCAATCATGATTGGGTTTATAGTGAATCTGTAACACCCTTATACCATGTACGTATACTGCCATCCTAACACTACTGTGCAATTGCCATGATTATTAAAATAAATATCAGTTAATGAATTTACGTCTTAAAATTTTTTTTCCTCATTCCATTTAATACATGTTTCACTTATCACTTTAATTCACTTATTCCCATTCATAGCAATTAATATTTCCATTAATTAATTTACGATGGCCTATAACTGTCTAATTCACTATTCATTTGGTAAACATTTCGGCAGTATAACGGCTTGTAATTTGCACTACCCAAACCTGCAAAATCAAATTTCCACAGCCCCGGCAAGGGCACAACAATATCCTCCTATTTTCATACATCCTGTCCGCCTTTAATTCACACAACCATAATAATATCCACGCAGATAAATACATCGTCATAATAATACGCAGATAAATACATCGTCATAATAATATCCACGCAGATAAATCCACGCAGAATGATGCATGGAATGCAGGTATAATGCATGATCGTGATATGCAACACTTACAGAGCACAAGCAAGCAAGTAGGTCCTTCCACCCTTATTTCTCCCACACACGTGGTCGTGCAGTCTCTTTCCTAGGTGGGATTAGCCCAAGGGTCAACGAGGGACCCAATGGACGCGTATGGTGCACGGCGAAAAACCGGCAGCATAACACTCCTATGCTAATGTACAAGCGAATGGATAATGATCGTCACGTATTTGGACATCCCATAGATTTCGACATGGCCCTATCGGGGCATGATAGCCTTTGGCTAGGTTACCAGGTGAAACATTTGGACTCACCCAATACGTGAGGATCCATACAGCAAGCCTGAAATTAAGGTTCATTTCACCTGTGGAAAGTAACTATAGCCATTACATGAGCTTTGGTCGAGGGGAGATGTTTCTTCAAGGCTACCCAAGCATGATCCCTGCCGATGGGTCTAGCTCATCACGAGCGTAACGACCGACCGGGTCACCATTTTGATATACCATTAAGGTACGTGGCTTGGGCTGGTGATTATCCTTAACACTTCCCCAAATTGAGTGAAAATGAGGAGGTGCTTCAGGAACGCACCGGGGCTAAAAGAGGGACCAAACTAGCATATTCTAAGGCCCTAATGATATGTGAATGCAATTTTGAGAGAAAGTGAATTTATGAATTAAATTTTAATCATAAATGTTAAAAGAGGTATTTTCAAATCGAAACCTCGAACCATAAACATCCCCAGTGGAGTCGCCACTGTGACGCGCACCGGATCCCGATGCGCCGCCCGTGAGACCGCCCGCACGTGGGCGATCGGGGCATTTGCGGGTCCGTTGACAGCTTGCAATAAATCGTAAGTGCGTCTATGTTGGGCAACAAGGAGGTATCATGGAGTCGCCACCCAATAGAACATTGGGAAAGTTTCTCTCGCCTCGGAGAGCCTAAGACTGCGCTTGGTATCCATTTTGGGCCAGCCAGAGGGGTCATGGAAGGTGAATTTCTCACCCTATAGAGCCTAGGATTAGCGCTAAAGCCTCATGACCCAAGAAGTATTTTGGAGGATAACCTCTAACCTCTCGAGCCCAAAGACCAGAGCTGGGTCCGGGATTTCTCATCTATTTCTACCTCAGTTATTTTATGATCAAATTTTAACATCATTAATTCACTCTCTCTCCACACTATGCAGTTTGATTAAAAGGCGCATTTATTCACATCTTGAAAGCGATAAATGATCAAATAGATAATGAAAGCAATAGATTACAATAATACAAGGAGCGGAATACAACTCCCTTTCGTAAATATGCGAAGCATGCATAAATCGGGGCATTGCTTATTTTAAGGACTTTGGTCCTCACATGCATTATTATTAAAATTGGGGATCTTTATTTGTGATGATCTTTATTGGATAAATATAGGGCATTGGACCCTTTTTTATACAAATTTCATTTTTTACTTGAATATAAAACCGTTGAGTCATTTCTATACATTGACGGGATATGAAGAGAGTTTTGTCCATATACATGAAATAATCAATAAACAATAAAAGAGAAGAGATAATCAAGAGAGTTAGGGGACTAAACCGGATGAAATCCTCCCGATATGGTAGATAGCCGCTCAAGCCCGGGATAGTCCAGGACGATCAATATACACTCATAAAAAGTTAAAAGATGTTAATATATATAAAATTAACATATAGGAAATCAAGAAAACTTGAAAGAGATAAAAAAACGATTAAAAAGATGGGGACAGGACCCACCGACGGCCTTACTTAGCTGACCGACAGGCGTCGGTTAAGGTAACCGAGACGTCCGTTTGTCACTCAAGGAGGGGCGTCTGTAGGTGGGTGACGGACGGGCGTCGATGATAAAGATGACCCGTCGGTCACCACTGTCTCCGAAAAAACAGAACAGAGAAGAGAGAAAAAAAACCTTTTCAAAGTCAAAAAAGTGGGTTTTATCCCAAAAGAAGATAGGAGAGTCAAAACTCAAAGAAATTAATGACAAATATTTAAAAATTCTACAAAGAAAATAATAACTATGAGATGAAATGGAGAAAGGATCCAGAATATTTACCCTCAGATAATCGCCTCGGGTGAGATTTTTGTGTTGGTTAGAGCCCCGCGCGTTCCACGAAGAGCAAAAATGAAAGATTAAAGAGAGAAAATGAGATATTTCTTCTTCAATCCCTCAGAAAATCGATTTTGGAGTCAAAATCTAAAGAAAACTAATTAGCTTTTAGTTCCTTTTGATTGATTTGATCCTTGATTCAATAGACTTCCTTAGAAAGTGTGTTTTGTTGGAAGAGAGAGAAAACTTGCTTGAAATTGGGCAGAGTTTCCTCCTTTGAAAATTTTTTCCAACCCCTTTTCAAATGAAAATTCGGAGCTTTTATAGCCAGAGACGACCGACGGGCGTCGATGTATGGGGGCGGGCGTCGGAAGAATCCTTCTGACACAAGGATTCGTCCGACGGTCCTGCCACATCCACCGACGGGCGTCGGAAGGGTTGCGTGCTCCGGGAAACCAGGCGGCATTCTGACAGGGGCGGAGATTTTCCGACGGGCGTCGAAAAATACCACAGCCATCGATGACTCATAGCGACGGGCCGACTTCACAGACGGGCTGGCCGTCTGTGGAGGACAAAAAGCTTTTTGACTCGAAAAACCCTCTGTTTTCTCCCCCTCTGCCCAGGAATTGTAAAAAAGCCTAATTTCTCATGGAACGCAGGACTAAAATCTCCAAATCCAGCCCCTCATACAGGCTCGGACATTGATTTCATCATAGGGTAACCTCTGATCCGGACCGTTCCGGGACACGGTGCTTACAGTTGCCCCCAGTTTTGGGGAAACTAGTGCACAAGCGCCTAGATAAGCCAAAACTCAGAGAAAGGTTGGAAAGAAAGCGTACCTACGACGGCTTTTCATCCTCCGTGCCTTCTGCCGGGTGGACCTTGTCTCGATCCGCTCGGCGATGCGAAGATATTTCCATCGGCCTTATCTCGACCGGTAGGTACTCAGTGAGATGCAGCATGCTCTGGCTGCAACCTCGATCTAGTGAAGTGCGGCATGCTCTGACCGCGACTCCGATCGGGTGAGATGCAGCAAGCTCTGGCTACAGTCTCGATCTGGTGAAGCGCAGTATGCTTTGACCACAGCTTCGATTTGGTGAGATGCAGCAAGCTTTGGCTACGACCTCGATCTGGTGAGATGCAGCATGCTCTGGCTACAGTCTCGATCTGGTGAAGCGCGGTATGCTTTGTCCACAGCTTCGATCTGGTGAGATGCAGCATGCTCTGGCTACAGTCTCGATCTAGTGAAGCGCAGTATGCTTTGACCACAGCTTCGATCTGGTGAAGCGCAGTATGCTTTGACCACAGCTTCGATCTGGTGAGATGCAGCATGCTCTGGCTACAGTCTCGATATGGTGAAGCGCAGTATGCTTTGTCCACAGCTTCGATCTGGTGAGATGCAGCAAGCTTTGGCTACGACCTCGATCTGGTGAGATGCAGCATGCTCTGGCTACAGTCTCGATCTGGTGAAGCGCGGTATGCTTTGACCACGGCTTCGATCTGGTGAGATGCAGCATGCTCTGGCTACAGTCTCGATCTGGTGAGATGAGGAAACCCCACCGGGTTCCTTGTTCCGAAAGAGATCCTTTTAATCGATATCTATGTTCGGACCGGTATTCCTCTGTACCTGTGTGATAAAAGATTTTGTTAGTTCACGTTTGAGTGGTCATCTTTTGACCTGTCTATTGATGGCGTGATCTTGCTTTATTGGCTATGCCATGTTTCATCTTTTATTCATTTTTCTTATTGTGCTGTTATCGATTATCATTTTTTGTTGTTTGTTTTTTTTTTCTTTTATTTTGTTTGTTTGTTATATTGTCATTTTTATCGACATGTAAGTAAATATGAGAACATACACCTTCTGTGATGTGATTAAGCAATTAACAATCGAATGATCATGCAATAATGAAGCAAAAGTTTTCCACTAGAAATGTCATTTTTTTACAGTGCATATACAAAATATAAAAGATACAAAAGATACAAAAATAACTCCCTAAAGATCAGAGAGGTGTGTAGTCTGAGGGCTCATCGGGATCCTCGTCATCCGATATATGCACGGTCCCTGGCGGAGGTGGAGGTGGACGTGCCCGAGGTGGCGGCGGAGCTGTGGAGGGTCCTGCTTCGTGATCATGGGCCCGCTTGAAACGGATCTGAGCGTAGCCATCCAAGAAGGGCTGGGTACAGGTGCTCATAAATCCTAAAGTCTCAGAAACCTTGTCTCCCAACTTCCTGAAGGCTTGGCTCAACTGAATGGTCTGCTCGCTGGCGGCCTTTCTCCTCTGCTCCAGGCTCTGATCCGTCTGCTCCCTAAACTCCCTCATGGTCTGAGAAAGAGGGGGGAGAATCCCCTCCATCGCCTGGACGCAGGATCTCAGAGAGTCAAGTGACTCATCAATCATCTGTAGGGTCATATCGACCCTCTGAGACGCCTGGTCCTGTGACGTCCTCAAATCATGAGCGAGCTGCTGCCTCAACTCCCTCTGACCCTGAGCAATCTGCTCAATCAGCCTCATCTGCTCTCCCCTGAAAGCCTCCAGGACCCGAGCCTGCTCATCCCTAAAGGCATCCATGGCCCGAGTCTGCTCCCGAGTCGTGTGCTCGATGTAGCCGGCCTGCTCCCGAGCTAAACGCTCCACCGACTGGGACTGCTCCAAAATGGTAGCCTACTGGCGACCTAACCTCTCGTGGATAGCCCTGTCTCTCTCATCCTGTCGCCGCTCCAAGGCTGTGAACATGGAGGTGAGGAGCTGAGAGAAGTCCGGCTGCACAGGCTGCTGCGGTGGTGCCTCCGGTGGTGGTGCCGAGGAGGTGGATGCCCCTGGGTCGCCTCGGGAGTACGGATGGTATCTCTCAGAGGGCCCATGGATAGACCTCTGTACCCTAGCGCTCAGTGATGGGACTGGAGTCGGCGCTCTGGATGCCGGTGAAGCGGCAAAGAGGCCGTCCATCGTGATCTCAAAGTCAAAGTCTGAGGGGGTCCTAGGTGGCTCCTGCTGCTGTGGTGGAGGCACCGCCTGCGGCTAAGGAGGCTGAGGAGGCTGATGCTTCGGCTGAGGCTGGGGCTCTGGCTGTGGCTGGGGCTGTGGCCGAGGCTCGGGCTGTGGAGCCTGCTCCTCCGGGTGCTCCGGGTGATCAGGGTCTGCACCCAGGGGTGGAAGTGAGAACAGCTGCCGGGTCTCATGAATAGTCAACACCCTGTAGGCCTCTGCCTTGCCAGATATCGAGGAGATCATCCCCATCTGTACTGCCGCCGCGGCATCTACATGGATCCCCTCCGGCAAGGGTCCTCTCAACCTCTCGGGGTTAACCCCCAATCTCAAAAGTAACCGGGTGATGACCCCTCCTACCATCACCACCGGCGTCATCCCTCTGCTGACTCTGATCAAGTTGGCCAAGATCTCGTGGCTAATGTTGAGACGCTGGCCTGCCACCATAGCCCAGAGGCTCCCGATCTCGGCCGCATTAAGCGACCCTGGATTACCAGCTCGACCGAGGTACGAACTGGAAAGCACTCTGTGCAAATACTGGAGTGCCTGAGACACCAGTACGGTGCTCTTCGCTGTATCGTGATCGTACAACACTCCTGGTATGGCAATGGCCGCCCAATGGGCGCGTCTCACCGTTCGCCGCGGGATCTCGACCCCCTCCTCTCTAGGGAGCCCCATGGCCTGAGCAAACCTCTGCCTGGTGATGCTGAAATGGTCGCCGTCGAACCAGAACTGAATCACCCCTGGGTCGGTGCCTGCACTCTGAAAGCCGGCATAGCGGAGAGTGGCCAAGACCTGGCGGGTAGCCTCTGGAAATGTCTGGAAGGAGGGCTCAAGGAACTCCGTCCAACCAGCACCCTCGGCAAGTAGATCAAACTCTGGGGCCAACCCTAGGGCCTCTAGAAATGGGCGAGATACAAAACGGCTGGCCCGAAACTCTACCTGAGACAACGCTCTATACCTCTGAGCTGACTCATCATCCATCCATCCAATCCGGAGCTACAAGCTCGGGCTGGGCCTGTGGTGCTCTACGTCTAGGAGGCATCCTGCAAAAGGGGAGAGATTAAACATCGGAAATTTTGGCGAAACAAATATTTTTAAACTTATTTTCAGAGTGAAGGCCAATTTGGGCCTCACCGGGGCAATAACAGCCCAACACAAGATAAAAACAATGATAAGTATACAAAAAAGAGAATAGCAAACATCCAGTCTAAGGAAGTATCTTAAAGTGGCTCGCACGCATCATGGCAAAAGGAAACATGCAATTAGCGTGAAAATAATTAACGTGAATAAGAATGGGCTTTCTAGGTCCCAGGGTATATGTTATACAAGAAAATATTCAACTCTTGAGTAAATGATAAAAATTTGGGCAGCACCCCGGCAGGGGTACGCCCAACCTCCTGCATGAAAAGGCAGAAACATAGGCCTCAGGCCTCAACAATAATACACACATGTAAATGGGGCGCACCCCGGCAAGAGTGTGCCCCCAACAACACAGAATAATGGCCTCAGGCCGCAAAAGCAATATATATACAGAAAAGTGCGCTAAAGACTGTCCATTTCTAAAGCACCAAAGTTATAGAAAAATTCTATTTCTATGTGATCATGCAAAAATTCAAATTTAATTGCACTAAAATGATATAGAAAAAAGGACAGCATTCTCCCTAAATTCCTAAAGCATCTAAAACTTCTTAATTATTTTTTAAAGTTAAAAGAAGAAGAAATGAATTAATAAATTAAATAAAACTCAAAAGAAATTAATTATTTACTTACTTGTAGTCGCGAGAAGTGTAGAAACTGAAGAAAATATAAATATCAAAGCGCCAAGTGAGTAAAGAATGCGAAAATATGAAGAAATCGCGAAAAAATAAGAAGAAAAGCTTGAAAAACCGCTAAAAAATGCTAAGAAACCGTTTGAGAGAGGAAGAAGAAAGGGACAGCAGCTTTTGCACCGTCTGTCACTCGCCCTTATATAGAATTTCATGACCGACGGGCTGGGCGTCTGTAGAAGCGACCGACGGGCTGGCCGTCTGTCATGCAATAAATGCGATTTAATACGCGTGATGAATGCAATGATGACGCATGCGCCTGCCAGTGAACTCCCACAGATGGGCAGGCCGTCTCTCTATAGGGACGGGTAGGCCGTCTCTTAAGAGAGGCAGGCAGACCGTCTCTATAGAGAGACGGGTAGGCCGTCGGTGACACTTCCCTATAAAATCTTACAAAATTTTTGTCCTTCTTGTCTCTTCATTTTCTAACATCTTGAGCCTTTCATCTTCCTTAGAATGTCTTCTCCTCTTACCCAAAGGATGTACCGTATCTTAGACGACAAACATACTTGGGGAGAAGGCGCCCTCTCTTCCCTGTCTGGGCTGAAATATTTGTGCCGGGTGAAAATTGACCAGAACCTCCTCCTGGCGACGACCCATTTCTGGAACCCCCGGTTTCACGTCTTCCAGTTCACCTATCAGGAACTGTGCCCTTTGCCTGAAGAGTTAGCTTCCATTCTGGGAGCCCGATTCCCTCCTAGCGCTCTGCCTTGCGTCCCCCACTGCGGCTTATTCCAGACCCGGGATGTAGCCATGGCTCTGGGCATACCTTCTTCCGAGGCCATCCGGCTGATTCCTCCGGGCTCTTCCTTTCCTTTGGGGCCACTGATCGAGGCTCTGGATCGGTTCACTGACATCCCCACATATCGGGTAAGCATCACATTCTTATTCTGCATGGTGAACTTCCTTACTGTTGTTCCAGGAGGTTTGACAGGTGACTCTCATCTATTCGGAATCTTGAGTGACTTTCATCTGGGACTGTCACCCCTACCACTTGTCCTGGCTGAGACTATTCTGGGTTTGGACGCTGTGAGCTCTGGGTCCACTACAACCTTTACCGGCAGCCCCTTATTGCTCCAGGTACGTCATTATTTTAAAGGTAGTGCGTCCCATATGGATTTTCACACTAGCTTTTCTTAGCGGGAGGTGCGTCCTTTCGAATTTTCACATAACCCTGTGCCTTATTTTTGCCTGAAGTAAACCCTACTTACCCCAGCGGCTTCTTCTTCTTTTTTTTTTTTTTAGATCTGGCTACAAGAAAAACTGAAGATGCTGTCTGAACCACCATCTCGCGTTACTCCACAGTACTCGCCGAGCCATTTCCTGCCGCGTCGACGACTGTATGGTTGTGTCACCGCGGGTGAAGGCATCGCCCGGTTTGGCGAGCTGTCAGATGACGATATTAGTTTTACATCTGCCTGGCTCCCACTGTCTCATGTGGTCATCGATGGGCCATCGGGCTGTGTTCCCCTCTGCGGCCTCCGTCAGGCCATCTTCTGCATCACCTCCCGATGTACACGGCAGCTTGGGACGACCCAGGATGTGGTGAGGGTTCCCTTGTCTTTCCGAGGTGGAGCTCTCTCGGCCGCATTTGCCTCTCGGTATCATGAGCTGTGGGGTAGACTACCCGTGAAGACTGTTATCCCGAGGTTTTGCAATCATTCTGCGTCTTCGACTAATGAGTATAAGAAGTGGATCCTTAGTCCAACGTCTGATAACAGGACTCGAGGGCTCAAACATCTGGTCGGCGAGAGCAGCAACAGGACTTAGCTTAGCCTACATATGTATTTCTTTTGGTGCTACATTTCTTTTTAATGCAGAACTAGGGAATGACAAAAATGAAAAAAAATAATATTCATCCTCTTTCAGGAATTTGCGTACATTTTCATATAATTTCAGCATACATGATCAGTTTTGGCATTTACTCAGCTGCTTATGCGCTGTCAATACAAGAAACCAAATTTTAACAGCATCAACTCCTATTACCAATCGGCCCTCTCGGGTTTTTTACGATCGGACATTTTCTCTCATGCCTCTAATTTTTGCACAGGATGCCTTTTTTCGGTTTTCACCCTGTCGAGGCGCCCAATTTTAGCGTAGCCGCCTTTTTTCGGTTTTCGACTTGCAGGGCATTTTATTCTCTTCTTTTTATTTTGGTCTTTAGCCGTGGAACCTTTTGAGTCTGTCGACATTGATCGGTTCTTTGAATTCGTTCCCATCGCTGTCTGACAAGATCGCAGCTCCTTTGGACAGCAGCTTCTTAAGGACATACGGCCCTTCCCAGGTAGGTCTGAATTTCCCCCTGATGTCTGGTATCCCTGGCCTCATCTGTTTGAACACCAAGTCCCCTTCTTTCAGCGGGTGCCTTCTTACCTTCTTTCCGAAAGTTCTTGCCAATCTCTTCTGGTAAATCTGATTATGATAATAAGCTCTTAGCCTACTCTCATCCAGTAAGTTCAAGTGTTGTAACCTCTGCTGTGCCCATTCGGCTTCCGAGATTTGGGCCTCCATGACCACCCTTAGTTATTTGAGCTCTATCTCTACTGGCAATACTGCTTCTGTTCCGTATACCAGGGAAAATGGTGTAGCACCTGTAGACGTCCTCACCGTTGTTCTGTATCCCCAGAGGGCAAAGGGTAACTTTTCAGCCCAGTCCTTGTAGGTTTGGACCATCTTGGACAGGATCTTCTTCACATTCTTATTTGTGGCCTCTACTGCTCCATTCGCTTGCGGTCGGTAGGGAGAGGATTTATGATGCTCGACACCATACCTCTCGAGAAGCTTTCTGGTTTCTCCCATGAATTGCACCCCATTATCAGACACTATGTGATGAGGGAGGCCATATCTGCATATCAAATTCCTCTCTATGAACTTGGCCATGTCCCTTGCGTCAATTTTCTTGAAGGATTCCGCCTCTACCCATTTGGTAAAATAGTCGATCGCGACTATGATGTATCTGTGCCCATTGGACGCCGTAGGGCGAATCTCTCCGATGATATCTATCCCCCAAGCAGCAAACGGCCAAGGTGACGTCAGGTTATGCAATTCTGATACTGGCAGGTGTCTCAAGTCTGCATATTGCTGGCACAGCTGGCATTGCTTAACATATTTTGAGCAGTCGTTGTCCATCGTAAGGCAATAAAAGCCTTGTCTCATAATCTTTTTAGCCAAGGTCAAGCCGTTCATGTGGGCTCCACAGACACCTGCATGGGTTTCCTCCATCACTTTGCGGGCTTCTTTTTCATTCAAGCACCTGAGCTGAATCCCATCCGACCGTCTTTTGTACAACACCCCTTCTAAAGATATGAACTGAGTAGATAACTTACGTATCATCCTCTGATCTTTTTCAGTGGCTTCTTCCCTAAATTTATTGTTTTCCAAGTAATTCATGATATCAAAGTACCATGGCTTTCCATCTGACGCCTCTACTTCCACTACAGGCTCGGTTTCAAAACTAGGCCTATCAGAGCTCGAAATCAGCACCGGCTTCATGGCCACTCCTTCAGGGTTATCCCACATTGACACTAAGGTTGCCAACGCATCAGCCAGACGGTTCCCATCTCTGGGCACAAAGTGGAAAGTGCAAGTCTCAAACTGCCCACACATCCCTTTCAGATATTTAACATAGGGGACCAGTCGTTCTTCTTTTACAGCCCACTCACCTCGGATCTGGTTTATTACCAAGGACGAGTCACCAAAGACTTCTATGTTCCTTGCCCCCAATGTAGCTAAAGCTTCTAACCTGAAGGTGCACGCTTCGTATTCAGCTTCATTATTGGTTGCTTTGTATCTCAGCTTCTTAGCAAGAGGAAGTTTTTCATTATCTAGGGTTGTCAAAATGATTCCGACTCCGGCTCCCCTGTTATTCACTGCCCCGTCAAAGTGCAACTGCCATCCCTCAACAGAAATCGTGCCTATGCTTTCATCAGGAAAGGTAAACTCGGGGGTGTCTCCTTGGATAGGATGTTCAGCAAGAAATTCGGCTACGGCTCGCCCCTTAATAGTCTTGCGGGTGATGTATTGCACATCAAACTCTTGTAGCAAGAGCAGCCACCTTCCCATCTTTCCAAGCAAAGACGGTGCCTCCTGCAAATATCTTAATGGATTTTGCTTGGCTACTGCCTGAATTCTGTATGAGTGGAAGTAATGTCTCAGCTTCTTTGATGCCCAAATCACTGCGAGGCAGATCTTCTCTACTTCAGCATATTTTATTTCATAAGCCAAGAACTTCTTGCTGAGGTAATAAATTGCAAACTCCACCCCAAATTCATCCTCTTGAGCCATCATGGCGCCCACTGAACCGTCCTCTACTGCCAGGTACAGAATAAGCGGTTTGACCGGTTGCGGAGGCCTCAGCACTGGCGGGTTTAATAGATATTCCCTGATATTATCAAAGGCTCTTTGGCAGTCTTCGTTCCAGACCATAGGCTGACTCTTTCTAAGCAGCTTAAAAACAGGCTCGCATATCGAAGTGAGCTTGGCAATGAATCGGCTGACATACTGTAGCTTGCCTAGGAAACTCCTAACATCCTTCTCCTTTTGTGGTACAGGCATCTCTCTGATGGCTTTCACCTTGTCCGGGTCAATTTCTATCCCCCTCTGGCTGACGACATGCCCCAATAGTTTTCCTGAAGTCACTCTAAAAATGCACTTCTTAGGGTTAAGCCGCAGATTATACTTATCGATCCTGGTGAAGAACTTCTCTAGAGCTTCAAAGTGTCCCTCTCGAGTGGCTGATTTGACCATCATGTCGTCGACATACACCTCCACTTCTTTGTGAATCAGGTCGCTTAAGATCTTGGTCGCCATTCTCTGATATGTGGCCCCTGTATTCTTCAGGCCGAAAGGCATGACCCGATAGGCATAGGTCCCCCACTCTGTGATAAAGGCAGTTTTAACCCGATCAGCTATTTTGTTCAGGATCTAGTTGTAGCCCACATAACCGTCTCCAAAGCTGTACATCGCGCAATTGGCGGCACTGTCTATCAATACGTCAATATGAGGTAGTGGAAAATCATCTTTAGGGCAGGCTTTGTTAAGATCTCGATAATCCACACACACCCTGACCTTTCCGTTCTTCTTTGCTACAGGGACCACATTCGCCAACCACGTAGGATACTGCACCTCCACAAGAAACTTGGCTTCTATCTGCTGCCGAACTTCTTCTTTGACCTTACCAGCCCATTCTGGCCTCAGCCTTCTCAACTTTTGTTTCACAGGCTTGTAATCCGGGTAAGTTGGGATGGCATGCTCCGCCACGTCTCGGTCAATTCCCGGCATATCCTCGTAGGTCCAGGCAAAGACTTTTTCATATTTTCTTATCATTCTCTCAAAATTTTTTCTCTCCTCAGGAGTTATGTTTGATGCTATTAGAATTTCTCTCGGATTTTCCGAGGTTCCAAGATTAAAAGGCGTTGTGCCGGTGGAGTCAACGTCAAAAATTGATGGAATATGATCATGTTCATGCATGTTGAAATCATTAGAAACATCGCACAAATAAGTGAAATCGTTTATCTTATTAATAATATTATAGTTATCATTTACATCATAAAAGAGTTCTGGAATAAAAAGACAATCTAGGCTAGAGTCTTCTTCCGCCGCTCCCGAAGTTGATGCTGTTGTAGCTTGCTCACTGGCTTCCTGACTTAGCAGAGGCCCCTCAGGCTCGTCGGGGGAAATCCTCAAATCTCCCATTTTTAGCTCTAATTCTGCTATCTTCTCCTTCCCTTTCAACCTGGCAGCTACCATCTTTTCAGTAACGACCTCCTCAAGCTCGCATTTGTCCCAAGTGATACCCTGGGTCATAACTTCTTCATCCCAAAAGTCTTTGACAGTCTTGACAAACCCGACATGCCAGTCATACACATCGTTAAAGATTTCAAAGCCCGGGACGATCCTCCCCTCTACCCAGTGCGGCTCATCTTCGCCCGTATATGCACAAACTGAGGATGCCGGTACGAAGCTCTCTGTTATGTGGGGGATTTTACCCGTTACCCTCTTCTTGCCGAAGCCACCTCTATATCCTAGACCTTTCCGACTCCTTTGCCCTCGAGTAGTGATCGCGGTTTGCAGTCCTTTGGAGTTTTTGCCTAGGCCAGCCCCAGGAAGATAATGCATCTTCTTCATCATATTAACCACTGCTGGGCTACCCACGCTCTTCCCTTATCATGGACACGTGGAAGCCACTAAATGGCTGATTGGCTATTTCCAGTGTTGAGACCTGGTTTTCTCTGGCCGCTTTGATAGTTACCACCTCCCCTTCGTGTGGGAACTTTATCATCTGATGTAGCGTGGATGGCACTCCCCCTAATTTATGGAACCAGGGTCTCCCAAGTAAGGCTGAGAAGTTAGCAAGTATGGGCAGAACTACAAATTCAACCTCCACTTCAATAGGTCCTGTCTTGACCAAAGTCTTAAAGGTTCCTGAGGCTTGCCTCCTCGAGTTGTCGTAGGCTGTGATAGTCAGATCTGATCTACTGAGCATATCTTCATTTAAACCAAAAGCTTGCAAAGCTACCAAAGGGCATACATTGATAGAAGACCCGTCGTCCACCATAACGTAAGCAGTGTGCATACCGTTGATCTGCGCTTTAATGTACAAGGGTCGGTTGTGGTTGCGGCCTTCAACAGGTAGGTCGGCGTCAGAAAAGACCAATCTCTCCTCGGATCCTCCCTTAATTAAACCCAAAAGTTCTGACGGGGAAATAGTGGTGGCGACTGTGGCCTCAACCAAAGCTTCTACTACCTTCTGCCTATGAGAGGGGGATTGCCTCAACAGATCCCATATGGATATTTGAGCCGCAGTTTTCTTCAACTGTCTGACAATCTGCCCCTCCTCTGGCTCTTTCTCTGCAGATGACTGTACCGGCTCAAGTAGCTTCGTAATCTCGGGGATCACCCTTCCACTCCTCGTCGCAGCCCTTATCTCTCCTTCGTCTCCATCGGAGCCCCACAAATCAAGGTTCATCCCTTCTTCATCCTCGGCTTCTCCACCGCTTTCACTGCTAGACCAGCAATCAAGGGTTGCCACAATTGCTTTCTCCTCTCTATCCTCGGAATTACCAGCAGCGAACTTCTCATTTCCATACAGATCTTGTAGTACGTACCACTCTGGCAGGCTAGATTGGATCATAAACACGGGTGGTGGTACAGCATTATAACCGAGCTTCTTCTCGGTTTCTCTCTTCTCAGGGTCAGAGATCTGCTTGCTATCAATCAAGTCTTGGATAGAGTGCCAGAGCGCTTTGCATTTATCTGTGATATGGCCTGAGTGCTGGTGGAATGCACAGAATTCGTTATCTTTATGTCTAGGCTTCCCTTGCGTCACAGCTGGCCTAGGAGCCAGAGGGTGCAATTTTCCCTCCTTCATCAACCTCCTCAGGACCCAGGATAATGGTCTTCCCAAGTTCGAAAACTTCCTCTGGGTGGTTACCTCAGTAGCAGACACTTCACCCATTCTTCTAGTCCTGTTACTGGGACCCACCGGCCTGCTGGTTCCTTGACCGGGGTTAGCCCTTTTGGCGAAATTGTCATTGTTAGCTTTCCGGGTTAAGAACTCTCCCTCTGCTTCAATGGCTATATCTTTGAGAGACTCCCAATCCTTCAACCCCTTCATCCTCAATCCCTCCTTTAAGTACAGGCTTGCGTTCTTAATGAATAGACGAATTTGATCCTGGGTGTCAGGCTTTCGGCGCATCTTCATTACTCGATTCCACCATCGGGTAAGATAATCATGGAAAGATTCCCCGATCTTCTGCTGAAGTAGCTCAAGATCTTTTAGAGTCACCTCCATCCTGGTATTACAGTCATACTGCTTCAGAAACTCCTCAGTGAGCAGATCCCAATCTTCTTTAGTGCGGCGGTCCAGGCCATGATACCATTCTATGGCATGAGAGGTCAGACTCAGACAAAAGTATTCCACTTTCTGCTTCTTGGACAATGTTGTCCCCTTCATGACCAGAGAATATTGCTTCACATGTGCGATGGGGTCAGAAGTACCATCAAACTTCGGCACATCCGGCATTTTGAAGTTATAAGGGATCGGGTCCTCTCCGTCCAACTCCCTATCCTCCGGATTCATCCCATGAGCTCTGCCTATCATACGAGCCATAGCCTCGAACCTCTCTTCCATCTTCTTTAAAATAAAGTCATCGGTTTGAGGCGCCTTCCCCTTCTCAGATGCCATGCTCAACCTATCATCCTCGATATCTCTATCATCATCAATTCTCAACACTGGCCTTCTTCTCAGCTCTCCCGAGGCCACTGATCTTAACTCTACTGGCGGCGGCCTAACGGGCTCTTCTTGCCTCTCAACCCTTTCTTCCTCAGGCTCATTTTGTCTCACTGGAGGAGGAGGAGGATTCTGTGGAGCATTCTGCTGAGCGTTCTGCTGCGCCAAGGCGGTCAACATATTCATCATCCTTCCCTCGAATTCCTCAAAACGGCGGCCCACTTCTTCCGCGATCATGGCCCTGGTGGCATCTTCCTCCCTAGGCGAGTTTGCCATCTGAGATACTGTACCACTGATTTCTGATAAAATTTCCGGTAGGCCCTCTCTATCTGACAGCTCGGGAGTAAGAACTCGGATTAGTTGCCCGGTTGGTGATCTAGTCCACCTGGGCAGATCTATGATGGCTGCAGGGACAAAAGTTAGAATGATGCATGGAATGCAGGTATAATGCATGATCGTGATATGCAACACTTACAGAGCACAAGCAAGCAAGTAGGTCCTTCCACCCTTATTTCTTCCACACACGTGGTCGTGCAGTCTCTTTCCTAGGTGGGATTAGCCCAAGGGTCAACGAGGGACCCAATGGACGCGTATGGTGCGCGGCAAAAAACCGGCAGCATAACACTCCTATGCTAATGTACAAGCGAATGGATAATGATCGTCACGTATTTGGATGTCCCATAGATTTCGACATGGCCCTACGGGGGCATGATAGCCTTTGGCTAGGTTACCAGGTGAAACATTTGGACTCACCCAATACGTGAGGATCCATACAGCAAGCCTGAAATTAAGGTTCATTTCACCTGTGGAAAGTAACTACAGCCATTACATGAGCTTTGGTCGAGGGGAGATGTTTCTTCAAGGCTACCTAAGCATGATCCCTGCCGATGGGTCTAGCTCATCACGAGCGTAACGACCGACCGGGTCACCATTTTGATATACCATTAAGGTACGTGGCTTGGGCTGGTGATTATCCTTAACACTTCCCCAAATTGAGTGAAAATGAGGAGGTGCTTCAGGAACGAACCGGGGCTAAAAGAGGGACCAAACTAGCATATTCTAAGGCCCTAATGATATGCGAATGCAATTTTGAGAGAAAGTGAATTTATGAATTAAATTTTAATCATAAATGTTAAAAGAGGTATTTTCAAATCGAAACCTCGAACCATAAACGTCCCCAGTGGAGTCGGCACTGTGACCCGCGCCGGATCCCGATGCGCCGCCCGTGAGACCGCCCGCACGTGGGCGATCGGGGCATTTGCGGGTCCGTTGACAGCTTGCAATAAATCGCAAGTGCGTCTATGTTGGGCAACAAGGAGGTATCATGGAGTCGCCACCCAATAGAACATTGGAAAAGTTTCTCTCGCCTCGGAGAGCCTAAGACTGCACTTGGTATCCATTTTGGGCCAGCCAGAGGGGTCATGGAAGGTGAATTTCTCACCCTATAGAGCCTAGGATTAGCGCTAAAGCCTCGTGACCCAAGAAGTATTTTGGAGGATAACCTCTAACCTCTCGAGCCCAAAGACCAGAGCTGGGTCCGGGATTTCTCATCTATTTCTACCTCAGTTATTTTATGATCAAATTTTAACATCATTAATTCACTCTCTCTCCACACTATGCAGTTTGATTAAAAGGCGCATTTATTCACATCTTGAAAGCGATAAATGATCAAATAGATAATGAAAGCAATAGATTACAATAATACAAGGAGCGGAATACAACTCCCTTTCGTAAATATGCGAAGCATGCATAAATCGGGGCATTGCTTATTTTAAGGACTTTGGTCCTCACATGCATCATTATTAAAATTGGGGATCTTTATTTGTGATGATCTTTATTGGATAAATATAGGGCATTGGACCCTTTTTTATACAAATTTCATTTTTTACTTGAATATAAAACCGTTGAGTCATTTCTATACATTGACGGGATATGAAGAGAGTTTTGTCCATATACATGAAATAATCAATAAACAATAAAAGAGAAGAGATAATCAAGAGAGTTAGGGGACTAAACCAGACGAAATCCTCCCGATATGATAGATAGCCGCTCAAGCTCGGGATAGTCCAGGAGGATCAATATAAAATCATAAAAAGTTAAAAGATGTTAATATACATAAAATTAACATATAGGAAATCAAGAAAACTTGAAAGAGATAAAAAAACGATTAAAAGGATGGGGACAGGACCCACCGACGGCCTTACTTAGCTGACCGACGGGCGTCGGTTAAGGTAACCGAGACGTCCGTTTGTCACTCAAGGAGGGGCGTCTGTAGGTGGGTGACCGACGGGCATCGGTGATAAAGATGACCCGTCGGTCACCACTGTCTCCGAAAAAACAGAACAGAGAAGAGAGAAAAAAAACCTTTTCAAAGTCAAAAAAGTGGGTTTTATCCCAAAAGAAGATAGGAGAGTCAAAACTCAAAGAAAATAATGACAAATATTTAAAAATTCTACAAAGAAAATAATAACTATGAGATGAAATGGAGAAAGGATCCGGAATATTTACCCTCAGATAATCGCCTCGGGTGAGATTTTTGTGTTGGTTAGAGCACCGCGCGTTCCACGAAGAGCAAAAATGAAAGATTAAAGAGAGAAAATGAGATATTTCTTCTTCAATCCCTCAGAAAATCGATTTTGGAGTCAAAATCTAAAGAAAACTAATTAGCTTTTAGTTCCTTTTGATTGATTTGATCCTTGATTCAATAGATTTCCTTAGAAAGTGTGTTTTGTTGGAAGAGAGAGAAAACTTGCTTGAAATTGGGCAGAGTTTCCTCCTTTGAAAATTTTTTCCAACCCCTTTTCAAATGAAAATTCGGAACTTTTATAGCCAGAGACGACCGACAGGCGTCGGTGTATGGGGGCGGGCGTCGGAAGAATCCTTCTGACACAAGGATTCGTCCGACGGCCCTGCCACATCCACCGACGGGCGTCGAAAGGGTTGCGTGCTCCGGGAAACCAGGCGGCATTTTGACAGGGGCGGTGATTTTCCGACGGGCGTCGAAAAATACCACAGCCCTCGGTGACTCGTAGCGACGGGCCGACTTCACAGACGGGCTGGCCGTCTGTGGAGGACAAAAAGCTTTTTGACTCGAAAAACCCTCTGTTTTCTCCCCCTCTGCCCAAGAATTGTAAAAAAGCCTAATTTCTCATGGAACGCGGGACTAAAATCTCTAAATCCAGCCCCTCATACAGGCTCGGACATTGATTTCATCATAGGGTAACCTCTGATCCGGACCGTTCCGGGACACGGTGCTTACAAAATCATATAAATATAGTTTACGCACTTAATTACACAATTCACTTACTTAATTACATTATTTAATTAATTAACACACTAAATTCTTTAATTTACTATTTATTTCAAATTAATCACTTACCCCTCTTCACTTAATTCTATGTATATCCCTAACTTTTCTATTAATTCCTTTTATCTCCTTTCTTTTCCATTTATTACCATTATGTCCCCACAATTACATAATTACTACTTATATCCTCACATTTGCTATAATTACTCTTATGTCCTCATTAATTTACATAATTACCAAAATGCCCTTATTTATCAACTATTTACACTATTTACCTCTTTTATTTCCATTATCCACTTTTAACCTTATTTAACTTATTTAATTATAATTTTACCCTTTTTACCATATTTTTCCACTTTTTAACTTACAATTTTGCCAAATTACAATTTAGTCCCTATTTTATCACTTTTTTCACTATTTCACTATTTTAATATCATAATTTACCAAAATTACCATTTTACCCTTCCTTTTTCACTTTTAACTAATTTTCACCAATTTTTACCAACTTTTTAGAAAATTACCGTTTTACCCCTAAACTTTCTATTTACTTCATTTTAGTCCTGTTTTCACTCATATTCACTAATTTCACTATTTTTACCATTTTTATTACATATTTACCAAAATGCCACTAGTATGGACCCGGTAGAAAATCTACTGACCGGATATGCGGGACATGGGTCCCACAGACCCATTACATTATAAAATGACCCCAGTGGAACCATTTTCACTGCACTGCACTACACTGAACACTGAATATCACTGAACACTGAAAATTTCACTGTGATAAGCCGTCATTGGCCTATCAATAATGAGTCGCCATGACTCATACCGTGGTGTGGAATCCCTATGGCTAGCCAATTATATCCTGGACTAGATTTCACTACCAGACAGCTACTAAGGGCAATATTTTCTCAAAATTCATATAAATATCACATTATGTCAACATATAAAATTTGTCATAGTTCTCATTTTCACTTACCTTTTCACACATGCACTCATTTATCATGATATAATTACTTTATAACATTAAATTACATGTGACATCAAAATATACATATATACACTTAAGTTCACCATTCGGCCTCACAATCCACTTTTCATACAATGCACTATAATTTTACTCAATCACTCAATCATGCTTATTTCATGTTATACATGCCTCATATACCATTATTACACCATAATTTATCATATGTTTCAATTTATCACACATTATTCCATTCGGCCATTAACACACACACACCATTCAATTTCTTTTCATGATTTCCTTCACTCCATCATGCATTACACTTATTAAACATGTTATAACTATCATTTACATGCCTTAAACTACCTTAGACTTCATTAAAATCCCTTAGATTCCATTCGGCCTCACTTAGGTTTTTCATACCATATTGATTTAATTTTATCTAATCATGTTTATACACTAATTTAAGTCCATTAAACATGAATATCAAGTTAGATTTAATTATACACATCTCTTTCACATACCTAACCTTAAACATAACCTAAAAATCAACACAACCATTAGGAAATATATAGATTTAGTAACCACAAACCTTATATCCAAGCTTTATATCTCCCTAGAGTTGCTTTTCCTTCCCTTTTGCTTGTAAAAGACCTTCCCCTCTTGATGAACCTACCATGGCCGAATAGAAAAGAGCTCATATCATCAAAACCAAGCCTCAAATCGAAAATCTAACTTCATAAACGCGTTCTACAGCCCCAAAAACCACGGAAGTTAATTTTCATTGGTAAATTCATTAGAACCTATTTTACCAATGAGAAGAAATTTTTGTCGCTAATTCTAGATGAATTCTTCTTTCCGTAGAGATTTAGAGACGAAAATTAACTTTCATCACTAAATTCCTTAGAAATTAGAGGAGGGAATTTTCCATCATCTTTTAGCGACTTGGAAGTAATTTTCGTCACTAATTAGTGATGAAAATTAACTTCCGTCGTTAATTAGGTTATGTCGCTAATATCTGTAGCAATATTTTTTTGCACCATATTTACCGGTTGTTAGTTTTTTTCCTAGGTAAAAAAAAGGTGGGAACATTTCCCCCCTTTTTTAGCGACGAAATTAGTTATCCATCGCTATGTCCCAACGAAATTTATTTTTCGTCGGGAGTTCCTAATGAAAATCACTTTTTCGTCGCTATTTCTTCAATTTCTTGTAGTGTGAGTGGTGATTAAGAGATAAAAATGGAAAGTTTGCTTTATAAATGCTTTATTAGCAAAAATGTGTAGGGAAAAAGTCAAAGTTGCATATAAATAAAATGTTGAAAATTTTGCATCCAATGTAACTCATCCTAATCCCATCAATTCGCGTGCCAGTAAACATGCATTTATCTCAACACAATTTAATCAAAATTATCAATCACATCACATTGAAGAACTAAAGCAACAATAGAAATTTCAAAACAATAAAATGCCAAGCACAATTTCAAATAATTCAAAATTAATTCGCAACAAACATCTCAATTCCACTGTTATGCCCAAATGAGTCAATTATATCAAGACATTTCAATCCCAAACTAAAGCTCAAAATTCTACTTTCCATTATTCCCCCTTTCAAATGACAAATTAAGGGACAATAGCAAACTAGGAAATTGATATATAAGCTCAAACTAAATTGAAATGCCAACCTTAGTAATTCAACACAAATAAATATAAAAATTATACTTAAAAGAGTGGTTATTCTTAAGCAAATTGCTCCATTAAGCCTTGATAAATTTCTAGCAGATTAGCATTTTTAATCCAGCTGCAACAGTGCCACAAGTGATTAATTTTCATGTTGTTTAAGCATATAATCCATGCCAATAAGTTATAAAATAACCCTCTTAGTTCACATTAACAATTTGGATAAGAATCAATGCACAAAAATGTTGTATAGATCAGTTAAGAAGCATGAAACTGACATGAACATTCATTGAGGCAATTAAGCAAATAGTTTGTGTGCATGAACCTAAACTGGATTTTTTACTGAAAATTTACAATCCCAACACCCAAATTCTTTTCAAATATGCAAAACCAAGAACACACATCAATTAATCACAATTAAGCAACAACATCTTAGAGAATTTCAGTGAAGCCAGATGCAAAATTCAAACAAGAAAAATTTACGGTAGAGTTGGGGAAGGATGCATACCTGAACTTGCAGAAATTAACTAGCTAATTAAAAACAAACTTTGAAAGATAGAGAATGGCCAAGAGATTACTTAAACTCAATCGAAAAATCTGACATGCTTGCATAAACGAGGAATAATTAAAAATGGGTAAAGATTTAGGGAGAAATGCATAAATCGTATGTCCTAAAGAAATAATAAAATTATAGCTCAAAATTAAATTTTGAAGTCACATAAAATGGCTTTGTTTTCCAATGAAGATTTTAGAAAATTTGACAGAAATTGAAGAACAAGAGAGAGAAGGGAAGAAAAGAAATAAGAGCAACATTTAAAATTGACAAATAGCAATTTTAAAAATCTAGACCCAAAAGCACAGCTATGTTTTGAAAAGAACACGGCTATGCTTTTAATACAACGCGTTGTATTGGTGTTTTTCAAAAAAAAGCATAGCTATGTTTTCGTAACTGAACTTAAAAATTTGCTGCCCACAGTGTAAAACGCTACTATCTTTCAAAGTGTCACTTTACACATTTTGCTGCACAATTAAAATTCTCGTTTACTCTCAAGTGTTAAATTCTAAAATAATAAAACAAACCAAAACCAAAATAAAACCAAAATTAAAAACCAATAAATTAAACATCACAAACATACAAAAATTTAAGAAAAATTTTTAAATCCTAAAAACAAAAATTAAAAACTAAACAACTAAAAATTAAATCACAAAACTCAAAACATAAATAAATGATAGAAAATTAAAGAGAAAGGGTTAGAAAAGTTTTGGTTTATTGAGTCCTAGCTTGACTCATGTTACTCTCGGGTGGACGAGCTTGTGATCCAAATAATGGTCTCTCTGGTTTCTGCTCCTTGTTTTCCCCCATCAGCAAGAGATATAAATCAAAGACCACCAAGGAAGGAAATTCCATGTCTTCGATGAAGTATGCCTCCGCCTTGGGTTCACTATAAACTTAATCCTTCGACTCTTTTAGCTTAAATAAATTCTTCAAATGGACTGAATTCAGTGCTTCCATTTTAAGATTGCAAAATGCTTGCATCTTCACAAAAGATTCGTATTCATTTCCCAAATAAATACAAGACTTATCCTTAGTAATACAAATATGAAATTCTAGACAACCCATCTAAACCCAAGCCTACCATTTCGGACCTAACAATTCTAATCAATAATCCTACCATTCTATAGTCAGCAAAATTATTAGCATAAGCGCGGGTTACCAAATCCTAGGTTTAAGGCAGCGTACCATTTTGGACACAGCTGTCTAGAATCCATTCATCCTTCATTATTCTGAACCTATTAACATCAACAACTACAGATCAAGCTACCATTCCAAAAAGATGAAGAAAATTAATAGAATATAACATATACATGAAACAATCATCAAATCCATGCATTTAGATCACCATTCCGCACTAAATCCAAATAAAGTATTCAATTCATATTCGTACAGATAAATAACAAGAAGGATAAAAGAAAACATAAAATATTCATTAAACCTAAATATCCAAAATATAAAATTATGATTCAAGAACTCCTAAACAAAAAGAACTAACTCTCAAATCAAGAAAATAATCATCAAATATAGAAAATTAAAGTTTAGAATACACTCTTGATAAGAGAGAAAATAGATCTCAAGCTCCTTCTTCAACAACCTTGAAATCCTTCTTGAATCGCAAATTAAAATTCTAAACTAGATTAATCTAAATTATTTACAAACAAAAAACTGAATTTAAAAGTAAAATCTAACCTAAAAACTGTATTTAGAATGAGAAATATAAAACCTAAAGAAAAATAAAAGTGTGCTATTGTCTCTCTATATTTACTGCCTTTTATTGGAAGATGATATGGCGCCTATATATAATCTACATAAAGGCACAGCTATGTTTTGTAAAACACAGTTGTGTTCTTGATAAAATTGCACACGATTAGGGCTGCTGCTATATGCATATTCTAGCTACTAAAGGGAAAACACAGTTGTGCTTTAAGTGCTTCTCGCTAGGTGCTGAGTTGTCTCGTGCGCTCTTTATGCTGTAAAACACAGTTGTGTTCTGGGCGGTTCTTACTAGCACACAACACTGCATAACACAGCTGTACTTTAGGGATAATATGCCCTCCATCATTTTTTTTCTCCTAAAATCAGCCTTGGAACTCCAAATTAGCTTTGGATTAAAATAAAACGCTTAAATGCATCCCAAAACTTATTAAAAAACATAAAAACAATCAAAACTAATAAAATAACATAAACTAAACTATTAAAGAAATCACAAAATATACCAAAAAATATCCAAAAATATAAATATAATTGAAACTTATTAGTCATCATAGAACATTGCAAGCTTAATATGGGTAGAAGATGGCATGGAATCTCTAGAGACAATGAGGATTAATGGCATAATATATAATCAAGTAGTGCTGAACTTGCAAGAAGACTCTTATTTTTAATCAATTATGGTGAATTTGTTTTATTAGGCCTTAACTTATCTTTTTGGACTTGTTTTGGTGTGTTGGGCTTTTATTAGCTTAAAGCACATTTAAATTAATTCTATGGGCTCAATGGAATTTTTTCTAGAGATATTAGATTTGGGATTTAGTTATTTTGGTAGGAGACACAATATTAGGTTTGGGCTTTAGTTTTTTTTAGTGGGACGCCCATGTTTAAAGGCTTTTTTATATCTCTTAGGGTTTCTTTCTTTCCAAAGGTTATAAATACTACATATTAAAATTGTAAGAGCTTCACGTGTCGTGAAGAGTCTCATCTGAATGGGATAATCTTCATGTACATGCACTTCAAAATTGACATGCAAACCATTATAATTCTAACATTTCAAATCATATACACAAATCTATCATACATATGCATTTACATGTACCAAAACACACAAATGATAGATATTTACATATCACATAATGATACGAAGAGAAATGCACAAACATTCTCAAATGTACACAGCCAAACACAAAGCTCCCAAACCTAGAAATGGAGCTTCAACCCACTATCTTCAAGATACCACTTTTCCTTTTCCTTTATCTTTCCTCCTCTCTTCAGATTCTTGCACAATCCAACCAAAACGAAACCCAATTAACCCATGCAATCAAAAACATATAACCATAATCAACCCAAAGGCAGAAGAGAAAGAAGAAGATGAAGCAACCTCATATAAATTCTAGCTACTTACCTCTTGGAACAACTCTTGATCTCAAACCCTAGCTCAAACGTGAAGAATAATGTAGGAAAGAGCAGAGAGCAGAAAAATGAGAGAGATGAGCGAGTGAGAGAATGGGAAAAGCAAGGAAGAGGAGCAGCTGGTGGCTTCCACGGGAAGCAAACCACTTTCTGCTCTCCCTCTCTCTTCTCCCTTTCAAATCTCATTTAATGCACTCACCTACCCATCCACATGTCCATCTCTCATTGGACCTCTTATTCCACTTCTTTGGCTTTCTTTCTTTTCTTTTTGTCCTCGATTAACTTACACAATTAACAAATTATCCTTTAAATGTCCAATTAAACATGTAATTTCAAATACGCCATTTTTGGGATGTTACAGTAGAGATCTTAGGAGAAATCATGATATTAAAAAACATGTAATGTAATTGAAAAATTAAATATAAATGCAGCAAAAAATATTTCCCAGATGATCTGATGTATGAAGAACAAAAAATATCAAAATTTCTTCACCCGTAATCTTTACGGGTCTTATGAACCTCTCTTAAATACCCTAAAAGCGGGTCTTCGGGGCCTCTAGGGTTCAGCGAACGTCACAGCCTTGTGACACGCGCTGAATCCCTGTGGCCCCGAAGACCCGCTTTTAGGGTATTCAAGAGAGGTTCATAACTTGTAAACATTACAAGGGCGTCTATTTTAGGCAATAAAGAGGTGTTTTGGAGTCGCCACTCAATAAAACATTGGGAAAGCTCGTCTAGCCTCACTGAGCCTAAGACAGCGCATGTGTGTCTATTTTGAGCAATCGGAGATATTTTGGAATCCTTCTTCCAATAGAACATTGGAAAGATTCATGTAATCTCATGAAAACTAAGATGATGCATATATATCTATTTTGGGCAAGCCAGAGATATTTTGGAGTCCCCACCCTAATAGAACATTGAGATGGTTCGTCTAACCTCGTAGAGCCTAAGACAATGTACAACTTGGGCCTATTTTGGGCAGCAAGAGATGTTTTGGAATTCCCTTTCAATACAATATTGGAAAGGTTCATCTAACCTTGTTGAGCCTAAGACCAGAGATGGTTCGGGACTTCCCATTTATTTATACTTTGATTAAATTATAACTGAGTTTTCAGGTTAAATTTTCATTCCATTTTCTCATTCATTTCAATGCGGGAATTCAAAGCTCGGATCAATCATAACATGGAATGTGATAAATAAGAGAAAGATTAGAAGAAGGTAAATAAAAATACCATAAATTACAACAAAACTAGTGGCGGAATACAACCCCCAATGTAAAGTAAATGGGAATCATACATAAAACGGGGTATTCATTAAAGATGAGAACATTAGTCCTCACATACTTATTTAAAGAAAAAAGTTAGATGTTACATTTTATTTGGATAAAAAAAACTAAGACATTGGTCCCATTTTATTAGAAAAACTCCACTTATTAGTATAAACCACTTGCCATTTTTAAATTCAGCAGACTCAAAAAAATAATAAACAATAAATAAAATTGAAACTTGAAATAAAAGGAAATAAGATAAGGAAATAAACCCGATCGGTGTCCCCGGGTCGTTCTAATGGGATCTCCCTTTCTCAGCACTCTGAATCTAAGGAAAATAATTACACTCATAAAAGTAGAGAACATATTAGTAAAAAATAAAAAAAAAAACAAAAATGGACAGAATCAGTAAAAATGGATAAAAACTAAAAATGAAGAAAATCACCTTGAAAATAAAGGGAAAATAGGAAAAGACGGGCAGAAGAAACTTTCGCGACGGCCAGTCACTCACTTGAGTCACAGCTGTCGGTGGAGCTTTGACCCGTCGGTCACCCCTGATCCAAAAAAAATGAAGAATAATATAATTAAAGCCTAATTTTGATTATTAATTTACTTTTAACCAATTAGACACAAATAAAGCAATGTGAAGCATTAAAATGAATTAGAGATCAGTACGAAATATTTACTCTCGGAATATTACCTTCCGAAGGCGAATGTCATGTGATCTTTCCCTTGTATTCAACAAAGATCAACTGATAATGTGCAATTTCGGGGAATTTTCTACCGCAAAATTGTAATTTTCAAAATCAAATCAAGATAAGAAAATTTATTTTTCTTTCTTGATATTTTTTATAGCAATCGTGAATGTTAAAAAGGCCAAATCAAATAAAAATTAATTGATTTTGGTTTTTTGGATTCACCTTGTTTTGAAAGGATTTGATAAAATTTTGATAAAAAGACAAGAAGAAAGCTCTTGAGATTTTCTGAGATTTTTTCTAAATTCTTCTGAGAAATTTTCCATCCTCTCCCTTTGATAAAAATTGCTAACCCCCTTTGATAAAAATTGCTAGCGCCTGAAAATGAAACTTAGCCCCCTATTTATAGATTAAGGTGAAAAATTCAAAAAGTTTTGAAATTTCAATTTGAATTTGAAAGAAATTCAAAATTTAAATTTGAATTTAAAAGGTGATTTACAAAATCAAATCAAAACCGCTAAATCTTGGAAAATATTTGAAAATCAAATCAAATATTTAGTGGATATTTGGGAAATATTCTGAAAATCAACTCAAATCCACCAAATCAAATGAAATATTTGAAAATTATTTAAAATCTCATGAAAACTGCCTGGAAAATCCTTGCCAACCGCCACAGATCGGCGACCGATGGGCGTCGCATGGCGATCGATGGCCATCAGTCACAAGGACAGCCTCAGTCATCTTGAGCGATGGACGGTACATGGGGGACATGCGCAAGCGACGGGCATCGCTTGCGCGAGCAATTGGCGTAGATACCTTGAGCGACGGGCATCGCTACCGCGAGGAACAGTCATCCCAAGGGCAAGCAATGGGCGTTGCTCACTCGGGGATGGGTGTCCCATAAGAACGAGTGATAAGCATCGCTCGCGCGAGGAATGGGCGATCCATGGGCGAGCTACTGGCATCGCTCCACCGACTGGTATCCCGTCGGTCAACCCAAAACCAAAATTTTCGATCAAAAAGACTCATTTCGATACATAGCAACCTGCCGTTGCCAAAAATCCTTAATCCTTGTGAATTCAAAGGGCAAAAATCCACATCTTTCGTCCTTTTGCCCATGGACGGGAACCGATATCTTCATCGGGTAACTGTGATCTGAACTGCCTGAGGACCCGGTGTCTACAAGTCTGTAAATCTCTTTTTTTGTGACGGACTATAAAATTTTGTTGCTAAATTTAGTGACATAATTTGCAATGTCCATCATAAATTAGTAGTTCTAGAGACAAACAACATATTCCGTTGCTAATTTTCCATTTTAGCGACTAAAAGATTATTCCATTGCTAAAATTTAACGACGGATACATTACTTCGATCCGTCGCTAATTTCTATAGAAATCTCTGTCCCAATATTTGGCGCCACATTTAGCAACGGTTTAAGTTTTCCATCATTAAATTCCATCGGTATAAACTGGCGGGAATATTTATCTCCATTTTTAGTGACAAAAAAATACGTATAATTTCTTTCATCGCAATTTTTTCGTAGATATTCTATAAAATTCTTGTAATGTAGTATGAGCATTAATACACTCATGTTATTTCTAAAGTTATGGAGACATAGAGGTAAGCATGATATATGCCGCCCACTCTCTATCTTTACGATATCTTAGAAATGCATTATGATCTTTATTAGAGGTATAATCTACTAAAGAATATGGAATTAATGAGTCCAACACATAAGCAATTTATCTAAGTTTGAGAACAATTCTTAAATTTCCTTATTACTCAAAAAAATTAGTTTTCAAGCACTTTTTTAATGTCATGAATGCTACGCAAGTTTACACTGCTGTATGGCCTTACCCTTACAGCCGTGTAAGACACTCACACGGGGGTAAGGCTTAGGCCATACCGCCGTGTGACCTGCCTCACACCTGGGCAGAATGGTTTTACATGGCGGTATGGCTTTGCCCTTACCGCCATGTAAAGACACAGCTCCATAATTCCAAGGCAAAACCCACGATCCATACGGCGGTTGTCACACCCCATAAATGGAACAATCGGAAATTGGAAATTTTAATTGGATATTTTAAGGACAATTGGGTTATTTACTAATGAAAGAGGATTTAATTGCTAGATGGGATTTAAATTGCAAAGAAATAAAAGTAATTAATTAAAGATTTTAGTTTGGTGAGTAAAAGGTAAATTGTTAAGGACCTGTGTGGTATTATTGAGGAGCTGTTTGTAATTGTGAATTAAAGAACCGTGCATGTGTGCCAGGTGGAGAGCAGTGTGTGTGCACGTGGTGAGGGAAAAGAGATTGAGAAAATTTGTTAGTTTGAATCAAAAGACGGAAAGTCCTCTCTTTTCTGGTTTTCCCTCTCACGTAAACCTCATTGTGTTCTTTTTCTCCATTTGCTGTTCTTTTCATTTGCATGTGTGTTTTCCTGTTGAGGAACTCAGGTCTGGGTTTGTTAGAAGCTTCAGGAGGTAAGTGGCAGTAGTTCTGAGTTCTTTTGGTTGAATCTCCTTCCTTTTCTCCTTAAGATTTATAGAGATTCTGTTCTTGGGTTTGATTGTGGTTTTATCTATTTGTAAGCTTCTGAGGATAGAAGAAAAGAGAAGGGAAAAGATAAAGTGGTGGATTGAAGAGATTTCAGTGGGCGTTTTGGACCTCAGTAACAGGTTTGGGAGCGTCTGTTATTTCTCGTTTTGGATCCTGTTGCTGTGATGTTATGAACATTGTTTATGTGTTTTTGATTATCGAAATGTATGAGAAATGCAATGTGTATAAATGATTTCTGTAGAAAAGTATGCAAATGAGATGTTTATGCATGAAAGTAGACATGAAATTCTAAAGTGATGACTTCCTGGTTTTGTTTCTGTTTGAATTGTAATAATACGTGATTCGTAATATGAGTTTTGTAACTGTGCTCAGAAGACTTAGAGGTACGTATTCACATAATTATTTCATGAAAAATGGATTTAGGCAAATTGGGATTTGAATTTTGAATCACACTCTGTTTTTACGATGTTTCTGGGTTTATGTTTTTCTGAAATTTCTGATGTGTTGAGAAGAGGAAGAAGAAGTGTGAGAAGAAGGTCACGAGACGTGATGCTGCATCACGCCGTGACCCCCTTCTCTGTTGAAGGTCGCGTGGCGCGACACAGCTTCACGCCGTGACCTCTTCTCTGAAGAGGGTCACGAGACGTGATGCTGCATCACGCCGTGACCTGCTTCACTGTCCTGCGTGTCACGGGACGGACTCTCGTGACTTGTCCCTCTCCTCTCACAGGCGTCATGAGACGTGACTGGTGGTCACGCCGTGACTGCCTTGCTATTTTGCTTGACGCTCGCTGAAGCCAGCGTCACGAGACGTGACCAGTAGTCACGACGTGACCGACTTCTGCTTGCTTCCCTGTTTTCCTAAAAGCATGGTTTTAACTTCTAGTTTAAAAGGGTTTTTAATACTTATTAAATGTTTGGGTTTTTAAGATTTGAACTGCATTTTAAACAATTGTTTAATTATGAGATTTGTGGTCATAATTAACATGAATATAGTTATTCCAATGCGGGTTTTATGTTCTTTTTACCTTCTGTGTTTGATAATTGAATATGTTTACATGTTTCTGGATTCAATTAGTATATACGTATACATGGATTATTACAAGATGAATTATAAGTTCTTATTACTTCCGGAATTAATATTTGGATATATGTATATGTTTCTGATTTTGATCAATGTACATGAATATATGAATTGTGGAATTGTATTATTTAAGCCTGAATAAGTCATAGTAGTGGATAAGTAAGCGCTTACTTAGGTCAGAGTGTGTGTGCAGCTGCTATATGATAAAATGATATATGCGGGTCCGTTTGGATCCTTGTTTCGACCATGTTTGGTCTATATGGAAATAAAGCGAGACCTCAGTCTCTATATGAAAATTATATGTTTGAGACTCATGTCTCTATATGCTTGGGATACTGTGTTCTATCAGTATCCAAATGACCGTATCCACTTCTTAGGTTTATACCAGACTAATCAGGCTACATGTTTATATGTGATATATATGCTGAGATGTGTATTGACATGATTAAAAGTATAAGTTGCACATGAATTCTTGTATATTCTGTATCGGTGTAATCAGAGAAGTATGTTTGTATTTGTTAATTGCTTATATTGTAAATATCATTAAGGTAATGTGATACTGTATTGTATATGTATATTGTTATTTTGTTTTGTTCCTCCCCACTAAGCGTTATCGCTTAGCACGGGCTCTTTTCCCGTGCAGGTGGCGGGTGTAGCTTGGAGTCAGATATCTGCAGGTCGGCCACTAGGAGTCTTTTGATGAAGTTGTTTTTGAAGTCTTCCGCTGTGTATTTTTGTATATGGCTTGTGTATAGCAAAGTAAATCTTTTGTAAAGGAACAAATATTATTTTGTATATGTATTTGCTTACGAGCCTCTTTTTGTAAAACGATATTGATATATGTTATATGTAAACAGGATTTTTCTATTAAATGATTAAAAAGTTTCTTTACATCTCATTTGGTTTCTGTTTACATGTGTATATGGATTTGTTATATGTGTTTGTCCGCGTGGCACTCCGGCATCCTTCCAACGGGGATGGCGGGGTGTTACAGCGGTGAAACCAAGCCTTACCGCCGTGTGACTCCTGGATTTTCCAGAAATCTGCAGAATTCCAACTTCAATGATTCCCAATTTTTCACACAACCAGCCAAAAAAATATACACATTTTGACAAATAAATTAACACAAAAAACTTACCCCAAACTTACCTTAACCTGGCCATTCAAAATCACAACTCAAACAACATAATATAGCATCAATTTGTCCAATCATACATGAACTCAACATCCGCAGATTCAGAAAATTTAAATCAAGAAAATTAAACATTTTGCAATAGCTTATCATTCAAATTCCACACTTTAAAACTTGAAACCCACATAGAGTAAACCAATTTTATACTCAAATTTCCAGCAATCATACATACATACAAAACCCAAAATCACATTTCAAGCAAAGCCAAAACATAATTAAATTTCCCAAACCTCAAAATTAGAAGCTCTATCACTTGCTTCCACTAGATCCAGCAACTTCCTTGCCTTTAGGATCTCTTGCAGGCTCAGCTAAATACCCAAAACAATGAAACACACACCAAAGCAACCCTAAAAAAAGAAGATGAAGAAGAGAAGGGAACCTAAAAATCAAAACAAAAAATGCAGAGAAGCTTACCAAAATAACACAATGAGTGACCAATCTCCACCACACAAGCTTGGACCAAGGGAATGTTGGCTAGGGGAAACGAAGAAGAAGAAGAAGAAGGAGGAAGAAGAAGAGGGAACGGGGAAATGGAACCCAAATTCTGAGTTTCCCCTTTTCTTCTTTCTCTTTCTTTTCTCACCCTCCACTTGTCACAATCTTGGTGGTGGAAACCACTCACTCACACACTAGATGCACATGTCACACACACATAATGAAACAGTCCAATAATGCACCCTAAACATATATGAGCAACACACACAATGCAATCTCATCTAATACACACACATAATAATATGCTCACATGCATGTGATCCTAACTCCACTTATGGACACCTTATTTCTATATGCACCATCACACAGGAACAAACCCACAAAATATGCATATATACCAAAATACCCCTATGATATGCCAAAACCATGCAAATGCACACACATACATATATATTGCTCGTTCAACTAGGGGGCAAATGGGGTGTGACAACTCTCCCCTACTAACAAGAATTTCGTCCTCGAAATTTTTACCTTAACTGAATAACTGTGGGTACTGAGCTCTCATCGACTCCTCTGGTTCCCATGTCGCCTCCTCGACTCCATGGTTATTCCACAAAACCTTTACCAATGGAATCTGCTTACTTCTTAACTGCCTCAATTTCCAAGCTAGGATAGCTTTTGGTTCCTCATCGTAGGAGAAATCAGACTGCACTTGAACCTCTTGAACCGACAAAGCATGAGAAGGATCCGACCTATACCGAGTAAGCATAGAAACGTGGAACACATCATGCAACTTGGACAACTCTATCGGTAAAGCCAATCTATATGCCACCGGACCAACTCTTGCCAACACCTCATACGAAGCAATGAAGAGAGGACTAAGCTTTCCTTTCTTTCCCAACCTAAGCACTTTTCTCCAAGGAGAAACTTTCAGGAAAACCTTGTCTCTGACTTCAAACTGCACATCCTTTCTCTTCAAGTTGGCATAAGATCTCTGTCGATCCTTGGCCGCTTTCAAGTTCTGCTGCACAACTCTGATCTTCTCCTCTGTATCTCTAACCAGATCTGGCCCAATCACTGACCTCTCGGACAACTCTGTCCAACAAACTGGAGTCCTACACTGACGTCCATACAAAGCCTCATAAGGAGCCATACCGATACTGGACTGATAGCTATTGTTGTAGGCAAATTCCATAAGCGATACATACTTGTCCCAACTACACGGAAAGTCCAAAACACAAGCCCTTAACATGTCCTCTAAGATCTTAATCACTAGCTCGGACTGACCGTCTGTCTGAGGATGAAATGTCGTACTGAAGTTCAACTTGGTACCCAAAGCTCGCTGCAACTCTTTCCAAAACTTAGATGTGAACCTTGGGTCCCGGTCTGAAACTATGGACAAAAGCACTCCATGCAACCGAACTATCTCATCCATATAGATACTGGCCAATTTATCCATCTGGTAATCCATCCCAACCGACAAGAAGTGAGCGGACTTTGTGAGTCGATCCACAATAACCCAAACAGAATCATGCTTTTTCTGAGTCAAGGGCAACCCGGAAAACAAATCCATGGTAATATCATCCCACTTCCACTCAGGAATGGACAAAGGCATGAGCAATCCAGAAGCATCTTGGTGCTCAGCCTTTACCTGCTGACATGTCAAGCACTTGGATACAAAGTCTACTATGTCCCTCTTCATACCAGACCACCAATAAAACTGCTTCATATCCTGATACATCTTCCCACTGCCAGGATGCATGGTGAAAACTGTACTGTGTGCCTCGCTCAAAAGTTGTTTCCTCAATTCCTCATCATCCGGAACACACAAACGGTTCCCATACAAAAGCGCTCCATCAAGAACCGAGAACTCTGACTGCTTGCCCAGACTAACCTCTTGCACAATCCGCTGAAGCCTCTCATCAATCTTTTAAGCATCAACTATCCGCTGTCTCAAGGTAGGCTTGACTGTCAACTGAGCTATCAAAGCCCCATCCGAACCAAACCTCCATCTAAACCGTCTCAAAAATACGGCAGAAACTGACTTCCGACTCAAAGCATCTGCGACTACATTGGCCTTACCCGGATGGTAATCCACAATGCAATCGTAATCTTTAAACAACTCAAGCCATCGACGCTGTCTCATATTAAGTTCCTTCTGAGTCAGGAAATACTTCAAACTCTTGTCGTCCGTAAAGATCCTGCACTTCTCCCCGTAGAGATAATGGCGCCAAATCTTCAAAGCAAAGACGACCGCTGCTAACTCAAGATCATGCGTCAGATAGTTCCTCTCGTGTGGCTTTAACTGTCGAGAAGCATAAGCCACAACCCTACCTTCCAACATCAGAACACATCCCAGACCAACACCTGAAGCGTCACTATACATAACAAACTCCTTACCCGAGATGGGTTGAGTAAGTATAGGAGCTTCGACTAACAACTGCTTCAACCTCTCAAAGCAAGATTGACAATTATCCGACCACTCGAACTTAACTCCTTTCCTCAACAACCTAGTCATCGGAACAGCAATCACAGAGAAACTCTTAACAAATCGATGGTAGTAACCCGCCAGACCAAGGAAATTCCTCACTTTCTGAACATTCCTAGGCACTTTCCAATCGACTATCGCCTCAATCTTAGCTGGATCTACTTGGATACCCTTGGCTGAAACTATGTGGCCCAAAAACGACACTTCCCGAAGCAAAAAATCACACTTACTCAACTTGGCAAACAACCGATGTTCCCTCAACACTTGCAAAACCAATCGAAGATGTTCCTCATGCTCGGTCTCATCCTTGGAATACACCAAGATGTCATCTATAAACACTACTACAAATCGGTCCAAGTATGGCCTAAACACTCTGTTCATCAAATCCATGAATGCCGCTGGAGCATTGGTCAAACCAAACGACATAACAAGGAACTGATAGTGGCCATACCGAGTCCGAAATGCAGTCTTAACCACATCCTCATCCTTAACCCGAAGCTGATAATACCCAGACCGAAGATCTATCTTGGAAAAGACTCCTGCACCTTGAAGCTGATCAAACAAATCTTCAACTCTAGGCAACAGATACTTGTTCTTCACTGTGATCTTGTTAATCTGCCTATAATCGATACACATCCTCAAAGACCCATCCTTCTTCTCGACAAACAGAACCGGAGCTCCCCATGGAGATATGCTGGGTCGAATAAACCCCTTATCCAAGAGCTCTTGCAGTTGAGTTTTTAATTCTCTCAACTCTACAGGAGCCATCCGATAAGGTGCCTTCGATAAAGGTGTGGTACCCGGCATGATCTCTATGGCTAGCTCAACTTCCCTCTCTGGAGGCAAACCCGGCAAATCACTTGGAAAAACATCACTAAACTCACGAACAACAGGGATGTCCCCAATCCTAACTTGATCCCTCTTGGAATCAAAAACCACAGCTAGGAAAGCCTCACAACCTTTTCTCAAAAACCTCTTGGCTTGAATTGGAGAAATCACGTTGTTCAAAGAACTCACACCCAAACCTCTTACAAACACTGGAGCTCGGTTCCTATCCCGAAGCACAAAGGTCTTCCTATGATTATCAACCACAGCCCGATGCTTGCCCAATTAGCCCATACCCAACATCAGGTCATATTCTCTGAAAGGTAACTCTATCAAATCCGCAGGGAACTCAACACCATCAATCATCAAAGGATAACTCCTAAAAACTCTACTCACCCTGACACTATGCCCTAATGGATTGGTCGCACATATCTCATAGTCTAACTGATCTACCACATGCAACTTATCAACAATCTTATGCATGCACAAATATGAGTGTGTGGAACCTGGATCTATTGGAGCATATAATTCGGTGTCATGGAGTAGGAACTTACCAGCAATCACATCAGGGGTATCCTGCTCCTCTTTGGCTCTAACTGCATATGCTCTAGCTGCAATAGGTGGAGGACGCTCAACAGTCTCAGAAACAACTCCATCTCTAGGTCGACCGCCTCGACCTCTACGTCTACCTCTACCTCTAGCAGCCAGAGAAACATTCGATCCAACTCTGCTAGCTCCTCCCTGTGGACCTGGATCCTTATTCAACTGGGGACAACTAGCCAGACGGTGCTCGGTGCTTCCACACTTCAAGCATCCACCAGTGAGCCACCTACACTCACCCCGATGAGCCTTGCTGCAATGTGCACAAACAAGTATAGCATCAGATCTACCACCTCTGCCAGAACCAGATACCGCTGTTGAACCTTGCCTTCTACCTCTAGTAGCCGAACCAGCTGATGGCTCATCTTGCGGGTTCCTAGATCTCTTACCCGAAGATGAGGAAAAACCACCCTATGCAGAATTCCTTCGCTGAGCTCTCTCCCTAAGCAATGATTCCGTCTTCTCCGCCCTCATGGCAGCCTCTGCAATCTGATAATAACTTACCCCTGGCGTACACATCAAAGAAATCAAAGCAATCTTGAAAGACTCGTTCAACCCGGCTTCAAAATGCTTGCATCTGAAATCATCTGTCATAACCCCACGCGGAGCATAGCGAGACAACCGATTAAACTCTTTCTCATAATCCGAAACTGACATGGCCCTCTGCTTCAAACTCTGAAAGTGTGCCCTGCTGGGTTTCAATGGAATTAAATCACATTAAACGCAGCGGAAAATTCGAAACCCGAAACAGGATCCAAGTATTTTCGATTGATTCAAAAAGAAAAGATAAAGATTAACTGACCTTTTGAACGAAATAACTCTTTAGATCGGACTGAAGACGCTGCCTTTACACGAACGTCCTCTATCGGTATCCACACGCACGAACAAATGAGCAGGAATCGCAGGGGTGCTAGCTCCCTTGAATGCGAATGGATTTCTTTTTACTTTCTTTCTCAAGGAAGAAAACTGGCTCTGTTTTCTTTTCTTTCGTTTTACAAGGAAAAACGATTGCAGCCACACTAATCCTTGTTATTCTTAATAACGTGATTAGTGTTTTATTTAGGGTTAAACTCTTTTTATTTAAGAGTTATATCTCATATATAACTGTATGTATATTTTCAAATCCTTTTCCTCTTAGGAAAAGATAAATGAGGATATTATTTCTTAATTCAAAATTAAGATATAATATATATATATATATATACATATATTTATATATATATATATATATATATATATTTATTTATTATTCTAAATAATAAGAAATAATTTATTAATACATATTATTATCTCATATTCAAAATAAGAGATATTTATATGCATAAATATATATATATATAAATATGTAATTTCGAAATTAAATATAAATACCTATATTTATATTATATTCCGAAATAACCCAATAAAATCCATTCTGTTCATTTTGCTCTTGGTGTGTGACCCAATAGGTTTATATTATGTTGGCAGTGGGCCTAATCCCATAAAAGCCCACAAGTCATAATTGGTCTCTAGCAAGACATTATGACTACCCAAATAATATAAGTATCGTTAGTCCGATTTTAACCTTGCAATAGAACATGTTATTATCCTTTTGTCACACGATATCTTGTTTGAACATAAGTCATGGTCCATGTCAAACTTAAATTGTTCAAACATATAATTTCTCGATCACCAAGTAGACTGATAAATTCAAATGACATTGATCACACTATCAATTCATTTGAGCACGGCCATGCATTTTACAGTCCTACTTATCGAGGGGCCCAATAGATATCTCTCTCATAAGAGAGGGACAAATTCCATCTTGATTATTCACTTTCCTCCGCATAATTCTCACTATGTCCGATCATAAACTTTATAATTATCCGATTAAAGATAACGTTTGATTATGTCAAAACATAATGATCCTTATGTAGGAAACTATGATAATCTCAGGTCAAAGGATTCAATAATATATCTATTATAAGAACACTTATGACATTAACCCATGAAGTGATCTTATAGTGGGTCTATCCAGTACTTTGTTCTCTAGCAAGTACATATAGATTTGATTTATATCAACATATATAATCATCCCATGATTATCAATGCAAATCTATACTAGTCTTAATTATCTTTATGCCCTTTATTGATAAATGACTAGGGACAACATGAATAACGTTGTTATTCATAAACATTACAATAATGTAACATGCCAATAATATCAATATGAAGAAAACCATTATATAAATGAAAAAGTAATGATTACATCAAGGTCTAAATGTTTGGCCTAGGGCATAACCACTAACATGCCCATCTTGCGTCCCTATATGCCTGAGTCACATACTTCTTTGTGAACTCCTCCCCGAAGAATTCCCATGTAACCGGATCAGGCATCTGAGGTTGCCTACATACCAACTCCCACCATTCGTAAGCCGACCCTTGAAGCAATGCCACAGCACATTCAGGTTGCTGATCGGGAGGACACATGACTTCCATTAAAGCTCTCTTTACTTTATCAAGCCACTTTTTAGCTAGCTCTGACTCATCTAGCCCGGTCCTATAAAAATCCTCAACACCAGCTCTTCTTAAACTCTCTATCGGAGCTTTAGGGGCAGTCACCCTTTCCAAAACCCAAGCCATGTCCTAATGCAATCTTAACATAGCCTCAAAAGGCATGGCAGTGGCCTCGGGCTGGACCCTAGCACGTTGAGCCAACACAAAAACAGAAACAGACGGATCTACAGCTAAAGGATTCACACTTTCAGTGGATTCCTCAAGCGCACCATGAGCAGAATCAGAATCCATCTAATAAACAAGAGGACAACCGCATCAGCCAACACAGCCCTAGACATAGACGTATCCACACATAGCATCACATAAACAATCACCCAGAAATGCCTAAACCTAGGCTCTGATACCACAACTTGTAACACCCCTTACCCGTACTTAGGCGATCCCATCCCATGAGGAGTAAGATGCCGTACGAGTCAGGGTGCAAATGCACAAAGCATAAATATATATATAATCAATCAAAGATAAACATACATAAATACGGGGCAATTAAAAACCTTTGCGAAACATAAGAACTAAGGCTGATCATGCATTAATATAACGGAAGCATTACATTACTGTTTGATCAACCAAGAGATACAACAGATAATTACAAATCCAAAAATACATGTACATAAGCAGAAGCTATTACAAAACTGATGTAAGAGAGTTCTATACAAAAAGAATCCTCAAAATACAAAAATAAAGCCCTACACTAAGACCCTACTATGTTGGCTTCGATGGCTGCGACTCTCCCAAAGCAAACTCCTTACGCACCTGCACGAGTAACACACTATGCTAAGCGATAACACTTAGTGGGGAAACACACATATAGCATAAGGACAACCATTCACAACGGTCATCAAGGCAATACACAAGCGTACCTCATGTATATATATACGATAATCATAGCATAACAATTGCATATACTCATGCTCACATAAATAAAGCCATTCATCAGAAAGCTCATAACAATATTCATATCCTCATAGCAGATTATACTTTTCACCATTGAACCCATACATATATCACATACGTTTCCTCATATCACAATTCATACAAGGCACCTGCTGACTTGAGGGAGTGGATAACGAGTATACGGACAGTACTTTACGGGTACGAGCCGATTATGGACAGTACCTTACGGGTACGAATCGAGAAACCAATTTTACTTTTAACTTTCACAAAACATATTCAAAAGGGACCTTAAACAAGATCCATACACATTAAAGAGTTCGCGAGGAACCAAACGGGGACCTGATCGCGGTCCAAACGGAACTGAGGGCTGCAGCTATAAGACTCTATTAGGCATGCCTAATTATCCACTTTCTAGACTCTAGCAGGTCATGCATAACACAATCCACAAATAAACATTCATCCAATTTAAAGCAAGTAACTATATAGCTTAACATGTATATTCACATAGTACAAATAATCATGGCATGATATAGCATGTGATCACCCTCTTTATCATTTATAAAAACTCACATTACAAACTCACATAGCATGGTCATTTACTACTCTTCATATATATATCATATGCAAAGCAATTAACTTAATTGGAAACAAATAATAGAATCCATCCATTGCATACCTAAAGTATCCCTTTTAAAGACGTAAATCATGTTAAAAGACACTAAATAACATTTAAAACCAAAAAAGAGAGGAAAAGGAATGAAAAAGAAAGAAGTGGAAAAATTGCAAAAGAGGCGGGCAGAACCGTTTTATACGGCGGTATGGCCTTACCCTTACCGCCGTGTAAGACACTCAAACGGGGGTAAGGCTTAGGCCATACCACCGTGTGACCTGCCTCACACCTGGGCAGAATGGTTTTACACGGCGGTATGGCTTGGCCCTTACCGCCGTGTAAATACACAGCTCCAGAATTCCAAGGCAAAACCCACGATCCACACGGCAGTGGAACCAGGCCTTACTGCCGTGTGACTCCTGGATTTTCCAGAAATCTGCAGAATTCCAACTTCAACGATTCCCAATTTTTCACACAACCAACCAAAAAAATATACACATTTTGACCAATAAATTAACACCAAAAACTTACCATAAACTTACCTTAACCTGGCCATCCAGAATCACAACTCAAACAATATAATATAGCATCAATTTGTCCAATCAAACATGAACTCAACATCCACAGATTCAGAAAATTTAAATCAAGAAAATTAAACATTTTGCAATAGCTTATCATTCAAATTCTACACTTTAAAACTTGAAACCCACATAGAGTAAACCAATTTCATACTCAAATTTCCAGCACTCATACATACATACAAAACCCAAAATCACATTTCAAGCAAAGCCAAAACATAATTAAATTTCCCAAACCTCAAAATTAGAAGCTCTATCACTTGGTTGCTCTAGATCCAGCAGCTTCCTTGCCTTTAGGATCTCTTGCAGGCTCAGCTAAACACCCAAAACAATGAAACACACACCAAAGTAACCCTAATAAAAACCCTAATCAAAGAAGATGAAGAAGAGAAGGGAACCTGAAAATCAAAACATAAAATGCAGAGAAGCTTACCAAAATAACACAATGAGTGACCAATCTCCACCACACAAGCTTGGACCAAGGGAATGTTGGCTAGGGGAAATGAAGAAGAAGAAGAAGGAGGAAGAAGAAGAGGGAACGGGGAAATGGAACCCAAATTCTGAGTTTCCCCTTTTCTCCTTTCTCTTTCTTTTCTCACCCTCCACTTGTCACAATCTTGGTGGTGGAAAGCACTCACTCACACACTAGATGCACATGTCACACACACACAATGAAACACTCCAATAATGCACCCTACACATGTATGAGAAACACACATAATGCAATCTCATCTAATACACACACATAATAATATGCTCACATGCATGTGATCCTAACTCCACTTATGGACACCATATTTCTATATGCACCACCACACAGGAACAAACCCATAAAATATGCATATATACCAAAATACCCTTATGATATGCCAAAACCATGCAAATGCACACACATACATACATATTGCTCGTTCGACTAGGGGGCAAACGGGGTATGACAAATCTTCTCTCTCTCCTTAAATACTCAAACCTCTTCAATCCTATCTCTAATGCTACTTGTCCCTTTTCTATTGATCCTTACTAGATTTTTATGTCCAATTATCCCTTTTAGTCCACATCCTCTCCTTTAATCTTACAATAACCTAATACATAAATATAATTCTTACATCGGTCCACAATTAAATCCTTACCCTGTAACACCCCCATACCCCCGGTAAGGAATATCGGGGCGCTACGCGGACACTTATATATATGTGCACATGCATTAGCGGAAGCGGTAACAATAAATTAGAAATAAGTTGGGCCCAAACAAAATTACTTTTACTATACATGTAAACTGTACATTTTACAAAAACTTTATGCTTATACAAGTTCATTTTTCGATTCATATACATATACTTTTAACGATTACATGTAACAACTAGACTTTTTATTACATAATGATGTTACTCAAAACACCACCAACTCTAACTTTATCTTATACAAAAAGGGTATAACAAAAAGCTCCTAGTGGCCCTCACTTGCAGATGAACGCTTTCACTGGTCCGCACCCGTCAACCTACACGGAAAAAAACATCCGTGCTAAGCGATAACGCTTAGTGGGGATGAAAATAATGCAAAGGACTTCTTTCGAAGTCAGCAATAAAATATACACGTCACATGCGCTGCTCAAACAACTCATGCATATATTTTCACAATCATATTAATCATGGATTCTAATTCATATAAACATGTGCTGGTACACATAACTATCCTGTAGCATTCATCTCACATACTTTAAACATTTACTTATAACACTACATATGATCATTTCATGTTCACTATACACTAACAATAACGAGGATAAAACAATAAGCCTGAGTTCCTTTCACGGTGGATACGGGTAACTCTGGATATGTTTACAGTATCTTTCATGTGGAGAATTAACTCAAACTCTATGCAATACACGAGGTATTCCGAACTCTGGGCACAATTAAGGCCAACTCTAGCAGCTGCACTCTAGCCCTTTATAAGCATGCTTATCTATCCACTATAACGGTAATCAGGCTCAAATACAACTCACATACCGTACACAGATATCAACTCATTTACTGTAATTCAAATACATTTAATTTCTGTATAGCTTTTAATTATCAAGCATATTTAAGGTTATTAATTATATAAGAGATTTAAAAGATTATTTAAACCAATCACAGGCTAAATGATAACATGCAAGATCCATTTAGACCTTTAATAACTCAAAACAGGAGCAAAAGACAAAAACAAGACAAAACAGGTGGAAAACAACTCACTGTCGCGATCGCAACTTGTGTCGCGCTCGCGACAGTAGCCTAAGGAAACAGGGCTGTCACAAGTCTCACACGCGATTGCGGCTCGTGACGATCTGCGTCGCTTCACGCCCACCAGGAAGGAAGGGGTCACGAGTCTTGACTGCCCATCACGACTCGTGACAGGATCCTCACAACAGAGAGAGGGCATCACGGGTCGTGATACAATCTCACGCCTCGCCAGAGGAAGGTCACGCGGCGTGACTACTCGTCGCATCTCGTGACGGAACTCTCACAACAAAATGAGAGAGAGGCGTCGCGGGACGTGATGCCATCTCATGCCTCGCGACGAGGCTCGCCCCAGGGTCACGAGTCGTGACCTACCCTCACGTCTCGTGACTCTCTCCTCACAACTCTGAAAACCAAATTCCAACTCGCTTCCTACGGAAATGAAAGACGCGATTCTGTCGCGATCACTGCTTATGTTGCGCTCGCGACAGAAGCGTGTTTCCCAATTCCAACGGCAAAAATCCACACACAGTTAAACTCAAACAAAACCCAAACCAACTCTTTTATTTTCACATACAACCACTCCTCTTTTAACATGTAATTGCCCTATAAATCATGCTCATAACTAAGTTTTGTTTTCCACTCAAATTACACAACCACTTTAGACATTAAGACACTACAAGCAATTACAATAATTTCACACACTTAAAAAGCAATTGAACTAATTTAAGCTTCCAGTATCTTTCTTTATACAACTAAGTCTCTATTAAAACATTCAAAGTCACAACACATGCAAAATAGGAAAACCGCACACGATCCCTACCTCTAGGACGTTGAACCGCGCTCTCTACTCGGCTCCGACCTTCTCTTTGCCTTTATTGGGCCTCTTGTCCACAGATTCTTCGGATACCTAATTAAGCTCCACTAGCCCCTCTCAAAGCCACACCAAATGAATCACTCAAAACAGTGTAAAGAAGGAGAAAAAGGAACGAAAGAAAGAGCAGAATAAGGGAAAAGAAAGAAACTCACGTGAAAGAAGAAGAAAGAAGCAGATAGTCCAAGTCAATTCAAAAATTAACTAAGGTAATAAATGCCATCTACCACTTAAATGCATATTTATCTTCTTATTCCTTTTTAATTAATCCTAATCTTTTTTAACTTAATAGAATACTAATTAAGCTCTTGCCACATGTCACCTCCCTACACTGCCATGTGTCACTCTCCTACAAAGTTACAAATTAAAAAGGCCAATTTAAATACCCTATCACCGGAGTGGTTCTGTCGCGCCCGCGACGCTTGTCGCGCTCGCGACAGGACTCACACACACAACACTAATCTTTCTTGAACAAAAATTCTGTCATTCTTCTAGGGCTATTTCGGGGTGTTACATACCCCCTTCAATTAAGTCCCAAATTAATACCTTACAATTTTGGAATTGGCCGCACTTGCCGAAACTTTTGCATTAATACCGAATTCGTCCTTTCGGCACACCTGACACCACAACTCACATACATTCCACATATAACTAATCCATTCTCAAAATTTAGCCCTCATAGTTACCTATTCCATTCTATTAAATTCAAATATGCAAAATGACCAAATTACCCTTTTTCTTAATTCTAACATGTATTTTCTCCTACTTAATCTCTCTGACCATCAAACCATACAGTTTCGATCACCAAAATCCCTAGACATGTACGAATCCTTCTAGGGTACATTTCGGGGTGTTACACAAACTATACAATTCAAATCAAATAAACACTATCAAATTACTTAGACAAATAATAAAAAAAAATATCATTATCCTCCATATATTACATGAACCTCTTCTAAAATATGTACACTAACTATACAAAATTCTCTACATGATCACTATACCGATCATTACAAAAAGAATCATATCATAAACAAAAAGGAACTTCGAGCTTCCATCCTAGTGTCCTGCAGATGCACAACTCTCTATACCAAACCTGGATACCTACATGGGAAAACTCCTGTGCTGAGTGAAGGCTCAGTGGAGAGAAACAAAAGTAAAGAGATTTCTAACGAAGTCACAAATTTCAAGCAACAAAATATATCAACATCCATCACGCTAATCACACGATAACATTCATTATTGAGCACTTTAAATGAACTTGTTATTAACATATCTATATCATTTACATTCACCTCAACATGCACATAATCTCTAATTTTAATAAACAACATATACGATAAGTGATAACATATCAGTACATCTAATATGTATTCAAATACATATAAACATATCATTACAATTATTATATAGTCATAAACATACAATAGCCTGAATTCACATCGGTAGTGGATATGGGTACTCTAGATACTGACGGGAAGTACCAAACATCTGGAGACCGAGATCTCAAATCTCTAGATACCAAAAGGTACCCAACTCTAGACACCAGTCGGTGCCACACTAGCAGCTGCAAAACTCTAACCTTATAGGCATGCCTATCTATCCACTACTCGACTTACAGGCAAAATTATTAATTCCAATTAATGTTCATTTATTCTCACTACATAACATCCATTCATTCAAATAAAGCCATATATTTTCTCCAAATATCTTACATACATACATGGCTTATCAAACAAGCCCACACTTCATTATACATATTCACATTATACGAGTTCACATGAGTTAACACATTATAGATCCAGTAAATGTTGTTGAACTTGATTAAATTCCATTTCATACACTTATACGACATTAGATGATGTTTCGGAAAGAATTGTAGAAAATTTAGGTACCTCACGGTGACAACCAAATGGTTGTGACCGTGATATATGCACAACCCAAAATAGAATGGAAAACGTAGGTACCTCATAGTGACAACCAAGTGGTTGTGACCATGACATATGCACAAATCAAGGCAAAATATAATACAGGCATACCTCAAGGTGACAACCAAATGGTTGTGACCATGACATATGCAATTTTTTAGGCTGAATGGAAAATAAGAGCATTTAACCTAACTCTTTTAAAACCCTTTTCCTTACTCAATATACATGACCATTAAAACTCATCAAAACACCATTTTTAACCAACATAGCCTTCTAACTAAATGTTCACCTACAAGTTAACTTTCAAATGACACAACTCTCATTACATTTGAACCTAAAATCAAGAATTTATGGTCAAGGGAACACAACCTACTCCAAAGTCCCTCCTATAGAATTTTAGCTACAATTATAGACAATTTTAAAGACCTTAGAGTCCTCAAAACAATAGAGCTATCTCTACAACAATTTAACCCATAGACATTACGGTATCAATCCAGTTGGTCTCATTTATTTTAGATTTATGAAACTCATTTTATGGCCTAGAAAATGCAAGTAGGTCAAAATGGAATTCAAACAAATTCTACAATTTCCATCTTATCAAGCTTCAAACCTCTAATTTAACATAACTTTTTCATCATACTCAAACCAAACTTTCATAATACAAACATGAACCCTACGACCTATTTGTTTCCCCTTTAGGAATACATTCACTCACATATATACAAAGCAATTTCTCAAATCTTTAGAAAAATTTGGGTTACAGCTTAGGTCAATAAACTCATGACCATCACTTTAGCTTAATAAGCTCATCTCATCAATTCAATTCGTCACACAACATAAATACACATTTTTAATTTAATAGAGCACACAATACAATAACGCATTTTAGATTTTATCCACTATCAATTTAACACACACAAGTTATAGTTTCCCAAACCACAAAAAGAGAAGCTTGACAAACTCTCTTTCTAGCTTAGATCTTATCTTTGCCCTTGTCTCTTCTCTTAGCCATAGCTTCTTGCACAAAACCCATCAAAACACACTTAAACTATAAAGCAAACCAACTCAAAATCATAAACAAGAATAAAGTAGAATAAGGAGATACTTTAACTTCTAAACCCACACTTACCTTTCCAATTTATCTCTTAACCTCTTCAACCCAACTCAAACCTCTATAAAATCAAACGAAGAAGAAGAAGCAAGAAGCTAAGAAATGAGGAAGAAGAAGGAAAGAACTACAAAAGGAACTTAGGGAATGGAACTTAGAGAGTGGCCGGCCAATAATGCAAAATGAATAAGCTTTACCTCCACAATACCCCTTTATATATGCATATAGCTATTAGGTGTCAAGCCCACCACATTTGTTATACCCCGTTTCCACCCTAGTAATTTTGAGCCATTTTGTGTGAATTTTACGTGTTAATTTAATTTTTTGGAGTCAATTGCATGTCTATGTTAATTGTGTGGTTACATTTTTATGGTAGAGGAATTAGAATAATTAGAAGAGCGTGTTTGTCAAAGCCACCAATGGCTAAGTGACAAGTGGCAAGGAAGAGAAAAATGAGGGGTATATAAACTAGGAGAGAGAAAATGAGAGAGAGAGCCACTCATTTGCCCTCTCCCGTTTTCCTCTCCCAATCTCCGTTGCTTCTTCTTCTTCTTCACTCTTCTTGCCCTAATTTTTCCTTTAGTTGCTTGTTGGTGGAATTTGAAAGCACAAAAGATTAATTGGTAAGTTTGCTCTTCTTTTTCTCCTTCTTCTTCTTCTTCCTCTTCTCTTTTTGGTGTGCCCGTTGGTTTGTGTGGTAGGGGTGCTTTTGTTGAACTTTTGTGTGTTTTGGGTTCATTAGCTTAGAGATACCTGCTAGAGAGCCCAAGGGGAAAGAAGTAGCAAGTGGTAGTGTAGCCCCTTGACTTGTAGAGCTAAGGACATCAAGGTTTAGGAATGTTTGCATTTGTGCAATTTCTTTGATTTGTGTAATTATGATTAATTGTTAGAGATTGAGTGTATGAATGTAATTGTGCATGTAATTAGGGGTATTCGGAGTTGAATTGTTGAAGTGTTTTGTTGATTGGTAGTAAAGTGAAGTTTGGGTGTGATTTTGGGTATGTGCTTGCTTGAATTTCTGGCTTTTGTATGATTTACACGGTGATATGAAATGGGCATATCACCGTATAATTGTATTATGTGATTAAGTTTTCTTGTCCGTGGTTTTACACAGCAGTAAGAGTTTGTCAAACCGCCGTGTAAAGCCATTCTGCTTTGAGTAATGTCTTTTGTGCATTTTAGACGGTGGTAACCGCTGTGTAAATGCTTTCTATCTTTTGGGTAGCTTTGGCTCGGCAGGTCACATGGCGGTATAGTTTTTCCTTATCACCATGTGGAATGTCTTATACGGCAGTAAGGTTTTGTCACACCGCCGTGTAAATGCTACCTGTTTTGATATTTTGAGCTTTTGATTTTTGTCTTTTTCATCCCTTTTGAACTTGTTTTTGTTTACAATCTTTACCTAGTGGTATCTTATTTAGTAAATGATATTGAATTTTAATTTGCTTCATCATAATATGTTGATTTTATGCTTCGACTATGAAATGTTTTATTCGTAGCCTGCAATTGTCAAATTGGTGGATAATTAGGCGTGCCTAAAAAGTTCTATTAGTTGCAGCCCCAATGTGTTTGGGACCTTGATCAGACCCCCATTTGGGTCCTTGTTATCCTAAATGTGTTCGGATCTTGTTTAAGATCCTCAATGTGAAAATATTTTTTGATGAAAATAAAGAAATTGCTTTTGACCGTACCCACGGGTACTAATGTGTTTACTCGCTATCCGCTACTATGAGTTTGCAGGCATTTGTGTGATTCTTATTGTTCTTGAATTGATTGTGCTATCAAGTGTTATATATATAGTGTGAAATTCCTTTGAATGCTTTTTATAATGCGAATTATTATGCTTTTGGTATGGTATGATTGCTTGTGGCATATGTATATGTTTGCTTTGACGACCATTGTGAATGGCCGTCCATATTTGTGTTTTTCCCCACTAAGCTTTATCGCTTAGCACTGGTGTTTCATCTGTGTAGGTGCGGAAGTAGTGCAGTTTTTGGGAGTGTCTCCGCAGGCCAGGCCAATGCAGTAGGAGTGCAGTATTAGGAAGAATAGTTTTTTTTTGTATATCTTTCATAATCTTTTGGATACTATTTTGTATCTTTCCTATTGTAATCTTTTAGCTATTTATTATCGAAAGCTTATAATTTTGTATAGGCACCTTTGTACTGGTATATTTTTATATGAACCTTTTCGTTTATCAATGAAAGTATTTTGAGATTTATGTTTTATCTCCCTCTACTATTTTATTTATTTTTGTCTATGCTTGGTTCTGGTTTGTTTGGCGATACCCTTATCTATACGGGTGTTCACTCCCTCCGCGGATGAGCTCCCTTACGTATAGGTATGGGGTGTTATGATTTTTTGTGTTAGAGCCAAGGTTTAGCATTTATGGGTAATCATAGTATATAGTTATATGTTTAGGAATGTGTTGGCCTAATACGGATGTCTTTAAGGTTGTAGTAGATGGAGTCTGAGCGTGGTTCCCTCGAGAGGTTAGCTGAAAGCACTAATCCCCAAGAGCAAGATCCATCAGTGTCTCGTCCGGCTCAGCCAGCTATGGTGCAACATGAGGCCGCAACCATGCCTTTTGAGGTGATGTTGAAGATATCCCAAGACATGGCTCGGGTCATAGAGAGGGTTACTGCTCTGAGAGCCCCGATAGAAAGTATGAGGAAGGCTAGGGCGAAAGACTTCTACGGAAAGAGTTTGGACGAATCAAAATAGGCAGAGAAATGGATTGAGAAGGTGGAAAGAGTTCTTGAAGAGATTTGCTGTCCTCTGGATAGGCAGGTGGAATGTGTGGTAACATTGCTCCAAGGTTCGACTTATGACTGGTGGAAGTTAGTCCGTAGGCATCCTCAGTTGCCAGACTCGATCGTATAAGAGTTCTTTGAAGGAGAGTTCACTAATAAGTATATGACCAAAGCCTATAAGGAGGCTAAGTGGGCTTAATTTCTAAGTCTTAAGCAGAGAGCGATGTTGGTAGCTGAGTATGAGAAGGAATTTAACTGGCTTTGTAAGTATGCTCCTTTGGGTATTTTGACAGAAGATTTTCGGTGTCAACATTTTGAAGCTGGGTTTAATGAGTCTTTGAGGGCCATATAGATATCTTTGATGAGTTCCCCTGCTGTTAGTTATTACCATATTGTTCAAGTAGCTTTGCGTGCAGAAAGATCCGAATTGGTGTTAAGGGATAGGGCTCAGAGAAGGAATCCCCCTCGTGGAGGTTCATCCTTTGGTAAGAGATCGAGGAACCCGCATGCAAATCCTCAGGATGAGTCCTCTGCTAGTCCGACTACAAGGGGTAGGAGACAGGGATCTTCATTTATTTCTAGCGGTGGTAGAGGTGGTTCTAGCGCCCGCAGTGAGGTCGTGTCTGAGCATTCTCACTATAGTAAGCGCTACAAGAGCGAGTGTCGTTGGCTAACTGGATTGTGTTTTCGCTGTGGAAGCACGGATCATTTTCTACAAATTGTCCTAAGTTGAGTGAGAACACCCGGGATTACAAAGAGGCCAGCCGATCGGGATCTAATGCCCCTCAAGCTAGTCGGGGTAAGGGCAGAGGTAGAGGTCGAGGTGGTCGGCTTGGAGAAGGAGCCCCATCAGAGTCAGTGGATCGTCCTCAGATGGTACCAGCAAGGGCCTATGCCATGAGAGCTCAGGAAGAGCAAGATGCGCCTGATGTGATTACAGGTAAGTTCCTACTCTGTGACACTGAATTGTATGCTCTAATTGACCCTGGTTCCACACACTCATACCTGTGTTCTGATAAGTTATATGATAAGTTACACGAAGTTGATCAGTTAGATTATGAGATTTATGTGACTAGTCCTTTAGGGTATAGTGTCAATGTGAGTAGAGTGTTTAGGAATTGCTCCCTCTTGGTTTAAGGAATAGAATTTTCAACAGATTTGATTGATTTGCCTTTTCGATAGTTTGATTTGATTTTGGGGATGGATTAGTTATCTAAGCATCGAGCTATAGTACATTGTCATAGAAAGACCATAGTGCTTTGAAATAGGGATCGGCCTTCGATTGTGATGAAAGGTCTGGGTTCTGGTTCTTTGGGGAATGTTATTTTAGTCATGCAAGCTAGACAGTTTATGAGGAAAGGTTGTGAGGCATTTTTGGCATTGGTGTTGGATTTTAAGTGCAATCAAGTTAATATTGAGGACATTCCAGTGGTTAAAGAGTTTGGGGATGTGTTTCCTAGTGAGTTGCCTGGGTTACCTCCAGAGAGAGGGGTGGAGTTGTCCATAGAGACATTGCAGGGTACCGTTCCTATTTCTAAAGTACCTTATCGAATGGCTCCTGTGGAATTGAGGGAGCTCAAAATTCAATTAGAGGAGGTATTGGATAAAGGCTTTATCAAACCCAGCGTATCTCCATGGGGTGCTCCGATTCTGCTTGTGAAGAAAAAGGATGGGACATTAAGGATGTGTATTTATTATTACCGGATCAATAAGGTCACTATGAAGAATAAATACCCATTGCCTAGGATCGAGGACTTGTTTGATTAGCTAAGAGGAGCTGGAATCTTTTCCAAGATTGATCTATGGTCTGGATACTATCAGCTTCGGGTTAGGGATGCAGATGTGGTTAAGACTTCTTTTCGAATGCAATAGGGCCACTATGAGTTTCTTGTGATGCCGTTTGGATTGACCAATACACCAACGGCTTTTATCGATTTGATGAATAGAGTGTTTCGGCCATATCTCGATCGATTTGTGGTGTTATTCATTGACGATATCCTGGTTTACTCGAAGAATGAGAGTGAGCATGAAGAGCATCTTCAGATAGTGCTTCAGGTTTTGAGGGATCACCAACTGTTTGCCAAGCTAAGTAAGTGTGATTTTTTGCTTAAGGAGGTGTCCTTCTTGGGTCATATCATTTCTGCAGAGGGAATTCGAGTTGATTCGGCGAAGATTGAGGCTATTGTGAATTGGAAGGCGCCTAGGAATGTACCTGAAGTGAGAAACTTTTTGGGTTTGGCTGGGTATTATAGACGGTTTGTAAAGGGGTTTTCAGTTATTGCCGCACCTATAACAGGACTTCTTCAAAAAGGAGTGAAATTCAAATGGTCCGATAAATATCAGGTGTGTTTTGAGCAGCTGAAGAGTTTATTGATTGAGGCTCCTGTGCTTACTCATCCCGTTTCAGGTAAAGAGTATGTGATGTATAGCGATGCTTCAGGAATTGGACTTGGTTGTGTTCTAATGCAAGAAGGAAAAGTGGTGGCATGTGCTGCTTGTCAGTTCAAAGCTCATGAAAGGAATTATCTGATGCATGACCTAGAATTAGCTACTGTGATCTTTGCTCTCAAGATTTGGTGGCATTATCTATATGGGGAGGCATGTAGGATTTTTACTGAGCATAAGAGTTTAAAGTATCTCCTTACGTAAAAAGAGTTGAATTTGAGGCAACGTCATTGGTTGGAGCTATTTAAAGATTATGATTGTATTTTGGAGTACCACCCGGGTAAGGCGAATGTTGTCGCTGATGCTTTGAGTAGGAAATCAATATCGGCTTTAGTTCTGCAGCATTGTAAGTGGAAGCTAGATTCGGAAGGAGCTTTGGTTGCTCAGTTGAAAGTTAAGCCTTCTTTGAGGTAGTCAAAAGTGGTTGCTCAGAAAGACGATCTGAAGTTGCAACAAGTGTTGAGGGAGGTTCAAAATGGTAAGAAATCCGAGTTTTCGATATTAGATGGGATGCTTATGTATAGAAATCGTTTGTGTGTGCCGAGTGATGATGAGTTAAAGAAGAATCTTTTGCTTGAGGCACATGCTACGATTTTTACCATGCATCCTGATAGTGAGTAGATGTACCGATATTTGAAGCAATTTTATTGGTAGCAAGGGATGAAGAGAGATATTGTGGAGTTAGTGTCTACGTATATGACCTATCAGCAGGTAAAGGTCGAGCATCAAGTTCCATTTGGACTGCTTAATCCTTTACCCATCCCACAGTGGAAGTGGAATGCTATAACCATGGATTTTATAGTGGGTTTACCTTTGACTCAGCGGAAGTATGATGCAGTGTGGGTTACTATTGATCGACTCACCAAGTCAGCACATTTTTTGCTGGTTAGAGTGAGCTATTCAATGGATAAATTAGCAGATATTTATGTGAATGAAGTAGTCAGACTGCAAGACATTCCTTTATCGATTGTGTCAGATCGGCATCCGAGGTTTACGTCAAAATTTTGGAAAGAGTTGCAAATGGCCTTAGGTGCTTGATTGAACTTCAGTACCGCTTTTCATCCTCAGCTAGACGGGCAATCAGAACGGGTTATTCAGATTCTAGAAGATATGCTTTGGGGTTATGCCTTAGAATTGTCGGGAAGTTGGGATAAATATGTGTCGCTCATGGAATTCGCCTATAATAATAGTCAACAAGCAAGTATTGGAATGTCGCCGTATGAGGCTCTATATGGACGGAAGTGTAGGACTCTAGTCTGTTGGATTGAGCTATCCAAGCATTCTTTTATTGTGCCAGAATTGGTTAGAGATACCGAAGAGAAGATTCGAGTAGTAAAATAGAATTTGAAGGCAGCCAAGGATAGACAGAGATCCTACGCCAACTTGAAGCGGAAAGAAATTCAGTTTGAGGTCGGAGACAAGGTATTTCTTAAAGTGTTGCCTTGGTGGAAAGTTTTCCATTTTAGCAAGAAGGGTAAGTTAAGTCCCTGATTTATAGAAACCTTTGAGATTTTGGAAAGGATTGGACCAGTTGCCTATAAGTTGGCCTTGCCTTTCGAATTAGCTAAGCTGTATAATGTATTCCATGTGTCCATGCTTCGTCGCTATCGATCGGATCCATCGCATGTGTTATCCATTCAAGATGTAAGGCTTCAACCTGATTATTCGTATCATGAAGAACCGAAAGCTATTTTAGCTCAGGAAGTGAGGCAACTCAGAAGCAAACAAGTTCCACTGGTTAAGGTTGTGTGGCAGCACCATGTGGTTAAAGAAGCTACTTGGGAGCCAGAGTCGATTATGAGATCTCAGTATCCGCAATTGTTCGGCTCAGGTGAGAATTTGGAGGGCAAAATTCTTGTTAGGAGGAGAGAGTTGTAACACCTCATTTCCACCCTAGTAATTTTGAGCTATTTTGTGTGAATTTTGCATGTGTTAATTTAATTTTTTGGAGTCAATTGCATGTCTATGTTAATTGTGTGGTTGCATTTTTATGGTAGAGGAATTAGAAGAATTAAAAGAGTGTGTTTGTCAAAGCCACCAATGGCTACGTGATGTGTGGCAAAGAAGAGAAAAAGGAGGGGTACATAAACTAGGAGAGAGAAAATAAGAGAGAGAGCCACTCATCTGCCCTCTCCCGTTTTCCCCTCCCAGTTCCCGTTGCTTCTTCTTCTTCGCTCTTCTTGCCCCAATTTTTCCTTTAGTTGCTTGTTAGTGGAATTTGACAACACAAAAGATTCATTGGTAAGTTTTCTCTTCCTCTTCTCCTTCCTCTTCTTCTTCCTCTTCTCTTTTGGGTGTGCCCGTTGGTTTGTGTGCTAGGGGTGCTTTTGCTGAACTTTTGTGTGTTTTGGGTTCATTGGTTTAGAGATACCTGCTAGAGAGCCCAAGGGGAAGGAAGTAGCAAGTGGTAGTGCAGCCCCTTGACTTGTGGAGCTAAGGAGATCAAGATAATTTCTTTGATTTGTGTAATTATGATTAATTGTTAGAGATTGAGTGTATAAATGTAATTGAGCATGTAATTAGGGGTATTAAGAGTAGAATTGTTGAAGTGTTTTGTCGATTAGTAGTAAAGTGAAGTTTGGGTGTGGTTTTGGGTATGTTCTTGCTTGAATTTTTGGGTTTTTTATGATTTACACAGCGGTATGAAATGGGCATACCACCGTGTAATCATATTCTGTGTTTAAGTTTTCTTGTCCGTGGTTTTACACTGCGGTAAGAGTTTGTCATACCGCTGTGTAAAGTCATTTTGTTTTGAGTAATGTCTTTTGTGCATTTTACACGGTCATAAGGCTTATTCACACCGCCGTGTAAATGCATTTTATCTTTTGGGTAGCTTTGGCTCAGCAGGTCACACAGCGGTATGGTTTTTCCTTACCACCATGTGGAATGTCTTACACGGCGGTAAGGTTTTGTAATACTGCCATGTAAATGCTCCCTGTTTTGATATTTTGAGCTTTTAATTTCTGTCTTTTTTTTCCCTTTTGAACTTGTTTTTGTTTACAATCTTTACCTAATGGTATCTTATTTATTAAATGATATTGAATTTTAATTTGCTTCATCATAATATGTTGATTTTATGCTTCAACTATGAAATGTTTTATGCATAGCCTGCAAGTGTCAAATTAGTGGATAATTAGGCATGCCTAAAGAGTTCTGTTAGTTGCAGCCCCAATGTGTTCTGGACCCTGATCAGGTGCCCATTTGGCTTATCGTGATCCTTAATGTGTTCGGATCTTGTTTAAGATCCTCAATGTGAAAATGTTTTTAGATGAAAATAAAGAAATTGCATTTGACCATACCCACTGGTACTAATTAGTTTACTCGCTATCCGCTACTATGAGTTTGCAGGCATTTATGTGAATCTTATTGTTCTTGAATTGATTGTGCTATCAAGTGATATATATATATATAGTGTGAAATTCCTTTGAATGCCTTTTATAATGCAAATAGTTATGCTTTTGGTATGGTATGATTGCTTGTGGCATATGTATGTGTTTGCTTTGAAGACCATTTTGAATGGCCATCCATATTTGTGTTTTTCCCCACTAATCGTTATCACTTAGCATGGGTGTTTCATTCGTGCAGGTGCATAAGTAGTGGAGTTTTTGGGAGTGTCGCCGCTTGCCTAGCCAACGCAGTAGGAGTGCAGTATTAGGAAGAATAGTTTTTGTTTTTGTATATCTTTTGTAATATTTTGGATACTATTTTGTGTCTTTCCTATTTCAGCTATGTATTATTGGAAGCTTATAATTTTGTATAGGCACCTTTGTACTAGTATATTTTTGTATGAACCTTTTCTTTTATCAATGAAAGTATTTTGAGATTTATGTTTTATCTCCCTCTGCTATTTTATTTATTTTTGTCTATGCTTGGTTGTGGTTTGTTTAGTGATACCCTTATCCATATGGGTGTTCACTCCCTCCGCGTATGAGCTCCCTTACGTATGGGTATGGGGTGTTACAACATGCCACTTGTTAAATCCTTGGCAAAAATCCACTTAGTCCTTGGTAAACTCCCATTTAATCCCTCATCTTAATTCTTTCTTTCAATAACTTTAATCTCTTTTCAATTATCTCCTCACATATCCCATAAACTCATACTTATACAGTTACTCTTATACACTTATAGTGCAATTAACATTACAAATCCTTCCAGGGTACTGATAAGTTCAAATCAATGCTATGTTTATGTCAATTTTTAGGTTACTTTTGAGCTTTGTAGTTATTAATTTAGGATTGTTTTTACTTGAAATAATCTTAGATCTTTAAAAAGGACTAAATTGAGCTTTTCTTGTGTTTTTGGCAGTTTTCAGGTACTTTACAAGGCGGTAAGTAATTTCACACCGCCGTGTAGACACAAAAAGTTAGAAAGAGCTTGCACAGAATGTCACACAGCGGTAAGGAATATTATACTGCCGTGTAATCAAGATTTTTAGAAAATTGAAGGACTGTTACACGGTGGGCAGAAATCACCTTACCACCCTGTAATTCTAGAAGAAATCAAGTGGCTGTCCAGTAGCTATTTACACGGCGGTAAGGAATTGTCATAACGCCGTCTAAACTAAGACTGCCTTTTAAGGTTTTAGTCCAGTAGCTAATTATACGGCGGTAAGGATTTTTATACCGCCATGTAATTTTCCTATTTCAGATTCAAACGTACTTTACACAGCGGTAAGGAATTGTCATACTGCCGTGTCACCTTGACTGTTATATATAGGGGTGTACACATCGGGTCCCGAGGCTGTGTAAGATCAGAATTACCTGATGATGAAAATGATACTAGCCACAAGCAAAGGTGTCAAAAATGATGTTTTCCTTATCGAAAATATCCTTCGTTACTCTAAAAATTTTAATTCAAAAATTTGCATTTTTACTCTTTTTTATTTATCTATTTATTTTATTCCCTTTATTTTTATTTCTATTTTTACTTTTACTTTTATTTTTATTTTTTTTATTATTTCATTTGCGTGCCATGGGTGGGAGCGGCGCGCCCCTGCGCACGCGCGGGCGAGCGACCCCTGGGGGCATGTCTCGCGCGAGACGGCGCGCCCCTTGGGGACACGTCTTGCGCGAGCGCGCATCAAGCCCCTCCGCACACGACCTTCTTGGCCTTTTCTCTGAGCGGTCGTTTTCCTGCATTTTCTGGTCATTTTTCAGTCCGTTTTTACCAGTGTCTTTCATGTTTTTATGTAATTTTTTATTAACTAAAACGAAAGCACTCCTGGTCTCTTTCCATTTTTTGAGCAAGACAAAAAATCATAATGGAGGAGGTCGGCAATTTTATTCAAAAAGGGAGAGGAACTGGTTTCCTTTGAAAAAAAAAAACAAGGTTTTTCTAGGATTTTTAAAGTTCTGATTTTAGTTCTTCTTCTTAATTTTTCTTCAAAAGATTTTCAGTCGGGTGAATCCATTTCAAACAAAGAAAAATCTATTTTCTTTGTTTCTCAATATCCCTGCCAATATTATCTCGAAACTTTCCCTATTTAAACTTAGTGTTTTTCCTTGAATATTTTATGTTTCTATCATCGGGACTCAACATGGTGACGGATCAAAACACCGTTTTCTCATATCTATAATCTCTGAGGGTAAACACTTGGAACCATTTTCCTTTATTTTCTCTTGTATATTATTTATTGTTATTAATGTTTCTGCCTTTTGTTATTAATATCATTTTCTATTGTCTAATATTTTCCTCATGTTTTGCCACTGTTAACATTTTCATTTAGCTATTTATTTGATTTTTTTGTGAGTTCTAGTTTAACCTTTGGGATCTTAACTTACTTTCTTTTATTTGTTGCCGACATTCCCCTTTCTTACCATCATTATCATCATTATTATTGGTATTATTATTATTATTGTTAGTGATGCGCCTGTTGCTATCTCATGTTCATTTGTCATTGTTATTTATTACCATTATTATTATTATTATCACTACATGTGTGCTTGCTGTCAATTTGGCTACCATGTTCTTTTCTTAGCATTATTATTATTATTATTATTATTATTATTATTATTATTATTATTATTATTATTATTATTATTATTATTATTATTATTATCACCATTATATTATTTATTTACTATTATATTATATATATTTGTTTTATATCATTATTATCATTACCATTTTATATTGTTACCATTTTATTATGTTGTTGCTATTATTATTCCATATTTATTCACTATTGACATTATTATTATTATTATTATTGTTGTTATTATTATTATTATTATTATTATTATTATTATTATTATTATTATTATTGCTGGCAACTTATTATTATTATTATTATTATTATTATTATTATTATTATTATTATTATTATTATTATTATTATTATTATTATTATTATTATTATTATTATTATTATTATTATTATTATTATCATTACCATTATTATTATTGTGCCCAATTATTATTTTGTCTTTACTTGATTAATTTTTAAATTCGTTACTAATATTTTTGATGTTCCATTTCTGTCTGAGATTTAATTTGAGTTGCATCGTTTGAACATTCGGGTGACTTTCCTGATGGACCACATGTCGGAGACCGCGTCGATTGGTGAGACCTTTCTTATTCCCCTCTCCTTGTATCGTGTTTACTTATACAATAATTATTTTATTTATGCGCGCGTGAGATAAAAAGTCACAAAAATATTTCTATAATTGAATTGGATTTTTTACTAATAAAATTGGTACCAATGTCCCTCGTTTTAGCCAAGAAATGAAAAACATCACAAATAAAACGAAGAGTTAAGTTTTCCAAAAATGGGATCACTCATCCCGGTTTTCACCCAACAAATCAAAACAACTCTTCGAACCCTCTTTAAATAAACACGAAGGGACCAATGTTCCTAAACCTTCAAATAAGTGCGAAGGAACCAATGTTCCTAAACCAAACAAATGTCCTGATTTATGTATGTCTTTCTTATGGTTGATTTTTGTTTGATTATTTAGATTTATGTATTTCCTTTTGGGCCCTTGTAATTAATTTTGGGGCAATATTATTTATTTTGGGATTGTATTCCGTCCCATTTTCCCTTTTTTATCTTCTTTTATTTGGGGGTTATATTCCGCCCCTATCTTCCATGTAATTGCGTGCTTGCATGTTTATTTGCTTTCCTTTATCGCTTTATTTATAGCTTTTCTTTATAGCTTTCCTTTACTGCTTATTGAATGCTTGCGATGTGCCTTTATTTAAATGCATAAATCGTATGAGATAAGAGGTATAATTTTAGGAAGTTAAAAACTCACTTATAATTAACCAAAGCATAAATAAGAGTGAAGTTTTGAACACCAATCTCAGGTCTAGACCAATAAGAGGTAAGAGATCTTTCCCAATTTCTTGTAAATTGGGTGGCAACTCCAAAATACCTCAAAGGTGCCCAAAGGTGCTATGGGGCTAGATGTTCCTTTCCAATGTTCTATTGGGAAGGAAGGATCCAAGATGTCTCATGGGGCTCATGATCAAAAAGACGCGAACCAATCCCTCGAATCCTAAAAGCGGGTTCAACAAGGGCCTTTGCTAGGTTCGACGCGCGTCACATAGGGGAATTGCAAAAATTGGAGATCTCAATTTTTCTTTCTAACAACTTTTGTTTGTATTCTGTTTTCTCTGTAATCTAGATCTAGGGTCTCATTTTTAGCACAAAAACACTTAGTTTTTATTAATTTTAATGCACTTGCAGCTTTAGATTCTATAGCTATCTTTACATTTAAAGTTGTAATAGCTGAGTTAGATTGAAGAACATCCATATACTCTTGTAAGAACTTCATTTTTAGATTCAAGATGGGTAATATCAACTTCTCTTTATCTATTTCAATTTTTATTTCAGTAATAAGTGAGTATTTCTTTTTCTTGTTGAAGAATGCCTTGAATCTCCAATAGCCACGTAAATGCTCTATTTGGATTAATTTCTGCATATGCTTTAGTTTTATCTTCTCTAAGTGTATCTGTATGTGATTGATTCTAATGCAAGTTCGAGGATTGATTCGGTACGACGATCTTTTGATTGTATTTGATTCATTCAACTTACATATGCTCTGTTCTATTTTAGTTAACTTTCTGCTGGTTTAATGAATCCAGAAAGGCAGTTAAACCCGTGGTTACCTATTTTAATAGGTTCAAAATGGAAGGGGATAAATGAGTTTAGATGTCTGAATTTGGAATAGTAGGATTATCTAAGCTTAGGACTTAAGACCTGTGTGAAACTAATTTATGTGTTGAATCTGGAATGGCAGGTGCATATTTTAGAGAAGCTAAATCCGGAAGGTAGGCTAGGTTGTTCACTGAATTTGCTTATGTGATTGTTTAGTTAGAGTATTTGCATGGTATTATTGGGGAGAATAGGTATTCCTTGGCAAGGCTTTTAATTAATTTGATCATAGTTTTATAAGTTTTGCTTTATTTATAGTTGCTCGATTTAGTAATTTCATAGTTTAATTTCTTTAAAACCAAAAACTCATACAAAAACTTGGGATATTCTTTAGCATAATTTTAATAAATTAACTCTTAATTTCCTTTCCTTTGGGTTTGATACACGCGGGTCATAATATTACTCGCTTTAGTACTTGTCGATTCATTACAGTTGCTGAATGTCGGTCAAGTTTTTGGCGCCGTTGCCGGGGATAGGCATTTTAAGATTTTATTTGTTACATTTATGTGTTTATATTTTGTTAATTTTCTATTTTTCTATGCTTTTCAAGTGTTAATGATGTATGAGCAGATTGAGACTTCAACAATTACTACCATTTGATCCTAAAATCAAGCGAACTTTTCAGCATAGAATGAGGGAGAATAGAGCGAATTAGAATATGAATATTGATCCACCTAATAACGATGTGCCACTCGAGGAACAACAAAGAGGGAGGCAAGAGCAGAATGTAAGGGGTGATCCTAGGCCAAGAACCATTAGAGAATATGCCACCCCATGGTGGAATGAGGATCAAAGGACTATCCTACTACCTCAAGCCAACTATTTTGAGCTTAAACTAGCTACAATCACTATGGTACAAAGGAATCAGTTCTCGAGGTTAAATAGTGAAGATCCAGCGCAACATTTGGACATTTTCTTGGAGATTAGTGACACGGTTCAAATTCCAAATGTCTCAATGGATGCTATTCGACTTAAGCTATTTCAATTCACACTTTAGGGAAAGGCACGGGAATGGCTGCAGATGTTGCCAAACCAGTCTATAAGATCTTCGGAGCAATTGTAAGAGAAGTTTTTAGTGAGATTTTTCCCACCAACAAAGACAGCCAACATCAAAAACCATATCTATAATTTCCAGCAGCTTTATAAGGAATCATTTCATGAGGCATGGGAGAGATTCAGAAGACTCTTGAAAAGTTGCCCTCATCATGAAATTGCTATGCATCAACTGATGTCTACATTTTCTGTAAGTGTCAATTCGATAACTCGATCTCTCCTGGATGTATCCTCGGATGGAAGTTTTATGAACAAGGTTCTGGAGGAAGCCTTCTCACTTCTTGATGAGATGGCCACAAATGAAGCTCAATGGGCTAGTACAAGAATAATGCATAAGAAGCAAGGGCAAGGAGTACACAATATAGAAGAAGTAGTAATGTTAAAGGCTCATATAGAACTTATGATAAAGGAGATGAATGGGTTGAAGGTACAAAATATTTATTCTTTGTCTCAAGGAGGTAAACATTTCGAAGGAGCGCATGTTTTTCATGTGAATAGAGTTGGAAATGCTGGAAATCAAGTAGAAAATGATGTGAATGCTCTTCACGATTATCGGAGGAGTGATCCATTTAGCAACACTTATAACCCGGGATGGAGGAATCATTTGAATTTCTCTTGGAGAGATGGAAATCAAGCTTCAACTTCTCACAGTCAATGAAGAGCCCCCTTCAACTAAAACACCAATGATCAGCCCACCCATAACCAAGCCTATCATCAACGGTATCAACATCAATTCCAAACACACTTTTAACCACCTTACCCTCAACAACAAGTCCAATAAAACTACCAACCACTTGGTTTTACACCAAAGCCATTGCCACCACCACCTCAAGAGAAGCAATCCAATTTAGAAGACATGTTTGCAAACTTCATGGCATCTCAGTTCACCTTCATGGCAAGTCAAGAAACAAGGTGAAAATCACAAGATGGGTGGATGAGGAATCAAGATGCCTGAATCAAAAATTTGGAAACTCAAGTTGGGCAACTTGCCAACTCACTCTCCAATAGAAGTCAAGGCACATTTCCTGTAAATGTGGATCGTAATCCCAAGGAGGAGGCAAAAGTAATCTCTTTAAGGAGTGGTAAGGAGGTCGAGACAAGAAAAGATGAGGTAACAAATGAGGTCGAACCTACAGTGGAGGTAAGAAAATCTGACCCTATTTTAGTAAGAGATGCACCTAAAGTTTTTGACAAAGGTAAGAAAGCTATGCATAAAATTGATGAACGTCTGCTACCTTATCCATCTCTAGCTAGGAAAGAGAAAAAGAATGAATAATTCTCTAAATTTATTGAAATGTTCAAAAAATTGCATATTAATTTGCCATTTGCTTAAGCTTTGTTACATATTCCTAAATATGCAAAATTTATGAAGGAGTTATATTCGAAAAAAAAGAAGCTAGAGGGGTGTGGCACAGTACAATTATCTGAAAATTGTAGTGCAATTATTTTGAACAAAATTCCTGCTAAATTAGAAGATCCTAGTAGTTTTACATTACCATGTGAATTAGGAGGGAGTTTTATAAGTCAAGCTTTATGTTACTTAGGGGTGAGGATAAATCTAATGCCTTACTTATTATGCAGGAAATTGAAATTAGGTGACTTGAAGGAGACGAGAATGACTCTTCAACTAGCCAATAGATCCATGAAGAAACTGATGGGTATTAAAGAGGACTTGCTCGTGAAAGTGGGAAATTTCATTTTTCTTGTTGACTTTATGGTGATGGACATAGAGAGGATCAGAAGGTGCCTCTTATTATAGGATGACTACTTATGAACACTGCAAAAGCGCTTATAGATGTGCATGGGCAGAAAGTTACTCTATGTTTCAATGATAAAGAGATGAGTTTCGATATGCGTAAAGTAATGAAGCACCCTACTGGAGACTTTGAAGAATCTATATGCTTTATGGACTGCATTGATGAGTGTGTAGTAGAAGAACAAGAGGAGATATAGTTAGATGATCCTTTGCAAAGTTGTCTTATGCATTAAATGGAAGTGGAGGACTGTAGGGCTGTGAATGTAGAGCTAGATGCTGAGCTGGAGGAAGAAGGAAAGGAGGATACTCTTTGTCTTACAACAGATGGAAAATTTTTTGAACTTAAACCTCTCCCTGATAATTTAAAATATATGTTTTTGGAAGAAAATGCTGAACCAGTGATAATTCTTCTATTTTGACAGGTGAGAAAGAAGAGATGTTGATTTCTATTTTGAGGAAACATAAAAAAGCAATAGGCTAGGAAACATCAGATTTGAAGGGAGTAAGCCCATGTATATGCATGCATGGAATTCCCATGGAGGATGATGTTAAACCAGTTGTGCAACCTCAAAGGAGATTGAATCCAACCATGCAAGAAGTGGTAAAGAAGGAGGTATTAAGGCTACTAGATGCAGGTATAATCTACCCTATTTTGTATAATAAGTGGGTTAGTCCAGTACAATGTGTTCCTAATAAGGGGGGATGATAATAGTGAAAAACGAGAACAATGAATTAATCCCAACTAGGACAGTTGCGGGCTGAAGGGTATGCAAAGACTATAGGATACTTAACAATGCCACCTGAAAGGATCGTTTCCCATTACCCTTCATAGATCAAATGTTAGAAAGGCTAGCTAGTAATAGATTTTATTCTTTCTTAGATGGCTATTCAGGTTATCTCCAAATACCGATTGCACTGAAGGACCAAGAGAAAATAACATTCACTTGTCCCTACGGTACATTTGCCTATAGATGGATGCCATTTGGGCTGTGTAATGCACTAGCCACATTTCAGTGGTGTATGATGGCTATCTTCCATGATTTGTATTGAGAAATTTAAGGAAGTGTGAGGTAACCAATCTAGTTCTAAACTGGGAAAAATGCCATTTCGTGGTAAAAGAGGGTATAGTTTTGGGGCATAAAATCTCTGAAAAAGGTATTGAAGTAGACAAAGCCAAAGTGGATGTGATAGAAAAGCTTCCACCCCCAACAAGTGTGAAAGAAGTAAAAAGTTTCCTCGGGCATGCTAGTTTTACCATAGGTTTATCAAGGATATTTAAAAGATAGCAAAACCCTTGTCAAATTTATTGATGAAAGATACTGCTTTTAATTTTTCATCTGAGTGTTTGCAGGCATTTGAGCTATTAAAGCAGAAATTGATCTTAGCTTCGATTATTCTGTCACTGGATTGGAGTTTTTCTTTCGAGCTCATGTGTGATGCGAGTGATTTCGCAGTAGGAGTAGTGGTCGGACAAAGGCAGGAGAAGGTGTTTCATGCAATTTATTATGCAAGCCATACCTTGACTAGAGCCTAGGTTAACTACACCACAACTGAGAAGGAACTTCTTGCAATTGTCTTTGCTTTCGAGATGTTTAGGCCATATTTTCTAGGTGCAAAAATTGTGGTGTGGTCCGACCATGCAGCCTTGAGACATATCTTTGGTAAAAAGGAGTCAAAGCCAAGATTGATTAGATGGGTACTCCTTTTGCAAGAGTTTAACCTGGAGATTAAAGATAAGATGTAACACCCGATTTGGGCCCTGGTAGGATTTGCAGTGTTATGAGTATAGCAAGAGTAGTAAGTATTAGTTTGTGTATGGAATTAGGGATTTAGAGGATGCAATTGCAAAGAGAAAATAAGTTTTAAAAGGAAAGAAATGGATTTGAGGGACTACAGTGCATTTTGGCTTAAGAAGTTTTGGGTTTGTGCTAGAAGCGTGTTCTGTCGCGAGCGCGATAATAGTTGCGGGCGCGACAGAATGCAGATTATCATGTTTATAAGAATTGACAAGTGGCCATTTAGGGGTTTGACACATGGCTTAAGACAGATTTGGTAGAGTGAGTTATTGTGGTTGGTTGGCCTTAATGTGGGTTAGTGGCATTAACATTGGTTGGTACCGTTTTCTTCCTTCTTTCTTTCTTCTTTCTCATTTTCATTTTCTGCTCTTATTTCTTTGTTCTCCTTTCTTCTCTTTCGCCTTCTTCTTCTGCTTCTGTCCCTCTCCGTTGACTTGCTTTGAGTGATATTCTTGGATTGGTTTGAAGAGTATTTTGAGACTTAAGTGAAAGGTTTGAAGAGGTAAGTGGTTGAAGTTAGGTCTTGAACTTCTTCTTTTATATTCTATTGATTTAAAGTATAAGATGTGGATTAAGTGTTTGTTTGGGTTGTTTGTGCATCGAAGCTGTGGACAAGAGGCAAGACAAGGGAAAGGACAAGATTTGATCCGAGGTAGTGATTTGATCGAGCTGCTCTAGAGGTTGGGATCGTGTGTGTTGTGGTTGATGCATGTTTTTGAGCTGTTATTATAGTTGATTTGTTATTGGTGGCATGATAGTGACTAAGAATTTGACAGTTTTGATCTAGTTCAATGTTGTAAAATGAGTGTGTGTTTATTTTGATTGCTTGCATGTTTGTTGATTGCAAGTGAATGTGTGTGTAGTTGTGCATGTGAGTGTGTGTGTGTTTTGAGTTTTGGCACGAAATCAGGGTTCTCTTGTGAGCATGACAAGAGTCGCAAGCATGATAGAGCAGTTCGAGGGCAAGTGTTCGCCTTGCCGTGTCCGATCACGAGTGCGAGCCTCATCGCGGTCGCGACAGAAGCCACAAGGGCATTCTATCACGAGTGCGACACTCTCGCAAGCGCGGCAATTCGAGATTTTGGCTCCATCGCGGGCTCGACACTACTCTGGATTTTATATGTAAAGTTTTTTACCCTATTTATATGTATAGTATTGCATTGTATGTTGTATGAGCATGTAAAGTAGATGAATATGGCCACATGATTAAATATGTATGAATGTGATTATGGTTTATTTGGTTAATATATGATTTAAGATGATGAATCATGACTTATAGGGATACTTAAGTATATAGTTCAGTGTATAAAGTTTTGTTTAAGCCTGAAGGGTCATAGCAGTGGATAGATAAGCATGCTTATAAAGGGTTAGAGTGCAGCTGCTAACATGGCACTGTTGTGCCTATTTGTTGAATACCCTGCGTATTCATATTTGAGTTAGGTCTCTACATGTTGATACTGAAATTAAATATTTAGAGCACCCGTATCCACCATCAATGGATTTCAGGCTATTGAATGTTCAGTAGTGTATATGAGATATAGTGGAAATTCTTATGCATTTTTGTCTTACATGAAATGTAAGCTAGATGATTTATCTATCTACACAATAATACAAGTTAGAGTTAATGGATTATCCGCGCACATGTTGCCGTTGCATGAGTGTGATATGGTTGGAAATAAATAGTGCATGAGATGACATGCATGAAAGAATTCATATTGGCGTGAGATGTGCATGACTATCGATTTTCAGTGTGTGTTTTACTTGTGACTTCGATAGAAGTCTATGGCTTTGTTTATCCCCACTAAGCGTTATTATAACACCCTAATCCCACACATAGTATGCCGAAAGGAAACATAGGCAAAGAGCTACAGTGAGTGGAGGGTGCTACTAGATAAAAGCACTCATAGCAAAATGGAATAATAAAATTCCTAAAATCGGAACCTCAAGACATACTCATCCTAAGCTTATATCACCAACACACCATCATTCGCACTAGAGAATAATACAACCCAACAAAAATTTTACATGAATAAAACTTGATTACATGCCAAAGATCAAAAACACTTCCAATAAAATCTCTGCCGACTTGTTGGCCAGAGTCACAGCGGACCTATGGACACCGGGTCCTGAGGTAGCCTAGAGCAAAGGTTACCTAATGATGAAATTAACGCCTGCTCACAGGTAAAAAGGGAGAAAGGGATGATTTCCTTGTCAAATTTGCTTTTTAAAAATAAAAAAATATAAAATATAAAAGCTAAAAACAAAAATAAAAAAGGGAGTTTGGGAACTATACTATTTTAGTCAAAGTTGTCTCTAAAAAAAAAAAAAATAAAAATTTGACCATTTCCGGCAGCCGGCGCGCAAGGGGGAACCTCCCTTGCATGCCAGGTGAGTGCCCAGCACGCGCGCTAGCGCTGGGGTGCTCGCCCCTGCGCTGCGCAACATGAGCGTGGCGGGCGAGGCGCCGCTGGCCCTCGCGCGCGCGAAGCACGAGGCTCCTCTCGCCCCGTCTGCACGCGCGACAGGCGAGGCGCCTCTTGCACGTGTGCGTTCGACAAGCAAGGCGTTGCTCGACCGCAAGCATGCGGCGCGCACGCTGGCAGCCCGTCGCTCGCCAGCGACGGGCTTCGGCAGCCGCAGTCCGCCCAAATTCGCCGAAAATGTAATTTTTGGCCTTCTTCCAAAATTGATTTTTTTATCCCATTTTTTTGTATTTTCATAATTTTTTCAATTTTTAAAATTAATAAATTAATTTTTTATTTTAGTTATCCTTAAGATAAATATCAAATATTTAATTTTATCATTTTTTTTTTAAATTCAAAAAGATTTTATTTTATTTTTCAATCTAATTTGATTTTAAAAATATTTGACTTTATTTTCTAAAATAAAATTTGAATTCAAATAGATTTGATATATATCTTTAAAGATAATTTAAATTTTAAAAATATTTGATTTTTAAATTTTAATTTTAAAAGGATTTGATTTTTAAATTTTAATTTTAAAAAGATTTGATTTTTAAATTTAAATTTTAAAAAGATTTGAGTTTTAAATTTGAATTTTGAAAAAGATTTGATTTTGAATTTAAATTTCAAAAATATTTGAATTTTTTATCCTTATCCTCATTTAACCTATAAATAGGAGGCTAGGGATCGAGAAAATCATTCAGATTTTTTTACTTTTCATTTCTTCTTCTTGAATAGAATTCTCTCTACAGTTTTTTGAGTTTCATTTTTCAAATAAATTTCTTAAGGTTTCAAAAATCAGTTTTCAATGGAATAATCCTTCTTGATATAAAAAAATAATTCTTTGTTTTTGAGAATTGTTATTTTCTTTCATTATTTATTTTTAAGCAGCTTTCTTTCTTGGAATAAAACTCCAACTTTTATTATTTTCAATTTTAATTTTGCGAATCAAAGCAAGGAAATCAATCATATTTTCCCTTCATCGAGTTTGAATGAGGGTAAATATTTTGGGTGCAATCCTACTTTTCTTTTATTTTCTTATTTTATTTATTCTAAATCATTTTATCAACATGTAGATATTTATGTCTATTGTTTATATATTTATTTTATCTCTGATATTTCCTTTATTTTCATTATTTTATTTTATTGTCCTACTCACGTGTTATTTGTTTTTCTTGTGAGTTTATTTATTTCTACTAATTATGGGGCGCTGAGAAGGGGAGCCCACTAGAATGATCCGAGAATGCCTATTTGGTTCATTTTCTTTACCCTATTTCCTTTTAGTTTATTTTTATTTTCAGTTTATTATAAATATTATTTTAAGCCCACTAAAGTAAAAATGGCTAAGCTTTTCTACAAATAAATGAGATTCTTCTAATAAAATGGGACCAATGTCCTAGTTTTTCCATCCAAATAAAATTGTTACTTTAAATTATTTTTATAAATATGCATGCGAAAACCAATGTCTTCATCCTTAATAAATATCTCGCTTTGTGTATGTTTTCATTTTCTGCTAATTTACAATGGAGGTTGTATTCTGCCCCTAGTTTTATTGTAATTTATTGGGCTTTCATTTATCTTATTTTAACCTTACTTTTATTTAGCGATTTCATTACATGATTGTCTTGCGCCTTAATTATTGTGTTGAAACGTATGAGAAAATGAATGAAATCTTAAATTCAAAACTGAATAATAATTTAATCAATGTATGAATAAATTGGAACTCCCGAAACTTCTCTCGTCCTGGGCTCAACGAGATTAGAGGACCATCTCATTGTCATATTGGGGTGTGGTCTCCAAAATATCTCTTGTTGCCCGAAATAGGCCCAATTTGCATGGTCTTAGGCTCTACGAGATTAGATAATCCTTCCAGTGTTATATTGGAAGGAGGTGTCCAAAATATCTCTGGCTTGCCCAAAATTGACGTATATGCATCGTCTTAGGTTTCACGAGATTAGACAATCCTTCCAATGTTATATTGGAAGGAGGTGTCCAAAATATCTCTGATTGCCCAAAATAGACACACATGCGCTGTCTTAGGCTCAGTGAGGCTAGACGACCTTTCCCATTTTTTTATTGAGTGATGACTCCAAAACACCTCCTTGTTGCCAAAAATAGATGCACTTGTACCTCCTTACAAGTTTCATGAATCTCTCTCCAATGCCCTAAAAGCGGGTTTTCGGGGTGCACATCACAGTGGCGACTCCAATGGGGAATTACTTTGAGACTTCGCTTCGAAAGTACTTTGATTAAAACATATAATTGAGTTTTAATTTAAAAATTTCATCCTTTTTTGAAATTTGCATTACATGTCATTAAAGCCTTAGATTTATGCTGGTTTGGTGCGTCTTTTAACCCCAGTGCATTCCCGAAGCACGATCCTATGTTCACTCAATGTAGGGAAGTATCAAGGATAATCACCAGCCTAAGCCTCGTACCATCATAGTATATTAAATGGAGACTCGGCCGGTCGTTACTCTTGTGATGAGCTAGACCCGTTGGCAGGGACCATGCTTGGATAGACCTAAAATGTCATCACCCTAACCAAAGCTCATATAATGAAAGTAGATACTTCCCCTAGGTGGTATGAACCATAATAGCTTGCTTGATGTATGGATCATTATGTATTAGGCCAACCCAGATAATTTAATTGGTCACCTAATCACAGGTTTTCATGCCTCGATAAGCCCATGTCAATTTATTCTGACTGCCTAAATACACAACGATCACAACCCATACGTGTGTACATTAGTTAGGTGGGGTTATGCTACTGGTTTTGCACTGTGCACCATATGCATCCATCGGGTTCCCTGATAACCCATGGATTAAGCCCACCTAGGAAAGAGACAACATGACCTCGTGTGTGGGAGAGATAAGGTTGGAAGGATCTACTTGCTTGCATGTGGTTGTGGATGTTGTATTGCATATTTATGCCTTACGTGAAATCCATGCATAAAAAAAAACATGTACATTTCATTTCGCATGTACATATCACCCGATGCACAAATTTGTTCCATGCATTGCATACATTATTCTAACCTCTTTAATTTTTTTAGCCATTGTATGCCATTTATTGCACAACACGACCATGCATAACATGTCATTCATACATCATTCTAACTCATTGCTTTTTAGCCATTGGAGACCATTTGCTTGGGTGGTTTAGGGATCCCAATAGTTGTCTATAGAGCGATCAGAGTTCGAGTTGGCAGACAAAGATTTAGCATCCTTGCTAGAGCGTATGAAGGTATTAGAAATGGCTGGCCTTTCACAACAGACTGAAGAGACTCGTGCTCTAATTACCCAGGAGATGGATAAAAGGCTCGAAGAGCTTGAAAAAAGGCTATTGACCATGATTAAAGAAAGAATGGATGCCATGGCGCTAGTTCTTCAAGCTTAGCTTATGGCGACAGCTCCTAACCAAGTGGAGCCGGCCACGGTAAAGAAGGTTCATACAGTATTGGTTGGAGTACCTCCATTTCCTTTCGAGACCAGAGGCAAGGGGCCATTTGATTCACCAGTTGAGCAAGGAGGAAATATGAGGCCTACTCTAGAATATAACATTGTGCCTGAATAGGGTGGGGACCCCGCAATGACACATATTCTAAAGAATGAAAGCTCAAGAAGCCACAACAATAGTAAGGCAAATGTTAGGGCCACAGAAGTTCAGCCACCATAATAGCTCGGTCCCACCTCACTATCTCGGGTATGCCATTATCTTAGCACTTCGCCCGTCTCATCAAGGAAGGTAAGCTACAACCCCTGGCAGCCGGGCCTGCCCCAAGTCAAGGACAGCCTAAACATAGAGCAAATTGGTATTGCATATATCACCAGTATTCAGGGCATAAGACAAACTACTGTCGTCCCCTAAGAGATCGCATTCAAGAATTGATGCCGGACCCAGAAAAGGAAAAGATTGTAGAAGCGCTAACCATGGAAGTGAATTGAAGGCATTATTCTAATTTGGGCAGATCCTTGTCTTGGGTCCTTAAGAGGTTAATGAAGGAGGGCATGCTACAACCATTGCCGGCTAGGCCGGCTGGAAACCAGGGACAACCCAATCACAAGTGGGATCAGTATTGTGCCTTCCACCAACACACTGGGCACCTTGAGACATTCTATTCAAGATCTGATTGACTCCAAATAGATCTGTAACACCCCCGACACCCCCATTGGAAGGATGCTGGGTGCGCTACCGACACTCACTCACGACACGGCAAACATACATGCATAACAACACATACGTGCACTAAACGGAAGCATTCACTAACAATAATAATAGAAAATCATGTATCCAATATAATCAAAATATAGTTATATACAATATCCAAAAGATTACATCTTAAATCCTTTACAAAATAATACATATACAAAAAGAATAATACAGAAGGAGACAAATAAATAACTCTACTCCTATGTGGCCAGCCTACAGATGTGCGACTCGAATGGGAACCCAAAATCCTGCCACCTACATGGGAAAAGAACATGTGCTAAGCGATAATGCTTAGTGGGGAGAAACAAAAACAATAGAACAATATACAATAATATCAAGCATTAGTACATAAATGTAAACATGCATCAAAATGCAGAATTCACTATGTATCAGAGGACAGAGATATATAAGTCAAGAATCACTATATGAAATCAGAATTGATAAGAGAGAGCACTAAGCAATTACACTAACTAGAGTCATGATATCATAACACTTCAAACAATAGCCTGAATTTCACTGGTGGAGGATACCGAAACACGACACGGGAGACCGAAGCCTCAAAAATACTTTTTATACCCGAAGGTAGCGCGGGAGATCGCGACTTGTATCGTACTCATGACAGTAGCCGAGGGGAAAAAGGCCAGTCGCGAGTCTCACACGCAGTTGCGACTCATGACGAAGCTGCCTCACATCCCACAAGAGAGAGGGGTCACAAGTCGTGATCCAAGCTCACGACTCGTGATGAAACTCCCTCGCAAGAGAGAGGGGTCACGAGTCGTGATCCCCGCTCACGACTCGTGACTGCCCACACTTAGCTTCAGCCATCTTCACGACTCGTGAAGAAGCTTCATGACTCGTGAAGATGCCCGGCGCCACTGCCGAGTCGTGCTGCCTCCTCACGACTCGGATGAAGCTCCTCAGCATACTGCGCACGGAAGTGAATTACGCAATTCTGTCGCAATTGCGACAAGCGTCACGTTCGTGACAGCATCGTGTTTTCCAATTCCAGCAGAAAACATGCAATTCACAGCTAAACCAAAACAAAACCCATAATCATTTAACATGCAAAAACATGTAAATTTTTACCTCAAATGCTTCCAAAACATTCTCAAAACATAATTAACACAATAATCAAACACTTTCACAAGATTATCTCAATCGTGCACAAATCCAGAAACTCATACCCAGAATTTCACTTCATAATCATATACTTTAATTCAAAAAGTACATGCAAAGCATTTTAACTCTATCATCTCAATCACTAACATGCATTACTAACTATCCATCAATTAACACATCTATAACCACATATTAACAAATAATCCAAGAGAACAGAGCAATCCAAATCCATTTAAACTCATCCAAGAACAGAACTCCCAAACCTGACAATGAAGCTTCAATCTTTCCTTCAAGAGCCCACTTTCTCTTTCCCTTTACTCTTCCTTCTCTCCTCTATTTCTTGCACGAAAACCCAGCCAATACACACCCAAGTTAAGCCATGCATTACACAACCAAAACCAAAAATGATGAAGGAGAAGAAGAACCCAAAGAAATTACCAAAAATCCAAGCACTTACCTTAAACCCAGCTCAAAAACTCAGAATTCTACCCTCAAAATCCTAGATTCACGTTAGGCAAAAGCAAGAGAGAGCAAGAAGAAATGAAGAAGAGGAAGAAGAAGAGGAGGAAACGTGAGAGAGAAGAAAATCTGCTTTTCTTACTTTCCTCTCTCCTTCACTCACTTCACATTAATTACTCTCACCTACCCATGCCACGTGGCACCATCCTAATGGACCAAAATAATCCACTTTGACTTTCATGCCCCATGGCACCATACACAACTCCCACAATATAATCTCTTATAACACACTTACATCCTTGTTACCATGCACCCACCTCACTAGATAAACCCTCATCAAAATATCTTACATCCATAGGACCAAACACACAAACCATTAGATCACTTCTTCAATCACTCTTGTTACCAAACACTGCACACACTAGATGATTCCTCACTCAACCTTATAATTAATTAATTTACACAATTAAATCCTTATAACCAATTTCCTCATGCAAGATTACCGAATTACCCTTAAATTCCCGACTTAGCATACAAATTCTGACTAGGCCCTTTTTAGGTTGTTACAATTACTTCCCCTTAAAGAAATTTTGTCCTCGAAATTTTCCCGCTATCCGCAAATCCAACAACCCAATTGTAGACACCAGGTCCTGAGTCAGCTTAGATCGAAATTACCCAATGATTTATAAGATGCCTTGTTACAGGCAAAAAGGTTTAAAGTGGTGATTTCCTGTTTAAATTTGTATTTTAGAGTGAAAAATTGAAAAATAATAAAAAATATTTTAAAATTTATTTTGAAAAATGGGGGCTTAAAATTATAGTATTTTTACTTAATTTAAAATTTTTTAAAAAAATGGATCGCGAGTGTCGGGTGCGACGGCCTGCCTGCGGCAGCTCGCGGGCGCTGGTGTCCAGCTTGCGGGCGTCCAGCGCGCAGGGGCCCAGGAGCCCAGCGTGCTGGGCGCTAAAAGCTGACGCGAGCGTCGCTAAAAGCGTGCACGCAGCATTGCGCGCACTGCACGCCGTACCGGTTTTCGCACTGGAGCGCGCGGTTTTCGCGCCTCCGCACACGGAATCGCGCAACGTCGCTGTGTGCGACGCCCTTCACTCAATAGTGACGGGCGTCCCTTCCCCCTGGCGTCGCTAAAGGGCCTGAAACAACTATTTTACGATTTTTTACCCCTTTTTTCGATTTTTTTCACCCTAAATCAAGCTTTTTTAGTCCAAATAAAATTCTAAAATATTCTTTTAGATAATTAATTAATAAAAATTTATTTTATCCCCAAAAATAAAGGACTTTGTGTTAAAATAAAATTGCTTTCCCTAATTGAATTAGGATAACTTTCTACATCCTATATATTCTTAATGATGGGAAAATCCTAGGGGAGCCTCCACTTTATTTTTAAGACCTGAAATTTCAAACTTGCACTCTAATTATTGCATCTAAATGTATGAAAAATGGGATAAAAACTTAAATTCAAAACTTAATTATAAAATAACCAAGGTATGAATAAATGAGAAGTCCCGAACCATCTCTTATATTTGGGTTCAACGAGGCGAGAGGACCATTCCGGTGTTTCATTGGAATGGGATCTCCAAGACACCTCTTGTGTCCCACCAAAAGACTCAATTTACAATCCTAGGTTCCATAGGGTTAGAGGGTCATTCCAATGTTCTATTGGGTTGAATGTCTCCAAGATCCCTTTGGTTTGCCCAAAATGGATATTATGCGCCGTCTTAGGCTCACTGAGGCGAGACGAACTTTCCCAATGTTTTATTGGGTGGCGACTCCAAGAAACCTCCTTGTTGCCCAAAATAGACGTACTTGTAAATACCTTACAAGTTTTCATGAACCACTCCCGATCGCCCTAAGAGCAGGCCTTCGGGGCGTCCTGCGGGGTTCGGCGCGCGTCACAGTGGCGACTCCGCTGGGGACCTCTAAGTGGTTTTGATTTGAAAGTACCTTGGTTAAAATTTATAATTGAGTTTTAATATAAAATTTTAATCCCTTTTTTGAAATTGCATATCATATCATTAAAGCCTTAGAACTATGATAGTTTGGTCCCTTTATTAGCCCCGGTGCATTCCTGAAGCATGACCCTACGTTCACTCAATGTAGGAAGTGTTAAGGATAATCACCAGCCCAAGCCACATACCATCAAGGTATATCAAATGGTGACCCGGTTGGTCGTTACGCTCGTGATGAGCTAGACCCGTCGACAGGGACCATACTTGGGTAGCCCTAAAATATCATCACCCATGACCAAAGCTCATTTAATGGCAATAGATACTTTCCCTAGGTGACATGTACCTTAATACAATGCTTGCTATGTGGGCCATTATATATTGAATAAATTCAACCCAATTAAATGGGCTTTTATCAAAGGATTTTATGCCCCGATGGGCCCGTCTTAATTTAGTTGAAACGTTTAAATACATAAAGGCCAAAACTCATACGTATGCACATTAGATAAGAGATATTATGATGCCGGTTTTCCACCGAGCACCATACGCGTCCATTGGGTTCCCCGCTAACCCATGGATCAAGCCCACCTAGGAAAGAGACCGCATTACCTCGTGTGTGGCAGTAATAAGGTTGGAAGGATTTACGTGCTTGCATGTGTGTGACACGCGTCGAACCCCCAAGGGCGCCCCTTTGACCGCCCGCTTGAGGCCGATCGGGCAAGATGAGGTTCGTTGACAGCTTGTAAGGTATTTACAAGTGCGTCTATTTTGGGCAATAAGGAGGTTTCATGGAGTCGCCATCCAATAGAACATTGAAAAAGTTCATCTCGCCTCAGTGAGCGTAAGACGACGCATATTTCCATTTTGGGCCAGCCGAAGGGGTCTTAGAGGTAATCACCCTAATAGAACATTGGGAATGACCCTCTAACCCTACGGAGCCTAGGATTTATTTAAGTCGTTTAGACACAAGAGGTGTCTTGGAGGTCACATTCCAATGAGTGATCGGATAGACCTCTCGCCTCGTTGAGACCAAAGACCAGAGTGGGGTTCGGTACTTCTCATCTATTTCTACCTTGATTAATTTTACAATGAAGTTTCGAGCTTATTAGTTCACTCTCTCTCCACACGATGCAATTTAATTAAAGGCGTAATTATTCAGGTCAAAAGCATTAATAAATAAATAAAATAAAATAAAATGAACATTCCAAAATAAATTACAATAATACTAGGAGCGGAATACAACTCCCATTTATAAAAGTGCGATGTATACATAAAACGGGGAATTCATTTATTTTGAGGACTTTGGTCCTCAAATGTATTTACTATGAAAATGATTTTTTACTGCGATGGTTTTTATTGGATAAAAAAAATAGGACATTGGATCCTCGAGTTTGTGAAAATCCCAATTTATTTACTATAAAACATATATCCATCTTTACATTAACGAGAAATAAAACAATTTATCGTGTATATAAAATAATTAACAAATAAATAAATAAATGAAATAAATAAATAAGAGATGAGGGATTAAACTTAATGGAGTTTCCAAGCATGGCAAATCTCCCCTCGTTCATTTTGTCTCATAGGAACAAACAAAATCTCACAAATTACTCAATGAATATTAATATACAAAAATCCAAACATGAAAAAATATAATGTAGATAAATATTGCAACTCAAAAACTGAAACAAATAAATAAAAGAATAAAAGATGATCAACAGAAAAGGGAAAGAAAATATTTGAAAATCGAAAGAAAAAAATAAATGACAGAAAATGAATGAAAAACAAATAAACGGAGTTTGAGGATCTGAAAACAAAACCTAGGGACGGCCACTAATGAGTGACCGACGGGTGTCCAATGGGGTGACCGACGGGTAATAACAACGTCATTTACGCGCCATCGCTCAACCAAGCGACGGGTGTCGGTAAACTTATCACCTGTCGGTCACTACATGCTCTTAAAAAACAGTGAAAGCCAACCCTTTCCAAATAAAGTAATTTTTCTACCGCAAAATTTAAAAATAAATGCAAATAATGAAAATAAACTAAATGAGATAGGTGTCCAGAATATTTACCCTCGGATTTTACCTTTTAGGTTGGATTCTTGATGATTCAAATTCCGCACGCTTCACGAAAAATGTGTAAAAATCAAGAAAAGAAGAGTTTGGATTTTTCTTTTCTTGGTTTTCACGAAGTGCACAAATGTTGGAATCAAAATTCTTAGAAACTAATCAATTTTAGCTCCTTTTAATTAATTTTGATTCACAAAAATCAAAGTAGAATGGAGAAATCTTGAAATGAAAAAGAATGCTGGAAAATGGGTTTTTTAGGTAGAAAAGTATGCAAATTCATCCAACCCCCAAAATGGTTCAGAAAAGCCTTTTTATATTTTTTTTTCAAAAACCCTAATACCAACGGCCGTCGAAAGTCTACAAACGGGCGTCGGCTAAATCCCTTTTCCTGCTGGAAACGGGATTCAACCTAAGGGTGTCGAAAACCTACAGACGTGCGTCTATGTGAGGACACATGTCCGTCTCTCGTCTCACCGACGGCCTGTCCCTCATGGCGAGAAACGGGATTCCAAAACGAGTGACCAGTTACCCATGATAGACGGTCTGGCCGCCGATGGAGGAAGAAACTTCTTTTCAAGCCCAAAAACCCCCAATTTTCTTTTTCTCATCACTGCAAATAAAAAATCCACATTTCTCGTGAATCTAGAGGACCAAAATCTGCGAACCTCATCCGCTCGTTCGGAAACGGACATCGATCTCTTCATCAGGTAATCTCCGATCTAGACTACTTCGGGACACAGAGCTTACAGTTGCCCCCAATTTTGGGGAAACTAGTGTATAAGTCCCTAGATGAGCCAAAATTCAGAGAAAAAACAAAAATAAAAGGAAGAATAGCGTACCTGAAGCAATCCATACCTTCTGCGTTCTTTACTGGGTAGACCTCATCTCAATCTACTCAGCGGAGAGTGATGGATACCTCTACCGATCTCATCTCGACTTGTAAGGTTTTGGTGAGATGTAGCATTCTCTAGCTACAACCTCGCTGTGAAGAGCAGTGTTCTCTAACTGCAACTTCATTTGTTTCTACTGGCCTCGTCTCGACTCGCGCAGTTTTGAGGAGATGTAGTCTCTCTAACTACAAACTCGATTTGTGGTCTGTCCTGCTAACCTCGTCTCGGTCTGCACGGTGGCTGATCTATACCGCTAGCCTCATTTTGGCCTGCACGGTGTGAGGTGTAGTGCTTTCTAACTACAACCTCGATGCAAAGAGCAGTGTTCTCTGACTGCAACTTCGACTGTGCAGTTCCCCTGCTAACCCCCATCCGATCTGCAAGGTGCATAGCACTCTCTGACTACCGCATGAACTGTTAGATCCAGCGCTCTCTGACCACAATCTTGATTTGTTGATCTGTTAGCCTCGTCCAGGCCTGTTTGCCCCGGCATATCGTGAATGAAGAGGTTTGCTTTTCTGGGCAGTTTCTGATAAAGTTAAGCTGAACCCACCTCTCAGATCATCTCAGGTTGAAGGGATTTGGAATATTTTTAAAAATAATTTGATGTCCCAAAGAGACTGAGAAAGCCTGTGAGAAAGGTCTTAAAGCTAATGCTCAAAGAAGACTGAGAATGCCCGTGAAAAATGTCTTAAAGAGAATGCTCCGAGGAGACTGGGAATGCTTGTGAAAAAGGTCTTAAAAAGAATGTTTCGAGGAGACTAAGAATGCCTTGTGAATAAGGACTTAAAAAGAATGCTCCCAGGAGACTGAGAATGCCTTTTGAACAAAGACTTAAAGAGAATGCTCCGAAGAGACTGAGAATGCCTTTGAGAAAGGTCTTAAAGATAATGCTCCGAAGAGACTGAGAATGCCTTATGAACAAGGACTTAAAGAGAATGCTCTGAAGAGATTGATAATGCCTGTAAAAAAAGGTCTTAAAAAGAATGCTCCGAGGATATTGAGAATGCCTTGTGAATAAGGACTTAAAAAGAATGCTCCGAGGAGACTGAGAACGCGTTTTGAACAAAGACTTAAAGAGAATGCTACAAAGAGACTGAGAATGCCTTTGAGAAAGGTCTTAAAGATAATGCTCCGAAGAGACTGAGAATGCCTTATGAACAAGGACTTAAAGAGAATGCTCTGAAGAGACTGATAATGCCTGTAAAAAAGGTCTTAAAAAGAATGCTCCGAGGAGACTGAGAATGCCTTGTGAATAAGGACTTAAAAAGAATGCTCCGAGGAGACTGAGAATGCCTTTGAGAAAGGTCTTAAAGATAAAGCTCCGAAGAGACTGAGAATGCCTTTTGAACAAGGACTTAAAGATAATGTGATAAAGGACTTTACAAGTTACCGCATGGTTTCAACTTGTGCACGTTTCTTCTTGACTTCCTGATGCCAAAACTATCTCTTGGTTTGGCTTTTTCCTGCAAAATTATTAGCACGAAGGCATATACAAAAGATTGTGTGTGCATAATGTGCGTGAAGTGTATACATAAAACTATATACATGAATCACAAATAAATGATGAGTGTACAAAATTATGTGTACACAACTATATGTATGAAGGATTGAATGCACGTGATATACTGGAAGATAAGCAAAAGATCTATGCATGTCAGATGCATGTGAGATGCAAAAATAGATAGACCATATCCCAGGTGGTTAAGAGGTTCGCTGCAGGTATTGTTCGGCTGGTCCCATTGTCAGATGCCCCCAAGGATCTAGAAAAGTATTGTCTTGGCTTCAGAGATTCTGACCCGGAATCTCTTCATAGAGAACTGACCCGTGTGCAATTTTTTTTTTTTTGCCCCCCGGTCAAATGAGGATTTTGCCCCCAGGACTCTGAATCAATTTCCGCCTAAAGGAGAGTTGTCCAGAGTAATGCCGCCTTATCGCTCCAAGCTTCAAAAGTCCTTGTTTTAAAGGTAGTACGTCTCTTGTGGATTTTCACACTAGCTTTTGTTAGCGGGAAATGCGTCCTTTTAGGGATTTTCACATAACCCTGCTCCTAACTTTTGCCTGAAATAGACCCCACCCATTCTAGCGGCTTTTTTTTGATTCATCATTTTTTTAAGGGGTAGGAGGAGGATTTGTCAGGTGAAAAATCGTTATTACTGTCTTGGCAATTACTTCAGCATATGTCCTTATGCCTGCCATAGGTTTCTCTTAACCATTTAGTTGCATGTTTATGCCTAGCTTATGCATGCATTTCTATCTCTATGCACCATATAACAATAAGAATGTGTAACACCCCCTACCCACACGCAAGCGAACCCGTCCGGATCGGAGCGAGAAGCCGCACGGGCAGGGCGTGTTATCGGACAGAAGCGATACAACTCATACATTCATTCAAAACATACATTCGCAAACACGGGGAAATTAAAAACATACCTTAAGGGCACAAGCTAGTCATGCATTAGCTCACACACACATAAGCACTAAGAGGAAACATATAACATGCATACATATAATCATTCAATGGAAGCATAAGGCAAAACATAAAATAAAGGAATAACTTAATACATCGTCAAAATAATACATCCAAATCATTACATTTAATTACATATACCAAATGCTATAGAAATACAGAATCCAAAATACAGAGGCTGATAACAAGATACAAAACTTTTAACTCCTATGTGGCCGACCTTGCAGATGCGACTCCAACCGAACCATACCTGCCACCTTCCGTGCTAAGCAATAACGCTTAGTGGGGAAACACACAAGAAATATTGGCGGCCATTCACAATGGTCGCCAAGGCATAACACATGCAAATGGCATATGCGGACATTCATAACACATATAATATTATACTTGCATATAAAAGCCGTGCGTTTAGAGGATCATATCCACATTCATATATAATCATTCAATAGTCAATGTTGCATTTTCACGCAAACTAGTTCACATGCTAATCCATAATAGTTAACAGTATAAAATCACATTCGTATACATACTAATTCACATGCTTATAACCACAATTGATTATATTCAAACGCAGTCACAATACGATATATATGAATAATCGCACAAAATAGGCATGTTTGAGTCACATTTAACCCATTCAAAGATTCATAACCACATTCAAATTCATAACTGATTCACATGACTAAAATCTTACACATTCGAATATCATATTATCATATTCATAACAGACAAAGCAAACAAAATACCTGCTGACTCAAAATAGTGGATAACGAGTATACGGACATCACCTTATGGGTGCGAATCGAGTACTGATATCACCTTACGGGTGCGAATCGAATACTGACATCACCTTACGGGTGCGAATCAAAAATCAATTTCATTTTCACATTCAAAAACATTTTCATTAGGAACCTTAAACAAGATCCAAACACATTGCGAGGAACCAAACGGGGGACCTGATCAGGGTCCAAACGTCCAAAGGGCTGCAGCTAAAAGACTCTATTAGGCATGCCTAACTATCCACTAGACTGACTCTCGCAGGTCATGCATAAAAGAAATCATGTTTCGATTCACATATTATATATACGTATCATCATGCATAAACTAGAGTATGATAGCCATATCCATAATTTCATGCTGTCAACCATACATCATGCAATTCCTATTGTGAAACAAACAATATGATTCGGTCATCACACTCGAACAATATTCAAAGTTCTAAAGCATATTGGGGTCAATATTAGAAACACTATTGTGCAAAAGATTATCAATACAAAGTCCTAACCATGCTATAATACAATTTACACTTAAGCATAGCATATTATTCTTAGAAAAAGTTCATGAGTAAATATATGTGTACCACTTTTTGCATTTAGTTTAACATGCTCAAAACCACATCAATAATCATATAATCTATTAAGCACACATCCACATGCATATAAACTTTTATTCATCTAGAAGTCATATAAACATAATCTCATTCATAAACTCTTATATCATAGCATCATTTACATGTAACTCAATTGGAAAGACATTCATATACCCATTTTATAATGTTAGACATGAGTTGGATAAGTGGTAAAAACTTCTGGTGAAATTCAGGATCAATTCGGGACAGAAAAAGTACCTTTTAGGCTGAAAAATGAGGTTACACGGCGGTAAGGCACTTCATACCGCCGTGTGGGACGTGAAAATTTGGTAAACAAGGGACATAATGGTTTTACACGGCGGTATGGAATTCCTTACCCCCGTGTAAACCTATTCTGCCTCACTGGTTCAAGACAGACTGCATGTGTAAACTTGCAACGCATTTTACACATAGTTAGAGAAATGTTTAGGCAAAAATTTCTTCATAAAGATTGTTTCTTAGGATGTTATATTCCAAATGGGATAAATTTCAGGTCAATTGGACATCTACAACTCCAGATATGAGCTAAACAATATATACTATTCCAGTAACCCGACCCAAACTGAAATACTTCGGTTTTTAATTTTTTTGAGGATGTTAAAGCCAGAACTGGGTTCCGGTCTTTGAGAGACAATTTTAGATATCTGTCTTAGCTTTCTAATGGCACTAGAATAATTAAATTTGGAGGTCTATAACTCTACTTATGACAAAAACATCACACAGAGGTCTGGTAAACACAGAACAGGATTTCCCCAAAATCACACTTTACACACAAAAGCTATATGGACACCATCTAACACATCCAAAAATCATGCAAAAATCATCCAATACATAATCACAAGTTCTTGCTTCCTAATTGAATTAGATTTATTCAAATAGCATATTAGGTTTAATGCCTTAATCATAAATTATAAACATGTTATATAATTATCGTCATGAGTATTTGTTCATATAGCAAATTATGCTTATAGTTTAATTCATGATTAATCATCATATTAATTAATTCTTTGTTATAAGAATTTATTTAATTCACATGTAATTTAATTACATATCCTCATTACCTAATTATAAAATAAGTAACATCAAATTTTCCAGGCGTTTCTAAACACTTTGGGGCTAATTTGGAGGTGTAGAACCGATTCTCGGATGAATTGGTGAAGAGGGAGACATTACTCTAAAACACAGCTATTTTTTATAAAAAGCACAGCTGTGCTTTGCTGCTATATTGTCGATCTAATTGCCAAAAACACAGCTGTGTTCTACAAAAAGCACAGCTGTGCTTTCTAGCCAGACACCAAAAACTACCAAAATTAAATTCACAGCACAGGGCAGAATTCATTCACTGAATCTATATGCATTTTTGAACTAATAAACGACATTTTTAGACCACCGGATCTGCACAAAAATTAATCTCCAAGATGTTATCTTTCTAGTGACAAAATTTCAGATCACTTCGAGCTGAAATCAGAGAGATATACTCAAATGTCTCTACCCTACTCCACAGACAAACCTGACAAATTTTGCTACTGTAATGGGCAGTTTTGAAATAGTTAGAATCCGAATTAAATCATAGTTACTCCTACAAAGTTTTAGATACAGATGTTTTGGTTCTAACACAACTAGAATCATGTATTTTGGAGTTTTAAAACTCAACTTATACTAAAAAGAATGGGCAAAGGTCAATCAGACCTGCCTAGGCAGATTCACACGTTGGAATTCTATGTGCTTCAAATGACTCATTTGGCACAATCACTTCACCCAGTTTAATTCAATTCCACATAGCACATAAACTAATACATCAGAAAATTCAATTCATCAATTAGGAATTATTAACATACAAATTAACACAAAAATTTCCAAACCTCAAACTCCTTTGCTCCATTAGATTCAACGGTTGCTCTTCTTGCTTCCATACTCTTTCTTCAGTTTTATTACTCCAATTTCCTCATCAAAACATAGAATATTACTCAATATTTTTAATTGAGAAAAGAGAGAATTTTAGAGATTAGGATTCATAACATACCCTTTCATCCCAAATCTCTCATTAAAACACTTGAGCTGCACTTTCCATTATACACAACTTAGGGCTTGCAAAGAGAGAGAGGGAGTATGGCGTGAGAAGAAGAAGATGATGAAGAGAAGAAGAGAAAGGAAAGTAATGTGAGGGAGGAGAGGGATGAGCAAAAAATCTGCTCTCTCTCTCACACACACTTCTCTCTTTTCTTTCTTTCACATTTAATGCACACACCCACCACTCCACATGGCAGCTTCCCATTGGACCAATAATTCCACTTATTGAATTAATTCCTCTTTGATCCCTACAAATCCCAGTTAAATCCTTGACAAACTTACTGTCACATCCCGTTTGCCCCCTAGTCGAATGAGCCATTTGTGTGTGTGCACATTTGCATGAGTTGGGCATCTTGTAAGGGTATTCTGGTAAATAAGCATGTTTTGTGGGTTTGTTCATTTGTGGGAATGCATATAGAAATATTGTGTGCATAATTGGAATTATAATTAATTGCATGTGAGTGCACCATAGTAGGATATATTATTTAGGTGTCTCATTGTGTGTGTTGTGCATACAATTGTAGGGTATGTTTTAGTTGAGAGAGTCTAGTGTGTGTGTGACATAAGCATTTGTGGTGTGAGTGACCAAATCCCTCCACTAGGAATTGACACTTGTCTTAGGTTAAGAAAAGAAAAAGGAAAAGAAAGGAAAAGGGGAAATCAGATTTTTTCACTTGTGTTTCCCGTTCATCACCGTCCCCTCCCTCTTCTCTTCTCCTTCTTCTTCTTCTTTTGAACCTTAGTTGAGATTCAAGGGTTGCTAGTGGGGTTTTGATCATCTCTTAGTGTTCATTGGTAAGTCTTATGCATTCATTTTGCTTTTGTACAATTCTTCATCTTCTTCTCTTGCATTTTTCTGTTTGGGGTTTTAAGTTAGGGTTTTGAGTTGGTGTATCTTTGTGCTGTGTTGCTTAGTTGATCCTCCAAGAGATCCTAAAGGCAAGGAAGTCGCTGGACTAGTGGAACTAAACACTAGGAGCTAAGGATTTGAGGTTTGGGAATTTCTAATTTGAACGTGTGTATGATTATGTGTTCTTGAGAAATTCTGGAAATTTGTGATGGATATTATGTTTATTATGGTCTATATGCTATGGGACTAGTATTGGTTGAATGATTGAGCTTGGATTATGGAATGTTGAACTCATATTGTGTTTTTGGGTAAAATGATGATGAATAGTGCTGTATGTTAACTTGAGGAATTTGATTATATAAAATGATGATGTTCTTTAAATTCATGTGTAAAATTGTTAATGGCATGATTCCATGATGTTGGATTTGGGTTTTTATCATTATTGGAGTGTGTATGTGATGATTGAAGTGAAGGTTGTGGGATTGTGGGCTGGAAAAGACCTGGAAATCGCACAGAGGAATCGCATCTGGGCATGGGTCACGGTGGCAACCAATTTGGTTACCACCGTGAGCCACGAAGCAGATGCATTCTGCCGTGAATTTTGGTATGTCACGGTGGCAACCAATCTGGTTACCACCATGAGGTATCCAAACTTTGGTTTCTGTCTGGGCAGTGGGTATGTCACGGTGGCAACCCATTTCGTTACCACCGTGAGATACCCAAGCTTTTGATTCTGTTTGGTTTCTTTGGTACATCACGGTGACAACCATTTTGGTTGTGACCGTGAGGAACCTAAAACTTTGCTTCTGTTTGGTTTCTTTGGTATGTCACGGTGACAACCATTTTGGTTGTGACCGTGAGGTACCCCAAACATGCATTCTGCCAATGATCCCTGGTATGTCACGGTGGCAACCAATCTGATTACCACCGTGACCTACCCTATTTTTGCAATAAAACCCTTATATTTCCGCATGTTTTAGGAATGTTAATTTGTGGATTTTAGCATGCAATACTATGTATTTTGAACTATAATTATGTGTGTTTTGATTATCATAAATTGTGAATTCTTCGCTTGTCATAATTTTAACTATGGCCATTTCTGTGTAATTCTCCGCCTGCCAGAGTCAGTCTAGTGGATAGTTAGGCATGCCTAATAGAGTCTTTGCTGCAGCTTCTGTTTCGTTTCTGTTTGGACCCCGATCAGGTCCCTGTTTGGTTCCTCGCGAACTTCTGTATTGTGTTTGGATCTTGTTTAAGGTCCTTCTGAAAACGTTTGTGAATGAATATTTAAATGGTTTTCGAATCGTAATCGGTTGGTACCCGTAAAGTACTTTTTGTTCACTCGTTATCCACTACCTTGAGTCAGCAGGTGTTTCAATGTTTAAAGTGCTTTATGTGAACTGTTATATGAGAAAATATATGTTATATCCTTATGGATTCAATGATAAAAAGTATAATCTGTTATGAGAATATGATTATTGTTAAGAATCTCCTGATGAATGGCAATGTGTATGTGAGCATGAGTTTATGCTATTGTTATGCCATGATGATCATATGTGCATGAAGTACGCATGTGAATTGCCTTGACGACTGTTGTGAATGGTTGTCCTTATGCTATATGTATGTTTCCCCACTAAGCGTTTATCGCTTAGCACGGTGTGTTTACCCGTGCAGGTGCGGAAGGAGTTGTTTTTGGGAGAGTCGTCGCCATCAAAGCCAACACAGCAGGGTCTTAGTGTAAGGCTTATTTTTGTAGCTTATGATTATTTTTGTATAGAACTCTCATATGGTTTTGTAATAGCTTCCGCTTTTGTATATGAATTCTGGATATTGTAATTATCTGTTGCATCCTTCAGTTGATCAGAACAGAAATGTAATGCTTTCATTATATTAATGCATGATCAGCTTTTATGAATGGTGTTGTAAGTTTTAAATTACCTTGTATATTGGTATGTATATTTATGTATGAATGTATGTTAGCCTGTATCTGTGTGGTGGCACCTTTATTCATACGGCATCTCACTCCTTATCGGATGGGATCGCCTACGTATGGGTAAGGGGTGTTACAAGTTGTGGTATCAGAGCCAGGTTTAGGCGTTTCTGGGTGATTGTATATATGATGCTATGTGTGCATATGTCTATGTCTAGGGTTGTGTTGGCTGATGTGGTTGTCCTCTTATTTGTTAGATGAATTCTGACTCTGCTCACGGTGCGCTCGAGGAGTCTGCTGAAAGTGTGAACCCTCCAGCGGTAGATCCGTCTGTCTCTGTTTCGGTGTCGGCTCAACGTGCTAGGGTCCAGCCTGAGGCCGCTGCCATGCCTTTTGAGGCAATGTTCAGATTGCATCAGGACATGGCTCGGGTTCTAGAAAGAGTGACTGCCCCGAAAGCTCCGATAGTGAGTCTAAGAAGAGCTGGTGTCGAGGATTTTTATGGAACCGGACTTGATGAATCTGAGTTAGCTGAGAAGTGGCTGGATAAAGTTAAGAGAGCTTTGAGGGAAGTTAGGTGTCCTCCCGATCAACAAGCTGAGTGTGCTGTGGCTTTGCTTCAAGGTCCAGCATACAAATGGTGGGAGTTGGTGAGTAGGCAACCTCAGATGCCTGATCCTTTGACATGGGATTTCTTTGATGAGCAGTTCACTAAGAAGTATGTGACTCAGGCATATAAGGACGCAAGATGGGCGCAGTTTCTGAGTTTGAGGCAAAGTGCCTTATCGGTTGCGGATTATGAGAAGGAGTTTAACCGGTTGTCTCGTTATGCTCCGCGTGGGGTTATGACAGATGACTTTAGATGTAAGCACTTTGAGGCCTGGTTGAACGACTCTTTGAAAATCGCTTTGGTTTCTTTGATGTGTATGCCGGGGGTACATTATTATCAGATTGCTGAGGCTGCTTTGAGGGCAGAGAAGGCGGAAACTTTGATTAGGGAGAGAGCTCAGCGCAGGAGTTCCGCTAGAGGTGGTTTCTCTTCATCTTCAGGTAAGAGGTCTAGGAACCCGCAAGATGAACCATCTACTGGTTCGGCTACTAGAGGGAGAAGGCAAGGTTCAGCCGCAGTATCTGGTTCTGGTAGGGGTGGCCGGTCTGATGCTGCACCCATTTGTTCGAACTGTAGTAAAGCTCACTGGGGTGAGTGTAGGTGGCTTACTGGTGGGTGTTTTAGGTGTGGGAGCACCGAGCACCGTGTGGCTAATTGTCCTCAGATGGGTGAAGACTCGGGTCCTCAGGGAGGAGCTAGCAGAGTTGGATCTAATGCTTCTCAGGCTGCGAGAGATAGAGGTAGAGGTAGAGGTCGAGGCGGTCGACCTAGAGAAGGAGCTGGTTCTGAGACAGTTGAGCGTCCTCCCCCAATGGTCGCTAGAGCGTATGCAGTTAGAGCCAGAGAGGAGCAGGATACCCCTGATGTGATTGCTGGTAAGTTCCTACTCCATGACACTGAATTATATGCTCTAATAGATCCTGGTTCCACACACTCATATTTGTGCACGCATAAGTTTGTTGATAAGTTGCATGTGGTAGAACAGTTAGACTGTGAGATATGTGTGACCAATCCATTAGGGCATAGTGTCAGTGTGAGTAGAGTTTATAGGAGTTTTCCATTGGTGGTTGAGGGTGTTGAGTTCCCTGTGGATTTGATAGAGTTACCCTTCAGAGAGTATGATTTGATTTTGGGTATGGATTGGTTGGGCAAGCATCGAGTCGTGGTTGATTGTCATAGGAAGACTTTCGTGCTTCGGGATAGGAACCGAGCTCCTGTGTTTGTTAGAGGTTTGGGTGCGAGTTCCGTGCACAATGTGATTTCTGCGATTCAAGCTAAGAGGTTTTTAAGAAAAGGTTGTGAGGCTTTTCTGGAGGTGGTTTTGGATTCCAAGAGGGATCAGGTTAGGATTGAGGATATCCCTGTTGTCCGAGAGTTCAGTGATGTTTTTCTGAGTGACTTGCCGGGTTTGCCTCCGGAGAGGGAAGTTGAGCTAGCCATAGAGATTATGCCAGGTACCACACCGGTATCGAAAGCACCTTATCGAATGGCTCCTGTGGAGTTGAGAGAACTTAAAACTCAACTACAAGAGCTATTGGATAAGGGGTTCATTCGACCCAGCATATCTCCTTGGGGAGCTCCAGTTTTGTTCTTTAAGAAAAAGGATGGATCCTTGAGGATGTGTATTGACTACAGATAGATTAACAAGGTCACAGTGAAGAATAAGTATCTGTTGCCCAGAGTTGAAGACTTGTTTGATCAGCTTCGAGGTGCAAGTTTGTTTTCCAAGATAGATCTTCGGTCTGGGTATTATCAGCTTCGTGTTAAGGATCAGGATGTAATTAAGACTGCATTTTGAACTCGGTATGGCCACTATGAGTTCCTTGTTATGCCGTTTGGGTTGACTAATGCACCAGCGGCATTCATGGATTTGATGAATAGAGTGTTTAGGCCATACTTAGACCGGTTTGTAGTGGTGTTTATAGATGATATTTTGGTGTATTCCAAGGATGAGACCGAGCATGAAGAGCATTTTCAGATGGTTTTGCAAGTTTTGAGAGAGCATCGATTGTTTGCCAAGTTAAGTAAGTGTGATTTTTGGCTTCGGGAAGTGTCGTTTTTGGGCCATATAGTTTCAGCTGAGGGTATCCAGGTGGATCCAGCTAAGATTGAGGCAATAGTGGATTGGAAAGCGCCTAGGAATGTCCAAGAAGTGAGGAGTTTCCTTGGTTTGGCAGGTTATTATCGTCGGTTTGTGAAAGGTTTCTCTGTGATTGCAACTCCGATGACCAGGTTATTGAGGAAAGGAGTTAAGTTTGAATGGTCGGATAAGTGCCAAGCCTGTTTTGAGCGATTGAAGCAGTTGTTAATTGAAGCTTCTATACTGACTCAACCCACTTCGGGTAAGGAGTTTGTTATGTATAGTGACGCTTCAGGTGTTGGTTTGGGATGCGTTCTGATGCAGGAAGGAAAGGTTGTGGCTTATGCTTCTCGACAGTTGAAGCAGCATGAGAGGAATTATCCGACGCATGATCTTGAGTTAGCAGCAGTTGTCTTCGTTTTGAAGATTTGGCGTCATTATCTCTACGGAGAGAAGTGTAGGATCTTTAAGGACCACAAGAGTTTGAAGTACTTTCTGACTCAGAATGAACTGAATATGAGGCAACGTCGTTGGCTTGAGTTGTTTAAGGACTACGATTGCATTGTGGATTACCATCCGGGTAAGGTCAATGTAGTCACAGATGCGTTGAGTAGGAAGTCAGTTTCTGCCTTGTTTTTGAGACGGTTCAGATGGAGGTTTGGTTCCGATGGGGCTTTGATAGCTTAGTTGAGGGTCAAGCCTACTTTGAGACAGCGGATAGTTGATGCTCAGAAGGTGGATGAGAAGCTTCAGCGGATTGTGCAAGAAGTCAGTTCGGGTAAGCAGTCAGAGTTTTCGGTTCAGGATGGGGTCCTTCTGTTTGGAAACCGTTTGTGTGTGCCGGATAGTGAAGAGTTGAGAAGACAGATTTTGGATGAGGCACATAGTTTAGTTTTTACCATGCATCCTGGCAGTGTAAAGATGTATCGGGATTTGAGGCAATTCTTTTGGTGGTCTGGTATGAAGAGGGACATAGTGGACTTTGTATCTAAGTGCCTGACTTGTCAGCAGGTCAAGGCTGAGCACTAAGTTCCTTCGGGACTACTCACGCCTTTGTCCGTTCCTGAGTGGAAATGGGACGATATCGCCATGGATTTTCTCTCCGGTTTGCCTTTGAGTCAGAGGAAGCATGATTCTGTTTGGGTTGTTGTCGATCGACTCACGAAGTCTGCTCACTTTTTGCCGGTTATGATGGATAATCCAATGCATATATTGGCCAGTATTTATGTGGATGAGATAGTTCGGTTGCATGGAGTACCTTTGTCCATAGTTTCTGATAGAGACCCAAGGTTCACATCTAAGTTCTGGAAAGAGTTGCAGCAAGCTTTGGATACCAAGCTGAAGTTCAGTACAGCATTTCATCCTCAGACGGATGGTCAGTCCGAGCGGGTGATTCAGATCTTAGAGGATATGATGAGGGCTTGTGTTTTGGATTTTCCGGGTAGCTGGGACAAATATGTATCGCTGATGGAGTTTGCCTACAACAACAGTTTTCAGTCGAGCATTGGTATGTCACCGTATGAGGCTCTGTATGGACGTCAGTGTAGGACTCCTGTTTGTTGGACGGAGTTGTCTGAGAGGTCAGTGATTGGGTCAGATCTGGTGAGAGATACAGAGGAGAAGATCAGAGTTGTGCAGCGAAATTTGAAGGTGGCCAAGGATCGTCAGAAGTCTTATGCCTGTTAGTGGTTATGCCCTAGGCCAAACATTTGGACCTTGATGTAATCATTACATTTTCATTTATATAATGGTTTTCTTCACATTAATATTATTGGCATGTTACATTATTGTAATGTTTATGAATAACAATGTTATTCATATTGTCCCTAGTCATTTATAACTAAAGGGCATAAAGATAAATTAAGACTAGTATAGATTTGCATTGATAATCATGGGATGATTATATATATATGTTGATATAAATCAAATCTATAGGTACTTTCTAGAGAACAAAGTACTGGATAGACCCACTATAAGATTACTTCATGGGATAGTGTCACAAGTGATCTTATTATAGATATGTTATTGAATCCTTTGACCTGAGGTTATCATGGTTTCCTACATAAGGAACATTATGTTTTGACATAATCAAACGTTATCTTTAATCGGATAATTATAAAGGTTATGATTGGACATAATGAGAATTATGCAGAGGAAAATGAATAATCAAGATGGAATTTGTCCCTCTCTTATGAGAGAGATATCTATTGGGCCCCTCAATAAGTAGGACTGTAAAATGCATGGCCGTGCTCAAATGAATTGATAGTATGATCAATGTCATTTGAATTTATCAGTCTACTTGGTGATCGAGAAATTATATGTTTTAACAATTTAAGTTTGACATGGACCATGACTTATGTTCGAACAAGATATCGTGTGACAAAAGGATAATAACATGTTCGATTTACAGGTTAAAATCGGACTAACGATATTTATATTATTTGGGTAGTCATAATATCTTGCTAGAGACCAATTATGACTTGTAGGCTTATTATGGGATAAGGCCCACTACCAACATAATATAAACCTATTGGGTCACACACCAAGACCAGAATGAATAATATGGATTTTATTGGGTTATTTCGAAATAATATATAAATATAGGTATTTATATATTTAATTTTGAAATTACTTATTTATTTATTTATGTACATATACATATATCTCTAATTTTGAATATGAGATAATAGTATGTATTAATATTTCTTATTATTTTGAATAAGAAATAAATAAATAAATATATATATAAGGTAGATATCTCTTGTTTTGAATTAAGAGATAATATCCTTATTTATCTTTTCCTAAGAGAAAAAGGATTTGAAATATATATACATATATATATATAGATATATGTATGGGATATAGGTTAATAAAAGGTTATTAACTCTTATCAAAACTCAATTCCCGTTTTTCAAAAGGAATAAGAGTTTTAAAGTGGTTAAAACATAGGATACCAACATTGGATACCCTAGCTAGCATAACTTCTTATTGAGAAGAAGAAAAGACTACTCTAGTTGATTTTCTGGAGAGAAGCCACCATTGTTCTTCCTTGAGAAGGAAAGAAAATCGTAAAATCCATTCGCATCTAAAGGGTACTAGCAAACCTGCGACTTTGGTTCATTTTGTTCGTGCGTGTGGATACCAGTAGAGGACGTTCGTGTTAAAGGCAGCGTCTTCAGTTCGATTTAAAGGTGTTTAATTTGAATTCCCACACTGAAAAAGGTTAGTAAATCTTATCACTTTCTTTTGAATCAATCGAAATACATGGATCCTGTTTTTGGGTTTCGATTTATTTCCGCTGCGTTAATGTTGAATTAATTCGACGAAACCCAACAGGATATATGTTCAATTAATATGGAAATGGATATGTAATTGTGATGTAAATGTATGGTTTTAATTTGTGAGCATATGATTTTATGAATATTGTTAAGCTATTGCAGTTTTGCATTTGTGAATGTGTTATGCCTTGACGACCATTGTGAATGGCCGTTCATATTTTATGTGTGTTTCTGCTAATTGGATAAGACTGAACCAAGAATCAAGAGGTCTTACTCTGGTTGTAACGCCATGCTCAGGTAGATGGCTATCAAAGAAGGATCAGGTCGCTAGAGAAAAATGGCCGCAATATTTACTCGGCTGGTGAATGAACCGTTCTCAGCCCCAATTGTATACTGTCTAGATATTCTTGGGTTTGAATTTGATAATACTCGAGCTCATAAAGATTAGCATAGAAGTTAGAAAAGAAGGTAACCACTGAAACTTATCGAGGGGTATTGTTCCGAACTCTACTTCTCTCTTTTACTTTTTATTTTTTTTAAAATTTATGCCTTTAATTACACGAAAATAATAATCAACCCCCTTTCTAAAGTGTAACCGATCCTTATCAGGGCGATTTTTGATAGCTCAAGATAATATCGTAATATACATCCATCCTTACTAGAGCGGCCATTCTTCTAAGGGGAAGCCAAAATTATTTTAGGCGAAAGGGGTAGTTTTAATGTGTGTAACAATAAAATCGGTACGCATTTAGCATACCAAAATAAAGGCTCAACGGGCTAGCAAGCGATTGCAAAACAAGGGTAGAAAATGGTCATTTAGAGAGCTATACAAAGAAATGATTGCCTAAATCATTTTCCAGGTTCCGTCTTATTCAGGGATCGCTTTGATGGGTAATCAGAAAGGTTCTAGTGCCCTTAATGAGTTTTCATCCAATCCCCTAATTGCAACTAGTTTTTCTTCTCTTTTTTTCAAATTTTAATCTCACTTCAGGAGTCAAGTTAGATGCATCCAAGATTACTATTTATTAAAACTGAATGAAACAGTGTTTATTAAACTAATGCCTTAATCATGATTATCACTTATGCTTGATGCAATAAGATATGACAATGCATATAAAAGAAAAGTCCATATTATTAGAACAGAAAAGAGAAACAAGTGCATAGCTCAGGAATACACTTTAGAAAAGGAAAAGCATTATAACAATTCTAATTCTTCCTTTCTTCCTCTAGGCCAGGCACCAATTCTTGAATGTGATCTCTTAAAGGGCGACAATAGTCTGTCATATGCCCTGTGTACTGGTGATATGCACAATACCAATCCGTTCTGTGCCTAGGCTTTCCTTAACTTGGGGCAGGCCTAGCTGGCAAGGGTTGTAACTTCCCTTCCTTGATGAGACGGGAGAAGTGCCAAGATAGAGGCTTGCCCAAGATGGGGAGGTGCTTAGGAGTCGTTCCAGTGGTTGAGACCTCTGCTGTCTTGGTACTACCCCCATTGTCACTGCTGTTTCCTTTGCTTAAGGCCAGGTTTGCAGATTTAGCCATTTCATCCAGATGCTCAACCTCAGCTTCAATGGCTATATCCTTCAAGGACTCCCAATCTCTTAATCCTTTCATCTTTAACCCCTCTCTCAGATACGGGCTTGCATTCTTGATGAACAGTCTAATCTGGTCCTGAGTCTCCGGTTTCTTTCTCATTTCCATCACCCTGTTCCTCCAGCGGGTTAAGTACTCATGAAAAGATTCACCAGCCTTTTGTTGCAACAATTCTAGATCTTAGAGAGTCACTCCCATCCTCGTGTTACAATCATACTGCCTCAAAAACTCCTCTGTCAGCAAATCCCAATCTTCCTTGGTTCTGCGGTCAAGGCCGTGATACCAGTCTATGGCCGGGCCAGCCAAGCTTAAACAAAAGTACTCCGCCTTCTGTCTCTTTGTCAAGGTGGTCCCCTTCATAATCAATGAATACTGCTTCACATGGGCAGTTGGGTCAGTAGTGCCATCAAACTTAGGAACGTCTGGCATCTTGAAATTGTATGGGATTGGATCCTCTCCTTCCAGCTCTTTATCTTCAAGATTCATTCCTTGACCTATACTTAACATTCGGGCCATTGCCTCAAATTTCTCTTCCATTTTCTTCCAAATGACTTCTTCTGACTGGGGCGCTTTTCCCCTTTCTAACACAATGCTATCCTCATACTCTTTATCCCCATGGTCATCCTCTAACCTCTGAACCGGTCTTCTCCTCTGAACCCCCGATGCTGCAGACCTCAAATCCACAGGCGATGGTCGGATCTCTTCTTGCCTCTCTTCTCTGTCCTCCCCCCATTCATTTTGTCTCATAGGAGGAGGAGGCGGATTCTGTGTGTGCTGGGCCATCGCGGCCATCATGTTCATCATTCAGCCCTCAAACTCCTCAAACCTTCGGCCAACTTCTTCTGCAATCAAAGCCCTAGTGGCATCATTCTCTGTCACACCCCAAATCGGGCCTAGTCGGAATCGGTAAGCTAAGTCGTATAAGTGAAGGGTATTTCGATAATTTGTGCATGAGTGAATTTGATAATAAGGACTTAATTGCAAAGTATTTAATTAAATAAGTTAAGTGGGGAAAATTTTGTTGCGCATGTGGTGTAAGGTGTAGGGTATTTGTGGTGGTTTAATCTAGCGAAGTGTGTGTATTGTACCCAAGGATGTAAAGTATTTTTGAGCAATTATTTAGTGTGTATTGTGTTTTGGTACCAAATATTTCAAAGCATTGATTTAAGGGATCATTTAGTGTGTGAGTGGTGCATGGTACATTGGAGCATAAAAGTCAAAAGTGGTTTGTTTGTCCAATGGGAGCTTGCCATGTGGAGAGTTAGGTGGGAGCATTTAGTGTGATTTGGGTTTAGGAGAGAGGAAAAGCAGATTTTCTTCTTCTTGTTCCCGTTACCCTCTCTTCCTCCTTCATCTTCTTCATTTACTCTTACTCTCACTTGCTTTATCTTAGAGTAAACCTTGAGATTGAAGTTGATTTTGTTGAGTTAAGAGCTAGGTTTTGAGAGGTAAACGTTTGGGTGTTTTGGGTTCTTCTTTTCCAACTTCTTCTTTCTATTTTTTGGTTTGAAAGGATTATTGCATGGTTTAATCTAAGTGTGTGTTTGTGGCTGGGTTTTGTGCAAGTTCCGGTTAAGAGATTTGGATAAAGGAAAATAAGGATTAAAGCTTGAAGAGGATAGTGGGTTGTGCTTCATAGAGGTTTGGGAAACTCTCTATTATACATATGAATTTTAGTATATTCATGTGTGATATAAGTTTCTTGAATGTGTTGTTGATGATATATGATGATGGTAGTGAGTGTTGGTTAGAATGCACTTGACCTTTCTTCAGTTATTAAGATGTATTGGGAGTTGTAGAACTCCAAATGGTATGAAACTAGTACCGTTGGAAAGCTAATATATATTACTACAAATGTATTAGAAATAAGTTGGAGCTAATTTTAACTCTAAGTGTCCCAAAAGTGGTCAAGCAGTAGAGCTATCTTCTCTGGCCGGGTTCAGGGGAGCACTATAGGTTGTTTAGATTATATCTGAAGCTATAGATGTCCAATTGATCTGAAATTTGTTGCATTTGAAATTTAACATCTTAGGAAACAAATGTTAAGAAGGAAGTTTTGCTTGAAAATGTCGTTAAATGCCCGTTTAGGCTAAACAAAAAGGAGTTGTGAAGCAGTCCTGAATTCTGGCTTCTGTTTTGCAAACTTTTGGTAGATCACGGTGGCAACCAAATTCATTACCTCCATGACATATGAAAATCCTAGGCAGAATGCTTAGTTTTGGACCTCACGGTCACAACCAATTCATTATCACCGTGACCCCTTCTGTCTTGACCATTTTATGTGTTTTTCTTCCCGAATTGAACCCGCTTTCCGCCGAAACTTTCTAGGATCCATCCGATGCATGTTTAGAACTATTAAATGAGTATAAGAATAGTTATTACTTGGAAAATAAACATGAATAGGATTAAGATTAATAGCAAACTAATGAAGTAATGATGTGTAATTGTATGTCTTAGAATCAAGTCAAGTTTAATGACATTATTGAGCATTATAATACTTTAATCTATATAAACGGGTATGATATGAACAAGTATACATAGGTATGAATTAAGATCTAAGGTATATACACATGAAAGGCATCACATGAAATGAGTTTGCTTAATGAAATATATATATATGGGATATGAGTAGTGAATGTGTCATTGAAGTAATTGCCTAACAATATTATATGATCCATGCATTGATAATAAATGTTATTAGAATGTATTAGTATGCAAGATATCTATGATGCTATTATGGTTCATGTGGATATTTGAGTGATTATATAATATGATAATGATAAATGTGATTAAATGCTTTTAGCTTATGAATTCCTCTTTTAAATGGAGACCTATATTGTGGCAAACCGGGTAAGTAAGTATTTATATAAATGTACAAATAGTTGGTATGAATGAAATGATAAAGTGTGAGGAATAGCATTCTGTTTTGGGCAGTGGGTATGTCACGGTGACAACCTAATGGGTTACCACCGTGAGGTACCCCAAGATTGCATTCTGCCGAGAGTTTTGGTATGTCACGGTGACAACCAATCTAGTTGTGACCGTGACCTACCCTATTTTTGTAAAGAGTGGTTAGTTGTTAAAGTCAAGTTTGAATGTTAAGTTAATGATTGGCATGATAATGTTTCCATATTTTTGACTCTGATAAATTTCAGAATATTGAATAGTGCTAAAGCATGTTGATGGAATTATATTTTATGCTTTGTAATACGAATAGTATGATGCATGGCTGATATTATGAATTTCTTTATATGTCTACTATACTCTGGATTAAGTATGATGACATTTATATACTGTCTGATTTGACACATGATCTGAATGATGCACGACTTGCGAGAGTCAGTCTAGTGGATAGTTAGGCATGCCTAATAGAATCTTTTAGCTGCAGCCCTTTGGACATTTGGACCCTGATCAGGTCCCCCGTTTGGTTCCTCGCGAACCCTTTAACTTGTTTGAATCTTATTTAAGGTTCCTAATGAAAATGTTTTGAATGTGAAAATGAAATTGATTTTCGATTCGCACCCATAAGGTGATGTCAGTATTCGATTTGTACCCGTAAGGTGATGTCAGTATTCGATTTGCACCCGTAAGGTGATGTCTGTACTCGATTCGCACCCGTAAGGTGATGTCCGTATACTCGTTATCCACTATTTTGAGTCAGTAGGTATTTTGGTTTGCTTTGTCTGATATGAATATGAGAATATGATATCCGAATGTGTAAGATTTCAGTCATGTGAATCAGTTCTGAATTCGAATGTGATTATGAATCTCTGAATGGGTTAATGGTGACTCAAACATGCATATTATGTGCGAATATTCATATATATATCGTATTGTAACTGCGTTTGAATATAATCGATTGTGGTTATAAGCATGTGAATTAGTATGTATACAAATGTGATTTTATACTGTTAACTATTATGGATTAGCATGTGAACTAGTTTGCGTGAAAATGCGACATTGACTAGTGAAGTATTATATATGAATGTGGATATGATCCTCTAAAAGCATGGCTTTTATATGCAAGTATAATATTATATGTGTTATGAATGTCTGCATATGCCTTTTTCATGTGTTATACCTTGGCGACCATTGTGAATGGCTACCCATATTTCTTGTGTGTTTCCCCACTAAGCGTTATCGCTTAGCATGGGTTCTTTTCCCGTGCAGGTGGCAGGTATGGTCCGGTTTGAGTCGCATCTGCAAGGTCGGCCACATAGAAGTTAGGAGTTTTGTATTTTGCTCAACCTCTATATTTTGGATTTTGTAATTATGTAGTCTTTTGTATATGAAATATTTCAGATAATGTAATATTAAAATGCTTATGTATTACCTGATTCCTCGGTTTTATTATTCGCCTTATGCTCCCGCTGATTGAAAGAGTGTATGTGGGTGTGCGTGTGCTTAGTGCTTGCGAGTGTGTGAGTTATTGCATGACTAGCTTTTGCCCGCAAGGTAAGTTTTTAATTATCTCGCATTATTGCATGTATGATTATTTATGAATGTATGCTTCTGCATAGTGTATGTGTGCATGTATGTGAGTAAGCGTCGGTAGCGCTCTCCGGCGTCCTTCCAACGGGGACGTAGGGGGTGTTACATTCTCTCTCGGTGTGTTCGCCATCTCTGAAACAGCGCAGCTGGTCTCCGATTGAGTCTCTAAGAATTTCTTCGTTTCTAGCAGCTCAGACACAGGATTTCGGATCAATCGTCCAGCAGGTCCTCTCGTCCACCTGGGCAGATCTATGATGGCTGCAGAAATAATGAGTCAGAATGATGCATGAATGCAATGAAATGCATGATCGTGATATGCAACACCCACAAATCACATGCAAGCAGATAGGTCCTTCCACCCTTATTACTTCCCGCACACGTGGTCATAGTCTCTTTCCTAGGCAAGATTAGCCCATGGGTCAACAAGGAACCCGATGGACCTGCATGGTGCGCGGCAAAAAACCGGCAGCGTAACACTCCTATACTAATGCACAAGCGCATGGATAATGATCATTACATATTTAGGTAATCAAAATATATTGATATGGCCCCACCGGGGCATGAAAGCCTTTGGCTAGGTAACCAAACAAGACATTTTGACTCATCCAATACATAAGGATCCATATAGCAGGCACGGTATTATGGTTCATATCACCTATGGGAAGTGTCTATGGCCATTACATGAGCTTTGGTTGAGGGTGGTGTTACTTTAGGTTTACCCAAGCATGGTCCCTGTTAACGGGTCTAGCTCGTCGTGAGCGTAACGACCGATCAGGTCTCCATTTTATATACTAAATGGTACGAGGCTTGGGCTGGTGATTATCCTTAACACTTCCCTACATTGAGTGAATGTAGGGTTGTGCTTCAGGAATGCACCGAGGTTTAGAAGGGACCAATCTAGCGTAATCTAAGGCTCTAATGGGATGTAATGCAAATTTTAAGAGAAAGATAATTTATAAACCAAAACTTAATGGTAAATTTTAATCAAGGTATTTTCAAATCAAAGTCTCGAATAAGTCCCTAGTGGAGTCGCCACTGTGACGAGCGCCGAACCCCCGAGGGAGCCCCTTTAACAGCCCGCTTGAGGGCGATCGGGCAAGATGAGGTTCGTTGATAGCTTGTAAGGTATTTACAAGTGCGTCTATTTTGGGCAACAAGGAGGTTTCATGGAGTCGCCATCCAATAGAACATTGGGAAAGTTCATCTCGCCTCAGTGAGCCTAAGATGGCGCATATTTCCATTTTGGGCCAGCCGAAGGGGTCTTGGAGGTAATCACCCCAATAGAACATTGGGAATGACCCTCTAACCCTACGGAGCCTAGGATTTATTTAAGTCGTTTAGACACAAGAGTTGTCTTGGAGGTTACGTTCCAATGAGTGATTGGATAGACCTCTCGCCTCGTTGAGCCTAAAGACCAGAGTTGGGTTCGGGACTTTTCATCTATTTCTACCTTGATTAATTTTACAATTAAGTTTCGAGCATATTAGTTGACTCTCTCTCCACACGATGCAATTTAATTAAAGGCACAATTATTCAGGTCAAAAGCGTTAATAAATAAATAAAACAAAATAAAATGAACATTCCAAAATAAATTATAATAATACTAGGAGCGGAATACAACTCCCATTTATAAAAGTGCGATGTATACATAAAACGGGAAATTCATTTATTTTGAGGACTTTGGTCCTCACATGTATTTATTTTGAAAATGATTTTTTACTGCGATGGTTTTTATTAGATAAAAAAATAGGACATTGGATCCTCGAGTTTGTGAAAATTCCAATTTATTTACTATAAAACATTTATCCATCTTTACATTAACGAGAAATAAAACAATTTATCGTGTATATAAAATAATTAACAAATAAATAAATAAATGAAATAAATAAATAAGAGATGAGGGATTAAACCTAATGGAGTTTCGAAGCATGGCAAATCTCCCCTCGTTCATTTTGTTTCATAGGAACAAACAAAATCTCACAAATTAGTCAATGAATATTAATATACAAAAATCAAAACATGAATAAATATAATGTAGATAAATATTACAACTCAAAAACTGAAACAAATAAATAAAAGAATAAAAGATGATCAACAGAAAAGGGAAAGAAAAAATTTGAAAATCGAAAGAAAAAAATAAATGACAGAAAATGAATGAAAAACAAATAAAAGGAGTTTGAGGATCTGAAAACAAAACCCAGGGACGGCCACTAATGAGTGACCGACGGGCATCCAATGGGGTGACCGACGGGTAATAACAATGTCATTTACGCGCCATCGCTCAACCGAGCGACGAGTGTCGGTAAACTTATCACCCGTCGGTCACTACATGCTCTTAAAACACAATAAAAACCAACCCTTTTCAAATAAAGTAATTTTTCTACCGCAAAATTCAAAAATAAAATGCAAATAATGAAAATAAACTAAATGAGATAGGTGTCCAGAATATTTACCATCGGATTTTACCTTTTAGGTTGGATTCTTGATGATTTGAATCCCGCACGCATCACGAAAAATGGGTAAAAATCAAGAAAAGAAAAGTTTGGATTTTTCTTTTCTTGGTTTTCACGAAGTGCACAAATGTTGGAATCAAAATTCTTAGAAACTAATCAATTTTAGCTCCTTTTAATTAATTTCGATTCATAAAAATCAAAGTAGAATGGAGAAATCTTGAAATGAAAAAGAATGCTGGAAAATGGGTTTTTTAGGCACAAAAGTATGCAAATTCGTCCAACCCCCAAAATGGTTCAGAAAAGCCTTTTATATTATGTTTTTTTCAAAAACCCTAATATCGACGGGTGTCGAAAGTCTACAGACGGGCGTCGGCTAAATCCCGTTTCCTGCTGGAAACGGGATTCAACCTACGGGCATCGGAAACCTACAGACGCGCGTCTGTGTGAGGACACATGTAACAACTCGATTTGGCCCTAAAAGTTTTGGCAATGTTTTGGCAGATTTTGATAAGTAAAAGAGTGAATCTAGATGTGAATATGCGGGTTTGCAAGTTATTAAAATTATAAAGTTTTGATTATACTAATATGATTTGCAAAAGAAGAGGGTGTGGCTTATGTGTGGGTTCTATCGCGAGCACGACAGAATGCCTCACGGGAAGCCCATTGGAGTTGGAATATTTGATGTGTATCGGACACATGGCAGTATAGGAGGTTGACAAGTGGCATTGTAGGAGGTTGACAAGTGGCATTGTAGGGAGTGGACATGTGGCATGAGTTTTGTTTTAAGTTAATAAATATATTTTTTATGGTAAGTGGCATTAAAGGCTTGTTGGTGGGCTTTTAATGTGAGGATTTGCTTTGAGAGGGTTTGATCGGCCACTCTTTCCCTTAATTTCCTTTTCAATTTCTGCTTTTGGCATTTTACTCTTCATTTTCTTTCTTTGTTCTTGGACTTTGCCGTGCTCCCTCTCTTGTTTCTTCTTTTGTTTCTTTTCTTCCTCTTTTAGTTTGTTCTTCAAGTGAGTTACTTGGGTTAGTTGAAGAGAGTGTGTTAAAGGTAAGTTTGGTTGGATTTTCGATCTGACCTCCTTTTTCTTTCTGTTTTTGATTTAAAGTGAAAAACAAGGTTTGATTCTTGAATTTTTGTATGATTTTGCTGAAGCTAAAGACAAGAAATTGGATAAAGGGAAGGAGAAGATCGCCAACGAGTAGAGAACAAAGTTTGAGCTCCTAGAGGTCGGGATCGTGTGCGGATTTAACTTTTGTTCATTTTGATTACTGATAGGAGCTAAATTGAAGTATACTTATGTATTTATTTTGTGTGAATTTATGTAATTAATCATGTAATTGTTTGTAAAATTTGATGTGATATGTTAGACTATGTTTATTTGTATCCGTTGAGTGTTTATGTTGTTATTTGTGTTTTTAGGTGAAGAAACGAAGAGAAGAAGTAAATAGATTGAGAGGATCATGAGAGAGGAACAGATCACGCCGTGAGCTAAGGTCACGTGACGTGACTGAGAAGAAGAAAGAAGAAAAAGAGAAAGAAAAGAAGGGAAGGACTGAGAGAGAGGAGTCACGCCGTGACCAGGAGTCACGCGACGTGACGAGAAGCCAGCAAAGAAGGGAAAGAAAGGAAAGAAGAGAAGAAAGAAGAAGAGTCACGCCGTGAGCTAAGGTCACGTGACGTGACTGAGAAGAAGGGAAAGAAAGGAAAGAAGAGAAGAAAGAAGAAGAGTCACGCCGTGAGCAAAGGTCACGCGACGTGACGCCACAGAGAGACCAGGAAAGGAAAAGAGAAGAGAAGAGAAAGGAGAGGAGGAAGCGAGGCGTGAGCGCCAGTCACGCCACACACGCGAGAAGACACGCCGTGATGGGGAGTCACGCGACGTGACTGGCCAGAGAGGGAAGAGAAAACCGAGAGAAAGAAAGAAAGAAGAAAACGACCAGCGCGTTCTGTCGCGATCGCGACACCGTTGCGATCGCGACAGAGACGACCGTTGGACAGTTTTGGGCCAAAAATCACTTCAAAAGTCACATCTTTTCACCAAACGTTGCAACCATTATCAAGAGACATCTTCAAGGGACACAATTCTTAGATTAATATCTATTTATAGGTAGTTTAACTGTAATTTTTAAAGAGGATGAATTTTTAGTTAAGTAATTTTTCTGTATTTTGTAAGAGAGATTTTTCTTAGTTAAATTTCTATTTAGTTTTATGGTTTAAAGAAGAAGATCAAGGAAAAGGAAAACTTATTTCAAGAGATTGAGAAAAGGGTTGAAGAACTTCTATCTTATTCTCTTATTTTTAATTCTTTTCCAATATTTCTATGAATATCATTTTAATGAATTTGCATGTTTTTATTCTTTCTATTTTCATCAACTTTCATAATCTTTCATTGTAGATCTTCTATTAGTATCTTTTGCTTGATCTTTACAAGTTAAAGTAATTCGAGAGTTTACTTTATCTGACATCTAATAGAATTTCATTATTAAGATATATTTAAGAGATTGGTATATTGAGATAATTGCTATAGGTTAGTGTCTATTCTTAAAATATGTAATTAGAAAACTCTAATTCATTAATGAAAATTGTGAGTTAGAATTTTAATTGTATGTTTTAGGCATTTTAATTCATATCGAGAGAGTGAGTTAAAAATTTATTCTAACTTGGCTTGCATGAAAGATGAATAAATGTAAATCAAAATGATGGATAAAATTCATTATGTTTAGTTCTTCATTCATATAATATTTATCTTCTTCTGATAAACATAAATTAGGTTTAAATTAAGTAGTTCTAATTCAACCATCAAATTTATTATCATTGTAAACAAGATTAAAATCAATTAGTAATAGTGTGTAAACACGTTCCTCGTGGGATCGACATCTTAAGTACTATTGCGGTACACCGTATACTTGCGGTATGTTGCATCATTAGAAAATGCACAACAATTACTTGCGGTGTTTTCCTGATATATGTGTGTAGATGCTTATGATTGATGGGTATATATGTTTTGGGCAGGTGAATTGATCACTTGAGTGTGTATGTTAATGATAAAGTTTGATTTGGCAAGTTCTATTTATTTTGCATCTGACCGCTGTGAAGTGTTTTCGTCATAAGTAGAGTTATAGACTTCGGAATTGAGTGATTATTGAGCCATTAGAACCATGACTTAAATACCTATTAAAGTCCTAGAAATTATTGTGGGTCAATTCTGGCAATAGGACCCTGTAAATTGCCAAAAATAGAGGTGTCTTTACTTTGGCCGGTTCAACTGAGAAGCTCATCTTGTTAAGGCGATATCTTAAGTGATAAATGTTCAATTGACCTGAGACTTATTTCATTTGAAAGTTAACATCATAGGGAACAATTTTTAAGAAGGACACTTTTCCTAAATATAATTTTTAGAGGTCGGTTTAGACGATAAAAGTTGGAGGTGAGAAGCAGTCTTGTGAAGGTTCCCGACGGAGCTTCTATCGCGAGCGCGACAGAGAGGGTTATAAGAGTGTTTTTCTTCTTGAATTTGAGCCCATGGTTGACATGAACCAATCCCCCACCTTTACCCTCAACTAATTTGTATATTTTGAGGTGTTTTCCTTCCCGAGTTTAACCCGTTTTGCACCGAAACAATTTCGGAGTTTATGCCATGTGTGTTTAGGTGTATCAAATGGTTATAGAATTAGTCGTTTTGGTAAATAATGCTATGGCATGAGAGTTAGTGTTGAAAACAACATGTCATGTGATATGAATTGTTATATAATGCATTTGGTATAGTGTATAAAGCTTGTGTTGGTGTAATGTATTTGGCTATAGTACATAGAATCTTTTGGAATTTGGCTTCTATCGCGAGCGCGACATCTTGTCGCGATCGCGATATTGAACCTAGCTTCTATCGCGAGCGCGACAGTGAACCCCTTACTGCCATGTTCTATTTCTAGAAATTATTTTCTTTTGTCTTGCTTTGCATATTTTTCCCTAGTGCATAGTGTATGCTTAATTGTTCTTTCCTTACATTATAATTAGAGCTCCAGATTGGAAAATATATTGACATGATAGTATTTTGAATTATGATTCTTGTAGCATGAAATACTCTATTTTGAGTTATTGAGTCAAGCCTGAATGGTCAGAATAGTGGATAGATAAGCACGCTTATAAAGGGTTAGAGTGCGGCTGCCATAGTGACCTTAATTGGTCCAACGACGAATACCCTGAGTATTAATTTTGAGTTAGGTCTCTAGAATTTGATACGATAAAGTACCCGTATCCACAATTATTGAAAGTTCAGGCTAATGTATATATCGTAAAGTACAAGAGGTGAAGTAGAGACTTGTAAATGCATCTGATTATAATATGACATATTGTTAATATCGTTTGCCATATATGGATTTTTGCATTATGAATAAATTAAAGCATGTTGGTATTTGCTTACAAGATTGTGTACATGATTATATATATGACATGACAGTTGATATGCATGAATTATATGTTGTGACTTCGTTAGAAGTCTTTTGCTTCTGTTTATCCCCACTAAGCGTTATCACTTAGCACGGGTGTTTATCCATGTAGGTTTTCAGGTTTGGATCAGAGGGTGCACATCTGCAGGTCAAGGCCACTAGGAGTTTTGTTTTGATCTCTTTTTGTATAAGATAGTAATAGAGTTTCTTACATTTTGAGTAACATCATTATGTTTATAGGAAGTATAGTATCGACATATAAATGTTAAATGTATTTGTATATGTATCATAAATGAACATGTAATAATTATAAAGCTTTTGTATTATGTACAGCTTATATATATGTTGCAAGAACTTTTTGTTTGGCACAAAGTATTCTTATCTTTTAATACTAATGCTTCCGCTATGGTACATGTATGTGTGTGCGTTAAAGTCCGCGTGGCACCCCTATATTCTTTACCGGGGGTATGGGGATGTTACAACACATGTTCGTCTCTCGTCTCACCGATGGCCCGTCCCTCATGGCGAGAAATGGGATTCCGAAACGAGTGACGGGTTACCCATGATAGACGGTCTGGCTGCCGATGGAGGAAGAAACTTCTTTTCAAGCCCAAAAAACCCCAATTTTCTTTTTCTCATCAATGCAAATAAAAAATCCACATTTCTCGTGAATCTAGAGGACCAAAATCTCCGAACCTCATCCACACGTTCGGAAATGGACATCGATCTGTTCATCGGGTAATCTCCGATCTGGACTGCTTCGGGACACGATGCTTACAATGTGATTGTAAATATTGCATAACTCACTATCATGCATTGTATATGTCATTAATGCATCATTCTAACAATCTAATTTTTTCAGCCATCATAGATTTATCTAGGTGGACAAGAGGTTCCGACGGCCAACTAGTAAGGTCAAATTTGCTTTTTGAGTTGCCAGAATTAGTGTCCAACTGGGATTCTGGGTTACTCTCTCCAGAACCACAAATGGCAGAAGAAGCTGGAGCTCTGACCACTCAAGACCTAGCTAGGAGGCTAGAGGACTTTGAAAGAAGGATCCTAGACATGATGGGTGCTATGGCTGAAAGGATTGCCCATCCTCCTGCACCTGCTGCCCCACAGCCATCAGCTGCTCTACAACCACAAGCAGCTCCTCCTCGGGGGCAAGCCGAACCACCTGCTGGTGGGGAGGCTCCCTTCGTTAGAGTTGCTGCTCGTCAACCCAATAATGAGCACAGAGCTGCTGCACCAATCGAGCCAAGAGGGGAAAGGATTCATAATCCCAACGATGATTTCTTGATGGAGGAGGAAGACGAAGAGCCAATAGTCCACCACATTGTTAGGCCAAGGGCACCCAGGGTAGAGGATGAAGCCTTGAGGGGGATGAGGCAATAGATCGAGGCAATCACGCGCATGCTGTCAGTTGGAAAGGGGGTCAACCCAGAAGATAGAGATCTGGGGGATGAAGAGCTACTGCCCCAAAGGTTAAAGATGCCTGAGCTGCTGAAGTTTGATGGCACCTCCGACCTATCCGCCCACATCAAGCAGTACACCCTGGTCATGAAAGGCACAGGGCTGAGCAAGAAGCAGAAGGTGGAATATTTCTGCCTTAGTCTGGTGGGCCCGGCAGTTGACTGGTACCACGGGTTGGATAGGAGAGCCAAGGAAGATTGGGACCTTTTGACTGATGAGTTTATGAAGCAATACGACTGCAGTACTAGAATAGAGGTCACCCTGAACGACCTCGAACTTCTCCAGCAAAAGCCTAACGAGTCATTCCACGAGTACCTCACCAGGTGGAGGAATAGGGTTATGGAGATGAAACGGAAGCCTGACAATGCTGACCAAATTAGGTTATTTATCAGAAATTCCTATCCTTACCTGAGGGATTTGCTTAATTTCAAAGGACTTAGAGATTGGGAGTCGCACAAGGATATCGCTGTAGAAGCTAAGGCGGCTTACCTAGCAAAGAAGGCAAGCCAAAATAACTTTGTTGGGAAAGGCTATGGGAACCAGTCGGGGTTCAAGTCAGGAGGTGCTGGGAGCAGCAACAATAAAAACGGCAAGACAGCCGAAGTGTCAGCTACTAGAGTTGGGCAGTGCCAGAGGTACTACTCCAACTTAGGCCGATCTCTATCTTGGGTACTGGAGAGGTTGATGAAGGAGGGCAAGCTGCGACCCTTGACACCTAGGCCAGTTATGAATCAAGGGCAGCCAGGGCACAGAGAAGACAAATACTGCGACTACCACCAGTACACCGGCCACCTGACGGATTACTACCGAACATTGAGGAACAAGATTCAAGATCTTATTAACACCAATCAGATCACGGATCTTGAGAAGAGAGAAAAGAAGAAAAAGGCAGGCTACAACGCAGTCCCTCCACCATGAATATGATCCGGTCCTCTTAATTCACTAGTGAAAGTGGAAATAAAGATTATGTTCTTTCTTTTTCAATCTTTGTTATTATTTTGAGAACAATTTTTTATGACAATGTTTGGTTATTTCAATAGAACAATTTTTGCTTATTTGTATGGTGTTTCTAATGATTTCATTTAACATGATCATAATGCATTTACTTTGACATTAATTCAAATAATATGATTGCAGTTAATCTCGGAACTTTGGGGAACCCAAAGAAAATCTTGATAGCATCTCGTATAACTCCTGTAGGGAGGGAAATTAAAAAAAATATATAATAAAGAAAAACTAGTTGCAATTAGGGGATTGGATGGAAACTCACTAAGAGCACTAGAACCTTTCTGATTACCCATCAAAGCGATCCCTAGATAAGACGGAACCTAGAAAATGATTTAGGCAACATTTTCTTTGTATAGCTCTCTAAATGACTATTTCCTACCCTTATTCTGCAATCGCTTGCTAGCCCGTTGAGCTTTGTGGAGGTATGCTAAATGCATGCCAATTTTGTTGTTACACATGTTAAAACTATCCCCTCGCCTAAAATGATTTTTGCCTCCCCTTAGAAGAGTGGCCGGTCTAGAAGGGATGGATGTACGTTTTAATAATTTTTCTTGGGTTATCAAAAATTGCCTTGGTAAGGACGAGTTTACACTTTGGGAAAAGGGTTTCAGTCATGCGCCAAAGACATGAGCTCAAAAAAAAATAAAAAAAATCAAAATAAATAAAATAAAATAAAATAGAGCTCAAAATAGTAACCACTTGTCGAGTTTCGATGATTACCTTTTTAACTATCATTCTGATCTTAATGAGCTAAAATGTTACCAAACCCAAGTTCAAGAATACCCTTGTATACACAACTGAGCTGAGAATGGTTCATCCATCAGTCGAGTAAATATTGCGGCCATATTTTCTCTAGCGACCTGATCTTCCTTTGACAACCATCTACCTAAGCCTAACATTACAACCAAAATAAGACCTCTTGATTCTTGGTTCAGTCTTATCCAATTAGCGGAGATGACCTTCTAATAAGGTTTGGTATGTAAGAAGAGGCATATGGTGTTCTTGAGCTTCAAGCGGGGAGCCATGAGTACATTTATGCATTTGAGTTGAGTCTCATCCCTAACGTTGCATCTAGTAGTTGCTTATGAGTTGAGAGGAAATCTTCAATCATGAAACCCGAGAGGGATGATTGATAACAGGAGTTGGATGCTTTCAAGATTTATCCTGAGATTAGCTAGGGTCTTGTATTCCTTGAGATTAATGTCAAATAATGATCATGTTTAATGAAATAAAAGTGAAACACATGCATTTATGAATGATTTATTGATGTAATCACAGGAGCTCACCTTATGTGGTCAAAGTCATCTACTGCAAGTGCTTCAGCCGACTCATCCTGCTATCAAATGTGAAAAATCAAGCTCATGCAACCGTGTCCTAAGACTCCTAAAAGATTTTTGCCAACAACTTCAGCAATCTTCAAAAAAAAAAAAGGCCGTTAGAGTGAAATCCGTAACTGGCGCTCTAAGCAAAAATTAGGCAAAAGGATAGGGTGAAAACCAGAAAACAGGCAGTCTGTCCTTCAAAAAAAAGAAAAAAGAAAGAAACAAAAAAAGCAAAAGCCGCTGGATTGGGTTGGGTCCATTTCAGGCAAAAATAAGGCATAGGGTTATGTGAAAATCCGCAAAGGACGCATCTCCCACTAAGAAAAGCTAGTGTGAAAATCCACAAGGGACGCACTACCTTCAAATAATGACTACAGGTACCGGATGAGAATCTCGTAATCTTGAAGGGCATGAAATTCAAAAGCAGCTTAAAAGGCATCGATTCAATTGCAAATTACAGCTAGCTCGGCTATCATCTCCAAGTCCACATAGATGAATTCTTACCCTGCATTCCCGCATAGCTCACACATTTCACTTGCATGCTCACTATTTTTCCTGTATATTTTAGTTTCCCTATTTTGCAGAAAGAGAGATTTGATGCGGACACCGACAAAAGTCGAGTGACGACATCAGCCCAAACAATCAACCAAAGACCTCTCTGGGGCAAGACCTCAACCAAAGACCTCTCAGGGGGCAACCAATCAATCAAAATATCAATCCAAACAGCTAGCTGAAACAACAATCCAAACATCATCTCAAACACTAATCCAGACCTCAACCAAAGACCTCTCCGGGGGCAGATCTCAACAAAAGACCTCTTAGGGGGCATCATCAAATCAAAAGGGTTAGCACGATGGCGGCACTACCACTCTATGGAGGGTTAGCACGACCACGGCACTACCACTTCATCAAATCAAAGGGTTAGCACGATGGCGGCACTACCACTCTTAGGAGGGTTAGCACGACCACGGCACTACCACTTCATCAAATCGAAGGGTTAGCACGATGACGGCACTACTACTCTACGGAGGGTTAGCACGACCATGACACTACCACTTCATCAAATCGAAGGGTTAGCACAATGGCGGCACTACCACTCTGAGGAGGGTTAGCACGACCAAGGCACTACCACTTCATCAAATCGAAGGGTTAGCACGATGGCGGCACTACTACTCTACGGAGGGTTAGCACGACTACGGCACTACCACTTCATCAAATCGAAGGGTCAGCACGATGGCGGCACTACCACTCTGAAGAGGGTTAGCACGACCACGGCACTACCACTTCATCAAATCGAAGGGTTAGCACGATGGCGGCACTACCACTCTACGAAGGGTTAGCACGACCACGGCACTACCACTTCTCAAATCGAAGGGTTAGCACGATGGCGGCACTACCACTCTGAGGAGGGTTAGCACGACCACGGCACTACCACTTCATCAAATCGAAGGGTTAGCATGATGGTGGCACTACCACTCTACGGAGGGTTAGCACGACCACAGCACTATCGCTTCAACACGCCCACAAGATGGCACCAACCACCACCATGGATTCCCCGCTTCGGAAAGGTAAGAGCTATCTCAGGTACGTGTCTCTTTCCTTTTCTCCTTTGAGTTTAGGCTCACCTCGACACTAGTGTACTAGATTCCCCTAAACTAGGGGCAACTGTAGACACCAGGTCCTAAGTCAGCTTAGATCGAAGTTACCCAATGATGATAAGATGCCTTGTCACAGGCAAAAAGGTTGAAAGTGGTAATTTCCTGTTTAAATTTGCATTTTAGAGTGAAAAATTGAAAAATAATAAAAAATATTTTAAAAATTAATTTTGAAAAATGGGGGCTTAAAATTATAGTGTTTTTAGTCAATTTAAAATTTTAAAAAAAAATCAGATCGCGAGTGTCGGGCTCGGCGGCCCGCTTGCGGCAGCGCGCAGGCGCTGGCAGCCAGTTCGCGGGCATCCAGGCGTCCAGCGCCTAGCGCGAAAAGGCGACGCGAGCGTCGCCAATGCTGCGCGTCAATAAAAGCACGCGCGCGGTTTCTGCGCCTCCGTGCTCGGAATCGCGCAGCGTCCCTTCCCCCTGGCATCGCTAAAGGGCCTAAAACATCTATTTTACGATTTTTTACCCCTTTTTTCAGATTGTTTTCACCCTAAACAAGGTTTTTGAGTCCAAATAAAATTCTAAAATATTCTTTTTGATAATTAATTAATAAAACTTGATTTTATCCCCAAAAACAAAGGAATTTGTGTTAAAATAAAATTGTTTTCCCTAATTAAATTAGGGCAACTTTCTACATCCTATATATTCTTAATGATGGGAAAAACCTAGGGGAGCCTCCACTTTATTTTTGAGACCTGAAATTTCAGATTTCTTCCTTCTTCTTCTATTTTTTTTCTCTTCGACAAAAATTTCAGATTTTCTCTTTTAATTAATAAGGTTTAATTGAGATTGAAAAATAAATTTTCAATTCTTAATTACTCAAATTAATCCTTTTGGCTCCAAAAATTAATCATTTACTTCCAATTCAATTTCTTTTCAATTTTATGCATTTAAATTAATTTCTTTGTTTCCTCCATAAGCAAAGATAATTAATTTCATTGCTAAATCACTTTTTTTAAGCAAATTTCCGGAAATTAAATCATCACTTCACTTTCATCGAATCCAAAACTCTGAGGGTAAATATTCTAGGCTCAATTTCTATTTTCTTTTCTTTTATTTATATTTAATCTATTCATGTATATTTTGTTATTGGTATTGATTTATTTATGGTTTTCATTTATTTACTTGTTGTATCGAATTTATATTTGTTTTATTTAATTGTTTATATGTGATTTTATTTTCATTCATGTGAATATTGATTTCTTTTGATTCTTAACATGTAAATAATTTAATTTATTTTGATTCCTCATTATTCTTAGCATGTAAATAATTAATTAATTTTTGTTAATCATTTTTGCCATGTAAATAGTTTATATTAATTATGAACACATCAATTAACCTTGTCACATATCATTATTATTTTCGTCATTCTTTTATCTACTAATTTTTATCATTCTTTTGTCTTTGTTACATGTTATATTTTTTGTTTATTCTATTAGTTGTTTATTTTCATTATTATTATTGTCATGTGCATATTTTCATACATTAATTTATTAACATGTCATATTTTATTTTATTATCACATCATTTAATCATTTGTTATTCATAATGCATTTTTCTCATTTATTTTTGGTTTGTTAACATTTTAATTCAATTGTCATTCTTTTCATGTCATCTTATTTTATCTTAATTGTCACTCATTATTTTATATATTTATTTGATTTAATTGATTTAATTATTAACATTATTTTGTTTATGTTTTATTTTTATGTCAAAACCCATTTTTGCTTGGGCGTTTTCGCGAGCACATCGGGAGTTCCAGGAGGCTCGTTTGGATTATATATTAATTTTATTTGTTCGTAATATTTGTTTATTTGCTTTTTTATTTATTTTTGTCATGCACTTTTTCTTATAAGATCGTTTTCCTTAGGGTCGCCAGAAAAAAAATCGCCAAAGCATTTTTATTAATTAAGTTGGTATTTTTCCTAATAAAATGGGACCAATGTCCTAGCTTTTCATAACCATCATCACTAAATGCTTTTCTTAAAGTATGCATGCGAGGACCAATGTCCTCACCATTAATGAATATCCCGTTTTATGCATGTTTTGTACTTTATTTACAATGGGGGTTGTATTTCGCCCCTAGTTTTGTTGTAATTTATTTTAATACGCTTTATTTTACATATGCTTTTATTTATCATTTTCCTTGAATGATCAAACTTGTACTCTAATTATTGCATCGAAATGTATGAGAAATGGGATAAAAACTTAAATTCTAAACATAATTATAAAATAACCAAGGTATGAATAAATGAGAAGTCCCGAACCATCTCTGGTCTTTGGGCTCAACGAGGCGAGAGGACCATTTCGATGTTTCATTGGAATGGGATCTCCAAGACACCTCTTGTGTCCCACCAAAAGAATCAATTTACAATCCTAGGCTCCATAGGGTTAGAGGGTCATTCCAATGTTCTATCGGGGTGAATGTCTCCAAGATCCCTTTGGTTTGCCCAAAATGGATATTATGCGCCGTCGTAGGCTCACTGAGGCGAGACGAACTTTCCCAATGTTTTATTGGGTGGCGACTCCAAGAAACCTCCTTGTTACCCAAAATAGACGCACTTGTAAATACCTTACAAGTTTTCATGAACCTCTCCCGATCGCCCTAAGAGCGGGCCATCGGGGCATCCTGCAGGGTTCGGCGTGCGTCACACCAATACAAACTGAACTTAACCAAAATCTAATAACACAACTTACCGAAATGTCCTGCTCGGTTCGCTGCATCCTCTCCTAGCATTGCATACACTCGCGGATGTATAGACTTCTTCAGTTGGCGGATTTTGCACTGTCTCTGATGGTGCCTGTGAAGGTCATCCATTGCCTCTTCCACTTCGATTCCCTCTCGATCTCTGACCACTTGCTCCACTCTCGGGTTGATCCTAGAGCTCTCTTTGATCCGAACAATTTGCCACCATATGCTCTTGGCTTCCACATCTGAAGCATGCTCCAAAGACTCTTCTACACTCGCCCCAATGGCGTCTTCGACAATGCTCGCACTCCGAGATCACACTTCCCTTACTAGAGGGTGGCATTACACTCCCAACTTTCGAACATACCGAAACCGAACACTTCACACCTTGGCCACTCGGAGCTCCTCTCGACTTCTTACCACTTCCATGTCCACTATTCGGTGCTTTCCTCTTGTGCTCAATTCTCTGTTTAATCAACTCAGATTCCTCTAACTTGATTGCTCTCGCCACTAGCTAATAATAGTCGACCTATTGCATAACTGCCATAGCCGACAACAGTCCCCTAATCACCTCACGCAATCCCTCCTGAAAGTGCCTACACCTAAACTCTTCCGTTAGCAATGGCTCAGGCACATACTTGCTCAACCAGCTAAACTCCTTCTCATACTCACTCACTGTAATACCCCTCTGCTTCAGACTGATAAACTCTCTCCACTTGGCTTCCCGGTATGCCTTCATCACATACTTCTGTTCAAACTCTTATTTGAAGAATTCCCAAGTCAACTCGGCTGGTCGTTGCAGGTTACAAAGCACAAGCGCCCACCAATCGTACGCTGACTCTTGAAGCAATGACACTGCACAAGGTACCCACTGATTTACGAGACAATTAATCTCTTGCAAAATCTGACCTACCCTCTGAATCCAGAATTCAGCCACATCCGATTGGTCCAATGCAATTCCATGAAAATTTTCTGCTCCTCTCTTTCTTAACAATTCAGTCGGAGCCTTAGGAGCAGTCAACCTTTCCACTAACTGAAGCAACCCTTGCATTAAGACCGGATTCTCAAATCCCACACCAGGCACACCATGACGCTCATCACACTGATGCTGCGAAGTAGATTCCTCGACTATAACCGCATTCACACTACGCATTGTCTCACCCACGTTCTCACTTGGATCAGACTCCATCTAGACACTACACAAGATAAGACACATCTACATTAGGCCACGACACAAAACTGACTCGCATACAAAGACTCGACACTCAAATAACAAAGACTCGACGTGAGATGCTGAATTTCTCGGCTCTGTCGCAATCGCGACAAGCATCGTGCTCGCGACAGAGTCACGTTTTCCAACTCTCCAGTGAAAATTGCATAACCCAATTTTCCAGAAGTTTACCCCAAACCTCCAACACAATCAAACTTCAATATAACTCAAATTGCACATTCAATTCATCGTAATCAACACAAAACTAAACTTTTATTCCAATTATTACAATCAAATAATGAAATTAACACTATCAAAATCCCTGATTTATCAAGCTAGAATTTTAGCTGCAAAAACTTATTCAATCTCTTACCTTAGCTCACAAACTCACATTCAAGACATCTCAACACAATTTTACAAACCCATAACATTCAAACATATCTAAACAACTTTTAACCCCATAAATTTCCAAAAACTAAATCAAGACCAACACAATTAATTAATACATCAAAACCTAAATTCCCATACCTTAACTCCTTTGCTCCTATTAGCTTCTTTAGCTGGTCTTCCTTGATCCCAAACCCATCCAAAGTCTTCCTCATCCAAATCCTCATCAAACAAATATACATACACAAGACATAAATCTAGGGTTTAATCTAATCAAAATAGATAGAAGGAATCAAAACTTAAACTTACCTTTCTAACAAAATCTTAACTTAACCCACTTGATCTCCCAAACTTCATTATCTCAATCTCGGGCTTAGATCTAAAGGGGAGCAGATGGCATTGGATCACAAAAGAAATGAAGAAGAAGAAGAAGAGAAAAGGGAAAAAGAATGGGGAACAAGAGAGGGGAGAGCAGATCTTCTGCCCTCTCTCTCCATCTCTCTCTTCTTTTATACCCCCTTCTTACCTCTTGCCACTTGTCACCTTACCATTGGTCCAAATTAGATATTTGTGTCAAATTCTCTTTTTAATCCTCCAACTCCTATAACCTCATACATTGACATTCATAACTTAATAATCCTTGACATTGGCCCACTTAATTAGTCTTACTCCTTTAATAAAGTCCTAAACTCATACTTCAAAAATTTTACTATTAACCGTCCTTGCCAAAACTCTAACATTAATTCTTAAATTGTCCATTTGACAATCCTAACACTTCAATTTGCATAACTTTGATCACCACTCATCCTCAATGTGCACAAATCCTTCTAGGCTACATTTCGGGTTGTTACAGTTATCGCTTAGCACGGGTGTTTTCCATGTAGGCTTGCAGCATTGGATTAGAGAGTGCTCATCTGCCGACCACTAGGAGCTTAATGAAGTCTTTTGTTTTATATATATAAGTGGATCTTTTTGTAATGAGCAATATATAGATTTTGTATTTAAAGTGTAGTGTACATGTATAGAAGTATGATCATGTAATTATGAACAAGATGTTTTGTAATATGTACAATTTTAATATATATATATATATATGCAAGTGTATTTGGTTTATTGTTATTTCTTTCCGCTGTAATGCGTATTGATACATATGTGTATGCACATTTATAAATGTGTTGTGTTTGTGGTGCTCTGATATCCTCCCTGGGGGTATTGGGGTGTTACATAAGAAGGGGGCAAAAAACTTTATTGCAGATCACTTGTCTAGATTGGAGCACGATCACATTAAAAAAGGGGAGATTTTAGATTTATTCCCTGACGAGTGTATTTGTGCTTTATTTATGTGTGAAGTTGTTGTGCCTTGGTTTGCTAATGTGGCCGATTTTCTTGCAGGGGGCTATATGCCAAAGGAATTCACATGGCAACAAAGCAAGAGGCTAAAAGCGGATGCAAAGCACTACATTTGGGACGACCCTTATCTTTATCGCTTATGTACTGATCAAGTGTTGAGAAAATGCATTCCAAATGAAGAGAAAGGGCAGATCATCAAGGCATATCATAGCGGGGAAGCCGGTGGATACCATGGGCCGAATAGAATGGCATCAAAAATTCTCTCTTCTGGTTTTTATTGGCCTACAATGTTTAAGGATGTTAAGTTGTATGTGCAAACTTGTGATAGATGCCAAAGGGTAGGCAATATCTCTAGAAGGGATGAAATGCCCTTAGCCAATATGCTTAAGGTAGAGCTGTTTGACTTATGGGGGATAGACTTTATGGGGCCTTTCCTGATATCCTATGGGTTTGAGTATATACTAGTGGCAGTAGACTATGTGAGCAAATGGGTAGAAGCCGTAACCACTAGGACTTGTGATGCAAAAATTGTGCTAGAATTCCTTAGGAGGAACATTTTTACTAGATTTGGGGCACCAAGGGCCATAATTTGTGATGGGGGCAAGCATTTTTTTAATCATCAGTTCACCACCCCATATCATGCTCAAGCCAATGGATAAGTTGAGGTATCTAATAGAGAACTCAAATATATCCTAGAAAAGACTGTAAATTCATCTAGAAAGAATTGGTATTTGAGGTTAGATGAAGCTTTGTGGGCTTATAGAACTGCATTTAAAACACCTATAGGATTATCCCTATTTAGGCTTATCTATGGTAAGTCACGCCATCTCCCTGTGGAATTAGAACACAAGGCTTATTGGGCAACCAAGTTTCTTAATTTTGATGTCAATAGTGCAGGTGAGAAGAGACTTCTTCAGGTGAATGAGCTAGAAGAGATACACTTTTGGTCATATCAACAAGCACACAAATATAAGGAAAATACAACGAAATGGCACGACAAGAAACTGGTCAGGAAAGAATTCATTCCAGGTATGAAAGTTCTTTTATATAATAGTTGATTAAGGTTATTTCCTAGAAAGTTGAAGTCGCGATGGATGGGGCCATTTAAAGTGGTGAATGTGACTGATTTTGGAGTTGTTATGATTCGAAAGCAAGCTGGGAGTGAGGAATTTAAGGTAAACGGGCATCGTCTCAAACCATATTTTGAATGCAATGCTGAATTTGCAGCGGTGTTCGTTACCTTAGATGAAGGATGAGGTAAGATCAAAGTTTAGCGTAGACTTAAAAATCAGAACTAAAACAATTTCTCACCTTATCTTCCTTTGTTTTAATTTTGTAGCTTTAGGTATTTTTAATTTTAAGTTTTGTTTTCGATTAGTGGTCAATTTATATTTTTGGAATAGTGTAGAGTGGATTGGACTTGTTTTTGGTGAAAAAAAAAATTGCTTTAACTGACTTTTCTGGAAAATCTATTTTACACGGCAGTAAGAAATTCTATACCACCATGTGAATTGTCATAATTATCAAAGAGCAATCTAATGGAATTTTACACGGTAGTAAGGTAGTCTAATATCACCGTGTAAATCCAAAATATTTTTGAAGTTTGATACCAGTAGCATTTTACACAGCGATAAGGAATTTTATACTGCCGTGTAAATCCCAGAAATTTTGACCTTGATTCCAGTACCACTTTACACGGCGGTAAGGTATTTTATTCCCTCCCTGTAAATATTGAAAAATTCATCTAGAATTACTTTACACTGTGGTAAGGGTGTTTCATACCGCCGTGTAAACGAAAAGACCCTGTTTTTAAAAACCAACACTTTCCAGTTTCTTTTAGGCATTTCAAATGCTGCATTTCTCTTTCTTGCATCCCTCTCTACCCTCATTATTATAAAAAAAAAATTGTGTCATCCTCATTCTTGTTCGGTTGTATCACTTTTCTAAAAGCATCTCTTGCATTTTTCATCAGCAATACTACAAACCAAGTAAGTTTTTCTTTTCTCTTTCTTTTTCTTTCGTTTATTGCTCTTTAGGTTTTTCTATTTTCCTCTTAGCTTATTTCTTCCTTTATGATAAATGGATGCAATATATTTGATTTATGCTTAAATGTCTGAGTTGTTTTGTGTGAGAATGGATGAAATGGGTGTAGAAGATGCATGAGAATGTTCATTTTGTATGCCAAAAATTCTACCTACCAAGTGTTTAATGTTTTGCTTCAATGAATATGTGCTTAATTTTATTCTTGTTTTTCCTTGTCACTTATCTTATTGTCAACCTTGGTCAGTTCTTTGCCCTCTATATGCCATGAAATATGTTCCTCTCACAACTTTTGTTATCCTTTGAATTGATGTTTTTAACTTAAAGGGGATGTAGAATTGCAATGCAATGAGAACTTGTTTAACATCTTTCAATCATATTTCTTTGTGTTCAATTTACATTTGAAAGAGAACTGAATGTGCATTATTGTTTTAAGTGGTGGTATTGCTATTTTTTTTATGTATTTCACTCTAGCATTGGCATTACAATTAGTTGTACTTCATGTTTCTGATTAATGCTTTTAGATCAATTCATATTAGCCTAATGCTTTTGTGTACTCTGCTTTTCACAAACTTAAGCAATACTCCTCCTTTTTGCATTTTCAACCTTACATATGAGCATTTTCTTATCAATTACTGTGTGAGTCACATTGTGTTCCCTACCCGCACTATGTTTTATTTGCCTATGCAGTGGCTCCTAAAAGATCAAGAATAGAGCAGGCATCATCATCTAAACATCCTTCGGCTGCATCTCAAGAGAGGGATAGTTTCGTGCCTTCTTGGGTCCCGCATATCTTTCAACACGTGTACAAATGCTTTGATGCGACAACATATCTCTCCTCCACATTTCTTCACTTCGATTCATTTTAGAGGCTGGGAATAAAAGTGAAGATTGATGAGCTGATTGAAGGTATAAGGTGGACCGAGTTTTTTTAGAAAAGGAGAGCTTCCATTCAAACCTGACCCTGGATTTCCTTACCATAGTCAATAAGGATGATTTGGAAAACCATGGGGTGGTAACCTTTTGGCTGAACAAGAAAAATTATAGGATGACTTTCAATGATTTTTCTGAAGCCCTTGGCTTTCCAATAGATGGTGCCTGACATCTTCCAGACTTGGATAAACACACAACATGGGCTACTATCCGTGATCCAGTTTTTGCAACCCAGTAGGTCACGAGACTATCAAAGGCACACCATTTACGGAGCCACACCCTTAGGATCCTGCACTAATTTTTTGCCCTCTCATTCTATGGCCATATTGAAGCAGCCGACATTGTAAACCAAGCTAAGGCCCTCTTTCTACATTGCATGATCCACTTAGTTAAATTGAATGGAGCTTACTTCTTATGGAAGAATTTTAAAGATTTGCAGGGCAATCCCACCAAAGTCAAGAAAATATCCATAGGGTGGATTGTCACGGTCTTAGCCAAGAGAGTAGGCCACACCTCATTAGGCCCAGACTTGGGACCCAGTCCTCTTATGGAATTTAAAATGATAAAAAATCTAAGGCTGATTGTGGATGACCATCAACATTTTTATCAGGTCAGATTATCCACTAGAGATGAGTACTTGAGGTTAGTAGAAAGAGGTAGAGTGCAATTACCAATTGAACCAGCTGGAACTGCAGAAGGTGTTAAAGAAGAAGAAGGAGCACAGGAGGGTGTTTGTATTGCTGCTGAAGGGGCTGCTCTAGCTATGCCGGCTCATGACATGTCCGATTTTATTACCCACTTTGAGACTCTACGACTGGTCAAGTACAAATAAATTCCAGGCTGGACCAGTTAGTGCACTTCATGGAGAATGCGCATTCTGAGTGTGTTCAGATGATGAGTCGATTGGACATGAAAGAGTAGCGATTGGAACTACATGAGCAGAGTATACAGGAGTCAGAGCATTTTTACAGGAGTATTATTAACCGATTCCCACCACCACCACCTCCACAGGAGTGATATTTTTCTGGGAGTTCTCTGCAGTTGCATTTTATTGAGCCAGTTATTTTTTTTTTAATTTTGTCTCTCTATTTTGATAAACTGGTTTAATTGCTGAGGACAGTAATGTTTAAGTGTGGGGTGCTTGAACTTTGTTGTGTTAGTAATATTTGAAGCTAGAACTGTAACACCCCCTACCCATACATAGGCGTACCCATCCTCAAGGAGTGAGAAGCCGTATGAGCCGGGTGTGTCACCAAGCAGATAAAGATACAAAGCATACATTCATACATAATAGCCATACATCATTACGGGGAAATTAAAACCTTCATAAGCATCCGAATAATCCATCATTACAATAGCAAAAATTTGTTATAAAAATGTTCTGATCAAAAGTCAGAATAAATAATTACATATTCCAAAAGTATATAAATGCGGAAGCTTTACAAAATAATGGTATAAAGAGAGTTCCGATATAAAAGAATTAACATGCTATCAAAAATAAAGCCCTAACACTAATCCCTCTGTGTTGGCTTGACTGGCTGCGACTCTCCCAAAAGAACACCATCCTCCGCACCTACATGGATAAAACACCGTGTTAAGTGATAAACACTTAGTGGGGAACACACAACAAAAGAGTGGACGGCCATTCACAATGGTCGTTAATGCCATACACATATAATATGACAAATGCGGATAATGATATCAGCTTTATAATCATACTTGCATAGTAAAGACATGCATTCAGAAGTTCATATCCACATTCATTTACACTTTAATTAATTTCTCATACTCATCATTATACGCATCCGAATACCATATTCTTGTAATCATATCAAGGCGGAACAAAACAAAGAGAGCACCTGCTGACTGACAATAGTTGATAACAAGTAAATGCATAGCGTACCTTACGGGCACGAATCAAATACTGACAGTACCTTATGGGTACGAATCGAAAACCATTTCATTTTATCAATTACAAAACATTTTACTGAGGGGACCTTAAACAAGATCCAAGTACTGAGGGGTTCGCGAGGAACCAAATGGGGACCTGATCGGGGTCCAAACGGAACTGAGGCTCTTAAGACTCTATTAGGCATGCCTAATTATCCACTTACTTGACTCTAGCAGGTTATGCATCATTCAAATCATGTTTCCAAGAGTAATACATAATTATACTCACATTCATATCAATGAATCATAAATAAGACATGCATAACCCAATATCATTCAATAACTTATAACATGCAATATCGTAAACATTACTCATTATTTGCCTAAGTTAAAATACCCATTATATCATTTTCACATTAAAAACACATAAATGAGGACTAAAGAACTCAAAATAGAAGAAAAAGGATTGAAAAAGGACCCAAATACGTTTGATAAAAACAAAAGCGACAGGGCTAGAGGGGCACGAGTCGTGCTGAGGAGCACGACTCGTGCTCCTAGAGACTTGAGGGGCATGAGTCGTGCTGAGGAGCACGACTCGTGCTCTTGGAGATTTGAGGGGCACGAGTCATGCTGAGGAGCATGACTCGTGCTCCTGCTCCCAAGGGAGCGCGAGTTGTGCTCCTAGAGCATGACCCGTGCTCGGTTTCCAGCCAGGAGCACGACTCGTGCTCCTGCTCTCTCTCTTCTCGCCACGAAGAGATTGTCCCTAATATCGCGATTTCTCAAAAACCCTCATGTCGTGAAAACTGCACAGATCCTAGAATTCCAGAAATCATCCTAACTCAAATCCAAATCATTCTTACCTGAAATTAGCTTCCTCAAGCACGTAAAAACAAATATAAATAATACAAAATCACTTCCTTAACAATTACCCATCCAAAACACAGAATAGCTTAATCAAAATTTAACAATACCAGAACCCGGCAAATGACAGTAAACTCAAATCAACTTCAATTTCATTCTCAAAGTTTCAGCTTTCATGCATTAACCACAATCAAAACCCATTCATTCAAATCCCAGCATGCATTATCAACACAGCAGATTGCCAACAAAGGAGCAAACACAATAAGAATACAGGAAATGCAGAAATTCCCAAACCTGTAATCCTAGCTTCAGTCACTTGGTTCCACTACTCCCAGCCTTCTCTTTGCGTTTCGGGGCACGGGGAGGCTCAACTAACAGCTGACACACCAAGAACACACAAATAAAAACCCTAGATCAAAACCCAATGTAGAAATGCGAAGAAGAAAATGTACCAAAATAAAGAAGATGATGAAAATGTAGAAAACTTTACCTAGCAGAAGTCGAGGAGCGATCAATTTCCACCACAAATCATTTGAATCAAATACCAGGACACAATTGGGAAGGGAGAAGAGGAAGGAGGAGTAATGAGGAAGAGAAAACGGGATGAGAGGCAGTAGAAGTGGCTGCCCCTTCTTTCTCTTTCTTTTTACACCCATTTCCAAAAACCCTAGCCACATGTCATCCCAAGATTGGTGGACCTTGACCACTCACACTCAACAAGCATACACTACTCACACACAATGCATTCCCAACTAATGCACACCCTACAATGGTATGAACACACACACACATAGTGCAATCCCAACATACATCCTACCAAGGTGTGAGCAAAGCACACAATATAACTCACCTAAAATGCACTCTACTGCCATGCATGCACCCATACACTATTATTACCCATAAAACATGCAATATTCCCAAAAATCCCTTATGATATGCCGAACACATACAATTGCATGCACACACAAATGGGCTCATACCACTAGGGGGCAAACGGGGTGTGACAAGAACGGTTTGACCTCTAATACTGTTTTAGTTTTTAGTTCTTAGAACTTTAGTTTTTAGAACTTTGTTTTTAGTTTCACTACAAGAAAATTGAGTTTTAACGACCAAAATTTAGCGAAGGGATAAAAATCCAGTCGTAAAAGGATAAAAACAACAAAGGGAATTTAATCCGGTCGTTAAAACTCAAATTTTAGTATTATTTAACGAGGGGTATATTTTCGGTCGTTAAAAGTCTCAAAATCCGGTTGTAAAAAGATAAAAACAACGAAGGGATTAAAACTCAAATTTTATTATTATTTAACAAAGGCATATTTTCGGTTGTTAAAAGTCTCAAAATCCGGTCGTTATAGACTTAAAACAAAATAAACCATTTACCTCAAAAAAAAAACCTAAAATCACAAAATGTATTTTCCCATGTGCTAACTCCAAGTCTTCAACTCTTCATGCCTCTCTCGCGTCGCCCCCTCTATCACGAGTCCCCTCCCTCACGAGCCACCAAGCGCCAGATCAGGTGTCGCCCCCCACCCTGCGGCCGCTCGCCCCCACTCCGACGTCGCAAATCCGATCTCGCCGCCGTCACCGCTCGCCCCTCGTCTCTTGCTCATCGGTGACTCCGCCCTCTCTCGCACCTGTCAGTAATGTTCACCTCTGTGTCCCCCACCCACTGCCGACTTTCACCTCTATCTAGCGCCGACTTCTAATCCTTTCTCTCAACCTCACTGTTAAGTCTAAATAGAAAACCCCAAAGTGTTCTTCAAATCAGGTAAATAAATAGAAATTATTGTCTCATTTAGCTTTAAAATCTTGTATTCCTCTTGAATCCACATCTGTGCTTTTATTTTAGAGTTTGGGTCAGTTTTTCAGTTTCGATTTTCTTAAGTTTATACGAAGTTAAAATTGTGAAGATCTCGTTCTATTCTTATTTGCTGATTTGTGTTTAAATTAATATTTGCTGCTCCTATTAAATTAGTAGAGTGGAAAAGATTTCTATGTACTCCAATAGGGTCTTTGTCTTCTTGATGGGGACACACCTTTTTATCCCAGATATTATGGAGGTGCAGTACAAAATGAAGATGGGTATCATGGGCAGTATATTAGAGATCATTTACATATATCAGATTGTAGTCATGTGGATAGTGATGAGATTATTGCCCGTACACTGCAAGAAGAATTTTCACTGTTAGTTGTTGCTGAAGCGTCTGGGTACTCTCTGCGAGAGAGAAGCATTTGTAAACATCCATAATTCACATGATTAGGATTGTAGACAAATGAGGAGCTACAGTTCGGGTTTGCTTTGAAATTACTGCTTGTATAGTTTGTATTTTTGTTTTTATGGTAGAAAATTTTCTGCTATGACGTTTATGATGTGCAGATCAAGAGGATAGCCAGGAAGATTCTGATAATACATGTTCTAGCCCTGGTAACTAGGAAGAGTATTCTTATTCTCTAGAATTTGCTGATGAAGATGAGATGGATGGTGAAATAGGCATGAGATCGAATCAAATGATTCCTATCCCAGTAAGTCTAGTTCCTCCAAATCATCATGATTGCTAGCTATTTCTTCGTGTACTACTCCACTATTTGGAGTTACAAGAAAGCTTGCAGAGATCCTGTTATAAGGTAATATTGTTCTTCTCGTGAATTTCTTTAGCATATATTCATCACCATCATCATAATTTTCAGTTTTTCGAATCTTAAAATAAGTTTTAAGTCTCTTAACTATGAAATTCTTTGTTATTCATTGGTAAATTTAAATGAAAAGTTGTTGTTAATCTAGTGAAAATGCCTCACTGTGTCCTTTGATACATCTAACTTGGTTTATTTATATATATTATGTTTTAGAACATTTAATTATAAATTACTGATGGTATGAATGTCTAGTTTGGTTAAATAGACTTTTCTATCAATACCTCTTTCCACTCCATTTTCCCTCTCTTTTTCTCTCTGTATGCTTTCTGGAATATTTCTTCATGGGACTTGTCTATTGAGTTGAAAATATGAAAATGCAAATAAAATGTTTGATGCACTAGATCTCTAATCAGAGTAGACAACAAAAATATATTATTTATAAAAGGTGGATTCACAAAATCTATTAGAGAAGTGACCCATCATTTTTTAGCAATTAAATTAAATGCTTTGTTCTAGGCGGTGAAGCTTGACGGCCTAGATGTTACAGTCAGACCCTGTTACATAAATTATTGTTATATTATCAAATTACAATTGGAGATGCCATATTTACCAAAAATAAATGAACATGGAAATGCATAAATAAATGACACTTAAATTTAATAAAATGAGTATATGCCATTAATATATTGTAATTGGTCTGCGAACTTCATAGTGTTATCATAAAGTTCAAAAGTGGACCAACAATAACTACAGAATTACGAGTAGCAGTGAATACTAAATTACTAGCACAAAACAAAACTAACATATCAGACCTAAAATTGCAGACGGGTGATGAATTTTAGCACCTGCCAGTTAATTAGGACATATGAATGCCTTTCTCTTTGTTTGTCCGATTCACTGGTTAAATAAGAGCTTTAAAAATTACGGTATCATGACTAACTAATGACTGTTGGATAGTACTCTCTCCAACCTCCATTTGGTAGTATTAAGTATACTTGAGAATGGTAATTTTATTTCATAATAAATGTCCTTTGAAAAAATAAGGTTATTATATATATATATATATATATATATATATATATATATATATATATATATATATATATATATATATATATATTATTACTCTATTATTAGTAAAATTTATTAAGGCAAGTAACATACATACATACATATATATATATATATATATATATATATATATATGTATATGTATATGTTACTTGCCTTAATAAATTTTACTAATAATAGACTAATAAATTTCACCAAGTTGAAAAAATAGAGTGTGCTGTATTATTATATTGTGATTGTTAGATACTCATTTTATATTGCTTTGTTGCCTGTAATTTCATGGATTTTCAACTTGGTGAATTCCTTAATGTAAAGGTAAGCTTGCTTTCTGATTAAAATTCATATCTTACACATGCACTTAGATGATTGGGCAACTAAGCCTTTATAACAACTCTTTCCAGCTTGAGATGTTTCTGGATCCACTGATTTCTCATTTGGAGGATGTCAATGCATCACTCCTTTTGCTTGTTAAACATTTTGTTCCTGTTACAAATTTAAGAATGAAAAATTTGGGAGATAATGTTGAGTAGTGGGAATGGATTATTAAAAAAAATCTGACTTCTTTTGGTTTTTAGAAAAAAAGTAGCCTTTTTATTTTATTTAATTTTAAATCAGATTCCAATTTTGTTTTTGTTCTTAGAACTGGAAATGCCTTGGCAGATTATGTTGCTCATTAAGCTAGAGCTTTAGACTCTCGAGGTTTGGACCATGTTTTGAGGTCCCCAAAAGTTGGCTTTTTCGTGTTCCTTGGAGGGATCTTCCCTCCCTATTAATTGAAGCAGGTTCTTGTTCAAAAAATAAAGGGTGACAGCCCGCAGTTTCTAATTCCAAAAGGTTCAGTGATTCTCAATTCTTATTGCTTTGATAATTGATAGTTACATTTGATAATTATAATTGATAGTTATAATTTTAGAGCATTTGATAGTTATATTTTAATAATTTATAATTGCTTGTCTTTGTTCACTCGCCAAGTAGGAAACCAGTTGTGAATCCAGGTCCATCAGCAGACAGGCCAGAATGACCATCAGGTCTATTTTCTTACTATAATTTGACAGAGTATTTTATTGATAAATGAAGTGTTAATGGGATGCTGTTTTGTTTTGTGGTATTTAGTTTGCTCCTACCTGTACCTGTAGCACCTCTTTTCCTTTGGTATCACACCCGGCACAGTGCACATGCACATGGTATTTGCCACAAATTTTTTTATTATTATTATTTGTATTGCATTTTTTAACATACTCATTATCACTTGTCAACTTTATGGTCACTATGGCATCTAGGAGGTCATTATTTGCCCATACTTTTTATTATTTATATTTTTATCTGATATTTTTGTTTGTGCTTGTGAATATTAATTTTAGCTTTTGTTATACATTTTGCAGGTCTACAAAATTTTGGACAGCGAATTTAGGAGGTTTATTTTTCATATTTTCTCAAAAATCTTTTGAATAGAAATTAGTATAGAGAGGAGTTGTTTTTTTGAACTTACATGTCATTCGTAGTTTTTATTTTGTTTGGAGTTGTGACCAATAGAATCCTATTTAATTTGTAAATTTGACTATACTTTGTAATTTTTCTTTTTTAATATATGAAAAGAGTTTATTGTATTTTTGTATAAAATATATGTGAATGATATGTATCTACATGTAATATTATAAAATAGTTTCTTTTTTAAAATACCTTTTCGGTATTCATGTCTAGTGTATTATGATAAATCAGAGGGCATATTGGTGATTGTTAGCTGTGAACACTTTTAGCGAAAGAAAAATCCGATCGCTCAAAGAAATGTTTAAAGACCGAAATTCCCTTCGTTGAAAGTGCACACAATCAGCGAAGGGAAAATTCGGTTGCTAAAAGGAATCATTAACGACCGGAATTCCCTTCATTGAAAGTACACACAATCAACGAAGGGAAAATCCGGTCGCTAAAAGGTATTTTCAACCACCGAAATTCCCTTCGTTGAAAGTAAATATAATTAACGAAAGGAAAATCCGGTCGTTAAAAATCAGTATTTAACGACCGGAAATGTTCCGGTCGTGAAACGCATTAACGACCGATTTCAAAATTCGGTCGTCTATACCTTTAACGAAGGGGCTTTTACCGACCGGATTTTTCGGTCGTTAAAGATCTTTAACGACCGAATTTTAACTTTTAACGACCGGATTTCCCTTCGTTAAAGGACATTTTTCTTGTAGTGTTTTTAGTACTTTAGTTGTGTTTTGTTGGAATTATTTATGTTTATGCATTTTATTTTACACTAAATTAGTTTATGTTTTGTTTTTCTTGTTTTATTTTAGTTGATTTGTGTTGTGTTTGATTTGAGCTCATGGATTATTTCATCTTTAGTTTGGTTAGCCCTTATTTTGTTATTCCACCTGCTAGATTTTTAATCTGGAATAAGTTGTTTGGAGCATTTAGATACCAAGAGAGCAAGTTTTTATTTAAGAGTTTTTCTCTCTAGCATTGTTCAAATTAGTAGCATATATTTAAATTTACAATACTTCATAGGCCAGTTTTGGTAAGTTGATTAGAAAAACAAGTTCATGAAATCTTTTGATCATAAAATCTTTAGAGCACTATAACCTTCTTCATTGACCTTCGAAACGATGTAACAATCAAGGCATAAATTTTGACATGATTTAGGCATTTCTTTTTGTTAAGTCACTTTAAATAAACTTTTTCCTACCTATCGCATTAATTGACCTTGTTAGCCAATTTTAAGCTTAATTGAGTATGCTAAATGCATACTCTGAGAATTTTCTTATTTACACAACTTATTGTTACCTATAACCTTAAAATACCTTTAGCTTACCCTTGAGGGAGAGCTGGCCACTCTAGAAGTGTGGGGTTTGCTATTGGGAAGTTTGGGTGATTGGTTTTCAAGGGATTGTGTGAATAACATTACAAGAAATTAATGATTTCCCGATAAAAAATAAGCAATTTCCGTCGGGAAACTAATTTGCCGACGGAAAAAATTTCCGTCGGTATAGTTATCGTAGGGAATTTTTCCTGAATCGATGGAAATGGAAGGACAAGCTAGTTTTCCAGTCGTGCTCTAACCCGACAACATAGCATAGGAGGGAAAGTCACTTACCGTCCACATTAATGCTGATTTCATCATAAAACTCTGTTTAAATGATGCATCATGTAACACCCCTTACCTATACGTAGGGAGCTTCATCCTTCGAAGAGGAATAAGGACCCTGATAGATAAGGGTTGTTACACAAGACCTCAAACAAAACAATTATGATCATAAACCATTCATTCCAAAACGAGGTAAAATCAAAATAACAAAAAATTGTAAAACAGAATACTGAGGTTGGAAATGAATATACAATATTTTATTAGTCACAAAACAGTCTTTACATATTGAAGTATAAAAGCACGAGAGCGCGGAAGATCATATACATATCCGATAACAAAATCAAATTACAAAAGTAGAGTTTACATCCAGAAGTTATCGATACAAAATATTACACTGATACATAAGCAAAAGTACAATCTTGTACTACAAAATCTCTCCTAGTCGTGTTGGCCCTGCTGAAACGGATCACCTCGCTCAAAATCTCTGACATCTTCCACACCTGCACGGATGAAACACCCGTGCTAAGCGAATACGCTTATTAGGGAAAACACAAATGGAAACGACCACTCACAGTGGTGTCAACAAATCACATGCTTATGGCACATACAGAGAATAGAATCTTATAAATAGATTATCACATTAAAGCATAGTGGTAGCACCATATTCGTATTTATTTACATATAATAATAATAATAATAATAATAATAATAATAATAATAATAATAATAATAATAATAATAATAATAAACCTGCTTATACAAAACAGTGAATAACGAGTACGCATGGATACCCGAGGGTACCGAAAATACTTTCATAACTCATGGATACTCGAAGGTATCAAAATCATTCTTTTCATTTTATTAAAAACAATTTCGCGTGGGATCTTGAACAAGATCCAGTACAGAGGGATCACGAAGATCCGATCAGGGGACCTGATCAGAGTCAAAATCACAGAAGGCTACAGCTACAGAAAATCTATTAGGCATGCCTAACTATCCACTTATTTGATTTGCAGGCTAAGATTATACAATTTAAATTTATAGTTCAATTGCAACTAATAATGAATTCACACTCTTAAACTATCAATTACTTAAAAACATCACATACTTTACTAGCATAAAGCACTTATTAAGTGTCATTGTGTGTGATTAATCATTAACTTAACACTCAAACTTTACCTTTAACAAATAAACACTCTTTACAAAAATAGGGTAGGTCACGGTCACAACCAGATTGTTTGTCACCGTGACATATCCGAGACTCAAAACAGAATGTAAAATCCCGGTACCTCACGGTCACAACGAAATTGGTTGTCACCGTGACATACCAAAGATGCCAAAACAGAATGCAACTCCATGGTACCTCACGGTCACAACCAAATTGGTTGTCACCGTGACATACCAAAATCCAAAACAGAATGCAAAGCTTGAATACCTCACGGTTACAACCAGATTGGTTGTCACCGTTACATCTCCAAGACTTCACGGCAGAATGCAACTTTGGCATGTCCCACGGTGGCAACCTCTTGGTTGTCACCGTGACCCATGCCCAGATGCAATGCAACCTTAACCAAAAACACCTCAAACCCATACCAAATCACAACTCACCACTCCATCCATTCTTTTCTCACTTACATCTTAACTTAGAACCTAACTAACATCATCAAATCATACAATTACAAGATCAAACTCAAGAACTCTCAAGAACAACATTTTCTTTTAAAATTCATACAAAACAAGCTTAAGTTCAATACTTCACAATTTATGCAACTCAATTCAAAATAAACAATATCCACATCATTCACATACAAATTCACACAATAAAGCTCATCAATTTCAACAATAACACAAAAATCACAAATAATACACAAGATTAGTAAACGTTCCCAAACCTCAAATTCTTGCACTCTAATCACGAGCTCCGCTTCCACTTATAATCTCCTTGCCCTTAGGCTCTCTAGGAGAGATTTCTGAGCCACAAAAACCAGCAAAACAAGCTTTCAAAATTCTAACCTCAAAGTACCACTATTACCAAATTAAGAGAAAGAAGAGGATGAATATGAATAATTACTTCTACTTACCCCAAATCGGCTTTAGACTACCCAAACTCACCAAAGATTGCAGCCAAAAGAGGAAATTAAGAGAAAGCAAGGAGGAAAGAAAGAAGAGAGAGCAAAGCAATGTGAGGAAGAAGAAGAAGAAGAAGAAAATGGGGGGAGAGGATAGGAAGAACAGCTGCTCCCCACTCTCAACCACCACCATAAATTCTTCCTACTTGCCACATGGCAGCTTCCTATAGGTAGGTTCTATTATCATACACCCTATTACCATCCTCTAACACATACCTAAGATTAACCTCACTAAAACATACACTGCACCCGTACACACACCCATACCCAAATAAAACCCCAAGTCATGAATAATAGCAATTTAACTTAACATACTACACATGCTCAAAATTAAATACACACAATTTACACACACATACAGGCTCAATCTGCTAGGGTGGGTACGGGGCGTTACACATCATATGTTTTAACACCGATATCCCAAAGCTGTTGCAATTCATAAATCAATGGCTGCAAATATACATCAATTTTGTGCTTCAGATTTCTAGGTCCTGGAATAATAACTATCAAGAACATATATGCCTCATTCATACACATCCATGGAGGCAAATTATAAAGAGTAATTATGATTGGCCATGACGAATATTGTTGCCCTGATTGACCAAAAGGTTGAAATCCGTCTATGCTCAAACACAGCCGAACATTTTGAGATTCAACAGCAAAAATAGAGCCTTAGATATATGCTAGTTTGGTCCCTCTATCAACCCCGGTGCATTCCCGAAGCATAACCCTACGTTCACTCAATGTAGGAAAGTGTTAAGGATAATCAACAGCCCAAGCCTCATACCATCATGGTATATTAAATGGAGACCCGATCGGTCGTTACGCTCATGATGAGCTAGACTCATTGACAGGCACCATGCTTGGGTAGCCTTAAAGTATCATCGCCTTTGACTAAAGCTCATGTAATGGAAATAGTTACTTCCCCTAAGTGGTATAAACCTTAATACTATGCTTGCTGTATGGATCATTATGTATTGGACAAACCCAGTTAATTTGACTGGTCACCTAATCAAAGGCTTTCATGCCCCGATAGGCCCAAGTCGACTTATTCAGACTATCTAAATACATAACGATCAAAATCCATGCACCTGTGCATTTAGTTAGGAGAGGTTATGCTACAGGTTTTTCACCGTGCACCATGTTCGTGCATTGGATCCCCGGATGATCCATGGGCCAATCCCACCTAGGACAAAGACTATACGACCTCGTGTGTGGAGGCAATAAGGTTGAAAGAACCTATCTGCTTGCATGTGGTTGTGGATGATGAATTGCATATTCATGTCATTCATTAACAAATAAAATTTTTTATTTCTTCCCTATGTATACATCCTATTCTTTGCATATAATTATTACATGTACATATCATCATGTGTATAGTTTTTCACATGTATCATTATAATCTCTTTTAGCCATTGTAAACCATTTATTGCACAGCACGATCATGCATTGCATATTATTCATGCATCATCCTAACGAGTGTGTTCTGCAGCTATCATAGATCGACCCAGGTGGTCAAGAGGTCCCCAAGGGCGACTGCATAGGAATCCATTCTTTGAGCTGCCAGAAAGGGTAGAGTTCTATGACTCAGTTTCAGAAGGCAATCACTCTATATCATCCTAGTTCTCCATAGATTCAGAAATGGCCAACTCACCAAGAGGGACAGATGCTACTAGGGTTATGATAGCAGAAAAAGTGGGCTGAAGGTTGGAAGAATTTGAGAATCGAATGATGGCCATGATGGCTATATTGGGTCAGCCAGCTACGCCGCAGAACCCACCTCCTCCTCCCATGAGATAAAATGGATGGGAGGAGGACAGAGAAGACAGGCAAGAGGAAATTCGTCCACCACCTATAAACCTAAAAGCAACAATGTCAGGGGTCCAGAGGATAAGGCCAGCCCAGAGGTTGGAAGATGACCTGGAAGAGGATGAATATGAAGAGCCAGTGTCAAAGAGAGGGAAGGCACCCTAGAAGGAAGAGGCCATCTGGAAGAAGATGGAAGAGAAGTTCGAGGCAATGGCGAAGATGTTGACAAGGGGTCGAGGGATGAACCCCGAGGACAAGGAGCTGGATGGGGAGGATCTATTCCCTCTGAATTTCAAATTACCTGATGTTCCGAAGTTTGACGGTACAACGGACCCCACCGAACACATCAAACAGTACTCCCTGGTAATAAAGGGTACTACATTGACAAAGAGGCAGAAGATAGAGTACTTCTGTTTGAGTTTAATAGGTCCTGCGGTGGACCGGTATCATGGACTGGACAAGAGAACTAAAGAAGTACTCTATCTACTGACAGAGGAGTTCCTTAAGCAGTACGACTGCAGTAAAAGAATAGAGGTCACTCTGAAGGATCTAGAGCTACTTCAATAGAAGTCGGGAGAATCATTCCATGAGTACCTAACCCGATGGAGGAACCGGGTAATGGAGATGAAGAGAAAGCCTGATACCCCAGATCAAATTAGGTTATTTATCAGGAATGCTAGACCATATTTGAAGGAGGCACTCAAGTTAAAGGGATTAAAAGATTGGGAATCCCTTAAAGATATAGCCATCGAGGCAGAAGGGGAGCATTTAGCATGGAAGGCAATTGTCACCAACTATGGTTATGGCGGTACATAGTTTAAAGGGGGTTCTAGTAACAATAACGAGAACAATGGTGATGAGAGGGTTGAAGCATCGATCACTGAGACAGCCGTGCACTGCGATTCCAACTTAGGTAAACCATTATCCTAGTATCTTGAACATTTCACCAAAGAAGGGAGATTCCAACCACTATCGCCAAGGCTAGCCACGAGCCAAGGAAGGCCAGGACATAAAGCGGATTGGTATTGTGCATATCATCAACACACAGCATATAAAACAGATTATTACCACGCTCTGAGGGAGTGTGAACAAAAATGGTTGACACTGATCGGATTCCAGATCCGAGGAAGAAGAGAAAAAGATAGAACAATTATCACCAATCGTGGGGACATGGTCTAGAGAAGGGGAGCCTGAAATATCAAAAGATTTTCAAGCAATTTGCATTGGCAAGAACGGAAAATGATTAGCTATTCAGAATGTTCTTTTTATTTGTGAACTGTTTAATAATGACATTTTAGCTTCATTAATAAGATGAACGTTTTTGCTTTCTGGTGTTATGTCTCTTATGATTTCACTATGCATAATCATAATCATGACTCATATTAATTCAATGGATATTACTCCATTTAATCTCAGAACTTTGGAGAACCCAAAGAAAAATCTTGATAGCATCTGTTATTACTCCTGAGGAGAGATTAAAACTTGAGAGAAATTCAACAAAATATAAAAAAGTTCTTTGCCTGGACATATGAGGACACACTAAGAGTTGATTGTGGAATCACTAGGCACATCGTTCAAACACACCACAATCATGAATCGGCCACGCATAAGCTCAAAAGATTGAAGCTAGAAGGGGTAGAAAAGGTCAAAAAGAGTAATCCACAAGTAGAAATGAAGCCAAAATTTCTAGTCGAAGTTCAATGCCAGTCTTAGTTGGTCAATGTCGTACCAAATCGAGAAGATGAGGAGTGCATGTATGTGTAAACTATTAGGATTTAAACAAAGCTTATCCTCAAAAGAACAAAAAAAAAATAAAAAAAAAAAGAACAAAGGAAAAAAAAAGAAATAAAATACAAAAAAGAAAGAAGGAAAGAATCAATATGTAGAACCATCATGGGGGGCAAGCTTTGTTCAAATCCCGCTGATTTACACATGCCCGTACTTTGCCATTTTTCTTGACTTCCGAAAAAGGACCACAAGAATTATATCGATTTTCAATGGATATAGGTTGCTCGAGCTTGGAAATAGACATCATAGAGGAGGTGCGCCCTCCAGCCCCAACGGATAGGGTCGTGTCAAGATGGTCTTCCGCACCACGCAGAGTTCAAGGACAAAAGGACACTTTATGGTTAAGGCTAGGGTGTTGCTCCAAATGTATGGCATTAAAGACCACAAGTCCTCTCTGTATTTCCCTCAAACTAATAGGGCAGTAGAGGTTGCTAACAAGAAGATCTTGATTAAGATGGTTCAAAACTACAAGGACTTGGCAGAGAAATGGCCTTTCGCACTTTAAGGCTAGAGAACTGCCATCGGAACCTCTACAAGAGTCACTTTTTATTCCTCGATATAGGGGGCAGAAGCAGTATAGCCAGTTGACGTAGAGCTCAAATCTTTAAGGATGGTCATGAAAGCCCAAATTTTTGAAGCCGACAGGGCACAGCAACGGCAGCAGCAATTGAACAAGTCAGATAAGGACAAGTCATGGGATTATCGCCACGGTTAAATCTATCAGAAAACATTCTGCTTAATTATTTGGAAAGACGGCCAGAAAGCATCCGATGAATGAGGCAAGTCCAGGCCGAAGTGAGAGGATCCCCTTGTTCTTAAGAAATTATTATCCAAGGGAGCAGAGTTTCAAATAGACAGCAAGGAAGATAACTTCAAAGAACCGGTCAACGTCAATAGACTCAAAGAGGTTCATGGCTAAAGCTTAAAAATTAAAAAAAGAGAATAAAAGCCCCGCGGGTTAAAAACTGAAAAAAGGTGGCCTTGCTAAAAATGGGCGCCTCATTAGGGTGAAAATCAAAAAAAGGCATCCTGGGAAAAAATTAGAGGCTCGAGAGAAAATGTCCAATAAAGAAAACCCGAGAGGGCTGATTGGAGATAGGAGTTTGATGCTTATAAGATATACTCTGAGATTAGATGTAGTTTTGCATTTCGAATCAATGTTAGATAATGATCATGTATAGAGAAATCATACCGAAATGTACACAATCTTTGCGACTACAAGTGTTTATTGTTTTCTAGTTCATTTGTAAAAAGATAAATGTTGTTCATTCCTGAATGCATGAAATCTAAATGAGCACACTCTACTCCTGCTCTCACCGTCCAGATGTCTAAGTCAATGAGTTCTATTATCCACTGCGAGACTAATCACCTACCTTTTGAATGCATTAGTGGGAGTGAAAGAACAACCCCCGATAGATGGCATAATAGTCTTCGCCGATAGGTCACCTAGAGGCCGTGATGTTTAGAGGTAAGAGCCGAAGATAAAGGATATACCGTGGAAAGATAGGGGATGCCTCACTATATTATTAATCCCTCTGAACTATCGAGCACAATGGGTAGGTAAGGTAAAAAGCAGCCTCATGAAGCCCTAAAGAACCCGATCCTCATTCGCTACCTCACTTAATCTGGCAACACATTCATCCAGAAAGTCAAAGGAATGCAACTGATGCCTAGAGAGAAATACCTCAGAGAATAATTACTGATTACCCTAGGAAGGGGCTCTGATAGTAGCTTCAACTTTTCTTGCAGCCGTATCTGAAAGGCAAGAGAGTCTCAAAAAAAAAAAAGAGGCCGTTAGAGATGAAAACCGTGACTGGCTCTCTAAGCAAAAGTTAGGCAAAAGGGCATGGTGAAAACCTGGGAACAGGCAGTCTGTCCTTCAAAAAATGAAAATGAATAAAAGCCGCTAGATTGGGTTAGGTCCATTCCAGGCAAAAATTAGGCACAGGGTTATGTGAAAATCCCTAAAGGGATGCATTTCTCGCTAAGAAAAGCTAGTGTGAAAATCCACAAGGGACGCACTACCTTTAAAACAATGACTATTGACGCCTGGAGCGATAAGGCGGCGTTACTCCGAATGACTTTCCTTTGGGCAGAACTTGATTCAGAGTCCTAGGGGGCAAAATGCTCATTGATCGGGGGGCAAAGATGCGCACGAGTCAGGTCTCCTTGAAAAGATTATGGGTCAGAATCCGTAAAGCCAAGACAACGTTTTTCTAGATCCTTGGGAGCATCAGACAATGTGAGCAGCCGAGCAGTACCCTCAACGAATCCCTTAACCACCTAGGATGTGGTCTATCCATTTTTGCATAGTACATGCATCTCACATGCATAAAGCTTTTGCATATCACATGCATGTCACGTGCATTCAGTCTTTTACATGTATAGATATGCACACAAAATTCTTGTACATTAATCCTTTGCATGTGTTTTCTGTATATAGTTTTGTATGTATATTTCACACACATAATTCCATACACACACACAATCTTTTGTATATGTTGTTGTGTACATGACTCGGAAGGAAGGGTCCGAATAGACCTCATAAGCAAGGATGATCCAAGAGATGGGTTCAGCTCAACATGATCAGCCATTGTATCCAGCATAAAATCAGGTGAATATGTACAAAGGTGGAACGCCCAGAACAGCAAGCCTATCTGGACACACCATGCTCAGGGCAATCCGAAATCACACGAATCTATAGAAAAGAAGATCCCTTGAGAAGCCGGACTGCCCACACACACTTTAGGCAATCAGACACAAAAATGGGCCGAGGTACAGTTTCAGCTCTACATCGGCGCTCATCCATGCCGAACAATCAGATCAAGATGAAGTCCTCACGAGAATGGAATCTCGCGGACCTGCTCCCAAGAAGACATTTAAAAGAACAAGCCTATTCATGCACACCATGCCGGGGGCAATCAGGTAAGTCTTTCTATCATAAGAGACACGCTCACACACATCACACAATAAGTGTACCAAATACAAAAACAAAACAACACAAAACAAAGACAAGAAGATATTTTCAAGGCCTTAAAAATCCAACATACTGTAAAAATTCAAATACATCTAAAATGTAAAAATCCCAAAAACAACAGGAACAATAAAAAATGAAAAAAAAAAAAAAAAACAAAAACAAAGATCATTTTAAGAGGTCGCCAAAGACATGGAAACCTATCCGCCTGCGAGCAAGCAACCAAAACCTCAAATCCAATTTCCTCTCTGGAGGCTCAAATATAATTTTTCTCTGAGGAGGCTCAAACATAATTTTCCTCTCTGGAGGCTCGAAATCAAAGTCTCTCAGCGAGCATCAAAGTCTCTCAGCGAGCATCAAAGTCTCCCAGTGAGCGTCAAAGTCTCTCAGTGAGCATCAAAGTCTCTCAGGGAGCGTCAAAGTCTCTCAATGAGCATTTAAGCCTCTCAGTGAGAACAAATTTTCAAATTCTCCCTGCGAGCACAGAGCCCTCTTAAGAGACACACAGGTCTTCCCAACAAGGAAACCCCAATGGAGATGGCAGAGGAATCGGTATTTAGCGAACAACTAACCGTCGCTCAGGGGGCACACATCTGACAATGCCCCAACAGGCATGTATTGCCACAGACTCCGTGCAGGCCGGGATGAGGCTAGCGGATCACCAGCGGTAGAACAGATTGCAAACGGGATTGTAGTTAGAGAACACTGCATCTTACAGATACTGCGCGAGCCGAGATGAGGCCAGCAGGACACCAGCGATAGAACAGATCACAACAGAGGATGCAGTTAGACAACACTTCACCTCACACCGTGCAAGCCGAGATGAGGCCAACGGGACAGACCAGTCGCCGTGCAGACCGAGATGAGGTTAGCGGGGGACATGCAATAGAACAGATCACAACAGAGGATGCAGTTAGACAACACTTCACCTCACACCATGCAGGCCGAGATGAGGCTAGCGGGACAGACCAGCCACCGTGCAGACCGAGATGAGGTTAGCGGGGGACCAGTGATAGAGCATATCGCAACAGAGGATGCAGTTAGACAACACTTCACCTCACACTATGCAAGCCGAGATGAGGCCAGCGGGACAGACCAGCCACCGTGCATGCCGAGACAAGGATAGCGGGGCACACACGATAGAATAGATCGCAATGGGATTGTGGTTAGAGGACACCGCATCTCACAGACGCCGTGCAAGTCGACCGGAGGCGAGCAGGACAATGCGAAAGAAAAGATTGCAAATGAGCCACAGTCAGATAGCACTACAGCTCAACGGCAACAAGTCGCAACATTGCACACGGCAAAAAAGGTAAGGGCTGCCTCAGGTACGCATCTCTTTCCTTCTTCTCTGAATTTTGGCTCATCTAGGCACTAGTGCACTAGTTTCCTAAAAATTGGGGCTAACTGTAGACAGCGGGTGCTGAGGCAGCCCAGATTAGAGTTACCCAATGATGATAAGATGCCTTGTCACAGGCAAAAAGGTTGAAAGTGGTGATTTCCTGTTTAAATTTGCATTTTAGAGTGAAAAAGTAAAAAATAATAAAAAAATATTTTGAAAATTAGATTTGAAAAATGGGGTTTAAAAATTGTAGTATTTTTAGTTAATCTTTAATAATAAAAAAAAATCCGAGCATCGGCCGCGGCGGGCGTCTGTAGCTCCTGTTCCGCCGCAAATGGCCATTTTCGCCCCAGAACTCATTTTTTCCGATTTTTTTCTAAAAAATTCAATTTTTTATCACTTTTTTAAGGGATTTTCAGGTTTTTTTTCAATTTGTAAAATTCAAAATAGTTAATATCTGATTTAATTAAATTTCATCCCTTTAATTATATTTTTTCCCTATTATTTTCATATAAAAAGAATAAGATAAAAAATAAAAGGGGGGATTTTTTCTAGGGTTTTTTTATTTAGGTTTTCTCTTCTTCTTCCTCTCAATTTCTCTCTAAAAATTCCAGATTTTTCCCACCAAAAAAAACAAAAAATTCAGTTCATCTTTTTCATTTTTTTCCAATAGAATTTATTCTAAACATATATTTAGAAGTAGTTTTATTGATTGATTTCAATTTTGAGACAAATACAACAATTATTTGCTCTCAAAATTCTTTTTCTAACTCTTTATTTTTGTTCAATTAAACTTTTTTCCATTGATTTTTCTTTTGAATCTCTTTTTGATGAAAAGTTAATTTTGAGACAAACAAAATAATTGTTTGTTATCAAAATCTAATTTTTCATTTGATTTTCTAAAAATAAGATTTTTTTTTTTCATATGTTTTATTTCTTGAGACAAATAAAAGGATTGTTTGTTTTTCAGATTATTTTTATTTTTATCAATAAAAATCATTCTTTAGACAAAGAAATTAATTCTTTGTTCTTAAAGAATTTTTTATCATTTTTTCTATTTTTTCTTAGAATAAAATTCCAACATTTTATCATTCAATTCTAATCTTGCAAACCACAAACAAGGAAATTAATATCATTTTCACCTTCATCGAATCTGAAACTCTGAGGGTAAATATTCTGGGTTTGACGCTTTTATTTTATTTTATTTCTGTTCATATTTAATTTATTCATGTATATTTTTATTACTTTCATTCATTTATTTATTTTATTTCTTTTATTTAATATGTTCATATAATATTTTATTCTTATTCATGTAAATATTGATTGTTTATTATTTTTAACATGTAATTAATTTATTTTACTTTAATTCATCATTATGTTTAACATGTAATTAAATAAATTCATTTTAATTGATATTTTTACCATGTAAATGTTTTATATTAATTGTGATTATATTGATTAACTATGTCATTCATCTAATTGCTATCATTATTTTGTTATTCATTTTTTTATCATTCTTTTATCATTGCCATTGCTATTTATTCATTCATTTATTTATTTTCATTATTCATCATTATTATTATCATGTTCATATTTTTACATATTAACTCATTAACATGTTTTATTTATTCCAGTTAAATCATTTAATTCTTTTATCATTTAATGTATATTTTCATTTATTTTGATTTGTTAACATTTTAATTCAATTATCATTCTTTCACATCACCTTATTTTATTTTAGTTTGTCATTCATTTATTATTATTTAATTGATTTAATCACTAACATTATTTCATCTGTGTTTTGTTTGTTTATGTCAAAACTTATTTTTCGCTTGTGCATTTTTTGCGAGCACCCGAGGAGATCCAGAGGGCTCGTTTGGGTTAGATATTTAATTGCTTTATTTGTAATATTTCATTTATTTAGCTTTTTCATTTATTTTGCCATGTAATCTTTAATAAAATTGTTTATTTTAGGCACGCTAAAAAGAAAATCACAAAATATTTTTATTAATTAATTTGGCAATTTTTCTAAATAAAAATGGGACCAATGTCCTAGTTTTTCATACCCAAATAAACCATCACCTTTAACACTTTTTTTAAAGTATGTATGCGAGGATTAATGTCCTCATTCTTAATCAATAGCCCGATTTATGTATGATTTGTATTTTATTTACAATGGGGGTTGTATTCCGCCCCTAGTTTTATTGTACTTATTTTCATGTACTTTATTTTAATCCTATTTTATTCATCGCTTCCTTTGAATGAATAACTAGCGCTTTAATTAAACTGCACCGAATTGAATGTGAAAAGGGATGAAACGCTAAATTCAAAGCTCAATTATAAAATTAACCAAGGTATGAATAAATGGGAAGTCCCAAACCTTCTCTGGTCTTTAGGCTCAATGAGGCGAGAGGGCTACCTCAGCTATTTATTGGGGTGGAAACCTCCAAGACACCTCTTGTGACCCATAGAAAAGGCTCAAACTTGCATAGTCCTAGGCGCCACGAAGCAAGAGGGCCATCTTAATGTTCTATTAAGGTGGATACCTCCAAGACACCTCTGGTTTGCCCATACGTGAGGCTAGAGGACCACTCTATCATTAGGGTGGAGACCTCCAAGACACCTCTGGCTTCCCTATGATGGACATAACAGCGCTATCTTAGGCTCACTGAGGCTAGACGACCTTTTCCAATGTTCTATTGGGTGGCGACTCCAAGAAACCTCCTTGTTGCCCAAAATAAATGCACTTATAACTTCCTACAAGTTTTCATGAACCTCATCCCGATCGCCCTAAAGGCGGGCGGTTCGGGGTGCCCCGAGATTCGGCGCGCATCATAGCAAGCAATCAAAATTAACAGAAATTAAAATCACACACGATCCTGACCTCTACGAAGCTCAATCTCTGTTCTCTATTCATTTCCGATCTTCTCCTTCCCTTTATCCAATTTTTTGTCCACAGCTTCAACAGAATCATATAGAAAACACTTGAGTTAAACCTCTTCTCACTTTAAATCAAAAGCAGAAAGAAAAAGGAGGTCAGATCGAAAAACCAACCAAACATACCTCTTCTCTTACTCTTCAAACCAATCCAAATATCTCAGTTAAAGAACAAACCAAATGAAGAAGAAGAACAAAAGAAGGAGATGATCGATAACGAATAGAGAACAGATATTGAGCTTCGTAGAGGTCGGGATCGTGTGTGATTTTAATATCTGTTCATTTTGATTACTTGCGGTGTTTTTGTGGTATATGTGTATATATGTTTATGATATATGTGTGTATATATTTTTATGAGTATGTGACTTGATCATTTGAGTGTGTGATGATGATAAAGTTTGGTTTTGCGCAATTCTGTTCATTTTGCATCTGAGCTCTGTGAAGTGTTTTTGTCATAAGTAGAGTTATTGACCTCTAAATTGAATTATTATTGAGCCAGTAGAACCATGAATTCAATACCTACAAAAGTGTCATAATGACCTTGAGCAAATTATTGCTCTAAGACCCTGAAAATTGGCAAAAACAAAGGTGTCTCTACCTTGGCCGGTTCACTTGACCAGTTCAGATTATTTAGATTATATCTGATGTTATAGATGTCCAAATGACCTCAAAATTGTCCCATTTGAAATTTAAAATCCTAGGTAACAATTGTTAAGAAGAGAGTTTTGCCTAAAAATGAGGTTTAGACATTGTTTTAGGCTGTACAAAATAGAGTAGTGCAGCAGTCTTGAGTTTTCGCTTCTGTTTTGCTATTTTTGGTATGTCACAGTCACAACCAATTGGTTGCCACCATGACCAATGCCCAGACAAGGTAGAATTGAATATTTTTTGACCTCATGGTCACAACCAAGTGGTTTCCACTGTGACCATCCCCTGTTTTGAATATTTTGAGTGTTTTTCTTCCCGAATTGCACCCGAACATCATTGCAAGTTCCTTTAGGTTATCCAACTCATTTCTAATCTTATGAAATGAGTATATGAGTGGTTGTCAATGGAAGTTATAGGTAATTAAAGCTTGGCATAAGAGTTTAATAATGAAATTAAATGTATACATGCTTTTTAATTGTTGAACTTGACATAGCATGTGATATTGGTCCTATATGATTGAAGCATGATATAATGCTTGAGTGATTGTAGTGCATATGATATAGTATATGGAATCATAATGTATGAAGTCTATGAACATGTATAATGGAGTGTGCATTGATTAATTAGTAATGTATAGTGTTTTGAATGAACATTAGAGTACATGCAATGTATATGATTTAGTTTGTAGAGTTCTAGTACGAGCCTGAACGGTCATAGTAGTTGATAGATAAGCATGCTTATAAAGGGACATTGAGTGCAGCTGCCCAATTCGGCCCCGTTTGGGCCAAGCGACCGACCTCCGAGATGGTCATTTTAATAGAGATAGAGAAAATGTTTTAGACTTCGGTCTTCTGTTGAGAAAATGTTTTGAACTTCGGTCTTCTGCTCCCGTATCCACCGTTATTGAGAATTCAAGCTACTTTATGTTTTGTCGTGTTTCTCATGCTACTGTATGGTTTGTAGTGTACAAGAAGTGTAGTAAAGACTTGCATATGTATAGAGATTCATATAGATATATATGAATATAGCATGGCATGATATCGCTATTATCTTGCCATATTGCTTGGATATTTGCACATGAATATAGCATGACATGAACATAGTAGAGACTTGTATATGTATATGAATATAGTATAAATTGTCACCGACATCGGGTGCTATATATGGATTTCTGCATATGAATGAGTTAAAGCATGTTGGTATTTGCTTACAAGATTGCGTACATGAGTTTTTGTATATGACATGACTATCAATATGCCTGTGTTATATTTGTGACTTCGTTCGAAGTCTTCTGTTTCAGTTTATTCCCACTAAGTGTTATCACTTAGCACGGGTGTTTTCCGTGTAGGTTTACAGGATTGGATCAGTGAGTGCGCATCTGCAGGTCATGGCCACTAGGAAATTTTATAGAAATATTTTTGTACAAGATAGAGTTTCTTACATTTTGAATAACATCATTATGTATATGAGAAGTATAGTATCGACATGTAAATGTTAACTATTTTGTATTTGTATCGAAAATGAATATGTAATAAGTATAAAACTTTTGTAATATGTACAGTTTATATATTAGTAATAATATATGTTTGGCCCAAACGAATGTTCTTATATTTTATTTACTATTATCGCTTCCACCTTTGTGCATGCGTGTGTTCGAGTATATGTGTGTTTGGCTTGTGGCGCCCCGATATTCCTTACCGGGGGTATGGGGGTGTTACAGAGGCAGCTATAACGGTGACTAGGTGGACAAAGTTGAGTTTATGGTCACTAGTAGGGCTATAATTTTATTTCCCATTTTACCTAGTCTCATTCCTAAGAAGAAATTCAATTTCTTGAAAATCAAAAAAACAAAAAGGGTCCATTTCATCTCCGTATATTGGGGCAACATGAAATCCCATCAATGGAGGTTGTTCCAACCTTATTACAGCTATGATTTTGCTTACTAGTACAGCCTTAATTTTGATGATTTCATCGGCCATATGGAACTTTATCATATGGTGGAGTGTTGATGGTAATCCTCCCAATTTATCGGACTATAGGTGTCCTAAAAGCAAGGCAAAGGCAAAGGGCTATCTAGGGCTGTAAAGGTCACTTTTCTTTCAATTGTGCCAACTCTCTAGGGCTGTAAAGGTCACTTTGCTTTCTATTATCCCAACTCTCTAGTCCATAGTGATAGAACCAAAAACGTTTCTCTTTGTTTTATTATATGCCTTTATTACCAAATATGATGGCTCAAGGTCTTCCATTTTAATACCTAGGGTGGGTATTAATTTCAAAGGAATTACATTGATGGCTGACCTGTCATCCACCATTGCACAAGTTGTTTTGTTTCCTTTGATTTCAGCTTGGATGTAAAAATGTTTATTATGTTATTTTCCTTGCATTGGCAGGTCCTTATTGGAAAAAGTAATGGCCCCTTTATGCTGCTCTATAATAGAGTTAACCACTTCTTCTAAAGTGGTTGTGATTGAAACACAAAGATTTTTTAGCACTTTAACCATAACCCTTCTATGCTTTTATGAAGCCATCAGGAGATCCCAAATGCTTACATAAGCTTGTGTCTTATTTAACTGCTTAAGGACCAAATCCTCATCTTCTTTTAGGGGATTTGGGTTTTCCTCAATTACTTTGGAGGCCTTTTTTTCTTTTTCAGCATAAAAGTGACTACTCCTCGTTACTCCTTTTACTTCTAGAGATTCCTCATCACTGAAATCATTCCAGAATGACTTAAACATCTTTCTTATTTCTTTTCTATCATCATTGTTGTCTTAGATGCTTAAAGTCATAACTTTGGATTTGGAGTCTGTAGATCAAAGACAACATAATTTTTTCATTAAGCTTAGATCCAATGGCCATAATATTTTATAATGGTGGGATTGGCATCGAGTTATTCTTAGTGCTTGGGCAATTTTTGCGGGGATTGAGCAATGTACTTGTAACACCCCGACTGGTACCCTAATGGTTTTGAGCATCTTTATGTTGACCTTGGCTTTTGTGTGTATTTCGGATTGTATGTGTTTGGGTTATAGTATTATTATTATTATTATGGAGTCAATTGCAAGATTTACGAAGTTTTAAGGATATAATTAGGTTTCAGTTTTTAGTAGTGTGGTTTTAATTGTGGTGTTGAGAAGAAGTGAAGGACTAGAAGAGGGAATTATCAAAATCCACCATAGACTTGTGACAAGTGGAGGAGAGAGGAGGAAGGAAAAAGGGCTGTTGACTTGAAAAGGGGGAGCATATGATAGAGGAAGAACACAGTTGTCATTTTCCTTCTCCCCCTATTTTCCCCTTTTGCCCAGCCCTCTCTTCTTCCCCTCTTTGCTCATCCTCTTTCCTCCTTCAGCTGTAATTCTTGGTGGGTGTTGGCAATTCAAGGGTTATTTAAGTAAGTATTTAGTTCTCTTCGCCTTCTTCTTCTTCTTCTTCTTCTTCTTCTTCTTCTTCTTCTTCTCCTCCTCTTTGAGTGGTTGCGTATTTGCTGGGTTTTGTGTTTCAATGAGTGTGTTGTTTGGGTGCTTTTTTCAGAGATTCCAGCTAAAGAACCAAAAGGAAAGGAGAAAGTAGGTGGGAGTGCTACCAATTGAGTTTGAAGGACCTTAGGAGATAAGGTTTGGGAATTGTGTGAATTTTGAATGTTTTTTATTTTGAATTTTGTTTTGATTTTTGGAAATTGTGGAATTTAGCATGTTTATATATGTATGATTGATATGTATTTTGTCAATTTTGAGTAGAAATTGGGATTGAAGTTGTTTATAGAGTGTAGGATTGGAATTTGGGGAAAATTATGGGTTTTTGAATATTGTTGTTCAATTTTTTCTTTTTGTCTTTTTAATCAATTCTTTAAGTGTGGAACTTAGATAATTTTATGGGTAATCTGTTTTGGATGCTTGTTGATGCTTGGATTGAAGTTATTTGTGTTGATGGTATGATTTTAGAGGGTTTTGGCTTGAGGAGAAGAGTGCAGATCGGCTTTTGAGGCGAGAAGCTCGACTCTATCATGAGCGGGACAGAGCTCAATTATTTGAGCTTTTGCCAAAGCATGCTCGGTCATGAGCACGACAAAGAGCTCAGTAGCCGAGCTTCTGCCGAGTAGCCCTCTATCACAAGAATGCTTATGCACACGAGTGCGATAGGAGCCTATCCGCCCTCTGTCGCGAGCACGACTATTGTCACGGGCGCGACAGAGGACCACCAGCTCTCCCTTGCACCCACGTAGGCTATCGCGAGCTCGGCATTGAGCGAGTTTTGCCTCTGTTGTGAGCGCGACGGGTCATCACGAGCACGACCCTCCCCTATTCTTCAATTTTGACTATTTCATAACACTTTGCATGGTTTCTCACTCATAATTTATAAATGTATCAATGTATGAATTATTATATGCTTCATTATGTGATTAGTATTGTGAATTAATACCTAGCTTGTAATAGTCAAGCAAGTGGATAGACAGGCATGCCTATAGAGTTCTATTAGTTGCAGCCTATATGTTCTGGACCCTTATCAGGTCCCCATTTAGATCCTCGTGATCACTATGAGTTTGGATCTTGTTTAAGATCCCTATGTGAAAATGTTTTGAAATGAAAAGAAAAGAAATTGTTGTTGTACCTACGGGTACCTATGTGTTCACTCGTTATCCACCACTATGAATTTGCAGGCTTATCTATGTATTTGCATGATGTGAAATGAATTATTATGACTCAGGATATTGATATTATTTGACATGTTTGAATGAAGTTATTGGTTATGATGTATGCAACTTATAGAAGATTTATGATGCTTTATCCATATGTGTGTGATATGTGTATGTGTATTGCTTTTGACGTTCGCTGTGAGTGGATGTTCATTTCTTATTTTCCCCACTAAGAGTTATCTCTTAGCATGGGTGTTTCATTCGTACAAGTGTGGAACCAGTCAGAGTTTTTGGGAGGACCAATTCGCAACCGTCAGGACCAACACAATAGAGAGGGCTTTTATAGCCTAAGATTTTGTATTTTGTATTTTGTATTCAGGTGTAAAGCCTTTTGTTTTGTATCGGATTTTGTAACATTTTCAATTATGTATATTGTAGTTATGTAAATAATCATATTGTACTTTAGCTCTGTAATGAATATTTTGGTATATCAATGAATGAGATTTGAGAATTTTAGTTGGCAATCTTTTTAATGTATTGTATTTTGGAAAAGTTTTTAATTAACCCCATTTCTGTTATTATGTTTAAGTTATGACGCCAATGTTATGCATGCTTTGTTCTGTTTGTGTGTCAACCCTTGTCTATCGAAACACTCATTTCTCCATGGGGTGAGCTCCCCTACGTATAGGTAAGGGGTGTTACAGTACCATTGTTAATTAGATCCTAAATTTCATTCTTTAGCCTGTCGTAAGCATCAATGTGATGACCTCCTCTTTGTTAAAACTAATAGTAGGCGGACATGTCCCAATGTGAAGGTTTTGGATTAGGTAGTGGTTTAGGAATTATTGGTTTAAGAATCCCTTTTTCTTGATGTTTATCCAGTACCTTGGGTAATGGTTTGCCAAGATCATAATATTTTCCATTCTTCACAGCCCAAACATATGGTGCATTATTACCCTTGTATATGGTGCATGCTTCTTCCTTTAATGTCTTTAACTTTGATTACCGCCTCATATGCATCGGAAAAGGTCCTGAAAGGCATATACTCTAGCTTATTAGTTATGTAAGGCAAAGCATTATTCACCACTATGTGGACTTAATCCCTTTTATTTTGTAGGAAAATCCGAAATGCTCTCATTGTTCTTCTAGTTAGTCATTTCCAGATCATGAAGACACACTTTAATGTTTGTATTGTATGAATATTGCTTGGTGAATGTGCTCATTAGTTATGCCTAATCTTGAATGAATGACTTTTCTAAGTTGTGGTACCACTTCAAAGGAGTGTTAGCTAATGATAGCAAAAAGAGCTTAGTGATTTGTTTATCATTGAGGCTAGTGGTGCTCATGAGATAGGATATTGGCAGACATGCATTTCTAGATCTCCTATTCTATCAAACATCTTTATGTTAGGCATTTTGAATTTACTAGGAGATCTTTCTTTACCCACTATTGTGAGAGCCACAAGATTTTCAATATCGGAGTTGCTTTTGTTGTTCACTATTTTCTTTACTTTTTGAAGTCAATCCTCTAGTCATACCAAACCCTTCTTATTAGCTGCTTTTCTAGAGACCAAATAATGTTCAAAGTCATCGAAGTTCCCAAATGCTTCTTTTGTAGCTTTCTTCCTTCTCGTCATTTTGTTACCCATCATCAATATTTATTTGATGACTTGTAACACCCCAATACCCCTTGGAAGGATCTCGGAGCGCAACGCACACAAATACACATATATACACAAATATACAACAGAAGCGAAAGCATTAAATCAATATAAGTGATCAAAAATAATTAATCATCTATAATAAAAGATTAATAAGATTACAAAGCGTTCTCTTAAACCAATACATATACACATACCAAAATATTCATTTACAAAAGTTACAATAACTTGATCATAATATCTTATACTAAAACATATACAAAACCATATAAAATATACTAGCAAAAGACAAAAAGGACTACAACTGGAACTCCTACCTGCAGATGCCCAACTCCGAAAATGAACCTGCCACCTATACGGGAAAACACTCGTGCTAAGCGATAATGCTTTGTGGGGAGGAAAATAAATACAAAAGACTTATATCAAAGACACAATAACAAAAACAATATTAAATAGCATGATCAACATAAAATAACGTATATCACAAATACTATAAAAAGAAACATAAATTGACATATACGTTAGTTATAAAAGAACTTCTCGGGTAGCTTCACATATACTTAACATGCAGTAACATGAACCTTATTCCCTTCTAAATGAACTAATCATGCAATAACATATCTATATATCTCCAGCACATGTCTAAGCATATAGGCACATAACAAATAATTATCAGTGTAATAGCAGAATAATGACTCACTAAATCTCGCTCTTATTCAAATTACATATACATATAACATACTAGTATTTCTATAATGATATAGACATATGATAGCCTGAGTTCACAATAAATCGTGGATATGGGTACTATTGATACTGATAGAACACAATATCAGAAGCATATTGTCACACCCCGAAAAGTACCCTAGAAGGATTTGTGCATTCTGAGAATGAGTAGCGACCGAAGTCGTGCAAGTTGAGGTGTTTGGTATGTCAGTCGGCCAATTTAAGAATTTAAGTGAAAGTTTCGATAAGTGTGGCCAATGGTAAAAATTAGGAAGTATGGAATTTGGATTTAACTGAATGGATAAAGAATTGATTAGTGGGCCCCAGGTGAAGGATTAATAATTTATGAATATCAATGTTTGAGGTTATAAGATTTTGAGGACTTAAAAGAGAATATGACATAAATATCTGGTGGGTTTTAATATAGTGTGGGTGCATGTATGTTTGTAAGATGTAAGTGTGTGGGTTGTGTTAGTGTGTGTGCATGCTCATATGTTGGTTGGGTGTGAGTGATCAAATTCCACCAATGAGAGGGTGACATGTGGTTAAGGTTTAGGAAGGAATGTAAATAGAAGGAGAGAGAAAAGGAGAACAGCAATTGCTGTCTCTTTCCCGTTCCTTTTTCCTCTCTATTTCTCTTCTTCCTCTTTTCTCTCCATTTTGTGTGCCCTACCTTTGATTCAAGAGTGTGGTGGTGGAAATTAATCATTCCCTTAAGCTTAGATTGGTATGTATTGTTGATTTCTTCGTCTTCTTCACCTTTTCTCCTTCTTTGCTGGTTTGGGTTTTGATCTAGAGTTTTTGTGATTGTGTGTTTGATGAGGGCTTTGGATGAGTAAGATCTTGGATAAGTTTGGGAGCAAGAAAGAGCATCTAAGTGAGCTAATAGGAGCAAGGAGCTAAGGTTTGGGATTTTACTTGGGAATTTATTGATTTTGTGTATTTTGTGATTTTGTGTTTACATGATGATTTCTGGAAAATTGATGTTTGATGAGGTTTATTATGATGTTAATGTTATGGGTATTCAATTGATTTGAGTTGTTATGCATGAATGTTGAACTATTGAAGCAAATTTAATGTTTGATGAGTTCTTGGTTGAAAATTCTGGGTTTGTGTTCTTGAGAGGTTGATTATGTTCATGTATGTTTTTGATTGGGTTAATTGTTAAAAAAGTTGTATTTTATGTCTCTTATAACGCACGAAAAGTTGAGTTGAGGTAAGTTGATGTATAGGTTGAGTTGTAGTTGAGATTGAAGGTTTGGGTGCTTTGATTTTGGATAAATTCTGTAGAAAATCGCGTAAGAACTGGAAATCCCGACGCTGTCACGACAGAGCTCGATGAAGCTAGCTCCTGTACGTGACCTAGCGGAAGTGGGCAGCCGAGCCGATCGCAACAGAGCTCACTATCGTGATCGCGACGCGTGTCGCGAACGCGATACAGCCCTCAGCTGCCGAGCGGATTTAGCTGCCGAGTGGGAGGTTTGGCCGAGCAGCGCAGCAAAGCCTACTGCCGCGATCGCAACGCATGTCACGAGCACGACAGAGCGCTTAGCTGCCACACCGCTAGGCACTCCCCTGTCGCGAGCACACAAGCCTGCACGAGGTCGCGACAGCCTTTGTGGCCGCTCACTGTTGCGAGCGCTACATACGTAGCGATCGCGACAATGACCCTTTTTTATGCCCTATTTTTTTGATTTTGCCTTTCCTCCCAAAAATGAATTTTGTATCACTTCTTTTTGGGTTTTACCACTGTATGGAAATAATTATGCTTATATATGTGTATTATTATGATTTCTCCATGATAAATTATATGTTACGCTTTGAGCATGATTTGTATTATGCATGACCTGCGACAGTTAATCTAGTGGATAGTTAGGCATGCCTAAAAGAGTCCTTTTCCTACAGCCTCTGTACTATTTTGGACCCTGATCAGGTCCCTATTTAGTTCCTCGCGAACTTCTACGTGTTTGGATCTTGTTAAAGATCCCTTTGTAAAATGTTTTGAAAAGAGAAAATATGATATTGTTTTCTCGATTCGTACCCATAAGGTACCGTCACTGTTCAATTTGTACCCGTAAGGTACCGTTACTGTTCGATTCGTACCCGTAAGGTACGTCCCTATTTACTCGTTATCCACTATTGTAAGTCAGCAGGTGTGTTGTTTGTTTGTGATATGTTTCTGAGTATGTGAATGAATCGATAAATTCTGTAATGATGTGCAAAAGTTATGTGAATAAACATTTGATGCATTTGTGATATATGCCTTTTGACTGGTGCTTTATGCACCCCTCTGTTCGGGATCCTTTATGGACACTCATGTGGAAGAGCGGTACCTTCGTGTACCTATATGTTTGGTGTAATAAGGCAATATCTGTTAAATGAGAAGAGAAATAACAAGTACTGTTGGTTCTGATAACCATGTATGCATAAGTCCTAATTGCATAAGAGATCATATGGGGATGATGCATGTTATTAACCTATTTAAGAGTTAAGAGTATGCTTATCTTTATGAAGTCTTTGTAAAGAATAATTGAGATAAGTGATATGCATGTTTTCTATAGTTGAGTAATCAATGAATGAATTCTATGTATACATATATTCATTTACATGTTTGAATTGAGAACACAAGTATGTTATGTATTTGCTTGTCTTCTGAACCTTAGCTTGGATGACCAATGTAAGTATATCGGTAAGGAATTCTGGTGTATTAATTGTTGGTTCTTGATGAACGCGTTAATTGTATATTGATTAATAGTTAAAGGGAAATAAGGTGGTATGCATGATAAATAACTGGACTTAGGAAGTGAGCTAGGATAAAGCCTGGGACATCTATGTATGTAAAGTTTCTGTAGAACTACGTGGTTCTGATTCCCCAACCATAGGGATACGTATGAAGCTTGGAATTACATTCCAAGCCTGAACCAAATCTAAAATCTAAATGTTTCGTCTAGCTTTGAATAGTAATAGTTTAAACAAATAAAATTTTCTAATGTAAGTACTGATACTTTGGTCTGCATGAATTTGGAAATGTTAGTCATAATGGGAATCGATATGACTTAATTTGCCCCGTTAGCAAATGGATCTTTGGTAACCTAAGAGATATAGCTATTCACATAGTTAATTAAATGAATAAAGCAAACAGTGAGTAAGCATAATGTCATTGTAAATTACTTAGGTAATAATGTAAATTCTGGCTATAGTATGTAAACAAATGTATATAGGAAAATGTTTATGTTTTTGTATGAGAAAAAGAATATGAATTTATGATAGCTTTAACCGGTGTACTTTATGCTTATGTGTGTGTGTGTGTGTGTGTATATATATATATATATATATAATGATTTACATGTGTTTGCCTCGGCAACCATTGTGAGTGGCTGCCCATTATTTGTTTCGCCTGACTAAGCGTTATCATTTAGCACGGTTGTTTGTCCGTGCAGGTTAGGAGATCAGAGTCGCGCAGCAGTTCTTTGTGACTTTGGCCAACGAGTCGGTAGAAGTTATAGAATGTTATATTGATTGTCAGTTTGTAATTAAGTTTATTATTTAGCAATTGTATTGAGATGTAATAATCTTTAGTGCTAATGATGGTGTGTGTGAGATAAGTTTAGGATGTGCATGTTTTGAGGTTCTGTTTGGAAATTTTATTACTCTGATTTCTGCATTTGCCATGTGTGTGTCTTTGTCAGGTAGTACCTTCTGCTCATCGTAGCTCTTCACCTTTGAAATGCTACATGTGGTAGTTGGAGGTGTTACACATATAGAGACATGAGTCTCGGAACGTATATACTCGAAGGTAGAAGGGGAGACCGAAGTCTCAAATCATGTAGACCCAAACGGGGCCGTCTTATAAGACCCAAACGGGGCCAACATGTAGCAGCTGCACTCACACTCTAACCCTTTGTAAGCATGCTTGTCTATCCACTATGACCATTCGGCTCAAACCAACTCTATAACTGTCATTAAACAATTCCTTGGTAAACACGTATAGACTAAGTCACAATAACTCAATTCATATAAAACTATCCAATGGAACAAGCGTGTGATTCATGTATTCATTTATGTAATCAAGAATAATATTACAAAGTATATTCATATAGATCCCATGAGTGAGAAACTATGCAAAGTATCTCAAACAATTAGCATATGCAAAACAAAGGGATATCGCGCTCGCGGTAAGGTCGCGCCCGAGACAGACATCCAAAACTCCAATGGTCGTGCTCACAACAAAAGACAGGGGCCTCTGTCGCTCCCGTACACACCAACGCGCTCGCGACAGGGATCGCTCGATTGACGCTCGGCTCCTGCGCTCTCTATCACACTCGCGATAGAGCACGTTCGACTAGAGATCGTAATCGGAGTTCTCGCCCTAGTCCAAAACCCGAGCTCTCTGTCGCGCCCGCGATCGAGGTCATGCTCGTGACAGAGACAAGCTCCCAGACCTATAAATACCAATCTCAACTCAACTCATGCTCAACTTATCCCAACATCAATCCAACATGAATACACTTCAATTTACTTAACATATGCATTCTAAAAGGCTAATAATCATGTGAATAACAATTTATACTTATTAGGAACAATTTAATTGGCAAAATGCACAATTAAAACAACAAACTCAGAAATTGCTCTAAGATCATACAATTCCATATTTGAACTCTCATATGCCAAATTAATCCTAACATATCATACATATATCAAAACTCAACTCAAAACATGCATATCAACATATTGAGCAACTCAATTTCTAGAATTTTAAATAATTGACAAAACACAACGAAAACATAGAAACTCCCAAACCTCTAGAGAAGCTCCAAATCACTCTTCTTCAAGACCCAATCTTATCTTTGCCTTTATCCTTCCTCCTATCCCCATTTTCTTGCACAAATCAAGCTAAACAAAACTCTTAATCCAAACCCAAAACACACCCAAACGTGAAAAAGAGAAGGTGAAGAAAATCAATTCAACCAACTTACCTCTTCAACTTAATCCCTTAATCTCATAAAAACCAAACTCAAAACCTTGAAGCTCCAACCAATAAGGAGAAGCAAGGAGAAAGAAATGAAAGAAGAAGAAGAAGTCACGCAGGGAAAAGGGAACGGGAACGGGAAATCTGATTTCCCTCTCTCTCTTCCTTGCTTTCTTTCTTCTTTTCATTAATTACTCCCTACCAACCCTCTCTAGGTGTCACAATTCAATTGGTCCAATTTAAATATCCTTGGCTTTTATCTCTTTGGTCCTTATTCAATTACCATTCACTCACTTAATTAATTTCTTTCCTTACACAACTTTAATTCCTTTTCAATTTAGCCTTAATTTAATCCAATTTTTTTTTTGCACAATAACAATTATGCCCTTATTCAAAGCAATAACCTTGTAATTTCTACTAGGATCCATTTTGGGGTGTTACATGACTAGTCTTGGAAGTTAAAATTGGATGAATGGTAGAGATTATCTTTTCATCTATCTTAGCTTAAATTGCCTGAGAATGAGTTTCAAGCATTTCAATCAGGAATTATTTTGAGTCCTTCATTAATGTCCATCGTTGGCTTAATGCTTGGCTCGAAGTTTAAATCTACTATTGCAGCAATCTTGGATAACCTTTTAAACTTATCATGAATCCAACCAGTCGTAGCTATGATGGCTGCAAGGGTTATTCGTTCTTTATCCTAGATGTCATGTATGCATGAAATGCATGCATGAATGTCATGATGGAAAGTAAACCTCCACCCTTATCACTCCCGCTCAAGGTGTATGTTATCCTAGGCTAGCTTAGTCCATGTACCAATAAGGCATACATAGACTCTACTTGAATTTATGAAATAAACCAAAATAACTGGGTTCATTCCATAATTAACTATGATATCCTCTCTATTTATCAAAAGAAAAAATTCTTTAGATAAATCTTTAAGTATTATGAGTTAATTAGGATTGGGTTTAATTATTTGGGTTTATCTCATAAAAGGTCTTAACATGAATATAATGTTGATAATCGATCATTATTTGGAGATATTTGTGGTGCTACTTCGACTATTGTTAGAAGCGAATCGAATCATTCCTTAAAAGGTCTTATAACATAACAAATACGTCCAAACTAGATGAATGATCAAAGGTTCCATAGAGCACACAATCTAAGGAACTCCTAAGAGAGGGTTCTAAGGTTTGTGACATAAGGCTTTGGCTAAAAGGAGGAGATCTATAACTCGTCCTCAATGAGCTATGCCTAATAGTGCATAGCCTCGAGTTGGAACACCCTCAAGTAATATGGTCCATGGTATTAATGCCAATTTGAACCCCATAAATAGACCGCACATAGGTGTTAGGTGCAAGCTAGCAATTTAAGAAATGGAATACTTCACCTCAATGGAGTAGCCACTGTGAGATGGTCGATTTTAAAAATAGTCACCACATGGTACAACTGAGGATCAAAATAACCGGTGTAAGTATTTTAACCCCAAAATAAGGACCATTCCATTAGTCATTTGAGAATTGGATTCATTAGCAACACTTACTTAATTCTATGCCTAGTAATCCAAATGTCGCTTTTAGTATTGACATTAAATCCCAATATGCATGAATGCAGTGCTAAAAATTAAATGCATGTAGTTTTACATAATATTAAATAAACACACAAAATTCATGTTCACATATGTGATAAAATAATCACAAAAAAAATGAGTCAATTAGTTTTCTCATTTATCATATAAATGAATTCAAATTAATAAAAAAAAAAGCATTAAATAAACATACAAGAATATATTTATAACAGTAATCCCAAATACTAACCAATTATTCAAATTAAGGACTTATATTATACAAATTATAATTACATGCAAAATTACCCAATCGTGTGTTTTTTTTACCAATTAATCCTAAAAATATGCATTTTAAAATTCAAGCAATTAATCAATAATTAAAACTCACTAATTAACCTAGATGTTTACATATTTTACTATCACAAATATTATATTAATACAATCATAACTTATTACTTGAGAATACACTATTACATATTAAAAGAATGATTCATAAACAAAAATTACAGCATCTAAATAACATGCATAAATCCTATTAAACTTATATATTTACATGCCAATTCTCATTATTCTCAAGCAAATAAAATTATCATGTTAAATATAACACAATTATGATTATTGATTAATCATCATTATATTACTTTCTTAAGAATTATAATAAAGCAGAAAATAAAATTAAAGATCGAATTTAACTAAAGAGATCAAAAGAAAAAAGTGCAATTAAAAAATATCAAAACAATCATGAAAGATTTTTCGGGTTTGATTACCTTCAAAGTAGGTTCCTTCATTCTTTAATACTTCAAGATTTGCTCCAGCAATATTTCATCTACTTAGAATGCTCGAATTGTCTATTGGATTTCGGCAACGCTTATGTCTCTTCTTCAATTTTTTAATTTTTATTGCAAGATTATAACCCTATAATCTTACCCTTTTTCTTTCTACTAATATTTTACTTTTATTTTCTCTATAATTTTCTAAAAATTCTCTCTAAAAATCTCTCTAAATTTTTGGAAATTCATGCATAAAAATTGCCTCTTTTACGAAGGGAAAATTCATCTATTTGTAAGTGTTTTTGTTATATAGAGAGCACTCCAAAAGCCTAAAAGTTTTCTCAATTGGGTTGATTTCTACTTTGGCATGTTCTCCTATGTGGGAAACTAATTTGGAAATTTTCCCAAATCTAAAGAGGCAATTTTGGTAGGATTCTAGAAGCAAAAATCTTCTAAAATAGGGTAAAAACTCAATTCCCAAAGTTTTCAAGACAGACTTTATAACACCCCCTTCCCATACGTAGGAGAACCCATCCGCAAGGGAGTGAGAACTCGTATGAGTAAGGGTGCCACCACACAAAATGGTACACAAACATCCATTCACATAATATAAACATACATACAATTGGCAGGAAATAAAAACTTTGGAAACATCAGAATGATCATTCATTAATATAATAACATCCATTACAATAATGTTTTGATCAAAAACAGATATTACAAAATTACAACTGTCAGAGATACTTAGCGGAAGCTTAACAAAATACAAAATATAAAATACAAAAAGAGTTCAATTACAAAAGAATCATGCTACAAAAAATAATAAAGCCCTAACACTAATCCCTCTGTGTTGGCTTGGCTGGCGTGAGACTCTCCCAAAAGTAAAATGCCTTCCGCACCTGCACGGGTGAAAATACCGTGCTAAATGATAACGCTTAGTGGGAAAACACACAATGTAACAACCCAAAAAGGGCTTGGTCGGAATCTGCGTGGTAAGTCGGATTATTAAGGGTATTTTCGTAATTAAGTAAGAGGAAATTTGGATAATAAGAAATTATTTGTTAAGGAATTAATTAATTAAATAATAAGTTAAGTGAAGGAAATGTTATGGTGTGCTTGTAGTGTATAGTAGTAGGATATAAGTGGACTAAGGGATTTTATTAAGTGCATGGTGCCAAGAGTGGATAAGTCAAAGTGGATGGTTTGATTCTCTATGATTGTGACAAGTGGCAAGGGTAGGTGAGCATTAATGGTAAAGTAGGAGAGAGGGAAGGGAGGAGCAGAATTTTGCCTAGCTTCCCATGGAAGCTAGCTCTCTCTCTCTTTTCTTCTTCTTTCCCATCCTCTCTCTCCCTCTTGATACCATTTTCTGCTCTCAACCTTTCCCTCTTGTGTTTTCTTGGAGTTTTTGAGCTAAGTTCTTGAAGAATTGTAAGAGGTAAGTGGCTGGGTTTTCTTGGGGTTCTTTTCTTCTTCTCCTTTTTCGTTTTTAGTTGGGTTTTATAAGGTTTTGTTCTTGGATTTTTGGAGTAATTGATTTGATTTGGTTTGTGCAAGAATCGAAAGAGAGAAGGAAGAGCAAAGGTAAAGACAAGGTGGGATTGTGAAGAGCCCGGTTTGAAGCTTCATTTTCCAGGTTTGTTTGAGTGCATGCAAGTGTTTGGGAGCTGCGTTTGTGGATTATGTTTTTCTCTTAATTTCTCCTTGGATCAATTCCATTTTGTGATTGCATGTCACTTGTAACCTTGAGTGTTTTGTTAGATGAATGCATGTTTAAATAAAGTAGTGATTTATAGTAAAATGTGAGTGATATAGTGAGGATAGTAGGTGTTTTCGGAATATGAACATGTTATGTTAATGAATTTTGAGTTAGGTTTTGAGTGAATCCATGATGAATTGATGTTTGGTTATTGTGTAAAATGTGTTTATGTGGCCTTGAGAATTATGCGGTGATGTACGAGAGGCTTGAGGTAAGTGTTTGTGCATGGTTGATTGAGTTTATGAAGGATTGTGTGTGAAAAGAGTAGGAAAAGTGCAGATCTGGGCAATTCTGGGTTCTGTCGCGAGCGCAACATTGTTGCGATCGCGACAGAATACGGATTCAGTCCCTTGTTCTTGGAGAGCCCTCTATCGCGACCGCGACGTTGTCGCGAGCACGATAGAGAACTCGATAGCCGAGTCCTCCGCGCAAGCGTGCTGCTGAGCGTGCGTGCGAGGAGGAAAGAGCTGGTCTCTGTCGCGACCGCGACATTGTCACGAGCGCGACAGAGCTCGGTTGCGCGAATCTGCCTAGCGGGCTTCATCGCGAGCAGGCCTTCTGGCGCGAGCTCGCGAGGAGGTGCCTCGTGCTCTGTCGCGATCGCGACAGAGGCCCTTCCTGCTTGCCCTGTTTTCTGAATGTGTTTCTTTTGTTCCACTTTGCACGGTTTCTCACTATTGCATGAAATATGTTTGTGCTTATGACTCGTGATATCATTGTACTAGTGTCTTAGTTATGAATGTATTTGATGTTAGAGTCGTGTGTCGAACCTTGCTTTGATTTTGTATTGTCGTGTTGGTGAATGTGTTGTCGAGCCTGGAGTGTCAAGGTATTGGATAATTAAACATGCTTAAGAAGGGTTAGTGAGTGCAGCTGCCCGTGTCCGCGCCGTTTGGGCGAAGCGGTTGACCTCCGAGATGGTCATCTTCCATGTAGTGATAAAAATATTTTGAGACTCCGGTCTCCCGCACTACCTTCGGGTATAAAAACTATTTTGAGGCTTCGGTCTCCCGTGTAATGTTCCCGTATCCTCCACCATTGAGTTCAGGCTATTGTATGAAGTGTCTGGTATGGGTTAGTGAAGTGTTTTGGTTATTGCGTGATTATGTTCATGGTAGTTGCTTCATGCTTTCTGTCCTAAATTCTGATCTTGTATAGTGATTCTTGATTTCTCAATATATATTTCTGTTCTTTGGTACTTTTTGAATTCTGAATATTATGCTCAATATCTTGTATAGTGTTCTGTTATGTTTGTTCCTCCCCACTAAGCGTTATCGCTTAGCACGGGTTCTTGTCCCGTGTAGGTGATAGGATTTTGGGAGATTGCTCGTGTTGCGCATCTGCTGGTCGGCCACATAGGAGTAGAGTCTTTATTTTTTTTGTTATCTCCTCCTGTAATTCTCTTAGTATGTAATATTTTGTATAGTGGCTTATGTAACTTTTTGTAAAGGAATGATGTAATCTTTTGGGATTGTATCTAACTCTTTATTTTGATAATATGAGATTTATGTTTTGCCTTTGTTATTATTGTTAGTGAACGCTTCCGCTCAGTGTATGTATCTCTGTATGTATGTTGTGAGTGAGCGTCGGGTAGCGCTTCCGCCGGCGCCATTCCAATGGGGGCGACGGTGGGGGTGTTACAGGTTTTGGTATCAGAGCGCCGGTTTAGGCGGTTCTGGTTGTCTTTGTTTGTTGTATGTTGAGTCTTTGCATGTTAGTTGGTTTTGTGTCGTGGCCTAATGCAGATGTGTCTTGCCTTGTGTAGTGTCTAAATGGAGTCTGATCTAAGTGAGAACGTGGGCGAGACGTTTGGTAGTGCGAGTATAGTGAGAGGTGAGCAACCTTCTCCACAGCGTCAGTAAGAAGAGATTCCTGGTATGGTTTTTGGTCATGAGAACCCGGCGTTAGTGCAAGGTTTACTCCAGTTGGTTGAGAGGTTGACTGCTCCTAAGGCTCCGACTGAGTTGTTAAGAAAGAGAGGAGCAGAAGACTTTCATGGGACTGCTTTGGATCAATTAGATGTGGCCGAGTTTTGGCTTAAGAGGGTAGGTCGGATTTTGCAAGAGATTAGATGTCCTACAGATCAGAGGGTGCTTTGCATAGTATCCTTGTTACAAGGATCAGCATACGATTGGTGGTAACTTGTGATGCGAAATCCTCAGCAACCAGCCGAGTTGACTTGGGAATTCTTCAAGCAAGAATTTGAGCAGAAGTATGTGACGAAGGCATACCAGGAAGCCAAGTGGAGAGAGCTCATCAGTCTGAAGTAGCGGGGTATGACTGTGAGTGAGTATGATAAGGAATTCAGCCGGTTGAGTAAGTATGTGCCCGAGCCATTGTTGACGAATGAGTTTAGAAGTAGGCATTTCCAAGAGGGACTGCGTGAGGTGATCAGAGGTCCTTTGTCGGCAATGACAGTCTTGCAACCAGTGGGGTATTATCAGCTTGTGGCAGCGGCAATGAAGTTAGAGGAATCCGAGCAAATCAAGCAGAGAATTGAGAACAAGAGGAAAGCACCGGATGCTGGGGTTGGAAGTGGTAAGAAGTCGAGAGGAGTTCCGAGTGGCCAAGGTGGGAAGAGTTCGGTTCCGGTACGTTCGAAAGTTGGGAGTGTAGCGCCACCTTCTAGCAAAGGAAGTGCGATCCCAGAGTGTGAGCATTGCCATAAGTGCCACTGGGGCGAGTGTAGAAGGATCTCTGGAGCGTGCTTTAGATGTGGCAGCCAAGAGCATATGGTGGCAAATTGTTCGGATCGTAGAGAGCTTCAGGGTCAACCCGAGAGTAGAGCAAGTGGTCAGAGAGCGAGGGGGAATCAAAGTGGAAGAGCCAGTGGATGACCTTCTCAAGCACCGTCAGAGACAGCGTAAAAGCCGCAAACCGAAGAAGTGTATGTGTGCCTGCAAGTATACGCCATGCTAGGAGAGGATGCAGCGGATCGAGCGGGACGTTCCGGTAAGTTGTGTTCTAGGTTTTGTTAGGTTCGGTTTGAGTTTTGGGTTGTTTGGATATAAGTGGCTAGCGGGGAAATTTTGAGGATGAAATTTCTTAATGGGGAGTGATTGTAACAACCAAAAAAGGGCTTGGTCGGAATCTGCGTGGTAAGTCGGATTATTAAGGATATTTTCATAATTAAGGAAGAGGAAATTTTGATAATAAGAAATTATTTGTTAAGGAATTAATTAATTAAGTAATAAGTTAAGTGAAGAAAATGTTATGGTGTGCTTATAGTAGGATATAAGTCGACTAAGGGATTTTATTATGTGGTTTATGTGTGCATGGTGCCAAGAATGGATAAGTCAAAGTGGATGGTTTGATTCTCTATGATTGTGACAAGTGGCAAGGGTAGGTGAGCATTAATGGTAAAGTAGGAGAGAGGGAAGGGAGGGGCAGAATTTTGCCTAGCTTCCCGTGGAAGCTAGCTCTCTCTCTCTTTTCTTCTTCTTTCCCGTCCTCTCTCTCCCTCTTGATACCATTTTCTGCTGTCAACCTTTCCCTCTTGTGGTTTCTTGGAAATTTTGAGCTAAGTTCTTGAAGGATTGTAAGAGGTAAGTGGCTGGGTTTTCTTGGGGTTCTTTTCTTCTTCTCCTTTTTCGGTTTTAGTTGGGTTTTATAAGGTTTTGTTCTTGGGTTTTTGGAGTAATTGATTTGATTTGGTTTGTGCAAGAATCGGAAGAGAGAAGGAAGAGCAAAGGTAAAGACAAAGTGGGATTGTGAAGAGCCCGGTTTGAAGCTTCATTTTCCAGGTTTGTTTGAGTGCATGCAAGTGTTTGGGAGCTACGTTTGTGGATTATGTTTTTCTCTTAATTTCTCCTTGGATCAATTCTATTTTGTGATTGCATGTCACTTGTAACCTTGAGTGTTTTGTTAGATGAATGCATGTTTAAATTAAGTAGTGATTTATAGTAAAATGTAAGTGATATATTGAGAATAGTAGGTGTTTTCGGAATATGAACATGTTATGTTAATGAATTTTGAGTTAGGTATTGAGTGAATCCATGATGAATTGATGTTTGATTATTGTGTAAAATGTGTTTATGTGGCCTTGAGAATTATGCGGTGATGTACGAGAGGCTTGAGGTAAGTGTTTGTGCATGGTTGATTGAGTGTATGAAGGATTGTGTGTGAAAAGAGTAGGAAAAGTGCAGATCTGGGCAATTTTGGGTTCTGTCGCGAGCGCGACACTGTTGCGATCGCGACAGAATACGGATTTGGCCCCTTGCTCTTGGAGAGCCCTCTGTCGCGACCGCGATGTTGTCGTGAGTGCGACAGAGAGCTTGGTAGCCGAGTCCTCCGCGCGAATGTGCTGCTGAGCGTGCGTGCGAGGAAGAAAGAGCTGGTCACCGTCACGACCGCGACGTTGTCGCGAGCGCAACAGAGCTCGGTTGCACCAATCTGCCTAGCAGGCTTCGTCGCGAGCAGGCCTTCTGGCGCTAGCTCACGAGGAGGTGCCTTGTGCTCTGTCGCGAGCACGACACTGTTGCGATCCCGACTGAGGCCCTTCCTGCTTGCCTTGTTTTCTGAATGTGTTTCTTTTGTTCCACTTTGCACGGTTTCTCACTATTGCATGAAATATGTTTATGCTTATGACTCGTGATATCATTGTACTAGTGTCTTAGTTATGAATGTATTTGATGTTAGAGTCGTGTGTCGAACCTTGCTTTGATTTTGTATTGTCGTGTTGGTGAATGTGTTATCGAGCCTGGAGTGTCAAGGTATTGGATAATTAAGCATGCTTAAGAAGGGTTAGTGAGTGCAGCTGCCCGTGTCCGCCCCGTTTGGGCGAAGCGGTTGACCTCCGAGATGGTCATCTTCCGTGTAGTGATAAAACTATTTTGAGACTCCGGTCTCCCGCGCTACCTTCGGGTATAAAAACTATTTTGAGGCTTCGGTCTCCCGTGTAATGTTCCCGTATCCTCCACCATTGAGTTCAGGCTATTGTATGAAGTGTCTGGTATGGGTTAGTGAAGTGTTTTGGTTATTGCGTGATTATGTTCATGGTAGTTGCTTCATGCTTTCTGTCCTAAATTCTGATCTTGTATAGTGATTCTTGATTTCTTAATATATATTTCTGTTCTTTGGTACTTTTTGAATTCTGAATATTATGCGCAGTATCTTGTATAGTGTTCTGTTATGTTTGTTCCTCCCCACTAAGCGTTATCGCTTAGCACGGGTTCTTATCCCGTGTAGGTGACAGGATTTTGGGAGATTGCTCGTGTTGCGCATCTGCTGGTCGGCCACATAGGAGTAGAGTCTTTATTTTTTTTGTTATCTCCTCCTGTAATTCTCTTAGTATGTAATATTTTGTATAGTGGCTTATGTAACTTTTTGTAAAGGAATGATGTAATCTTTTGGGATTGTATCTAACTCTTTATTTTGATAATATGAGATTTATGTTTTTCCTTTGTTATTATTGTTAGTGAACGCTTCCGCTCAGTGTATGTATCTCTGTATGTATGTTGTGAGTGAGCGTCGGGTAGCGCTTCCGCCGGCGCCCTTCCAACGGGGGCGGCGGTGGGGGTGTTACACACAAATAGTATGGACAGCCATTCACAACGGTCGTCAAGGAAAAATACATACACAATGACATATGCGATAATCATATAAGATATAATCAAACTCAGGTCATATTCACAACATTCATAGGCTCATATTCGCATCCGGATAACAACTGATTCTTATACTTATCATCAAACCATTTGGATAACACATTCATACATTCATAGCAAACAGAGCAAAACAAAACGAAATACCTATGGACTCACAATAGTGGATAACGAGTAAACACATGGCGGTACCTTATGGGTACGAATCGAACGTATGGCGGTACCTTACGGGTACGAATCGAAAAATAATCACATTTTCTCTTTCAAAAACATTTTACAAAAGGAATCTTAAACAAGATCCGAACACATTGCAGTTCGCGAGGAACTAAACCGGGACCTGATCGGGGTCCAAACAAACAAAGGTACTGCAGTTATAGAACTCTATTAGGCATGCCTAACTATCCACTAGACTGACTCTTGCAGGTCATGCATAATACAAATCATGTCCCAAATCATAGCATATCATTTATCATGAAGAATTCGTAATATTGCACATAGAAATAAGCATATTATATTGCATATAGGGATGAAAATCCATGAAGAAACCATTTGAAATTCATTTTAGAATAGAAGGGGCAAAATCGAAAAAATAGGACAGAAAGGAGGTCACTGTCGCGATGGCCACTTCTAGAGGCCTGCGCAAGAGAATGACGAGTCTAAACAACCTTCACGACTCGTGAATGTTGCTCACGACTCGTGAACTCTGTTCACATCTCGTGAATGCTCTCTCTCACTCAGCCGAGCAAACTAATGTGAGAGCTGGATTTCCCCGTTCTGTTGCGCTCGCGACAGCATCGGGACTTCCAGTTCTCAGCAAAAATGCAGAAAATCAAGAATTTCCAAATCAAACCCATTTTGACCCAAAATCAAACCAAACTTAATCTTACCTCACATTAAGCTTTCCAACCATCTCACCCAACATAAAACACAATTTTCCAACAATTAATTACAATCAAATCATGAATTAACTATTCAAGAATTCCAGCAAAGGCAAAACCCATAAATTTGCAGTAAATTCAATCAACTCAACGTTTGCTTCAATAACTCAAGAATCATGCATCATAATTAAAATCAAACTAAAACCCATATCATTTTTACCACAATAAGTCCAATAAATATCACATTTCCCAGAAATTCATGCATATACTCAAAATTACATATGAACACCAAACTCAAGAAAATTCCCAAACCTGCACTCCTATGCTCCAAATCACTTCGTACCACTACCACTCGCCTTCTCCTTTCTTTTGGGATCGCGAGGAGGCTCAACTAACCAAAAACACCCAACAAAACCACAAATATAAAACCTAAATTAAAACTCAATCTAAACAAAATAAGAACAAAAGAAGAAGAAAAGATGAAGAAGATGAAGAAATGCAGTAAACTTACCAATTGAAGGTTAAGCGATGATCAATTTCCACCGCACTTACTTGGATCCAAGCTAGGGCACTCTTGAGAAGAGAAAAGGAAGAAGGGGAGTAGAGAAAAAGAGAGAAACGGGAAATGAAGAAAATAAATTCTGCTTTTCCCTTTTTCTCTTTCTTCTTCTATTTCTTTTCCTAACCCTAGACACATGTTATTTTCTCATTGGTGGAGATTAACCACTCATACCCAACAAACATGCACTACACACACACAATGCTATCCTCACTAATGCACACCCTACCAACATGTGAGTATGTACACACTAATGCAACCCGCACACTCACGTCCTACAACTATACATGCACTCACACTAAAAAATTATCCACAAAACGTGCATTTTACCTAAAATGTCCTTATCACATGCCTTCACACACATAATGCACACATGCACAAATGGCTCCAACTTCTAGGGGGCAAACGGGGTGTTATAGACTTGGAGCGAGGAAGGCTAGCACCAGCACTGGTGCTAGCATCAAGGCTTCCCTGGCCACTGCTAATAGTTTTTGGTCTCCTGCTCGGGAAAAAGGGACTAGTGCCATATGTCCTTGGGCCCCCTTTAGGTCTATGTAAAATTTTTTATTAAAATTCCATCATTTCGTCTAGTACCTTAGCCATTCTTGATCTTTTACGGGGTCTTTTTGGCCGTAAAAAGTCTACTTTTATCATTTTAAGTCTGATTCTAGCTTATTTTATATGAAAATTCCTCTTTTTTTCTATCCATTTTACTATTTTAAACTCATTTCTACCTCTTTTATAAGAAATTATTATTTTAACCCTCGACCCGGTATAAAATCATCATTATGCCCTCGAAGGACTTTTGAGCATTCTAAGCATTCCGAATCATTGGAAATCATCCCTCAAGGCATTTTAGTCTTGATTTCATCATTTGTAATCGAGATCAAGCCAAAAATAAATCCACTACTAACAACTAGGAAGAGATAAGGGTTGTACTTTGGTGATAAGAATTTATTTGAATATTTATTAGGCATTGTGTTGACTCACAGCATAATACGATCACTTTGCCAAAGCTAGGTGTAACACCCCGTTCTCCCCCTAATAGTTTGAGTCATGATTGCCATGTGTATGTGTGCATGTGTGAGTGTTTTGGCATGTGTCAAGGGTTTTTTGGGCAAAATGCATGTTTTGTGGGCTTTAATAGAGTGTGGTTGCATATATGTTAGTAGGGTGTATGTGTATTAGGTTGTGTTAGTGTGTGCATGTGCATATGGTTGTAGTGTGTGATTTATGAGGGTTAATCTTGTGTGTATTGTCCTGCATGAGTGTAGGTGTGAGTGGTCAAGTTCCACCAACCAAAGGGTGACATGTGGCTAGGGATTTTGAAAGGAGGTATAAATAGAAGAGAGAGAAAAAGGAGATAGCCATTCTTGTTGCTATTCCCATTTCCTCTTCTTTTCTTTACTCCTTCTTCCTCTTTTCTCTTCATTTGTGTGCCCTACCTTGGATCCAATGCTTGGTAGTGGAAATTGATCATTCCTTGAGCTTTGTTTGGTAAGTATAGTGAGTTTCTTCTTCATCTTCTTCTCTTGTTCTTGATTTTGGTTAGATTGTATTTTAATTTAGGTTTTGTGTTTGTATGATTTTGTGGGTGTTCTTGTTAGTTGAGCCTCCTCGCGATCCCAAGGAAAAGGAGAAGGCTAGTGGGAGTGGTGCTCATTGATTTGGAGCATAGGAGTTACAGGTTTGGGTTTTATTTTTGAATTTGTTTGAGAATTTGATTGTTCTTGATGTTAATTAGTGATTTGTGCCTTTGCATGTGATTTCTGGAAAATTGATGTATAATGAGGTTTATTATCGTGTTAATGTTATGGATATTCATTTGATTTGAGTTGTAAAGCATGAATGTTGAAGTATTGAACAATATTTGAAGTTGGATGAATGTTTGCTGTAAAATTCTAGGTTTGTGTTCTTGAGAAGCTTGATTTTGTTAATGCGTGATTTTAATTGTGTTAATTGTTGATTTAAGTTGTGCTTTGTGTTATTTGTGATAGTGGAAGGCTTATTTGAAGATAAGATTAAGTTTGGTTTGATTTTGGGTCAAAATGGATTTATTGTTGGAAATCTGGATTTTCTGCATTTGGCTGGGAAAATGGAAATCGCAATGCTGTTGCGAGCGTGACATCCTTGCAAGCACAACAGAATGGTGAAATCTCGTTTTCGCGATTGTTGCTTTGTTGTTTGTCAGGCGTCCAACTCGTGATTTGGCAGCACGAATCGTGAAACTTGGCATGCGCGAGTGGTGCAGCAAAATCACGCGTCGGTAAGGGGAAAAATGAGAGATTCATGAGCCGTGAATCATGTTCACGAGTCGTGAACCTTGTTCACGAGTAGTGAACAATATTCACAAGTCGTGAAGGCTGTTCAAGACTCATGCTGGCGCAGCACAACTCGTACGGCCCTTCGCCCCTTCCCCTCGCGCAGGCCTACCGGCCACTGTCGCAAGCGCGACACTGGTCCCGATCGCGACAGTGACCCCTCTTTGCCCTATTTTTCCAATTTTGCCCCTTTCTTCTAAAATGACTTTTGTATCATTTCTTCTTGGGTTTTTACTATTGTATGGGAATATTTATGCTTATATACACTATTATGATTTCTTTATGATAAATTATATGCTATGCTTTGAGCATGATTTGTATTATGCATGACCTGCAAGAGTCAGTTTAGTGGATAGTTAGGTATGCCTAAAAGAGTTCTATAGCTACAGCCCTCTGTATGTTTTGGACCCTGATCAGGTTCTTGTTTAGTTCCTCGCAAACTTTAATGTGTACGAATCTTGTTTAAGATCCCATTTGTAAAATTTTTTTTGTAAAGAGAAAATATGATATTGTTTTTCGATTCATGTAAGGTACCACCATGCGTTCACTCGTTATTCACTACTGTGAGTTAGCAGGTGTTATGGTTTGTTCTGTATGCTTATGAGAATGTGAATCCGAATGACTATGATTATAAGTATGTGAATCTAAATGACTCTATTTATGAGCATATGAATCAGTTGGCATATGAATATGATTATAAACCTTTGAATGGTTATGACTGTGATTCGTTTATGATTATCAGTATGCCATTATATATGTGTTTTGCCTTGGCAACCATTGTGAATGGTCATCCATACTATTATTGTTTGTTTCCCCACTAAGTGTTATCGCTTAGAACGGTGTTTTCACTCGTGCAGGTGCGGAAGGTGTTTAGCTTTTGGAAGAGTCGCTACCAGTCAAGCCAACACAGTGGGATTGTTGATAGGACTTAGCTTCTTTTGTATCATGATTATTTTGTAATAGTGATATCTCTTTGTATATAGTCTTTTGTTCAGCTTCCGCTATGTATCTCTGAAAGTTGTAATTATGTTGGTATTAGAACAGTTATGTATTGAATATTATTATTTTATGAATGAATGATCATTGGGTTTTAAAGTTTTAATTTCCACTATTTATATGTATGTTTATATTATGTGAATGAATGTTTTGTACCGTTCCTTTTGGTGACACCCCTGCTCATATAGGTTCTCACTCCCTCGCGGATGGGTTCTCCTACGTATGGGAAGGGGGTGTTATAGTTTTTGGTATCAGAGCCAGGTTTAGGCATTTTCTGGGTGATTGTTGTGTATAAATATGTGATTAGGAATGTGTTGGCTGATGCAGTTATCTTTGTCTTTCTTTTAGATGGATTATGATTCTGTTTGTGGGCCACTTGAGAGATACGCTGAGAGTGTGAATCCCCAAGTTGTAGATCCTTTAGTGTCTGTTTCAGCTCAAACACCTAGGGTTCAGCCTGAGGCCGCAACCATGCCCTTCGAGGCAATATTGAAGATTTCTCAGGACATGACTCGAGTCATGGATAGAGTGATAGCTTTGAGAGCCCCTTTAGAGAGCATGAGGAGAGCTGGTGTAGAGGATTTTTATGGGACCAGTTTGAATGAGTCTGAGCTTGCTGAAAAATGGATTGAGAAAGTGGAACGAGTGTTTGAGGAGACTAGGTGTCCTGCTGATAGGCAAGTTGAGAGTGTTGCGGCATTGCTTCAGGGATCTGCCTATGATTGGTGGAAGTTGGTCCGCAGGCATCCCCAATTGCCTGACCCGGTCACTTAGGAATTCTTCGAGAGGGAGTTCACAAATAAGTACGTAACTAGGGAGTATAAGGATGCCAAGTGGGCACAGTTCTTGAGTTTGAAGCAGAGGGCATTCAGTATCAGAATTTGAGAAAGAATTCAACCGTCTTTCTAAGTATGCTACAGAAGGTGTTCTTACTTAGGAGTTCAGATGTAGGCACTTTGAGGCTGGGTTGAATGATTCCTTGAGGGCTATGATTATTTCTTTAATGAGTACTCTGGGTATTGGGTACTACCAGATAGTGAAAGCAGTAGTGCGGGCTGAAAGATCTGAGTCAATTTTGAGAGAGAGGGCTTAAAGGAGGAATCCCCCTCGTGGTGGATCGTCATCATCATCGAGTAAGAGGTCAAGTAACCCGCATGATGAGTGTTCTTTAGGTCCTACTTCGAGAGGCAGAAGGCAAGGTTCTGCCATAGGTTCTGGTTCTGGCAGAGGTGCTTTGGTTTGAGGACTGATTTATTGCCTAAGTGTTCTCACTATAGTAAGCGCCATCGAGGTGAGTGTAGGTGGCTCACGGGTGGTTGTTTCTGATGTGGGGGCACTGATCACTACTTGGCTAATTGTCCGATGTATAGTGAGGCTTCTAGTGATCAGCATGAGGCTAGCAGAGTTGGATCTAATGCTCCGCAAGCTAGTAGTGGTAGAGGCTGCGATAGAGGTCAAGGTGGTCGGCATAGAGAGGGAGCTCCATCAGAGTCCGTTGATCATCCTTTGATAGTTCCAGCTAGAGCTTATGCCATGAGAGCTCGGGATGAGCAAGATGGCCCAGATGTGATTGCTGGCAAGTTCCTACTCTTTGACACTGAGTTATATGCTCTAATTGACCCTGGCTCCACACACTCATATTTGTGCACGAGTAAATTTTTTGATAAGTTGCATGATGTTGATCAGTTAGATTATGAGGTTTATGTGACCAGTACTTTAGGGCATAGTGTCAATGTGAGTAGAGTGCATAGGAATTGTCCCCTTTTGGTTCAGGGTGTTGAGTTTTCTGCGGATTTGATAGAGTTGCCGTTTTGGGAGTTTGATTTGATTCAAGGTATTGATTGGCTTAGTAAGCATCGAGCAGTGGTTGATTGTCATAGAAAGGTGATTGTGTTGCGAGATAGAGATCAGTCTTCTGTTGTGATGAAAGGTTTGGGTTCGAGTTCTTTGAGTAATGTGATTTCTACCATGCAAGGTAAGAGGTTTATGAGGAAAGGATGTGAGGCATTTCTAGCAGTTGTATTTGATTCTAAGCGTGATAAGGTTGAGATTGAGGATATCCCAATTGTTAGGGAATTTGGTGATGTGTTTCCAAGTGAGTTGCCTGGTTTGCCTCCAGAGAGAGAAGTGGAGTTATCCATAGAGATTTTGCCGGGTACTTCGCCCATTTCGAAAGCACCTTATCGGATGGCTCCTGTAGAGTTGAGTGAACTTAAAACTCAGCTACAAGAGTTATTGGATAAGAGATTTATTCGACCCAGTATATCTCCATGGGGAGCACCGGTTTTGTTTTTCAAGAAGAAAGATGGCTCTTTGAGGATGTGTATAGACTATAGGTAAATTAACAAGGTCATAGTGAAGAACATGTATCCCTTGCCTAGAGTCGAGGATTTGTTTGATCAGCTTAGAGGTACGGGTGTTTTCTCCAAGATTGATCTTAGGTCGAGTTATTATCAGCTTCGAGTTCAGGATGCTGATGTGGTTAAGACTGCATTTCGAACGCGGTATGGCCATTACGAGTTTCTTGTGATGCCGTTTGGTTTGACCAATGCACCTGCGGCTTTTATGGATTTGATGAACCGAGTGCTTAGGACATATCTTGATCGATTTGTAGTAGTGTTTATCGATGATATTTTAGTTTACTCAAAGGATGAGAATGAGCACGAAGTGCATCTTCGGTTAGTATTGCAAGTATTGAGGGAGCACCGTTTGTTTGCGAAGCTTAGCAAGTGTGACTTTTGGCTTCGAGAAGTGTCTTTCTTGGGTCATATTGTATCGGCTAAGGGTATTCAAGTGGACCCAGCTAAGATTGAGGCGATTGTGGATTGGAAAGCGCCTAGGAATGTTCCTGAAGTGAGAAGCTTCCTTGGTTTGGTAGGCTACTACCGTCGGTTTGTGAAGGGTTTTTCGGTTATCGCTGCTAGATCCAATGACTAGATTGTTGAGGAAATGAGTCAGATTTGAATGGTCAGATAAGTGTCAACTGTGTTTTGAGAGGTTGAAGAGTTTGTTAATTGAAGCTCCTGTACTGACTCAACCCACCTCGGGTAGAGAGATTGTGATGTATAGTGACATTTCGGGTATTGGACTCGGATGTGTGTTGATGCAAGAGGGTAAAGTAGTGGCTTATACATCTCATCAGTTGAAACCTCATGAGAAGAACTATCCGACGCATGATTTGGAATTGGCAGCTGTGATCTTTGCTTTGAAGATTTGGCGGCATTATCTGTATGGGGAGAAGTGTAGGATTTTCATGAATCATAAGAGTTTGAAATATCTCCTCACGCAGAAAGAGTTGAACATGAGACAGCATCGATGGTTAGAGTTGTTCAAGGACTATGACTGCATTGTGGATTACCATCCGGGTAAAGCCAATGTGGTCGCGGATGCTTTGAGTCGGAAGTCGAATTCGGCTTTATTTTTTAGGCAGTTCAGATGGAGATTTGATTCGAATGGGGCTTTGGTTGCCCAATTGAGAGTGCAGCCGACTTTGAGACAGTCGATTGTGGATGCTCAGAAGGATGATTTGAGATTACAGCGGGTTTTGCTAGAGGTTCAGCAGGGTAAGCAGTCTGAGTTTTTGATTTTGGATGGGGTGCTTATGTATAGAGATCGCTTGTGTGTGACCGAGAATAATGAGTTAAGGAAAAAGCTTTTGAGTGAGGCACACACTACGGTCTTTACTATGCATCCTGGTAGTGAGAAGATATATCGAGATATGAAGCAGTTCTACTGGTGGTCTGGGATGAAGAGAGATATTATGGAATTCGTGGCGAAGTGTTTGACTTGTAAGCAGGTAAAGGCTGAGCATCAAATCCCTTCGGGATTGCTCACTCCTTTATCCGTTCCACAGTGGAAATGGGATGATATGGCCATGGATTTTATGGATGACTCAGAGGAAGCATGATTCATTATGGGTTATTGTGGATTGGCTTACGAAGTCAACTCATTTTGTGCTGGTTAGAGTGGATTACTCGATGGATAAGTTGGCCAGTGTGTATGTGGATAAGGTGGTTCGATTTCATGGAGTGCCATTGTTGATAGTTTCAAATCGGGATCCAAAGTTCACATCCAAGTTTTGGAAAGAGTGTTAGTGTAAGCCCTAGCCCCAATACATTGTAATAAAACACTTTAGTTAATAAATGAGGCATTTGTTTTACCAATTGTATTCCTGTGCATATCAATTGATAGAACTATCCAAGAATGTTGTTTTAGTTTAAGTTATCATGTGTGAGGCACATGGTTGTAAGACCTTGAAACAAATGAGACTTCATTCTAAATATCCCTAGTCAGTCATTGTTATGGGAATAACAAATGAATTAAGACTAGTATGCTCTCTCTGATTAGTTGAGTTCTGTCTTACGGATCATAAGGACAAAAGTGTCAATCAGAAATCATAGATACATGTTTATAACATGGTATTTGGATACGATCCACACATGAGAACACTACATGGTACAAGTCATAAGTGTTCCTCATATGCAAGTTTTGTATCGGAGTTCTTAGACCTAAAATCTCTATGAAACTCTTTATGAATTACTGTGTACTTTGACATACACCTAACGTGCTCGTAACTGAGTGACAAGTATGGGTATGCTTGGGTATGCATTGATTCATGTTAGAGAGCATGAGAGAAGTAAAGGGATTACCCCTCTCTATAAGAGAGAAAAATATCATCGGCCACTTGATCAGTGAACTGAGAAGTGTATGGCCATACCGAGATGTAATAATGTGCAATCATTATTTATCTGAGAGTTCAGTGTCACTGGAATATCAAGAAAGGAATTAACTTACATATAAGGATGACTAGTTCCATGCCTTATATTAATTCTGATATTTATGGGTAAGGGACTATATAAAATTGCATTAGGTCACTAAATGCCATTTGCATTTTTCATTTAATTTGGAATGCTATAATATCTTGCTAGAGAATATATATAGCCTTTGAATTAATTCATTAATTCATTGCCAACATTAAATGGACCTATAGGATCGCACACAAAGTATTGGGCTTAAAATATTTAAATAATGTATTGGGCATTAATTTGGGCTTTTAATTAAAGTCAAATTAATGTATGTAATGGGTATTAAAATTGCTATTGGACTTTGGTCCATGAGAGAGGAGAATTTCGGCCCATAAGGTTTAATATCAATTAGTTAATTATATTAATTAAGTTAATTGAGTATTAAATCCTAATTTGAACTCTAAATTCAAAAGGGTTTAAATTAATATTTGTTACTTATCTCTAGGAAGTTTTTAAGGTTGAATATACTATCTTAAGGTAGTAGAATTCAGATTAAAGACTTGCTATAGGATGAGGATATAGATGGGAAAAAAAGAAAAACCCTAGGAGAGCTAGGATTGGCGTGAACCTCTCTTTCTCTCTCTCATTTTTTCTTCTTGGCCGAAATACACAAAGAGAGATTTTTTTCTTGCTTTCTTGTATTTTTTAGGCGTGAATAACATCTAAAGGAAGGGCAAGAAAAAATCTCGTAGCTTCAATCCTTACCATTACGCAATACTAAATTTTGAGAGCTAGCATTCTCGGTTTTGAGCCTAGCTTGCAAGTGTGTGTGTGAGCATAGAGAGGATTGGCGTAAAGGCTGTTCCTTGGCATTGGTGGTGAAGATCAAAAGTGGAAAAACTAATCTTGGTTGCTGGTCATCATCAAATTCAATTTGGAATAAGCATCTAAAGTTGTAAGTTTTAAAAAACCCTAAAAGTGCATGTTTCGATTCTTGTCGTGGATTTGTTTGATGTGTATGATCGTTTTTCGATATTTTTCCGCTGCGTTATTTACATACACATACCATGACATATTCCATCAAAGAGCTACACCGAGCTTTGAGTACCAAGTTGAATTTTAGCATAGCATTTCATCCTCAGATAGATGGTCAGTCCAAGTGAATTATCCAGGTTTTAGAGGATATGCTTCGGGCTTGTGCTTTGGATTTTTCTGGCAGTTGGGATCAGTGTGTGTGGCTTATGGAGTTTGCCTACAACAATAGCTATCAATCGAGCATTACGATGTCACCATTTGAGGCTTTGTATGGTCGACCGTGTAGGACTCCGGTTTGTTGAACAGAGTTAACCGAGCCATCTTTCATTAGGCTAGAGATGATTAGAGATACCAAAGAGAAGATCAGAGTTGTGCAGCGAAATCTGAAAGTGGCTAAGGATAGATAGAGATCCTATGCCAATCTGAAGAGAAAACATATTCGGTTTGAGGTCGGTGACAAATTTTTCCTTAAGGTTTCACCTTGGAGGAAAGTATTGCAGTTTGGCAAGAAAGGTAAACTTAGTCCTCGGTTCATTGGGCCTTTTGAGATTTTGGAGAGAGTTAGTCCGGTAGCCTATAGGTTGGCTTGACCGATGGAGTTGGCTAAAATGCATGATGTTTTTCACATCTCCATGCTTCGTCTATATAGATCGGATCCGTCGCATGTGTTGTCAGTTCAAGATGTTCGGATTCAGTCGAATTACTCCTATAATGAAGAGCCGAAAGCTATTGTAACTCAAGAAGTGAGCCGAAAGCTAGAGCTTATGCTATGAGAGCTCGGGATGAGCATGATGCCCCGGATGTGATTGCTAGTAAGTTCCTACTGTTTAACACTGAGTTATATGCTCTAATTGACCCTGGCTCCACATACTCATATTTGTGCACGAGTATATTGTTTGATAAGATGCATGATGTGGATCAGTTAGATTATGAGGTTTGTTTGACCAGTCCTTTAGGGCATAGTGTCAATGTGAGTACAGTGTCTAGGAATTGTCCTCTTTTGGTTCAGGGTGTTGAGTTTTCTGCTGATTTGATTGAGTTGTCGTTTCAGGAGTTTAATTTGATTTTGGGTATGGATTGGTTTGGTAAGCATCGGGCTGTAGTGGATTGCAATAGAAAGGTAGTTGTGTTGCGAGATAGAGCTCAATCTTCTGTGGTGGTTAAAGGTTTGGGTTTGAGTTCTTTGAGTAATGTGATCTCCGCCATGCAAGCTAAGCGATTTATGAGGAAAGGTTGTGAGGCATTCTTAGCAGTTGTTTTTGACTCAAAGCATGATCAAGTTGAGATTGAGGGTATCCCAGTTGTTAGGGAGTTTGGTGATGTGTTTCCAAGTGAGTTGCCTGGATTGCCTCCCGAGAGAGAAGTGGAGTTGTCCATAGAGATATTGCAGGGTACTTCACCCATTTTGAAAGCACCTTATCGGATGGCTCCTGTAGAGTTGAGGGAACTCAAAACTCAGCTACAAGAATTGTTGGATAAGGAGTTTATTCGACCTAGCATATCTCCATGGGGAGCACCGGTTTTGTTTGTCAAGAAGAAAGATGGTTCTTTGAGGATGTGTATCGACTATAGGCAAATCAACAAGGTCACAGTGAAGAATAAGTATCCCTTGCCTAGAGTCGAGGATTTGTTTGATCAGCTTAGAGGTGCGGGTGTTTTCTCCAAGATTGATCTTCGGTCGGATTATTATCAGCTTTGAGTTCAGGATGCGGATGTGGTTAAGACTACATTTCGGACGCGGTATGGCCATTATGAGTTTCTTGTAATGCCGTTTGGTTTGACCAATACACCAGCGGCTTTTATGAATTTAATGAACCGAGTGTTTAGGCCATATCTAGACCGATTTGTAATAGTGTTTATAGATGACATTTTGGTTTTCTCGAAGGACGAGAGTGAACATGAAGAGCATCTTCGGTTGGTATTTCAAGTTTTGAGGGAGCACCATTGTTTGCTAAGCTTAGCAAGTGTGACTTTTGGCTTCGAGAGGTGTCTTTTTTGGGTCATATTGTGTCAGCTATGGGTATTCAAGTGGATTCAGCTAAGATTGAGGCGATTGTGGATTGGAAAGCGCATAGGAATGTCCCTAAAGTGAGAAGCTTCCTTGGTTTGGCAGGGTACTACTGTCGATTTGTGAAGGGTTTTTCGGTCATTGCTGCTCCTATGACCAGATTGTTGAGGAAAGAAGTTAGATTTGAGTGGTCGGATAAGTGTCAGCTGTGCTTTGAGAGGTTGAAGAGTTTGCTAGTTGAAGCTCCTATACTGACTCAACCCACCTCGGGTAAAGAGTTTATGATGTACAGCGACGCTTCGAGTATTGGACTTGGATGTGTATTGATGCAAGAAGGTAAAGTAGTGGCTTATGCATCTCGTCAGTTGAAGTCACATGAGAAGAACTATCCGATGCATGATTTGAAATTGGTGGCTGTGATCTTCGCTTTGAAGATTTGACGGCATTATCTGTATGGGGAAAAGTGTAGGATTTTCATGGATCATAAGAGTTTGAAGTATCTCCTCACGCAGAAAGAGTTGAACATGAGCCAGCACCGATGGTTAGACTTGTTCAAGGACTACGACTGCATTATGGATTGTTGGTCCCGATGACACACAAGGGGGGGGGGGGGGGGGTGACTTGGGTGTTTTAAAATTTTGACTTAATTTTTGACAGAACAGAACGGAAGTGTTCTGGTGAAGTTTTCTGGTATGGGAAGAACAGATGAATGTGCTATGGATGAATGTGAAAATTAATGGAGAACAGAATAAGTAATAAATCCTTTATAAAACAGATTTGAACCTTGCAATAAATCAATGGTAAATAACAGAATTGATTTTCAAAAGATTTCTTTTAAAACAATATAAAGTTAAGTGAAGACAGAACAGAAAAAATCTTTTACCAACAGAACAGAAGAAGAGAAGAGAAGAGAAAAGAATTAGATCAACACAAGTGATTTATAGTGGTTCGGCCTAGTTGCCTACATCCACTCCCCAAGACACCGTCTTGAGCTTTTCTCTCCACTATCAACTCTTTTCAATGGGCAAGAGTTAAAGCCAATATACAAACCTAGTATATTTTTCTACCCACAATCTTTTTCCCAAGTAAAAGATTTAAACACTTACTAGAATTTTCCAAGGTTCTAGCCAACCCTTTCTCACAATCTTTTGTAAAAATATCTCATACAAGAATTACAACAAAAATTCTATAATCTAGTTGAGGAGAATGATAATGAATGAAGTGCAAGATGTGAAAAATAGTTTGAATAATGTGAAAGTTTGAATCTCAAGAGATATAAATGTTTTCCAACTTCTCTAACCCTTTTGGAACCAAAAACAACTTCAATTTATAGCCAAAAACTCAATATAGCTGTTGGAGTTCAAAAAGTAGCCGTTTCATATAAGACAGATTGTTAAAATCAAAAAACTAGCCGTTATTTTGTCTTTTAGTGAAAAACAGAACTGTTATTATGTCCAACTGTTCTGCTGCGACAGAACAGAAAAATTTTTGAAGACATTTTCTAGTATTCTTTCTGCTTGCCTTTTTAAGGTACTTTTCAACAGCTTTTCTAAAATAATGTTTGTCATATTTTATAAGATCATTTTAGAATACCTTTTTAAAGAATATTTTCTGTTTATGGTAAAGCACCTGTTATGCTTACAGCAGAACACTTTTTGATTTATAGCAGAACACTTTTTAATGCATGTAAATTTTGTTTTTATGCACAAAAAGATTTTTAAGATGCATGAACAGATAAATAAAACTCCTCAAAAGATTTTACAAAAATAATACCCTAACTTCCAATAGAGCTTGACAACTCAAAGTACTTCATGCATTTGGCTTGCTTCCTTAATTTGATCTTGCACAAATTTGTGGAGTTTGACCTGAAATAGAAACAAATAAATAGAATTTTTACAAAGTTTATACAAGGTTTGATTATCATCAAAATTGAGATGTAGCCTTGAGCCAACAATCTCCCCCTTTTTTATGATGACAAAATCTTGATAAACTTGGCTAAAAGTCTATCTAGATTAGTATAAGTATGCTCCCCCTTACTATATGCCAGGGGGATATATACAAGTATAATCCCTGTAAATATATACTAACAATTTAGAACAGAACTGTTATCAACAAAAGCAGTTCTGTTATTAATATAACAGTTCAACAAAACTGTCAACAATAGGGCAGTTCTATAAGCAATATATCAAACCATAAAATAATTTTTACTACCAGATCTGCAGCTATCATAAAAAATATCAAATCTATAACCATGAAAAATGTTTGTCTACCAATAAGATTCAACATATCATATAAACATATCAGATCCGTAACTTAAATAAGAGTTAAGCATATTAATTCAGTTTAACACAAAGACAATATATCAGCTCAATGTATCAGCATATAGACCATAAAAAAAATCCTAAGCCTAGTATTAACGTCATGTGGTTCAGGTGGTTCTCCCCCTTTTTGTCATCATTCAAAAAGAGAGACCCAACAAAAATTAGGACAGCAAAAAAACGAGTGAACAACAGCGAAGGTTTGTCAACCAGCCAAAGAGAATGGACTCAAAAATAAATAAAACAATTAGGCAAAAGGGGGCTGATGGTGAGTTCTGGATGCCAGTTTTTGACGCAAGAGGGCAGCAATCCTCCTTTGAGTAGCTGCGACAAGTTCATGTGAGGAAGCCAATTCCTCATGCAAAGATACTAATTCCATCCCAAAAGCAATGTCAGAATGGTCAACAGGAGGAGGTATAGATGAAGGAATAGCAGCAGCAGCAGGAGAGTGGGTACCAGATGAAGGGAGAACATCTTCCAAAGGGGCTGGTTCCTCATCAGGGAAGTCTACGTCATCAGTGGGTGGAAATACCTCGTCATCCAAGTGAAGTGAAACTGTATGGGTTTCAGACTCAGCTGGTTCTTCTGCAACTGGTGCTGCTTACGCTGGAAGGGCATCTGGAATGGTAGGAACAGGCTGGTCAACCTCTTTGGTGTGGTCATCCATTGGGTGCTGTTCTACTGCACTAGAAGAACTAGGGGTGCCCTGATCAGAACAGTTCCTATCATGACGAATCTTGGTCCTTTGTTCGACTAGTTCTTCAGAACTATCAGAACAAAACATCTCCTGCATATTGCCTGTTGCAGCTCCATCTTGACTAGCAAATCTGGCATCAGTATGACTATCTGCAACATGCCCTGTATCCTCAGACTCACTTGGCATCCCTTCATCAGATTTTCCATGTTCGACCTCATTGGAAGGGCTCAAGTCGACAAGATGTTCCGTGGTCCTGTGTCCCTGATCAGACTGTTGAGCTTTGGAACTACCTCTTGTTCTCTTAGCCACTACAGCCGTGCTAGAAGATCCTACTTTCCTTTTTCCAGTGGTCTTACTTCTGGCAACATACTCACTGAAAAACTGGCTAGAAATGCAATGCTGTTTTGAAGGGGTTCCATAGCCTCAGAGCTCAAATCAATTTCCCAATACTCAAACAATTTTGACAGTAAAAGAGCATAAGGCATTCTCACCTTGGACTTCCCATCACACAAGTTTTTAAACAACAGGAATGGCAGATTGATTTTTTCTTGCTTCAACAAATGCCAAATTAGACAGTCATCGATAGAGGACAAAAACAATTTTAAAAAAAATATAGTAGAAACAATTTTACATAATTTTCAATTTTATCAAGTTTAATATTAATATGAATTGATTTTATCATCAAATATAAATTGTTGATTGAACAATATCCAACCGCTATTGATTCGGATTATAAATATATATTTTATAAAAATATAAAAAATATATTTTAGGATATATTTTTTCGGTCCAACCTGATTTTTTTCCTATCCAAGCAGAGTTTTTGCATATTCCGAATTTCATGTTGGATCAGATCAATTTTCTTACTGATTTGCAGTTAAACCGGTTCGATCGGCCAAGTCAACCCCAATTTTTAAAACATTGGTTGTTTTGCATGCTTTGTTGGTTTACTTATTTTTATTTTTTCTATTTATTGCTTTATTTATTCATGTATATTTATGGAATAGATTTAAGGATGTATATTTTTATCTTTATTTATTTATATTTATTGCTTTACTCTTAGTTATGTATAATTCTCATTATTATTTAGTGTAGAAAGCAAATTTGTTTGTTTGTATGCTTTAATTGATTTTATTAATTAAAAGCTGACTTAAAGGTCTTGTACTTAATTAATTTAATTAGTATTTTTACTAATTAAAATAGTTTTTTTCTTTCTAAAACTTACAATGAAAGGCTTTTTCATAAACTGGACCAATATCTTAACTTTAATTGCATGAGAGAACCAATGTCTTCAAAAGTAATGAATTGGCCTATTTTAATGTATGAAATACTATACTAAATGATTTATGTGAATAATGGCTTTCATGCCTCTCTTTTAAATTTACTTCATATATCTTTTATTATTATGTATTTTATCACTTTTGTACATGCTTGTTGCAATATGTTTTGCCATGTGTATTGTCTGAGAAAGGGGATAAATCTAATAACTTAAATCCATTCAAACTAATTCGTTATTAAATTAGAGTATAAATTATAGTAAAGTTCTAAACCTATCTTTAGTTTGATTCTAAAATATCTTTCCAAATCGTTCGGGTGGCGAATTCTAATAAACCTACCTTGTGGTTCCCTAATAATAGCAAGATTTTTTCTATCTTATTAGAAATAAGATGATATTCCTTAAGATGCTTTCTTTTGAGCATGTGCTAATTAGGCTGAGTTTTGATTATTTCAAAATAAGATGACTTAACTTGTGTGGTGTGAACACAATGGCTTCAATGCCATATGTCAAAGCGAATGATGTTTCTCTCGTGCTTGTCATTAGGGTAGTTCGATAGGACCAAAGCACGTTGTTCAACTCCTCTATCTAGCTGCCTTTATATTCACCCAGACAATTTTCAGACTTGTAAGAATGGTTCTAGTCATCACCTCCATCATCCTATTGGTTTAAGGATGTGATATGGCTGTAAATATTAACTTGATGTGAAGGCCTTCCGCAAATTTCTAGAATTCCCTACAGTCAAACTGCTTTCCATTATCAATTATGAGTACGCTCGGTACGCCAAACTTGAATATAGATTTCTATTTTATGAAGCTTATCACCTTCTTCGGTGTTATCATTGCCAAAGGTTTAGCTTCCACCTATTTTGTTAAGTGGTCAATGGCTACAAGCAAGATTTTCCTTTATTGAGCTCTTTAGGAGGAAAAGGGATAAGCACGTTAATACTCTACTGATGAAAAGGTAATGGGCTTCCTATATATTGAAGTTGTGAACCAAGGATGTGAGAATAATTACCACGCTCTTGGCACTGATGGCATTTTTCGATGAGCTACCGTGCATCTTTAACTACATTTGGCCAATAGAAACCTTGCAAGAAGGCCTTTTGAGCTAGCACATTTGCTCCTCCATGCACTCCATATATCACTTCATCAATTTCATGTAGAACATGATTGCCATCTTGTTCATATGTACATTTCAACCACGAATAAGTAAATGATCTTTTGTATAAATTACCTTCTATGATGGAAAATTGTCTGGCTCGTTTATGCATATTCTAGGCTTTCATGGTATCCAATGGTAGGATCCCATCTGAGAGGTAGTCCATAATATATCTCCTTTATTCACTAATTGGTTCTGCACACATCACTTATTATTCAATTCCTGGCTTTCCTTTAACCTAAACGGGTATTTTTCTATGGCTTTTCCTGCTCCAGCTTTTGTTAGCTCGTCAACCTCCTAATTGCGTTCTCTTACAATTTGTTCCACGATCAAGTTTAGGGATGTTCACGGGGCGGGGCGAAAGCGGAGAATGGCTCCCCACCCACGCACCTACCCCCCCCCCCCCCCCCCCCCCGGTGGGGATCCCCGCCCCCTATAGGGATTAACATGGGGGGAGGAATTCCCCGACCCGAATTAAAAATAATTCCATACAATTCAATAAAAAAATCACACACAATTCAAATACAAAAATTCATAAACATCCCATACAATTCTAAAATATAAAATATTATCCGTTCGTTAACAACTAACAACTTCACTTGGACAAATTCCATTCAGACGAACAGCACATCACATGATCAGATTAGAAGAACTGTGAATAAATTTCCCTACAACAGAAAAGATCATATATTTGTGAGCTCACTTTCAATGAAGATGGTTCCCAAGATCAAGATCAGGATGGTTCCAAGATTTGTACAATGACCACATGATCATGACCCTTTGCCAAAATAAAAGAACAAGAAAAAATGTAAGAAAATAAGAATGCTGCAAATTTCCATTTCAAGTTTTAAAATCATGACTCATATTCTCCACTGATTTCAGTGATAAAATTCAGTATAGTACAACCGAGAATGCAAAAAAGTTGGTATATCAACCCCAATAAGGTCCTGACACTAATCATCTAAACTTAAACTAAAAATGTGCAACTCACAGGATTTCCTGCTGTCTATTAGGAGAAAATGGCTCATGCCTTGCCAAAATATGCATTTTACAAAGAAAACTGTGCTCATAGTTTTTGTCTTCATAATTTCAATCATGGAATTCATCATGAAACTAGTCGTATACAACATTAAAAGGCCAATATTAACAAAATTACACACACACATATATGATTCGTCAACCGATAAGGTGAAGAACTAAATATTATGATTCACGATTTATACAGAAATAACAAAACATGAAAACAAAGGACAGAGGGAAAACAAAATGCTGTGTTCATGTTTGGCCTTAAGAATAGCATCAAAGCAATAATTTTCTAGATGATTGATGATTGGAAAAATACAGCAAAATGAAGAAATAGCCTTTTGATTACATTTAACAATTAAGAAAGTGTTTAACACTTAGATAAGTAAAATCATACCTCTAGATCCAACGGTCAAGGACGAGTTGTTGTTCCATATTGGAGCACCCGAATTAGCAGTCCAAAAGGGGGTGTTAAAGGCGCTAGACGGGCGATTCTGTATCAATCATCATCACAAAATCAGGACAAAAAAAATACTAATTAGCTATTCAATAAGCTCGGTTTAAACCACCGTCATTTTAACCAAATTAAAAGAAAAAAAAATTTCCTAGTATTTGCAACATAAAACTCACAAGGCTGATCAAGTGCAATTTTCAAATCAAATCAATTGATTCGAAAAGAATACCAAATCAAATTCAACAGGACGCCGATAAACACAATTGATTAAAAGAAATAACAATCATAAAGAATTTGGAAAAAAATTAAATATACAGTTCTTTAAAAAAAGAAAAGTTCAACGAGCGAGATTAGAAGTACCTTGTACGGATCTAGAGTGAGTGCTCCCAAACTCGATGCCGAGGCTCGTGTAGGTGGCGCCGGTGGACCGAGAACCAAAGCAGCAGGAGCAGGGCTCGAGTAGGAGGAGGAGATGCTTGCAGTGTGGAGTGAGGGAGAGAGGAGCAGCAGACGACCAATAGGTGGCGGATTTGCTGGTGTGTAGGAGAAGCAGGAGTCGAGGAGAACTGGCGATGTGAGGGAGAGAGCGGCGGCTAGCTATGGGACTGTGTCGGGTTGAGTTTAGGGCAACAACAAATTGTTACGATTTATTAGGAACAGAGGGAAGATATATATATATATATATATATATATATATATATTAAAATGCAAAAAGTCCCCGAATTTGCCCGGAAATTTTTTTCTTTCTCCGTCCCGTTCGGGTCGGATCCCCGAGGGGGATGGGGAATCCCCGCGAACATCATTAATCAAGTTCCTCCTAGAGAATCAAGTTTCCCAAGCAATTCTTTTGCTTAATATTTCAATATATTAGGATCTTTAACATTAAAATTACTTGATATCTGCTTTACCACTAGATGAGAATCACTATGAATGACTAGATTTTCCAGTAGTATATTTAATTGAATTTTCCAATTGAATTTTCTGACCCAAAACTAACCCCAATTTTATCATTTTGGCCATTTACAACTCTAAATTACATCAAGTAACCAGTATTTTTCAGGGGAATTCTCTTCGATGAGGCAGACCCAAAAGACAAAAGCTGTTTAACTAGTACTTTTGGGGGAAAGTCGGACGTATCGCATCTACAAGGTTTGAATCTAATGTAAGCATTTGATTCATCAATTCATGGCCAAATAATTTGACAATATAAATTGGAATAGTTGAAGCATTTTGGTGTTACAAATTATTTTTCCTAGTAGATCACTATTAGAGTATAAATTGAACCAACAATACTGAATTACAACTTAAAAGACTAGTTGTTGAGAAATGTGTAAATAAGCATTCATCCCTGAAATGATCCAACATACAATTTCCAAACTCCATAAAAGATGAGGATCAACCAGGGACAAGAATGCACTAATACAATCAAAATATTAATTACAATATATCATGAAGAAAAAAGACTATATCAACCAGTTCCTGCAGCTATTGTGCTTGTGTTCTTGGGTGCGTATACCTTATGGCAATCAGCTCGCTGTTAGGGTCATTTCTATAGAAGGGTATTCATTTCATTCTTCATCCTTGAGCCAATGTTGGATAACATACAGAAGAAATCCTAGGCAGAATCCAAAACCAGCCAAAACAACAACTATACGAACCCACAAGGATGAATTGTATGCATCCAGCACAGTGGAATGCCATGACTTGTACCACAAAAATGAGAATATGGAACCGAAAACAGCACCAACTGCTACTTGGCTGAGTGTGTGGTATTTTTGTGAGACCCGTAGCCATGCCTACAAGAACATACAGATATTTATTGGTAAGCCATCCATTCTCGACCAGCTGAGCGTCCAAATGGACTGCTTGTACAGCAAAGAGTTTTGAAAATTATGCCAAATTGCAGGGAAATGTTAAAGAGTCTAGTCCTGTCATAACTCACAAATTCCATCATTTATTCAATATATTAGTTTTCAAGTTCTAAATGATAAATAACCAGCCACGTTATATTTTCCCTTCGGTTCATTAATTTGCTAACCCAAAATGTATCATTTTTTTTTAAGTGACAATATACACAAAGTGATAAATGCAGAGACATGCTGCCTGTGGTAATAATTAAGTTAATACTCACGAAGTATGATCCAGATGCCAAAGTAAGTGCGCTTAAGGCCAATGTAACTCCATTTACTCCAAGCCAGTCTGTAACTACAAATGCATTCAGGTAAAAGTCAGCAATCATAGATCAATTACACTGACAATTTATTGAGGAGGAACCAAATGCAATACACTAAGAGAAACATGCTCCCAGCAACCAATTTTATTTCATAGCCTACATGGAGGAACTTTTTTCATTTAAGGGAGAGTGATAATAAAGGGCACTATCAACACAGATGATATAATATAAGAAAAGCCAATCAAAGATTCTGAATAAGTTCTTCTAATGCAACATGACAAAATCTGTATTGCAACCAATTAATAGATTGATGCTTGTTCCCATAGCATAATACAGCAAAACCTCCACAGTTGTTGAAGTTAACTCATAGTTTCATCACCAAGCAACTACCGTGTTGCAATAGCAAGTCGTGAAACATTTGCACATAAACCATCCCTATCCAAATTTAGTAGGGGAAGCAGAATTACTTGAGAAAATACAAAATACAACAGTGTAGAAGAGGCATTGTGCATGTGAAGATGGCATCCCGGGATCGGATTTTGAGTTGGGAAAAGGTCTCTCTTGGTTGAGTATCTGTTTGAGTGCTACTGAGAGGAGAGCATTTAATACAGAACCCATAGCAATCCACAATGATTCCACATCATGCCTCCAAAGAATGTAACCACCAAACAAGATGGACACAAGCCACTTGCTCTGCACCAACAAAATCTTAGCCATAATTAATGAGAATAACCAGTTAGAATACTAAAAGATAAAATAAATAAATGTCATCAAAGTTTCTTAAAATATTCAGAAGCTTTCTGCAGTTGAACATCATATAAATATACACGCAAGAATAATGTTATGTGCAATTTGAAGAAACCCACATACAATGCTGGAAGAAACAGTGTTATGTGAGAATTGGAAACATTGCTGGCACATATTTTGGATCATTCTCCAACTATTGCAACTTTTAGCATGATGAAGGATGAAAGGAAAAGGCCTTATAGAATTTTTAATATGTGGGTATCACACCCAACCTTCTTGAAAATCGTAGAAGTGTTTGGGAAAGGGAAGTAATGGGATATCCAATGTTCAGAGTATGGAAAAAACAGAAGTGGTTAAAGGTGGTGTTGAAAAAATTATATAGAGAAGAATTTGCTCATATTTCTAAAAGGTCTGAGATTGTAAATTTCTCTTAGGTGAGTTGCAAAGGAAGTTACAGCTAGAACCTTTGAATCCATTGTTGCTTGAGGAGGGAAAGGCTGTGGTGAAGATATGCTAGAACAAGAAGAAAGTTTTTCCCCAAAGCAAGCTATGCTGCAAATTTTGAATTTTTAAGAAGGGACGTTGCCGATTACGCATTTAGGAGTTTCCCTTATATCAACTAGGCTCAAAATCATTGTGATAGCTTAGTTTCAAGGATAAACTCGGATCAACATGTGGACATCAAAGTTTTGGCTTATGCTGGAAGATTGCAATTGATTAATTCTATTTTGAGAAGCATGCAAGTCTACTGGTGTAGTATTTTCATGTTATCCATGACTTTTATTAAGGAAATTGATAGAAAGTGCAGCAGTTTTTTATGCAAACGGCATCAAGAGTATAAAAAAGGTGGGCCTATAGCTTGGGAAAAAGTATGAAAACCGAAAAAGAAGGGAGGCTTGGAATTACAAATATTTTGGAGTGGAATAGAACAGCCATTGTTAAACTCATATGGGAATTGTTGACATCTAAGACATCTAGTTGGGCTGTTTGGGTGATTCAGAACAAGCTTAAGCAGATGAGTTTTGGGGGGCTAACCAAACCATTTGATGCTAGGCGCTAGCTGGGTTTGGAAGAATTAGCTAACGGTAAGAACTTATGTTAAGCAGCTCTTTAACTATAAATTGGGCATCGTGGATAGCTTTTATTTTTGGCATGATCCTTGGATGAATGGGGAGAGCTTGGTTGATATATTTCCAGGAATTAATTTCAATGATGCAGATATTGAGAAGAATGATAAAGTAAATGATTGTTGGTGGAATCAAAGATGGATCTTACCTGATCCTGTTAATGAAATGATAGAACAAGTATGGGAGGAAGTGCTACAATTTCAAGTTAACCATGTAATAGTGATTGTATCTGCTGGACACCATCAAGATTGGGTATCTACTCTATTTCTAGTGCATGGGAAGTACTTAGAACTAAAGGGAACAAGGTCAGCTGGTGGAAAATTTTATGGGGTAAGAACCATATTCCTAAACATAGCTTTGTGGCAACGTCAGCAATAAAAGACAGGTTAGCCACCAAGAATAGATTGTACAAATGGGGTGTTGTAGCTGATAATAAATGTGTTTTTGTACTGTTCGAGGAATCTGTTAAGCATTTATTTTTTTGAGTGCTGTTTGGATACTGTTATTTGGAAGGAAGTGTTAAAGAGGTTCAGATTAACGGAAACCCATACAATTGGAGATGATAAGTTTCATGGTTTAACAAGAAGGCTGCAGGCAAAAGCTTTTTGGCAAACTTGAGAAGAGTTGCAATGGTTGCTACTGTTTATTGGGTGTGGCATGAGAGAAATCAAATTGCTGTCCAGAATGATGTCTTCAGTAAAGATGGGATCATAGGTACAATTGCTGTTAATAATATGGATAAGTTTTGGATAGCAAAAATGTAAGAATAAGAATATAGATAGATATTATTGGAGTGTTTGGACATGATTAGCAATCCTATAATCTGGATCCAGCTCTTTCTCTGTATGATAGTTCTTTAGCAATTAAATTTGCATTATTGACAGGAAAAAAAAAACCAGTGTTTATGTAAAATAATATTATTAATTTCATGACTAACAAGCTCCTTTTATGCTATTAATGGGTAACATCATTAGTTTCAAAAAAGGGAAAAAAAATCCTTTTATGCTATTATTCCAAATTTCTTGGGCACACCTACAAATCTAAACACATAAACCCGTACTAAGCAGAAAAATTAGAATGAAAGGAAAAGTAGCTGAAAATAAAGAACAGAAAGATAGGAAGGATTGAAAATAGGCTAACAAAGCAACAGAATAAGTATAAACAAAGCATTAATCACAAAACGAAAAATGAAAAAGAAGACAAACTAGGCGATTAAGAGTGGGTTCCAATCCTCGAGCCATGAATTGAGAACGAAACTCGGAAGAATCATTCACCAAAGCTTCTTGTTCAAACACTTTAACATTTTTCTCACTATCACCACTCTTAAGCGCAGACGTTCTAAGCAAATTAGTCATGGTCTTTGACTCGGCTTCTATGGCGCAAAACCCACCAGAAAAATCCGAATTTGAAGCTGAAAACCGGAGAAGTAAAGCGGGCTTGAAGGTTTGGAGGTTAGAAGGATGAGAGAATAAGAATTTGAAAGTGGGTTTATGGAGAAAGGCTGCCGTTGCTACCATTTTTCTCTGGAGGAGGACTTCAACAGCCAAAATGTGGGAGCAGAAAAATCCATAGCCGTTTTCGAAGAAAAACGTAAAAATATGTGGAAGAAATAATGGGTCTTCTAATTATTTTTGGCCGTGGCAAAAATCCTCTCAACTTAAGTAAAAAAAAAAAAAAGTAATTTTACCCTTTTTTACCGTTGGCAAAATTTTACCGCACCTAAAAAAGGAAAAAAAAAATCAAAGGTTGGATAATCTTCCATATGTTAGACATATGACGTGGATAAAATAGGTAATGTGGCACGCCAATAAATGCCATATCAGCAACTATTGATCTCACATGATGAAATCATATGATGAAGCGTTATTAAATGCCCTGTATCGAAGAAGGTTTCGCCTAAGAAATCCAAAGTCAAGTTATGGATCAAAAAAACTCTTTTATACCCGTTTCAAATTGTTATATCCTGAACGGAAAACCTATCTCATTAGACCAAGAAGTTTGGTCTCATCAGACAAAAGTTTTGACTAATCAGATAAAGTTCGCTGCTTCGATTAATTAGACTTAACATATTTCATCTGATAAAACGAAATAGCTTTTTCTGATCAGACAAAGTTGCTTCGTCTAATCAGACAAAGGTTTCTTATGATCATATGAAATTCCTAAATATATACAACATTTTTTGTGCCCTAATCTTATTCTAATGCTGGAGGGGTAGAGCTATCATTTCACCAATCTACGAGCCTATAAGAGGCCCAATTTCATATATGAGAAGGTGTCTCTTCGCTTCACTCTCCCCTTCTCCTTCCCCTTAGTTTCTTGCACGTTAAGAAGCTAAAAACATCGTTTCTAAGTTTTGTCCAAAGCTTTACTTTGGATTTCTGGAAGTTTAACGGTCTACCCTGCATCAAGAGACATCTAAAGGTATCAACTTACCTGAGGATTAATTTATATAGGAGAGACTTGTTAGTTGTTCTTCCTTTTCTTGTTTATATTGCATGTATGGATGTATATATGTGTTTCATGCTAAATGTATTTAATGTTTTAGTTTTTGATGATGGTTTTCGCACATCCAACCATACAATCCATGTATGGATGGATGTGGTGGGATTTCTTTAAAGTAAAAACCTCATTTTAAATGGATACTTTTTTTTAGATCTTGGGAAAATGTTTACAATATGTTTTTGGTGTGTTTTCACACTTGTTTTATGAATGATCCGAAACAAAATTGAAAATTGACAGATCCATATGAGGATCAACAAAAATCTGGATTGTTTCATAAAGAAGATCCAGTTCGTTTGATTAAACAAAGTTCTTTAACTTTGTCTGACCATATGAGTTTTGACAGATCTGGATAAACTTCATCTTATTAGATGAAACACTTTGTATGATCAGACAAAGTTCATCCTAGATGGTTTCATTTGATCAGACAAAACTCATTTATCTGATTAGATAAAACTTTCAAAATGTAGAGTTGAGAAAAATGAAGGGCATTTACATGTTTTACCTCTTTTTTACCCTTCATATATTTTGTATCCTAGTATGTTGATACTATTTATAGTGTTTTTATGCCATAATGTATGATAACATTGTTTTATAAGCTTTATATATATTTTCATGTTATTAGTATATATTAGAGGAGTAAGATTTATATGTTTTCAATATCATGTCATTTAGTTTATGTCATAATGAGTTTTTGATCCGCAAAATAAACAAAATCATATGACAGTTTTGTATGTTAATATTAATAAAAATGAAGAGTTTTATCAAATATCATCTTTACTATAAAGGGATTTACAAATTAACTACCAATTAATTTGAAATTTATAAATAAAATGAATAAAAAATATTTTAGTGATCAATTTAATTAATTTAATTGGTTGTTATATAATTTAAATAATTGTTTAATTTGTTGTATCATTATTTAAATAATTATTCATTTGATTAATTTATATGCTTGTTTATATTATTTATTGATTTGATTTAATTCACTAACATTCTATTTTATTATCTTTTTAATTGTCCCCAAAATGTGTCTATTTCGCCTTGAGTAATATCTCCGAGCAGACCGGAGGATCGGGGAATTACACTCCTACGAAAACTTTGGTTTGCATTCTTAATTACCGCATTTACTTGTTAAATTATTTTTTACGTGTTGCATGTAAAATGTATTTTAAAACTTGCCCGTATTATAAAAATCACATTATTCACAATAATTAAAATTGAGGATTTTTTATTAATAAAATGGACCAATATCCTATTTTTACCTAATAAAATCTCACCATCAAAATGGAGAACTAAATTTTCATAAAATGGAATCACTCATCTCGATTTTTACAATAAATGCCTAAAAATAGTTATCTAATTTTTTAGTTCAATAAAAAGGAACCAATGTTCCCAAAATTCAATAAATGTCCCGATTTATGTATGCTAAATTTTATTTGCTTTTTAAGGTGTTTATTCATATTTATTCATATTGGGCCCTTGTGATGTAAGTTTTGGGGCAAATTTTGTTCTTGTAATTTATCCATTTATTTATCACTTTATTTATTGCTTTTCAACGTGAATGAAATGCACTTTAATTTCAATGCATGAGGAGATAAGTGGAATTGCATTTCATTAAAAACTCATTTATAAAATTTAACTTAACTCATTAATAAAAGTAAAGTTCTAAACGCCGTTTTTAGTTTAAGACCATTGAGGTTAGAGACCTCTCCCAAATTTTTGGGTGGCGACTCCAAAACACCTCAAGGTGCTGTAGACACCGGGTCCCGAGTCCAGCATAAGAATGACAATGGTAATTTTGGATCCTTGATATTTCCCTCCAAAAAAAAAATATATAATAAATATATAAATATGTGTGTGTGAAATTAAAAATTAATTAGTTAATGTAGTCAGTTACTTGAGTAATTAATATTATTGTGTGATTAAAGTGCATGTATAATTAAAGTTTAAAGTGTATAATTAATTAGATAAATATATATATATATATATATATATATATATATATATATATATATATATATATATGTGATAATTTAAATGGATTAAATGTTTAATTAATTAGATAAATTATATATTAAGTTGATTAATTATATTAATGTGTAATGTTTAATTAATATGTAATGTTTAAATTAATTAATTAATGTGTGTTATTTGAATTAAGTTAGTGCTGATCCAAAAAACTTTTCGGGGACATGGAAGAGTTTTATGAGGATTCGGGTGGCTCTAAACGTGCACCAACCAATTAAACATATAATGAAAATTAAGAAGGCAGGGGGAGAATGGGTTATGTTGGAGTTTAAGTATGAAAGATTACCAACTATTTGTTTCATTTGTGGCCTTCTTGGACACAATGAAAGACAATGTCCAAGACTTTATCAGACTTCTCCAGATAAGCTACTCAGACGCTTTGATGAAACGATAAGAGCTTCCACTAGAAAATCTTTACCAACCTATGGCAGTCAGTGGTTAAGGGACATGCCGCCGGTGTTGCAGTCTTCAGCCACCAGAATACAACTTACTGGAGAGGCTATGGCAGTTGATAGGAATGAAGTTGGTAAGGCACCAATTCAGGGAGTGATGGAGGATAGTTTAGTGGCGGAGAATGAGGCGAGAAGTAAGGGAACTGTAAAAGGAAAGGAGATCATGGAAAATAATGATATAGAGGATGAAGGGGTGGTAGTTATTGATTCAAAGAGACGCAGAAGGGGAACCCTTAACGGTGTTGGGGCAACTGATAGTGGGCTTGAATCTGGCCCAAAAGTTGTGTCTGAAGCAGATTCAAAAAATGTAGTAGAGGCGGGCCCTGGCTTCCAGGCCTGCCTATCATCATGAATTGTTTAAGTTGGAACTGCCGTGGGTTGGGCAACCCACGTGCAGTTCGGGTCCTACGAGACCTTGTTACTACTAAACAACCCAGTCTCATTTTTCTTATTGAGACTCTAAGCAATAGGGAGAAAGTAGACAGAATTAAAACGCTTTTGGGTTTTGAAGGATTATTTGTTGTGGATCCTTTGGGCCGAAGTGGAGGGCTTTCTCTTTTCTGGAAATCTAAGCATGATGTTAAACTCATTAGTTATTCTCAGAAGCACATTGATGTGGAAGTTGTTGTGGAGCATGGAGCGATTGGAGGCTTACTGGCTTTTATGGAGAACCAAACCGAAATTTACGAGCTCAATCTTGGGAGCTCCTTCGCTCTCTTGCAGGAAAATCTCACTTACCTTGGTGTGTCATAGGGGATTTTAATGATATCATTGACCCTAAGGAGAAGAAAGGTGGAAGTTTGCAACCAACTCGTTTAATTGAAGGATTTGCTAAGGCAGTGGAGGATGCAAACCTGGTGGATTTGGGGATGTCTGGGTATGCTTATACGTGGGCTAGAGGAAATGAGAGGGATGGCAACATTGAAGAAAGACTTGATAGAGCCATGGCAACGGATAGTTGGATTTCTCGTTTCCCCTGTTTTCAGGTCAGCAATCTGAGCCAAACTTCGTCGGATCATAATCCCATTTTTCTAAACCCCAATTTTTCAGACAAACCCCGTCGCAGTAAGAGATTTTACTTTGAGAATGCCTGGATCAAAGAGGAGCATTTTGTGGATGTGGTTAAACAAGCTTGGCAATCAGGGGATAGTATTCCTTTCTTCTCAAAGATCAAACAGTGCACTGAAGCTTTATCGAAGTGGGGTCAGAATATTACAGGGGATTTTAAGAACAGGTTGGGGGAAGCTCGAAGGAAGCTAAATGAGGCTAAAAGATTGGGGAATTCTGTTCTGTTTAATGAGGCCAATTTGTATTATCTGGATATTTTACGACAATAAGAAACTTACTGGAAACAGAGAGCAAAGTTGATGTGGCTGAAGGATGGCGATGCCAATTCAAAGTACTTCCATGCTGTGGCTTCAAAAAGAAAGAGAAAGAACCGCATTGTGTATCTCAAGGATCCCACAGGCAAGGCTTGTACCTGGGATAATGGTCTAGAGGAGGAAATCACTGCCTATTTCCAAAATATTTTTTCAGCTACTTCAACCAGTACTGGCACCACAGCGCTATGTATTGATAGAAGGGTTACCAATGATCACAACCAGTTATTGCTGAATGAATTTACAGGAGAGGAGGTTAAAAAAGCTATGTTTAGCTTGCACCCTGATAAAGCCCCTGGGTTGGATGGGATGAATGCAGCCTTCTACCAAAGATGCTGGAGTGTTATAGGGGAAGATGTGATTAGAGAATGTTTGAAAATTGTTAACAATTGCACAATGCCTGAGCATTTAAAAGACACGGCTATAGTCCTTATTCCTAAGAAACAGATGGTTGACACAATGGCGTATATGAGACCAATTGCCCTTTGTAATGTGATTTATAAAGTGGTGGCTAAGATGCTTACTAGCAGGCTAAAAATTATTCTCCCTGATCTCATCTCCTTAAATCAGAGTGCTTTTGTCCCAAATAGATTAATCTCTGATAACTTTTTGGTTGCTTATGAGGTTATGCATTACATTAAGCGAAAAAGCCAGGGCAAAGAAGGAATGGCAGCCTTGAAACTTGACATGAGTAAAGCGTATGATAGGATGGAATGGCATTTTCTAGGAAATGTATTAATTCGGATGGGTTTTAATATTAAATGGGTCCAACTTATTATGTTATGTGTTAAATCTGTCTGCTATCTGGTCTCTACTGAGCAGAAATTATTAGGCCCTATTTATCCCAGTAGAGGACTACGACAAGGCGATCCATTATCACCCTATCTGTTTATACTTTATGCGGAAGGTTTGTCAAGTTTGTTCAAAAAATATGAGGCTAATGGAGATATTCATGGATGTAAAGTAGCAAAATCTGCTCCTTCAGTTACCCACTTACTGTTTGCAGATGATAGTTATATTTTCTTTAAGGCCAATCTTCATGAAGCTCAAATGGTGAAGCAAATATTGGAGGTTTATGCTTTAGATTCTGGCCAATGTGTCAACTTTAGTAAGTCCTCGCTGAAGTTTAGCCCGAATACTACAACTGCAAATAGGAATTTGATCTGCTCCTGTCTTGCTATTGATCCTCAAGCAATTCATGACTCCTACTTGGGACTGCCTGCGATGATTGGTAGAGATAAAAAGGAAATCTTTTCCTTTATTGAGCATAAAATCAGAAAGCGGGTTAGTGGGTGGAATCGGTCTTTACTTTCTAGAGGAGGCAAGGAGATTCTTGTGAAGTTAGTAGCTCAATCATTGCCTACCTATACAATGAGTGTCTTCTTGCTTCCACAAGGACTCTGTACAAAGCTTGAACGATTATTAAATTCCTTCTGGTGGGGTACCAATGGTAGAAATAAGCATGGATTTAACTGGATGGCTTGGTCTAAGCTTTGTAGGCCGAAATCTGCTGGAGGGCAAGGGTTTAGATGCTTCCGAGAGTTTAATTTAGCTCTCTTGGGTAAACAAAGCTGGAGGTTGATCATGGATGATTCTTCTCTTGTTGCAAAGGTTCTCAAAGCCAGGTATTTCCCTCATGGTCGGTTCTTGGATGCAGCAGTAGGCAATAACCCTAGCTATACTTAGAGAAGCATAATTTATGCTAGAGATAAAATGAAGATGGGATGTAGGTGGCGTGTGGGGAATGGACAGCTCATTAATGCACTCAAGGACCCTTAGTTGCCAGATAAATCTAACCCGTTCATCACCTCTCAATTGGATAGTTCCTGGAATCTCTTGAAAGTTAGTGATCTTTTTTGTGGTGGAGTTCTTTCCTGGAATTACTCTCTCGTTGCTTCTCTGTTTAATGAAAGGGATCGGAGACTTATTTTAAGCATCCCTTTGAGTTGGCAAAATAATACAGACACTTGGCAATGGAGTTTCACTTCTGATGGTAACTATTCTGTTAAGAGTGCTTATAAGCTGATTAGTGCGGATTTGCTCTCTTCTTCTACTTCCCAGTCGGTCAAATGGAACAATATTTGGAAGCTGTTGATTCCTTTAAAAATTCGGCATTTTGTGTGGAGGGCCCTTCATAATTGTCTTCCAGTAAGGGCTATCCTTGTTCTTAAAGGAATTGATATCTCTCATCAATGTCCCCTTTGTGGTTGTGAATCTGAAACCATTATTCATCTTCTGTTGGATTGCAATTTTGCTCGTGAGGTGTGGACCAAATCTCCAGTGGGTTATATCTGAGGTACTGTACAAACTTTGGCTGATTGGATTTCCTTTATCTTTTCAATTCTGGATCTTGATCGATGTGGGCTGGTTGCCGTTGTTTGCTGGTCTATCTGGAAAACCCGGAATGATCTCATCTGGAATAACTTAAGAAGATCAGCTACTGCAACTGTGAATATGGCTTTAAATGTTCTCTCTGATTGGAAAATGGCTAAGGAAAGAGATGTAAGCTACTCTTTACCCTTGAGGACAGAGAGTGTGTTATGGAGCCCTCCCCCAATGGGTTTTGTAAAGGCAAATTCGGATGCAGCTCTTTTTGTTAGAAGGAATCAAACAGGAACTGCTTTTGTGATAAGGGATTACCAAGGCGAGTTTGTTGCAGCAGGAAGTAATATTTTCCAAGGAGTTTTTGATCCAACAATTGCTGAAGCTTTGAGTATTCGGGAGGCTCTGAGCTGGCTTAAGCAAGCTAATTTCTTGTCAGTTATTCTAGAAATGGATTCTCTGATGGTCTACAATGCTCTTTTGGGTAGTTCTACTCCAAGATCTGAGGTGGGCTCAATTATTAGTGATTGTAAGAATCTTTTGTCTAGTTTTTCTAATATCCAATTTGGATGGGTGAATAGATCTGCGAATTGTGCTGCCCATTGCCTAGCAAAAGCAGCAAATTCTATGTCAGGTCCTGTTATTTGGGATTTATCTCCCCCTCTTTGTATTGTGTCAGCTTTATTGGTTGATTCTTCTTAATGAAGTTTTTTATTTCAAAAAAAAAAGTTAGATTAATTAAAAAGAAGAAAAGGAGGGAATTATGGAGGAAATTACCATTATAACCCTTAGCCCTAATTTGAGAGTATAAGAAGAACAAGATGAGCAAAAACAAAGGGGGCTCGGCAGATCAAGAAAGGAAAAGAAAAGATACAGAGAGAGCAAGGAGAGCCGGCCAAAGAAACAAAGAAAAAGAAAAGAAAAAGAGAGCAAGAAAGATACAGAGAGAGCAAGAACCCAGGAAACCAAAAGAGAAAAGCAAAAAAGAAAGAAGAAACCAAGAAAAGGGAGCCAAAGAGAGAAGGAAATAAGGAAAAGAAATAAAGGAGAGAAGAGAGAAGAGTGGCCAACGGAGCACAGCCCAGGCGGCGGAGGAAGAAAAGGAAGAAAAGAAGGGAGAGAAGGCGTCGCCTCCGCCGGTCACCTCCGACGCCGGATTTAGGCACGCGCCCCGCCGCTCGACTGCCGAGGTCCAGACGCACCTCTCCATGTCGTCCGATCATCCACCGCTTGCCGGAGGAGGGCGCGTCGAGGCACAACGCCGGTGAAGAACAGTGACGCTTTATTGCGTTTTCCGGCCAAACGCCACCACATTCCGGCGCGTGGCCACCGGATCTGGACACCCGACGAGGCGATCTACGAGGCGGTGAGGGAGGTGTCGTCAACCGCCGTTCCGGCGAATCTCCGGCGACAATCCGGTGAGTTTCTCTCTCTCCTCCCTAATATAATATTATTCTATTATTTATTATTGTTATTTTTATATTTATTTATTATTATTATTATTTATTATTGTTATTTTTATATTTATGTTAATATTATTATTATTATTATTAATATTGTCTAATTTGTGTTAATTTTAGGTTGATGCTATTATTTAATTAATTTGTGATTATTTAATTTTATGTTTTATTATTATTATAATTATTATAACTATTATTGTATTATATTATTATTGTTATTATTTTAATATGAATTTCATAATTATTATAGTTAATATGTTGTTATTATTATTATTATTATTATTATTATTATTATTATCATTATTGATTATTGTTATTATTATTGTTATTTATTTATGCAATTATTTATGTATTCATTTATTTATTTATTTAGAAATATGTAATTTTATATTATTGTATGTATTTGTGGTCTGTAATAATAAAATGATTTTCGACCGTGCTTAAAAGAACCACCACACAAATGTTATTTACCAAAAGAATGTTTGCTAAATAAAACTGGACCAATGTCCTATTTTACCCAATAAAACCATCACATAAAAATCGTTTTCCATAATGAACACATGCGGGGACCAAAGTCCTCAAAATAAATGAATAACCCGTTTTATGCATGTATAGCACATTTACAAATGGGAGTTGTATTCCGCTCCTAGTATTATTGTAATTTATTTGATTTAATGCTTTATTCTTTTATTCATTTATTTATCTATTGTTTTAAATACGTGAATAAAATGCGCTTTTCAATCAATTGTATTGTGTGGAGAGAGAGCGAATGAATGATAATTAAAATTTAATCATAAAATAATCGAGGTAGAAATAGATGAGAAATTCCGGACCCAGCTCTGGTCTTTGGGCTCAAGAGGCTAGAGGTTATCCTCCAAGACACCTCTTGGGTCACGAGACTTTAGCGTTAATCCTAGGCTCCTTAGGGCGAGAGGTTACCCTCCAAGACCCCTTTGGCTGGCCCAAAATAGATACTAAGCGCAGTTTTAGGCTCTCTGAGGCGATAGAAACTTTCTCAATGTTCTATTGGGTGGCGACTCCATGAAACCTCCCTGTTGCCCAACATAGACGCACTTGCAATTTATTGCAAGCTGTCAACGGACCCACAATTGCCCGATCACCCTCGTGCGGGCGGTTAGAAGGGCGGCCGCGGGGATCCGGCGCGCGTCACAGTGGCGACTCCACTAGGGACGATATGGTTCGAGATTCCAATTTGAAAATACCTCGTTTAACATTTATGGTTAAAATTTAATTCATAAATTCGCTTTCTCTCATTTGCATTACATCTCATTAGACATTTAGAATATGCTAGTTTGGTCCCTCTATTAGCCCCGGTGCGTTCCTGAAGCACGACCTCATTTTCACTCAATTTGGGGAAGTGTTAAGGATAATCACTAGCCTAAGTCTTGTACCATCGTGGTATATAAAATGGTGACCCGATCGGTCGTTATGCTCGTGATGAGCTAGATCCGTCGGCAGGGATCATGCTTGGGTAGCCCTATAACACCACCTTTTGACCAAAGCCCATGTAATGGCAATAGAAACCTCCACTAGGTGACATGTACCATAATATCATGCTTGCTATTTGGGCCGTCATATATTGAACAAAATCAATTGAATCAGATGATTTTCATCAAAGGCTTTCATGCCCCGATGGGCTCATCTTGATTTCATCGAATTGTTTAAATATATAATGGCCAAACATCAATGCGCATGTGCTTTAAATTAAGAGTTGTTATGCTGCCGGCTTCTCACCGTGCACTATACGCGTCCATTGGGTTCCCTGTTAAACCTTGGATAAAGCCCGCCTAGGAAAAGACCGCACGACTTCATGTGTGGGAGAAATAAGGTTGGAAGGATCTATCTGCTTGCATGTGGCTGTGAATGCTGCACAACATGTACATACATCACATGTCTTTCATGTCAAAAAAAAACAAAAAAATATATATATAAAAAAATACACTTCATATTGTGTATATATCCTTTTGTCTGCATATTGTTTTTCATATACATATATCATCACGTCTATATTTATTTTCATGTGTTGCGTTGCATAATTGCAATTTATTGATTTCTTCACTCCATTTGCATAATTCACGATCATGAATTGTATATTGTCATACACGCATCATTCTAACAGTTTAAATTTTAAGCCATCATAGATTCTTCCAAGTGGGTTAGAGGTCCCGACGGTCGATTAGTACGAACAGACTCGCCCTTTGGATTGCTTGAATTAGTGCTTGATTGGGATCCTGAGCCACTCTCAGCATCTAGTACCTCATCCTCATGATTCATGAGCACCTACTATTCCACAACCACTTGTTGACCCGCAACAACCAATAGCCCATACTGGGGGCAAGCCGAACCACCTGCTGGTGGAGAGGCTCTTTTTATTGGCAATGCTACTGTCAACCTGTCAATGAGCATGGAGCTGCGACACTTATTGAGCCAAGAAGGGTAAGAGTTCATAATCTCGAGGAGGATTTTGTGGAAGAAGATGAGATTGAGGACATAGCAGCCCACCAACGCTGGCCAGTTAATGGATTGATGCTAAATTCTGAGGGATCGAATTCAAGATCTTATCAACAATAAAGAAATCGTTGACCCAAAGAAAAGAAGGGGAAATAAAAGCTGATGACAGATGAACGACATGGGTTGCAGTGCTTGCTTTGCTAGGAGATGTCTTTATATTTGAGCTTTTCAAATAATGGCATATGCAGTACTGGTCATTTCAACAATATTTTGCGTACTTGTATATTATTTCTAATGATTTCATTTCTTATGATCATGATACATTCATTCATTTTGACATTAATTCAATCAATACTACTACATTTAATCTTGGAACTTTAGAAAATCCAAAGAAAATCTTGATGGCATCTGATATAACTCCTGAAAAGAGAGAGTCAGAGAGAAAATAAAAATAATAAGAAAGAAAAACTAGTTGCAATTAGGAGATTGGATGAAAACTCACTAAGAGCACTAGAACCTTTCTGATTACCCGTCGAAGCGATCTCTGGATAAAACAGAACTTGGAAAATGATTTAGGCATCATTCTTTGTATAGCTCTCTAAATGACTATTTCCTACCCTTATTCTGCAATCGCTTGCTAGCCCATTGAGCCTTTATGCAGGTATGCTGAATGCGTACAATTTTATTGTTACACACATTAAAACTACCCCCTCGCATAAAATGATTTTGGCTTCCCCTTAGAAGAGTGGCAGCTCTAAAACTGATGGATGTACATTTGAACAATTCTTTGGACTATTAAAAAATTGCCTTGATAAGAGCAAGTTTAGACTTTGAAAAGAGGGTTTAGTCATGCATGAAAGGCATGAGCTCAAAAAAAAAATGAAGCGAAAGCAAAAAGAAGAAAAAGAAAAAAGAAAGCGAAAAATTCCAAAGAAAAAAAAAAGAAGAAGGAAAACAAAAACAAAAGCAAAGAAAAGAAAAAAAGAAGAATAAAAAAGAGAGCTCAAAATGGTGACCAATTGACTAGTTTCAATGATTGCCCTTCTGATCTCAAGGAGGTAGAATGTTATCGAGCCCAAATTCAAAAATACTGTGGCATATGCAACTGAGCTGAGAACGGTTCATCCATCAGTTAAGAAAATATCGCGACCATTTTTCTCTAGCGACCTGATCTTTCTTTGACAGCCATCTACCCAAGCCTAACATTATAACCAAAATAAGACCTTTTGATTTTGGGTTAAGTCTTATCCAATTAGCGGAGATGACCTTCTAAAAAGGTTTGGTACGTAAGAAGAGGCCTATGGTGTTTCTTGAGCTTTAAGCGAGGAGCCACGAGTGCATTTATGCATTCGAGTTAAGTCTTGTCTCCAACGTTGCATCTAGAATTCACGTTCAAGGAATAAAATAAGAGCAGAGAGAAAATATTCAATTGTGAGAATCAAAAGAGTGCTGATTGACAACAGGTGTTTGATGCTTTCAAGATTCATCCCGAAATTAGATGAGGTTTTGTATCTTGAGATTAATGCCAAATAATGATCATATATTATGAAATCAAATTGAAATACGTGCATTTATGCAATGATATTGATGTAACCAGAGTAGTTCATCTTATATACTCAAAGCTACTGTCTATCCGCTGCTGCTCTCATCATTCAAACACGCCAATCAACTCATCATGTTGTCAACTGCGAAGCCAGTGTCTACAGTTGTGCTTCATGACAGGACAGGAATCAAGCCTGTGCAACTGTGATTTGAGGCACAAGCACATGATAGTCACACCCGAAAGATCTTTGGTAACAATTTCAGCTTCTCTGAAAAAGAAAAAAAACACGAAAAAAAAGCAAAAAAAAGAAAAAAATGGCCGTTAGAGATGAAAACCATAATTGGCGCTAAGAAAAAGTTAGGCCAAAAGGATAGGGTGAAAACCTGAAAACAGGCAGTCTGTCCTAAAAAAAAAAAGAAGAAGAAAAAAGAAGAAAAAAAAAGCTGCTAGATTGGGTTGGGTCCATTCCAGGCAAAAATAAGGCACAGGGTTATGTGAAAATCCGAAAGGATGCATTTCCCGCCAAGAAAAGCTAGTGTGAAAATCCACAAGGGACGCACTACCTTTAAATAATGACTATAGGTTTCAGATGAGAACCTCGCGATCCCCAAAAAGAAAGAAATTCAAAGGCAATTCCAGAAAGCACTGATCTTACTGCAAATTGCAACCAAATCGGCTGTCGCCTCCAAATCCATTCAGATGAATTTTTATACTGTATTGCTGCATACACATGCACATGCATCTCACGTGCATGCTTACGATTTTTTCTGCATATTTGCCTTTCCAAGTTTTACAGAAAAAGAGACTCGATGCGGACACCGGCAGAAATCGAGTGACGACATCATTCCATCCATCAATCAAGACAATCAACCCAAGACCTCTCAGGGGGCACACAATCAACCCAAGACCTCTCAGGGGGCAGTTCTAATCCCAAGACCTCTCAGGGGGCAGATCTCAACCAAAGACCTCTCAGGGGGCACAATCAACCTAAGACCTCTCAGGGGGCAGATCTCAACCAAAGACCTCTCAGGGGGCACAATCAACCCAAGACCTCTCAGGGGGCAGATCTCAACCAAAGACCTCTCAGGGGGCAGATAATCAACCCAAGACCTCTCAGGGGGTAGATCTCAACCAAAGACCTCTCAGGGGGCAGACAATCAACCCAAGACCTCTCAGGGGGCAGATCTCAACCAAAGACCTCTCAGGGGGCAGACAATCAACCCAAGACCTCTCAGGGGGCAGATCTCAACCAAAGACCTCTCAGGGGGCACACAATCAACCCAAGACCTCTCAGGGGGCAGATCTCAACCAAAGACCTCTCAAGGGGCAGATAATCAACCCAAGACCTCTCAGGGGGCAGATCTCAACTAAAGACCTCTCAGGGGGCACACAATCAACCCAAGACCTCTTAGGGGGCAGATCTCAACCAAAGACCTCTCAGGGGGCACACAATCAACCCAAGACCTCTCAGGGGGCAGTTCTCATCCCAAGACCTCTCAGGGGGCAGGTCTCAACCAAAGACCTCTCAGGGGGCACAATCAACCCAAGACCTCTCGGGCGGCAGATCTCAACCCAAGACCTCTCAGGGGGCAGATCTCAACCAAAGACCTCTCAAGGGGCAGACAATCAACCCAAGACCTCTCAGGGGGCAGATCTCAATGAAAGACCTCTCAGGGGGCGCCACTCAACAGAATGACTAGCATGATGACGGCACTACCACTCTATGGAGGGTTAGCACGATCACGGCACTGTCGCTTCTGCAATCACAACAACAGCACTCAATTCAAGAAGACAACCGCCTCAGGTAGGTGTCTCTGCATCTCTTTCTCTCTCTGAATTTTGGACTTTCTCCTTTGAATTTTAGCTCACCTAGGTGTCTATGCACTAGCTTCTCCAAAATTGGGGGCAACTGTAGACACCGGGTCCCGAGTCCAGCATAAGAATGACAATGGTAATTTTGGATCCTTGATATTTCCCTCCAAAAAAATATATATATATAATAAATATATAAATATGTGTGTGTGAAATTAAAAATTAATTAGTTAATGTAGTTAGTTACTTGAGTAATTAATATTATTGTGTGATTAAAGTCCATGTATAATTAAAGTTTAAAGTGTATAATTAATTAGATAAATATATATATATATATATGTGATAATTTAAATGGATTAAATGTTTAATTAATTAGATAAATTATATATTAAGTTGATTAATTATATTAATGTATAATGTTTAATTAATATGTAATGTTTAAATTAATTAATTAATGTGTGTTATTTGAATTAAGTTAGATTAATTAAAAAGAAAAAAAGGAGGGAATTATGGAGGAAATTACCATTATAACCCTTAACCCTAATTTGAGGGTATAAGAAGAACAAGATGAGCAAAAACAAAGGGGGCTCGGCAGATCAGGAAAGGAAAAGAAAAGATACAGAGAGAGCAAGGAGAGCCGGCCAAAGAAACAAAGAAAAAGAAAAGAAAAAGAGAGCAAGAAAGATACAGAGAGAGCAAGAACCCAGGAAACCAAAAGAGAAAAGCAAAAAAGAAAGAAGAAACCAAGAAAAGGGAGCCAAAGAGAGAAGGAAATAAGGAAAAGAAATAAAGGAGAGAAGAGAGGAGAGTGGCCAACGCAGCACAGCCCAGGCGCCGGAGGAAGAAAAGGAAGAAAAGAAGGGAGAGAAGGCGTCGCCTCCGCCGGCCACCTCCGACGCCGGATTCAGGCACGCGCCCTGCCGCTCGACTGCCGAGGTCCAGACGCACCTCTCCATGTCGTTCGATCATCCACTGCTTGCCGGAGGAGGGCGCGTCGAGGCACAACGCCGGTGAAGAATAGTGACGCTTTATCGCGTTTTTCGGCCAAACGCCACCACATTCCGGCGCGTGGCCACCGGATCTGGACTCCCGACGAGGCGATCTACGAGGCGGTGAGGGAGGTGTCGTCAACCGCCGTTCCGGCGAATCTCCGGCGACAATCCGGTGAGTTTCTCTCTCTCCTCCCTAATATAATATTATTTTATTATTATTATTGTTATTTTTATATTTATTTATTATTATTATTATTTATTATTGTTATTTTTATATTTATGTTAATATTATTATTATTATTATTATTATTGTCTAATTTGTGTTAATTTTAGGTTGATGTTATTATTTAATTAATTTGTGATTATTTAATTTTATGTTTTATTATTATTATAATTATTATAACTATTATTGTATTATATTATTATTGTTATTATTTTAATATGCATTTCATAATTATTATAGTTAATATGTTGTTGTTATTATTATTATTATTATTATTATTATTATCATTATTGATTATTGTTATTATTATTGTTATTTATTTATGCAATTATTTATGTATTCATTTATTTATTTATTTAGAAATATGTAATTTTATATTATTGTATGTATTTGTGGTCTGTAATAATAAAATGATTTTCGACCGTGCTTAAAAGAACCACCACACAAATGTTATTTACCAAAAGAATGTTTGCTAAATAAAACTGGACCAATGTCCTATTTTACCCAATAAAACCATCACATAAAAATCGTTTTCCATAATGAACACATGCGGGGACCAAAGTCCTCAAAATAAATGAATAACCCGTTTTATGCATATATAGCACATTTACAAATGGGAGTTGTATTCCGCTCCTAGTATTATTGTAATTTATTTGATTTAATGCTTTATTCTTTTATTCATTTATTTATCTATTGTTTTAAATACGTGAATAAAATGCGCTTTTCAATCAATTGTATTGTGTTGAGAGAGACCGAATTAATGATAATTAAAATTTAATCATAAAATAATCGAGGTAGAAATAGATGAGAAATTTCGGACCCAGCTCTGGTCTTTGGGCTCAAGAGGCTAGAGGTTATCCTCCAAGACACCTCTTGGGTGACGAGACTTTAGCGTTAATCCTAGGCTCCTTAGGGCGAGAGGTTACCCTCCAAGACCCCTTTGGCTGGCCCAAAATGGATACTAAGCGCAGTCTTAGGCTCTCTGAGGCGAGAGAAACTTTCCCAATGTTCTATTGGGTGGCGACTCCATGAAACCTCCCTGTTGCCCAACATAGACGCACTTGCAATTTATTGCAAGCTGTCAACGGACCCACAATTGCCCGATCGCCCTCGTGCGGGCGGTCAGAAGGGCGGCCGCGGGGATCCGGCTCGCGTCACAGGTGCCTAAAGGCATTACGAGATTAGATGATCCTTCCAATGTTCTATTGGGTAAGATGCGTCCAAAATGTATCGTGATGCCCAAAATCAAGAAAGACGCGAACCAATCCCTCGAACCCCAAAAGGCAGGCTCAATGAGGGCCTTGCTGGCCCGGCGCGTGTTACAGTGGCGACTCCATTGGGGATGATCGAAACTTTACGTCGAAAGTGAATTAAGTTAAAATTATAAATGAGTTGTTAAGAAACAAAAATTCCATTTCTTTTCAAAATTGCATTACATTATTTAGAGCCTTAGAACTATGTTAGTTGGTCCCCTATTTACCTCGGTGCGTTCCTAAAACACGACCCTACTTTCACTCATTGTAGGGAAGTGTTCGGGATAATCACCAGCCCAAGCCTTGTGCTATTAATAGTATATCAAATGGAGATCCGATCGGCCGTTATGCTCGTGATGAGCTAGGCCCATTGGCAGGGACCATGCTTGGGTAGACCTAAAGTAACACCACCCTTGACTAAAGCTCATATAATGGCAATAGAAACTTCCACTAGGTGATATGTACCTTAACAATGTGCTTGTTACGTGGGCCCTTATATATTAAACCAATTCAAACATATTAATTTGGCACTCATCAAAGGCTTTTATACCCCAGTGGGCCCATCTTTAGTTTGTTTGAAAGGTACAAATCTATAACGGCCAAAACCCATATGCTTGTGCTTTTAAATTAAGAGTGTTATGCTACTGGTTACTCACCACGTACCATAAGCGCCCATTGGGTTCCCCGCTAACCTATGGGTCAATCCCACCTAGGAAGGAGACCGCATTACCCCGCGTGTGGGAGTAACAAGGTTGGAAGGTTCTATTTGCTTGTATGTGTTTGTCTGTGTTGCATTGACACGATCATGCATTATTAATGTCATTCATGCATCATACTAACAGTTTTGATTTTTCAGCCATCATAGGAACGAATCAGGGGTCTAGGGGTCCAGACGGCCGATTGGTAAGGAGAAGCTCATTCTTTAAGTCAACAGAGCGAGTCTTGTATTGGAGTTCAGAATCACTGTCGGACAGCACAGAATCCCTGGTTTCAGAATTATCAGTGGACATGTCTAACTCAGAGTTAAATGCCACCCAAGAGATAGACAGGAAGGTATAGGAAATAGAATGTAGATTTGACGAGTTTGAGCGAAGAATCATGGCAATGATGGGTAATTTAACTACTGCTCTCGTAGGCCAACAATCTGCTGCTCCTACTGAAGGACAAGCTGAACAGGCTCATACCAGGGAGGCACCTCCAGCAGTAGCCGTAAAACCATTTCCAAATGTTAAGCCTAGAAGGTTTGGAGAGCACAGGCCTGAAGAAGACTTTGTAGAAGATGACCATGAAGAATCCATGTTAGTAAGAACCCGACCCCCTAAAGAGGATGCCGCTTTGAGGAAAATAGAAGAGAAGGTGGAAGGGATGGCCTGATTATTGTCTGTCGGAAAGGGGATAAGCCCAGAGGATCGAGATTTGGATGATGAGGAGATACTTCCTCAAAGATTCAAGCTGCCCGACTTGCCCAAGTTTGATGGCACATCAGACCCTTCTGCTCATATCAAACAGTATACTATTATGATGAAGGGCACTATGCTCACCAAGAGACAGAAAGTGGAGTATTTTAGCCTCAGCTTGGTTGGGCCTGTTGTAGATTGGTACCACGATTTAGACAGAAGGTCAAGAGAGGATTGGGATCTGCTAACGAAAGAATTCCTTAAACAGTACGACTGCAACACCCGGATAGAGGTGACTTTGAAAGATCTGGAGCTCCTTCAGCAGAAGCTTAATGAATCCTTCCACGAGTACCTTACTCGGTGGAGGAATAGAGTGATGGAGATGAGGCGAAAGCCAGATACCCCTGATCAAATTCGGTTATTTATCCAAAATGTGAATCCGTACCTAAGGGATGGGTTGAAGATGAAAGGGCTGAAAGATTGGGAATCCTTAAAGGATATAGCTATCGAAACAGAAGGGGAGTATTTGGCAAAGAAGGTCAGCCAAGAGAGCTTTGCTGGGAAAAGTTTTAGGAACCAAACAGGTTATAGATCAGACAGCGCTTGGGGCAGTAATGACGGAAATAGCGAGACGGTCGAAGTTTTAGCTTCTGAGATTAGACAAACTCAAAGGCACTTTTCACATCTGGGCCGACCTTTATCATGGGTATTGAAGAGACTAATAAAGGAAGGGAAGCTTAGACCACTGCCGCCTAAGCCAGCCAAAACCTAAGGACAACCGGGTCATAAAGATGATGAGTATTGTGCATTCTACCAGCATACGGGGCATGTGACAGACCGCTGTGCAAGGCTAAGGCATGAAATTCAGGACTTGATCGACAGCAAGCAGATCACTGATCCTGAACAGAGGGAAAGTAAGAAGAAGTCTGCTTATAATGCCGTGTCACCGCCGGTCTTCATGATTAGTTCAAGCCTGCCTGAACGGTACGTACTGCAAGACTTGTTTGGAAATGAATACGCCGCGATCACTTGCCCAGGGACAAGTAAAGGAGGATTTCTCGTAGCGGTGGTAGATTGCGGGACAACTAGCGAGAGTGGGGAAGAAGATGAGGAGGGAAAAAAAGAGGGACCTAACCAAGCATTAGAAAGGGCTGATCCTTTGCGACAGATTGAAGAGACTCGCGCTTCAATTGCCCAAGAAATGGATAGGAGGTTCGAGGATCTCGAAAAAAGGTTGTTAGCCACGATTAAAGAAAGGATGGATGCCATGGTACTGGTTCTTCAAGCCCAAATTATGGCGACTACTCATAACCAAGTTGGGCCGGCCGCAGCCGGGGAAGCCTGTACAGCAATGACCTCAGCATTTCCTTTTGCTTCCAAGCTCAAAGGCAAGGAACCGCTTGATTCACCAATTGGGCAGGGAGAAAGTAAGGGGACTCCTCCAGAGTGTAATATCATGCCTAAAGAGGGTAGGGATCCAGTGAGGACGCATGTTCTGAAAAATGAAAGCCTGATTGTCAGCAAAAATAGTAAGGGTAGTGTTAAGAGGACGGAAGTGCCAACCATGAAAACAAATCAAATGCGCTATTCTGATCTGGGCAGACCCTTGACTTAGGTTTTTAAGAGGCTAATAAAAGAAGGGATGTTACAACCAATACCTCCTAAGCCCGCCAGAAACCATGGACAACCCAATCACAGGGCGGATCAATACTGCGCCTTCCATCAACACACGGGACACTTGACTGATTATTGTCGGACCTTGAGAAATAAGATCCAAGACCTCATTGATTCCAAGGAGATCACTGACCCTGAGAGGAGAGAGAAGAGGAAGAAAGCATGATGGGATTTCAAGACGCAAACATAGAATATCGGAAGGTGACTACTGCATAGCAAGCAGTAGGAGAGAAGATTTTCTATTAAATGTGCTTTTTCTTTTTATTGTTGAACTTTTCAATTTATGTGTATGCAATACTATTTCCATTAATTACATCAATGACTTTTTGCTTATGTTTTCATGATTTTATTATACATGATCGCAGCCACAAATTATTTACATTTAATATTAACTTGATGAATACTGCCTTATCCAATCTCGAGATCCCATTAGCATCTGATATCACTCCTGACGAGAGGAATGTTCTGAGAGATAAAAAAAAGAAAAAAAACCTTTGCCTGGACCCAGAAAGACATTGATAAGGGAATTATTGGGACAAACACTGCTTCAATACGCCGACATGACGACAAATAAAATTCCAAGAATCGTTCCTTTGCTTCTTCAAAATCAAGGACTAATATGATCTAGCCTGACAGACTCGACATTCGATAAAAAAAAAGAGAAGAGAGAGAAAAGAAGAAAAGAAAAAAAAGGAGGGGGCTTAAACAAATGAAATTCTAGGCCTTCACAAGGAGTAGATCATTAGAACCAAGCCTTAGAATCCATTCCTCTCAACCATTTGAGTAATTACCACAAAACCAATCAAAATTTACCTTTAACCATCTGGGTCTAAGATGAGCAAGGCGTGGGCACTTGTAGCTAAACTTGGAGAGAGAGCTCATTACCTTTCAAATCAAACAAAAAAAAAGAAAGGTACGAAGAAAAACAAAGAGCAGAACCACAGTTTTACCCTAAACCACCTGAGGTTAACTTGCAGCCTAATCTAAGCCATCAAAGGCTACTGTAGAAATTAAGCCACCAAAATCGATAAAAGCAGGGAGCGAGATTGGACATTCAGGTTTAAAAAAAAAAAAACTCACTATCTCAGTCAGTTTGTGCCTGGGTCGAGAAAAAGTTTTTGATGCTAAAAGAAAGTACTGTTAGAAGAAGCTGTCTTCCTAGATGTTAAAGACAAAGGAAAGATCGAGGAAACCAATCGATGCCGGTATATTAAGAAAGGTTCCATGGCAAGGGTTAAAAAAAAAAAGAGTACAATGAATAATAAGATGCCCCGCGGATTGAAAACCGAAAAAAATGGCAACCTTGCTAAAATTAGGCACCTCATCAAGGTGAAATTCAAAAGGTTGGGCAAAAATTAGGGGTAAAGAGAAAATATTTGATAAGTTGCAATTATACTAATATTTTAGATTAATTCTTGCCATAATTATATGTTTTATTTATTTAATTTTAATTTTAATTAGTTAGTTTTTGTAATTTTATTAGTAATGTTTTTATAACTTTTAATAAGATTTGGGATGTTTTCAGGTGTTTTATTTAAATCCAGAGCTAAATTGGAGGTTCGGGGTTGATTTTAGAAGCAATTGGTGAAAGAGGGCAAAATTTGCCTAAAGCACAGCCGTGCTTTTCAATAGCACAGTTGTGCTTTTGAAGGGAGTGCGCATCAGTGTGAGCAGCCGATGACACAGCTATGCTTCCTCGCAAAGCACAGCTGTGTCACGCAGCAGGAGGCAAGCACACACGGAGCAGCGACGTGCATTTTCTCGCCCAACAGCACAGCTGTGCTTATGTGAGAAGCACAGCTGTGCTGCGCCTTTTCCCACCAATTATCGCGCACACGACGCAACCCTAAAAGCGCTACTTACTAACGGACACAGCTATGCTTTATGAAAGCACATCTATGCTTTTCTTCTAATTATAATATCACAGCGCCATTCATCTTAAGGGGCTAGTTAGACTTAGTTTTCATTTTTTTCTTTTTGTTTCCAGCATTATTTTCATTTTATTTTAGGTTTTAATTTTTATTTTAAAATGCTGTTTTAGTTTAGATTTAATTTTGAATTGCAATTTTATTCTAAAAGAATTGAGATCAATTTAGCTTAGATTTATATTTTGGGGATTCAAGTGGATTCCAAGGTTGAAGAACAAGAGCTTCAAGATCTATTTTCTCTCTCATCAAGGGTGTATTCTAAACTTTAATTTTCCATATTTTATGTTTATATTCTTGATGTTAGAGTAATTATTCATGCTTAGGAGTTCTTGAATTATATTTGTATTTTGGATATTTGGATTTAATGAATATTTTCATGATTGCTTTTATTTCTCTCGTTATATTTTCTGCATTTATAATGATCACTGGGTTTGGTTATGATTCAGTCCGGAATGATGATTGATTTCAAATCTGATTTTTGTTGTAATTTGTTTATGCTCAGTTTTTTATCATTTTTGGTGTATCTTTTAGACGACTCCGTTTGGGAATCTAGAAGTAGATAATTTTATGATTTAAAATTAGAGCGAGGAGTGAAAATTTGGGTTCTGGGTTATTTGACTCCGTATTGGGAAAATAAACCGAACTTAGGATTTTAGACCCGTGCATAGGCTAGTTATGTGGCTGACTCCGATTTGGGATGTCATATAATTAGAGTGGCTGACTCCGGATTGGGAAGCCTGGGTTTAGTTGGGTTGTCCAAAATTTCATGTTTATATTGTTTTACCAATTTCCAATTACATTTATGAGGATAGAATTTCCTAAGCATTTAATTTCATTCTTGAGTAATTTCTTGATGAACAATTTTATATTTAATTGTTAATTTATTTTCTTGCTTAGTTTAGAATTTTCAACCAAACGATTTGGGGATATCTCAATTTCACTCAACCATAGATGTTTAACGTGATAATCCTTTTTCCCTTGGGTTCGATATTCGCGGGTCTTTAATTATACTCGCTATATTACTTGTCGATTCAGTACACTTGCTGAACGCCGGTCAAGTTTTTGGCGCCGTTGCCGGGGAAAAATGGTGTTGTCTGTTTTATATCTTTAGTTGAGTTAGTTTGAGATTTTTATTTTTTTCTTTGTTTGAATTTGGTGTTTATCTTTGCAGGAAAATTTTGAGGTCTTTTCAAAATGATGCAAGATAGTGTTCAAGATTATGAGTTGGTCCTTTTGCGAGCTCAAGTGAATGATATGAGGAGGGTAATGCAAGAGTTACGACAATTGTATCTACCTTCACCAATCACCTATTCACCGTCCTTTGAAGATCCTTACTCTCAATGGGAATCGCAAGAGTCTAACTCTGCCAAAATCATAAGTCTTCTAGACTACATATATTACAGAGAGAAGCAATTTTATGTGGAAAAAGGGGAGCGGCAGGCTACAATCAACTATCAAGAGGAGAGGATCAAGGATCAAGGGAATCTATTAAGAAGTCAAGCATTCACTACAAGAAAAAGTATTAATACCGATGGAATATAAATCGTCGCTAAATGGCGACGGAATATGTGTTCCGTCGCTATTTAGCGACGAAAATTAATTTCCGTCGCTAAATAGCGACGAAAAATTAATTCCGTCGATAAAATAGCGACGAACAATAATGTCCGTCGCGAAAAAGGGCGCCAAACCTTTCCTCTAGAAATTGCCACAAAAATTAGCGACGGATATATAAATCCATCGTTAAAAAAAAATTAATTTACGTTTAGCGACGGAATTTTAATCCGTCGCTATAATTGGCGACGGGGTTAGAAACCGTCGCTATAGTTAGCGACAGATGTCTATGACCGTCGCGAAAAAAATAAATTTAAAAACTAAAATACTTTTAGCGTTGAAAGTACTATTCCGCTGCTAATTACCGACGGAATGCAATTTTCGTCGCTATTTGTAGCGATGAAAATTGCATTCCGTCGGGAAATCTGAATTAAATCCAGATTTAATCCCTTCCCCCCCCGATCCTCTCTCTCTCCTCCCTCTCCCCTCACTCTACCCTCCGGTGTCCGCTCCCTTGCCCTCTCGCCGCCGACGACCGCCCCTCCCCTCGGATCGCCGGTCCCCTCCCCTCCTCCTCCTCTCTTCCCTCCCTTCTCTCTTTTTTCCCCGCTCCGTTCTTCCCTCTTCTTCCCTCCCTCCGTGCGCCTTCTCTTCTCCGCTGCTCCGGCGTTGGCTTCCTCTCCTCCTCCGCCTCGTCGTCCTCCCTCCTCCGCCTCCTCCTCCTCTCCTCTCCTCCGGCGTCAGGTAAGCCGATCTGCCCCTATTACCTTTTTTTTTTAATTATTATTATTATTATTATTATTATTATTATTATTAATTTATTTAACTTAATTAGACACTGTTAACTATGAATTATTAACTATTGTTCAAAGAAAAAATTAATTTGTAATTAGTGTTCATTGTTGTTAGAATTAATTTAAATTAGTTATGTTAATTAAATATTTTGTTATTTTTAAAAAATACAATGAATTAATTAGTGTTAATTGTTGTTAGAATGTTAAACATTTGTTGAAATAGATGATTGTTAGTGTTATTAATATTAGTAGGATTATGGTTAATTAATAAAATGACAAATTTAATGTTGTTAGTATTATTATATATAAAATAATAAGATTATAGCATTTTGTTTGAGAAATTTGTTTTTATTGTATATATATATTTATTCTTATTTGATAAAAAAATATACATGTACATAAGAGATAATTATATTGTTATGAGAAAATATAGTTTTATTTTTATATATGTTATGCAAGATATTAAGGAAAAATGTAATACTTATTGAAAAAAAAAATAAATTAAAAATTTAAATTTATTTAGAATATGAGCATCAAATAATAAAGTATCAGTTACTTTTATCAAACACTTCATATTGTTAACTGCCGGTTATCAATAACAAAATACATGTGAAAATGAGATCAACATATGCAGTGCAGGTAGATCTTGTGATTTTCTACCAATCGCCATTGCTATTCAGTTTTTTTAATTTCAACTACCATTCCTATGTTTCAAGATGTAATCTTTTTTATTTTTATTTTATATATGGTAAAGAATAGCATTAATTCGATCATCAGATCCACATGAATTTAACTACAAATAAAATACCAAAAACCTCCTCTTATCACTTCCAACACCACCCACCTTAATCTGCTGTCCCGATACCTACCTAAGTATACTTTTGTTAGTTAGAGTTAGATTGTCAAAATCCAACCCGCCTCTTATTCTTGAAAGAATTTAATTATTAAACACTTCAGCTAATTAAACTTTCCAATATCGTATGTGGATTCTGAAATATAATTAAAATAATAATTTGATTTATACTCATTTTTATTATGTGAACCAAACTCAATTTAATTGGATTAAATTAAGAAAACGTTGTGTATTATTCAAGTGCAAATGGTATGATCCAACTATTAACGTGGGCACAAAAATACATACCAGATACAATTTAGTTGAAATCAACCAGCGTAGAAGATTGAGGAACTTTGAACCATTTGTGTTGGCAATGCAAGTGGGCCAGGTATATTATGTCTCCTATCCAAGCGTAAAGCGAGACAGATCGGAATGGTTTGCAGCGTGCAAAGTCAAACCAAGAGGCATTTATGAAAGGAAAGGCACCGGACAAAGTGAACGTTCTGAAAATAATGATGCATTTTAGGAGGAAGAATCGGAAGTTCATGGAATCAACAATTCTCTGAATTTTGAAGATAACGAACCATTGAACTATGCAGAGAATGAATTTGTTGACATTGATGGTGAGGATGATGAAGAAACTTTGGTTGGTGATGGATCTGATGACGAGCCAGAATTTTCCTCTTATACATCGAAAAATGAGGATGATTTGAATTCCGATTTACAGCTTAGTGACGATAGCGAATAATTTGTTTAACTACTTGCTTATCATGTGAGACCAATTAATATTGCACTGACTTTGATATTAATTTAATATGCTTATTACAACGTAATTATTTTCTATTATCTGACAATATGCATTTTCCTTATAATGGCAGGTTGAAAAATGTTTAAGCAAAAGAAGAGAACAGCGATTCCTCCGCGTCTCAGGTTGCATGATGGCGATGACAGTACTGGTAATGGAGGATACCCATCGCATGGGCTCAATGCCAGCACTGAGGCTGCCGCATCACCGTCCATCCCAACTATTGCACCATCTACCATTCCTTCCACTGATTCCACTCCTATGGCACACCCTGAATCTATGCCACCTTAGGGGTCAGGAATAGAACAAGTGGAAGAGCCTACGCCTGGCTCAATTGGAGATGATGGAAGAATGTACATCAATATCACAGCTGAGGAGTAAGTAATTAATATTTCACTTCATTATGATTTCAATGACAGTTATTACTTGTACTAACATTATTCACATTGTTGTATCTTAGATTGAATCCTTCAGGAAAGTGCTCACGCATAATGACAACCTCTTTCAAAAACAGAATTGAATACGATGGGTTTGCCTGGAAGAATGTGTCGGAGGAAACAAAGAATTTTTATTTCGAAGAATTCAAGGTAAAACATTGATGATAAAGTTTGTTACATAACAAATTATATTTTACACTTGCTTACATTTTGTTTTTTGTTCTATCTGTCTCATAAGAAAAAATGTTATTGGGACTCGGCGTTTGACGATATCATGCCTTCTGTGTGGGAGACTCGTGCGCGGGCACGTTACAAAGATTTAGTCTGCTTGTTAAAAAATGGTGGTGTCCGACCTCGCTACATGACCGAAGATGTATGGGCACATTGGAGACAGTATTGGATGACCCCTGAAGCCATTTTCATTTTAAAGCAGAATTCTAGTAACAGACGGGGAGGACCTGAGGGACTCAGTTCATGCTTTCATACTGGAGGATCGATGTCGCATCGGGAACATGCAGATAGACTTGTAAGTATTACAACATATTACTTTTATTACTGTAATTAATGGTTAGGATGTTTGAATTTTATCTCATTACCATAGAGGAGGATGGGAATGTTACTTGTGTGAGGAGTTTGCTTTGTTGTTGAATGTTGGATTGTAGCATAGTCTCGAAATTTGAAGTGTTTTTTTGTCTATGTATACAGGAGTGTGACGTGCGCCGGATCCCCGCTGCTGCCGACGGGACCGCCCGCTCGAGGGCAATCGGGGCATTTGTGGGTCCGTTGATAGCTTGCAATAAATCGCAGCGTCTATGTTGGGCAACAAGGAGGTTTCATGGAGTCGCTACCCAATAGAACATTGGGAAACTTTCTCTTGCCTTGGAGAGCCTAAGACTGCGCTTTGTATCCATTTTGGGCCAGCCAGAGGGGTCTTGGAAGGTAAACCTCTCGCCCTAAGGAGCCTAGGATTAGCGCTAAAGTCTCGTGGCACAAAGAGGTGTCTTGGAGGGTAGACCTCTAGCCTCTTTGAGCCCAAAGACCAGAGCTGGGTCTGGGATTTCTCATGTCACACCCCATTTATCCCCCTAGTTGAATGAGCCATATATGTATGTGTGTGCAATTGCATGAGTTTTGGATCATAAGGGCATTTTGGTAATTTTTCATGTTTTAAGGGTTTTGCTAGCACGTGGGTGCATGCATGGTGCCTTGGTGTGAATTAATTGGGTTAGAGTTGTGTGTGTGCATGAGTGCACCATAGTAGGATATGCACTAGTGGGTTATGGTTATGTGTGTTGTGCATATAAATGTAGAGTATGTGTTAATTGGGAGAGTTTTGTGTGTGTGTGATGCACTTAGTTAGGGTGTGAGTGACCAAATCCCTCCACTAGGATCTTGACATGTGTCTAGGGTTAAGAAAAGAAAAGGAAAAGAAAGGAAAAGGGAAAATCAGATTTTTCCTCACTTGTGTTTCCCGTTCCTCTCGCCGCCCTTCTTCTTTTCTTCTTCCTTTCTTCTCCTCTTGGACCTTAGTTGAGATTCAAGAGTTCTAGTGGGGTTTGATCATCTCTTAGTAGTCATTGGTAAGTTTTATGCATTCATTTTTACTTTTGCTTAAGTTTCCATCTTCTTCTCTTCTCTTATTTTCGGAATTGGGTTTGAGGTTGGGATTTTGTTTTGTTTGCTTGTTCTTGGTTGGGTTCCTAGTTGAGCCTCCCCGGGATCCTAAAGGCAAGGAAGTTGCGGGATCAAGTGGAACTAAACACTAGGAGCTAAGGATTTTGAGGTTTGGGAATTTCTTCCTTTTTATGTGCAAATGTTCATGTGTGTGTTCTTGATGGGTTCATGGAATTAGGTTATTAGATGTTCTTTATTTTGATGTTTATGATATGGGTATTTGCTTTGAAGTGTGAATCTTGCAAAAGTATGAGTTAATTATGGAATTTTAGAATTTATGTGGTTTAATGCATAAATGGGGTTTTTGATTGATTCATGAAATTGAATGTGTAAATTAATGGATTGGATGAAGTATATTGTGAATAATTGTTGTATTATGGTTGTTGATGTTATTGGATGGCTGGAATTGAGGTAAGGGACCTTTGATTGAGTTTTGTGTGGTTTGGAGAGGAAATGGAAGAGGAAAATCTGCAGAATTTCTGCAGATTTTCAAAGTCCCGACGCTGTCGCGATCGCGACAGAGAGCGGTAGTGGGAGCTTCGCTGTCGCGAGCACGCGACATCCGCCGCGAGCCCGCGACAGCCGAAGTGTTGTATACCCTCTGTCGCGAGCGCGACAACCGTCGCGATCGCGACAGAGAGTATTGTTGCCAAGTACTATCGCGAGCACGCGATCCGTCGCGAGATCGCGACAGCACCTTTTGTTCTCTGTCGCGATCGCGACACCTGTCGCGAGCGCGACAGAGCCTGGCCTTCCGTCCTCCTCGCGGTCGCGAAATCCGTCGCGCGCGCGTAGCGAAGAGACTTTGGTCTCTGTCGCGAGCGCGACAGTCCCTTGTATGCTGAATGAGTTTTCTTTCTTCGCGTGTTCCTTGAACTTCAGTTTACTTTAGCAGTTATGAGATTTATGCTTGGTATTCTATAAATGATATGCAAGTGTAACCATGATATGATTATGCTCATTTGATGATGATGATTTTGGAAACTGTGAAATGGTTTGAATGGTATATATATATGACCTGCTAGAGTCTAGTCAGTGGATAGTTAGGCATGCCTAATAGAGTCTTTGCTGCAGCTTCTGTATTTCCGTTTGGACCCCGATCAGGTCCCCGTTTTGTTCCTCGCGAACTTCTATATTGTGTTTGGATCTTGTTGAAGGTCCTTCTGGAAATGTTTATGACTGAAAAGTTAAAATGGTTTTTCGTATTCGATTGGTACTCGTAAAGTACTTTCTGTTCACTCGTTATCCACTACCTTGAGTCAGCAGGGTTTTCAATGCTTAAAGTACTTGTATGAATTGTTATAGGAGCAATTACATGTTTTATCCTTATGGATTCAATGATGAAAAGTACAATCTGTAATGAGAATACGATTATTGATATGAATCTTTTTGGTGAATGGCTATATGTACTTACGCATGTGAATTGCCTTGACGACCGTTCTGAATGGTTGTCTTTATGCTATGTGTGTTTTCCCCACTAAGCGTTTATCGCTTAGCACGGTGTGTTTACCCGTGCAGGTGCGGAAGGAGTCGCTTTTGGGAGAGTCGTCGCCATCAAAGCCAACACAGCAGGGTCTTAGAATAGGGCTTATTTTTGTAGCGTTATGATTCTTTTTGTATAGAACTCTCTTACTTTGGTTTTGTAACAGCTTCCGCTTATGTATATGTATTTTTGGGGTTTGTAATTATCTATTGTTTCTCTCAGTTGATCAGAACAGTAATGCAATGCTTCTATTATATTAATGCATGATCAGCTTTCATGAATGGTTTTGTAAAGTTTTAAATTACCTGGTATTTTGTTATGTATGTTTAAGAATCTGTGTATGTATGTTATGTATCTGCGTGGTGGCACCTTTACCCCTACGGCACCTCACTCCTCATCGGATGGGATCGCCTGAGTATGGGTAAGGGGTGTTACAAGTTGTGGTATCAGAGCACCGGTTTAGGCATTTCTGGGCGATTGTTTATATGATGCTATGTGTGTATATGTCTATGTTTAGGGCTGTGTTGGCTGATGTGGTTGTCCTCTTGTTTGTTAGATGAATTCTGATTCTGCTCACGGTGCGCTCGAGGAGTCCGCTGAAAGTGTGAACCCTCCAGCGGTAGATCCGTTTGTCTCTGTTTCGGTGTCGGCTCAACATGCTAGGGTCCAGCCTGAGGCCGCTGCCATGCCTTTTGAGGCGATGCTTAGATTGCATCAAGACATGGCTCGGGTTTTGGAAAGAGTGACTGCCCCGAAAGCTCCGATTGTGAGTCTAAGAAGAGCGGGTGTTGAGGATTTTTATGGGACCGGACTTGATGAATCTGAGTTAGCCGAGAAGTGGCTTGATAAAGTTAAGAGAGCCTTGAGGGAAGTCAGGTGTCCCCCTGATCAGCAAGCTGAGTGTGCAGTAGCTTTACTTCAGGGTTCAGCATATGAATGGTGGGAGTTGGTGAGTAGACAGCCTCAGATGCCTGACCCTTTGACATGGGATTTCTTTGATGAGCAGTTTTCTAAGAAATATGTGACTCAGGCATATAAGGACGCAAGATGGGCGCAGTTTCTGAGTTTGAGGCAAAGGGCCTTATCGGTTGCGGATTATGAGAAGGAGTTTAACCGGTTGTCTCGTTATGCTCCGCGTGGGGTCATGACGGATGATTTCAGATGCAAGCACTTTGAGGCCGGGTTGAATGATTCTTTGAAGATTGCTTTAGTTTTTTTGATGTGTATGCCGGGGGTACATTACTATCAGATTGCTGAGGCTGCTTTGAGGGCAGAGAAAGCGGAAACTTTGATTAGAGAGAGAGCTCAGCGCAGGAGTTCTGCTAGAGGTGGTGTTTCCTCATCTTCGGGTAAGAGGACTAGAAACCCGCAAGATGATCCTGCGGCTGGTTCGGCTTCCAGAGGGAGAAGGCAAGGTTCAGCTGCAGTGTCTGGTTCTGGTAGGGGTGGCCGGTCTGATGCTGCACCCGTTTGTTCGAACTGCAGTAAGGCTCACTGGGGTGAGTGTAGGTGGCTTACTGGTGGGTGTTTCAGGTGTGGGAGCACCGAACACCGTGTGGCTAATTGTCCTCAGATGGGCGAAGACTCGGGTCCTCAGGGAGGAGCTAGCAGAGTTGGATCGAATGCTCTGCAGGCCACTAGAGGTAGAGGTAGAGGTAGAGGTCGAGGCGGTCGACCCAGAGATGTAACTGGTTCTGAGTCAGTTGAGCGACCTCCCCCTATGGCCGCTAGAGCTTATGCAGTTAGAGCCAGAGAGGAGCAGGATGCCCCCGATGTGATTGCTGGTAAGTTCCTACTCCATGACACTGAATTATATGCTCTAATAGATCCTGGTTCCACACACTCATATTTGTGCACGCATAAGTTTGTTGATAAGTTGCATGTCGTAGAACAATTAGACTATGAGATATGTGTGACCAATCCGTTAGGGCATAGTGTCAGTGTGAGTAGAGTTTATAGGAATTGTCCGTTGATGGTTGAGAATGTTGAGTTTCCTGTGGATTTGATAGAGTTGCCCTTCAGAGAGTATGATTTGATTTTGGGTATGGATTGGTTGAGTAAGTATAGAGCCGTGGTTGATTGTCATAGGAAGACTTTCATGCTTCGAGATAGGAACCGAGCTCCAGTGTTTGTCAGAGGTTTGGGTGCGAGTTCCGTGCACAATGTGATTTCTGCTATTCAAGCTAAGAGGTTTATGAGAAAAGGTTGTGAGGCTTTTCTGGCTGTGGTTTTGGATTCCAGGAGGGATCAAGTTAGGATTGAGAACATCCCTATTGTTCGAGAGTTCAGTGATGTTTTTTCGAGTGACTTGCCTGGTTTGCCTCCAGAGAGGGAAGTTGAGCTAGCCATAGAGATTATGCCGGGTACCACACCGGTGTCGAAGGCACCTTACCGGATGGCTCCTATAGAGTTGAGAGAACTTAAAACTCAACTGCAAGAGCTGTTGGATAAGGGATACATTCGACCCAGCATATCTCCTTGGGGAGCTCCGGTTCTGTTTGTTAAGAAGAAGGATGGATCCTTGAGGATGTGTATCGACTACAGACAGATCAATAAGGTCACAGTAAAGAATAAGTATCCGTTGCCCAGAGTTGAAGATTTGTTTGATCAGCTGCGAGGTGCCGGTGTGTTTTCTAAGATTGACCTTCGGTCTAGGTATTATCAGCTTCGTGTTAAGGACGAGGATGTGGTTAAGACTGCATTTCGGACTCGGTATGGTCACTATGAGTTCCTTGTTATGCCGTTCGGTTTAACTAATGCTCCAGCGGCATTTATGGATTTGATGAATAGAGTGTTCAGGCCATACTTAGACCGGTTTGTAGTAGTTTTTATAGATGATATTTTAGTATTTTCCAAGGATGAAGCCGAGCATGAAGAGCATCTTCGGTTAGTTTTGCAGATTTTGAGAGAGCATCGGTTGTTTACTAAGTTGAGTAAGAGTATTTTTGGCTTAAGGAAGTGTTGTTTTTGGGTCATATAGTCTCAGCTAAGGGTATCCAAGTGGATCCAGCTAAGATTGAGGCGATAGTGGATTGGAAAGCGCCTAGGAATGTCCAGGAAGTGAGGAGTTTCCTTGGTCTGGCGGGTTATTACCGTCGGTTCGTTAAGGGTTTTTCAGTGATTGCTGCTCCGATGACCAGGTTATTGAGGAAAGGAATTAAGTTCGAATGGTCGGATAAATGTCAAGCCTGTTTCGAGAGGTTGAAGCAGTTGTTAGTTGAAGCTCCTATATTAACTCAACCCACTTCGGGTAAGGAGTTTGTTTTATATAGTGACGCTTCAGGTGTTGGTTTGGGATGTGTTCTGATGCAGGAAGGTAAGGTAGTGGCTTATGCTTCTCAACAATTGAAGCCACACGAGAGGAATTATCCGACGCATGATCTTGAGTTAGCTGTAGTTGTCTTCGCTTTGAAGATTTGGCGTCATTATCTCTACGGGGAGAAGTGCAGGATCTTTTCGGACCACAAAAGTTTGAAGTATTTTCTGACTCAGAAGGAATTGAATATGAGGCAATGTCGTTGGCTTGAGCTGTTTAAGGACTACGATTGCATTGTGGATTACCATCCGGGTAAGGCCAATGTAGTCGCGGATGCATTGAGTAGGAAGTCAGTTTCTGCCTTGTTTTTGAGACAGTTCAGATGGAGGTTTGGCTCAGATGGGGCTTTGATAGCTCAGTTGAGGGTCAAGCCTACTTTGAGACAGCAGATAGTAGATGCTCAGAAAGTTGATGAGAAGCTTCAGCGGATTGTGCAAGAAGTCGGTTCGGGTAAGCGGTCAGAGTTTTCGGTTCAGGATGGGGTTCTTCTGTTTGGAAACCGTTTGTGTGTGCCGGATAGTGCAGAGTTAAGAAGACAGATTTTGGATGAGGCACATAGTTCAGTTTTCACCATGCATCCTGGCAGTGTAAAGATGTATCGGGATTTGAAGCTGTTCTTCTGGTGGGTTGGTATGAAGAGGGACATAGTGGACTTTGTATCCAAGTGCTTGACTTGTCAGCAGGTCAAGGCTGAGCACCAGGTTCCTTCTGGTTTACTCACGCCTTTGTCCGTTCCCGAGTGGAAGTGGGATGACATCGCCATGGATTTTGTCTCCGGATTACCTTTGTCTCAGAGGAAGCATGATTCTGTTTGGGTGATTGTGGATCAACTCACGAAGTCTGCCCACTTTTTGCCAGTTAGAATGGATTATTCGATGAGTAGATTGGCCAGTATGTATGTAGATGAGATAGTACGATTGCATGGAGTACCTCTGTCCATAGTTTCTGATAGGGACCCAAGGTTCACATCTAAGTTCTGGAAAGAGTTGCAGCGAGCTTTGGGTACCAAGCTGAAGTTCAGTACAGCATTTCATCCGCAGACAGATGGTCAGTCCGAGCGTGTGATTCAGATCTTAGAGGATATGATGAGGGCTTGTGTTTTGGATTTTCCGGGTAGTTGGGACAAGTACGTATCATTGATGGAATTTGCCTACAACAACAGTTTTCAGTCGAGCATTGGTATGTCACCTTATGAGGCTCTGTATGGGCGTCAGTGTAGGACTCCTGTTTGTTGGATAGAGTTGTCTGAGAGGTCAGTGATTGGGCCAGATCTGGTCAGAGATACAGAAGAAAAGATCAGAGTTGTGCAGCGAAATCTGAAAGTGGCCAAGGATCGACAGAAGTCTTATGCCAACCTGAAGAGAAAGGATGTACAGTTTGAAGTTGGGGACAAGGTTTTTCTTAAAGTGTCTCCTTGGAGAAAAGTGTTTCGATTTGGAAAGAAAGGGAAACTTAGTCCTCGCTTTATTGGTCCGTATGAGGTGTTAGCAAGAGTAGGTCCAGTGGCTTACAGACTAGCTTTGCCGATGGAATTGTCAAAGCTTCATGATGTGTTCCACGTTTCGATGCTCCGTCGGTATAGATCGGATCCTTCCCATGTTTTGTCAATTCAAGAGGTTCAAGTGCAGTCAGATTTTTCCTACGACGAGGAGCCTAGAGCTATCCTAGGGCGGGAAGTAAGACAGCTGAGAAATAAGCAGATTCCTTTGGTCAAGGTTTTGTGGAATCACCATGGGGTTGAGGAAGCAACTTGGGAACCGGAGGAGTCAATGAGACTGCAGTATCCGCAATTGTTCTGTTCAGGTGAGAATTTCGAGGATGAAATTCTTGTTAGTAGGGGAGAGTTGTCACACCCCATTTATCCCCCTAGTTGAATGAGCCATATATGTATGTGTGTGCAATTGCATGAGTTTTGGATCATAAGGGCATTTTGGTAATTTTGCATGTTTTAAGGGTTTTGCTAGCACGTGGGTGCATGCATGGTGCCTTGGTGTGAATTAATTGGGTTAGAGTTGTGTGTGTGCATGAGTGCACCATAGTAGGATATGCACTAGTGGGTTATGGTTGTGTGTGTTGTGCATATAAATGTAGAGTATGTGTTAATTGGGAGAGTTTTGTGTGTGTGTGATGCACTTAGTTAGGGTGTGAGTGACCAAATCCCTCCACTAGGATCTTGACATGTGTCTAGGGTTAAGAAAAGAAAAGGAAAAGAAAGGAAAAGGGAAAATCAGATTTTTCCTCACTTGTGTTTCCCGTTCCTCTCGCTGCCCTTCTTCTTTTCTTCTTCCTTTCTTCTCCTCTTGGACCTTAGTTGAGATTCAAGAGTTCTAGTGGGGTTTGATCATCTCTTAGTAGTCATTGGTAAGTTTTATGCATTCATTTTTACTTTTGCTTAAGTTTCCATCTTCTTCTCTTCTCTTATTTTCGGAATTGGGTTTGAGGTTTGGATTTTGTTTTGTTTGCTTGTTCTTGGTTGGGTTCCTAGTTGAGCCTCCCCGGGATCCTAAAGGCAAGGAAGTTGCGGGATCAAGTGGAACTAAACACTAGGAGCTAAGGATTTTGAGGTTTGGGAATTTCTTCCTTTTTATGTGCAAATGTTCATGTGTGTGTTCTTGATGGGTTCATGGAATTAGGTTGTTAGATGTTCTTTATTTTGATGTTTATGATATGGGTATTTGCTTTGAAGTGTGAATCTTGTAAAAGTATGAGTTAATTATGGAATTTTAGAATTGATGTGGTTTAATGCATAAATGGGGTTTTTGATTGATTCATGAAATTGAATGTGTAAATTAATGGATTGGATGAAGTATATTGTGAATAATTGTTGTATTATGGTTGTTGATGTTATTGGATGGCTGGAATTGAGGTAAGGGCCCTTTGATTGAGTTTTGTGTGGTTTGGAGAGGAAATGGAAGAGGAAAATCTGCAGAATTTCTGCAGATTTTCAAAGTCCCGACGCTGTCGCGATCGCGACAGAGAGCGGTAGTGGGAGCTTCGCTGTCGCGAGCACGCGACATCCGCCGCGAGCCCGCGACAGCCGAAGTGTTGTATACCCTCCGTCGCGAGCGCGACAACCGTCGCGATCGCGACAACCGTCGCGATCGCGACAGAGAGTATTGTTGCCAAGTACTATCGCGAGCACGCGATCCATCGCGAGATCGCGACAGCACCTTTTGTTCTCTGTCATGATCGCGACACCTGTCGTGAGCGCGACAGAGCCTGGCCTTCCGTCCTCCTCGCGGTTGCGAAATCCGTCGCGCGCGCGTAGCGAAGAGACTTTGGTCTCTGTCGCGAGCGCGACAGTCCCTTGTATGCTGAATGAGTTTTCTTTCTTCGCGTGTTCCTTGAACTTCAGTTTACTTTAGCAGTTATGAGATTTATGCTTGGTATTCTATAAATGATATGCAAGTGTAACCATGATATGATTATGCTCATTTGATGATGATGATTTTGGAAACTGTGAAATGGTTTGAATGGTATATATATATGACCTGCTAGAGTCTAGTCAGTGGATAGTTAGGCATGCCTAATAGAGTCTTTGCTGCAGCTTCTGTATTTCCGGTTGGACCCCGATCAGGTCCCCGTTTCGTTCCTCGCGAACTTCTGTATTGTGTTTGGATCTTGTTGAAGGTCCTTCTGGAAATGTTTATGACTGAAAAGTTAAAATGGTTTTTCGTATTCGATTGGTACTCGTAAAGTACTTTCTGTTCACTCGTTATCCACTACCTTGAGTCAGCAGGGTTTTCAATGCTTAAAGTACTTGTATGAATTGTTATAGGAGCAATTACATGTTTTATCCTTATGGATTCAATGATGAAAAGTACAATCTGTAATGAGAATACGATTATTGATATGAATCTTTTTGGTGAATGGCTATATGTACTTACGCATGTGAATTGCCTTGACGACCGTTGTGAATGGTTGTCTTTATGCTATGTGTGTTTTCCCCACTAAGCGTTTATCGCTTAGCACGGTGTGTTTACCCGTGCAGGTGCGGAAGGAGTCGCTTTTGGGAGAGTCGTCGCCATCAAAGCCAACACAGCAGGGTCTTAGAATAGGGCTTATTTTTGTAGCGTTATGATTCTTTTTGTATAGAACTCTCTTACTTTGGTTTTGTAACAGCTTCCGCTTATGTATATGTATTTTTGGGGTTTGTAATTATCTATTGTTTCTCTCAGTTGATCAGAACAGTAATGTAATGCTTCTATTATATTAATGCATGATCAGCTTTCATGAATGGTTTTGTAAAGTTTTAAATTACCTGGTATTTTGTTATGTATGTTTAAGAATCTGTGTATGTATGTTATGTATCTGCGTGGTGGCACCTTTACCCCTACGGCACCTCACTCCTCATCGGATGGGATCGCCTGAGTATGGGTAAGGGGTGTTACATCTCATCTATTTCTACCTTGATTATTTTATGATCAAATTTTAATTATCATTGATTCGCTCCCTCTCCACACGATGCAATTGATTAAAGGCGCATTTATTCACATTTAGAAAGCCGTAAATGAGCAAATAAATATCAAAAGGTGGTAAATTACAATAATACAAGGAGCGGAATATAACTCCCTTTATAAATGTGCGAAGCATACACGAATCGGGGCATTGCTTATTTTGAGGACTTTGGTCCTCGCATGCATCATTATCAAAATTGGATATTTGTATTTGTGATGATTTTATTGGATAAAAATAGGGCTTTGGCCCCTTTTGCATTTATACAAACCTCATTTTTATTTGAGTATAAAACATTGAGTCATTTTTATACATTAACGAGATATGAAAAGAGTATATCTATATACATAAAATAATCAATGAATAACTAATAAAGGAAATAATCAAGAGGGTTAGGAAACTAAACCGGACGAAATCCTCTGAATATGGTAGATAGCCGCTCAAGCTCGGGATAGTCCAAGAGAATCGATATACACTCATAGAAAGTTAAAAGATGTCAATATATCTAAAGTTAATATTGAAGGAAGCCAAAAGGACTTAAAAAAGACGGAATATAATTTAAAGGGGTGGAGACAGAACCCACCGACGGCCTTTTTAAGTGACCGACGGGCGTCAGTCAAGATAACCGACATGCCCGTCTATCACTCAAAAAGAGGGCGTCTGTAGGTGGGGTGACCAACGGGCGTCGGTGATGGAGATGACCCGTCGGTCATCACTGTTTCCGAAAAAAATAGAAGAAAGAAAACTCTTTTCAAAGCCAAAAAAAGGTTTTATCACAAAATGAGATGAAGAGAGTCGAAATAAAAGAAAATAATGACAAAGATTGAAAAATTCCACAAAATAAGGAATAAATATGAGATGATATGGAGAAGGGATCCGGAATATTTACCCTCAGATAATCGCTTTGGGTGAGATTCTTGTGTTGATTAGAGCCCCGCGTGTTCCACGAAAAGCAAGATGAAGGATCAAAAAAGGAAAACAGATTATTTCCTCCTCAACCCTTCAAAAGATTGTCTTTGGAATCAAAATCTAAGGAAAACTAATTAGTTTTTAGTCCCTTTTGATGGATTTGATCCTCTTTTGAAACAAATTTCTTTATGAAATGTGTTTGCTGGAAGAGAGAGAAAATATGCTTGAATTTGGGAAGAGTTTCCCCTCTTCAAAATTTTTGGAACCCTTTTCTAGTGAAAATCCGGAGCTTTTATAAGCCAAACACGACCGACGGGCGTCGGTGCATGGAGGCGGGCATCGAAAGAATCCTTCTGACACAAGGATTCGTCCGATAGCCCTGCCATATCCACCGACGGGTGTCTGAAAGGTTGCGTGCTCCGGGAAACCAGGCGGCATTCTGACAGGGGAGGTGATTTTTCGACGGGCGTCGGAAAATACCACAAGCCGTCGGTGACCCTCACAAATGGGCTGGCCGTCTGTGGAGGAAGAAAAGCCTTTTGACTCGAAAATCCCCTGTTTTCTCCCCCTCTGCCTACGAAAGGTAAAAAGACTCACTTCTCGTGGAACGCGGGACTAAAACCCCCAAATCCAAACCATTTATACAGGCTCGGATACTGATTTCAACATAGGGTAACCTCTGATCCGGACCTCTCCGGGACACGGTGCTTACAGTTGCCCCCAGTTTTGGGGAAACTAGTGCACAAGCGCCTAGATAAGCCAAAACTCAGAGAAAGGACAGAAAGAAAGAAGGCGTACCTGCGACGGTTCTTACCTTCCACGCCTTTTGCCTGGGAAGACCTTGTTTCTGTCCGTTCGGCGATGCGAAGATACCCCTACCGGTCTCGTCTCGACTTGTAGGTGCTGGTGAGACGTAGCATCCTCTGGCTACAAACTCGATATGAAGAGTGGTGTTTCTCCAACCACAGCTTCGATCTGAAGTTCCCTTGCTAACCCCCATTCTATCTGCAAGGTGCGTAGCACTCTCTGGCTGCCGCGCGAACGGTGAGATGTAGCGCTCTCTGGCTACAATCTCGATCTGGTGAAGAGCAGTATTTCTTTAATTGCAGCTTCGATTTGAAGTTCCCTTGCTAACCCCCATTCGATCTGCAAGGTGCGTAGCACTCTCTGGCTGCCGCGAGAATGGTCAGATGTAGCGCTCTCTGGCTATAATCTCGATCTGGTGAAGAGCAGTGTTTCTTTAACTGCAGCTTCGATCTGAAGTTCCCTTGCTAACCCCCATTCGATCTGCAAGGTGCGTAGCACTCTTTGGCTGCTGCGCGAACGGTGAGATGTAGCGCTCTCCGGCTACAATCTCGATCTGGTGAAGAGCAGTGTTTCTTTAACTGCAGCTTCGATCTGAAGTTCCCTTGCTAACCCCCATTCGATCTGCAAGGTGCGTAACACTCTCTGGCTTCCGCGCGAACGGTGAGATGTAGCGCTCTCTGGCTACAATCTCGATCTGGTGAAGAGCAGTGTTTCTTTAACTGTAGCTTCGATCTGAAGTTCCCTTGCTAACCCCCATCCGATCTGCAAGGTGCGTAGCGCTCTCTGGCTGCCGCGTGAACTGTGAGATGCAGCACTCTCTGGCCACAATCCCGATGTGAAGAGCGGTGTTTTTCTAATGATAGCTTCGATCTTATGAGGTGAAAAGCAGTATTTCTCCGTACCTGTGTGATAAAAGGTTTTGTTAGTTCATGTTTGAATGGTTATCTTTTAACCTGTTCATTAATGGCGTGATTTTGCTTTATTTGCTATGCCATGTTTCATTTATTCTTTTTTATTGAGATGTTATTCATCATTTTTTGTCATTTTTGTTTTAGAATATGAGTGAATGTGAAGGCATATATTCATCTTCTATATGAATGAATCACAAATAATCGAATAAATGCATAAATTTCGAAAACAAAAGTTTTTCACTAGAAAAATCTATTTTGTACAACGTATATACAAAGCATAAATGTAAAAAAATATGACTCCCAGAATGTCATAGGGGTGTGTAGTCAGAGGGCTCGTCGGGGTCCTCATCATCCGATATATGTACTATCCCTGGCGGAGGTGGAGGCGGAGCTGGCCATGCTGGAGGTGGAGGTGGAGCCATGGAGGGTCCTGCCTCGGCATCGTGGGTCCGCTTAAAACGGATCTGAGCGTGGCCATCCAAGAAAGGCCGGGTGCAAGTCCTCACGAACTCCAACATCTCTGATACTGTGCCTCCCAACTTCTTGAACACTTGGCTCAACTGAGTGGTCTGCTCACTGGCGGCCCTCTTCATATGCTCTAGGTGCTGCTCTGACTGCTCCCTGAACTCCCTCATGGTCTGAGACAAGGGTGGGAGGATCCCCTCTATCGCCTGGACGCGGGATCTTAGAGAGTCGAGCGACTCGTCAATCATCTGTAGGGTCATGTCAACCCTCTGAGACGCTTGGTCCTGTGACATCCTCAAATCATGAGCGAGCTGCTGCCTAAGCTCCCTCCGACCCTGGGCAATCTGCTCGATCAGCCTCGCCTGCTCACCTCTGAAGGCCTCTATGACCCGAGCCTGCTCATCCCTGAAAGCATCCATGATCCGAGCCTGCTCCCGCGTAGTATGCTCGATGTAGCCGACCTGCTCCTGGGCTAACCGCTCCACTGACCGGGACTGCTCCTGAATAGTAGCCTGCTGGCGGTCCAACCTCTCGTGAATGGCTCTGTCCCTCTCATCCTGTCGTCGCTCTAAGGCTGTGAACATGGACGTGAGGAGCTGAGAGAAGTCGAGCTGTGCTGCCTGCTGCTGTGGTGGCTCCGGAGGCGGTGCTGCAGAGGTGGATGCCCCCGGGTCGCCTCTAGAATAAGGATGATATCTCTCTCATCATCGGCGCTTCCGATCAGCCATCGGCGCCGGCGTGTAGGAGATCGGAGGAATCGGAGCCGGACGCTTTTACGCGTTTTCCGACCACAGGCCGCCTCCTTCCGGCGCGTGACCACCGGCGTTCGACTCCCGGCGCTCCGATCTACCATCCGGTGTTGGCGGTGTCTCCAATGGCCGCTCCGACGATCCTCCGGCGAGGAAAATCCGGTGAGCCTATTTTATATTTATTTATTTTAATATATTATTAATTAATATTAATTAATATTATTATTTATTTATTTATTATTATTATTATTAATATTTATTTATAATTCTATTTATTATTATTATTATTATTATTATAGTTATATATTTTCTATTATTATTATCATTAAATATTATTATTGTCTAATTTGTGCATTATTAGTATTTTGTGTTATGTTAATATTAATATTATTATTGTTATCTATTTATGTTTATTATTAATTAATATTTACTATTATCATTATATTTATTTAGTATTATTTGTTATTATTATTGTTTACTAGTATTATTGAGTTATATTATTTTATGTTGCTATTACTATTATTACTATTTTATTATTATTGTTATTATTATTATTATGATTATTATGATTATTGTTGTTATATTATATTATTACAATTATTAATATCATAATTATTATATTTATTTATTCTTATTTAGTTTTCTGTTTTTATATTATTATTTTACTAATATTAATTTTATGCTATTGCTTATTATTCTTATTATTGTTATTAGTATATTATTATTACCATTATTATCATTTTGTTCATGTTACTATCATTACATTGAATTATTATTTTATCCATTCATAATTACTATCATTATTTTATTTATTTATTATTCATCATTATTTTATGATACTATTGTTAGCACTTTTATTTTCGTTGGATTATTATAATTATCATTTATATTGCATATCCATTAATTACACTAAATTAACTATCAATTTATTTCATTAATAATTCGTTTAATTAATTATTCATTTATCGATTTATTTATCATTTAATTTAATTTAATCCATTATTAACTTTAATTATTTTTCCAATTTACTTTATTCAATCATTCATTTGTTTATTTATTTATTCAATTGTTTATTTATTCATGATTAACAAATATCATTTTTCTATTTTAACTGCAATGCGGGAGGCATGTGGTTCTTCTGAGAAGTATGGTCGGAACAGGTAAATTAGGATGAATTTATTTATTTATTCGAAAAATATGTAATTACTATTGTGACGCGCGCCGGATCCCCGCGGCCGCCCTTTCGACGCCCGCACGAGGGCAGTTGGGGCATTTGTGGGTCCGTTGACAGCTTGCAATAAATTGCAAGTGCGTCTATGTTGGGCAACAAGGAGGTATCATGGAGTCGCCACCCAATAGAACATTGAAAAAGTTACTCTCGCCTCGGAGAGCCTAAGACTGCGCTTGGTATCCATTTTGGGCCAGCCAGAGGGGTCTTGGAAGGTAAACCTCTCGCCCTAAGGAGCCTAGGATTAGCGCTAAAGTCTCGTGGCACAAAAAGGTGTCTTGGAGGGTAGACCTCTAGCCTTTTTGAGCCCAAAGACCAGAGTTGGGTCCGGGATTTCTCATCTATTTCTATCTCGATTATTTTATGATCAAATTTTAATTATCATTGATTCGCTCGCTCTCCACACGATGCAATTAATTGAAGGCGCATTTATTCACATTCGGAAAGCAGTAAATGAGCAAGATAAATATTGAAAGCGATAAATTACAATAATATAAGGAGCATAATACAACTCTCTTTTATAAATGTGCGATACATACACGAATCGGGGCATTGTTTATTTTTAGGACTTTGGCTCTTGCATGCATCATTATCAAAATTGGATGTTTTTATTTGTGATGATCTTTATTGGATAAAAATAGGGCATTGGACCCTTGCTTTTGTGTAAACTTCATTTATTTGAATATAAAACATTGAGTCATTTTTATACATTAACGAGGTATGAAAAGAGTATATCCATAAACATAAAATCAATAAGTAAACAAATGAAGGAAATAATCAAGAGAATTAGGAAACAAAACCGGACGAAATCCTCCGAATAAGGTAGGTAGCCGCTCCAACTCGGGATAGTCCAAGAGAATCAATATACACTCATAGAAAGTTAAAAGATGTCAATATTCATAAAATTAATATATAGAAAGCCAAAAGTACTTGAAAAAGATAGAAAATGATTTAAAAGGGTGGAGACAGAACCCACCGACGGCCTTCCTTAGGTGACCGACGGGCGTCAGTCAAGGTAACCGACATGTCCGTCTGTCACTCAAGGAGAGGCATCTGCAGATGGGGTGACCGACGGGCGTCGGTGATGGAGATGACCCGTCGGTCACCTCTGTCTCCGAAAAAAACAGGAGAAAGAAAACTCTTTTCAAAGCCAAAAAAGGAGTTTTATCACAAAGTGAGGTAAAGATAGTCAAAATAAAGGAAAGTAATGACAAAATTGAAAGAATCAACGAATAAAGAATAAATATAAAATGATGTGAAGAAGGAATCCAAAATATTTACCCTCAGATATTCGCTTTGGGTGAGATTCTTGTGTTGATTAGAGCCCCGCGCGTTCCACGAAAAGCAAGGATGAAGGATCAAAGAAAGGAAAACGGATTGTCTCCTCTTCAACCCTTCAAAATATTGTCTTTGGAATCAAAATCTAAGGAAAACTAATTAGTTTTTAGTCCCTTTTGATGGATTTGATCCTTTTTGGAATAGATTTCTTTATGAAATGTGTTTGCTGGAAGAGAGAGAAAATGTACTTTAATTTGGGCAGAGTTTCCCCTCTTCAAAAAATTTTGGAACCCTTTTCTATTGAAAATCCGGAGCTTTTATAAGCCTGACACGACCGACGGGTGTCGGTGTATGGAGGCGGGCATCGGAAGAATCCTTCTGACACAAGGATTCATCCAACGGCCCTGCCACATACACCGACGGGCGTCAGAACGGTTGCGTGTCCCGGGAAACCAGGCGGCGCTCTGATAGGGGCGGTGATTTTTCGACGGGCGTCGAAAGATGCCACAAGCCGTCGGTGACCCTAGGCGACGGGCAGGTGTAGACACCGGGTCCCGAGGCGGTCCAAGATCAGAATTACCCGATGATGAAACAAAAGACCGATTTTCGGCAAGAACAGTGAGAATCGATCGTTCCCTTGTCAAAGGTTTGTTTTTTTTTTCGAAAAATAATTAAAAATATATTTTCAAAAATAAAAATTAAAATGGGGTAAAAAAATAAATAATTTTGTGTCAAAGTTTTATTTAAAAAAAAAAAATCAGCATGAGTGCCACCTGCAGCAGCGCGGGGCCGCCTGCGCGGCAGGCCGCCCCTGCGCGCGGTGCGAGGGGCACCGCGCGCCCCCCTGTGCGCGAGGCGGGGGGACTACGCGTCCACCCTGCGCGCGACGCAGGCGCCTCGCGCGATGCAGGGGCACTGCGCGCGCCCCTGCGCGCGCAGCAGCCTGCCGCGCGTGGTGCAGGGGCACCACGCACGCAGCAGGCTGCCGCGCGCGCCCTTGCCCTCTCTTCGCGACCTGTTGGTCTTTGCCTGTCCCTTTTTTTTTCGCTTTTTTTCAGTCTATTTTTTCAGTCTGATGTTTCCGTTTGTTTCACAATTTTATGCTATTTTGGATTAACTAAAAATAAAAGCTTTTTTGTCCTTTGCTTTTTCTGGCCAAGGCAAGATTAAATGAGGATTTTTGCCCTCATTTTGGAGGACGACAATTTTTTTTGGAAATAGGGTTTTTTGGCTTTTGGGTTTTTCTCTCTAGCCTTTCACTCCCCAGCAAAAGGTTCTTCAAGATTTCTCAATTTCTTTTTTTCTTTCCCTCAAGTTTTAATTTGTTTACTTTTCTTCAAAAAATATATTTCATTTCTTGAGTGATTTGAGCTTGAAAAATTAATTTCCTTTGTTCAAATCACCCACCAAAAAAATATTTTTATCAAGGTATTCTCTTGATTTTATTTTCAAAATTTTTAAATTTTCTTCAAGCATTCATCACCACAAAATCGACAAAGGGAACGAATCGAGACACCGTTCTTTGATCTAAAAATTATGAGGGTAAACATTCTTGGACTCACCCTCATTTGTATATTATTTATTATTGTTAATATTATTTTTTGCTATTATTATCATGTATATTGTTTACTTTTAGCATTTTAATGTGTTAATATCACTACTAATATATTATTTGTTTGCTTCAATTTGATATGTTGCTATCATTATTATTTTTATTGTGTTTATGTTCATTATTGTTATTCTGCCATACTTATTATTATTATTATTATTATTATTATTATTTTATTATTTTTATTATCCTGTCTAACTATTACTTCTATTATTATCATTTGTTCTATTATTATTACCGTTATTAATTATTTTGTTGTTATTAATATAGTTTGTTATTAACAGTTATTACATATTATTATCATTTTATTGTTATTTTTATTATTGTTATATTGATGTTCACTGTTGGATTACTTTCTCTTTTTTTGTTATGGTCCTTTTTATTACTTTTATTATCATTATTATTATTATTATTATTATTATTATTATTATTATTATTATTATTATTATTATTATTATTATTATTATTATTATGTTTATTTTCTAATATTTTGTTACTGTTCTCATTATTTCATCATTATCCTCATTTTGCCATGACTTGTTTTAATTTACCTTGCATGTAAATTATCTGGTTCATTAATTTAATTCGCCCAATATTTATTTCGTCTTTACTTGATTAATTTTTAGAATATTTGCTAATATATTTTGATGTTAATTTTTGTATGAGATTTTATTTGAGTCGAGCTATGTGAGCGTCCCGCGACTCCCCGGATGGGTCGCAACGCGTGGTGGGTCACTTCGGTTTGGTGAGATCTTTTCGACTCTCTCTTTATGTGTTATGTGTTTATTTGTAAATATTTATTTTATTTATGCACGCGTGAAATAAAAAGTCACAAAAATACTTTTATAATTAAATCGGGATTTTCACTAATAAAATTGAGACCAATGTCCCTTGTTTTAGCCTAACAATAAAAATATCACAATTAAAACGAAGAGTCAATTTTCTCCAAAAATGGGATCACTCATCCCGGTTTTCACCCAACAATCAAAACGACTCTTCGAACCCTCTTTAAATAAATACGAAGGAACCAATGTTCCTAAGTTTCGAACAAGTGCGAAGGAACCAATGTTCCAAAAATAATACCCCGATTTATGTATGTCTTTTCTTATTTTGATTTTGTGTGAGTGTTTTAAATTTATTTCCTTTTGGGCCCTTGTAATTAATTTTGGGGCAATTCTATTTAATTTTGGGGATTGTATTCTGTCCCCATCTACATTTCGAACCTCCTTTTATTGGGATTGTATTCCGCCCCTATTCTTCTTGTAATTGTGTGCTTGTGTGTTTACCGCTTTCTCTTTATCGCTTTATTTATCGCTTTCCTTTTATCGCTTTCGTATGCTTGGAATGCGCTATTTAATTTAAATGCATCAATCGCGTGAGATGGGAGATATAATTTTAAGAGGTTAAAAATCCATCTATAATTAACCAAAGCATAAATAAGAGGGAAGTTCCGGACACCATATCTCTGGTTTAGACCGTTAGAGGTGAGAGACTTTTTCCCAATTTCTTGTAAATTGGGTGGCGACTCCGAATGCCTCAAAGGTGCCTTTAGGTGTCATTAGACTAGGTTGTTCTCCCCAATGTTCTATTGGGAGGAATACACCGATGATGTCTCATGGCGCCCATGATCAAAAGATGAAAACCAATACCTCGAATCCCAAAGGCGGATTCACAAGCGAGGGCCCTTGCTGGGTACTTCCGGCGCGCGTCACAGTGGCGACTCCACTGGGGACTTCATTGTTTGAGACTTCGCTTTGAAAGTGCTTTGGTTAAAATATAATTGGGTTTTTAAAACTTAAAATTCTATCTCTCGCCAAAATTGCATCATATCATTTTAGAGCCTTAGACTTATGCTAGTTGGTCCCTATCTTATCCCGGTGCGTTCCCGAAGCACGACCCTACTTTCACTCATTGTAGGGAAGTGTTAAGGATAATCACCAGCCCAAGCCTTGTACCTTTTGGTATATCAAAATGGAGACCCAATCGGTCATTATGCTCGTGATGAGCTAGACCCGTTGGCGCGGACCATGCTTGGGTAGCCCTAAAAGTTTCATCACCTTGACCAAAGCTCATCTAATGGCAAATAGAAACTTCCGCTAGGTGGTATGCTCCTTAATATGATGCTTGTGACATGGGCCATCGCGTATTAAACAATATCAAGCAAGTTAAGTGGTCTTTTATCAAAGGCTTTCATACCCCGGTGAGCCCACCTTAACTTGATTGAATTGTCCAAATACGTAATGGCCAAAACTCATACGCGTGTACATTAGACTAGAGCTGTTATGCTGCCAGCTTTTCGCCGTGCGCATCGCGCATTCATGGGGTCCCCTGTTGACCCATGGACTAAGCCCACCTAGGAAAGAGACTGCACGACCTCGTGTGTGGGAGTGATAAGGTTGGAAGGATCTACCTGCTTGCATGTGGTTGTTGATGCTGCACAGCATACTCATGCATCGCGTGTCATTCGTGCATGTTAAAAATAAAATAAAATGTATATATAAACACACATGCATTTCATTTTTGTGTGTATATCCTTTTGTCCGCATACCTTTTTCACGTATACATATCATCGTACATGCGATTTTTTCATGCATCGCATCACATCACTGTGATCTACTAATCTTGCACTCATTAAGGACTATCTGCATAGCACGATCATGCATTACATCTCATCCACGCATCATCCTAACCCCTTTGATTTTTCAGCCATCATACACCATTCACCTGGAAGGTTATGGGGTCCTCATAGCCATCTGAAGAGTAAGTAGAATTCGAAGTGGTTGGCAGAGATCTACCGTCTTAGTCAGAGCATCCATAGACATTGGGAATGGCTGGTCCTTCACGACAGATTGAAGAGGCCCGTGTCATGATTGCCCGAGAACTAGATGAAAAGTTTGAAAAACTTGAAGGGAGGTTGTCAGCCACAATTAAGGAAAGGTTGGACGCCGCGGCACTAATTCTTCAAGCTCAAGTCACTGCAGCTACACTTAACCGATTTGAGCTAGCCGCGACAATAAAGGAGCACGCGATGATGGTTGTAATGTCTCCATTCGCTCTTGAGCCTAGGGGCGAGATGACACCCAACTCACTGATCGAGCAAGTGGAAAGAGGGAAAGGACTAGGGCCCTTACAGCCGATAGGTCCTCTCAGTCCCGCAAGCAATAAAAAGAGATTAGCTGATCTTGAGGAGGAGATCATGAGGTCCAAGATTGCAACTACCCGGACACCTCCCAATGGGGCCGTTACTAGCCCTGCAAGTCTCGGAATTGGTTACTATGGTGACAACAGAGGTACAAAAAGGATGGGGAAAGCGCCAATGGTTGAGATGGCTCAGAGGCGTTACTCTAATTTAGGCAGACCTTTGTCTTGGGTCCTGGAAAGGCTGATGAAGAAGGGGGTGTTACAACCATTGCCGTTCAAGCTGGCAAAGACCTGGGGGCAGCCCGGGCACAAGGAAGGCGAGTACTGCGCCTACCACCAACACACTGGCCATATGACGGATAATTGTGCTAGGATGAGGCACGAGGTTCAGGATCTGACCGATAGCAACCAGATCACAGATCCTAAATATCGCCAGGGTAGTCACGGGAGCTTAAGTTTTACAGGGGGCGATGGAGAAGGTTTTAGAGCGACAAGGACCCCGACCTTCGGAATGACTCAGAGTCACTATGCCATACTGAAAAAACCCCTGTCCAAGCACTTCGCTCATTTTGTCAGCAAGGAGAAAATACAGCCAATGCCGGCCCAACCTGCCAGGGGCCAAGGGCGCCCTAATCACCGAGCAGATCTGTATTGTGCCTACCATCAGCGTACCGGGCACGAGACTGACGAGTGCCAAATTCTGAGGAGGCAAATTCTACACTTAATTGATGAGGAGCTGAGAAGTGAGGGGAATGGTTCCCAAAAGTGATAATAGGCCGTTGACTGCAGCGTCCGCGTTGGCAAGAGAAGAAGGAAATAGCTATTTAGATGTTCTTTTTTTATTTCTGAACTATTTAATGATGACAGTTTTAATTATAGTTTTATTGAATGAAATGGATGGTTTTGCTATCTTGTGTGATGCTTCTTATGATTTCATTATGCATAATCATGGCACATTTACATTTGACATTGGTTCAACTAATGCCATTCCATTCAATCTCGGAACTTTGGGAGACCCCAAAGAAAATCTTGATAGCATCTGTTATGACTCCTGAAGCGAGATGAAATTTGAGAGATAAAAAAAATAATAATAAAAATAAAATAAATAAAAAGAGCCTTTGCCTGGACCTGGTATGACATGCTGAAAATTGACAAAGACATTCTTGAGATCAATACTACTTCCACGTGCCAACATGACGACGAACCGAATGTTGAAAGCCATTTCTTTGCACTCCCACGACATCTGGGATGCACATGATGCCACCAAATAAGATCAAGCTTCGAAAGCTACATCAGGAGTTAGGCGAATGTGACTCAAGGCCTTCACGAAGAAAACATAACTCACCAGAATACAACTCATCAGAACCAAACAACGTGAACCCTTTCCTCTCGACCATTTGAAATGTGTACCCCAAAAACAATTATGATCGACTCTTAACCATCCAGAACCCTTATAGCCAAAATTCTTGCTAAAACTATATGCCTGACTAGATTGAGCAACATGGTCCCAGTGGTTAAGATAAAAGTGCACGTATGTGTAAAATTAAGGACTTGAGCAAAGCTTCTAAAAAAAAAAAAAAAAATTGGGCTGCAAAAAATAAAAAAAAATAAAAAAAAAAAACAAAAAAAAATTAAAAATTAAAAAAAAAATAAAAAAATAAAAAAAAAAGAAGAAGAGGAAGAAGAGAGAAGAAAAGAGAGAATTGATCAGGGGGCAAGGGAATGCTATCTGAAGAAAAGCTTCGCTTAAATCCTATTGATCTACACATGCCTGCACATTGTCATTCTTCTTAGTTACTGAAAAGGATCTAAAAGGCTAACCCACAAACCATCCATCCAATCCCGGCCGTTGAAAGGCTATTCCAGGGTTCGAACCACCAAAACCGATAAAAGTACCCCAGATCATCCAAGCCCAACCTGTCACCCTATCTCAGCCATTGAAAGGCCATTCCAGGGTTGACCCACCAAAGCCAATAAAGGCCAAACGTGAAACTTCATATTCAAGCCCCAAATAAAGAACCCATCACCTCAACCAGTCTGCACAAGGGCTAAAACCAAGACTTTGATACCAAGAGGAGCCACCCTCAGAAGCAGCAATCGCCCCAGCAGATGAAGATGAAAGCCAATTCAACCAATACTGACAAACTGAAGGAGGGTCCATGGCGGAGGCTTAAAAAAAAAAGAGAGAGAGAAAATATTCAATCAAGAAACCCGCGAGGGCTGATTGGAAACAGGAGTCTGATGCTTACAAGATCCACTCCAAGATTAGATGTAACTTTTGCATTCTGAATCCATGTTAAATGGTGATTATGTATAGAGAAATCGTGCTGAAATGCACACAGTTTTTGCAAATACAAAAAGCAAAAGCAGTTCAACTCATCATTTCCTAGTTCTTTTATAAAAAGTAAAATCTAAATGGCTACTCTACTCCTGCTCTCACCAACTAGATGCCCAAGCCGAGGGGTCCTACTATCGACTGCAGGGCTAAGTACCTTCCTCTTACATGCACTTAGGGTGTAGTCTGCGATCAGGACAGTTCATTTTGCACACTCAAAGTTGCCTGGTTCTAGCATAAAATCAGCGCATTGGTACTATCGATTCTCTGCCACTCTCGCCACTCAGGCACTTCAGTCAACTCCTCCTGCTATCAACTGTGAAGCCAATTCTATAGCACCCTCATGATAGAAAACAAGCCCAGAAAACCATGACCTAAGACGCAAATACACGCCGATTATACCTGAAAGACCTTTTACAACAACTATCTACCCTCTACCATTCTCACCACTCAGTCACTTCAGCCAACTCATCTTGCTACCCACCGTGAATGTGACACCCCCATCGCCGTCCCCGTTGGAAGGACGCCGACGGACGCGCTACACGATGCTCACATATACAGATATACACATGCACAATGCGGAAGCATACATTCATACATAACATATATACGAAAATACGGGTTAATTAAAAACTTACCTTGACTTATCTTGCGGTACAGGCTGAACATGCAATAACTCATGCACATGCAGACACTAAGCAAAAGCATACACAGAAGCATACATATAACCTTACAACGGAAGCATAAGCGAACTAATAAAACAAAGGAATAACTAAACATAAAAACATACTAACTATTACATTCCCAAAATAAAACTCAAGAGCGAAACATAATAATTACATATACAATACTACAGAATTACAAAAGCTGAAATACAGAAGCTGAACCAAATACAGGACTTCTAACTCCTACGTGGCCGACCTTGCAGAGGCGTGACTCGAACAGAACAAAACCTGCCACCTGCACGGAAAGGAAATCCGTGCTAAGCGATAACGCTTAGTGGGGAGAACACACAAGAATATGGACGGCCATTCACAATGGTCGCCAAGGCAAAAACACATTCAAATGGCAAATGCGGATATTCATAACATATAAACAATTAGGCTTGCATAATAAAGGCATTCATTTCAATACTCACCATCAAACTATAAACTCATGTCCAGGATAGACCATTACAGACATAATACAATACACGTTACAAGCATCATCATGCTGAACTACATATTATATCACATGCATAAACCTACATGGGTATCAAATAATAACATCTTACCGTGCGGATCCACAAGAGCTTTACACAAGCAAATTGACATAACTAAGTACCTATGCAGGAACTAACAACCCAATCATCATGTTGAGAGTGCTAGCTATTGAACATACTTAAACATGCCAAACACATACACTAGTCAAATATCCAAAGGATAACATTTAGAGCATCACAATATCGCTGCGCAACTCTAATATATATTAAGCATCATGCAACAACACTCGAATAGCGGAGACTGAAGGCATAATCACATAACATTACATTCATATCATCATCATGCAGAAAGTACAGTTAAACATCACATACTTACCATCACAACTGCTTCGGTTCACATGCTAATAATTAACAAAACATGTTTAAGTCACATACATAAATACTCTAGCCGAGTCATATTCAAAGCATTCAGAAACTTATAACAAATCACATGACAATTACGGATAATCATGTTAGATATTAAATCATGCTTACTTAAAGCAGACATACATTCTGAAGCTCATAGTCACAGTCATATATATAAAAACTGATTCCTGAAGTCATTATCATGCTTATACGGATATCACATTCTGATGGTTATTTCAAAATAACCAGGATAATACGCAAAGGCTAAAACATAGTCCATATAACATGCTCATATAATAAAGCAATACAATCAGTATTTCATAATCATATTCATTCAGAAATAATCCGATATACATTATATCGATATACTCATTCAGATAATCCATTTATAGCCAAATCAGATCAGAGCAGTTCAAATAAACATTCAAAGAACACCTGCTGACTCTAGGTAGTGGATAACGAGTGTACAGACAGTACTTTCCGGGTACGAGCCGATTACAGACAGTACGTTACGGGTACGAACCGATTAAACCATTATACTTTAACTTTCACAGATATTTTCAAAAGGGACCTTAAACAAGATCCAATACAGAAAAGGGTTCGCGAGGAACCAAACGGGGACCTGATCAGGGTCCAAATCATTCAAAGGGCGCTGCAGCTACAGAAAACTCTATTAGGCATGCCTAACTATCCACTAGACTGACTCTCGCAGGTCATGCATAAAACAATACACATTTCGAATCGCACAACGCATAAATATATATAAATATATACATCATGCATAAATCAGAGTACAATAGACATATAAATATGCTCATAAGGTTGGTCATATCTCATACATTCCCATTGCAAAACATAAGACAGTCAATATACTTAACATTTAAACACTGTTCTAAAACATGCCAAGAATCAGGTATAGAAACACTATCATACCAATGATTATCAAAACATAATCCTAAACATGCATTAGGTGAAGATACTAAGCATAAACCATGCATAGTCCAAAATACATCTAATCATAACACATTTAGTTCTTAGGTTAAAGCATAACTATGCATTCCGACATTAATCATATTATTCAAATAAATATAGCATAGCATAATATCATCATACCTCATTCAAGTCATATTCTGAAGCATGCAATAATCCAATCAATAACATTCTATCACTACTCAATATATTGAAGTATGACAGGAACACATGGGGAAATCATACTATGCCAATGACTAAAAACACATTATCCAAATCATGAAAATAATACAATATACCTTTAAGCGTGGCATGATATCTTTGGAGAAGAAACAGACTAGAGATATGGTAACATAATTTACATTAAGCTAGAACATGTTTGAGACTAACAATCAGAAAGTTAGCCTCCACAAATCCTTTGCATTCAAAATAAGACATGTAATAAAAATCACAATAATAAGCATATCTCACTCCAAACCATACAGTTGAAATCCCACAGTCATTAACAGGGTCATTATAATCCAAAACTTATTTCAAAATACCAGAGTAACTTATCATAGATAACATGTTATTAATACCAACTAAATTGGAATAATCAGTCATACCATCAAGATAATATAAGACACAGTAGAGGAAAATACCATGAAAAGCTTTTGGAAACCATTTTATAAAAACTGGTCGCTTGGGGAAAGAAAAACAGAAGCAAAACAGAAGAGTCTGAAGACCTGAGCAACCATCACCTAACGTGAAGGTTGCTCACGTCACGTGAGCAAAGCTCACGTCTCGTGAGCATTGCTCACGTCGCGTGAGCATTGCTCACGTCGCGTGAGCAATCTGCTCACGTCGCGTGAGCATTGCTCACGTCGTGAGCAATTTGCGTGAGCATGGCTCACGTCGCGTGAGCCACTCTCCTCCCCCTCTTCTTCTTCCCCGATCTCGAACTTGCAGATTCCAATGTTTTCCAGAAATTCTTTCAAAAACCACTCAAAACTCATTCAATCATCAAATGGACATAAAACCCGCTTAATCTAACAATTACAACAATCAAAAGTATGCATAAACACATTTAATTCATTCAAGATCATAAACCCTAAAAATCACAGTAAGTTAAAAACCAATCTCAGTAACTTTTAATCCAAACCTATACATGCAGTATTAACCTATCTAATCACATAAATCATACGTATACACATGCTTAAACATATCAAATTCTAGAGGTTAAACAAAACATACATTTACATCCTACGTGAGAATAGGGCAGAGACATCCATCAAATACACAAACTGGGATTGAAGAATAGAGAGCTCCAAACATTGCATGCAATCAAAACACTCCCAAACCTGGAAATGACGATCCAAAAATCACGCTTCCAGCTTCAAGATTACTGCTCAATCCTTTCCTTGCCTTTGCTTTGCTCTTCCTTACAATCCAATGCTTGCACAAATAAGAAACCACACAATCCTTAGCCAAACCCTAACTTAACCAAAACCAGGAAAAAGAAGAAGAAGAAGAAGAAGAACAGTACGTTAACTCCAACTTACCTCTTCAAAGCTAACCCAAAACTCAACTAGGCCAAACACAACTCCAAGCCCAGGGGAAACGAAAGGAAAAGCAGAGAAGGGAGGAGAGAGGAAGAAGAAACGTGAGAGGAGGGGACGAACGAGAATGCAATCTCTGTGTTCCCTCTCTCTTCCTCTTTCTTTTCTTCTTTTCCCCATTCAATGCCCACCTAACACACACACGGCAGCTCCCAATAGGACCACACAATCCACTCAACTTTTCCAAACCAAAAATGCTCTTAAGTCCTTAAACAAATAACACTTCACTCACATACACATTTCTTTCTTACAAACTTAATTATCTTTTCAATTAGGTCCTTAACACTCCAAATTTCTCAAACACAAAATCACCGAAATACCCTTCCGATCCCGACTTAGCATGCACAATCCGACCAGAGCTATTTTGGGGTGTGACAGTGAAGCCAACCCTACAGCACCTTCCCGATGAAAAACCAAGCTCATACAACCAAAATTTGAGACATAAGCACATGCCAATCATACTCGAAAGATCTTTCGCAACAACTCCAACTTCTCTCACAAAAAAAAAGGGGCCGTTAGAGATGAAAACCGTGACTGGCGCTCTAAGCAAAAGTTAGGCCAAAGGGCAGGGTGAGAACCTGGCGACAGGCAGTCTGCCCTATAAAAAATGAAATAAATAAAAGCCGCTGGATTGGGTTGGGTCCATTCCAGGCAAAAATAAGGCACAGGGTTATGTGAAAATCCGACAAGGACACATCTCCCGCTAAGAAAAGCTAGTGTGAAAATCCACGAGGGACGCACTATCTTTAAAACAATGACGTTTGGAGCGATAAGGCGGCATTACCTTGGGCAACCCCTTTCAAGCAAAGACACACATCGGGCAATCCTCCCTGAAAAATTATGAGTCAGAGTCCCTAAATCAGGACAACACCTTCCAACACCTGGGGGCATAATCGACCAAACGAAGCCACGAGTCGCTTCAGCAAGAGTTATCCCACCTCGACCACTGGGCCACTCAGATGAATGGTGTCATATGCGTCCTACATGACATATGCATATGCACGTGCATAACTTACCCTTGCATACGAATCTCTTTTGTTTTAGCAGGAAAGTCTGGCGCCTTGACACACCGACAAGCTGGTGTTTATCAGTCGTTCAGCCGTGGTTTCACACACCGACAAGCTGGTGTTCTATCAATCGCGTTCTTCAAAGTCTGGCGCCTTCACACACCGACAAGCTGGTGTTCTATCAATCGCGTTCTTCAAAGTCTGGCGCCTTCACACACCGACAAGCTGGTGTTTATCAGTTGTTCAGCCGTGGTTTCACACACCGACAAGCTGGTGTTTATCAGTCGTTCAGCCGTGGTTTCACACGTCGACAAGCTGACGTTCTATCAATCGCGTTCTTCAAAGTCTGGCGCCTTCACACACCGATAACCTGGTGTTTATCAGTCGTTCAGCCGCGGTTTCACACACCGACAAGCTGGTGTTCTATCAATCGCGTTCTTCAAAGTCTGGCGCCTTCACACACCGATAAGCTGGTGTTTATCAGTCGTTCAGCCGTGGTTTCACACACCGACAAGCTGGTGTTCTATCAATCGCGTTCTTCAAAGTTTGACGCCTTCACACACCGACAAGCTGGTGTTTATCAGTCGTTCAGCCGTGGTTTCACACACCGACAAGCTGGTGTTCTATCAATTGGGTTCTTCAAAGTCTAGCGCCTCCACACACCGACAGGCTGGTGTTTATCAGTCGCTCAGCCGTGGTTTCACACGCCGACAAGCTGGTGTTCTATCAATCACGTTCTTCAAAGTCTGGCGCCTTTACACACTGACAAGCTGGTGTTTATCAGTCGCTCAGCCGTGATTTCACACGCCGACAAGCTGGTGTTTTATCAACCGCGTTCTTAAAAGTCTGGCGCCTTCACGCACCGACAAACTGGTGTTTATTAGTCGCTCAGCCATGGTTTCACGTCGACAAGCTGACGTTCCTCAATCATGTGACCAGTAGTAATCCTATGGTGCCGACAAGCTGGCAAGACCAAGTTCCGGACTGCGACCGCCTCAGGTACGCATCTCTCCCTCTCTTTTTTGAATTTTGGCTCACTTAGGCACCTGAGTTCTAAGTTTCCCAAAATTGGGGGCAACTGTAAACACCGGGTCCCGAGGCGGTTCAAGATCAGAATTACCCGATGATGAAACAAAAGACCGATTTTCGGCAAGAACAGTGAGAATCGATCGTTCCCTTGTCAAAGGTTTGTTTTTTTTTTCGAAAAATAATTAAAAATATATTTTCAAAATTAAAAATTAAAATGGCGTAAAAAAATAAATAATTTTGTGTCAAGGTTTTATTTAAAAAAAAAAAAAATCAGCACGAGTGCCACCTGCGGCAGCGCCGGGCCGCCCCTGCGCGCGCGCAGGAGGGGGGACTGCGCGTCCCCCCTGTGCGCGGTGCGAGGGGCACCGCGCGTCCCCCTGCGCGAGGCGGGGGGACTGCGCGTCCCCCCTGCTCGCGGTGCGGGGGGCACCGCGCGCCCCCCTGCGCGCGAGGCAGGCGCCTCGCGCGATGCAGGGGCACCGCGCGCGCCCTTGCCCTATCCGCGCGACCTGTTGGTCTTTGCCTGTCCCTTTTTTTTTTTCGCTTTTTTTCAGTCTATTTTTTCAGTCTGTTTCACCATTTTATGCTATTTTGGATTAACTAAAAATAAAAGCTTTTTTGTCCTTTGCTTTTTCTGGCCAAGGCAAGATTAAATGAGGATTTTTGCCCTCATTTTGGAGGACGGCAATTTTTTTTGGAAAAAGGGTTTTTTGGCTTTTGGGTTTTTCTCTCTAGCCTTTCACTCCCCAGCAAAAGGTTCTTCAAGATTTCTCAATTTCTTTTTTTCTTTCCCTCAAGTTTTAATTTGTTTACTTTTCTTCAAAAAATATATTTCATTTCTTGAGTGATTTGAGCTTGAAAAATTAATTTCCTTTGCTCAAATCACCCACCAAAAAATATTTTTATCAAGGTATTCTCTTGATTTTATTTTCAAAATTTTTACATTTTCTTCAAGCATTAATCACCACAAAATCGACAAAGGGAACGAATCGAGACACCGTTCTTCGATCTAAAAATTCTAAGGGTAAACATTCTTGGACTCACCCTCATTTGTATATTATTTATTATTGTTAATATTATTTTTTGCTATTATTATCATGTATATTGTTTACTTTTAGCATTTTAATGTGTTAATATCACTACTAATATATTATTTGTTTGCTTCAATTTGATATGTTGCTATCATTATTATTTTTATTGTGTTTATGTTCATTATTGTTATTCTGCCATCCTTATTATTATTATTATTATTATTATTATTATTATTATTATTATTATTATTTTATTATTTTTATTATCCTGTCTAACTATTACTTCTATTATTATTATTTGTTCTATTATTATTACCGTTATTAATTATTTTGTTGTTATTAATATAGTTTGTTATTAACAGTTATTACATATTATTATCATTTTATTGTTATTTTTATTATTGTTATATTGATGTTCACTGTTGGATTACTTTCTCTTTTTTTGTTATGGTCCTTTTTAATACTTTTATTATCATCATTATTCACATTCATTATTATTATTATTATTATTATTATTATTATTATTATTATTATTATTATTATTATTATTATGTTTATTTTCTAATATTTTGTTACTGTTGTCATTATTTCATCATTATCCTCATTTTGCCATGACTTGTTTTAATTTACCTTGCATGTAAATTATCTGGTTCATTAATTTAATTCGCTCAATATTTATTTCGTCTTTACTTGATTAATTTTTAGAATATTTGCTAATATATTTTGATGTTAATTTTTGTATGAGATTTTATTTGAGTCGAGCTATGTGAGCGTCCCGCGACTCCCCGGATGGGTCGCAACGCGTGGAGGGTCACTTCGGTTTGGTGAGATCTTTTCGACTCTCTCTTTATGTGTTACGTGTTTATTTGTAAATATTTATTTTATTTATGCACACGTGAGATAAAAAGTCACAAAAATACTTTTATAATTAAATCAGGATTTTCACTAATAAAATTGAGACCAATGTCCCTTGTTTTAGCCTAACAATAAAAATATCACAATTAAAATAAAGAGTCAATTTTCTCCAAAAATGGGATCACTCATCCCGGTTTTCACCCAACAATCAAAACGACTCTTCGAACCCTTTTTAAATAAATGCGAAGGAACCAATGTTCCTAAGTTTCGAACAAGTGCGAAGGAACCAATGTTCCTAAAACAATACCCCGATTTATGTATGTCTTTTCTTATTTTGATTTTGTGTGAGTGTTTTAAATTTATTTCCTTTTGGGCCCTTGTAATTAATTTTGGGGTAATTTTATTTAATTTTGGGGATTGTATTCTGTCCCCATATACATTTCGAACCTCCTTTTATTGGGGTTGTATTCCGCCCCTATTCTTCTTGTAATTGTGTGCTTGTGTGTTTACCGCTTTATTTATCGCTTTCCTTTTATCGCTTTCGTATGCTTGGAATGCGCTATTTAATTTAAATGCATCAATCGCGTGAGATGGGAGATATAATTTTAAGAGGTTAAAAATACATCTATAATTAACCAAAGCATAAATAAGAGGGAAGTTCCGGACACCATATCTCTGGTTTAGACCGTTAGAGGTGAGAGACTTTTTCCCAATTTCTTGCAAATTGGGTGGCGACTCCAAATGCCTCAAAGGTGCCTTTAGGTGTCATTAGACTAGGTTGTTCTCCCCAATGTTCTATTGGGAGGAATACACCGATGATGTCTCATGGCGCCCATGATCAAAAGACGCAAACCAATACCTCGAATCCCAAAGGTGGATTCACAAGCGAGGGCCCTTGCTGGGTACTTCCGACGCGCGTCACAGCAGGCTCCACAGACGGGCTGGCCGTCTGTGGAGGAAAAAAAGTTTTTTGACTCGAAAATCCCCTGTTTTCTCCCCCTCTGCCTACGAAAGGTAAAAAGACTCATTTCTCGTGGAACGCGGGACTAAAACCCCCAAATCCAAACCATTTATACAAGCTAGGATACTGATTTCATCATAAGGTAATCTCTGATCCGGACCACTCCGGGACACGGTGCTTACAGTTGCCCCCAGTTTTGGGGAAAGTAGTGCACAAGCGCCTAGATAAGCCAAAACTCAGAGAAAGGACAGAAAGAAAGAAGGCGTACCTGCGATGGTTCTTACCTTCCGTGCCTTTTACCGGGTAGACCTTGTCTCGGTCTGTTCGGCGATGCGAAGATATCCCTACCAATCTCGTCTCGACTTGTAGTGGTTGGTGAGACGTAGCACTCTCTAGCTACGGACTCAAAGTGAAGAGCAGTGTTTCTCTAACTGCAGCTTCGATCTGAAGTTCCCTTGCTAACCCCATCCGATCTGCAAGGTGCGTAGCACTCTCTGGCTGCCGCGCGAACTGTGAGATGTAGCATGCTTTGGCTACAATCTCGGTCTGGTAAAGAGCAGTGTTTCTCTAACTGCAACTTCGATCTGAAGTTCCCTTGCTAACCCCCATTCGATCTGCAAGGTGCGTAGCACTCTCTGACTGCCGCGCGAACTGTGAGATGTAGCATGCTTTGGCTACAATCTCGATCTGGTGAAGAGCAGTGTTTCTCTAACTGCAGCTTCGATCTGAAGTTCCCTTGCTAACCCCCATTCGATCTGCAAGGTGCGTAGCACTCTCTAGCTGCCGCGCGAACTGTGAGATGTAGCATGCTTTGGCTACAATCTCGGTCTGGTGAAGAGCAGTGTTTCTCTAACTGCAGCTTCGATCTGAAGTTCCCTTGCTAACCCCCATTCGATCTGCAAGGTGCGTAGCACTCTCTGACTACTGCGTGAACTGTGAGATGTAGTACTCTCTGACTACAATCTCGGTGTGAAGAGCAGTGTTTCTCTAACTGTAGCTTCGATCTGCAGTTCCCTTGCTAACCCCCATTTGATCTGCAAGGTGCGAGCACTCTCTGACTACTGCGTGAACTGTGAGATGTAGTACTCTCTGACTACAATCTCGGTGTGAAGAGCAGTGTTTCTCTAACTGCAGCTTCAATCTGCAGTTCCCTTGCTAACCCCCATTCGATCTGCAAGGTGCGTAGCACTCTCTGGCTACTGCGCGAACTGTGAGATGTAGCGTGCTTTGGCTACAATCTCGGTGTGAAGAGCAGTGTTTCTCTAACTGCAGCTTCAATCTGCAGTTCCCTTGCTAACCCCCATTCGATCTGCAAGGTGCGTAGCACTCTCTGGCTGCCGCGCGAACTATGAGATGTAGCATGCTTTGGCTACAATCTCGGTGTGAAGAGCAGTGTTTCTCTAACTGCAGCTTCGATCTGAAGAAAAGCGGTACTCTCTGTACCTGTGTGATAAAAGGGTTTTGTTAGTTTATGTTCGTGTGGTTATCTTTTAACCTGTTATTAATGGCGTGATTTTGCTTTTATCTTTTATGCCATGTTTCATTTGTTCTTTTTTATTGAGTTGTTATTCATCATTTTTTCACCATTTTTGTTTTAGAGTATGAGTGATTTGGGAAGGTATATATTTATCTGCTATATGAATGAATCATAAATACATAAATTTTGAAACAAAAGTTTTTCACTAGAAATATCTATTTTGTACAACGTATATACAAAGTATAAATATACAAAAATATGACTCCCTGAATGTCATAGGGGTGTGTAGTAAGAGGGCTCATCGGGATCCTCATCATCCGATATGTGCACTGTCCCGGGCGGAGGTGGAGGCGGAGCTGGCCGTGCCGGAGGTGGAGGCTGAGCTGTGGAGGGTCCGTTCTCGGCATCGTGGGCCCGCCTGAATCGGATCTGAGCGTGGCCATCCAAGAAAGGCTGGGTGCAGGTCCTGATAAACCCCAATGTCTCTGATACTGTGCCTCCCAACTTCTTGAACGCCTTGCTCAACTGAGTGGTCTGCTCGCTGGTGGCCCCCTTCATGTGCTCTAGGCGCTGCTCTGTCTGGTCCCTGAACTCCCTCATGGTCTGAGACAAGGGTGGGAGAATCCCCTCTATCGCCTGGACGCGAGATCTCAGAGAGTCGAGTGACTCGTCAATCATCTGTAGGGTCATGTCAACCCTCTGAGATGCCTGGTCCTGTGAAGTCCTCAAATCATGAGCGAGTTGCTGCCTAAGCTCCCTCTGGCCCTGAGCAATCTACTCGATCAGCATCAACTGCTCACCTCTGAAGGTCTCTATGACCTGAGCCTGCTCAGCCCTGAAAGCATCCATGATCCGAGCCTGCTCCCGCGTAGTATGCTCGATGTAGCCGGCCTACTCCCGGGCTAACCGCTCCACTGACTGGGACTGCTCCTGAATGGCAGCCTGCTGGCGGTCTAACCTCTCGTGGATAGCTCTGTCCCTCTCATCCTGTCGTCACTCTAAGGCTGTGAACATGGAAGTGAGGAGCTGAGAGAAGTCAGGCTGTGCTGGCTACTGCTGTGGTGGCTCTAGAGGCGGTGCTGTAGAGGTGGATGCCCCTGGGTCGCCTCTAGAATAAGGATGATATCTCTCGGGGGGCCCGCGGGTAGTCCTCTGCACTCTGATGCCCGGTGATGGGATAGGAGTCGGTGCTCGGGATGCTGGTGAGGCAGCAAAAAGATCATCCATCGTGAACTTTATATCGAAATTCGATGGGGTCCTGGGCTGCTCCTGCTGCTTTGGCGGTGGCGCAGTTTGATGCTGAGGAGGCAGACGAGGCTGAGGCTCTGGCTCTGGATGTAGAGGCTGGTGCTCTGGCTAAGGCTCGGGCTGAGGCTGGAGCTCTGGCTGCGGAGGCTGATCCTCTGGGTGCTCCGGGTGGTCTGGATCTGGACCCAAGGGGGGAAGTGAGAACATCCGCCGGGTCTCATGAATGGTCAGCACCCGGTATGCCGCTGCCTGCCCTGATATCGGGGAGATCATCCCCATCTGCACTGCCGCGACTGCATCCACATGGATCCCCTCTGCTAAGGGTCCTCTCAATCTGTCAGGGGTAACTCCCAATCTCAGAAGCAGCCAGGTGATAACTCCTCCCACTATCACCACAGGTGTCAACCCTCTGCCGACTCTGGTCAAGTTGGCCAAGATCTCATGGCTAATGTTAAGACGCTGGCCTGCCACCATAGCCCAGAGGCTCCAGATCTCGGCCGCATTAAGTGACCCTGGATTACCAGCTCGACCGAGGTACGAACTGGATAGCACTCTGTGCAAATACCGGAGTGCCTGAGACACCAGTACGGTGCTCTTTGCTGTATCATGATCATACAGCACTCCCGGTATGGCAATAGCCGCCCAATGGGCGCGTCTAACAGCTCGCCGTGGGATCTCGACCCCCTCCTCTATATGGAGCCCCATGGCTTGAGCGAATCTCTATCTAGTGATGCTGTAGTGGTCGCCGTCAAACTAAAACTGAACCACCCCTGGGTCGGTATCTGCACTCTGGAAATCGGCATAGCGGAGAGTGGCTAGGACCTGGCGGGTAGCCTCTAGGAAAGTCTGGAAGGAGGGCTCAAGGAACTCTGTCCATCCAGCACCCTCGACGAGCATATCAAACTCTGGGGCCATCCTCAGGGCCTTTAGAAAGGGCCGGGACACGAAACGGCTAGCCCGAAGCTCTACCTGAGCCAATGCTCTATACCTCTGAGCTGACTCAGCATCCATCCAACCCGAAACTAAGATCTCGGGCTGGGCTTGCGGTGCTCTACGTCTGGGAGGCATCCTGCAAAAGGAGAAAAATTAGATAACGAAAATTTGACAAAATAAGTATTATTAGACTTATTTTCAAGGTGACGGCCCATTTGGGCCTCACCAGGGCAATGGCGGCCCGAAAACTAGATAAAGAAAATTGATAAAAAAAGGAAAAGGGCAATGGCTGCCCACATGTTTTGCACATATCAAAGCAAAAACAACATACGATTAGCATGGAAATAATTTGAATCGAATAAAGAAAACGGGCTTTCTAGGTCCCAAGGCATGCATTATACATGAAAATATTCAATTCTAGAATAAATAATAAAAATTTGGGCAGCACCCCGGCAGGGGTATGCCCGACCTCCTGCATAAAAAGGCAACAAAATAGGCCTCAGGCCTCAACAATAATATATGCATGTAAATGGGACGCACCCCAGCAAGAGTGTGCCCCCAACAACACAGAGTAATGGCCTCAGGCCTCACAAGCAATATATACACAGAATAGGGCGCTAGAAAGATCCATTTCTAAAGCACCAAAGTTATAGAAAAATTCTAAGCACCAAAGTTATAGAAAAATTCTATTTCTATGTGATCATGCAAAGATTCAGGTTTAATTGCATAAAAAAAAAATAAAGAAAAATGGGCAGCATCCCCCCTAAATTTCTAAGGCATCTAAAACTTCCTAATCATTTCTAAAATTAAAAGAAGAAGAAATGAAGAAATAAATTGAATAATAATTCAAAAAAAAAGTAGTTATTTACTTACTTGTAGTAGCGAGAAGTGTAGAAACTGAAGAAATATAAATATCCAAGCACCCGGTGAGTAGAGAATGCAAAAATATGAAGAAATCGCGAAAAAAATAAGAAGAAATGCTTGAAAAAACGCTAAAAAACGGTTTAAGAGAGGAAAATGAAAGGGACAGCAGCGTTTGCACCGTCTGTCACTCGCCCTTATATAGAATTTCGTGACCGACAGGCTGGGCGTCTGTAGGAGCGACCGATGGGCTGGCCGTCTGTCGCGCAATAAATGCAAGTTAATGCGCGTGATGAATGCAATGCTGACGTCTGCAAGGTGGATCTATACCGACGGGCAGGCCGTCTCTGTGGAGAGACGAGTAGGCCGTCGATGACGCTTCCCTATAAATTCTTACAAAATTTTTGCTCTTCTTGTGTCTCTTCATTTTCCAACATCTTGAACCTTTCATCTGTCCCAATATGTCTTCTTCTCTAGCCCAAAGGATGCACCGTATCTTAGATGACAAACATACTTGGGGAGAAGGTGCCCTTTCCTCTCTATCCGGGCTGAAATATCTGTGCCGGGTCAAAGTCGATCAGAACCTCCTTCTGGCGGTGACCCACTTCTGTAACCCTCGATTTCACGTCTTCCGGTTTACCTACCAGGAACTGTACCCTTTACCTGAAGAGTTAGCTACCATTCTGGGAGCCTGGTTCCCTCCTAGCGCTCTGCCCTGCGTCCCCCGCTGCGGCCTATTCCAGACCCGGGACATAGCCATGGCTCTAGGCATACCTCCTTCTGAGGCCGTCCGGCTGATTCCTCCGGGCTCTACCTTTGCTCTGGGGCCACTGATCGAGGCTCTGGATCAGTTCACCGACATCCCCACCTACCGGGTAAGCATCATATTCTTGTTCTGCATGGTGAACTTCCTTACTGTTGTTCCAGGGGGTTTGATAGGTGACTCCAGCTTGTTCGTAGTCCTGAGCGACTTTCATCTGGGACTATCACCCTTACCGCTCATTCTGGCTGAAACCATTCTGGGCTTGGACGATGTGAGCTCTGGATCCACTACAACCTTTACCGGCAACCCCTTATTGCTTCAGGTACGTCATTATTTTAAAGGTAGTGCGTCCCTTATGGATTTTCACACTAGCTTTTCTTAGCGGGAGGTGCGTTCTTTCAGATTTTCACACAACCCTGTGCCTTATTTTTGCCTGAAGTAAACCCTACTTACTCCAGCAGCTTTTTTTCTTTTTTCTTTTTCTTCTCTTCTTTCTTTTTCTTATTTTTTCCTTTCTTATTATTATTTTTTCTCTTTTTTTTTTATTTATTATTTTTTTATTTCCAGATCTGGCTACAAGAGAAACTGAAGATGCTGTCTGAGCCACCCCCTCGAGTTACCCCACAGTACTCGCCAAGCCACTTTCTGCCGCGTCGACGACTGCAAGGGTGCGCCACTACTGGTGAAGGCATCACCAGATTTGGCAAGCTGTCGGATGACGACATCAGTTTTACGTCTGCCTGGCTCTCACTGTCCCATGTGGTCATTGATGGACCATCGGGGTGTGTTCCCCTCCGTGGGCTCCGTCGAGCCACCTTTTGCATCACCTCTCGATGTACGTGTCAACTCGGGATGACCCAGGATGTAGTGAGGGTTCCCTTATTTTTCCGGGGAGGAGCTCTCTCGGTGGCGTTTGCCTCTCGGTATCATGAGTTGTGGGGCAAACTACCAGTGAAGACTGTTATCCCGAGGTTCGGCAATCATTATGTGTCTTCGACTAATGAGTACAAGAAGTGGATCCTTAGTCCAGCATCTGATAACAGGACTCGAGGGCTCAAGCTTCTGGTCGGTGAGAGCAGCAGTAGGACCTAGCTTAGCCTATATATGTATTTCTTTTGGTGTTACATTTCTTTTTAATGCAGAACTTGGAAATGACAAAAATGAAAAGAATAACATTCATTCTATTTCACGAAATTGTGTATATTTTCATATAATTTCAGCATACATGATCAGTTTTGGCATTTACTCAGCTGCTTACTCGCTGTTAATACATGAAACCAAATTTTTAACAGCATCAACTCCTGTTACCAATCGGCCCTCTCGGGTTTTCACGATCGGACATTTTCTCTCATGCCTCTAATTTTTGCACAGGATGCCTTTTTTCGGTTTTCACCCTGTCGAGGCGCCCAATTTTAGCACAGCCGCCTTTTTTCGATTTTCGACCTGCAGGGCATTTTATTCTATTCTTTTTATTTTGGTCTTTAGCCATGGAACCTTTTGAGTCTGTCGACGTTGATCGGCTCTTTGAATTCGTTCCCATCACTATCCGACAAGATTGCAGCTCCTTTGGACAGCAGCTTCTTCAGGATATATGGCCCCTCCCAGGTCGGTCTGAATTTCCCTCTAATATCTGGTATGCCTGGCCTCATCTGCTTGAACACCAAGTCCCCTTCTTTCAGCGGGTGCTTTCTCACCTTCTTTCCGAAAGTTCTTGCCAATCTCTTCTGGTAAATTTGATTATGATAATAAGCTTTCAGCCTACTCTCATCCAGTACGTTCAAGTGCTGTAGCCTCTGCTGCGCCCATTCGGCCTCCGGAACTTGGGCTTCCATGACCACCCTCAGTGATTTGAGCTCTATCTCAACTGGTAATACTGCTTCTGTTCCGTATACCAAGGAAAATGGTGTAGCGCCTGTAGACGTCCTTACCGTTGTTCTATATCCCCACAGGGCGAAGGGTAGCTTTTCAGCACAGTCTTTGTAGGTTTGGACCATCTTAGACAGGATCTTCTTCATATTCTTATTCGCGGCTTCTACTACTCCATTCGCTTGTGGCCGGTAGGGAGAGGATTTATAATGCTCGACGCCATACTTCTCAAGGAGTTTCCTAGTTTCCCCCATGAACTGCACCCCATTGTCGGACACTATATGATGAGGGAGGCCATACCTGTAGATCAGATTTCTCTCTATGAACTTGGCCATATCCCTCGCGTCAATCTTCTTAAAGGATTCTGCCTCTACCCATTTGGTGAAATAGTCAATTGTGACTATGATGTATCTGTGCCCATTGGACGCCGTAGGGCGAATCTCTCCAATGATATCTATCCCCCAAGCAGCGAAAGGCCAAGGTGATGTCAGGTTATGCAACTCTGATACTGGCAGGTGTCTTAAGTCTGCATATTGTTGGCACAACTGGCATTGCTTAACATACTTTGAGCAGTCATTGTCTATCGTAAGCCAATAGAAGCCTTGTCTCATGATTTTCTTAGCCAAGGTCAAATCGTTCATGTGGGCCTCGCAGACACCTGCATGGGTTTCCTCCATCACTTTGCGGGCTTCTTTTTCATTCAAGCACCTGAGCTGAATCCCGTCCGACTGTCTTTTGTACAACACCCCCTCCAAGGATATGAACTGAGTAGATAGCTTCCAGATCATCCTCTGGTCTTTCTCAGTAGCTTCTTCTGGAAATTTATTGTTTTCCAAGTAATTCATGATGTCGAAGTACCATGGTTTCCCGTCCGCCACTTCTACTTCCATTACAGGCTCAGTCTCGAAGCTGGGCTTCTCAGAAATCGAAATTAGCACTGGCTTCAAAACCACTCCTTCAGGGTTATCCCACATTGACACTAAGGTCGCCAACGCATCAGCTAGACGATTCTCATCTCTCGGCACGAAGTGGAAAGTGCAAGTCTCAAACTGCCCACATACCTCTTTCAAATATTCAACATAAGGTACCAGCCGCTCTTCTTTTACAGCCCACTCACCTCGGATCTGGTTAATCACCAAAGATGAGTCGGCAAAGACTTCTACATTCCTCGCCCCCAATGCAGCTAAGGCTTCCAACCCGAAAGTGCATGCTTCATATTCGGCCTCATTGTTGGTAACTCTGTACCACAGCTTCTTGGCTAGGGGGAGTTTCTCATTATCTGGGGTTGTCAAGACGATTCCAACTCCGGCCCCTCTGTTATTTACTACCCCGTCGAAGTGTAACTACCAACCCTAGACAGAAATCGCGACTATGCTCTCATCAGGAAAGGTAAACTTGGGAGTGTCTCCTTGAATAGGATGCTCAGCAAGAAATTCTGCTACCACTCGCCCCTTGATAGTTTTGCGAGTGATGTATTGCACATCAAACTCTTGTAGCAAGAGCAGCCACCTCCCCATCTTACCAAGCAAAGACGGGGCTTCCTGGAAATATCTTAGCGGATTCTGCTTGGCCACTGCCTGAACTTTGTATGAGTGGAAGTAATGTCTCAGCTTCTTTGACACCCAAATCACTGCAAGGCAGATCTTTTCTGCTTCAGCATATTTTATCTCATAAGCCAGGAACTTCTTGAGGTAATAAATTGCGAACTCCACTCCAAATTCATCTTCTTGAGCCATCATGGCGCCCACCGAACTGCCTTCTACTGCCAGATACAGGATAAGCGGCTTGATCGGTTGCGGCGGCCTTAGCACTGGCGGATTCAACAGGTATTCTCTGATGCTGTCAAAAGCCTTCTGGCAGTCTTTGTTGCAGACCACAGGTTGATTCTTTCTAAGCAGCTTAAAAATAGGCTCGCATATCGAAGTGAGCTTGGCAATAAATCTGCTGACATACTGCAGCTTGCCCAGGAAACTCCTTACATCCTTCTCTTTTTGCGGCACAGGCATCTCTCTGATGGCCTTCACCTTGTCCGGGTCAATTTCTATTCCCCTCTGACTGACGACATGTCCCAATAGTTTTCCTGAAGTTACTCCGAAAATGCATTTCTTGGGGTTAAGTCGTAGATTATACTTGTCAATTCTGGTGAAGAACTTTTCCAGAGCTTCAAAGTGCCCCTCTCGGGTGGCTGACTTGACCATCATGTCATCGACATACACTTCTACTTCTTTGTGGATCAGGTCACTTAAGATCTTGGTCGCCATCCTCTGGTATGTGGCCCCTGCATTCTTCAGGCTGAAAGGCATGACTCGGTAGGCGTAGGTCCCCCATTCCGTGATGAAAGCGGTCTTAACCCGGTCAGTTATTTTGTTTAGGATCTGGTTGTAGCCCACATAACCATCTCCAAAGCTGTACATCGCGCAATTTGCGGCACTGTCTATCAATACATCGATATGGGGTAGTGGAAAATCATCTTTAGGGCAGGCCTTGTTCAGATCTCGATAATCCATACACACCCTGACCTTTCCGTTCTTCTTCGCTACAGGGACCACATTTGCCAACCATGTAGGATACTGCACTTCAACAAGGAACTTGGCTTCAATCTGCTGTCGGATTTCCTCCTTAACCTTGTCTGCCCATTCTGGCCTGAGCCTTCTCAACTTCTGTTTCACAGGATTGTAATCCGGGTAAGTCGGGACAGCATGTTCTGCCACGTCTCGGTCAATTCCTGGCATGTCTTCGTAGGTCCAGGCAAAGACTTTTTCATGTTTTCTTATTATTCTCTCAAAATTTTTTCTCTCCTCAGGAGTTATATTTGATGCTATTAGAATTTCTCTCGGATTTTCCGAGGTTCCAAGATTAAAAGGCATTGTATCAGTGGGATCAATGTCAAAAATTGATGGAATATGATCATGTTCATGCATGTTGAAATCATTAGAAACATCGCACAAGTAAGAGAAATTGTTTGCCTTATTAATAATATTATAATTGTCATTTACATCATAAAAGAGTTATGGAATAAAAGATAGTCTAAGCCAGAGTCTTCTTCTGCTGCTCCGGAGGTTGATGCTGTCGCAGCTTGCTCACTGGCTTCCTGATTTAGCAGAGGCCCCTCAGGCATGTCGGAGGAAATCTTCAAGCCTCCTATCTCAAGTTCTAATTCTGTTATCTTCCCTTTCCCTTTCAGCCTGGCGGCTATCATTTTCTCAGTAACAACCTCTTCAGGCTCGCATCTGTCCCAAGTGATACCCCGAGTCATGACCTCCTCATCCCAGAAGTCTTTAGCGGTCTTGATAAACCCGACTCTCCAGTCAAAAACATCATTAAAGATCTCAAACCCAGGGACAATCCTCCCCTTCACCCATTGCGGTTCATCTTCGCCAGTATATGCACAAACTGAGGATGCTGGTACGAAGTTCTCTGAAATGTGAGGGATCTTGTCTGCCGCCTTCTTCTTTCCGAAGCCGCCTCTTTACCCCAAACCTTTTCGGTTCTTCTGACCTCTAGTGGTGATCGCAATTTGCAAACCCTGAGAGTTTCTGCCCAAACCAGCCCCGGGGAGATAATGCATCTTCTTCAACATATTAACCACAGCTGGGTTATCCATTGACCCATGCTCTCCTCTTATCATGGACACGTGGAAGCCACTAAATGGCTGATTAGCTATTTTAAGCGCTGAAACCTGGTTCTCCCTGGCTGCCTTGATAGTCACCACCTCCCCTTCATGTGGGAACTTTATCATTTGATGCAGGGTGGATGGCACTCCTCCTAATTTGTGAAACCAGGGTCTCCCAAGCAGATCTGAGAAGTTAGCAGGGATGGGCAGAACTACAAATTCTACCTCCACTTCAATGGGTCCTGTCTTGACCAAGGTCTTAAAGGTTCCCGAGGCTTGCCTCCTTGAATTATCGTAGGCTGTGATAGTCAGATCTGATCCACTGAGCATATCTTCATTTAAACCAAAAGCCTGCAGAGCTATCAGGGGGCACACATTGATAGAAGACCCATCATCTACCATAACGCAAGCAGTGTGCTTGTCGTTAATCTGCGCTTTGATGTACAAGGGTCTGTTATGATTACGGCCTTCGACCGGTAGGTCGGCATCAGAAAAAACCAATCTCTCCTCGGATCCTCCCTTAACTAAACCCAAAAGCTCTGATGGGGAAATCGTGGTGGCGACCGTGGCCTCAACCAAAGCCTCTACTACCTTCTGCCTATGAGAGGGGGACTGCCTCAAAAGATCCCAGATGGATATTTGAGCCGCCGTCTTCTTTAACTGCCTGACAATCTTATTCTCCTCTAGCTCTTTCTCTGCTGGCGTCTACGCTGGCTCAGGTAGCCTTGTAATCTCGGGGACCACTCTCCCGCTTCTCGTTACAGCCCCTATTTCTTCTTTGTTTTCATCAGACCCCCACAAGTCAAGGTTCATCTCTCCTCCCTCCTCGGCTTCTCCGCCGCTCTCACTGCTAGACCAGCAATCAAGGGTTGCCACGACTGCTCTCTCCTCCCTATCTTTGGAACAATCAGCAGCAAAATTCTCACTCCCATACAGATCTTGTAGCACATACCACTCTGGCAAGCTAGATCCGATCATAAACACAGGTGCTAGTACGGCATTATAACCGGGCTTCTTCTCAGTTTCCCTCTTTTCAGGGTCAGAAATCTGCTTGCTATCAATCAAGTGTTGGATAGAGTGCCGCAGCGCTTTGCACTTATCTGTGACATGGCCTGAGTGCTGGTGAAACGCACTGAATTCATTGTCTTTATGCCTAGGCTTTCCTAGCGTTAAAGCAGGTCTAGGAGCTAAGGGCTGCAACTTTCCCTCCTTCATTAACCTTCTCAAGACCCAAGATAATGGTCTCCCCAAGTTCGAAAACTTCCTCTGGGTGGTCACCTCAGTAGCAGACACCTTGCTTGTTCTTCTGGTGCTACCACTGGGACCCGCCGGCCTACTGGTTCCTTGACCGGGGTTAGCCCTTTTGGCAAAATTATCATTATTAGCCTTCCTAGCCAAAAAATCTCCTTCAGCCTTGATGGCTATATCCTTGAGAGACTCCCAGTCTTTCAACCCCTTCATCTTCAACCCCTCTTTCAAGTACGGGCTTGCGTTCTTGATAAATAAACGAATCTGATCCTGGGTGTCTGGCGTTCTCCGCATCTCCATTACTCGATTCCGCCATCGGGTCAGATAATCATGGAAAGATTCCCCGGCCTTCTGCTGGAGCAGTTCAAGATCTTTTAGAGTCACCTCCATTCTGGTATTGCAGTCATACTGCTTCAAAAACTCCTCAGTGAGCAGATCCCAATCTTCTTTAGTGCGACGGTCGAGACCATGATACCAGTCAATGGCATGGGCGGTCAGACTCAGAAAAAAGTATTCTACTTTCTGCTTCTTAGACAACGTGATCCCCTTCATGACCAGAGAATACTGTTTCACATGAGCGGTTGGGTCAGAAGTTCCATCGAATTTTGGCACGTTTGGCATCTTGAAGTTGTAAGGGATCGGGTCCTCTCCCTCCAATTCCTTATCTTCTGGGTTCATCCCTTGACCCCGGCTCAACATACGAGCCATAGCTTCGAACCTTTCTTCCATCTTTTTCAAAATGAAGTCATCAGCCTGAGGTGCCTTCCCCCTCTCAGATGCAATGCTCATCCTATCATCTTCGATATCATCATCAATTCTCAGCACAGGCCTTCTTCTCTGCTCTCCTGAGGCTACTGACCTCAACTCTACTGGCGGCGGCCTAACAGGCTCTTCTCGTCTTTCAGCCCTTTCTTCCTTTGGCTCATTCTGTCTCACAGGAGGAGGAGGAGGATTCTGTGGAGCATTCTGCTGTGTTAGGGCGGTCAACATATTCATCATTCTGCCCTCGAATTCCTCAAACCGCCGATCTACTTCTTCCGCGATCATGGCCCTTGTGGCGTCATCCCCTCTAGGCGAGTTTGCCATCTGAGATACAGTACCACTGATTTTTGATAAGATTTCTGGTAGACCCTCTCTATCTGACAGCTCAGGAGTAGGAACTCGGATCAGTCGTCCGATTGGTGATCTAGTCCACTTGGGCAGATCTATGATGGCTGCAGGGACAAGACGTTAGGCATGATGCATGAAATGCAGGTATAATGCATGGTCGTGATATGCAACACTCACAGAGCACAAGCAAGCAAGTAGGTCCTTCCACCCTTATTTCTCCCACACACGTGGTCGTGCAGTCTCTTTCCTAGGTGGGATTAGCCCAGGGGTCAACGAGGGACCCAATGGACACGCATGGTGCACGGCAAAAAACTGGCAGCATGACACTCCTATGCTAATGTACAAGCGAATGGATAATGATCGTCACGTATTTAGACGTTCATAAATTTTGACATGGCCCTACCGGGGCATGATAGCCTTTGGCTAGGTTACCAAGTGAGACATCTGGACTCACCCAATACATAAAGACCCATACAACAAGCATGGAATTAGGGTTCATTTCACATGTGGAAAGTAGCTACGGCCATTACATGAGCTTTGGACAAGGGAGATGTTACTTTAGGGCTACCCAAGCATGATCCCTACCGACAAGTCTAGCTCATCACGAGCATAGTGATCGATCGGGTCATCATTTTGATATACCATTTGAGGTACTTGGCTTGGGCTGGTGATTATCCTTAACACTTCCCCAAATTGAGTGAAAATGAGGTCGTGCTTCAGGAACGCACCGGGGCTAAAAGAGGGACCAAACTAGCGTATTCTAAGGCTCTAATGATATGCGAATGCAAATTTGAGAGAAAGCAAATTTATGAATTAAATTTTAATCATAAATGTTAAACAAGGTATTTTCAAATTGAAATCTCGAACCATAAACGTCCCCAGTGGAGTCGCCACTGTGACGCGCGCTGGATCCCCGCGGCCGCCCGTTCGACAGCCCGCACGTGGGCGATCGGGGCATTTGTGGGTCCGTTGATAGCTTGCAATAAATTGCAAGTGCGTCTATGTTGGGCAACAAGGAGGTATCATGGAGTTGCCACCCAATAGAACATTGGGAAAGTTACTCTCGCCTCGGAGAGCCTAAGACTACGCTTGGTATCCATTTTGGGCCAGCCAGAGGGGTCTTGGAAGGTAAACCTCTTGCCCTAAGGAGCCTAGGATTAGCGCTAAAGTCTCGTGGCATAAAAAGGTGTCTTAGAGGGTAGACCTCTAGCCTCTTTGAGCCTAAAGACCAGAGCTGGGTCCGGGATTTCTCATCTATTTCTACCTCGATTATTTTATGATCAAATTTTAATTATCATTGATTCGCTCGCTCTCCACACGATGCAATTAATTGAAGGCGCATTTATTCACATTCGGAAAGCAGTAAATGAGCAAGATAAATATTGAAAGCGATAAATTACAATAATACAAGGAGCAGAATACAACTCCCTTTTATACATGTGCGATATATACACGAATCGGGGCATTGTTTATTTTGAGGACTTTGGTCCTCGCATGCATCATTATCAAAATTGGATGTTTTTATTTGTGATGATCTTTATTGGATAAAAATAGGGCATTGGACCATTGCTTTTGTGTAAACTTCATTTTTTTGAATATAAAACATTGAGTCATTTTTATACATTAACGAGGTATGAAAAGAGTATATCCATATACATAAAATCAATAAGTAAACAAATGAAGGAAATAATCAAGAGAATTAGGAAACAAAACCGGACGAAATCCTCCGAATAAGGTAGGTAGCCGCTCCAACTCGGGATAGTCCAAGAGAATCAATATACACTCATAGAAAGTTAAAAGATGTCAATATTCATAAAATTAATATATAGAAAGGCAAAAGGACTTGAAAAAGATAGAAAATAATTTAAAAGGGTGGAGACAGAACCCACCGACGGCCTTCCTTAGGTGACCGACGGGCGTCAGTCAAGGTAACCGACATGTCCGTCTGTCACTCAAGGAGAGGCGTCTGTAGGTGGGGTGACCGACGGGCATCAGTGATGGAGATGTCCCGTCGATCACCTCTGTCTCCGAAAAAAACAGGAGAAAGAAAACTCTTTTCAAAGCCAAAAAAGGAGTTTTATCACAAAGTGAGGTAAAGATAGTCAAAATAAAGGAAAGTAATGACAAAATTGAAAGAATCAACGAATAAAGAATAAATATGAAATGATGTGAAGAAGGAATCCGGAATATTTACCCTCAGATATTCGCTTTGGGTGAGATTCTTGTGTTGATTAGAGCCCCGCGCGTTCCACAAAAAGCAAGGATAAAGGATCAAAGAAAGGAAAACAGATTGTCTCCTCTTCAACCCTTCAAAATATTGTATTTGGAATCAAAATCTAAGGAAAACTAATTAGTTTTTAGTCCCTTTCGATGGATTTGATCCTTTTTGGAATAGATTTCTTTATGAAATGTGTTTCCTGGAAGAGAGAGAAAATGTGCTTTAATTTGGGCAGAGTTTCCCCTCTTCAAAAAATTTTGGAACCCTTTTCTATTGAAAATCTGGAGCTTTTATAAGCCTGACACGACCAACGGGCGTTGGTGTATGGAGGCGGGCGTCGGAAGAATCCTTCTGACACAAGGATTCGTCCGACGGCCTTGCCACATCCACCTACGGGCGTCGGAACGGTTGCGTGTCCCGGGAAACCAGGCGGCGCTCTGACAGGGGCGGTGATTTTTCGATGGGCGTCGGAAGATGCCACAAGCCGTCGGTGACCCTAGGCGACGGGTAGGCTCCACAGACGGGCTGGCCGTCTGTGGAGGAAAAAAAGCTTTTTGACTCGAAAATCCCCTGTTTTCTCCCCCTCTACCTATGAATGGTAAAAAGACTCATTTCTCGTGGAACGCGGGACTAAAACCCCCGAATCCAAACCATTTATACAGGCTAGGATATTTATTTCATCACAGGGTAATCTCTGATCCGGACCACTCCGGGACACGGTGCTTACAACTATTTTATTTCATTTTATGTATTTATGGTCTATAATAATAAAATGATTTTCGACCGCTCTTAAAAAGATTCACCACACAAATGTTTTATACTAAATCGAATATTTGTTAACAAAACTGGACCAACGTCCACGTTTTCATACCAAACTAAAAGATCTAAACCGATTTGAGAATTCTATACTTTTTTGTAAAATGAATATTTGGGAACCAACGTTCCCATCTAAATGAATAACCCGTTTTATGCATGTATTGCACTCTTTACAAAAGGGAGTTGTATTCCGCTCCTTGTATTATTGTAATTTATTGCTTTCACTATTTACTTGCTCATTTTCGGCTTTCCAAATATGAATAAATGCGCCTTCGATTAATTACATCGTGTGGAGAGAGAGCGAATTAATGATAATTAAAATTTGATCATAAAATAATCGAGGTAGAAATAGATGAGAAATCCCGAACCCAGCTCTGGTCTTTGGGCTCAAAGAGGCTAGAGGTCTACCCTCCAAGACACCTTTTTGTGCCACGAGACTTTAGCGCTAATCCTAGGCTCCTTAGGGTGAGAGGTTTACCTTCCAAGACCCCTCTGGCTGGCCCAAAATGGATACTAAGCGCAGTCTTAGGCTCTCCGATGCGAGAGAAACTTTCCCAATGTTCTATTGGGTGGCGACTCCATGAAACCTCCTTGTTGCCCAACATAGACGCACTTGCGATTTATTGCAAGCTGTCAACGGACCCACAAATGCCCCGATCGCCTTAAGCGGGCGGTCCCATGGGCAGCAGCGGGGATCCGGCGCGCGTCACAGTGGCCACTCCACTGGGGACGTTTATGTTTCGAGATTTCGATTTGAAAATACCTCGTTTAACATTTATGATTAAAATTTAATTCATAAATTTGCTTTCTCTCAAATTTTGCATTCGCATATCATTAGATCCTTAGAATATGCTAGTTTGGTCCCTCTTTTAGCCTCGGTGCGTTCCTGAAGCACGACCCCATTTTCACTCAATTTGGGGAAGTGTTAAGGATAATCACCAGCCCAAGTCTCGTGCCATCAAATGGTATATCAAATGGTGACCCGATCGGCCATTACGCTCGTGATGAGCTAGACCTGTCGGCAGGGACCATGCTTGGGTAGCCTTAAAATATCATCACCTTAGACCAAAGCCCATGTAATGGACATAGATATTTTCCCTAAGTGGTATGAACCATAATACCTTGCTTGTTATATGGATCAATATGTATTGGACAAATTCAGATAATTTGACTGATCACTTAATCAAAGGCTTTCATGCCCCGATAGGCCCATGTCAATTTATTCGGACTGCTTAAATACGTGATGATCATAATCCATGCGCTTGTGCATTACTTAAGGGAGGTTATACTGTTGGTTTTTTCACCGCACTATACGCGCCTATTGGGTTCCCTGTTAACCCATGGGTCAACCCCGCCTAGGAAAGAGACCGCACGACCTCGTGTGTGGGGGTAATAAGGTTGGAAGGTTCTACTTGCTTTCATGTGGTTGTTTATGCTCACGCATTGTATATTATCATCCATGCATTATTCCAACAATTTGAATATTTTTGCCATCAGTTGGGAAAGAAATCGATTCCGAGGACAGAGATTCAAGAAATGAGGAATTGATGCATCAGAGATTTAAAATGCCTGAGCTACCGAATATGGATGGTACTTCAGACCCTTCTGCCCATATCAAGCAATACACTTTAGCGACGAAGGGCGCGGGGCTAAGTAGGAAGCAAAAAAGTGGAGTATTCTTGCTTCAATTTAGTAGGTTCGGCGGTAGACAGGTATCATGGGCTGGATAGGAGAGTCAAGGAAGAGCGGAACCTTCTGATTAATGAGTTTATGAGCAATAATAATAAATAAAACACATGCATTTTGTCTCATGTGTAATTCTTTTTATAACCCGTGCACTCTGTATATAAGATTGCCTGTATCATAATTTGTGAATATAAATATAACACGTTTGTCATGCATGCACATAATAATGTTTGTCGCAATACATACATATTAACATTCTTTATGACATCCATTGTGCGCCATTATCTGTATATACAGCATACATCATCAGATGTACATATTAACATGCATAAAAAAAAAATCAAATCAAAATAATGCATTCATAATGTATCATAGCATGTACATATCTGTATGCTCACATTACACATGTACATTAACATTGTGCCCTGGAACATACATATACTGCTGCATGTCATAGTGTGCACACATTAGCATACTTCATTAGACTAGACATCAAACACAGAAGATACCTTGCATTTTTCACATTGTACACCATATCATGAACATGTACTATCATACGTGAATTATGCCATGTACATATACTTTCTTCATCATGCATGTTAGTCATTGTATATACCAATGCATGTCTTGCATGCTCATACCATGTAAATACGCATACTTTGTGAACGCTATTTGTTTCATGCAGACACTTTCATTGTATGCCTCGTATTGCACGCATACTCCGCTCATTGTACACAACCATTCTTATGCTGTGTCCCATCTCATGGGCATTATTTGTATATGCTTTGCACTTCTATATATGTGAGTTTTGCCACTCCTCGCGACTCATTGGTGCATATTACCATGCTAGGTCGTCTTCACCTTACATCATGCATTCGTATCTTGTCTAAATCATGCCATGTCCACATGTACCATATATCATGAACATTCATCCCCATACTGTGCCATAGGTTGTACTCATGCTTTCATCGTATACATGTACATTGCAAAGTTATGCATGCACGTCAATTATCATGCAGTGTTTACACACATATTTTTTCGCAGGTGTTTTACACACACACATCTTTACACATATTTCATGTACGCATTTTTATACAAATATTTTTACACATGTTTCAGATGCTATTGCATATGCCACTCAATATACATGATTTTTAACGCATAGTTTATGCATATTAAAAAAAAAGAACAAAAAAAGAAGAGTTTTTATGCCTACATGATTTTTGTGCATATACATTTTTGATAGAATAAAAATATTTTTGTGTTAAGCTGTATCCTAAAATGCTGGCATGTTTGCACCTCATTAAGGTACCTTTGATTCAAAGTTCGACCCTGCCTAAGTAGTTCTCAATTATGAATGGATTTGATCTTAACTCTAGAAATCTGAGTTTCATTCCACTTTGAATTAAGTAAGGGGTACATATGTTTGATCTTTAAGAGCTAGATCACGTGAAAATATTTGACTATATCATGTAATGTCTAAATTCCGAGCACTTTTGGCCCGTTTTGAAAACAAAACCGAAAAAACTAGTTGCAATTAGGGGATTGGATGAAAACTCACTAAGAGCACTAGAACCTTTCCGATTACCCGTCAAAAGGACCCCTGGATAAGGCTGAATCTAGAAAATGATTTAGGCAACTATTTCTTTGTATAGCTCTCTAAATGACCAATTCCTACCCTTATTTTGCAATCGCTTGATAGCCCCTTGAGCTTTTATTTTGCTATGCTAAACGCGTGCCAGTTTTGTTGTTATATACATTAAAACTACCTTTCGCCTAAAATGATTTTGGCTTCCCCTTAGAAGAATGGCCGCTCTAGTAAAGATGGATGCACATTACGATATTCTCTTGAGCTATCAAAAATTGTCCTAGCAAAAGTGGGTTTACACTTCTGAAAGAGATTTTTAATCATTGATGATCTTTAAGGCTTGACCATTGGCAATCCTTTGGGCCATCAAAAATTTACCCTGATAAGAATGGGTCTGCACTTCGAGAAGAAAATTTCAATCATCGATAATTTTTTGGGGTTACCAAAAATTGCCCCGATGAAAATGGATTTGCATTTTGGGGAAAAGAGCCTCAATTTTTTACAATTCTTTGAGCTACCAATAATCACCCTGATAAGGATGGGTTTACCCCTTGAGAAAGATTTTCAATTATCGATAATTTTTGGGCTACACTTTTGGAAAGGGGTTTGAATCATCGATAAACCTTTTGTGTAGTTAGAGACATGAGCTTACGAAGAGAAAAAAAACAGAAAAAAAAACAAGAAGCAAAAAAAAAAATAAAAGAAGCAAAAAAAAAAAAGAAATTGAAGAAAAAAGAGAGAAATTGAAAAAATTGAAGAAAAAAATAGAAGAAAAAAGAAGAAAATAAAAAAGAAAATAAAAAGAAAAATGGTAGGGTCCAAGATAATACCCCTTGATGAGTTTCAATAGCTATCTTTTTTAGCTTAATTTTTTATGCTGAGCTTGATGAGATCAAGTATTACCAAATTCAAATTCAAGAGTATCTAGATAGTATGCAATTGGGGTTGGGAATGGTCCTTCCATCCGTCGAATGAACGTTGCGGCCGTTTTTCTCTAGCGACCTGATCCTCCTTTCATAGCCAATTACCTAAGCCTAACGTTACAACCAAAGTAAGACCTATTGATTCTTGGTTTGGCCTTATCTAACTAGCGAAGATGACCTTCTAGTAAGGTTTGGTACGTAGGAAGAGGCGTATGGTGTCTTTTGAGCTTCAAGCGGGAAGCCACGAGTGCATTTGCATTCGAGTTGAATCTCGTCTCCAAAGTTGCAATTAGAATTTGCTTTCAAGTGATGAAAAACTCTGTTTTGGCCTTTGCACATACACACAGAGATCGCATGGTATGCCTCGTATTCACATGCTGATTTAGTAAACATCGATACTTACGTGTTTACTTTCTTGCACTTCATTGGGAATGACTCCCGAATTCTTTTGCTAAGATTGAATCAGTTGAGAATGTGGTTCATTCAATATGCTCAAAGGCAGTTAGAAACTCGAGTTTGAGGTACCTTATAGGTTGCACTCATTTTACAATCTTGGGGTATTTCTTATCACTACCCATGAAAATGATACTTTGCGTACACTCCAAACAATATTCTTTGTATATATGCTCTCTGCAAATGTTTTTACACACAATTGTAGCAAATATTTTCAATAAATGGTTTTACATGTACAATTCTTGGTGCATGTCTTCTGGCATAAGAGCTTTAGCGAATACATTTCATAAGTGCTTTTGACGCACATGGCTCTTTATGGGCATATCCTTTGCCAGCATCTTGCATTCACATTTTTCGCATGCATTCAGTATATACATATACATATTTTTTTTCCTACACGTGTTCTATACACATAGTTGTATGTGCACACATCGCACACACCCTATTCCTTACATAGCTTTCATGTATATAACATATCTCACCTGTCTTTGCATATGATTTTTTACATCTATGCCGATGAATGACTCTTTACCACATGCATGATCATTTGCATGCATGGTCATTTGCACATAGTTTGCATACATAATCCCTTGTATATATTTATCATGCATGAACTTTTGCATGTCTCTCTCATTCATGATCATTTGCAAACATGTTAGAATAACGATTCTTAGCGCATATTCCATAATCTTCCACATGGATATAAGCCATTGGCATATATGACATACGCATAAGCATTTCAGGATCATAGTCCTTTGCATGTCATTTCATAAATGTATAGCCTTTCACATGCATTCCATGCATACATGGTGTCCAACGCACACTAGATAGTATACATCAGTCCCACGTAGACAAGCTTAAAGCCTTCTCAAAAGGCAATTCTCCAAAGCCTTCTCAAAAGGCAATTCTCAAGCCCTCTGAAAAAGCGATTCTTGATCAACCAAAATTCTCTCCGGGGGCAAGTCAACCTAAGTCCTCTCAAGAGGCAAAGCAAATCAACCAAAGTCCTCTCCGGGGCAATCAGTTCTCTAAGTCCTCTCAAGAGGCGATTCTTATCCCTCTGCATACATTTCTCATGCTTGAACATTTGCATGCATAGCTTTCCACGTGCATTCCATGCATACATAGTGCTCGACACTCCTCTCAAAGTCCTCTGAAGGGGCAAAATTTCTAAGTCCTTCGAGGGGGCAAGGCAAAATCTGAGAGCTCTGAGTAGGAAAAATCTCAAAGTCATCTGAGTGGGCAAAATTTTTAAGTCCTCTGAGGAAGCAAAGATCTCAAAGTCCCCTGAAGAGGCGAAATTTGAAAGCCTTTTGAGCAGGAAGCAAGCCTATTCATGCATGCCATACCGGGGGCAAGCAGGTAAGTTTTTCTATCATAAGTTGTACGCTCACACACATCACACAAAGTGTACAAAATCCGAATTCAAATGTATATATACATTTTACACACATGCTCACATACACACACAACATTTTGTATATATTGCCATGTACGTGACTCAGGGGAAAGGTCCAAATAGAACCCATGCTTAAAGGTGATCCAAATGATGGGTTCAGCTCAACGTTGTTAGACATTACCCAGAAAAGCAAGCCTGTCCACGCTGTGCCGGAAGGCAATCAGTGAGCATCGAAGCCTCTCGATCAAAGCCTCCCAGTGAGCATCAAAGCCTCTCGATCAAAGCCTCCCAGTGAGCATCAAAGCCTCCCAATAAACATCAAAGTCTCGCAGTGAGCATCAAAGTCTCCCAATTATGACGACCCCAACAGGCAGGTGCCGTTACAGGTACGTATCTCTTTTATAATTTACCCTACAAATTTGCGTCTTCCTTTTTTTGCAGAAAAAAAAAGATAGTTCAAGATAAATATCAGCGATAGAGCAGATCGTAACCGGGACTGCAGTTAGAGAACACTGCATCTCACGATCGAGGTTGTAGTCAGAGAGCACTGCACCTCACAAGGCAGGACCGCAGTTAGAGAACATTGCATCTCACAATCGAAGTTATAGTTAGAGAATACTACTCTTCACTTAGAGATTGTGGTCAAAAAGTACCGCTCCTCAACAATTGAATCTGCAGTTAGAGAAACACCGCTCTTCACACCGAGATTGTAGCCAGAGAGTGCTACATCTCACAGTTCGCGAGGTAGTCAGAGAGTGCTACGCACCTTGCAGACCGGATGGGGGTTAGCAGGGGAACTTTAGATCGAAGCTGCAGTTAGAGAAACACTGCTCTTCACACCGAGATTGTAGTCAGAGAGTGCTGCATCTCACAGTTCAAGCGACAGCCAGAGAGTGCTATGCACCTTGCAGACCGGATAGGGGTTAGCAGGGGAACGTCAGATCGAAGCTACAGTTAGAGAAATACTGCTCTTCACACCGAGATTGTAGCCAGAGAGTGCTACATCTCACAGTTCACGCGGCATCCAGAGAGTGCTACGCACCTTGCAGTCGAATGGAGGTTAGCAGATCAGAAAATCGTACTAGCCGAATGGAGGTTAGCAGATCAGACTTTATACTAGCCGGATGGGGGTTAGCCAGAGAATGCCAACGAGCAGAGACTGTGGTCAGAGAGTACCGCTTCTCAACAATCAAAGTTGTAGTTAGAGAATACTACTCTTCACCTCGAGACTGTGGTTAGAGAACACCGCATCTCACAATCGGAGTTGCAGTTAGAGAAACACTGCTCTTCACAACGAGATTGTAGTCAGAGAGTGCTACATCTCACAGTTCACGCGACAGCCAGAGAGTGCTACGCACCTTGCAGATCGGATGGGGGTTAGCAAGTGAACTTCAGATCGAAGCTGCAGTTAGAGAACACTGCTCTTCACACCGAGTTTGTAGCTAGAGAGCGCTACATCTCTTCAACCCTGTGCAAGCCGAGATGAGGCCAGCAGAAGTCGAAGTTGCAGTTAGAGAAATACTGCTGTTCACAGCGGATTTGTAGTCAGAGACTGCTACATTTCCTCAACCCTGTGCAAGCCGAGACCAGGCCAGCAGAAGCAGAAGCTGCAGTTATAGAACACTGCTCTTCACACCGAGTTTGTAGCCAGAGAGCGCTACATCTCCTCAAACCTGCACAAGCCGAGATGAGGCCAGCAGAAGTCGAAGTTGCAGTTAGAGAAGCACTGCTCTTCACAGCGGATTTGTAGTTAGAGAGTGCTACATTTCCTCAACCCTGCGCAAGCCGAGATGAGGCCAGCAGAAGCAGAAGCTGCGGTTAGAAAAACACTGCTCTTCACACCGAGTTTGTAGCCAGAGAGCGCTACATCTCTTCAACCCTACGCAAGCCGAGATGAGGCCAGCAGAAGCAGAAACTGTGGTTAGAAAAACACTGCTCTTCACATTGAGTTTGTAGCCAGAGAGCGCTACATATCTTCAACCCTGCGCAAGCCGAGATGAGGCCAGCAGAAGTCAAAGTTGCAGTTAGAGAAACACTGCTCTTCACAGCGGATTTGTAGTCAGAGAGTGCTACATTTCCTCAACCCTGCGCAAGCCGAGACGAGGCCAGCAGAAGCAGAAGCTGCAGTTAGAGAACACTGCTCTTCACACCGAGTTTGTAGCCAGAGAGCGCTACATCTCTTCAACCCTACGCAAGCCGAGATGAGGCCAGCAGAAGCAGAAGCTGCGGTTAGAGAACACTGCTCTTCACACCGAGTTTGTAGCCAGAGAGCGCTACATCTCTTCAACCTTGCGCAAGTCAAGATGAGGCCAGCAGAAGCAAAAGATGCGGTTAGAAAAACACTGCTCTTCACACTGAGTTTGTAGCCAAAGAGCGCTACATCTCTTCAACCCTGCGCAAGCCGAGATGAGGCCAGCAGAAGCAGAAGCTGCGGTTAGAAAAACACTACTCTTCACACCGAGTTTGTAGCTAGAGAGCTCTACATCTCTTCAACCCTGCGCAAGCCGAGATGAGGCCAGCAGAAGGCGAAGCTACGGTTAGAGAAACACTACTCTTCACATCGAGGTTGTAGTCAGAGAGCACTACATCTCACAAACTCTGTGCAGGCCGAGATGAGGCTAGCGGAACACTCGTAGAGAAACACTGCCCTTCAGATCGAGATTATAGTCAGAGAGTGCTGCATCTCACAAACTCCGTGCAAGCCGAGATGAGGCTAGCGGAACACTAGTGGTAGAACAGACCACAGATCGAGATTACAGTCAGAGAGTACTACATCTCACAAACTCCGTGCAGGCCAAGATGAGGCTAGCGGAACACTGGTGGTAGAACAGACCACAGATCGAGATTACAGTCAGAGAGTGCTGCATCTCACAAACTCCGTGCAGGCCGAGACGAGGCTAGCGGAATACTGGTGGTAGAACAGACCACAGATCGAGATTACAGTCAAAGAGCACTACATCTCACAAATTTCGTGCAAGCCGAGACGAGGCTAGCGGAACACTCGTTGTAGAACAGACCACAGATCAGGGTTGTAGTCAGAGAGCACTACATCTCACCAAAGCTGCGTGAGCCGAGACGAGGCTAGCAGAAATAGGTCGAGACGAGACCAGTAAGGGCACATGTACCTACGCAACAAGGTAAGGTCCGGCATCCCCAGGTATGTAATTCTCTCTCTTCTTTCTTTGAATTTTGGCTCACCTAGGTGTCTATACACTAGTTTCTCCAAAATTGGGGGCAACTGTAGACACCGGGTCCCGAGTCGGGTTTTAATGTCAAAAAGTGATTTTTGGATCCTTAGTAATTCCCTCCGAAAAAATAAAAATATATAATATAGATTAGGTAGATGAAATTAGAAGTTAATTATTAATGTTGGGTTAATTTAATTTATTAATATTATAAGTTTAATTAGATAATTAAAATGCATGAAAGATTAAAGATTAATTAGTTAATATGTGAAATGTTTAATTAATTAGATAAATTATATGATATATTAAATAGATTAAATATATTAAGATGTAAAATATGTAATGTAATTAATACGTAATGTTTAATTAATTAATGTGTGTTATTTAATTAAGTTAAAGTAATTAAAAAAACTAAAAATGGAGGAAATTACCATTATGACCCAAAAACCAACCCTAATTTTAGGGTATAAGAAGAAAAGAATGAAGAGGGAAAAGGGGGCTCTCTCTTTCGGCTGGAACAAAAAAGAAAGAAAAAGAAATAGAAAAGAAGTGAGAGCAAGAACAGAGGGTGAACACAGAGAGAGCAAGAAAAAGGAAATCAAAGAGCAAAGAAAAACAAAAGAAAAGAGACACAGAGCCGAAGAACCAAGAACAAGCCAAAGGCAAATAGAAAGAGAAAGAAAATAAAATAGAGAGCACAAAAAGCAAAACCAAAGATCAAAAGAGACAAATCCAAAAAGCCAAACAAAAAACCAAAATCAAAGAATAACTACAGAGAAAGAAAGAAGAAACAAACAGAGGAAGAAAAGGGACCAATCGACGCCGGAAAAGTAAAAGAAGAAGGGGGAAGGAGGCGAGGCCTCCGCCGGCCAGCCACGACACTGAACCGCCGCACGCGCCCCGCCGGAGTGAAGAGGAGACCCAGACACACCGAACGGTAGCTTTCGATCAGCCATCGGCGCCGGCGTGTAGGACATCGGAGGAATCGGAGCCGAACGCTTTTACGCGTTTTTCGACCACAGGCCGCCTCCTCCCGGCGCGTGACCACCAGCGTTCGACTCCCGGCACTACCACTTCAGAACGGTTAGCACGATGGTGGCACTACCATTCTACATAAGGTTAGCACGACCACGACATTACCACTTCACAACGGTTAGCACGATGGCAGCACTACCGCTCCACGGAGGGTTAGTATGATCACGACACTACCGCTTCAACAAAAGACAATACGCCGATAACATGGCAACAACTACTCCAACAATATCATCCAGTTTGGAAAAGTGACTGCCTCAGATACGTGTCTCTTTCCTTCTTTTCTGAATTTTGGCTCACTTAGGCACCTAAGTTCTAAGTTTCCCAAAATTTGGGGCAACTGTAGACACCGGGTCCCGAGTCGTTCCAAGATCAGAATTACTCGATGATGAAAACGATACTTGCCAGTAAAGGTGTAAAAAATGTTGCTCCCTTGTCGAAAATTCCCTTTGTTCCTCCAAAAATTTCAGTGCAAAAATTTGTTTCTTTTGCTCTCTTTTATTCCTTTTTACCATTTGTATTTATTTTCTTTTTATTTTATTATTTTCTTTTCTTTTCTTTTCTTTTCTTTTATTTTTATTTTTTATTTATTTATTTTTCATTTTGCATGCCACGTGTATGGGCCGTGCCTGTCGCGGAGGCTGCGTGCGTGCGTGCCCCCTGGGGGCGCGTCTCGTGCTGCCGCATGCGTCACCCCCCTTCACCTGCGGCCATTTTGGCCCTTCTGCGCGTCGTTTCCTGTGTTTTTTTCAGTCAAATTTCAGTCCATTTTTATTGCTGATTTTTCTGTTTTTGTGTAATTTTCGGGAAGAAAAAATTGAAAGAACAATTTGTCTTTCTTTATTTTGGGACAATCCAGGTAATCAAAGGGGGACTTTAATTTTCATTTTAGAGATCGGCCATTATTTTCAAAAGAAAAAGAAAAACCTGCTCTCTCTCAAAAGGAAGAACAACAGAGTTTATTTTGAAAAAAAAGGTTTTCAGATTTTCTTCAACTTGGGGTTTTCATTCGATTTTCTTGCTTCAAACACTCTCCAGTCGGAGACTTTATTCAAGATAAAGAAAAATTCATTTTCTTGGTCTTTGCATTATTCCGACAATATTTTTTTAGGTTTTATCTGTGTGACTCATTTTGTTTTACAAACATTTTTTCTTTGATTTTCTACCTAAATCTCGACAAGGGAGCGTTCAAAGCACCTTACCTTCCGGATCTATACCTCTGAGGGTAAACACTTTGGATCTATTTTTACTTTATTTTGTATATATTTTATTATTATTGATCTTGTTATTTTCTACCACTGTTACCATATTTATGAGTTATTTTCCAGCATTTTAATGATGTTAATGTTTCTGACATATTGTATGATTTTAAGTTGATTTTTTTGTTTTGTCTCATTCACTGTGTTCATCTTCTTTGTTATACATCATTTTGTATTATTATTATTAGGATTTTTGTGTTTATATTTGTTATTATTATTCTGTCACTATTATTTCATGTTCATTATTGTTGTTTTACTATTGATGTTGTTATTATTATTATTATTATTATTATTATTATTATTATTATTATTATTATTATTATTATTATTATTATTATTATTATTATTATCATTGCATTTAGTTATTATTTGTTATTCTTTTATTGTTATTATCTTTTATTAACTACTTATTTACACTGTTATTGTTAATATTATTCTTGTTATGGTTATTTTATTAATTGCTTATGTCATCATCTCTAATATTTTTGATGTTATTTTTTATGTTTGAGATTTGATTTGAGTTGCATTGTGTGAGCATTTTCGTGACCTCCCGGATGGGTCACCACACATAGAGGATCACGTTGGTTTGGTGAGACCTTTCTTATTTCCCTCCTTTTTATTGTGCTTGAATGCAAATAATTATTTCATTTATGCACGCGTGAGATAAAAAGTCACAAAAATATTTCTATAATTGAATTGAAATTTTTACTAATAAAATCGGGACCAATGTCCCTCATTTTAGCTAAGAAATAAAAGATATCATAATAAAAGGAGGAGTTAGTTTTCTCCAAAAATGGGATCACTCATCCTGGTTTTCCAACTCAATAACCAAGTGACTCTTCGAACCCTCTTTAAATAGACACGAAGGAACCAACGTTCCAACCCAAAATGAATATCCCGATTTATGTATGCTTTCCTTCGTATTTGATTTTGTTTGATTGTTTTAAAGTTTAAGTTCATTTCTCTTTGGGCCCTTATAATTAATTTTGGGGCAATATCATTTAATTTTGGGATTGTGTTTTGTCCCAACCTATATCTTTAGCCTTCTTTCATTAGGGGTTGTATTCCGCCCCTGTCTCTCGTGTAATTATGTGCTTGTATGTTTACCGCTTTACTTTATTGCTTTCTTTATTTTCTTTACATGCTTTTAATGCGCCTTTAATTTAAATGCATTGATCATGTGAGATGAGAGGTAGAATTTTAGGGAGTTAAAAACTCATTTATAATTAACCAAAGCATGAATAAGAGGGGAGTTCCGAAGATCAATCTCTTTTCTTGACCAATAAGAGGTTAGAGACCTTTTCCAATTCCTCGTGAATTGGGTGGCGACTCTATGATACCTCAAAGGTGCCATGGGGCTAGATGTTCCTTTCTAATGTTCTATTGGGAAGGAAGCGTCCAAGATGTCTCATAGCGCCCATAATTATAAAGACGCGAACTAGTCCCTCGAATCCTAAAAGCGGATTCAGCGAGGGCCCTTGCTGGGTTTAGCGCGCGTCACACACTCTTTTCTTCTAAACTCTGACTACTAACACTTCACACTTTCCTTAATGCACTGCACTCTTATCCATACACTTCTTCTTAGCATCAATCACTCGATGTATATCCTGTCAGCTTTTCTCAATGAAACACATACAATGATTCTTTTCACATACAAATGAGGGATGCAGATGAAATGGCTATGTAGTGATTTATGTATGCAAAATGCAAAAATGCAATATGAGCTATAGTAATGCACTTTTTCCCATCCCCATGCCTCAACATGCTTATGTTCACACAATTCAAAGGAGATAGCTGACAGGCATACAGAGTGTCACCTCAAACTCATACTATGCACATAATCTCATATCACTCACTATATCCGACATCTCACTTATCCTTTCACTCACATTGAACTCCATCTATACACTACACAGAACCACATCTGCATTAGGCCACGACTCTAGACAGACTCACATACAATGACTCTATGCTTAAACAACCAAGGACTAAAACGGCCTAAACCGGCGCTCTAATACCACTAACTGTAACACCCTGATACCCTCGTTGGAAGGATACCGGAGCGCTACCTGACACTCACTCACAAACATGCATACATCTCAGCGGAAGCATACAATAATAATAATAAATTTTATATAATCAAAGTATAATTATATACAATATCCGAAATTAGTACATAAAGATCCTTGTAACAAAATACATATGCCACTCTACAAAAGAATATATATACAAAAAAAAATATAGGAGGAGATAACAAAATAAAACTTTAACTCCTAGTGGCCGACCCTGCAGATGCGCGATGCGAACCGAACAAACCTACCACGTACTCGGGAAAACAACCCATGCTAAGCGATAACGCTTAGTGGTAGGAATAAAGACACAAGAGAACAAGTACACTAAATAGGAATACAATAAGTCATGCAAATACAAATACGTACACATACTGAAATACTTACCATGGCAACACGCGAGATATCACATACACGATATACCAAAATCATATCAAAATATAATCACTATTCTAAGCCACTCATTTAATTATAACACTACATTGAAGATACACTTACACATCTCAAACATTAGCCTGAATCTCACTATCTATGGATATAAGAGAACTACACTATAGGGGATACTGCGAATAGTATCAATAGTGAGAGACCGAAGCCTCAATCACACACTACACTACACAATCACTATTAGAATTACCATATCGGAGGTCGGCCGCAAGACCTAAACGGGGCCATCATAGGCAGCTGCACTCATATATCCCTTTATAAGCATGCTTATCTATCCACTACCATGACACTTCAGGCTTCACTCACTCACTCTAGACATAACACTAAACAATTCCAAAACCAAGAGTCATCACTCTGGAATACTTCAAATACCACATTCACTAACCATTTACTAAACATTTCTAAAAACAAAAGTCACAACACTAGCATAATAATAATCATTCTCTCAATTCTAAAACAATATTATTCACAATACAGAAGCAAAGACACGAGTGATGCAATAGTGAGAAACTGTGCAAAGTGAAGTAAAAAGATTATTTTCAAAAATAGGGCAGGCAGGAGGAAATTTTGTCGCGATCGCGATAAGGAGTCGCGCTTGCGATAGAAGCCAGAAGAACGGGATGCTGCGGGAGAAGAGGCTGACATAAGCACGACTCGTGCACGTGAGCACGATTTGTGCACGTGAGCACGATTTGTGCACGTGAGCTTTGTGTGCACGATTCGTGCACTTGTGCACCTCTTGTGAACATATGCACGTCACGTGCACTGGTGCACGATCGGTGCACTCGTGCACGACTCGTGCACCACTCGTGCACATCTTACTCCAGATGCCCAAAAAGTGCCGAGTCGTGTTGGTATTCACGACCCGGAGCTAAGGCAAATTGCACGACTCGTGCATAGTTGCACGACTCATGCACAGCCACTGATTCAAGCTGAAAATACATGGTTCTCTGGTGATCACGACGAACATCGCGCTTGTGACAGAATCATGTCTTTCATGGAATCCAGAAATCTGCCGAAATGTAAAGTTGCAAAAACCCATTCAAAATCATTCTTTCCTATAATAACATGTAAATCTTACCTCCGAGGTCCTCAAAACATACTAATAATCATCAACAAATACTCAATTTACACGATTTAACAGGAAATCACAACTAAATGTTCTAAACATAGCTCAAGAACATGAAGAACATACGTTACCCTAACTCATGCCATTTCCCTTCAAACCCAACGTGCAAAACCCTCACAACAATAGCATTTCAAACCACTTCTGTACTCAAACAATCTCATGCATTGATATATGCAAAACACTCTAAAATTCTAAAAATCAACAACCTATAACACACACAATCCAAAATGAGAATTAGGGCAGACAAACATCAAACAAACTCCCAAACCTGGAATTGCAGCTCCAAAACCACTCCTCTTCAAAACCCAACCTTCTCCTTGCCCTTGCTCTTCTTCTTGCAACCAAGTTCTTGCACAAATAAACCCATAAATCACTTAACCGAAACCCTAAATCCACAATCTCAAACAAAATAAGAAAGAGAAGGAAACCAGAATGCAAGCAACAAAAACCAAACACTTACCTCTTCAATCCAGCTCCCAACTCTACCAAAAACACCGACAAATAAGGAGATAAAGAGTAAGAAACGGGAAATAAGAAAAGGAAGGAAGAGAGGGCAGGAACGGGACTAGGCAATTTTGCCCTTCCCTCTCTCTCCTCTTTTCCTTTTCTTTCTTTCTCATTTAATGCCCACACCAACCAAGTCCACATGGCAAGATCCTATTGGTTAATCACAAAAATATCTTTGATTTTACTCCTTAATCCTTAACTTTCTTTAATTATTCCATGCTCCATATCACTTTACTCCCTAAAAATAATTCTTCGCTTAAATACTTTTATTTCCCATTAATTAAGTCCTCAATTAATTCCCAATTCACTTACATAAATACCAAAATTTCCCTTAATTATCCAAATTATATGCAATTTCGAACTAGGCCCTTTTTGGGGTGTTACAAGTTATATGCAAAGTTTAATAAATATGACTTTTGGCTAAATGAAGTATCTTTTCTGGGTCATGTAGTATCGGCAAAAGGTATAAAAGTGGACCCCAAAAAGATCGAATCAATCTTACATTGGAGGACACCTAAGAATGTGTGCCGCATACCGAACCCACGTAGTTCCTAGAAGGCTTGCTTTTAGGGTCTGAGAGGGTTCGCATCTAGATCTTGGGTAACATGAGATATTTTGGAATCCCTACCCAATAGAGTATTGGGGAAGTTCATCTAATCCCATGAAACTTTTAGGCACATTTGAGATATTTTGGAGTCACTACCCAATTTACAAAAATTGGAAAAGTTAATCTAATCTTGGAGGTCTAAACCAGAGAGTGGTTCGGAACTTCACTCTTATTAATGCCTTAGTTAAATTATAAGTGAGTCTTTGTTAATTAATTTTTCATTTCTTTTTACACACGTCATTCAATTTAATTAAAGCACACATCAAGTATCGAAAGAAAACGATAAATAAAATAAACTACAAACTAAATTACAAGATGAAATTGGGACAAAAATACAATCCCCCAAAAATAGAAAATTAAATAATCAAAGATCAACTAAATTGATAACTGGACACCTTACAAGGAGTTCAGTTCCATCTTATTTAATGAGTTAGGTTTTGTCTTGCTCTTTAGCCAGGACAGCCGAGCTAATCTGAAATCTCTCAATAATAGCACAGTATCATCCATAAGCTCGAAAAGAGCTCATCCCCTGGAATCATTAAGATTGTTGGAATCCTTCAAGGACTTTCGTTACCTTGCAATGCATTTTCTTCGTGGTCAACCTTATCTAATCAGTAGTTCAACCTTATCCAAATGGGAATTACCCTTATCTGATCAGGAAGTATCTTTATCTATTTAGAGTCCAAGTTCTACTCCAATCTGGACTCCCAGCTCCAGCTCTAAGCTTCAGCTCTATTGGGAATACCTGTCCCACTTGGAAAGGGATTCCTACTCCAACACTGATTCCTAACTCTACAAAAGGGGGAATCCAGGTATGTTTTCCTTCTTGATTCTTTTACAATTACAATACCATAATTATCGTCAATCTTCTTGACTTGACCGTTGGAGTATCCTTGATTGAAAACCCACCAAAATTCTTTATTTTCAGGTGACTATTTCAAGCTGCCAGCTTAGGAATTTTAAACTGTCATCATTTGGTGCGGTGCACGTGGATCCTTCAAGTTTTTTAATAGATATTTTCCATGATTTAGCTGCTGCTGCCACTCCTCTGGCTAGGCAGCCCCCACAAATCCAACCCCAATTAATCTAGCCACCTCCCATCCAATTATTTGGACAAATAATACAACCCCCACCGGTTCCATAAGAGCCAATCCCACTATTATCAGCTCCCCAACCTTATTACCATGCATAAAATCCAGCTCCCCATGCTATTCCCATTCCCGCCATTACTGGCCTTACTCCCTAAATGACTCAAGCCTTCTTGGCTACCCTCAATGCAATGGCGGCTCAAGCACCTACCCCTCAACCACTCGCCTAAAAACCTATACCTCAAGCACCCACTCAAGTTTTTTGCTAGCTCCACAGGCTTCCACACCTGTCCCGCTAGTTTTCCCACCCACGTTGGCCTCGGGGTTGACCATAACCCTTACCTCAGATCAATTTGAGAGGCTTTTTGACGAATGAATGCAAAAGTACCAGAACCAGAATACTTTGCAGTACCAAAACAATTTTTGATCACCAATAGCCAGGGAGATTTTGGCTAATCTGTTCCCAAAGATCAGACTATCGATTTTAGCTACCCTGTTCCCAAAGATCAGACTACCCAGATGCAATCGGCAATATATAAGTAGTGAATGTCATCGTATCATGATCGGAGCCTTAAATCTCGATCTTTTTGAGTTGGATAGCTCGTTCTTAAGAAAGTTATAGTAGCTCATATGACCTCTAGGGTTGAAAAGTTAAGCCCGAATTGGGAAGGCCCTTATATGGTGCATGAAGTCAAAGGCAGCGCTTACAGATTGAAGGACCTTTCGGGGAAGTTACTCCCTCATTCTTGGAATATCTCTAATCTAAAGTTATATTTTCAATAGTAAGCTCAGCTCGGCAGGTTTTCCATGAGCCCTTTATTTTGTTTAAGCTCATTTCGGTAGGTTCGCAACCAGCATTCTTTTTCTTTATTATCTGTAAGCTCAGTTCGACAGGTTTACCATGAGCCTTTTATTTTATTTAAGCTCATTTCGGCAGATTCTCCACGAACATTCTTTTCCGTTGTTACTTTAAGCTCATCTCGGCAGGTTCACCATAAGCACTTTTACTTATTGTAAGCTCGGTATAGCTAAATCACTATTCAAGCATGACTTGTTATCAATGAAAAGCTCAGTTTGGCAATATCGCCACGATCATTATTTCAATTTATAGTTCTCATTCTAATACTTTGTCAATTTTTCCAAATTCACACGTGAAGTAACTATATCTTTATCTGAGTATACGAAATTATTTATGCAGGATTATGCAATAACTATACGATCACTCCTTTTGGAAGAAAAATTCATTCAATATTATATCGAGTCAAAATTACAATGCAGAAAGTTGCAAATCAAAAAGCTTGGCAGTTTGGCTCTCATTCATCACGGTAAACTTCATCCAGCCAGGACTAGTCCATGTCCGGATGTTGGTCCTACACTGATTGAATCAGTTTACCGCCGAATGAAACACATTTGTTCGCTACCAAGTCTGCGGTGTAATAACCCGATTTGCACCCTAGTAGAATTAGTGGTGTTAATTTCTGTATTTGTATGAGTTTAAGTATAATTAAGGACTTAATTGAATGGAATTAAGTTATGGGAAAGAAGAAAAGGATTTGAGGGACTTAAGGGAACATTTGCATGTTAGTGGACATTTGGCCCATGCGTGACAAGTGGCTTATTATGGTTTTTCCACATGGATGAGACATGCTATATAAGGGTGAGTTAGTGGGATTTTCTATCATCAATGGTCTTGCATGCATATTTTCTTCTCTTTCCCTGTTCCTCATGGTTTTCTGCCCTTCATTTCTTCTCTCTTTGATTATTTGGCTTGTGGTTTATTTTCTTTTATTGGAATTGGATTAATTGAAGAGTATTGATAAGGATTAAGGTTAAGAGGTAAGTGTATTTGGATTTGTGTTTTTGCTTCTACCCCTTTCTTTGTGTTTGTATTGATTGAGTATTGGATTAAGAGATGTTCTTGATTTGGATATTGCAAGAAGCTGAGGCTAAAAGAAGAGAGAAAGGCAAGGACAAGGTCTGAGTTTAGAGGTGTTTCGGCTGCTCCTAGAGGTTGGGATCGTGTGCTCTATAATTTCTGCATGTGTTCATAGTTTAAGTGTATTTGTTGTATGTTTGTAATTTGAGTTAGAATTATGAATATGCCTGTGTTGTTAGCTTGAATATTGTGAGTTTTGATCGTGTTTAGAGCAAAATGGTGATAATTTGTTTAGTAGAGTAGTTGAGATGCATGTGTTTATGACTATTTGATTCATGATTTTTACTTGAAATTGGTATATAATTATATGTTAATTATTGATTTAGAGCATTGCAGTTTTATTGGCATATTGTTTGTTAAGTCTTAGAAAGTATGGTTGTGAGTGTTGTTGGATGGTGAGTGTGATTGCAGGTGAAATTATATGATTTGTGAGTTTCGAAACATATATTTTTGTTCTGTCGCGAGCGAGACAGAATGCGTTTGGCGAGGTCTGCCTGCGTACGTCGCCAGTCCTGTCGTGTATAGACACCGGGTCCTGAGGTAGTCCAGATCAGAGTTACCCGATGAAGATATCAATGTCTGTTTCTAGGCAAATGGATGAAAGTCATGAGTTTTCATTTTCTGTTTTTACAAGGATTGAGGATCTTTTCTTGGTGATAGGGGTCTTTTGGGAGTCAGGAGGAGTTCCTCTTTTGAGAATCTAGATTTTGCTCCATCGACGGGTATGCCATCGGTCATAGGGACGCCCGTCGCTCGTTCCTAAGGACGACCTCCTCTCGCGTGAGCGGCATCCGTCTTTCATGCGAAATAGGCCCGTCTCTCGCAGGAGTGATGCCCATCGCTCGCTTGAGAGGCCCATCAATGATGACGAGCGCCGACCGTCTCTCACTTGCGGAGGACATCTCTCGTATTGAGCAACGCCCGTCGCTCGTGCGAGAGATGCCTGCCTCTCACGAACGACGGCTGTCTTTCGGACTCCGTCTCTCATGGGTGGCTCGTCCCCCAAAAGACCACAGATGCCGCATCACCGATGCCTGTCGGTCCTCCACTGACGCCCGTCGGTCGTTCATTTGCCGTTGTTTTAGGCGAGATTTCCCAGATTTTCCATATCTTCTTAAAAATATTTCTAGATTTTCCAAATATTTCCTAAATCTTTTCAAATATATTTTCAAGATTTCCTATATCTTCCAAATCTTTTCAAATATTTTCAAATTTGGTATTTGATTTTGAGAATATTTTGTAAATCATTCGATTTTGATTTTGATTTCAGAAATCTTTTTCAAATTTAAATTCTAAATTTGAATTTATTTGAATTATTTTTGTAAACCTATAAATAGGAGATGGAGGCTCATTGTTCAAGGTTAGCAGTTTTTTATAAGAAAGGATTAGCAATTTTTACGAAACAGAGGATTTTTCAAAAATAGAAAAAAGGTTTCTTTCTTTTTCGTCAGATTTTTCATCAAATATTCTTAAAATCAAGGCAAGTCTGAGAGAACGAAATTAATTCATATTTATTCGATCTAGCCTTTTTTAGCATTCATAATTGCTACCAAAACATCAAGAAGGAAAAATATAATTTCCTTTTCTTGATTTATTTTCGAAAACATGATTTTTGCAGTAAAAAATCTCCTAAAATTACACATCACAGATCATTTCTTGTAGAACTCGAGGAAAAAAAATCACAAGATATTCACCGTCAGAGGTAACATTTTGAGGGTAAACATTCTTGATCGATCTCCCTTACATTTAATCATCTCATATTGATTTTATACATAAAATCTCATTTTATTTAAAATAAAACGTTTTTTGCTTGATTTTCTCTATTTTTTTTTTGGGTCTGGGATGACATATGAGCAGAGGACCCACCGATGGCCGTCGCTCATCCGAGCGACGGGCCATCGAGGGCTTATACCTCCACCCGTTAGTTGGCCCAAGGACACCCTCGCTCACATATTATGGGCCGTCCCTGGGCCTTTCCCCCTCCATTTCCTTCACTTTCTTTTAATTTATTCCTTTCTTTTCTTTTCCTTATTTTCATTAAAAATTTTTATAGATTATCTTCTTCCTTATTTATTTATTTTTTATATTTATTTTAATTGTCACACTAACATGATTTTTGTCCTTGTGAGTTTTATTGATTCTTTATTGGATTCGAGTTATAAGAAATGGAGGACACCACAATGATCAGAGAACCTCAATTCGGGTTTATTCTTTTACCCTTACTCCACTTAATTTTAATTTCTATTTACATGAAAATTGTTAAATATTTATATTAATTAAATTGGAATTTTTACTAATAAAAGAAGGACCAATGTCCTATTTCTCTTATCAAATAAAATTGACACTTTAAAGTTGTTTTTTAAGTATACATGCGAGGACCAATGTCCTCATTCCTTAATAAACATCTCGTTTTATGTATGATCCACATGCTATTTACAATGGGGGTTCTATTTCGCCCCTAGTTTTATTGTAATTTATTAGATTTTCGTTTATCTTGTTTTAATCTTGCTTCCATTTACTGCTTTCATTTATCGCTTTTATTATGTGAATGATCTGTGCTTTAATTAATGCATTAAATTGTCTGAGAAAAAGAATGAAATATTAAATTCAAAACTTAATTATAATTTAACCAAGGTATGAATAAATAGGAAGTCCCGAACCATCTTTGGTCTTATGCTCAAAGAGGTTAGAGGACCATCTCAATGTTCTATTAGGGTAGGGTCTCCAAAATATCTCTTGCTGCCCAAAATAGGCCCAATTTGCATTGTCTTAGGCTCCATGAGATTAGATGATCTTTCCAGTGTTTTATTGGAAAGAGGTGTCCAAAATGTCTCTAGCCTGCCCAAAATAGACGTATATACATCGTCTTAGGATTCACGAGATTAGACGATCCTCCCAATGTTCTATTGGAAGGAGGTGTCCAAAATATCTCTGATTGCCCAAAATAGACACACACACACTGTCTTAGGCTCAGTGAGGCTAGATGACCTTTCCCAATGTTCTATTGGGTGGCGACTCCAAAACACCTCCTTGTTGCCCAAAATAGATGCCCTTGTAAATCTCTTACAAGTTTTCTTGAACCTCTCTCGAAAACCCTAAAGACTGGTCGTTCGGAGCGCCACGGGGTTAGGCGCACGTCACAGTGGCGACTCCGTTGGGGACTTACTTTGATACTTTGCATCGAAAGTACCTTGATTAAAACATATGATTGAGTATTAATTAAAAATTTCATCCTTTTTCGAAATTTACTTTGCATCTCATTAGAGCCTTATATCTATGCTAGTTTGGTCCCTCTTTCAACCTCAGTGTGTTCCCGAAGCACGACCCTACATTCACTCAATGTAGGGAATTGTTAACGATAATCACCAGCCCAAGCCTCGTACCGTTTAGTATATTAAATGGAGACCCGACCGGTCGTTATGCTCGTGATGAGCTAGACCCGTTGGTAGGGACCATGCTTGGGCAGCCCTAAAGTAACAACACCCTGGCCAAAGCTCATGTAATAAAAGTAGATACTTTCCCTAGATTGTATGAACCTTAATATTATGCTTGCTGTATGGATCATTATATATAGGACAAACCCAAATAGATTGTTTGGTCACCTAATCAAAGGCTTTCATGCCCTGATAGGCTCATGTCAATTTATTCGGACTGCCTAAATACACAACGATCACAACCTATGCGTCTGTGCACTAGTTAGGAGAGGTTATACTTCCGGTTTTCCACCGTGCACCATACGTGTTCATCGGGTTCCCTGTTAACCCATGGGCTAAGCCCACCTAGGTAAGAGACTATAGCCTCATGTATGGGAGTGATAAGGTTGGAAAGACCTATGTGTTTGTGTGTGATTTGTGGGTGCTGCATAACATGATCATGCATCTTATGGTATTCATGCATCATCCTAACTTGATATGTTTTGCAACCATCATAAATCTACCCAGGTGGTCAAGAGGTCCTCAGGGGCGGTTACGTAGAAACCCATTCTTTAAACTACCGAAAAGGGTAGAGTACTCAGACACAATTTCTGAAACCAGTCATGCTACATCATCCCAGTTCTCCTTGCACAGTGGAATGGCTAATTCACAAAGAGGGGCAGATGCTACCAGGGCCATGATAACCGAGGAAGTGGGTAGACGGTTTGAGGAGTTTGAGAATCGAATGATGGCTATGATGGCAAATATGCCCTAGCCTGCCGTACCATAGAACCCAGCTCCTCCTTCCAAGAGATAAAATGAACAGGAGGAGGTCAGAGAAGATCCAGTTGAAGAGATTCATCCACCACCAGTGGACTTAAGAGCCAATATGTTGGCAGGATGGAGAAGGGGGCCCGCCCATAGGGTAGATGAGGATTGGGAAGAAGACGAGTATGAGGAACCAATGTCAGTCAGGGGAAAGGTACCTCAGACTAAAGAGGCCATCTGGAAGAAGATGGAGGAGAAGTTCGAGGCGATGTTGAGAATGTTAACTCGAGGACGAGGGATGAATCCTAAGGACAAAGAATTGGAGGGAGAGGATGTGATCCCTATGAACTTTAAAGTGCCGGATGTCCCAAAATTTGATGGCACTTCTGATCCTACTGCCCACATAAAGCAGTACTCGCTAGTAATAAAGGGTACTACTTTAACGAAGAGATAAAAAATAGAATACTTATGTCTGAGCTTGAGCGGCCCGGCGGTGGATTAGTACCATGGTCTAGACCGGAGGACTAAAGAGGATTAGGACTTATTAATGAAAGAATTCCTTAGGCAATATGACTGTAGCACAAGGATGGAGGTGACCCTATAGGACTTGGAGTTGCTACTGCAGAAGTCTGGTGAGTCCATCCACGAGTATCTGACCTGATGGAGGAACCAGGTGATGGAAATGAAGAGAAAGCCAGATACTCAAGATCAGATTCGGCTTTTTATCAAGAATGGTAGCCGTATCTGAGGGATGGGCTGAAGATGAAGGGTCTGAGAGATTGGTAATCATTAAAGGATATTGCCATCGAAGCTGAGGGAGAGTACCTAGCAAGAAGAGAGAACAATGAAGGTTATGCCAAGAAGGGCAGTAGCAGCCAGGGGGCAAGTAGGCCAATAGGCTCCACCAGTTGCACCAGGAAGATGGTTGAGGTTTTAGCTGCGAACACTGCCCCAAGGCATTTCTCTAATTTAGGGAGGTCCCTTTTATGGGTGCTCAAGAGGCTGATGAAGGAGGGGAAATTGCAGCTTTACCACCCCGACCAGCTAGGACCCAGGGTTTTTCGGGACACAAGGATTATGAGTACTGCGCATACCATCAACATACTGGGCACACAACTGACGAGTGTAAGGCACTAAGGCATACGATTTAAGATCTGATCGATTCCAAGCAGATCACAGATCCTGAGAAGATAGGGAATCGGAAGAAGCCCGAGTATAATAATGTGCCCCCGCCTGTGTTCATGATCGGGTCCAGTTTGCCTAAATGGTTTTTATTGAAAGACTTATATGGCATCGATGTCAACGCTGCTATCAAGCGCCTCCATGGGATAAGTGAAGAAGGGCTTCCTGTGGTAGTGATCGATTGGTGGTCCACTGATGAAAGTGGAGATGAAAATGATAATTCTGAAGTTGATGGATTTATCGACCCATGGGGTTCAGAGGAGGAAGAGGAGAAGAATGAAAAGAAGAAAGTTGGAGCAGTGACCCAAAGTGGAAGGGTAGCTCCGGAGGCTGATAGGACGCAGGATACCGTGGTGGGTCAAAAGGAAAAGGAGTCGGAGGAGGATCCGATAATGAGACAGTTGAATAAGACGCTGCTCAAATTTCAATCTGGGATTTATTGAGGTAGTCTCCATCTCATAGGCAGAAATTAGTGGAGGCTTTGTGTGAGACTATAGTGGCCACAACCATCTCGCCTACAGAGCTGCTAGATGTAGTCAAGGGGGTGCCAGAGAGAATGTGGTATTTACAAATGCTAACTTACCGGCGGAAGGCTGTAATCATAACTGCCCCTTGTACATAAGGGCTCAAATTAATCAGAAGAACACGGCGTGTGTCATGGTGGACGATGGTTCATCAATTAATGTATGCCCACTAGTGGCAATGGCGGCTTTCGGGATAATGGAGGATATGCTGGCTAGGTCTGATTTAATGATCATAGATTATAACAACTCATGAAGGTAGGCATCTGGGACATTTAAAATGATGGTCAAGATGGGACCAGTCGAGACTGAGGTGGAATTCGTGGTCCTACCTATTTCGGCCAACTTCTCGGCCCTCTTAGGCAGGCCTTGGTTCCATAAGCTGGAAGGGGTGCCCTCCCCTCTACATTAGATGGTTAACATTCCCACGAGGGATAAGTGGTGACCATAAGAGCCGCAAGGGAGAATCAGGTCTCAGTGCTAGAGATTGCGAGATAGCCTTTTAACGGATTTCATGTTGCCGTCATATATGGGGAATAACGTATGGAAGGAAGTCCTCAAGTGATGAATATGATGAAGAGGATGTCATTCCTCCCTAGTGCAGGTCTAGGCAAGAGTTCGCAGGGATCACCAACAGCCACTGCTACCAGAAGACAGAAGGATAGGAGAGGCCTTGGGTATGAAGGTTTCGCGAAGAAGGACAAAAAGTCAGTGGATGAGATCCCCCATATCAGAGAAAGCTTTGTGCCAGCAACTACAGTGTGTGCCAGCAACGGGGGAAGCAAAACCGTAGTGGGTTGATGGAAAAATTGTACCAGGTTTCGAGTTCTTCAATGATGTCTTCGATTGGAACATTGGATTGATCAAGCCAGCAGAGGGCATTTGGGATGAGGAAATCATGACCAAAGAGACAGTCTGGGACCGTGAAACACCCGAAGAAGTTATTACTGAGAGGCTGATGACTGCTCGAGTGAAGGGGAAAGCGAATATGGAAGATAAAGCTACAGAGAGACAGAGTGAAGTCATGCAAGGGGTTGCTACAGTACTTCCAAAATGTCAGTTTGATCCAGAACCATCAACTGCAATATCTGCACTGACGAAAGAAGAAGAAGAAAATAGTTTAGATTTTCTTTTTACACCTGAACTTTTTAATGATGTTGATGACATTTCCGGTTCTATTAAAGAAATAAACAATTTTGCTTACTTGTGCGATGTTTTTGATGATTTCATTATGCATAATCATGATCATAATTCATTTATATTTGACATTGATTCAACCGATGCTATTCCATTTAATCCTGGAACTTCAAAAAACCCGAAAGAGATCTTGATAGCATCTAACGTAACTCCTGAAGAGAGAGAAGAATTTGAGAGAATTTTAAGAAAACACGAAAAAGTCTTTGCCTAGACCTATGAAGATATGCCAAGAGTAGACAGTGAAATCGCAGAGCACGCCATCCCGACATACCCAAACCATAAGCTAGTCAAGCACAAACTTAGGAGGCTCAGGCCAGAATGGGCAAATAAGGTGAAGGAGAAAATTTATAAACAGATTGAGGCCAAATTCTTGATTGAAATACAATATCCAACCTGGTTGGCCAATGTTATCCCAGTAGCCAAGAAGAACGAAAAAGTGCGAGTGTGTGTGGACTATTGAGATCTGAACAAGGCTTGTCCAAAAGATGACTTTCCATTGCCTCACATAGATGTGTTAGTAGATAGTGCAACTGCTTGCATGATGTATAGCTTCGTGGATGGTTATGCAGGCTGCATTCAGATCTTTAACAAAATAGCAGATCGGATCAAAACAGCCTTTATCACTGAATGGGGGATGTTTTCTTATAGGGTGAAGCCATTCGGTTTGAAGAATGCAGGCGCAACTTATCAGAGAATGGTAACAAGGATTCTAGATAATTTGATCCACAAACAGGTAGAGGTATACGTGGATGACATAATGATCAAGTTAGCCATTTGAAGGTCATTTTGAGGCTCTAAAAAAGTTCTTTCAGAGGATCGGTGAGTACAACGTGCAATTGAACCCCAAGAAATGCATATTTGGTGTCACTTCAGGGAAACTGTTAGGACATGTAGTTGAGATTGACCCGGACAAGGTCAAGGCCATCCAAGAAATGCCGGTGCCTTAGAAGGAAAAGGACGTTAGAAGTTTTTTGGGTAAGTTGCAGTATGTCAACAGGTTCATTGCAAAACTCACTTCCATCTGCGAGCCAATCTTTAAGTTGCTTAGAAAAAACTAGCCTGTAGTATGAAATGAAGACTGTCAGAAAGCCTTTGATACTATCAGAGAATACTTACTGAATCCACCAGTTCTGAGACCGCCACAACCAGTTAAGCCGCTTATTCTATATTTGGCTATAGAAGATAGTTCTGTAGGCTCCATGATGGCTCAAGAGGATGAGTTCGGGGTGGAGTTTACAGTCTATTACCTTAGTAAGAAGTTCTTTTCCTATGAGGTCAAATATGCAGAAGTAGAAAAGATTTGCCTCATGGTAATCTGGGCCTCTAAGAAACTGAGACACTACTTTCACTCTTACAAGGTAAAGGCAGTAGCAAAACAAAATCCTCTTAGATACCTGCAGAAGGCTCCATCTTTGCTAGGGAAAATGGGGAGATGGTTGTTGTTATTATAGGAATTCGATGTTGAGTACATTACTCGGAAGGCTATCAAGGGGTGTGCAGTAGCAGAGTTTCTAGCTGAACACCCGATCCAAGGAGATTCATATGAGTTTAATTTCCCCGGATGAGGATGTGGCAACTATAACAGTACAAGGTTGGCAATTGCACTTTGACGGGGCTGTAAATAGCAAAGGGGTAAGAGTAAGAATTATTCTAACAACCTCGGATGACTAAAAACTCCCGTTGGCTAAGAAGTTAAGATATAAGGCCACCAATAATGAAGCCGAATACGAAGCCTGCACTTTCGGACTAGAAGCCTTAATAGCCCTGGGGGCAAAGAGCATAGAGGTGTTTGGAGATTTATCGCTAGTAATCAATTAGATTCGGGGTGAGTGGGCTATTAAGGAAGAACGGCTGATACCATATGTAAAGCACTTGAGGGATCTAAGCCATCAGTTTGAAGAATGCACATTTTGCTTTATTCTGAGGGACGAGAATCAGTTAGCCAATGCGCTTGCAACTTTAGTGTTGATATGGGATAACCCAGAGGGAGTAATTATGAAGCCTATGTTGATTTCCAGTTCTGAGAGGCCTAGCTTTGAGTCCAACCCTATAATGGAAATGGAAGTTATCGATGGAAGGCCGTGGTACCACGATATCAAAAATTACCTAGAGGACACAACGTTCACAGAAAAGGCCACCGAAAAAGATCAGAGGCTGATTCGCAGGTTATCTACTCAATTCATCTGCATTGATGGGGTATTGTATAAGCAACAAGTCAATGGTATCCAATTAAGGTGCCTGGATGAAAAAGAGGCCGAAAGGGTAATGGAGGAAACTCATGCCGGTGTTTATGGGGCCCACATGAATGGGTTAATGCTAGCCAAGAAGATCATGAGACAAGGGTTCTACTAGCTCACCATGGACATGGACTGCTCGAAGTACGTAAAGGAATGTCAGTTGTGTCAGCAATATGCAGATTTGAGGCACTTGTCGATTTCGAAACTACACAGTTTGACATCGCCTTGGCCGTTCGCAGCTTGGTGGATAGATATTATCGGAGATATACACCCCACGGCCTCCAATGGACATAGATTCATCATAGTCGCTATTGACTATTTTACTAAATGGGTAGAGGCTGAATCTTTTAAGAAGGTCGATACTCGGGATATGGCCAGATTCATTGAAAAGAACCAGATATGCAGATATGGTCTCCCACACCACAGTGTATCCAATAATGGTGTCCAATTCATAACGGAAATGAAGAAGTTACTTCAAAAATACGGCATCAAACATCACAAGTCCTCTCCGTATTGCCCATAAGCCAATGGGGCAGTAGAACCCGCCAACAAGAATGTCAAGAAAATCCTGGCCAAGATGGTTCAGAACTATAAGGACTGGGTGAAAAAGTTGCCTTTTGCACTTTGGGGTTATAGAACTACCGTTAGAACTTCAACAGGAGCCATGCCGTATTCTTTAGTGTATGGGACGGTAGCGGTACTGCCAGTTGAGATAGAACTCAAATCATTGAGGGTAGTCATGGAGGCCCAAATTTCGGAGGCTGAATGGGCATAGCAACGGTTGCAACATCTGAATATGCTGGATGAGAGCAGGCTGAGGGCCTATTACCACAATTAGATTTATTAAAAAAGGCTGGCCAGGTCATTCGAAAAGAAAGTCAAGAAACACCCGCTGAAGGAGGGAGATTTCGTATTCAAACAAATGAGACCGGGTACGCAAAATATAAGGTGAAAATTCAAACCGATATGGAAAGGTCCTTTCATCCTCAAAAAGCTGTTGTCAAAAGGAGCGACAATTCTGGTAGATAGCGATGGCAACGAGCGCAAAGAGCTGATCAATTTTGACAGACTCAAGAGGTTCCATGGATAAAGGCCAAAAATCAAAAGAAGAGAAATAAAAGCCCCGCGAGTCAAGCAAGTAAATCCTTCCACCCTTATCACTCCCACACACGCGGCAATATAGTCTCTTCCCTAGGTGGGCTTAGTTCACGTGTCACACCCCGTTTGCCCCCTAGTAGAATGAGACATGTATGTGCATGTGCATTGTGTGAGTTTTGGCATGTGTTAAGGGCATTTTGGGTAGAAATGCATGTTTTAAGAGTTTTGTTAGCATGTGAGTGCATGTGTGGTGTTAGGGTGTGAATTAGTTGGGTTGCACTTATGTAACACCCCCTACCCATACGTAGGCGATCCCATCCAATAAGGAGTGAAATATGAGTCAAGGTGCCACCAAACAGATACAAAGCAAATCATACATTCATACATACCAAGCATACTGAAATACGGGATAATTAAAAACTTTAAAGGAAAAGAAAGCAATAGCTGATCATACATTAATATAATAAAACCATCACAATAATGTTCTGATCAACTAGCTGATACAAAAGATATTACATAACCAAAATATAAGTACAAAAGCGGAAGCTATAACAAAACTGATACAAGAGAGTTCTATACAAAATGAATCATTACAGATTACAAAAACTGAGCCCTACACTAAAACCTTCTGTGTTAGCTTGACGACGGCGACTCTCTCAAAGAAAAACTCCTTCCGCACCTGCACGGGTAAAAACACCGTGCTAAGCGATAAACGCTTAGTGGGGAAACACACATAAAATATATGAACGGCCATTCACAATGGTCGTCAAGGCATAACATATTCACAATGGCAAAATGCAATAGCTCATAACATAATTCATAAGAACATGCTCACAATTTAAAGCCATACATTCTGCATCTCAAATTCATATCCATTTCCATATTAGTTGAACATAAATTTCATCAATATACCCATGCCGATATCACATGTATATAGTCATAAAAGTAGAGCAAACCAATCAAACACTAAAAGAACACCTGCTGACTCTGGGTAGTGGATAACGAGTGTACAGATAGTACTTTACGGGTACGAGCCGATTACAGACAGTACCTTACGGGTACGAATCGAGAAAACCATTTTACTTTTAACTTTCACAAATCATTTTAAAAAGGGACCTTAAACAAGATCCTTACACATAATAGGGTTCGCGAGGAACCAAATGGGGACCTGATCGGGGTCCAAACGGAACTGAGGGCTGCAGCTAAAAGACTCTATTAGGCATGCCTAACTATCCACTTACTTGACTCTAGCAGGTTATGCGTCATTCAAATCATATTTCAGAACATAACATATAATTCATCTGAAGAATCATGGTATCACTCATATCAAAGCATATAAAAGTATGACATGCATCATACAACAGTATAAGTCCATTCGGAAGAATTACGGAATTCATTGTTGAGTTAAAACCGGGAAATTTCAGAAAATAGGCCGAACGGGGTGACCAACAAGGTGGGCTGGTCACGATTCGTGACTGGCATCACAACTTGTGAATGGCCTCCTCACAAGGCTGGTCACGAGTCGTGACTTGCCCCTTTCCTCTTGCTGGTCACAAGTCGTGACGGGGAGTCACGTCTCGTGACTGGCTTCTTTCTTTGGGCTGGTCATGGGTCGTGACTGGCAGTCACTACCCGTGACTGCCTTCTCTGGCCGGTCACGAGTCATGACTGTGAGTCACGCCTCGTGACTGGCTTCCTCTTGGCTGGTCACGAGTTGTGACTTGCAGTCACCACTCGTGACTGGCCTCTCTGGCTGGTCACGAGTCGTGATTGGGAGTCACGTCTTGTGACTGGCCTCTCTTCTTGGCTAGTCACGCGACAAACATTCTGGAAACGGGGAAATTCAACAGTAACGCGATTTTCCCATTTTCCAGAATTCCCAGAACTCAGAAATCAATCCCAAATTGATTCAAAACCACACAAATCTGTTCTTACCTTTCAAAAGACATCTCATATAGCATAAACCAGATAATTGCAACTTAATTTTGAAATTAAAACAACCAAATCAAACATAATTGCATTCAAGCTTCTCAAGAACATAAACCCTAAAAATTACAGTAAGTTCACATTCAAACAATTAACTCAAGCAAAATCCCAGACATAAAATTCAAAGCTTCAATCACTTAGCTCCACTCGTCCCAGCAATATCCTTGCCCTTAGGATCGCGAGGAGCCTCAGCTAAACACAACACAATAAAGAACATCCAACAATGCAAACCCTAAGTTAAATCTAAACCCAAAGAGGAAAAAGAAGATGAAACAAATGGAAAACAAGATGAGAAGAATACAATTACTTACCAAAGAGATGCAAAGAGATGATTAATTCCACCAATGAAGACTTGAATCCACACAAGAGTTCTTAGAGTAAAGAAAATGAAGAAGAAGAAGGTGAGGGGAAGAAGGAATGTGAATCTGCCCTTTCCCTTTCTTTCTTCCCTTTTCCTTTTTCTTTTCTTTGCCCTAAGCATGTGTCAATTTCCTATTGGTGAAACTAACCACTCACACCCAACAAACATGCACTACACACACCCAATGCACTCCCAACTAATGCACACCCTACAATGGTATGAACACATGCACACAATCATTTCCTAATTAATTCACACACTAATGTCATACATATAACTATATGCTAATAAACCCCAAAAACATGCATTTTACTAAAATACCCTTATGATACGTCGAACACATGCGAATGCTTACACATACAGACAGGCTCATTCTACTAGGGGGCAAACGGGGTGTGATAACTTAGGTGTGTTTACTCATATGTTTGTAGGATGTGCTTGTGGGGTTGTGCTAGAGTGTGTGTGTTCACACATTTGTAGGGTATGCATTAGTTGGGAGAGTCTTGTGTGTATGTGATGCATGTGCTTTGGGTGTGAGTGATCAAATCCCACTAATAGGGAAGTGACACTTGTCTAGGGTTAGGAAAAAGAAAAAGAAAAAGAAAAGAGAAGAGAGGGATGGGCGGTGGCTGCCTTCATTCCCGTTTTCCCTTCTCCTCACTCTCTTCTTCTTCCTTTTCTCTTCCTCTAAGAACCCTTGCTTGGAATCAAGGCTTAGCTGGTGGGAATTGATCATCTTTTAGCATTTTAGAGGTAAGTCTAGTGCATTTGTTCTTCTTTTCTTCAATTGGTTCAATAATTTCTTCATATTTTATGGATTTGGGTTTTCATCTAGAGTTACTTTGTTGTGGGTTTTTTTGGGTTGTGCTTAGTTGAGCCTCCTTGTGAACCAAAGGGTAAAGAGAAGGCGGGATCTAGTGGATCTAAGCATTAGGAGCAAAGGATTTCAAGGTTTGGGAAATTTATTATTTTTGTATGTAAATGTGTTCATGTATGTGTTCTTGGCGATTTTTGGAAATTGGGTTGTAATATGCTCTTGATATGGCATGTTTATTATGGGTTTTTGTTTGGTTAAAGTAATTTTGCCTGAGCATGGGATTATTGTAGTGATTGTGAGGATTGATGTGGTTTTGCTGCAAATTTTAGGGGTATCGATAATTTTGGGATTGTGAGTTTGAATTGATGTTTGGTGTGAAATTACTTGTTGATAAATGTTATATTGTGGTTATTGATGTTAATGGGTGGCTGGATTTGAGGTAAGAGACCATTTGGATGTGATTTGTGTGTTGTGTGTGAGTTTGGGAGAGGAAGAATTATGTAGAATTCTGTAGATTTTGAAAATCCCAACTTTGTCGTGATCGCGACACTGTCGCGAGCGCGGCAGAGATCAATGATCTTGGCCTGTGCTACAGCGAGCTAGCGATAGCAAAAGTTGATGTGCTCTCTGTCATGAGCACGACGGTGTCGCGATCGCGACAGAGTGCAATGCTGGCCAGTGCTGTCGCGAGCTCGCGATCTATCGCGAGCCCGCGATGGTGATGTTTAGCCTCTCTGTCGCGATCGCTACACAGTTGAGAGCGCGACAGAGCCCGGCTTTTTCCTCCTCCCCGCAATTGCGAAGTCCGTTGCGCGCGCGCAGCGAAGAGACTATGGTATCTGTCGCGAGCGCGACAACCTTGTTATGCTAAATGACTTGTCCTTTTGTGTGTGTGTGGTTTTGAACTCCAGATTCTTTTGGGTGCCTATAAGCCTTATATCTATTTACTTATGAAGTATATGAATGCGAATCCATGGTATGAATATGCCTATATATATGTAAATATGTATATTTATGTGATTTGGGATATATGGAATGAATTGAATGGATTTTGCATAACCTGCTAAAGTCAGTTTAGTGGATAGTTAGGCATGCCTAATAGAGTCTTATAGCTGCAGCCTAAGTTTCGTTGGGACCCCGATCAGATCCCGTTTGGTTCCTTGCGAACCCTCTATGTGTTTGGATCTTTTTTAAGGTCCCTTAATAAAACGTTTTGCAAATGATAAAGTGAATTGGTTGTCGATTCGTACCCATAAGGTACTGTCTGTAATCGGCTTGTACCCGTAAAGTACTATCCGTTCACTCGTTATCCACTACTTTGAGTCAGCAGGTACTTTATTATTTTGAATTGTTTTGCTAATTATGAGAATAAATGAATTACCTGAATATGGTTATTATTGTGATATTATGATGACAGCTATGTTATATCAAATGTATGACTCTATACGTTCATATGTTCATACTCTTATCTAATGTGTATTTCTGATTGTGCCGTCCGTATGTGTTTGCTTGACGACCATTGTGAATGGCCGTCCATTAGATTTGTGTGTTTCCCCACTAAGCTTTTATCGCTTAGCACGGTGTGTTTACCCGTGCAGGTGCGGAAGGAGTTTGCCTTGGGAGAGTCGTCACAGCCAGGCCAACACAGCTGGGTTTTAGTACAGGGCTTAATTTTTGTATTTTGATGATTCTTTTTGTATAGAACTCTCTTATGTTATTTTTGTAATAGCTTCCGCATATGTATAAGTACATTTTTGGTTATGTAATTATCTTTTTTACCTTTGGGTTGATCAAACAGTAATGTAATGTTTTCCGTTATATTAATGTATGATCAGCTTCTTTCTTGGATGGTTTTGTAAAGTTTTTAATTTCCCTGTATTTAAGTATGTATGTTTGTGAATGAATGTATATGTATATCTTGTAGCTGTGTGGTGACACCTTTACCCATATGGCATCTCACTCCTTATCGGATGGGATCGCCTACGTATAGGTAGGGGGTGTTACAAGTTGTGGTATCAGAGCCCGGTTTAGGCGTTTCTGGGTGTTGTTAATGTGATGCTGTGTATAGATCTGTCTATGTCTAGGGCTGTGTTGGCTGATGTGGTTTTCCTTCTTTGCTTAGATGGCTTTTAATTCTGCTCGTGGATCACTTGAGGAGTCCGCTGAAAGTGTGAACCCTCAAGCCAGGGATCCTTCTGTTACCGTGTCGGTTCAAGCTGCTAGGGTCCAGCCTGAGGCCACTGCCATGCCTTTTGAAGCCATGTTCAGGCTGTCACAGGACATGGCGAGGGTCTTGGAGAGAGTGGTTGCCCCCAGGCGTCCCATGGAGAACTTAAGGAAAACTGGGGCTGAAGATTTTTATGGAACCGGGTTGGATGAACCAGAGGTAGCAGAGAGGTGGTTAAATAAGGTGAAGAGAGCTTTGAGAGAAGTTAGGTGTCCTCCGGAGTTGCAAGCAGAGTGTGCCGTGGCCTTGCTTCAAGGGTCGGCGTATGAATGGTTGGAGTTGGTGTGTAGACAACCTCAGATGCCCGATCCTGTTACATGGGAATTCTTTGTTGAGGAATTTATGAAGAAGTATGTAACTTAGACTTACAAGGATGCGAGATGGGTACCGTTTCTAAGTTTGAAGCAAAGGGCTATGTCGGTGTCGGATTATGAGAAAGAGTTCAATCGGTTGTCCAGATATGCTCCGCGAGGGGTCATGACAGATGATTTTCGATGCAAGCATTTTGAGGCTGGCTTGAATGAGTCCTTAAGAGTAGCTTTGATCTCCTTGATGAGCACGCCAGGGGTGAGCTACTATCAGATTGTAGATGCTGCCATGAGGGTTGAAAGGTCAGAGGCTGTGCTGAGAGAGAGAGCTTAGAGGAGGAATCAGTCTCGGGGTGGTTCTTCTTCTTCATCTTCAGGTAAGAGAGCAAGGGATCTGCAAGATTAGTTATCATCCCGTTCAGCCACAAGGGGTAGAAGGCAGGGTTCAACAGCTGAGTCTGGTTCTGGCAGGGGTGGTAGATCTGAGCCTATGCCCATTTATTCGCACTGCAATAAGGCTCACCGGGGTGAGTGTAGGTGGCTCACTGGTGGGTTTTTAGATGTGGGAGCACCGAGCACCGTTTGGCTAATTGTCCACAGATGAGTGAAGATTCAGGTCCACAGAGAGGGGCTAGTGGAGTTGGATCTAATGCTACTCAGGCTGCCCGTGGCAGGGGCCGAGGTAGAGGTCGAGGCGATCGACCTAGAGATGGAGCTATTTCGGAGACAGTTGAGCATCCTCCACCGGTCACAGCTAGAGCTTATGCTGTGAGAGCTAAAGAGGAGCAGGATGCCCCTGATGTGATTGCTGGTAAGTTCCTACTCCATGACACTGAATTGTATGGTCTAATAGACCCTGGTTCCACACACTTATATTTGTGCACGGATAAGATTATTGATAAGTTGCATGTGGTAGATCAGTTAGACTATGAGATTTGTGTGACCAATCCATTAGGGCATAGTGTAAATGTGAGTAGAGTTTATAGGAGTTGTCCCCTGTTGGTTGAGGGAATTGAGTTTCTTGCGGACTTGATAGAGTTGCCTTTCAAAGAGTTTGATCTGATTTTGGGTTTAGATTGGTTGGGTAAGCATCGGGCTGTGGTTAATTGTTATTGGAAGACCTTTGTGCTTCGGGATAGGAATAGATTTCCAGTGTTTGTCAGAGGTTTGGGTGCTAGTTCTGTGAATAATGTGATTTCAGCCATGCAAGCCAAGAGGTTTATTAGGAAGGGTTGTAAGGCTTTCGTAGCTGTGGTTTTGGATTCCAAAAGGGATCAAGTTAGGATTGAGGATATTTCTGTTGTGCGGGAATTTGGTGTTGTTTTCCCAAGTGATTTGCCGGGGTTGCCTTTGGAAAGAGAAGTTGAGTTAGCCATTGAGATTATACCGGGTACCGAAACTGTATCGAAAGCACCTTATCGGATGGCTCCTATAGAGTTGAGGGAACTCAAAACTCAACTACAAGAGCTATTGGATAAGGGGTTTATTCGACCCAGCAAATCTCCTTGGGGAGCTCCGGTTTTGTTTGTTAAGAAAAAGGATGGATTCTTGAGGATGTGTATCAACTACAAGCAGATCAATAAGGTCACAGTGAAGAATAAGTATCCGTTGCCTAGAGTCGAGGATTTGTTTGATCAGTTTCGGGGCACAGGTGTGTTTTCCAAGATAGATCTTCGGTCGGGGTATTATCAGCTAAAGGTTAAGGATGAGGATGTGGTTAAGACTGCATTCTGGACTCGGTACGGCCATTATGAGTTCCTTGTGATGCCGTTTGGTTTGACTAATGCTCCAGCGGCATTCATGGATTTGATGAACAGAGTATTTAGGCCATACTTAGACCGGTTTGTGGTGGTGTTTACAGATGATATCTTGGTGTATTCCAAGGATGACACCGAGCACGAGGAGCATCTCCGGTTAGTTCTGCAAGTTTTGAGAGATCATCGGCTGTTTGCTAAGCTTAGCAAGTGTGATTTTTGGCTTCGGGAAGTGTCATTTTTGGGCCATATAGTTTCAGCTAAGGGTATCCAAGTGGATCCAGCTAAGATTGAGGTGATAGTGGATTGGAAGGCGCCTAAGAATGTTCAGGAAGTGCGGAGTTTCCTCGGTTTGGCGGGTTATTACCGTCGGTTTGTTAAAGGTTTCTCAGTGATTGCCGCTCCGATGACCAGGTTATTAAGGAAAGGAGTTAGGTTCGAGTGGTAAGACAGATGTCAGGCTTGTTTTGAGCAGTTGAAGAAGTTGCTAGTCGAAGCTCCTATACCGACTTAACCCATCTCGGGTAAGGAGTTTGTTATGTATAGAGACGCTTCGGGTGTTGGTTTGGGTTGTGTCCTGATGCAAGGAGGTAAGGTTGTAGCTTATGCTTCTTGACAGCTGAAGCTGCATGAGAGGAATTATCCGACGCATGATCTAGAGTTGGCGGCCGTAATCTTTGCTTTGAAGATTTGGCGCCATTATCTGTATAGGGAGAGGTGTAGGATATTTACGGATCATAAAAGTTTAAAGTACCTCGTCACGCAGAAGGAGTTGAATATGAGACAGCATCATTAGCTTGAGTTGTTTAAGGATTACGACTGCATTATGGATTACCATCCGGGTAAGGCAAATGTAGTCGCAGATGCTTTGAGTCAGAAGTCGGTTTCTGCTTTATTTCTGAGGCGGTTTAGACGGAGATTTGGTTCAGATGGAGCTTTTATGGCTCAATTGAGAGTGAAGCCTACCTTGAGACAGAGGATAGTTGATGCTCAGAGGGATGATGAGAAGCTTCAGCGGATTGTGCAAGAAGTCAGTTTGGGCAAGCAGTCAGAGTTCTCGGTTCAGGATGGGGTTCTTCTATTTAGAAACTGTTTGCGTGTACCGGATAATGAAGAGTTAAGAAGATAGCTTTTGGAAGAGGCGCATAGTACAGTTTTCACTATGCATTCTGGTAGTGAAAAGATGTATCGGGATATGAAACAGTTCTATTGGTGGTCCGGTATGAAGAGAGACATAGTGGATTTTGTGTCCAAGTGCCTGACATGTCAGCAGGTAAAGGCTGAGCACCAAGTCCCTTCGGGATTGGTCACGCCTCTATCCGTTCCCGAGTGGAAGTGGGATGACATTGCCATGGATTTTGTTTCCGGATTGCCTTTGACTCAGAAGAAGCACGACTCAGTTTGGGTGATAGTGGATCGGCTTACGAAGTCAGCTCACTTCTTGCCAGTGAGAGTGGATTATTCGATGGACAGGTTGGCTAGTGTCTATGTGGATGAGATAGTTCGGTTGCATGGAGTACCGTTGTCCATAGTTTCAGATCGGGACCCAAGGTTCACTTCTAAGTTTTGGAAAGAGTTGCAGAGAGCTTTGGGTACCAAGTTGAACTTCAGTACAGTATTCCATCCTCAGACAGATGGTCAGTCCGAACGAGTTATATAGATTTTGGAGGATATGCTGTGAGCTTGTGTCTTGGACTTTCCGGGTAGTTGGGACCGATATGTGTCGCTTATGGAGTTTTCCTACAATAACAGTTATCAGTCGAGCATTGGTATGGCACCGTATGAGGCTTTGTATGGTTGATAGTGTAGGACTCCGATTTGTTGGACCGAGTTATCCGAGAGATCAGTGATTGGGCCAGAATTGGTTAGGGATACAGAAGAAAAGATTAGAGTTGTGCAGCGAAATTTGAAAGCAGCTAAGGATCGGCAAAAGTCTTATGCCAATCTGAAGAGAAAAGATGTGCAGTTTGAAGTCGGGGACAAGGTTTTCCTTAAGGTGTCGCCTTGGAGGAAAGTGCTTCGATTAGGAAAGAAGGGGAAACTTAGTCCTCGCTTCATTGGTCCGTATGAGGTTTTGGCCAGAGTTGGTCCGGTGGCCTATAGATTTGCTTTGCCAATGGAGTTATCGAAGTTGCATGACGTGTTTCATGTTTCGATGCTTCATCGGTACCTGTCGGATCTGTCGCATATTTTGTCAGTGTAAGAGGTACAAGTTCAGCCTGATTTTTCGTATGATGAAGAACTAAGAGCTATTATAGCCCAGGAAGTGAGACAGCTGAGAAATAAGCAGATTCCTCTGGTTAAGGTTTTGTGGAATCACCACAGAGTTCAGGAAGCAACTTGGGAACCAGAAGAGTCGATGAGAATTCAGTACCCGCATTTGTTCAGATCAGGTGAGAATTTTGAGGACGAAATTCTTGTTAGTAGGGGAGAGTTGTCACACCCCGTTTGCCCCCTAGTAGAATGAGCCATCTATGTGCATGTGCATTGTGTGAGTTTTGGCATGTGTTAAGGGCATTTTGGGTAGAAATGCATGTTTTAAGAGTTTTGTTAGCATGTGAGTGCATGTGTGGTGTTAGGGTGTGAATTAGTTGGGTTGCACTTAGGTGTGTTTACTCATGTGTTTGTAAGATGTGCTTGTGGGGCTGTGCTAGAGTGTGTGTGTTCACACATTTGTAGGGTATGCATTAGTTGGGAGAGTCTTGTGTGTATGTGATGCATGTGCTTTGGGTGTGAGTGATCATGTAACACCCCCTTCCCATACGTAGGCGATCCCATCCGATAAGGAGTGAGATGCCGTATGAGTCAAGGTATCACCACGAAATAGCAAAGCAAAACATACATCCATTCATAATATACATTTAGAAATACAGAATAATTAAAAACTTTACATGCAGAAAGCAAAAGCTGATCATGCATTACTATAATAAATTATTACAATAATGATCTGATCAACAAACTGAAACAAAATAATATTACATAACCAAAATATAATTACAATTGCGGAAGCAGTAACAAAACTGATACAGAGAGTCCTATACAAAAAGAATCATCACTAATACAAAACTGAGCCCTACACTAAAACCCTTCTGTGTTGGCTTGATGACGGCGACTCCCTCAAAGCAAAACTCCTTCCGCACCTGCACGGGTAAAAACACCGTGCTAAGCAAAAAACGCTTAGTGGGGAAACACACATAAATAATGGACGGCCATTCACAATGGTCGTCAAGGCATAACACATTCACAATGGCAGAATACAAAGGCTATAACATAATCCATACAAACATGCTCATGTAATAAAGCCATACAATCAGTATTTCATAATCATATTCATTCAAATAATCCTTTTATAGCCAAATCAGATCAAAGCAGTTCAAATAAACATTTAAAGAACACCTGCTGACTCTAGATAGTGGATAACGAGTGTACAGACAGTACTTTCCTGGTACGAGCCGATTACAGACAGTACGTTACGGGTACGAATCGATTAAACCATTATACTTTAACTTTCACAGATATTTTCAAAAGGGACCTTAAACAAGATCCAATACAGAAAAGGGTTCGCGAGGAACCAAACGGGGACCTGATCGGGGTCCAAACATAACTGTGGGCTGCAGCTAACAGACTCTATTAGGCATGCCTAACTATCCACTTACTTGACTCTAGCAGGTTATGCGACATTCAATTCACATTTCCGAGTACGGAATAGAATTCATCAGAAATTCATGATATCATTTAAATCAAAGCATATAAAAATATGGCATGCCTCATACCACAATATAAATCCATACAGAAGAAACACCAAATTCATTTCTGAGCCAAAAGCTGGAAAAATTTCGGAAAAAGAGCAAAACGGGGAAACGGGCGAGATTGGCTAGTCACAAGGCGTGACTGGCCTCCTCACAGGGCAGGTCACGCGACGTGACTGAGGGTCACGTCTCGTGACTTGCTCTGCTCCTCGCGGATCAGACGACATCTCTTGCTGATCACGTCTTGTCCCTCGCAGATCACGCGACGTGATCTCGCAGATCACGCAGCGCCCTCGCAGGTCAAGCGACGTGACTGAACGTCACGTCTCGTGACTTTCTTTAGCACTCTCGCAGGTCACGCGACGTGACTGGTCGTCACGTCTCGTGACTTGCTTCTCTTTAGCTGTTACGCGACTTGCCTTCCCTCAGCCGGTCACGTGGCGTGACGGGGAGTCACGTCTCGTGACTGGCTTCATCTCAACTGGTCACGAGTTGTGACAAGCAGCCACAACCCGCGACCAGCCTCAAGCTGGCAGGTCACGCGACGTGACTTGAGGTCACGTCTCATGACTTGCCTTTCTTCTTGGCGAGTCAAGCGATAGCATCAGGAAAAACGGGATTTTTGACAGAACTCGATTTCCAGAATTTCCAGAACAATAAAATCAATCCCAATTTGATTTAAAACCATGCAAATCAATTCATACCTTTCAAGAAAGATCCCAAACAATTCAAACAACATATAAATGACTCAAACCAGTATTCAGTCAACCTAATCAAGGGTATTTGCATTCAAATTCTTCAAGAACATATAAACCCTAAATTTTACAATAAACTTAAAATCACACAAAGCACAATCAAAAATTCCCAAACCTGAATTCTAAACTTTTATCACTTAGCTCCACTAGGTCCAGCAACCTCTTTACCCTTTGGATCACGAGGAGCTTCAGCTAAAAACATCACAACAAGAACATTCACAAAGTAAACCCTAAGTTAAGCCTAAACTTAAGGAAGAAGAAGAAGATGAAGAATTACAGCAAGATAAAGACAAGGATATGCACTTACCAAGCTAGGGAATGCCAAGAGAGATTAACTTCACCAATAAAATCTTGAATCCACACACATGAGCCCTTAGGGAAAAAGGAAAGGAAAAAGAAGTAGACAAGTGAAGAAAGAACGTGAATCTGCCAATTCCTTTTCTTTCTTTCCTTTTTCTTTTTCTTTTCTTTACCCTAAGTAAGTGTCCATTACCTATTGGTGAAGCTAACCACTCACATTAAAATTCCACACACATCACACATACCTAATGCACTTGTAATTAAAGTACACTACAATGGCATAAACACACACACCCAAGTATTTCTCACTTAATAAACACACTAATGCCATGTATGCACCCACATAATAATAAACCCAAAAACATACATTTTACTAAAATACCCTTATGAAATGCCGAACACATGCGAATGCTTACACATACAGACAGACAGACAGGCTCATTCTACTAGGGGGCAAACGGGGTGTGACAACTCTCCCCTACTAATAAGAATTTCGTCCTCGAAATTCTCACCTGAACTGAACAACTGAGGGTACTGAACTCTCATCGACTCCTCTGGTTCCCAAGTCGCTTCTTCGACTCCATGATGAATCCATAACACTTTAACCAACGGAATCTGCTTATTTCTCAACTGCCTCACCTCTCGGGCTAGAATAGCTCGCGGTTCCTCATCATAAGAGAAGTCTGGCTGAACCTGGATATCCTGAACTGACAGAACATGCGAAGGATTTGATCTGTACCGACGAAGCATCGAAACATGGAACACATCGTGCAACTTTGCTAACTCCATCGGTAGCGCCAATCTGTAGGCTACAGGTCCTACCTTAGCCAAAATCTCATAAGGTCCAATGAAACGAGGACTAAGCTTGCCTTTCTTGCCAAACCGAAGCACTTTCCTCCAAGGTGAAACCTTAAGGAAAACCTTGTCCCCGATCTCAAAATGCACATCTTTCCTTTTCAAATTGGCGTAAGACTTCTGTCGATACTTGGCTGCCTTCAAATTCCGTTGCACCATTCTGATCTTCTCTTCAGTATCTCTAACCAAGTCTGGTCCAATCATAGATCTCTCGGATAGCTCGGTCCAACAAATCGGAGTCCTACACTGACGACCATACAAAGCCTCATATGGTGTCATACCGATACTCGATTGAAAACTGTTGTTGTAGGCAAACTCCATCAACGATACATATCTGTCCCAACTACCCGGAAAATCTAAAGCACAAGCTCTCATCATATCCTCCAGAATCTGAATAACTCGCTCTGACTGACCATCGGTCTGAGGATGAAATGCTGTACTGAAGTTCAACCTAGTGCCCAAAGCTCTCTGTAACTCCTTCCAAAACTTGGAAGTAAACCTCGGATCCCGATCTGATACTATGGACAAAGGCACACCATGCAACCGAACTATCTCATCTACATAGATCCTAGCCAATCTGTCCATGGAGTAGTCCACTCTAACCGGCAGAAAGTGAGCTGATTTCGTAAGCCGATCCACAATAATCCAAACTGAGTCATGCTTCCTCTGAGTCAAAGGTAAACCGGAAACAAAGTCCATGGCGATGTCATCCCATTTCCACTCAGGAATAGATAAAGGCATAAGCAAACCTGAAGGAAACTGATGCTCGGCTTTTACCTGCTGACAAGTCAAGCACTTGGAAACAAAATCCACTATATCACGCTTCATACCGGACCACCAATAAAATTGCTTCATGTCTCGATACATCTTCTCACTGCCCGGATGCATAGTAAAGACTGAACTATGCGCCTCATTCATGAGCTGTCTCCTCAAATCCTCAGATTCTGGCACACACAAGCGATCTCTGAACATAAGTACCTCATCCTGAACTGAGAACTCTGATGGCTTACCCAAACTAAACTCATGCACAATCTGCTGAAGCCTCCCATCGTCTCTCTGAGCATCCACAATCCTCTGTCTCAATGTAGGCTTCACACACAACTGAGCAATCAAAGCCCCATCTGAACCAAATAGCCATCTGAATCGCCTCAAGAACAAAGCTGAAACTGACTTCCGATTCAAAGCATCGGCGACTACATTGGCCTTACCAGGATGGTAATCCACAATGCAGTCGTAGTCCTTAAATAACTCAAGCCAATGCCACTATCTCATGTTCAACTCTTTCTGTGAAAGGAAGTACTTCAAACTCTTGTGGTCCGAGAAGATCCTACACTTTTCCCCATACAGGTAATGACGCCAAATCTTCAAGGCAAAGATCACAGCTGCCAACTCTAAATCATGCATCGGATAGTTCCTCTCATGTGGCTTCAACTGACGAGAAGCATAAGCCACTACTTTACCTTCCTGCATCAGCACACATCCAAGACCAACTCCAGAAGCATCACTGTAAATGACAAACTCCTTACCCGAAATGGGTTGAGTAAGAATAGGAGCCTCAACAAGCAACTGCTTTAACCGATCAAAACAAGACTGACACCTGTCTGACCACTCAAATCTGACTCCTTTCCTCAACAATCTAGTCATAGGAGCAGCAATCACAGAAAATCCTTTAACGAACCGACGGTAGTAACCTGCTAAACCGAGGAAACTACTCACTTCCTGAACATTTCGAGGCGCTTTCCAATCAACTATCGCCTCAATCTTGGCTGGATCTACCTGAATACCTCTAGCTGAAATAATGTGACCCAAGAATGATACTTCTCGAAGCCAGAAATCACACTTGCTAAGCTTAGCAAACAACTGATGCTCTCTCAACATCTGCAGAACTAATTGGAGATGCTCCTCATGATCACTCTCATCCTTGGAATATACCAAGATGTCATCAATGAACACTACTACAAATCGATCTAAGTATGGCCTAAACACACGGTTCATCAGATCCATAAAAGCCGCTGGAGCATTTGTCAAACCAAACGGCATCACAAGAAACTCATAGTGGCCATACCTAGTCCGAAATGCAGTCTTAACCACATCTGCATCCTGAACTAGAAGCTAGTAGTACCCTGATCGAAGATCTATCTTGGAGAAGACACCCGCACCTCGAAGCTGATCAAATAAATCCTCAATCCTAGGCAAAGGATACTTGTTCTTCACAGTAACTTTATTAATCTGGCGGTAGTCAATACACATCCGCAGGGATCTATCTTTCTTCTTGACAAACAGCACTGGAGCTCCCCATGGAGATATGCTGGGTCGAATAAACCCCTTATCCAATAACTCTTGTAGCTGAGATTTAAGTTCCCTCAACTCTACAGGAGCCATCCGATAAGGTGCTCTCGAAATAGGTGCAGTACCTGGCATAATCTCAATGGACAACTCAACCTCTCGCTCAGGAGGCAAACCAGGCAACTCGCTCGGGAACACATCACTAAACTCCCGCACTACAGGAATGTCCTCAATCTGAACCTGATCCCTCTTGGAATCTAACACAACTGCTAGAAAAGCCTCACAACCTTTCCTGATAAATCTCTTAGCTTGCATCGCAGAAATAACATTATTCAACGAACTAGCACCCAAACCTTTCAGAAACACAAGAGACTGACATCTATCCTGAAGCACAACTGTCTTCCTATGGCAATCAACTACAGCCCGGTGCTTACCCAACCAGTCCATACCCAGAATCAGATCAAACTCTCTGAAGGGTAACTCGATCAAATCCGCTGGAAGCACAACTCCCTCAACAATCAGAGGACAACTCCTAAAAACTCTACTCACACTGACACTATGCCCTAATGGACTGGTCACACAAATCTCATAATCTAACTGATCAACAGAATGCAATTTATCAACAATTTTATCCGTGCACAAATATGAGTGTGTGGAACCAGGATCAATTAGAGCATATAACTCAGTGTCATGGAGTAGGAACTTACCAGCAATAACATCAGGCGCATCCTGCTCATCTCTGGCTCTCATGGCATAGGCTCTAACGGCACCCTGAGGAGGACGCTCAACAGTCTCAGAAGCAGCTCCATCTCTATGCCGTCCACCTCGACCTCTACCTCGGCCTCTACCTCGGGTAGCCTGAGAAGCATTCGAACCAACCCTACTAGCTCCTCCCTGAGGTCCTGAATCCTCAATCGACTGGGGACAACTAGCCACACGGTGCTCAGTGCTCCCACATCTAAAACATCCCCCAGTGAGCCACCTACACTCACCCCGGTGAGCCTTGCTACAATTCTCACAAATAGGTATGGCATCAGATTTACCTCCCCTACCAGAACCTGACACAGCTGCAGAACCCTGTCTTCTGCCTCTAGAAGCCAGACCAGAAGATAATTCGTCCTGTGGGTTCCTAGATCTCTTACCCGCTGAAGATCCTCCACGAGAAGAACTCCTCCTCTGAGCTCTCTCTCTCAAAACAGTCTCGGATAACTCAGCTCTCACAGCAGCCTCTACAATCTGATAATAACTGACTCCAGGTATGCACATCAGAGAAATCAAAGCAATCTTCAAAGACTCATTTAACCCTGCTTCGAAATGCTTGCATCTAAAGTCATCAGTCATAACTCCACGTGGGGCATAGCGAGATAACCTGTTGAACTCCTTCTCATAATCTGCTACAGACATGGCCCTCTGTTTCAAACTCAAAAACTGCGCCCATCTCGAATCTCTATAAGTCTGAGTAATGTACTTCTTTGTGAACTCACCCTCAAAGAACTCCCAGGTAATCGGATCCGGTAGCTGAGGATGCCTGGAAACTAATTCCCACCACTCAAAAGCAGACCCCTGCAGAAGAACTAATGCACACTCTGCCTGCTGGTCAGGAGGACACCGAATCTCTCTCAAAGCACGCTTTACTTTATCTAACCATCTCTCTGCCATCTCAGATTCATTTAAACCAGTACCATAGAAATCCTCAACTCCTGCCCTTCTCAAATTCTCCATAGGTGCTCTAGGAGCAGTCACTCTCTCCAAAACCCTAGCCATGTCCTGATGTAACCTGAACATAGCCTCAAAGGGCATGGCTGCGGCCTCGGGCTGGACCCTAGCATGCTGAGCCGACACAGTAACAGAAATAGACGGATCCACAACTGGAGGATTCACACTCTCGGCGGACTCCTCGAGTGATCCACGAACAGAATTAGAAGCCATCTAAACAAACAAGAAACAACCGTATCAGCCAACACAGATCTAGACACATACACATCTAAGAAACTCAAAACAATCACAACAACACCCAGAAACACCTAAACCTAGGCTCTGATACCACAAACTGTAACACCCCCTTCCCATACGTAGGCGATCCCATCCGATAAGGAGTGAGATGCCGTATGAGTCAAGGTATCACCACGAAATAGCAAAGCAAAACATACATCCATTCATAATATACATTCAGAAATACAGAATAATTAAAAACTTTACATGCAGAAAGCAAAAGCTGATCATGCATTACTATAATAAATTATTACAATAATGATCTGATCAACAAACTGAAATAAAATAATATTACATAACCAAAATATAATTACAATTGCGGAAGCAGTAACAAAACTGATACAGAGAGTCCTATACAAAAAGAATCATCACTAATACAAAACTGAGCCCTACACTAAAACCCTTCTGTGTTGGCTTGATGACGGCGACTCCCTCAAAGCAAAACTCCTTCCGCACCTGCACGGGTAAAAACACCGTGCTAAGCGAAAAACGCTTAGTAGGGAAACACACATAAATAATGGACGACAATTCACAATGGTCGTCAAGGCATAACACATTCACAATGGCAGAATACAAAGGCTATAACATAATCCATACAAACATGCTCATGTAATAAAGCCATACAATCAGTATTTCATAATCATATTCATTCAAATAATCCTTTTATAGCCAAATCAGATCAAAGCAGTTCAAATAAACATTTAAAGAACACCTGCTGACTCTAGATAGTGGATAACGAGTGTACAGACAGTACTTTCCGGGTACGAGACGATTACAGACAGTACGTTACGGGTACGAATCGATTAAACCATTATACTTTAACTTTCACAGATATTTTCAAAAGGGACCTTAAACAAGATCCAATACAGAAAAGGGTTCGCGTGGAACCAAACGGGGACCTGATCGGGGTCCAAACAGAACTATGGGCTGCAGCTAACAGACTCTATTAGGCATGCCTAACTATCCACTTACTTGACTCTAGCAGGTTATGCGACATTCAATTCACATTTCCGAGTACGGAATAGAATTCATCAGAAATTCATGATATCATTTAAATCAAAGCATATAAAAATATGGCATGCCTCATACCACAATATAAATCCATACAGAAGGAACACCAAATTCATTTCTAAGCCAAAAGCTGGAAAAATTTCGGAAAAAGAGAAAAACGGGGAAAAGGACGAGATTGGCTAGTCACAAGGCGTGACTGGCCTCCTCACAGGGCAGGTCACGCGACGTGACTGAGGGTCACGTCTCGTGACTTGCTCTGCTCCTCACGGATCAGACGACATCTCTCACTGATCACATCTCGTCCCTCGTAGATCACGCGACGTGATCTCGCAGATCACGCAGCGCCCTCGCAGGTCACGCTACGTGACTGAACGTCACGTCTCGTGACTTGCTTCAGCACTCTCGTAGGTCACGCGACGTGACTGGTCATCATGTCTCGTGACTTGCTTCTCTTTAGCTGTTACGCGACTTGCCTTCCCTCAGCTGGTCACGTGGCGTGACGGGGAGTCACGTCTCGTGACGGGGAGTCACGTCTCGTGACTGGCTTCATCTCAACTGGTCACGAGTTGTGACAAGCAGCCACAACCCGCGACGAGCCTCAAGCTGGCAGGTCACGCGACGTGACTTGAGGTCACGTCTCGTGACTTGCCTTTCTTCTTGGCGAGTCGCGCGACAGCATCAGGAAAAATGGGATTTTTGACAGAACTCGATTTCCAGAATTTCCAAAACAATAAAATCAATCCCAATTTGATTTAAAACCATGCAAATCAATTCATACCTTTCAAGAAAGATCCCAAACAATTCAAACAACATATAAACGACTCAAACCAGTATTCAGTCAACCTAATCAAGGGTATTTGCATTCAAATTCTTCAAGAACATATAAACCCTAAATTTTACAATAAACTTAAAATCACACAAAGCACAATCAAAAATTCCCAAACCTGAATTCTAAACTTCTATCACTTAGCTCCACTAGGTCCAGCAACCTCTTTACCCTTTGGATCACGAGGAGCTTCAGCTAAAAACATCACAACAAGAACATTCACAAAGTAAACCCTAAGTTAAGCCTAAACTTAAGGAAGAAGAAGAAGATGAAGAATTACAGCAAGATAAAGACAAGGATATGCACTTACCAAGCTAGGGAATGCCAAGAGAGATTAACTTCACCAATAAAATCTTGAATCCACACACAAGAGCCCTTAGGGAAAAAGGAAAGGAAAAAGAAGTAGACAAGTGAAGAAAGAACGTGAATCTGCCAATTCCTTTTCTTTCTTTCCTTTTTCTTTTTCTTTTCTTTACCCTAAGTAAGTGTCCATTACCTATTGGTGAAGCTAACCACTCACATTAAAATTCCACACACATCACACATACCTAATGCACTTGTAATTAAAGTACACTACAATGGCATAAACACACACACCCAAGTATTTCTCACTTAATAAACACACTAATGCCATGTATGCACCCACATAATAATAAACCCAAAAACATACATTTTACTAAAATACCCTTATGAAATGCCGAACACATGCGAATGCTTACACATACAGACAGACAGACAGGCTCATTCTACTAGGGGGCAAACGGGGTGTGACAGATCAAATCCCACTAATAGGGAAGTGACACTTGTCTAGGGTTAGGAAAAAAAAAGAAAAAGAAAAGAGAAGAGAGGGATGGGCGGTGGCTGCCTTCATTCCCGTTTTCCCTTCTCCTCACTCTCTTCTTCTTCCTTTTCTCTTCCTCTAAGAACCCTTTCTTGGAATCAAGGCTTAGTTGGTGGGAATTGATCATCCTTTAGCATTTTAGAGGTAAGTCTAGTGCATTTGCTCTTCTTTTCTTCAATTGGTTCATCAACTTCTTCATATTTTCTTGATTTGGGTTTTAATCTAGAGTTGCTTTGTTGTGGCTTTTGTTGGGTTGTGCTTAGTTGAGCCTCCTCATGAACCAAAGGGTAAAGAGAAGGTGGGATCTAGTGGATCTAAGCATTAGGAGCAAAGGATTTCAAGGTTTGGGAAATTTATTGTTTTTGTATGTAAATGTGTTCATGTATGTGTTCTTGGCGATTTCTGGAAATTGGGTTGTAATATGCTCTTGATATGGCATGTATGTTATGGGTTTTTGTTTGGTTAAAGTAATTTTGCATGAGCATGGGATTATTGTAGTGATTGTGAGGATTGATTTGGGGTATTGATAATTTTGGGATTGTGAGTTTGAATTGATGTTTGGTGTGAAATTACTTATTGATAAATGTTATATTATGGTTATCGATGTTAATGGGTGGCTGGATTTGAGGTAAGAGACCATTTGGATGTGATTTGTGTGTTGTGTGTGAGTTTGGGAGAGGAAGAATTCTGCAGATTTTAAAAATCCCGACTCTGTCGCGATCGTGACAGAGACCGGTGATCTTGGCCTGTGCTGTTGCGAGCTCGCGATAGCAAAAGTTGATGTGCTCTTTGTCGCGAGCGCGACAGAGCGCAATGCTGGCCAGTACTGTCGCGAGCACGCGATCTATCGCGAGCCTGCGATGGCGATGTTTAGCCTCTCTATCGCGATCACGACACAGTCGCAAGCACGACAGAGCCCAGCTTTTTCCTCCTCCCCACGATCGCGAAGTCTGTTGCGCGTGCGCAGCAAAGAGACTATGGTCTCTGTCAGGAGCGCGACGGACGTCGCGAGCGCGACACCCTTGTTATGCTGAATGACTTGTCCTTTTGTGTGTGTGTGGTTTTGAACTCCAGATTCTTTTGGGTGCCTATAAGCCTTATATCTATTTACTTATGAAGTATATGAATGCGAATCCATGGTATGAATATGCCTATATGTATGTAAATATGTATATTTATGTGATTTGGGATATATGGAATGAATTGAATGGATTTTGCATAACCTGCTAAAGTCAATTTAGTGGATAGTTAGGCATGCCTAATAGAGTCTTATAGCTGCAGCCTCAGTTTCGTTTGGACCCCAATCAGGTCCCGTTTGGTTCCTCGCGAACCCTCTATGTGTTTGGATCTTGTTTAAGGTCCCTTAATAAAATGTTTTGCAAATGATAAAGTGAATTGGTTGTCTATTCGTACCCGTAAGGTACTGTCTGTAATCGGCTTGTACCCATAAAGTACTGTCCGTTCACTCGCTATCCACTACTTTGAGTCAGTAGGTACTTTATTATTTTGAATTGTTTTGCTAATTATGAGAATAAATAAATTACCCGAATATGGTTATTATTGTGATATTATGATGACAAATATGTTATATCAAATGTATGACTCTATATGTTCATATGTTCATACTCTTATCTAATGTGTATTTTTGACTATGCCATCCGTATGTGTTTGCTTGACGACCATTGTGAATGGCCGTCCATTAGATTTGTGTGTTTCCCCACTAAGCGTTTATTGCTTAGCACGATGTGTTTACCCGTGCAGATGCGGAAGGAGTTTGCCTTGGGAGAGTCGTCGCAGCCAGGCCAACACAGCTGGGTTTTAGTACAGGGCTTAATTTTTGTATTCTGATGATTCTTTTTGTATAGAACTCTCTTACGTTATTTTCATAATAGCTTCCGCATATGTATAAGTACATTTCTAGTTATGTAATTATCTTTTGTACCTTTGGGTTGATCAAACAGTAATGTAAAGTTTTACGTTATATTAATGCATGATCAGCTTCTTTCTTGGATGGTTTTGTAAAGTTTTTAATTACCCTGTATTCAAGTATGTATGTTTGTGAATGAATGTATATGTATATCCTGTAGCTATGTGGTGACACCTTTACCCATACGGCATCTCACTCCTTATCGGATGGGATTGCCTACGTATAGGTAGGGGGTGTTACATCACGGGTCAGCAGGGGACCCTATGAACGCACGATGTGCACTGCGAAAAACCGGCAGCACAACACCTCCTAATCTAATGTGCATACATATGAATTTTAGCCACTATGTATTTGGATAATTCAACCTCATTAAGATGGGCCTACCAGGGCATGGAAGCCTTTGATAAGAAACCATTCTAAATTGGTTAATTTTGTCTAATATGCAATGACCCATACCATAAGTATCGTATTAAGGAGCATGCTACCTAGGGGAAGTTTCTATTTGCCATTGCATGGGCTTTGGTCAAGGTGATGAAACTTTAGGGCTACCCAAGCATGGTCCCTACCAAAGGGTCTAACTCATCGTGAGCATAATGACCGATTGGGTCTCCATTTGATATACCAAAAGGTACAAGGCTTGGGCTGGTGATTATCCCTAACACTTCCCCACAATGAGCGAAAGTAGGGTCATGCTTTGGGAACGCACCGAGGTAAGAAGGGACCAACTAGCATAGGTCTAAGGCTCTAAAATGTAATGCAAATTTTTTAAAAGAGATAGAATTTTAAGTTTTAAAAATCCAATTATACATTTTAACCAAAGCACTTTTGGAGCAAAGTCTCAAACACAAGTCCCCAGCGGAGTCGGCACTGTGACACACATCAAACCCAGCAAGGGCCCTTGCTTTGAATCCGCCTTTGGGATTCGAGGTATTGGTTTGCGTCTTTTGATCATGGGCGCCGTGAGACATCATCGGTGTATTCCTCCCAATAGAACATTGGGGAGAACAATCTAGTCTAATGACACCTAAAGGCACCTTTGAGGCATTTGGAGTCGCCACCCAATTTGCAAGAAATTAGGAAAAAGTCTCTCACCTCTAGCGGTCTAAACCAGAGATATGGTGTCCGGAACTTCCCTCTTATTTATGCTTTGGTTAATTATAAATGAGTTTTTAACCTCTTAAAATTATATCTCTCATCTCACACGATTGATGCATTTAAATTAAATAGCGCATTCCAAGCATATGAAAGCGATAAAGTAAATAAAGAATGCGATAAATGAAAGCGATAAACACGCAAGCACACAATTACAATAGAAATAGGGGCAGAATACAAGCCCATTAAAAGGAGATTAAAGATGTAAATGGGACGAAATATAATCCCCAAAAGATAAATAAAGTTGCCCCAAAATTAATTACAAGGGCCCAAAAAAAGAAATGAACTTGAATTTAAAACACTCACACGAAATAAGAAAAAGCATACATAAATCGGGGCGTTATTTTGGGAACGTTGGTACCTTCGCACTTGGTCGAAACTTAGGAACATTGGTTCCTTCGCATTTATTTAAAGAGGGTTCGAAGAGTCATTTTGACTGTTGAGTGAAAACCGGGTTGAGTGATCCCATTTTTGGAGAAAAATTGACTCTTCATTTTAATTGTGATATTTTTATTGTTAGGCTAAAACAAGGGACATTGGTCCCAATTTTATTAGTGAAAAACTCAATTTAATTGTAAAAGTATTTTTGTGACTTTTTATCTCACGCGTGCATAAATAAAATAATTATTTACAAATAATCACAACATGAAGAGAGGGATTGGAAAGATCTCACCCAAACCGGAGAGTACGTCCACGCGTTGCGACCCATCCGGGGAGTCGCGGAGCGCTCACATAGCCCAACTCAAATTAAATCTCATACAAAAATTAACATCGAAAACATTAGTAAATGCTCTAATAAAATTAATCGAACAAATAATAATGAAACAATGATAACAATAATAACCATGATAATAATAATAATAATAATAATAATAATAACAATAACAATAATAATAATAATAATGATAATGGTAATAGCACAATGGTATTAATAATAATAATGATACTAATAATAATAATGATAATAATAATAATAATAATGGCGATAGAATAGTGATAATAAGCGTGCACTTTAATAATAATAACAATAACAATAGTAATAATACACATGAGGTAGGCATGTAATAATAATAATAATAAACAGTAGCAAATATATAATAAGCAAACTAATGGCATAAAGATAATAATAGTAGTAACAATGATAATAATATAGAACAATAAGCAACAAATGATAATAATGATGATAATGAATGTAAATACAAAGATCATGACCACAATAATAATAGTAATAATAATATTAATGATGACATAATAGTAATAATAAAAATAATGACAACGACAATAATAATGATAATAATAGTGAATGAACACAAAAATCAAATTAGAGCAAACAAATAATGTATTAATAGTGATGTTAACACATTAAAATGCTAAAAGTAAACAATAGACATGATAATAATGGAAAAAATAATATTAACAACAATAAATAATATACAAAAAATAAATGAGAACGAGTCCAAGAATGTTTACCCTCAGAATTTTTAGATAGGAAATAGGATGTCTCAATCCGTTCCCCTTGTCGATTTTTGATGATAATAATATTCGAAAAAGGTATAAAAATCTGTGTTTTAAAATGAATTAGTTCAAGAAAATATTTTTGATGGGATGAATAAGCTAAGAAAATTAATTTCTCTTGCTGAAATCAAACCCAAGATTAAGTGTTTTAGAGTAATAAAGGCTAAAACTTAAGAAGAAAAAACTTAAAGATTTTTTTTAAGAAGAATTTTTAGAAGAAGAAAATGCCTCCTGGAGAGTAGAAAATACTATAGAGAAAAGTCAAGAATATTTTTTGTAAAAATCTGCCGTCCTCCTAAAATGAATCTTCAATCCCTATTTGTTTTCTTGGCCTTGGATCCAAAAAGGAAAGAGACAAAAACCCTTTATTTTTAGTTAATCAAAATTGACAAAAAATGGTGCAAGAAGACCGGTAAAAGCGGTTTGAAAAACAGACTGAAAAAGCGAAAAAAAAGGGACAGGCGAAGACCAATTGGCCGAGCGGAGGGGGGGGGGGGCACCGCTCGCGGCAGCCTGCTGCGCGTGCACAGGGGTGCGTGCGGTACCCCAGCAGGGGCACGCACACTGCGCGTGGTGCCCTGCTGTGCGAGCACAGGGGCGCGCGGTGCCCCTGCTGCGCGTGCGCAGGGGCGGCTTGCCGTGTAGGCGCCCCAGCGCTGCCGCAGGTGGCATTCGCGATATTTTTTTTTTTTAATAAAAGCCCTAAGGACACAAAATTAATATTTTCTATCCTATTTTAATTTTTAATTTCTAAAATATATATTTTTAATTATTTTTCTAAAAAAGCAAAATTTCGATAGGGAAACAATCGATTCTCACTTTTCTTGCCGAAAATCGGTCTTTTGTTTCATCATCGGGTAATCCTGATCTTGGACCGCCTCGGGACCCGGTGTCTACACATAGTGTAAAAAAAACTAAGTAAAAGGACTACAAAAAGGACAAAAGGACAAAAGGGGTGGCCACCCCTCATTTCTTCTTCCCACCCCTCAAGGGTAGAAGGCCCAAGGAAAACTGTTCTTCAAGCCTTACTCATAAAATCACGCTAACAATAATATATCATGCGTTTTTACATGCTTTCATGTGACATTCTTTCAAAACATTAAAAATAAATCTTAAAAAACATGTAAAATAACACATAAAATAAATAAAAATTTGCATATTATCATGCTTAAAAAATATACATCAATGGTAAAATCAGAATAAAGTGTAGTGTAGTGAGAGAATATATTTGGATCCAGAAATTTACCCTCAGACTGTAGTATACTGGACAATACTAGACAGAAGAAATATGATTTGATTTCCTCCTCAAAAATTCACAAAATTGATTTCAAAATAAATAAGAATGAATGAAATTTTTATCTCTCTAGAAAAATCATTTCACACAAAATGATTGGTTTTATGAAAACCTAGAAGAAAATCTTACCTCTAAAAAATAAAGAATTATTTTCTCAATCTCCAAAAGTATTTTTCTTTCAAATAGCTTTTCAAAGAATTTTCCTAACACAAAAAATGGTATTCTTTCCATTTTTCTCTCTAGAACTTCCTTTTTATATCTAAAAAAGGAAACCCGAGAGATTTAAGGCTAGAGATCGAATTCTAATCCAAAACTGCCTATTTTGAATTTAAATCACTGAAATCTCTCCCCTAAATCCCAAAAATCTGTATTTAAAATCTTTTCAAAATCAAAATTTCCTTCTTGAAAGCTAAAAATGGGGCAAAAATGGCAACAGAGGCCGAGGGGCTGGTGCCTCACCCGTTATGGGCAGGCGCCCCCTCGTCGTGGATCCCTCCTTATGCAATGGGCGAGCGTCCCATCACCGGGGAGGGAAGAAGGTCTCTTCAAGCGCGAGGGGTGGGCACCCCATTGTCGGGGAGCCCTTCTCGTGCAAGACACGGGTGCTCCATCGCCAGGGATTGACTGAGGTCTCTCCTAGCACGAGGAGCGGGCGCCCCTCACTCCCTTTGGCCAGATCGGCTGAGGACGACAAAAATGCCCCGAAATGAAAATTTTCCTAAATAGAAAGCGAATAAAAAGGGTTACGTCATAGAGAGCTTTCAAAAATTTGCAAAATTAAGGATTGAAATTATAACACCCCTTACCTATATGTAGGGGAGCTCACCCCCAAGATGAAGTGAGTACCCCGATAGATAAGGGTTGTCACACAGACAAAACAAAGCATTCAAAACATAAGCATTATAACTTAACCATCATAACAGAAATGGAGTCAACTAAAACTTTCCATCTCATACATCACATTCAGAAGAATACCAATTGAAATACTCAAATCTCATTCATTAATACCAAAATATTCATTACAAAGTTGAAGTACAATTAGATTTCTTACATAACTACAAAGGTGAGTCTTATAATATACGCAACTGGAATTATACAAAATTGGATACAAAATGAAAGACTTTAAACCTTAATACAAATCACAGAATACAAAAAAAATACAAAATACTAGGCTATAAAAGCCATCTCTATTATGTTGGCCCTGACGGTTGCGAATTGATATTCCCAAAATCTCTGACTGCTTCCACACCTGCACGGATGAAACACCCGTTGTGATGCGAACCGAACCCCGAGTGGCCTCGAATTGACCCACTTTTAGGGTATTCGAGAGAGGTTCAGAAGACTTGTAAAAAATTACAAGGGCGTCTATGTTGGGCAACAAGGAGGTGTTTTGGAGTCGCCACCGAATAAAACTTTGGGAAGGATCGTCTAGTCTCACTGAGCCTAAGATAGTGCATGTCTGTCTATTTTGGGCAATCAAAGATATTTTTGAATCCTCCTTCCAATAGAACATTGGAAATATTCATCTAATCTCGTTAAGGCTAAGACGATGCATATGCGTCTATTTTGAGCAAGCCAGAGATATTTTGGAGTCCCCACCCCAACAGAACATTGAGATGGTTCGTCTAACCTCATGGAGCCTAAGATAATGCAATTTGGGCCTATTTTGGGCAGCAAGAGATATTTTGAAATTTCCTTTCTAATAGAACATTGGAAAGGTTCATCTAACCTCGTTGAGCCTAAGACCATAGATGGTTTGGGACTTTCCATTTATTCGTACCTTGATTAAATTATAACTAAGTTTTTAGAGTTAAATTTTTCATTCCACTTTCTCATTCAGTTCAATGTAGGAAATTAAAGCTCAGATCAATTACATAATAAAAGCGATAAATAAAAGCAAGATCAAAATAAGGTGAATAAAAGTAAGATTAAAATAAATGCCCCAACCGCATGAGCGACGGCTGTCCTTGGGCCGACCGATGGGCAGAAGAAGGCTTTCGCGACGGCCCGTCACTCTCTTGAGCGATGGCCGTTGGCAGAGCTTCGACCCATTGGTGACACCTGATCCGAAAAAATGAGTAAAATTCAATCAAAACCTAACTTTTTTGTAATTAACTCTCTTTTTAGGCAATTAATCACAAATAAATTAATATAAACCAATAAAATAAATTAGAGGTCCATTCGGAATGCTTACCCTCGGAATATTACCTTCTGAAGGCGAGTGTCATGTGATCTTTTCCCTTGAATTCTACAAGGATCAATTGGCAATGTGCAATTTCGGGGAATTTTTTACCGTAAAATTGTATTTTTTGAAATCAAATCAAGAAAAGAAAATCATTTTTTCCTTCTTAAAATTTTTCATAGCAATTATGAATTTTAAAAAGGTCAGATCGAGCAAAAAATTGAATTAATTTCGCTTTCTTGGATTCACCTTATTTTTTAAAATATTTAATGAAGTTTTGTGGAATAAAAAAGAAGAATTCTTGGAAATTCCTTTGGTATTCTTTGTTTTTTTAAAAACCTTTTCGACAAATTTTTTCTAACGTTTGAAACTGAATCTTAGCCCACTATTTATAGAGTAAGGAAAAGGATTTAAATCTTTTTAAAATTTAAATTTGAATTTGAAAAAGATTTGCAAAATCAAATTAAAATCGCCAGATTTTGGAAGATATTCAAAAATCAAATCAAATATTTAGTGAATATGTGGGAAATATATTGAAAATCAAATCAAATCATATATTTGAAAAATCTATTGAAATGCCATAAAACCCTTTTGAAAATCCCCCCAAAACTGCCACAGATCGTCGACCGACGGCCGTTGCTCGGCGTACTGATGGGCGTCAATCACAGGGACAACCTCGATCATTTTGAACAATGGGCAGTAATACGAGAGACGAGCACGAGAGAGTGTCGTCGCTCTTGCGAGGGGTGGGCCATCCCACGTGCGCAACGTGCATCACTTCTTTGAGGGACGGTCTTCCTAGGCTCGAGTGAAGGGAGTTGATCACGCCAGGGGCGGGATCACTCAAGTACGAGCTTCAGGCGCTGCCTTGTGCGAGGGACGACCTTCTCTCGGAGCGAGCGATGGGCATTGCTCACGCGAGGGAAAGGCATCCCCAGTTGCATGACCCGATCACTTGAGAGTTTTTCGAGCAAGAGTTTACCAATAAGTTTGTGACTCAGGCCTACAAGGATGCTAAGTGGGCACAGTTTTTAAGTTTAAAGCAGAGAGCTATGACTATTTCGGAGTTTGAGAAGGAGTTCAATCGTCTTTCTAAGTATGATCCAGAAGGTGTTTTGACAGAGGAGTTCAGATGTCGGCACTTTGAGGCTGGATTGAATGAGTCCTTGAGGGCGATGATGATTTCTTTGATGAGTACTCTGGGTATTGGGTATTACCAGATAGTGCAAGCAGCAGTGCGGGCCGAGAGATCTAAATCGGTCTTAAGAGAGAGAGCTCAGAGGAGGAATCCCCCTCGTGGAGGATCATCATCATCTTCGGGTAAGAGGACCCGTATGATGAGTCTTCCTCAGGTCCTGCTTTGAGAGGTAGGAGGCAAGGTTCTGCCATGGGTTTTGGTTCTGGTAACAGGACTGAGGCATTGCCTGAATGTTTGCATTGCAGCAGGTGCTATCGGGGTGAGTGTAGGTGGCTCACGGGTGGTTGTCTTCGATGTGGGAGCACTGATCACTATTTGGCTAACTGTTCGAAGTTGAGTGAGGCCTTTGGTGATCAGCGTGAGGCTAGCAGATTTGGTTCTAATGCTCTGCAAACCAGTCGAGGTAGAGGTCGAGGTGGTCGGCCTAGAGAGCGAGCTCCATCAAAGTCTGTTGATCGTCCCTTGATGGTTCAAGCTAGAGCTTATGCCATGAGAGCTCGGGATGAGCAGGATGCTCCGGATGTGATTGCTGGTAAGTTCCTACTCTTTGATACTGAGTTATATGCTCTAATAATCCTGGTTCCACACACTCATATTTGTGCACGAGTAAGTTATTTGATAAGTTGCATGATGTTGACCAGTTAGATTATGAGGTTTGTGTGACCAGTCCTTTAGGGCATAGTGTCAATGTGAGTAGAGTGTATAGGAATTATCCTCTTTTGGTTCAAGGTGTTGAATTTTCTGCGGATTTGATTGAGTTGCCGTTTCGAGAGTTTGATCTAATTTTGGGTATGGATTGGTTGAGTAAGCATTAGGATGTGGTGGATTTTCATAGGAAAGTGGTTGTGTTGCGACATAGAGATCAGTCTTCTGTCGTGGTGAAAGGTTTGGGTTCGAGTTCTTTGAGTAATGTGATTTCTGCTATGCAAGCTAAGAGGTTTATGAGGAAAGGCTGTGAAGCATTTTTAGCAGTGGTGTTGGATTCTAAGCGTGATTAGGTTGAGATTGAGGATATCCCAGTTGTTAGGGAGTTTGGAGATGTGTTTCCTAGTGAGTTGCCTGGGTTGCCTCCCGAGAGAGAAGTGGAGTTGTCCATAGAGATAGTACTTCGCCCATTTTGAAAGCACCTTACCGGTGGCTCCTTTAGAGTTGAGGGAACTTAAGACTCAGCTGCAAGAGTTATTGGCTAAGGGGTTTATTAGACCCAGCATATCTCCATGGGGAGCTCCGGTGTTGTTTGTTAAGAAGAAGGATGGTTCGTTGAGGATGTGTATCGACTATAGGCAAATTAATAAGGTCACAGTGAAGAACAAGTATCCTTTACCTAGAGTTGAGGATTTTTTTGATCAGCTCAGAGGTGCCAGTGTTTTCTCCAAGATTGATCTCCGATCGGGTTATTATCAGCTTCGAGTTCAGGATGCGGATGTGGTTAAGACTGCATTTTAGACGCGATATGGCCACTATGAGTTTCTTGTTATGCCGTTTGGTTTGACCAATGCACCTGCGGCTTTTATGTATTTGATGAACCGAATGTTTAGGCCATATCTCGACCGATTTCTAGTACTGTTCATTGATGATATTTTGGTTTACTCGAAGGATGAGAGTGAACATGAGGAGCATCTTCAGTTAGTGCTGCAAGTTTTGAGGGAGCACCGTTTGTTTGCGAAGCTTAGCAAGTGTGACTTTTGGCTTCGAGAGGTGTCCTTTTTGTGTCACATTGGGTCAGCTAAGGGTATTCAAGTGGATCCAGCCAAGATTGAGGCGATTGTGGATTGGAAATGTTCCTGAGGTGAGAAGTTTTCTTGGTTTGGTAGGCTATTATCGTCAGTTTGTGAAGGGTTTTTCAGTTATTGCTGCTCCTATGATGATATTGTTGAGGAAAGGAGTCAGCTTTGAGTGGTCGGATAAGTGCCAAGCGTGTTTTGAGAGGTTGAATAGATTGTTAGTGGAAGCTCCTGTACTGACTCAACCCATCTTGGGTAAAGAGTTTGTAATGTACAGTGATGCTTCGGGAGTTGGGCTCGGATGCTTGTTGATGCAAGAAGGTAAAGTTGTGGCTTATGCATCTCGTTAGTTGAAGCCTCATGAGAAGAACTATCCGGCGCATGATTTAGAATTGGTGGCTATGATCTTTGCTTTGAAGATTTGGCGGCATTATCTATATAGGGAGAAGTGTAGGATTTTCACGAATCATAAAAGTTTGAAGTGCCTCCTCATGCAGAAGGAATTGAATATGAGACAGTACCGATGGTCGGAGTTATTCAAGGATTATGACTGCATTGTGGATTATCATCCGGGCAAAGCTAATGTGGTTGCAGATGCTTTGAGTAAGAAGTCAGTTTTGGCTTTATTCTTGAGGCGGTTCAAGTGGAGATTTGATTCAGATGGGGCTTTGGTTGCCCAATTGAAAGTGAAACCGACCTTGAGACAGTCGATTATGGACGCTCAGAAGGATGATGTTAGATTGCAGCAGGTTTTACAAGAGGTTCAGTAGGGCAAGCAGTCTGAGTTTTCGGTTTTGGATGGGGTGCTTATGTATAGGAGTTGTTTGTGTGAGCCCGAGAGTGATGAGTTAAGGAAGAAGCTTTTGAATGAGGCACATACTACGGGCTTTACTATGCATCCTGGTAGTGAGAAGATGTATCGGGATATGAAGCAGTTCTACTAGTGGTCTGGGATAAAGAGAGACATTATGGAATTCATAGTGAGGTGTCTGACTTATCAGCAGGTAAAGGCTGAGCATCAAGTCCCTTCGGGATTGCTCACTCCTTTGTCTATTCCTCTGTGAAAATGGGATGATATCGCCATGGATTTTGTGTCAGGTTTGCCAGTAACTTAGCGGAAGCATGATTCAGTTTGGGTGATTATGGATCGGCTTAACAAGTCAGCGCATTTTATGCCGGTAAGAGTGGACTACTCGATGCATAAGTTGGCCAATGTTTATGTGGATGAGGTAGTCCGACTGCATGGTGTGCCATTGTCTATAGTGTCAGATCGGGATCCAAGGTTCACATCGAAGTTTTGGAAGGAATTGCAGAGAGTCTTGGGTACTAAGTTGACTTTCAGCACGGTATTTCACCCTCAGACAAATGTTCAGTCCGAGTGGGTTATCCAGATTCTAGAGGATATTCTTCGGGCATGTGCTTTGGATTTTTCTTGTAGTTGGGATAGGTATGTGCGGCTTATGGAGTTTGCCTATAATAACAGCTATCAGTCAAGCATTGGAATGTCACCGTTTGAAGCTTTGTATGGTAGACCGTGTAGGACTCCGGTTTGTTGGACAGAGTTGACCGAGCGATCTTTTGTTAGGCCAGAGATGATTAGAGATACAGAGGAGAAGATCAGAGTTGTGCAGCGGAATCTAAAAGTGGCTAAGGATAGACAGAGATCCTATGCCAATATGAAGAGAAAGGATATTCGGTTTGAGGTCAGGGACAAAGTTTTCCTTAATGTTTCACCTTGGAGGAAAGTGTTGCGGTTTGGCAAGAAAGGTAAACTTAGTCCTCGGTTTATTGGGCCTTTCGAGGTTTTGGAGAGAGTTATTCCGGTAGCCTATAGGTTGGCTTTACCGACGGAGTTGGCTAGGATGCATGGTGTTTTCCATGTTTCCATGCTTCGATGATACCGATCGGATCCGTCGAATGTGTTGTCAGTTCAAGATGTTCGGATTCAGCCGGATTATTCTTATGATGAGGAGCCAAAAGCCATTATAGCTCGGGAAGTGAGACAGTTGAGAGGCAAGCAAGTTTCTCGGGTCAAGGTTCTTTGGCAGCATCATGTAGTTGAGGAAGCGACATGAGAACCAGAGACGACGATGAGGATTCAGTATCCACAGTTGTTCAGTTCAGGTGAGAATTTCGAGGATGAAATTCTTGTTAGTAGGGGAGAGTTGTCACACCCTGTTCTCCCCCTAGTAGTTTGAGCCATGATTGCCATGTGTATATGTGCATGTGTGAATGTTGTGGCATGTGGTTTGAGCCATGATTGCCATGTGTATATGTGCATGTGTGAGTGTTGTGGCATGTGTTAAGGGTATTTTGGGTAATATGCATGTTTTGTGGGTTTTATTAGAGTGTGGTTGCATATATGTTCTTAGAATGTGTGTTTATGGGTCTTGCTAGTGTGTGCATGCTCATAAGGGAGTAGGGTGTGCATTAGTGAGAGTTAGTATTGTGTGTGGTGTCTTACATGAGTGTAGGGTGTGAATTATCAAAACCCACCAATATCAAGGTGACATGTGGCAAGGGGAAATTAAGAAGGGGTATATAAAGAGAGGAGAGAGAAGAGAGAGCAGAAATCTGCCCTAGCTCTCCCATTCTCTTCCTCCACCCCTCTTTTGCTTCTTCTTCCTTCCTCTTCCTCTTGCTACACCTTGATTTCTTGCTTTCTTGGCTGATTTGTTGATGGATCTTGGAAATTCTCAAGAGTTTTTGGTAAGTCTTTAGTGAGTTTCCCTTTTTCTTCATCTCTTTTCTCTTGTTTTGTAAATTATGTTCCTGACTTAGGATTTTTGAGTGTTTGTGTAGTTCTTGGGTTTTTAGGGTTTAGAAGAGCCTACTCGAGATCCCAAGGGAAGGGAGAAGGCTAGTGGGAGTGGTGCTCATTGATTTAGAGCATAGGAATTTCAGGTTTGGGATTTATTTGAATTTATGCATTTTTGTGATTTGGCATGTTGTATAGATTTCTAAAAAACTGAAGTTTGATGATGCTCATATTAGTCCAAATGTTATGGGTTTTAGTTTGATTTGAGTTATAATGCATGAAGGATGAGTTATTAGGCAAATTTCTAAGTTTGATGACTTTTGCTGAAAATTTATGGGTATGTCACTTTTGAGAAGTTTGGTTATGTTAATCCATGATTTTGATTATGTTAATTGTTGATTTAAGTTGTGTTTTATGTTATTTATGATGATGGGAAGGTTGATTTGAGGTAAGATGAAGTTTGGGTTGATTTGTGTTTGAGATTGGAGGTTTGGGTGCTTTGGAAGTGTGAATTTCTGCAGATTTTCGCGTAAGAGCTAGAAATCACGACTCTGTCACGAGCGCGACGCTGTTGTGAGGTCGCGACAGAGCTCGATGAATTCAGCCCTTGCACGTGGCTAAGCAGATTTGCGTGGCCGAGCGGATTGGGCTTCCAAGCGGCTCAAGCGAGAGCTCTCTGTCACGAGCACGACAGAGCGCTCGGCTGTCAAGCTGATTGGGCAGTCCCGTGTCATGAGCGCGACAACTTTTGTTGGTTGCTCACTATCGTGAGCACAGCAGTGGGATGTGCTTCTATCTCCATGCGAGAGCAAAGACTGCTGGGATCGCCACCTGGGGCCTGTTTGGCCTCTGTTGCAAGCACGACACCCCAGCTTCAATTGTGAATTTTCTTTTGCGATTCCGATGTTTAATTTCCAAACTTGTGATCCTTTTAGGTTTATACTTGGACTATTTTATGAAGTATATGAATATTATTTGATGTATTATGCATGGAAAATTTTATGAATTATATAAATGTGATATGATGGATTATGCATGACCTGCTAGAGTCAAATAAGTGGATAGTTAGGCATGCCTAATAGAGTTCAGTAGTTGTAGCCCTCGATTCAGTTCTAGACCCTGATCAGGTCCCTGTTTAGTTCATCATGAACTTCAATGTGTTAGGATCTTGTTTAAGATCCCCTCCGTAAATTGTTTTGAGAAGAGAAAAATGTAATATTGCTTTTCGATTCGTACCCGTAAGGTACCGCCATGTGTTCACTCGTTATCCACTACTGTGAGTCATCAAGTGTTATATTCTGTTGTATTTTGTTCTGTTATGCTTATGAGAATGTGAATTTGAATGATTATAATCATAAGTATATGTATATAAATTACTCTAATTTTGAGCATACGAACCTATAAATGCTTACGAATGTGAATCAATTATGATTATATCTAGTATGATATTCTGTTTATGCCATTATGTATGTGTTTTGCCTTGACGACCATTGTGAGTGGCCGTCCATATTATTGTTATTTGTTTCCCCACTAAGCGTTATGGCTTAGCACGGGTGTTTCATTCGTGCAGGTTCGGAAGGTGTTTAGCTTTTGGGAGAGTCGCCGTAAGTCAAGCCAACACAGTGGGATTGATGATAGGACTTAGCTTCTTTTTGTATTATGATTCTTTTTGTAATAGTTATCTCTCATTATATTTAGTCTTTTGTTCAGCTTCCACTTTGTAACTTTGAAAGATATAATTATTTTGGTAATATCAGAACAGTTATGTAATGAATATTGCTATTCCATCTATGAATGATCAGTTTGATTTTTAAAGTTTTATTTTTGCTGTATTTCTGTATGTTTATATTATGTGAATGAATGTTATTGTACCGTTTTGCTTGGTTACACCCCTGCTCATACGGGTTCTCACTCTCTTATCAGATGGGTTCTCCTATATATGGGAAGGGGGTGTTACAGCGGTGCTACCTACTGTGCTGATCGGGTTGTCTGCTGAAACTGGACCTGAGACACAAATCCTAAAAAACTCTAAAGTCTCATTGATCACCCACCCAATCCTCTAATAGTCTGAGTCTGCTCCAAACTCTAGCATTTGGATGTGTCTCTGATATTCGCAAGTCTAGTCTCTGTTTGCTCCCTCAGCAACCTGATGGGACCAGATATAATTGCCTCCACCCGAAATCTGAGGGCAGTAACCGACTCATCCAGCATCTGAATAGCCTCATCAACCCTCTAGGCCATCGCTGCTTGCAAAGCACTCAGACTCTGCCTTAGCTCCTCTATCTATCTCCCTTACCCCTCTATGATCCTCTCCTGCCACTCCAGGCACTCAAGGAAGACCCGATCCCTCACCTCTTGTTCTCGCTCCATAGCAACAAGAGCAGTAGTTATGGCTGCAATGATATCTAGCTGTGCCGGCTAAGGAGGTAGCGGTGGATTAGACTGTGCCAATTATACCTGAGGCTGCGATGGCGGAGGAGCTATGGATGTAGATGCCCCTGGGTCCCCTGTCTTGCTGTATGGATGATATCTCCAGGTCTCCCAAAGCTCAGAGCGCTGGACCCGCGGTGGTGGTAGTGGAATGAGGCTCTATGCTCTCTATGACAGTGGGGTGCTCTGCAGATCATCCACGCTAAACTTGATGTCCATATCAAAAGGTGTGTAAGGCTGACCCTCCTCTGGGTCAGGCTGCTGTGGAGGCAACTGTGGAGATTGCTGCTCCTGAGGCTGGGGCTGCTGTGGAGGCTGCTCCTCCTCCTAGGGCAGCCCCTGATCATCCTCATCTGGCTGAAGCGGAGGTAGATGGAACAATCGCCGGGTCTCCACCATTATGAGTAGCCGGTACTCCTCTGGGTGACCAAATATCTATGCAATCATACCCATGGTCTGAGCCACTGCGACGTCCACGTAAAGACCCTTATCGAGTAGAGGCCCATAGCTCCCTAGGTCAACCCTCAAATGCAAAAGAAGCCTGGTAATCACTCCCCAGGTCAATATAGTAGGGGATGTCCCCTGTGCCACTCTGACTAGATTAGCTAATATCTCATGGCAAATATTAAGGCGTTGGTGTGACGCGCGCCGAACCCCTGGGGGCGCCCATCGACCAGCCCGCTTGAGGGTGATCGGGTAAGTGAGGGTCCATTGACAACTTGTAAGGTATTTACAAGTGCGTCTATTTTGGCCAACAAGGAGGTTTCATGGAGTCGCCACCCAACAAAATGTTTGAAAAGTTCATCTCGCCTCAGTGAGCCTAAGACGGCGCTTTTATCCATCTTGGGCAAACCGAAGGGGGTCTTGGAGGTGAACGTCCCAATAAAACATTGGGAATGACCCTCTACCCTGTGGAGCCTAGGATTGTTAATTGAGTCTTTTTGTGGGACACAAGAGGTGTCTTGGAGGTTCCAATGAGTGATCGGATACCTCTCGCCTCATTGAGCCCAAAGACCAGAGCTGGGTTCGGGACTTCTCATTTATTTCTACCTTGATTAATTTTACGATTAGATTTTGAATTTATTAATTCGCACTCTCTCTACATGATGCAATTCAATTAAAAAGCGCACTTTTTCACGTTAAAAGCGTAATAAATAAAACAACATATAACAATAATGGCTATAAAATAGATTACAATAACACTAGGAGCGGAATACAACTCCCATTTATAAAAGTGCGATGCATACATAAAAAACGGGGAATTCAATTATTTTGAGGGCTTTTGTCCTCGCATGCATTTATTATAAAAGAAACTAGTTTTTTATCGTGATGTTTTTATTGGATGGAAAATAGGACATTGGATCCCTGAGTTTGTAAAAAATTCCAATTTTATTTACTATAAAATATTTATCCGCTTTTATTTAACGCGGAATAAAATGATTCATTGTGAGCAAAAAATAATCAATAATGTTAATATAAGGAGGTAAACCAAATGGAGTCTCCCATGGCAAAACTCCTCCTAAGCTCCAAATCATCCCAAAGACATAAAAATAATCTCACAAAATAATCAATAATGTTAATATAAAAAAAACGAAACATTAATAAATATTAATAAAAATAAAGGTTAAAATTCAGAACTGAAATAATAGGAATAAAACTATTGATAAAAGGCAGAAGAGAAAAGATTTAGAGATAAAAGAAATAAATAATAGAAAGAAAATGAGGAAAAGGCTTTGAAAATTGCAAACAGAACCCAGGGACAGCAACTAACGAATGACAGACGGGCGTCGCTGGAACCGACCGACGGATTTGCATATCGTCATTCATCCGATAGACGAGCATATCTTGGGATGACCGGCGGGCAATAACGCGTCACATACGTGCCGTCGCTCAAACGAGCGACGAGCGTCGGTGGCCTTATAACCCGTCGGTCATTTCTGCTCTTCCAAAAAACAGTAAAAACTAAATTTTCTCAAACAAAATAATTTTTCAACACAAAAATCCAAAAAAAGCAAAATAATTAAAATAAACTAAATGAAATATGTATCCAAAATATTTGCCCTCGGATTTTACCTTTTGGATGGATTCTTGATGATTCGGATCCCGCACGCTTCACGAGAAATGGGTAAAAATCAAGAAAAGAAGAGTTTGGATTTTTCTTTTCTTGGTTTTCATGAAGTGCACAAATGTTGGAATCAAAATTCTTAGAAACTAATCAATTTTAGCTCTTTTTAATTAATTTTGATTCACCAAAATCAAAGTAGGATGGAGAAATCTTGAAATGGAAAAGAATGCTGGAAAATGGGTTTTTAGGTAGGAAAATAGCTAAATTCATCCCACTAGCCAACCCCAAAAACGGGTGAAAAATAGCTTTTTATAGATTTTGAATTACCGACGGCCGTCGGAATCATACCGACGGGCATCGGTTGAATCCTATTTCCTGTTGGAAATATGATTCAACCGACGGACGTCTGAAGCCCACAGATGTGCGTTGGTTAAATCAATTTTCATATAGGAAATCGGATTCTACCAGCAGGCGTCGGAGGACCACGGACGGGCGTCGGGCCTCTCCAACGAGCAACGGGCATACCGCTATCGACGGGCTGGCCGCCGGTGGAGGTAAACTTCCTTTTTTTACCCTAAAACTCACAATTCTCTTTTTCTCTTTGTCGTGAATAAAGAAAACATATTTCTCGTGAATCTAAAGGGCCAAAATCCCCGAATCTCAACCATTCATTCAGACTCGAGCATCGATTTCTTCATCGGGTAATCTCTGATCTGGACCGCCTCGGGACACGGTGCTTACAGTTGCCCCCAATTTTGGAGAGACTAGTGCACAGGTGCCTAGATGAGCCAAAATTCAGAGAACAAACGAAAATAAAAGGAAGAATAGCATATCTGAAGCAATCCTTACCTTCTGCGCTCTTTGCTCGGAAGACCTCGTCTCAGTCTACTCAGCGGAGAGTGATGGATACCCCTATCGGTCTCGTCTTGACTTGTAAGGTTTTGGTGAGATGTAGCATTCTCTAGCTACAACCTCGGTGTGAAGAGCAGTGTTCTCTAACTGCAACTTCATTTGTTTCTACTGGCCCCATCTCGGCTCGCACAGTTTTGAAGAGATGTAGTACTCTCTGGCTACAAACTCGATTTGTGGTCTGTTCTACCACGGGTGTTCTGCTAGCCTCGTCTCGGCTTGCACGGAGTGAGGTGTAGTACTCTTTGACTACAGCCTCAGTGCGAAGTTCCCCTACTAACCCCCATCCGATCTGCAAGGTGCGTAGCACTCTCTGGCTACCGCGTGAACTGTGAGATGTAGTACTCTTTGACTACAATCTCGGTCTGAAGAGCAGTGGTCTCTAATTGCAACTTCGAATGTGAGATGCGGTGTTCTCTAACCACTATCTTGAGGTGGAGAGTAGTGTTCTCTAACTGCAACTCCGGTTGTGAAGTTCGCCTGCTATCCCCCATCCGATCTGTAAGGCGTGTAGCACTCTCTGGCTACACCATGGGTTTTGAGGTGCGATACTCTCTGACCACAGTCTCTGCTTGTTGGCATTTCCTTACTAATCCCCATCTGATCTGCAAAGTGAATACCCGTTGGAGTATGATTTATGGGGACATAATGCTTGATGTGTCCATCCTCCAATGTGATTGATGTCTGTGTTTGGATCAATATTAAGCAATGTTCCTGTCCGACAAGGAATTTTTGTTAATTCATATGTAAGTGATTCTTGCTTGACATGCTCATAAATGATTTTGGATTACCATTTATTATTTATCATTATTTTCTATGCATCATTTTTTTTTGTGGTCATATAGTTTTAAAGTAGATAAACATAAAAGTTTACAATTATCCTTAATGCAAATAAATCGCAAATAAAGATAGAAAAGAAATAAAAACATATAAATCTAAAAGTAAATGTTTTTTCCACTAAAACTCTATTTTTGTTCAATGTATATACAAGTGCACTAATAATAAATAGTATACAAAAGGAAACAAAATACAAAAATGTCATCCCAACTCCCTGAATGACTACAATGGCGGATAATCCGTGAGCTCCTCCTTCCGGTCATCATCATCATCATCAGACAAATGCATCAGCTGAGGCTGAGGCTGAGGTGGAACAGGTTGAGGCTGAGGTGGAGGCTGAGATGCAGAAGGTCCGGCTCCAAAAGCAGCAGGCTAGCTAAAAGGACCTGATGGGTCTGGCCATCGAGAGTTCCATACTCTGACCACGGGCTGGAACCTAGGAGGAACTGCCACTGGCACATATCGAGGCTCTGGTCTCTCAGAACTCTACGGCTGAAACTGTACCTGAGCTTACCCATCTAGGAAGGGCTGTGCACATACTGTCATGAAGCCCAAGGTGTCTGTGATCATCCCCCTAGCTCCTTGAAGGCCCTGCTCAATTGGCGAGTCTGCTCAACCGAATCGGTCCTCATACTCTCTAGCCTCTGCTCTGTCTTCTCCCTGAACTCTGGCATGGACTGAGCTAGGGGAGGAACGATCCCCTCCAATGCCTGAACTCGGGATCCGAGAGAACCGAGTGACTCATCTATCATCTAAAGAGTCACGTTGATCCTTTGAGCTGTCTAGTCCTGTGACGTCCTCAACTCCTACCTGAGCTGCTCTCTGAGGCCCTCCTGCTCCTTTGTGATGTGCTCTATAAGCCTAGCCAGCTCCTGACTCATACGCTCCACAATCCTGCCCTGCTCTCGGACCATATGCTCAACAAGCCTGGCCTGCTCCTGGCGCATGCGCTCAATGATGCTCGCCTGCTCCAAAATGCTGGCTTGCTGCTGGTCTAGCCTCTCCTGAGTGAGTCTGTCCCTCTCTCTAAACTGGTCATGGAGGACCCTGTCCCTCTTGTCCTGCCTGCGCTCAAATGCTGCAAACATGGAGACCATGAGCTGGGAGATGTCTGGCTGTGGTAGCTGAGGCTGAACTAGCTTCGAAGTCTGCTCTGGTGGCGGAGCTGTGGAGGTAGATGCCCCCGGGTTGCCTCTGGAGTAGGGGTGGAACCTCTCTGATGGCCTGAGTATGGCGCGCTGTACCCTCGTTGCTAGAAGAGGAGTGGGGGTCGGCACCCTCGGTGCCGTAGGAGTGCCAAATAGGTCATCCATAGTGAACTCTACCTCAGAGTCCGATGGCGTCCTAGGCTGCTCCTGCTCTGGCTGTAGTTGCGGCTGCTCCTCCTAATAGCCCTGGTGCTGGGGAGGCTTGTCACACCCCCTACCCATACGTAAGCAATCCCATCCGATAAGGAGTGAGACGCCGTATGAGTAAAGGTATCACCAAACATATACAAAGCAAAACATACATTCATTCATAACATACATACTGAAATACAAGATAATTAAAAACTTTAAAGCTGGAAAAGAAAGCAATAGCTGATCATACATTAATATAACAAAACCATTACAATAATGTTCTGATCAACTAGCTGAAACAAAAGATGTTACATATCCAAAATATAAGTACAATAGCGAAAGCTGAAACAAAACTGATACAAGAGAGTTCAATACAAAAAGAATCATTACAGATTACAAAACTGAGCCCTACACTAAAACCTTCTGTGTTGGCTTGACGGCGGCGACTCTCTTAAAGCAAAAACTCCTTCTGCACCTGCACGGGTAAAAACACCGTGCTAAGCGATAAACACTTAGTGGGGAATCACACATAAAATATGAACGGCCATTCACAATGGTCGTCAAGGCATAACACTTTCACAATGGCAAAATGCAATAGCTCATAACATAATTCATAAGAACATGCTCAAAATTTAAAACCATACATTCTGTATCTCAAATTCATATCCATATCCATATTAGTTGAACATACATTTCATCAGTATACTCATACAGATATCACATGTATATAGTCGTAAGAGTAGAGTAAACCAATCGAACACCAAAAGAACACCTGCTGACTCTTGGTAGTGGATAACGAGTGTACAGACAGTACTTTATGGGTACGAGCCGATTACAGACAGTACCTTACGGGTACGAATTGAGAAAACCATTTTACTTTTAACTTTTACAAATAATTTTCAAAAGGGACCTTAAACAAGATCCTTGCAAATAAAGGGTTCGCGAGGAACCAAACGGGGACCTGATCGGGGTCCAAACGAAACAAAGGGCTGCAGCTAAAGGACTCTATTAGGCATGCCTAACTATCCACTTACTTGACTCTAGCAGGTTATGCGTCATTCAAATCATATTTCAGAACATAACATATAATTCATCTGAAGAATCATGGTAACACTCATATCAAAGCATATAAAAATATGACATGTGTCACACCCCAACCTATGCCATGGAGACTTCTACTCAGATTAAGGGAAGAAGGGTCCAGATAGGTAGGAGTGTCACATCCCACTAGTACAAATATGAAAACATTGCATACAAAATGGCATATCCAGGATAAGTTAAGCTCTTAAAGAAAGAAGAGTGATACTGAACAAAATGAATACTTTTATTAATATACATGATAGAGGTCTTTACATTTACAATAAATATACACAAAATAATTATACAAAAGCCCAAGGTACATTGTTCCAAAGGCCAACAAAAACATTATATCTGCTACCAAAAGAAAGGAAAGCCTATACTATAAAACCCCGATCTCTAGTTGTATTGGCCTTCCCTATGCGACACGCCCAGACTATGCGTACTCAACCTTCCACACCTGCACGGTTAAACACCCGTGCTAAGCGAAATCGCTTAGTGGGGAACACAAGATGCATAACCGCCACTCACAGTGACGATAACAGAAAACACATGATAATGATATAATTATAGATATAACATCATACATAGTTAACCTCACTATTCTTCATTAGTTAAGAATTCACATCACCTATGCATATATCATTCAGAATTCATGCACCAAAGGCATATTACCATCTTAGCACTTGTTTAATCAAAATGAGTGGATAACGAGTACACATAGATACCCGAGGGTATCGATATCATATCGTGAACACATAGATACCCGAAGGTACCAAAAGGTTCTATTGATTTTTTTGTTCCATTTACTTTCACATAGAATCTTAAGAAAGATTCAAGCAGAAGGATCGCGAGGATCCGATCGGGGGACCTGATCAGGGTCCAAAAGCGTACACATAGCTGCAGCAACACATAACTCTATTAGGCATGCCTAACTATCCACTTTTTCGACATTAACAGGTTATACGGAAGTTTATTAAGTTAACATACATTTATTCTTTTAAATAAGTGGTCAAGGCTTTAATGAAAGAGTGCATGCAAAAGAACTCAACTCATCAAGCAAAAAGGAGAAGAAACCAAATTTGGAAGTCACGTCTGTCGAGCTCGCGACAGAAGCTAAAATACACTTTCCCACCTCGCCTCGCGATCGCGAGTGACCTCGTGCTCGCGAGAGGACGTAGGTGCTGCTCTCTGTCGCGATCGCGAGGGTTGTCGCGCTTGCGACAGAACAGAGCCCTGCACATGCTCGGAGGTCGAACACTCTGTCGCGCTTGCGACAGAGAGCTCCTTCGAGTTTCTTGGCGCGACACCTCTCGCGCCGGCACGAGGGCTGAAACCTCCGCGCTCTGTCGCGCTCGCGACATTGTCGCGATCGCGACAGATACGGGTTTTCCAGCTCTTACGCCCAAAATCTGCAGAAATCTCACACTAATCACATTCAAACTTCCAAAATTGATTCTAAACCTTAAAATTAAGCAACCCAAGCATCAACAACTCATACTATAATTGAAAACCCAGCTTTATTACTATTTATTTCAATTAATTCAAGCCAAACACATGCTCAATTCCAAGAAATCCCAAAACAGCAATTTTAACACAAATTGCAACTATCCACATGATTTCTTGCAAATTCTTCAAACAATACACACCCTCTAGCATTATTTATCATGCTTAATTCAATTTAAGCCATAGTTACACAACTCATAACTCCAACCCAAGCAAAAGTGTAAACATCTAACCCAAATTCACACATATGTGCAAAAGACAAACGTTCCCAAACCTGATCTCCTTTGCTCCTACTCGTGAACTCCGCTCCCGCTAGCTATCTCTTTCCCTTTTGTCGGTCTAGGACACTCCTCTGAACCATAAACCCACAACAACCCACACATATACATATATATATATAAACCTAGAGAAGAGGAAGAAGAAGAATCTAAAACATCAATAACCCCTACTCACCTTTGAGCTTCAAAATCACAATCTAAACAACTCTAATTACTCAAATAAAGAAGAGGGAGCAAGATTATGCAAAGAAAAGGAAGAACGAAGAAGAAGAAAGAAGAAAAGAAGGGAATGGTGTGAAGGAGGGAAGAAGAATGGGAAACAAGGAGGAACGGCTGTTCTCTCTCTCTCTCTTACCAAACCCATTAAATGCTAACTTATCATTTATGCCACATGTCATTCTCCTCATAAGACACTTGCCCCATAACACACCCTACTCCCATACACTTCTATACACACTAAGCTATCCCTTGCTCACATCTTATTCCCATACATTAAATCATATCCTAACCTATCTCCTCTTCTCAAACTAACACATATACAAACACATAACTAAAATAAATAATTAAGACAAATAATCCACACATGCAACATATAAAGTACACACATATAGACACTGACAGGCTCAAACTACTGGGGTGGTTTTGGGGTGTTACAACACGCATCAAAGAGCAGTATAAGTCCATTCGGAAGAATTACGGAATTTATTGTTGAGTTAAAACTGGGAAATTTCAGAAAATAGGCCAAACGGAGGTGACCAACAAGATTGGCCGGTCATGGGTCGTGACTTGCATCACAACTCGTGACTGGCCTCCTCACAATGCTGGTCACGAGACGTGACTGGGAGTCACATTTCGTGACTGGCTTTTTCTTTTGCTGGTGACGCCTTTCTCTCTTGCTGGTCACGAGTCGTGACTGGGTGTCACGTCTCGTGACTGGCTTCTTTGAGGCTGGTCACGCGTGACTATCTATCGTGACTCTCTCTCAGGCCGGTCACGAGTCGTGACTGGGAGTCACGCCTCGTGACTGCCTTCCTCGGCTGGTCACGAGTTGTGACAGGCAGCCACAACTCGTGACTGGCTTCATTCTGGCAGGTCACGAGTCGTGACTGGAAGTCACGTCTCGTGACTTGCCTTTCTCTTTGGCTAGCCATGCGACAGACAGCAAAACGGGAATTTTTCTACAGTAGCCCGATTTTTCTCCAGAATTTCCCAGAACTCAGAATTCAACTCCAAACTTGAATCAAAATCACACAATTCAGTTCCTACCTTCCAGAAAATCATTCAAGCATCAAAATGACATATAATCAACTTAATTCAACACTCATTACAACCAAAATCATACATAACCACATACAAGAATATAAACCCTAGAAATTTACAGTAAGTTCAATTCAACCACAATTCACAAATATAATTCCCAAACCTGAGATTCTAAACTTCAATCACTTAGCTCCACTAGGTCCAGCGACCTCCTTGCCCTTTGGATCGCGAGGGAGATCAACTAACAACACAACAAAGAACATACAACCATGTAAACCCTAAGTTAATTCTAAACCCAAGGAAGAAGAAGGAGATAAAACGAATGGAAAATAAGATGAGAAATGCAGTGACTTACCAATAAAATGCAAAGAGATGATTAACTTCACCAATACAAGCTTGAATCCACACCACAATTCTTAGAATGAAGAAAATGAAGAAGAAGAAGGTGAGGGAAGGGGAAAACGTGAATCTGCTATCTTTCCCTTCTTTCTTTCCTTTTTCTCTTTCTTTTCTTTGTGCTAAGTATGTGTCCATTTCCGATTGGTGAAACTAACCACTCACACCAAACTAACATGCACTACACACACCTAATGCATTCCCAATTTAATACACACTACAATGGTATGCTCAAGTGCACACAACTGTTACCCAAAATAATTCACACCCTAATGCCATATATGCACCCACATACTAACAAAACCAAAAAACATGCATTTTACTAAAATACTCTTATGATATGCTGAACACATGCGAATGCTTACTTATACATACAGGCTCAATCTACTAGGGGGCAAACGGGGTGTGACAACTCTCCCCTACTAATAAGAATTTCGTCCTCGAAATTCTCACCTGAACTGAACAAATCCGGATATTGAGCTCTCATCGACTCCTCTGGTTCCCAAGTCGCTTCCTTGACTCCATGATGAATCCATAGCACTTTTGTCACACCCCATTTGCCCCCTAGTAGAATGAGCCTGTCTTTCTGTCTATCTGTCTGTCTGTATGTGTAAGCATTCGCATGTGTACAGTATTTCATAAGGGTATTTCAGTAAAATGCATGATTTTGGGGTTTTATTATTGTGTGGGTACATACATGGCATTAGTGTGTGAATTAATTAGTAATTACTTGTGTACACTTGAGCATACCATATTAGTGTATTTAATTAAATGGGATATAATTGTGTGCATTTACATATACCATTGTAGGGTGCATTTAAATGAGGTTACTTAGGGTGTGTGTAATGCATTGTATTTTAGTGTGAGTGATTAGTGTCACCAATAGGAGTTTGATACATATTTAGAATAAAGAAAAGAAAAAGAAAAGGGAATGAGGAAAAGGAAACTTACAGATTCACGATTTTCTCACTCACTCTCTTCTTCTTCTTCACTTTCTTTATTCCCAAGTACTGTGTATTTTGATTCAAGGTTCTATTGGTGAAATTAATCCTCCCCTTGCATTCCTTAGCTTGGTAAGTGCAAGATCTAGTCTTTGTTTTACTGTAAATTGCATCTTCATCTTCTTCCTTGAGTTTAGGTTTAACCTAGGGTTGAATTTACTGTGTTTGTGTTCTAGTTGAAGCTCCACGTGATCCAAAGGGGAAAGAGGTTGCTGGACCTAGTGGAGCTAAGTGAGAAAGGCTTAGATTTCAGGTTTGGGAACAATTGCTTGTTATCTGCATAATTGGAGTTTACTGGTATTTCTAGGGTTTAAATGTTCTTGAACAATTTGAATGCAAATACCTTGAATTGGGTTGATTGAATTCTGTTTGAGTTGTTTATATGATGTTTGAATTGTTTGGGATAATTTCTGGAAGGTAAGAACAGGTTTGTATGGGCTTAAATCAAATTGGGATTGAAATCTGGAAATTCTGGGAAAAATCGAATTACTGTAGAAACTCTCTCTGTCGCGTGACTCGCTACGCAGGAAGGCAAGTCACGTCGCGTGACCTTCGGTCACGACGTGACCTGCCTGCTGAGAAGCCAGTCGCGTGACTAGCTGAAGAGGAAGCAAGTCACGCGACGTGATCTTCGGTCACGTCGTGCGACCTGCGAGGAAGAGGCAGATCACGCAACGTGATCTGCGAGGGAGAAGCAGCGTCACGTCGCGTGACCCTCGGTCACGCCGTGACCTGCATGAGCATTGCGTGACCCGCGAGGATCACGCAATGCGGTAGGCGAGAAACAAGCAGGTCACGAGACGTGACCCTAGGTCACGCCGTGACCTGCCTGTTGAGAAATAAGCAGGTCACGAGACGTGACCCTAGGTCACGCCGTGACCTGCCTATTGAGAAAGGCCAGTCACGCCAGTGACCAGCCATTCCTCGCCCGATTCTCCGTTCAGCTTATTTCCGAAATTTCCTGGTTTTTAACTCAGAACTGAATTTGGTATTTCTTCTGAATGGACTTTAATATTGTACGATGCATGTCTTACTGTTTAATGCTTCGATATGCGTGATAGCATGATTTTCTGATGAATTATATTCTGTATCCTGAAATGTGATCTGGTTGACGCATAACCTGCTAGAGTCAAGTAAGTGGATAGTTAGGCATGCCTAATAGAGTCTTTTAGCTGCAGCCCTCGGTTCAGTTTGGACCCCGATCAGGTCCCCGTCTGGTTCCTCGCGAACCCTTCAGTATAAAATCTTGTTTAAGATTCCCTCAGTATATAAATAACATGTTTTGATAAATGATATAATATTTGACTTGTACCTGTGAGGTACCCTCAGTATTCGATTCGTACCCGTAAGGTACCCTCAGTACACTCGTTATCCACTGTCTAGAGTCAGCAGGTGTTCTTTAAATGTTAATGGAATTGTTCTGATCTGATCTGGCTTTGAATGGAATATCTGAATGAGTTAATGATGAAATACATGCTGGTTTATTCTGTAATGTATATGATTATAAGGTACTGAATGTTTGGCTTTTAAATACAAGCATGTTTATATGAATTATGCAATAGTCCTTGCATTCTGCCATTGTGAATGTGATATGCCTTGACGACCACTGTGAGTGGCCGTCCATAATTTATGTGTGTTTCCCCACTAAGCGTTTTATCGCTTAGCACGGTGTGTTTACCCGTGCAGGTGCGGAAGACGTTTTGCTTTGAGAGAGTCGCCGTCATCAAGCCAACACAGAAGGGTTTTAGTGTAGGCTCAGTTTTGTATCAGTTATTGATTCATTTTGTATAGAACTCTCTGTATCAGCTTCCGCTTTTGTATCTATATTTTGGGTTATGTAATATTCTTTTGATATCAGCTTGTTGATCAGAACATTATTGTAATAGTTTAATTATAGTAATGCATGATCAGCTTTTGCTTTCTGCATGTAAAGTTTTTAATTATTCTGTATTTCTGAATGTATGTTATGAATGGATGTATACTTTGCTTTGTATCTGTTTGGTGACACCTTGTCTCATACGGCTTCTCACTCCCTATCGGATGGGAACGCCTACGTATGGGAAGGGGGTGTTACAGTTAGTGGTATCAGAGCATAGGTTTAGGCGTTTCTGGGTGTTGTTGTGATTGATCTGAGTTTCTGTGATGTGTATGTGTCTAGATCTGTGTTGGCTGATACGGTTGTTCTTGTTTGTTTAGATGGCTTCTAATTCTGCTCATGGTGCGCGTGAGGAATCCGCCGAGAGTGTGAATCCTCCCGCTGTAGATCAGTCTGTTTCTGTTACTGGGTCAGCTCAGCATGCTAGGGTTCAGCCCGAGGCTGCAGCCATGCCCTTGGAGGCTATGGTTAGACTGCATCAGGACATGGCTAGGGTTCTAGAGAGAGTGACTGCTCCTAGAGCACCTATGGAGAATCTGAGGAGAGCAGGAGTTGAGGATTTCTATGGTACTGGGTTGAATGAGTCTGAGACTGCAGAGAGATGGTTAGATAAAGTGAAGCGTGCTTTGAGAGAGATTCGGTGTCCTCCCGACCAGCAGGCAGAGTGTGCTTTAGCTCTTCTTCAGGGGTCTGCTTTTGAGTGGTGGGAGTTAGTGTGCAGGCATCCTCAGTTACCGGATCCGATTACCTGGGAGTTCTTTGAGGGTGAGTTCATAAAGAAGTAAATTACTCAGACCTATAGAGATTCGAGATGGGCGCAGTTTTTGGGTTTGAGACAGAGAGCATTGTCAGTAGCTGATTATGAGAAAGAGTTCAACAGGTTATCTCGCTATGCCCCTCGAGGAGTTATGACTGATGACTTTAGATGCAAGCATTTCGAGGCAGGGTTAAATGAGTCATTGAAGATTGCTTTGATTTCACTGATGTGTATTCCTGGGGTTCACTATTATCAGATTGTGGAGGCTGCAGTGAGAGCAGAGTTGTCTGAGACAGTGATGAGAGAGAGAGCTCAGAGGAGGAGTTCTTCTCGTGGAGGATCTTCTTCGAGTAAGAGATCGAGGGACCCACAGGATGAGTCAGCATCTGGTCCGGCTTCTAAAGGTAGACGTCAGGGTTCTACAGCTGTGTCAGGTTCTGGTAGGGGTGGTAGAGCTGAGACTACACCAGTTTGTCCTCATTGTAGTAAGTCGCATCGTGGTGAGTGTAGGTGGCTCACTGGTGCATGCTTCAGGTGTGGGAGTTCTGAGCATCGGTTGGCCGGTTGTCCGAGAGTACAGGAGGATTCAGGTTCTCAGAGAGAGGGCAGTAGAGTTGGTTCGAATGCTTCACAGGCTACCCGTGGCAGAGGCCGAGGTAGAGGTAGAGGTGGTCGGCATAGAGATGGTGCTGCTTCTGAGACTGTTGAGCATCCTCATCAGAGTGGTGTTAGAGCTTATGCTATGAGAGCCAGAGATGAGCAGGACGCGCCTGATGTTATTGCTGGTAAGTTCCTACTCCATGACACTGAGTTGTATGCTCTAATTGATCCTGGTTCCACACACTCATATTTGTGCACAGATAGAGTTATTGATAAATTGCATTCAGTTGATCAGTTAGATTATGAGATTTGTGTGACCAGTCCATTAGGGCATAGTGTCAGTGTGAGTAGAGTTTTTAGGAGTTGTCCTCTGATTGTTGAGGGAGTTGTGCTTCCAGCGGATCTGATTGAGTTACCCTTCAGAGAGTTTGACTTGATTCTGGGTATGGACTGGTTGGGTAAGTTTCGGGCTGTAGTGGATTGCCATAGGAAGACAGTGGTACTTCGGGATAGAAGTCAGTCTCTTGTGTTTCTGAAAGGTTTGGGTGCTAGTTCAGTGAATAATGTTATTTCTGTGTTGCAAGCCAAGAGATTCATCAGGAAAGGTTGTGAGGCTTTTCTAGCTGTTGTGTTAGATTCCAGGAGGGATCAGGTTCAGATTGAGGATATTCCTGTTGTGCGAGAGTTTGGGGATGTGTTTCCGAGCGAGTTGCCTGGTTTGCCTCCTGAGAGAGAGGTTGAGTTGTCCATTGAGATCATGCCGGGTACTGCACCTATTTCGAGAGCACCTTATCGGATGGCTCCTGTAGAGTTGAGGGAACTTAAATCTCAGCTACAAGAGTTATTGGATAAGGGGTTTATTAGACCGAGCATATCTCCATGGGGAGCTCCAGTGCTGTTTGTCAAGAAGAAAGATGGATCCCTGCGGATGTGCATTGACTACCGCCAGATTAATAAAGTTACTGTGAAGAACAGGTATCCTTTGCCTAGGATTGAGGATTTATTTGATCAGCTTCGAGGTGCGGGTGTCTTTTCCAAGATAGATCTTCGATCAGGGTACTACCAGCTTCGTGTTCAGGATGCAGATGTGGTTAAGACTGCATTTCGGACTAGGTATGGCCACTATGAGTTTCTTGTGATGCCGTTTGGCTTGACAAATGCTCCAGCGGCTTTTATGGATCTGATGAACTGTGTGTTTAGGCCATATTTAGATCGATTTGTGGTAGTGTTCATTGATGACATCTTAGTATATTCCAGGGATGAGAGTGAGCATGAGGAGCATCTCAGATTGGTTCTTCAGATGTTGAGAGAGCATCATTTGTTTGCTAAGCTTAGCAAATGTGATTTCTGGCTTCGAGAAGTGTCATTCTTGGGTCATATTATTTCAGCTAGTGGTATTCAGGTTGATCCAGCCAAGATTGAGGCGATAGTTGATTGGAAAGCGCCTCGAAATGTTCAGGAAGTGAGGAGTTTTCTCGGTTTAGCAGGTTATTACCGTCGGTTCGTTAAGGGATTTTCTGTGATTGCTGCTCCTATGACTAGATTGTTGAGGAAAGGAGTTAGATTTGAGTGGTCAGACAGGTGTCAGTCTTGTTTTGATCGGTTAAAGCAGTTGCTTGTTGAGGCTCCTATCCTTACTCAACCCATCTCGGGTAAGGAGTTTGTCATTTACAGTGATGCTTCTGGAGTTGGTCTTGGATGTGTACTGATGCAGGAAGGAAAGGTAGTGGCTTATGCTTCTCGTCAGTTGAAACCACATGAGAAGAACTATTCGACGCATGATTTAGAGTTGGCAGCTGTAATCTTTGCTTTGAAGATTTGGCGTCACTACTTGTATGGGGAAAAGTGTAGGATCTTCTCGGACCACAAGAGTTTGAAGTACTTCCTTTCACAGAAAGAGTTGAACATGAGACAGCGCAGATGGCTTGAGTTGTTTAAGGACTACGACTGCATTGTGGATTACCATCCTGGTAAGGCCAATGTAGTTGCAGATGCTTTGAGTCGTAAGTCAGTTTCAGCCTTGTTCTTGAGGCGTTTCAGATGGCGTTTTGGTTCAGATGGGGCTTTGCTTGCCCAGTTGCGTGTGAAGCCTACTTTGAGACAGAGGATAGTGGATGCTCAGAGAGATGATGTGAGGCTTCAGCGGATTGTGCATGAGGTTAGATCGGGTAAGCCATCAGAGTTCTCAGTTCAGGATGAGGTACTTATGTTCAGAGATCGTTTGTGTGTGCCAGAGTCTGAGGATTTGAGGAGACAGCTCTTGAGTGAGGCGCATAGTTCAGTCTTTACTATGCATCCTGGCAGTACGAAGATGTACAGAGACATGAAGCAATTCTATTGGTGGTCCGGTATGAAGCGTGATATAGTGGATTTTGTTTCCAAGTGCTTGACTTGTCAGCAGGTGAAGGCTGAGCATCAGGTTCCTTCAGGTTTGCTTATGCCTTTATCCATTCCTGAGTGGAAATGGAGTGATATCACCATGGACTTTGTTTCTGGCTTGCCTTTGACTCAGAGGAAGCATGATTCAGTTTGGGTTATTGTGGATCGGCTTACGAAGTCATCTCACTTTCTGCCGGTTAGAATGGACTACTCCATGGACAGATTAGCCAATATCTATGTAGATGAGATAGTTCGACTGCATGGTGTGCCTTTGTCCATAGTGTCAGATCGGGATCCGAGGTTTACTTCCAAGTTTTGGAAGGAGTTACAGAGAGCTTTGGGCACTAGGTTGAACTTCAGTACAGCGTTTCATCCTCAGACCGATGGTCAGTCAGAGAGAGTTATTCAGATTCTGGAGGATATGATGAGGGCTTGTACTTTGGACTTTCCGGGCAGTTGGGACAGATATGTATCATTGATGGAGTTTGCCTACAACAACAGTTTCCAGTCGAGCATCGGTATGGCACCATATGAGGCTTTGTATGGTCGTCAGTGTAGGACTCCGATTTGTTGGACCGAGCTATCCGAGAGATCTATGATTGGACCCGACTTGGTTAGGGATACTGAAGAGAAAATCAGAGTAGTGCAGCGGAATTTGAAGGCAGCAAAGGATCGACAGAAGTCTTATGCCAATTTGAAAAGAAAAGATGTGCATTTTGAGATCGGGGACAAAGTTTTCCTTAAAGTTTCTCCTTGGTGGAGAGTGCTTCGGTTTGGCAAGAAAGGCAAGCTTAGTCCTCGTTTCATTGGACCTTATGAGATTTTGGCTAAGGTGGGACCTGTAGCCTACAGATTAGCGCTACCGATGGAGTTAGCAAAGTTGCATGATGTGTTTCACGTTTCGATGCTTCGTCGGTACCGATCAGATCCTTCTCATGTTCTGTCAGTTCAAGATATCCAGGTTCAGCCAGACTTCTCTTATGATGAGGAACCGCGAGCTATTATAGCCCGAGAGGTTAGGCAGTTGAGAAATAAGCAGATTCCTTTGGTTAAAGTGTTGTGGATCCATCATGGAGTCGAGGAAGCGACTTGGGAACCAGAGGAGTCGATGAGAGCTCAGTATCCACAGTTATTCAGTTCAGGTGAGAATTTCGAGGACGAAATTCTTATTAGTAGGGGAGAGTTGTCACACCCCATTTGCCCCCTAGTAGAATGAGCCTGTCTGTCTGTCTATCTGTCTGTCTGTATGTGTAAGCATTCGCATGTGTACAGTATTTCATAAGGGTATTTCAGTAAAATGCATGATTTTGGGGTTTTATTATTGTGTGGGTACATACATGGCATTAGTGTGTGAATTAATTAGTAATTACTTGTGTACACTTGAGCATACCATATTAGTGTATTTAATTAAATGGGATATAATTGTGTGCATTTACATATACCATTGTAGGGTGCATTTAAATGAGGTTACTTAGGGTGTGTGTAATGCATTGTATTTTAGTGTGAGTGATTAGTGTCACCAATAGGAGTTTGATACATATTTAGAATAAAGAAAAGAAAAAGAAAAGGGAATGAGGAAAAGGAAACTTACAGATTCACGATTTTCTCACTCACTCTCTTCTTCTTCTTCACTTTCTTTATTCCCAAGTACTGTGTATTTTGATTCAAGGTTCTATTGGTGAAATTAATCCTCCCCTTGCATTCCTTAGCTTGGTAAGTGCAAGATCTAGTCTTTGTTTTACTGTAAATTGCATCTTCATCTTCTTCCTTGAGTTTAGGTTTAACCTAGGGTTGAATTTACTGTGTTTGTGTTCTAGTTGAAGCTCCACGTGATCCAAAGGGGAAAGAGGTTGCTGGACCTAGTGGAGCTAAGTGAGAAAGGCTTAGATTTCAGGTTTGGGAACAATTGCTTGTTATCTGCATAATTGGAGTTTACTGGTATTTCTAGGGTTTAAATGTTCTTGAACAATTTGAATGCAAATACCTTGAATTGGGTTGATTGAATTCTGTTTGAGTTGTTTATATGATGTTTGAATTGTTTGGGATAATTTCTGGAAGGTAAGAACAGGTTTGTATGGGCTTAAATCAAATTGGGATTGAAATCTGGAAATTCTGGGAAAAATCGAATTACTGTAGAAACTCTCTCTGTCGCGTGACTCGCTACGCAGGAAGGCAAGTCACGTCGCGTGACCTTCGGTCACGACGTGACCTGCCTGCTGAGAAGCCAGTCGCGTGACTAGCTGAAGAGGAAGCAAGTCACGCGACGTGATCTTCGGTCACGTCGTGCGACCTGCGAGGAAGAGGCAGATCACGCAACGTGATCTGCGAGGGAGAAGCAGCGTCACGTCGCGTGACCCTCGGTCACGCCGTGACCTGCATGAGCATTGCGTGACCCGCGAGGATCACGCAATGCGGTAGGCGAGAAACAAGCAGGTCACGAGACGTGACCCTAGGTCACGCCGTGACCTGCCTGTTGAGAAATAAGCAGGTCACGAGACGTGACCCTAGGTCACGCCGTGACCTGCCTATTGAGAAAGGCCAGTCACGCCAGTGACCAGCCATTCCTCGCCCGATTCTCCGTTCAGCTTGTTTCCGAAATTTCCTGGTTTTTAACTCAGAACTGAATTTGGTATTTCTTCTGAATGGACTTTAATATTGTACGATGCATGTCTTACTGTTTAATGCTTCGATATGCGTGATAGCATGATTTTCTGATGAATTATATTCTGTATCCTGAAATGTGATCTGGTTGACGCATAACCTGCTAGAGTCAAGTAAGTGGATAGTTAGGCATGCCTAATAGAGTCTTTTAGCTGCAGCCCTCGGTTCAGTTTGGACCCCGATCAGGTCCCCGTCTGGTTCCTCGCGAACCCTTCAGTATAGAATCTTGTTTAAGATTCCCTCAGTATATAAATAACATGTTTTGATAAATGATATAATATTTGACTTGTACCTGTGAGGTACCCTCAGTATTCGATTCGTACCCGTAAGGTACCCTCAGTACACTCGTTATCCACTGTCTAGAGTCAGCAGGTGTTCTTTAAATGTTAATGGAATTGTTCTGATCTGATCTGGCTTTGAATGGAATATCTGAATGAGTTAATGATGAAATACATGCTGGTTTATTCTGTAATGTATATGATTATAAGGTACTGAATGTTTGGCTTTTAAATACAAGCATGTTTATATGAATTATGCAATAGTCCTTGCATTCTGCCATTGTGAATGTGATATGCCTTGACGACCACTGTGAGTGGCCGTCCATAATTTATGTGTGTTTCCCCACTAAGCGTTTTATCGCTTAGCATGGTGTGTTTACCCGTGCAGGTGCGGAAGACGTTTTGCTTTGAGAGAGTCGCCGTCATCAAGCCAACACAGAAGGGTTTTAGTGTAGGCTCAGTTTTGTATCAGTTATTGATTCATTTTGTATAGAACTCTCTGTATCAGCTTCCGCTTTTGTATCTATATTTTGGGTTATGTAATATTCTTTTGATATCAGCTTGTTGATCAGAACATTATTGTAATAGTTTAATTATAGTAATGCATGATCAGCTTTTGCTTTCTGCATGTAAAGTTTTTAATTATTCTGTATTTCTGAATGTATGTTATGAATGGATGTATTCTTTGCTTTGTATCTGTTTGGTGACACCTTGTCTCATACGGCTTCTCACTCCCTATCGGATGGGAACGCCTACGTATGGGAAGGGGGTGTTACAGTTAGTGGTATCAGAGCATAGGTTTAGGCGTTTCTGGGTGTTGTTGTGATTGATCTGAGTTTCTGTGATGTGTATGTGTCTAGATCTGTGTTGGCTGATACGGTTGTTCTTGTTTGTTTAGATGGCTTCTAATTCTGCTCATGGTGCGCGTGAGGAATCCGCCGAGAGTGTGAATCCTCCCGCTGTAGATCAGTCTGTTTCTATTACTGGGTCGGCTCAGCATGCTAGGGTTCAGCCCGAGGCTGCAGCCATGCCCTTGGAGGCTATGTTTAGACTGCATCAGGACATGGCTAGGGTTCTGGAGAGAGTGACTGCTCCTAGAGCACCTATGGAGAATCTGAGGAGAGCAGGAGTTGAGGATTTCTATGGTACTGGGTTGAATGAGTCTGAGACTGCAGAGAGATGGTTAGATAAAGTGAAGCGTGCTTTGAGAGAGATTCGGTGTCCTCCCGACCAGCAGGCAGAGTGTGCTTTAGCTCTTCTTCAGGGGTCTGCTTTTGAGTGGTGGGAGTTAGTGTGCAGGCATCCTCAGTTACCGGATCCGATTACCTGGGAGTTCTTTGAGGGTGAGTTCATAAAGAAGTACATTACTCAGACCTATAGAGATTCGAGATGGGCGCAGTTTTTGGGTTTGAGACAGAGAGCATTGTCAGTAGCTGATTATGAGAAAGAGTTCAACAGGTTATCTCGCTATGCCCCTCGAGGAGTTATGACTGATGACTTTAGATGCAAGCATTTCGAGGCAGGGTTAAATGAGTCATTGAAGATTGCTTTGATTTCACTCAGACCTATAGAGATTCGAGATGGGCTCAGTTTTGTATCAGTTATTGATTCATTTTGTATAGAACTCTCTGTATCAGCTTCCGCTTTTGTATCTATATTTTGGGTTATGTAATATTCTTTTGATATCAGCTTGTTGATCAGAATATTATTGTAATAGTTTAATTATAGTAATGCATGATCAGCTTTTGCTTTCTGCATGTAAAGTTTTTAATTATTCTGTATTTCTGAATGTATGTTATGAATGGATGTATACTTTGCTTTGTATCTGTTTGGTGACACCTTGTCTCATACGGCTTCTCACTCCCTATCGGATGGGAACGCCTACGTATGGGAAGGGGGTGTTACAACTTTTACCAAAGGAATTTGCTTACTTCTCAATTGCCTCACCTCTCGGGCTAGAATAGCTCGCGGTTCCTCATCATAGGTAAAATCTGGCTGAACCTGAATATCCTGAACTGAAAGAACATGCGAGGGATTTGATCTGTACCGACGAAGCATCGAAACATGGAACACATCGTGCAACTTTGCTAACTCCATCGGTAAATCCAATCTATAGGCTACAGGTCCTACCTTAGCCAAAATCTCATATGGACCAATGAAACGAGGACTAAGCTTGCCTTTCTTTCCAAATCGAAGCACTTTCCTCCAAGGTGAAACTTTAAGGAAAACTTTGTCCCCGATCTCAAAATGCACGTCTTTCCTCTTCAAATTGGCATAAGACTTTTGTCGATCCTTGGCTGCCTTCAAATTTTGCTGCACAACTCTGATCTTCTCTTCAGTATCTCTAACTAATTTTGGGCCAATCACTGATCTCTCGGATTGCTCGGTCCAACAAACTGGAGTCCTACACTGACGACCATACAAAGCCTCATATGGTGACATACCGATACTCGACTGAAAGCTATTATTGTAGGCAAACTCCATAAACGACACATATCTGTCCCAACTACCCGGGAAATCCAAAGCACAAGCCATCATCATATCCTCTAAGATCCGAATGACCCGCTCTGACTGACCATCTGTCTGAGGGTGAAACGCTGTACTGAAGTTCAACTTAGTGCCCAAAGCTCTCTGCAACTCCTTCCAAAACTTGGAAGTGAATCTCGGATCCCAATCGGAAACTATGGATAAAGGCACTCCATGCAACCGAACGATCTCATCCACATAGATACTGGCCAATCTATCCATCGAGTAATCCACTCTAACTGGCAGAAAATGAGCTGACTTCGTAAGCCGATCCACTATTACCCAAACTGAATCATGCTTCTTCCGAATCAAAGGCAAACCAGAAACAAAGTCCATGGCGATATCATCCCACTTCCACTCAGGAATGGATAAAGGCGTAAGCAATCCCGAAAGAACCTGATGCTCGGCCTTTACCTGCTGACAAGTCAAGCACTTGGAAACAAAATCCACGATGTCTCTTTTCATACCGGACCACCAGTAAAACTGTTTCATGTCTCGATACATCTTCTCACTGCCAGGATGCATAGTAAAAATTGTACTATGCGCCTCACTCATGAGTTGTCTCCTCAAATCCTCAGACTCTGGCACACATAAGCGATCTCTGAACATAAGCACCTCATTCTGAACTGAAAACTTTGACTGCTTACCCGATCTGACCTCTTGCACAATCCGCTGAAGCCTCTGATCATCCCTCTGAGCAACAACAATCCTCTGTCTCAAGGTAGGCCTCACACGCAACTGGGCAAGCAAAGCCCCATCTGAACCAAATCTCCATCTGAACCGTCTCAAGAACAAGGCTGAAACTGACTTCCTACTCAATGCATCTGCGACTACATTGGCCTTATCAGGATGGTAATCCACAATGCAGTCGTAGTCCTTAAACAACTCAAGCCAACGGCGCTGTCTCATGTTCAACTCTTTCTGTGTGAGGAAGTACTTCAAGCTCTTGTGGTCCGAAAAGATCCTACACTTTTCTCCATAAAGATAATGACGCCAAATCTTCAAGGCAAAGATCACTGCTGCTAACTCAAGATCATGCGTCGGATAGTTCTGCTCATGTGGCTTTAACTGACGAGAAGCATAAGCCACAATCTTACCTTCTTGCATCAAAACACATCCAAGGACAACACCCGAAGCATCACTATAAATGACAAACTCTTTACCCGAGATGGGTTGAGTAAGAATAGGAGCCTCAATAAGCAACTGCTTCAACTGATCAAAACAACCCTGGCACCTATCTGACCACTCAAATCTGATCCCTTTCCTCAACAATCTAGTCATCGGAGCGGCAATCACAGAAAAACCCTTAACAAAATGACGATAATACCTGCCAAGCCAAGGAAACTCCTCACTTCCTGAACATTTCTAGGCGCTTTCCAATCAACAATCGCCTCAATCTTGGCCGGATCAACCTGAATACCCCTAGCTGAAACAATGTGACCCAAGAATGACACTTCTCGAAGCTAGAAATCACACTTGCTAAGCTTGGCAAACAACTGATGCTCTCTCAACATCTGCAAAACCAATCTGAGATGCTCCTCATGCTCACTCTCATCCTTAGAATACACCAAGATATCATCAATGAACACTACTACAAATCGATCTAAGTATGGCCTAAACACACGGTTCATCAGATCCATAAAAGCCGCTAGAGCATTGGTCAAACCAAACGGCATCACAAGAAATTCATAGTGGCCATACCTAGTCCGAAATGCAGTCTTAACCACATCTGCATCCTGAACTCGAAGCTGATAGTACCCTGATCGAAGATCTATCTTGTAAAACACACCTGCACCTCGAAGCTGATCAAACAAATCTTCAATCCTAGGCAACGGATACTTATTCTTCACTGTGACCTTATTTATCTGCCTGTAGTCGATACACATCCGCAAAGATCCATCTTTCTTCTTGACAAACTGAACTGGAGCTCCCCAAGGAGATATGCTAGGTCGAATAAACCCCTTATCCAATAGCTCTTGTAGTTGAGTCTTAAGTTCCCTCAACTCTACAGGAGCCATCCGATAAGGTGCTCTCGAAATAGGTGTGGTACCCGGCATAATCTCAATGGACAACTCAACCTCTCTCTCAGGAGGCAAACCAGGCAACTCGCTCGGGAACACATCACTGAACTCCCGCACTACAGGAATATCCTCAATCTGAACCTGATCTCTCTTGGAATCCAACACAACTGCTAGAAAAGCCTCACATCCTTTCCTGATAAACCTCTTGGCTTGCATTCAGAAATCACATTATTCAAAGAACTAGCGCCCAAACCCTTCATAAACACAGGAAACTGACATCTATCCCGAAGAACAACTGTCTTCCTATGGCAATCAACTATAGCCCGATGTTTACCCAACCAGTCCATACCCAGAATCAGATCAAACTCTCTGAAATGTAACTCAATCAAATCTACTGGAAGCATAACTCCCTCAACCGTCAAAGGACAACTCCTAAAGACTCTACTCACACTGACACTATGCCCTAATGGACTGGTCACACAAATCTCATAATCTAACTGATCAACCACATGCAACTTATCAGCAATTTTATCTGTGCACAAGTATGAGTGTGTGGAACCAGGGTCAATTAGAGCATATAATTCAGTGTCATGGAGTAGGAACTTACCAGCAATAACATCAGGTGCATCCTACTCCTCTCTGGCTCTCACAGCATAAGCTCTAGTGGCAACCTGAGGAGGACGCTCAACAGTCTTAGAAGCAGCTCCATCTCTAGGCCGACCGCCTCGACCTCTACCTCTACCTCTACCTCTAGCAGCTTGAGAAGCATTCGATCCAACTCTACTAGCTCCTCCCTGAGGTCCTGAATCCTCACTCATCTGGGGACAACTAGCCACACGATGCTCGGTGCTCCCACATCTAAAACATCCACCAGTGAGCCACCTACACTCACCCCGGTGAGCCTTGCTGCAATTCGCACAAACAGGTACAACATCAGACCTACCACCTCTGCTAGAACCAGATACTGCTGCAGAACCCTGTCTTCTACCTCTAGAAGCTGAACTAGCTGCTGGCTCATCTTGCGGGTTTCTAGATCTCTTACCCGAAGATGAAGAAGAACCACCTCTAGCTGAATTCCTTCACTGAGCTCTCTCCCTAAGCAATGATTCCATCTTATTTGCCCTCATGGCGGCCTCTGCAATCTGATAATAACTTATCCCAGGTATACACATCAAAGAAATCAAGGCAATCTTCAATGACTCATTCAACCCGGCTTCAAAGTGCTTGCATCTAAAATCATCTGTCAGAACCCCACGCAGAGCATAGCGAGACAACTTATTGAAATCCTTCTCATAATCTGAAACTGATATGGCCCTCTGCCTCAAACTCAAAAACTGCGCCCATCTCGCATCTCTGTAAGCCTGAGTCACAAACTTCCGAGTGAACTCCTCACTGAAGAAATCCCATGTAACCGGATCAGGCATCTGAGGTTGCCTACTAACCAATTCCAACCATTCATATGCTGACCCCTGAAGCAATGCCACAGCACACTCAGCTTGCTGATCAGGAGGACACCTGACTTCTTTTAGAGCTCTCTTTACCTTATCAAGCCACCTCTCAGCTAACTCAGACTCATCTAATCCAGTCCCATAAAAATCCTCAACACCAGCTCTTCTCAAACTCTCAATAGGGGCTCTAGGAGCAATCACTCTCTCCAAAACCCTAGCCATGTCCTGATGCAATATGAACATAGCCTCAAAAGGCATGGCTGCAGCCTCGGGCTGGACCCTAGCATGCTGAGCCGACACAGAAATTGATGGATCTGCAGCTTGAGGGTTCACACTCTCGGCGGATTCCTCAAGTGATCCACGAGCAGAATTAGAAGCCATCTAAACAAACAAGAAACACCCGCATCAGCCAACACAGATCTAGACACATACACATCTAAGCAACTTAAAACAACAACAACAACACCCAGAAATGCCTAAACCTATGCTCTGATACCAAAAACTGTAACACCCCCTACCCATACGTAAGCAATCCCATCCGATAAGGAGTGAGACGCCGTATGAGTAAAGGTGTCACCAAATATATACAAAGCAAAACATACATTCATTCATAACATACATACTGAAATAAAGGATAATTAAAAACTTTAAAGCCAGAAAAGAAAGCAATAGTTGATCATACATTAATATAACAAAACCATTACAATAATGTTCTGATCAACTAGCTAAAACAAAAGATGTTACATATCCAAAATATAAGTACAATAGCAAAGCTGAAACAAAACTGATACAAGAGAGTTCAATACAAAAAGAATCATTACAGATTATAAAACTGTGCCCTACACTAAAACCTTCTGTGTTGGCTTGATGGCGGCGACTCTCTCAAAGCAAAAACTCCTTCCGCACCTGCACAGGTAAAAACACCGTGCTAAGCGATAAACGCTTAGTGGGGAATCACACATAAAATATGAACGGCCATTCACAATGGTCGTTAAGGCATAACACATTCACAATGGCAAAATGCAATAGCTCATAACATAATTCATAAGAACATGCTCACAATTTAAAACCATACATTTTGTATCTCAAATTCATATCCATATCCATATTAGTTGAACATACATTTCATCAGTATACTCATACAGATATCACATGTATATAGTCGTAAGAGTAGAGTAAACCAATCGAACACCAAAAGAACACCTGCTGACTCTGGGTAGTGGATAACGAGTGTACAGACAGTACTTTACGGGTATGAGCCGATTACGGACAGTACCTTACGGGTACGAATCGAGAAAACCATTTTACTTTTAACTTTTACAAATCATTTTCAAAAGGGACCTTAAACAAGATCCTTGCACATAAAGGGTTCGCGAGGAACCAAACGGCGACCTGATTGGGGTCCAAACGAAACAAAGGGCTGCAGCTAAAGGACTCTATTAGGCATGCGTAACTATCCACTTACTTGACTCTAGCAGGTTATGCGTCATTCAAATCATATTTCAGAACATAACATATAATTCATCTGAAGAATCATGGTAACACTCATATCAAAGCATATAAAAATATGACATGCATCAAAGAGCAGTATAAGTCCATTCGGAAGAATTACGGAATTTATTGTTGAGTTAAAACTGGGAAATTTCAGAAAATAGGCCAAACGGAGGTGACCAACAAGATTGGCCGGTCACGGGTCGTGACTGGCATCACAACTCGTGACTGGCCTCCTCACAAGGCTGGTCACGAGACGTGATTGGGAGTCACGTTTCGTGACTGGCTTCTTCTTTTGCTGGTCACGCCTTTCTCTCTTGCTGGTCACGAGTCGTGACTGGGTGTCACGTCTCGTGACTGGCTTCTTTGAGGCTGGTCACACGTGACTGTCTATCGAGACTCTCTCTAAGGCCGGTCACGAGTCGTGACTGGGAGTCACGCCTCGTGATTGCCTTCCTCGGCTGGTCACGAGTTGTGACAGGCAGCCACAACTCGTGACTGGCTTCATTCTGGCAGGTCACGAGTCATGACTGGAAGTCACGTCTCGTGACTTGCCTCTCTCTTTGGCTAGCCACGCGACAGACAGCAAAACGGGAATTTTTCTACAGTAGCCCGATGTTTCTCCAGAATTTCCCAAAACTCAGAATTCAACTCCAAACTTTAATCAAAATCACACAATTCAGTTCCTACCTTCCAGAAAATCATTCAAGCATCAAAATGACATATAATCAACTTAATTCAACACTCATTACAACCAAAATCATACATAACCACATACAAGAATATAAACCCTAGAAATTTACAGTAAGTTCAATTCAACCACAATTCACAAATATAATTCCCAAACCTGAGATTCTAAACTTCAATCACTTAGCTCCACTAGGTCCAGCGACCTCCTTGCCCTTTGGATTGCGAGGGAGATCAACTAACAACACAACAAAGAACATACAACCATGTAAACCCTAAGTTAATTCTAAACCCAAGGAAGAAGAAGGAGATGAAACGAATGGAAAATAAGATGAGAAATGCAGTGACTTACCAACAAAATGCAAAGAGATGATTAACTTCACCAATACAAGCTTGAATCCACACCACAATTCTTAGAATGAAGAAAATGAAGAAGAAGAAGGTGAGGGAAGGGAAAAACGTGAATCTGCTATCTTTCCCTTCTTTCTTTCCTTTTTCTTTTTCTTTTCTTAGTGCTAAGTATGTGTCCATTTCCTATTGGTGAAACTAACCACTCACACCAAACTAACATGCACTATACACACCTAATGCATTCCCAATTTAATACACCCTACAATGGTATGCTCAAGTGCACACAACTGTTACCCAAAATAATTCACACCCTAATGCCATATATGCACCCACATACTAACAAAACCCAAAAACATGCATTTTACTAAAATACTCTTATGATATGCTGAACACATGCGAATGCTTACTCATACAGACAGGCTCATTCTACTAGGGGGCAAACGGGGTGTGACAAGGCTGCTCCCCTAGATACTCTGGATGTAGGGGCTGCTGCTCCTGCGGCTGTGGCGGTGCCTGCTCCTGTGCTGGTGCCTGCTCTGGCTGCTCCTGCGCTGGTGCTAGCGGAGGAAGTGCAAAGGCTCGCTGAGTCTCGTGTATGGTAAGGAGTCTGAATGCTTCATGCTGCCCTGCTAGCTGCAACACCATCCCCATCTGTATAGCAGCTGGTGCATATACGTATATCCCCTCATCCAAGGCATCCCCAAGTCTGTTCGGGGTGACTCCCAATCCCAAGAGTAACCTGGTGATGACCCCGCCGATAATCATCACTAGGGTTGTGCCCCTAGAAACCCTGACCATGTTAGCCAATATCTCATGGCTAACATTGAGACGCTGCACTGAGTCATGATCTCCTCATCCCAGAAGTTCTCTGCAGACTTGATAACTCCAACATCCCAGTCAAAGACATCATTGAAAATTTCAAACCCCGGAATGATCTTTCCATCCACTCACTGAGGCTCTTCTTCTCTAGTATAAGCACAAACCGAAGATGAGGGAACAAATCTCTTTGAAATATGGGGAATCTTCTCTGACACTTTCTTCCTGCCATGCTCTCCTTTGTAGCCCAGACCCTTCCGATCTTTCTGGCCTTGTGTTGTGATGGCATCTTGCAACCCCTATGAATTTTTACCCAATCCGGCCCCTGGGAGGAAGTGCATCCTCTTCATTATGTTCATCACCTGAGGGCTACTTGCCAAGCCCTGCTCCTCACCAATCACTGATACGTGAAAGCCACTAAATGGTTGATTAGAGATCCCCAAGGCAGACACTTAGTTCTCTCTCACTGCTTTAACGGTCACCACCTCCCCTTCATGAGGTATCTTTACCATTTGATGTAGGGTGGACGGTAATCCTCCCAATTTATGGAACCACGGTCTTCCCAACAGAGCTGAGAAATTTGCTGGGATAGGCAAGACCACAAATTCTACCTCCGTCTCAATGGGCCCAGTCCAAACTAGAGCTCTGAATGTTCCCGATACCTGTCTCCAAGAATTGTCGTAGGCTGTGATGGTCAGATCAGACTTATTCAACATACTCTCGTCCAGCCCAAAAGCCTGAACTGCCACCAAAGGGCAGACATTTATGGATGACCCATCATCAACCATAACACAAGCGATGTGCTTGCCGTTAATTTAAGCCTTGATGTATAGTGGTCGGTTGTGATTGCGGCCTTCAGTTGGCAAATCTGCGTCAGAAAACACCAGTCTTTCCCCTGATCCCTTGTAACACCCCCAACGTCCCCATTGGAAGGACGCTGGAGAGCGCTACCCAACGCTCACTCACAAACATGCACACATACGGTAAGCAAAGGCATACGTTCATGCCAAAAACACGGGAAATTAAAAACTTATCTTGAGAAGCAAAACTGAACATACATTAACTCACACACATGCAGGCACTAAGCCGAAACATATACACATGCATACATATGATCATTCAGCGGAAGCATAAAGCGAAAAAATAACTGAAACTTAATTACAATAAGATCCTTACATAATCAAAAGGCTACAAAAGTACATAAATCAAAATATAGAAGCTGAACCAAATAACATAACTCTTCTAACTCCTATGTGGCCGACCCTGCAGACGCGCGACTCGAACCGAACCAAACCTGCCACCTGCACGGGAAAAGAGCCCATGCTAAGCAATAAACGCTTAGTGGGGAGAACACACAAACAAGATAGCCGGCCATTCACAATGGTCGCCAGAACAAGTTATAAACACAATTGGCATATGCAAATAATCACAACAGATGGATAAATAGGCCTGCATAGGAAAGCCATGCATTCGGAAGTTCATATTCACATGCAATACAATTATCAGGCAGTAACGAACCTAATTATCATGCCGACACACTAGGTATCAAAACATACTTTTATCATACCACAAGGCGCTTACACTAAATGAAACCCAGGGCATAGCATCGAACCACCACACTTCCCCTGTGCAACTGTAAACCATACAATATCATGCCTTGAAACGTAAACACATGAACACATGCCGAAGTCACTACAATAGGAAAACTAGAGAGAGGAGGCACGTAACGTAACACAATATTTATGACATTCCAGGAACAAGAGCACATTCATACGTATCTTGATTCACATACTTCACCATAACAGTCCATAGTACAAAATCACGTTTGGGTACATGCCTATTAACCATAGCATTCAACAACGCAAGTGTGCATTCGTATACATATTAATTCATATTCTTATAGACATAATTAATCAAATTCATGGTATTCAAAAGATCATGGTCACAGTCACGCACATCTTAATTCCCGTACCTATATTCACAACCGTTGGCATACCATACATTCACACTATGTTATGCATATACCCATATATGCAGATAAATGTGTCTAATTCACATGTTTAGGTCACACTTAACCCATTCAGAGATTCATAATCACATTCGGATACATAACCGATTCACATGTCCAGAATCATGCTTAATCGAATATCACATTCTCTTGTTCATATTAGGCAAAACAAACAGAATACCTGCGGACTCAAAATAGTGGATAACGAGTATACAGAAAATACTTTACGGGTACAAGCCGATTACAGAAAGTACCTTACGGGTACAAATCGCAAACTATTTTACTTTTCAGTCACAAACATTTTTATGGGGGATCTTAAACAAGATCCAACCACATTACAGAAAGTTCGCGAGGAACCAAACGGGGACCTGATCGGGGTCCAAACGGAAACAGAAGCTGCAGCAAAGACTCTATTAGGCATGCCTAACTATCCACTAGACTGACTCTTGCAGGCGGAGAATTACACAGTTAATGGCCGTAGTTTAATTACGACAAGCAGAGAATTCACATTCTATGATAATCAGAACATACATACTTATAGCTCAAAACACATGGTATTGCGTGCTAAAAATCCATAATTAAACATTCCTAAAATGTGCGTGATAAAAAGGATTTTATTGCACAAACAGGGCAGGTCACGGTGGTAATCAGATTGGTTGCCACCGTGACATACCAGGGATCCTTGGCAGAATGTATGTCTGGGGTACCTCACGGTGGTAACGAAATGGGTTGCCACCGTGACATACCCAGACCTCAAAACAGAAAGTATCTATGGGGTACCTCATAGTGGTAACGAAATGGGTTGCCACCGTGACATACCCACTGCCCAGACAGAATCTAAAGTTTGGATACCTCACGGTGGTGACCAGATTGGTTGCCACCGTGACATGTTCAAACTCTGGGCATAATGCATTTGGTTCATGGCTCACGGTGGTAACTAAGTTGGTTGCCACCGTGACCCACGCACAGATGCGATTCCTGAAGGCAAACTTCCCGATTTTCAAGCCCAAAATCCCACAATTCACACATCAAAAAGCATAGTCTCGCCTCAATAATAAAATTAAACCATTCAAATATCATTAAATCAGTCATGCATCATACAATTCATATTGCAAAGCGTATAATATAATTCATGCCAACACACTATACCCAAATCTTTATTTTATAGCACCCGGGTCAAGTAGGGGAACATTATTATGCCAATACTTAACAATGCAAAGTCTTAATCATGCAATGATACAATTTACACTTAAGCATAGCATAATATTCTTAGAGGAGGATCATAAGTTCAGATATGCATAATACCTTTCACATCCAATATTACATGTTCAAGATGAACAACCATGAAATTGGCATTCATAACTCACTCAATTTCAGCAGGCGATATACGATACCACCCACAACAACTAACATTAATAAATCATATCAAGCAACCCCAATTCATTCGATATCCTTTAAATGTGTATAACTTAATCATGTTACACATGCTCATACAAATTAGGGTATTACAACCCTTAAACGTCATTTAACTGGACTAGATTCTAATCATACAATTACACCTAATTATTTCATTCGTTTGTATTAATCTTAATCCTATTCATGTTTATTTTCCAAGTGAAAACTATTATTATACTCATTTAATAGTCCTAAACATGCATTGGATGGATCCTAGGGAGTTCCGGTGCAAAACGGGTGCAATTCGGGAAGAAAAACGCATAAAGTGGTCAAGACAGAAGGGGTCACGGTGGTAATGAATTTGGTTACCACCGTGAGGTCCCAAACTAAACATTCTGTCCAGGATTTACATATGTCACGGTGGTAATGAATTTGGTTACCACCGTGACCTACCAAAAACTTGCAAAACAGAAGCTACGATTCAGGACTGCTTCACAACTCACTTTTGTTCAGCCTAAACGGACATCTAAATGACATTTTTAGGCAAACATTACTTCTTAACATTTATTTACTAGGATGTTAAGTTTACAATGGGACAAATTTCTGGTAATTTTGACATCTAAAACTCCAGATATGAGCTAAACAATCCACACTGTTCTAGTGACCCGACCCAACCAGAAACACTTCAGATTTTAACTTATTCAAGGGTCTTAAAGCCAGAAATGGCTCCTGGTCCTTCAGAGATAAGTTTAGATCTATGTCTTAGCTTTCAAATGGAACTGGAAGTGCTCATTTTGGAGGTCTATAACTCGACCTATGACAAAAACAATGCACAAAGGTCTGGCAAAAACTAAACAGAATTTCCCCAACATCATACTTTACACACCAAAAATTATATGAACAATCTAACACATCCAAAATTCATGCACAATCATCCAATACATAATCATGTATCATTTATACATCAAGATTATATCACACATAGCTCCCAAACCTGGAAATCCAAGCTTCAAACCAATCACTTCAAAATCCAACCTTCTCTTCCCTTCTCCTCAAATTCTTGCAACCAAATCAAATCAAAACCTCATTAACCCAAGAACATAACCTTTAAAGCCCACTCAAATCCGAAAAAGGAGGAGAAGAAGAAGTATACTAAAAGTAAAACAGCCACTTACCTCCTATAGAACCTTCAAAGCTCAAACCCTAGACCAAGGTGGAAGAAAACCCACATGAAAGGAAGAGAGAGCAAAAATGTAGATGGGAAAGAGAGAGAGAGGCGTGGGAAAGGAAAGGCAAAACTTCCTTTGGCTTCCACGGGAAGCTACTCTCTCAATCCCTCTCTCTTCTCCTTTCAAATCCCAATCAATGCTCCCACCAACCTTACACATGTCACCCCACTATTGGTCCCTAATGATCTCATCTTGACTAACAACCCAAGGCACCAAACTCCACTCACACCATATAACCTCCCATGAAACACTTTTACATCCTAGTTACCATGCACCAATACCACTAGATCATGCCAAAACAAAAGTACCCTACATCCATACACACATGCACACCTTATAATTTTCCCCTTTTAACATAATTAATTAATTACTTTGCACTTAAGTCCTTATTATCCAATTTCCTCATGAACAAAATTACCAAAATGCTCTTCACTTATCCGACTTAGCTAGTCAAATCCGATTAGGCCCGATTTGGGGTGCGACATCCCTCCTTAACAAGATCTAGCAGCTCAGATGGAGAAATTATGGTGGCTATGGTGGACTCACTCAATGCCTCAACTAACTTCTGTCTATGAGAAGGGGACTGCCTTAGAAGGTCCCAAATAGATATCTGAGCCGTGGTCTTTTTCAGCTGCTTTATTATGGAATTTTCTTCCGGCTCCTTCTCCACAGGTGCTTGCGCTGAGTCTTGCTGCTTCTCAACTTTGAGGACCACTCTCCCACTTCTTGTTGCAGCCCCAACTCTCTCATCCTCCTCCGAATCCCATGGATCCGCGAACTCATCTTCGTCTCCACTCTCACTAGCGGACCAATAGTCTATCGTCGCCACGGGAATCCCTTCTTCACTTGCCTCAGGGCGAGTAATAACGACATATTCATTTCCAAACAAATCTTGAAGGACATACCATTCGGGTAGGCTCGACCCAATCATAAAGACAGGCGGTGGCACAGCATTGAAATTAAACTTCTTCTTGCTCTTCCTCTTTTCAGGATCGGTGATCTGCTTACTATAGATCAGATCCTGAATCTGGTGCCTCAGCCTAAAGCAATTGTCTGTTAGATGCCCTGTATGCTGGTGAAAGGCACAATATTTGTTCTCTTTATACCCCGGTTCCCCTTGGGTCCTAGTTGACCTAGGTGGCAGGGGTTGTAGCTTCCCCTCCTTCATCAACCTCTTCAATACCCAAGACAAAGGCCTACCAAAATTCGAGAAGTACCTCTGATTCATTCCTGTTGCCGACACCTCAGCTGTCTTCCCACTTCCATTACCACCATTGGAACTAGCTGACTTGGTTGCACTTTGATTGTTGTAGCCCTTTCTTAGCATAAGCCTCACTGCTTGCCCATCTGGTCATATATTCTCCTTCTGCCTCTATAGCAATGTCCTTCAAGGACTCCCAATCTTTTAGCCCCTTCATTTTCAGTCCATCTCTCAGATGTGGGCTAGCATTCCGAATGAATAACCGGATCTGATCAGGTGTATCAGGTTTGCGTTTCATCTCCATAACCCGGTTCCTCCACTGAGTGAGATATTCATGAAAAGACTCCCCAGCCTTCTGCTGTAGCAGCTCTAGATCCTTCAGTGTGACCTCCATCCTGGTACTGCAATCGTATTGCTTTAGGAACTCTTCAGTTAACAAGTTCCAGTCTTCTTTGGACCTCCTGTCTAGCCCATGGTACCAGTCAATGGCAGCCCCTGTAAGATTCAAGCAAAAGTACTCTATCTTTTGCTTCCTTGTTAAAGTTGTCCCCTTCATGACTAGTGAATACTGCTTGATGTGTGCAGTAGGGTCAGAGATGCCGTCAAATTTTGGGATATCAGGCATCTTGAAGTTCTGGGGGACCAGATCATCCCTATCCAACTCACGATCCTCTGGGTTCATTCCCCTTCCTACCGTCATCATCCTTGTCATAGCCTCAAATTTCTCCTCCATCTTCCTCCACATTGCTACCTCTAGCTTGGGCGACTTTCCTTTTGCCACCATCTGTTCCTCTTGCTCATGTTCCTAGAGGTCAACCTCAGATCTCGGGCCTTCTCTACGCTCAACAGGTGTTGGTGCTCTTTGCTCAACCGCATGCGGGTCAACTATAGTAGGGGGATCCTCCCTAACAGCCCCTTGTTCATCTGGCCCCCTAATAGGAGCAGCAGCAACTTGCTGCCTAGCTATGGTAGTGGTAAGATTGCCCATCATGGCCATCATTCTAGCCTCAAACTCTTCCATTTTTCTCCCCACTCCTCGGCAATCATTGCCCTGGTTGCATCAGACCCATTGCCTGGATTAGACATACTTGTATCAGCTGATGATTCTGAAGAGAAAGTCTCACTACTATCTTAAAGAGAATCTGTGCTCCGATACGGCACTAGCTCTGGTAACCCCAAGAGTGGAGTCCTTCTCAATCGACCGTTGGGACCCCTAAACCACCCGGGTGAATCTGTGATTTTTGAAAAAAATACATCTCGTTAGGATGATGCATGATTGAAATGCAATGCATGGTCGTGCTGATGCAACATAGACAAACACATGCAAGCAGATAGATCCTTCCAACCTTATTACCCCCAGACACGAGGTAGCATAGTCTCTTTCCTTGGTGGGCTTTATCCAAGGGTTAACAGGGAACCTATTAGACGCGTATGGTGCATGGTGGAAAACCGGCAGCATAATAGCTCTTATTTAATATACACACGTATGAGTGTTTGGCCATTATGTATTTAAATACCTCAATTAAATTAAGATGGGCCTACCGGGGCATGAAAGCCTTTGATGAAAGACCATTTAATTTAACTGATTTTGTTCAATATATGATGGCCCACATAGCAAGCACGATATTGTGGTACATTTTACCTAGTGAAAGTATCTATTGCCATTACATGAGCTTTGGTCAAAGGTAGTGATACTTTAGGGTTACCCAAGCATGGTCCTTGCCAATGGGTCTAGCTCATCACGAGCATAACGACCGATTGGGTCACCATTTGATATACTATAAGGTACGAGGCTTGGGCTGGTGGTTATCCTTAACACTTCCCCACATTGAGTGAACGTAGGGTCGTGCCTCGGGAATGCACCGGGGTTAAAATAGGGACCAAACTAGTATAATCTAAGGCTCTAATGATATGCTATGCAATTTCGAAAAGGGATGAAATTTCTAAATTAAAACTCAATTATAAATTTTAGCCAAGGTACTTTCGAAGGGAAGTCTCTTATTGGTCCCCAACGGAGTCACCACTATGACGCGTGCCAAACCCCGTGGCTTCCTGAATGCCCGCTTTAGTGCTATAAGGAGAGGTTCATTAAAACTTGTAAGGTATTTACAAGTGCGTCTATTTTGGGCAGCAAGGAGATTTCATGGAGTCGCCACCCAATAAAACATTGGGAAAGTTTGTCTTACCTCAGTGAGCCTAAGATGGCGCTGCTATGTCCATTTTGGGCAAACCAGAGGGGTCTTGGAGGTCCCATCCTAATAGAACATTAGGAGGGCCCTCTCGCCTCGTGGAGCCTAGGACTATGCAAGTTAAAGCCTTTTTACGGGACACAAGAGGTGTCTTGGAGATCCCATTAAAATGGGTCTCTCGCCTCGTTGAGCCCAAAGACCAGAGACAGGTTCGGGACTTCCCATTTATTCATACCTTGGCTAAGTTTATAATCAAGTTTTGAATTTAGTGTTTCATCCCATTTCTCATTCAATTTTAATGCAATTTAATTAAATGCATATCAATCATCTAATAAAAGCGATAAATAAAGTAAATGAAAGCAAAATAAATTACAAAAAAACTAGGGGCGGAATACAACCCCCATTTGTAAATAAAATACAATTCATACATAAATCGGGTAATTTATTAAAATGAGGACATTGGTCCTTTCATGCATAATTAAAGAAAATAGTTTTAAAGTGATAATTTATTTTGGATGAAAAAAAGTTAGGAAATTGGTCCCATTTTATTTAGAAAAAAATAAATTAATTAAGTAGAAATATTTTTATGGTTTTTTAATTAACGTGCATAAAATTATTTATTACAAATTAAATATTAGAAATAAAATAATGAAAGCAAAAGAAATGAAAATAACAAAAATTAACAAATCAACTCCCAAATGGATCTTCAAATCTTCATGGGCTCCCACTTGGTATGGAAAAGACTCACACATAAAAATAAATATTAAAAATAAAAAAAAAACAAATAAAACTGAAGTTAGTAAAAAATTAATTAAACATATAACATGAAAACAAATAAATTAAAGCAATCAAAATTGCATTATGTATGGCAAGCCAATTAAAATGACATAATAAAAATATGCAATTTAACAAATTAGTAAAATCAACACGCTAAAAAAAACATAAAATAGTGTTAATAAAATTTAACATGCATAAAAGCATAAAATAATGATGATAGAATTTAACATTCATAAAAATACAAAATAACAACAATAACATCCAATCATGCATAAAAAGCAAAAGTAATAATAAAAAATCAGCATGCATAAAACATAAATAATAATAGTAATGATAAAATTAAACAAGAATAAGGATAATAATAATAATAATACTAATGATGGTAATAACTACAATAATAATAACACAATAATAACAAAGAATATGAACAATCAATAATAATAATAATAATAATAATAATAATAATAATAATAATAATAATAATAATAATAATAATAATAAAAGAAGATGAACAATTCAATTAAATATGGAAGAACAATATGAAAATAAAAATAAGCCAATTATGCTAAAACATGTTAAATGATAATACTAATAATGTATGTGAACAAAAATGATGACAATGATATGAACAAGAATAATTAAAAAAGAAATAAGAACAAGACATAATAGTATGAACAATTAGAAAAATATTAAGAAGTAAAAACATGAACAATTAAATAATAGATCTAAAAGAATTTACATGATGATTAATTAAATAAAATCAAAAGAATAAAAAAAGAAAATAAAATGATAGAACTAAAAGAATTTACATGTTATTTAATTAAATAACAACAAAAAGAATGAAATTAAAATTAAATGAAGAAATTGAGCCAAGAATAATTACCCTCAAATTTATCTTGAAGAAATGAAGGTAGATGTCCAATTCCTTGTCTTGATTTGAAGAATATGATTAGGAAAATAAAATATTGAAAGATGAATTTTACTCAAGAACAAACAATTAATTTATTTGTCTTAAAGTAAAAAAAATTGTTAATTGAAAAGAAGAAAGTCACCAAGAACAAAAATTATTATTTTTTTTTGCCTTGATAATCTTCTTGGAAAAAAGTCTTTAGAAATTGAGAGAATTTGTTTGAGAGAAAAAAGAAGAAACCAAATAATTTTCTAAAGAAAATCCCCCCTTTTTTCCTTCAAAATTCCCCCTTTTATTTTTCCCCCAAAAATAAGATTTTTAATGGAAGAATTAAATTGAATTAAATTCAATAAAACCCAAAAAAACTGAAGAAAATCAAAGGTTTGGAATTTTAGAAGTTCTACCATTGAATTCTACAAAAAAAAAATTGAAGAAAAATCAATTTTTGAGGCCAAAATGGGCAAAAATCGGAAAATGGGCGACCAAGGGATGACAGGGGAGCCCGACGGGCTTCCCGCATGCAGGGCACGCGGGCAATCCATTGCCAGCGCGAGCACGCCGCGCACGCTGGGCGCAGCGCACCCCCCGCGTGCTCCGCCTGCGCGCCGGGGCGCTGCGGCGCGTGCCCAGCTCTACCGCAGCCCGACACTCGCGCGTAATAATTTTATTTTTTAAATTCTATAAAAACACAATAATTTAAAAATTAACTTTTTATCCCAAAATAATTTTTAAAACATTTTTAAAATATTTTTAAAATACATTTTTCTTCATTCCTAACAAATCAAAACGATAAGGAAATTATCACTTCCAACTTTCATTCTTTTTTGCCTAGAAATCGGCACACTTAATTTCATCATTGGGTAATCCTGATCAAGGCTACTCGGGACCCGGTGTCTACAATGTGTTTATAGGTTAGTTGTTTATTCCGGATGGTTATGATATATATATGATTTTAAGCTAATTGATGACTATGCCATGTGATGATTTTTGGTATGATCTAAGTGATGGCCTCTCAATTCTTGCATGCTAATGTTAAAGGTTGCTATGAGTTTTGGACACCTTTGCATAGTGTGATTTTGGCATGGGGATCTAATGATATGCTTGCTATAATTATTGTTAACTTGATATATGAATATGTTAAGTAGTGATCTAGAGTTTTGATACGTATATATTATATTGCATGTTTAAGGTTATAAGCATATGTGTATGATTGAATGAAAGGTAAGTTATGTGTGCAAGTTTGTGTGTTGTGAAGTTAGTATCCATATTTCTGTTCTATCGTGAGCGCAACAGAAGCCGTTTTGGCAGTCTGTCGTGAGCACGACAGCTTGCAGATTTGCTTGTCAAGTTCTTTGAAGTATTCTTTTGGGTTAATAATTGCTTTGGTATAAGTTTATACATGTTCAAGGTAAATTATATGCATGGTATTAATAAAGATTGTACACTTGGTGAATTTATTTAGTTGTGCATGAGTTAGTAAGAAATGATTGTGAATTGATCTTTTGATTGGTTATCAATCATATGATCTGTTATGTTAAGCCTAATCAGTCAAATTAGTGGATAGATAAGCATGCTTATAAAGGGTTTTGCGCAGCTGCTTTGTAGATCGTTATGGTCTTTTGTCTAGAGACTTTAGTCTCTTTTGTTACCTTCGGGTATTTGAATGTTTCCAGACTGATGTCTTTTGTTTTTAGATACTGAGTTTTTACCAGTATCTTCAGTACCCGTATCCACAGTTTGTGAGAGTTCAGGCTTCCTGTTTGCTTTTGTGATGTTCAAGCTTATGCTTTTGAGGATGGAATGATTGTTTTGAGCATTTCATATTAATGCTTTTGGCTCGGTTATGTTTGTCAAATGGACATGTATTATTAAGAGTAAGTTATGTGATATGTAAATAATAATGTTATGGTGCTTTTTGCATGCTAGTTTTGATAAGGATTGAATTGTATATGTTATACCTTTGTATTGATATTGCGACTATGTCTCTATGATATTCTTATATTGTTTTGCTTACTTGGGTAGTATTGTGTTTGGTTCATCCCCACTAAGCGTTATCGCTTAGCACTGATGTTTGTTTTCGTGCAAGTTTGCAGGGTTGGTTCAGTTTTTGGGTCGCGCATCTGCTGGCCACTAGGAGTTGAAGTATTCTTTTTGTACTAGTATAAGGATTTGTTTGTTTAGTCCCGCTTTCGCTCTATATGTTTTGTAAATGTTCGAAAGGCATGTAATTCTAATACTTGTTAATGGAATGATTTTGTATATGTATACTTTATAAGTTCAGTAATGCAAGTATATATGTTGTTCCTGAATGCTTCCGCTTATGTTCTATTCTTGTAAGTTTCTGCTTCAGTTATTTGCATGAGCATTTGTGTATGAGTCTTGTGTGTGTGACATCCCGATATTCCTCCCGAGGGGTGTTGGGGCATCATATGGATTCTGTCTGTGCCGACCCTTCTGTTGCCTTCACCGTGAGTCCATTATTACTCAAGGTATGTCATTAATTTAAAAGATAGTGTGTCAATTGTGGATTTTCACACTAGCTTTTCTTAGTGGGAGATGCGTCCTTTCGGATTTTCACATAACCCTTATGCCTTATTTTTGCTCGGAGTGGACCCTACCCATCCCAATGGCTTTTTTCCTCTTTTTTATTCTTTACCCTTATTTTTTTTCCTTTTTTTTTAATTATTTTCCTTGTCTTCTAGGTATGGCTGCAAGAGAAGCTGAGACTGTTATCAGAGTCCCCCCTAGTGTGATTGGCCACACTACAAGAAAATTGACTTTTAACGACCAAAATTTAGCGAAGGGACAAAAATCCGGTCATAAAAAGATACAACAATCAAGGGAATTTAATCCGGTCGGTAGTGCAAAAATTTTAACGAGCGTTCCAAATCCGGTCGCTAAAAGTCTCTAAATCCGGTCGTTGAAGGATTAAAAAAAAATGGCTCTTTACTTCCAACTATAACCTAAAATCACAAAATCGATTTTCTCCTTCTTCAACTCTCCACACCTCTCTCTTGTGTCACCCCCCCCCCCCATCGCGCTTCCCCTCCCTTGCGAGCCACCGGGAGTCAAATCTGACGTCACCCTCCACCCCGCCGCCGCTAGCTCCCTCGCCGTCGTCTGCTTACACCTCGCCGTCGCAGATCCGGTCTCGCCGCTGCTGCTGCCTCTAGAGCCGTCTCCCTCGCGTAATGTTATATCACCACCGTCGCCCGTCGCACCTCACCTCTCGTCGCCGTCGCCACTCGCCTCTCGCCCTTGTCGCCGCTCTTTCCTCGTCTCTTGCTTGCCGGTGACTCTGCCCTGTTCTTCACGTTCCTTTCTTTTAATATTTTTCATTTTGGTTTTCAATATTAATCGACGGTCACCTGTCACCAATACTAAACCGATGTATCTGAGCCAACTCCGGTCACCAACAACCACTTTTAAGGTTAGTTCTATCCCTAATTGCTTCGAAATTATACGGTTTATTGTGAATTTCAATCTTGTGTATATGGTTAATTGATTGTGTTTTCAATTATCTGATTCCTTTTTCACTTCATATCTGTCTAATTGTGGACATGGATTTGAGGTATATATGTATTTTGCTCTTAGTATTTTGCTCTAACCATACACTGGTGGAACTATGGAGCTATCTCTTTTGTTTAGTCGATTGCTATTGCTTCAGCACTCATTAGTGAATAAACGTGGAATTTTGTTGAATGAGATCGACTTTTTCCTTATTCGTATTGTGCATAAATGTGGAAGCTTGTAATTTGGTTGCAATAATGGTCGCTGTTAATTAGTCTCACCTGTCCCTTTTTTTTTGGTTTGGAATTCTGGATTTTAATTGTATATGAGGCTAAGTCAATGGATGAACAAATTCATGTCTGGTGAGTTAAAGTGTAATGGCAAAATATAATGAGATATGGATTGGAATGAAGCCTGATATTGCAGGACTATAATCTTAGTATGGTGGAATGAGAAGACATGTAAAAATTTGTAAAACACGTCTTCTTGTTTTAAAGATATTTTTAGGCCTGCTTCTCTTACTCCTTCAAATTCCAGTTTAAGTAGTATACCATTGACTATAATTTGTTTTATGCTATTTTTTTAAGTTGTCAGCTAATGATAAATTTGTTTGTGGACTTGAATCATTTCAAGTGATACTCAGCTCTCTTGTTGTGATAGATGCAATGATTGCTGAGGCAGTAAGGTTGGACAGGTGCGTACATCTGCCTAGTCTCTGCTCTATTTAAATACTCATGTTTAGCCTGCTGACAGATGATGGCAATTGATGTGCAACCTTAACAAGCTTATGTGTTCTTACCATTCAAGTTGATTTCAAAGTAATAGATATTTTTCTATCAAGCATAATGTGGTGGTAATTTTACAGCCACCCAAAGATTATGTGTTATCTTTCATGTCACTGAATCTGTAGAAGCTTGCACTTTCACTTAACCTGTGCTGGCAACATTACTATTATATATTTATACCAATTTTGCTCTAAATCTTATGGTTGAGTTGATTCTCTAAGGAATGTGACATACTTTTTCCTTTTTTTTATTTTTTTTTTCTGAGATAGCATGACATACTTATAGCTATCATTATATAGGGCTGCATTTGCAAGGGATCTCGAATCAGTATCTTGGCTATCTATGGGTGCAATATGTGGCAGTTTATTGGGAGGTACATACTATTTTCCTTGTTTTCACTGTACTGCCAACCATACAGTTATTATCCTGTTATTTAGTTAAAGAGACCTCTGTAAGTAGTAATGCTTTTATTGATTTTGAAAGCAGCTCCCATCTTGTGAAAGGGACGGAGAAGCACTTTAAGGAGAAAAAAGAGAAAAAAGAATACCACAAAGAGAACACGAATAAGTAGTAAATTATATATTGCTGAGAAGGGCAACTTTTTGGGTTCTCTTTAGTATCTGAAAGCAGCTAGTTACAATTTGTTAAACGCTTTTAGGCAGCCAATCATTTTAAGGTATGTAATGAAAGATCATAAATTGTTCAGCGATTTGATCCTTAAATAGTAAATAGTTAAAGGTCCCACTTTTATTGTTTACTAATTTTTGGACTTAAATAATATTATGGTTTGTCTTGCCAATATATGTTGGTTAATGAGCCAGAATAGTCTGCACTAGGGAATAAGTGGTTAAAGTATATGCACATGTTAATTAGGTATAGTTGTATTTAAGCTTGTCTATCCTTGGTGTCAACCTAGCTAGTTGTGTTTTAAGTTTTAAGCTGCGGAAGATCCTCTTGTAAGTATTCTGCACTGTAGACTGTATTTCTCGGAAAATATTGAAAAGATCCACTTCTTACACTTACTGTTGGCTCCATAAGTGAAGTTAACACCTAGTTTTAAGAACGGAGGAAGCATGGCCACAAAAGCTTACACTTGCTGCTTACACTTACTGCCACGAAAGCTAATTTTGATTTAGTTATTATGTCTTTTTTTTTTAATCGTTTGTTGTTGTTTCGTCTCATGGAGTATCTGATACTTATAGGTGGAAAACTGAAGCTCTGTTTTTTTTTTATTTTTTTTAAATATGTCGGTGATTAATTTTGATAATATGGTGAAAATTTATATGAATACTTCTCTCATGGCTTTGTAAAATTTATTACTTTTTTCATTGCCTTGTAAAAATTGTTCCACAATATTCAGGTGCTTTGGCCAGAGTGTGGATGGTCGTCTGTTTCATTGACTAATTTTATTACTGCTGCTGTAATTCGGGTGGCTATAAAGTGAGGCTTCTTCGGCATATGGCACTTGAAAGCTATAATTCCTTCTCCATGTAGAGTATCATTTGTACCCCATTTACATTAGATAGGGGGATTCTTTTTATTTTTTGCATAAATTCTTTTATATAATTATATTACATATAATGTGAAAACAAACTTGTATATGGCAAATAGAATGTTAAAGCAATTTCAATAAATTTTGTAACTAGTATTTTGCAATTTATGAAAAGACTATTTATTATACTTTTGGATATATATGTGTGTGAATGATGTGCACGGTTTATATTCATATAAGATATTTTATTTATTTTGAAAATTTAATATTAATGACCAAATTTCCTTTCAATGAAGGAAATCCGATCGTTAAAATAAATCTTTAAAGATCGGAATTTTTTTTAAAAAAATGAAATCCATGCATCGAAGAAAAAATTCGGTTGCTAAAAGGTATTTTAAACGATCGAAAATCCGTTTGTTAAAAATAAATACAATTAGCGAAGGAAAAATCTGGTCGTTAAAAGGTATTTTTAACGACCGGAAATCCCTTTGTTAAAAGCGAGTACAATTAGCGAAGGGAAAATCCGGTCGCTAAAAAGCAATATTCAACGACCGGAAATATTCCGGTCGTTGAAAACATTAACGACCGGATTCAATATCCGGTCGTCTATACCTTTAATGAAGGGGCTTTTACCGACTGGATTTTTCGGTCGTCATAGGTTTTTAACGACCGGATTTCCCTTTGTTAAAGGGCATTTTTCTTGTAGTGCCAGTATTCACTGAGGCATTTTCTTCCCCGACAGTGGTTGTACCCTTTTGCCTCTACCGATGAGGGTGTCGCTAGATTTAGTGAGGTGGCAGACGAGGACATCAATTTTATGAGCCCCTGGCTTCCTCTTTCTGCTATGATCACCGATGGCTCTTCGGGGTGTGTTCCATTGTGCAGGCTTCATAAGGCTACCTTTTACATTACGTCCCATTGTACCCGACAGTTCAGGATGATTTAGGATGTTGTGAGGCTCCCTTTATCTTTTCAGTGCAGTGTCTTATCTTCAACCTTCACATCTAGATATCATAGCCTCTGGGCAAGGCTACCGGTGATGACCATTATACCCTCCTTTGGGGATCACTCCACCATTTTTACTAGTGCTTACAAGAGATGGGTGCTTAGCCCTACAGTCAATAATAGGACCTACCGACTTAGGCACCTGGCTGACGAGAGCAGTAGTAGATTATAGTTTTGATTTACATGCATTCCATAATGAACGATCTCTTTCTTTTTACAAAAGAATTGGAAATAATGAACACATAAGTTGAATGATTTCTGTTTTATTCCTTTTTTTTTTGCAAAATTGTGTACATTTCGATATGATTTCACCATAGATGATCATCATTTAACATAGATTCACAATGCAAAATTACATCTATTCTTAGGGTAGATCTTAACAACATCAAACTATTTTTACCAATTAGCCCTTTCGAGTTTTCTTGATTGGATATTTTCTCTAGAACCCCTCATTTTTGCCCGGGGTGTCTTTTTTCGATTTTCACTATGACGAAGCGCCCAATTTTTTCGATTTTTGACCTGCAGGGCTTCTATTCCCTTCTTTTGATTTTTATGTCTTTAGCCATGAAAGCTTTTCAGTCTGTCTATATTGATCCGTTCCTTGAATTCATTTCCATCGCTATTTGCCAGAATTGCTGCTCCCTTAGATAGCAACTTCTTGAGAACAAATGGACCTTCCCATGTCAGTCTGAACTTACCCCATATATCTGGCGCACCTAGTCTCATTTGCTTGAAAACCAAATCCCCTTCCATTAGCGGGTGCTTTTTGACCTTTTTTTTCGAACAACCAAGCGAGTCTCTTCTAATAAATATGATTGTGATAATAGGCTCGCAATCTGTTCTCATCTAGCATATTCACCTGCAATAGTCGTTGTCGGGCCCAATCAGTTTTTGAAATTTTTGCTTCCATGACCACCCTTAAAGATTTGAGTTCCACCTCAATTGGCAATACGGCTTCTGTCCCATAAACCAAGGAATACGGCATGGCCCTTGTAGATGTTCTAACAGTGGTTCTATAGCCCTAGAGCACGAAAGGTAACTTCTTTGCCTAATCCTTATTGTCCTGAATCATTTTGGCAAAAATCTTCTTAACATTCTTGTTAGCAGCTTCTACTGGCCCGTTGGCTTGCGGGCATATGGAGAGGATTTATGATGCTCTATGCCATACTTCTGGAGCAATTTCTTTATTTCAGCCATGAATTGCACCCCATTGTCAGATATAACGTGGTGTGGGAAACCATATCTGCATATCATGTTCTTTTTAATTAACTTGGCCATATGCCGGGAATCGACCTTCTTGAATGATTCTGCTTCTACCCACTTAGTGAAATAGTCGATAACAACTATGATGAACCTATGTCCATTAGAGGCTGTAGGGCGTATCTCCCCAATAATTTCTATTCCCCAAGCTGCGAATGGCCAAGGTGATGTTAAGCTATGTAGTTTCGAAATTGTTAAATGCCTCAAGTCTGCATGCTGCTAGCGTAATTGGCACTGCTTCACATATTTTGATCAATCTGTATCCATTGTAAGCCAGTAGAACCCTTGTCTCATGATCTTCTTTGTCAGCGTTAACCCGTTCATGTGGGCCCCACAAACGCCAGCATGGGTTTCTTCCATTACCATCTCAACGTCTTTCTCTTCCAGACATCTCAACTGAATGGCATCGACTTGTCGTTTGTATAGCACACCATCTATGTAGACAAACTAGGAGGACAACTTGCGGAATAACCTCTGGTCATTTTCAGTAGCTTTATCCGGGAACACCGTCCTTTTTAGGTAATTCTTGATGTCATGGTACCACGGCTTCTTGTCAGCAACTTCGACTTCCATGATTGGATTAGACTCAAAATTGGGCTTTTCGGAGTTGGAGATTAAGACGGGCTTCATAACTACCCCTTCAAGGTTATCCCATATTGATACTAAAGTTGAAAGCACATCGGCTAACTGATTTTCATCCCTCGGGGACAAAGTGGAAGGTGCACACCTCAAACTGATTGCTTAAACCCCTCAGGTGCTTCACATATGGCATCAGACACTCCTCTTTTACGGCCGACTCACCTCGGATCTGGTTGATTACTATTGACGAGTTTCCAAAGACTTCTGCGCTTTTTTCCCCCAAGGCTATCAAGGCTTCCAACCCGAATGCAAGCTTCATATTCAACTTCATTATTAGTGGCTTTGTACCTCAGTTTCTTAGCCAATGGAAGCTTTTCACCATTTGGCGTCATTAGAATGACTCCTACTCCTGCCCCCTTATTGTTTATTGCTCTGTCAAAATGTAACTACCAGCCTTGTACTGCGATGGCCGCAATGTCCTCATCCGAAAAGTTAAACTCAAACAAATCTCCTTTGATGGGGTGTTCTGCCAAAAACTTCATTATTGCACGTCCCTTAAGGTTTTTTCGGGTGACATACTCAACGTCAAATTCTTGTAGTAGTAGCAGCCATCTTCCCATTTTTCCTAAAAAAGACGGAGCTTCTTGCAGGTATTTGAGAGGGTTTTGTTTTGCAACTGCTTGTACCTTATAAGAGTGGACGTAGTGTCTTAATTTCTTAGAGGCCTAAATCACTGTAAGGCAGATCTTTTCCACTTCTGCATATTTGATCTCATAAGAAAGGAACTTCTTACTATGGTAATAGATCGCAAACTATACTCCAAATTCATCCTCTTGAGCCATCATGGCACTCACTGAGTTGCCTTCTATTAATTGGTACAGGATTAGCGGCTTGACCGGTTGAGGTGGTCTTAGAACTGAGGGATTTAGCAAGTATTCCCTAATGGCATCAAAGGCCTTCTGACAGTCTTTATTCCACTCTACGAGCTGATTTTTTTAGAGCAGTTTGAAGATCGGCTCGCAAATTGAAGTTAGCTTGGTGATGAACCTACTGAGATACTGTAACTTGCCCAAGAAACTTCTGACATCCTTTTCCTTCTGAGGCACTGGCATCTCCCTGATGGCCTTGACTCTGTCCAGGTCGATTTCAATCCCTCTCTGACTAACTACATGCCCCAATAGCTTTCTTAACGTTACCCCAAAAATACACTTATTGTTGTTCAATCGCAAATTATACTTATTGATCCTCTGAAAGAACTTCTCTAGAGCTTCAAAGTGACCTTCTCTGGTGGCTGACTTGATCATCATGTCATCGATATATACTTCCACTTCTTTATGAATCAAGTCATTGAGGATTCGAATAGCCATCCTCTGATAGGTTGCTCCTGCATTCTTCAACCCAAATGGCATTACTCTATAGGCGAATGTTCCCCACTCCATTATAAAGGCTGTCTTAATCCGGTTGGCTATCTTATTGAGAATCTGATTGTACCCTGCATACCCATCCATGAAATAACACATCATGCAAGTAGCTGTGTTGTCTACTAACACGTCGATGTGAGGTAGTGAAAAGTCATACTTTGGACAAGCTTTGTTCAAATCTTAGTAGTCCACACAAATGCGTACTTTGCCATTCTTTTTGGCTACCGAAATGACGTTAGCCAACCAAGTCGTGTATTGGACCTTAATAAGAAATTTGGCCTCAATCTACTTGTGGATTTCTTCCTTCACTTTCTCTGCCCATTCTGGCCTAAGCCTTCTAAGCTTCTATTTGACTGGCCTATGATTCGGATATGTTGAGATGGCGTGTTTGATGATTTCTCGATCGACTCTTGGCATGTTCGATGATTTTTTGATCGACTCCTAGCATGTCTTCATAGGTCCAGGCAAAGACTTTTTCATATTTTCTTAAGATTCTCACAAATTTTAATCTCTCTTTAGGAGTTACGTTAGATGCTATTAAGATTTCCTTCGGGTTTTTCGAAGTTTCGAGATTAAATGGAATGGCATCAGTTGAATCAATGTCAAATATAAATGAGTCATGATCATGATTATGCATTGTGAAATCATCAGAAACATTGCACAAGTAAGCCAAATTGTTTATATTATTAATTGAACTGGAAAAATCATCAACATTATTAAAGAGTTATGGCATAAAAAGAAACTCTAAAGTATCATCTTCTTCTTTCTCTACCAACGCAGATGTTGCAGCCAACAGTTGTGTACTGAACTGGCATTTTGGAGGCAATACAGCAACCCCCTGTGCAACTTCACTCTGTTCCCCTGCAGCTTCATCTGCCATATTTTCTTTCCCCTTCACTCGGTTGGCCATCAACATCATGATGATAATCTCTTCGCGTGCTTCTCGATCCTAGACTATCCCCTTGGTCATAATTTCTTCGTCCCGAAAACCCTCTGCTGGCTTGATCATTCCAATGTCCCAATTGAGGACATCATTAATGTAATGCCTACTCTCGACCACACAATTAGCTCAGCTAAAGCAGTTGATAATGGTCGTTACATGGCAATCACATGCACATACAATATTAAACACATATCTATCAAAACCTATATAAATAAATTTTGTTTCACATACATTCACATGCAGCGGATATCTCATACTATCACATGCTTGAGCTTATGTACTTACACATACACATACATCATAAGCTTAATATTACAAAACTTAGTCATTCCATACCTTACATATTTTATGCTTCTCAAAAGATTAAATAAACATATACATAACTCTAAGCCCAAAATCCCAAAACCTATACTACATGCACTCCTAGTGTTGACCGTTGGCAGTGTAGGTTCGTCCTTTGAAATCACTTCGCATCCAAACCTACACGGATTAGAAAATCCGTGCTAAGCGATAACGCTTAGTGGGGAAAAATAATACAATAACACAGTATATGCACATATATGTATAGATAATTCATTGCAACAATAACAAGTCTTATAGATTCCATATTCCAAACTTAGCATACGTATATATAAATATAACTATTCAAAGTATAAATTAAACATGACAGTCACATTTGGTTACGTTATCACATTGTTTTCGCATGCTCATTAATAATAATACTCAAGGATATGATGCATAATTTCATGTTATTTAATTAATTAACATATTTATTTTTAGCGTTGCCTGCAACTCAAAGATGTAGATAACAGGGTATCACATCAGTACCCAAAGGTACAGTAACATATTAGTATCCATAGATACCACACACTTGCATTAGCACCTGAAGGTACCGAAAAGATCAATAATATCAATAAATTCGCATTAGGGAATCCAATAAGGATTCAAATCGCATTGATGATTCCAAAGGAATTGGACGCATTTGGCTGCAGCACTTAGACCTGATAAGTGCCTAATTGATGTATTATTTAGTATATATTTTATGTGAGTTTAAGAAGTTAATTATGTAAATATATGTATTTTTTCATGTTATTTGTCTAGTTTGCTTTTTTTTATGTGTGTAGGGTGATTTAGATAAAAAAGGAAGAAAAGAGGCTAACTAGTGGACGAAAGAGCAGATTCGTGAATGGAGACACGAGTCATGAAAAAAAGGATGAAGATAGAATGAGGAGCATGACTTGTGAAAGGGGTCACGAGTCGTGAAGGGCCAATTGAGTAAGCAGAAGATACAAATGCTAAAAGAAAGAAGAGTTGCCGAAGAAGAGGAGTAGGGTCACAAGTCATGAAAGGAGATCACGACTCGTGATGAAGTAGAGAGACCAGAGCAGCGAGGAAAGAAAGAGCGAGAGAAGGAAGGGCGAAAGTTCACGAGACGTGAGCCAAACTCACGACTCACACAAGCAGGTCATGACTCATGAAAGGAGATCACGAGTCATGAATAGCCAGAGCGAAGGAAGAGAAAAGAGGAAAGAAAGAAAAGGAGAAAAGGCAATCCGTGTTCTATCGCCAGCGCGACAGAACTATCCGTTGGGGCAGTTTTTTACGAAAAGTCGTTTGAAGAGGCATAATTTTTCACCAACATTTGCAACTTTTGAAGGAGGGAACACAACTTTTGGAATTCTATAAATTTGTTTGTCAACTATAATTTTAGAAAAATGTAATTTAGAGGAATTATTACAAGTTAAATTTTATTTATTTTCTGTAAGCACTATAGTTAAAAGTTCTTAGTTTGTTTTCATATTTTAAAGAAGAAGACCAAGGAGAAGAAGAATTTTTACAAGGGTTTGAGAAAAGGGTTGAAAGATTTCTTTCTCATTACTCTTATCTATTATTTCTTCTCTGTAAATCAAATGAATATTATTTGAGAACTTGAATATTATTGTTATTTTCTATTTCTATCTAAATTAGTAGTCTTTTAATGTAGAATTTTCTATTAGTATTTTTATGCTTGATCATTATAAGTAAGAGTTTTATCGAAAGATGAATTGTTACTTACATCTAATAGAAGTTCATCATTGAAGCATTATTTGATAAATCGTAATGTTAGATGGTTGTTATAGGTTAGTGATTATTCCTGAAATTTGCATGTATAACACTCTAATTCATTAATAAAAATTGTGAGTTAGAATTAAAAATGTATGTTTTAGGCACTCTAATTTATATCGAGAGAGTAAATTGGAACTATATTCCAACTTGGCTTGCTTAAGAGATTAAATTTATATTATAATGATGGAATCAAGTTTTATAATTGTTTATTCTTCATTATATGTTTTGTCTTCTTTGATTAATACGAACTAGGTTTTATTAGTTTATATAATAAAGTAGTTTAGATTTAACTCACAAATTAATAACCATTGTAAACAAGATTAAAATTGAATAGCAATAGTGTGTGATAGTAATCACATTCCTTGTGGGATCGATATCTTTTGTACTATAACCGGTACACCGTGTACTTATGAAATTAGCACTTTAAAAATAGGCTAACAAGACCCTATGGGCATACCTATCTATCCACTACTTGGCTCGCAGGCTATATTATTAATCCGGTTTCTTCATATTATCACTTCTCATAGGCATCAATAGTATAAATGTTCATTACACAATTCATTCACTTTAGCAATTATATATAATGGTATTCATATACATAAAACAACAATTATTATCATACACATGCTCACTTTATATATAAACTCATAAACTGATCAATCTCAGGCAATTAGGAATTTATTAAAAACACTCATGAGTGTCGCGCTCGCGATAAAATGGGATGATAGCTTCTGTCGTGCTCGCGACAGAACCTACTCCACGCCTCTGTCATGCTTACACACATACACGCAGTCGCGAAAGAAGAAAAAACTAATGTCAAGGAGCCTTCTGTCATGCTCGTGACAGAGCCCAAATTCCCAATTTCAAGCTCCAAAACTCACTTTCTCACTTCCACTCTTTACCCTTCTTTACATATGATCCTCATTACTTACTAGCAGGTTCTGTCACACCCCATTTTCCCCCTAGTAGTTTGAGCCATGGGTATGTTTGCAAGTGTGTGTTGATTGGCATGTGTTAATTGTATTTTGGGGTTCTATGCATGTTTTGTGGGTTTTAATAGAGTGTGCAAGCTCATATGGAAGTAGTGTATGTGTTAGCAAGGGTTCGTCTTATGTGTAGTGTCATGCATGGGTGTAAGGTGTGAGTGTTCAAGTTCCACCAATTGTAGGAGGGCATGTGGCAAGGAGTTAGAGAGGGGTATATAAAGTAAGGAAAGAGAAAGAGAGAGCAGAAATTGCCCTAGCTCTTCCGTTCTCATTTCCTCACGCTCCTTCACCTACTTCTCTTCTTCTTTTCTTCTTTGCTCCATCTTGATCCTCTTCCCTTGGCTGGTTTTAGTGGAAATTGATCATCATAAGTGAGATTGGTAAGGTTTGTTTGGTTTTTTTTCTTCTCCTTCATCTTTTGTTGATTTTGTTAGGGATTAGTTTGAGTTAGGATTTTTATGGGTTTGTGTGTGTTTTGATGAGAATTTGAATGAGAAAGACTTTGGATGAGCTTGGGAGCAAAAAAGATCATCTAAGTGAGCTATTGGAGCAAAGGACTTAAAGGTTTGGGAATTTGATTGATTTTGATGTACATTTGTGATTTGTTCCTTCGCATGAGATTTCTGGAAATTTGATGTTTTATGAGGCTTATTATAGTGCTAATGTTATGGGTATTCAATTGATTTAAGTTATGATGCATGAATGATAATTTATTGAAGTGAATTTAAAGTTTGAGGAACTCTTTCTGAAATTTATGGGTTTGTGTTCTTGACAAGCTTGATTATGTTAATGCATGATCTTGATTGTGATAATTGTTAGAAAAGTTGCGTTTTATGTTGTTTGTGATGCATGGAAGGCTTATTTGAAGGTAAGACAAAGTTTGGTTTGATTTGGCTCAAAATGGGTTTGATTTTGGAAGTCTGGGTTTTCCTGTATTTGGCTGGAAAAATGGAAGTCACGACGCTATCGCGAGCACGACAGCATCATGAAATCCAGTTTTCACAAGAAAACTGCACTGATGTTTGAGTGGCGTCCGACTCGTGTACTTGCAGCACGACTCGTGAAGCTTTGGGATGTGCGAGTGGTTCAGCAAATCACGCGTCGGCAGAGGGAGCTAAGATTCACGAGTCGTGAATCACGTTCACGAGTCGTGAACTATATTTATGCGGGGTTTTGCACGTGGATTTTTGCCTCTTTGTGCGGTCACTTTTGTCTGCGTCACCTGCAATTTCTAATCTGTTTTTCCGTTTGTTTCATGTTTTAATGCAATTTTTGGGTAATGAAATTTAAAAGAACTCTTTGTCTCTTCCCATTTTTGGGCAAGACAACAAATCAAAAGGAAAACTTTGTTTTCTTTTTAAAGGAGGCTGCATGTTTTTTACAAGAAAAAAGAGAGAGTGTTTTCTCTCAAGAACAAGAGCAGCCGTGGTTTTTAAGCAAAATTTTTTAGAAATTTCAAAGCTTGAATGTTTCTTCTTTTTTCTTCAAGAACATTTTAGTTCTCGGATGGTTGGAGTCCGGAAAAGCAATTTCCTTTGCTCAATCATCCACCCAAAATATTTTCACTAAAAATATTTTCTTGAGTTAACTTATTCAAAAGCACAAATTTTTATATTTTCTTCGAGTATTTATCACCACAAATTTCAACAAGGAAGACGGATCTAAACACCTCTTTTCTCCAATCTATAAAATTCTGAGAGTAAACATTTTTGGACCCGTCCTCATTTATTTTTGTATATCATTTATTTGTTGTCAATATTATTATTTTTATGTTATTATCATTTATAATTTATTTCTAGCATTTTTCTATGATTATTATTGTTGACATGTTATGTGGTTTTCAACTTCCTCTTTTTTGTTGTTTTAATTTTATCACTGCTGTCGTCCACCTTCTTCTTCTTCTTATTATTATTATTATTATTATTAATATTGTTATCTCATGGTGTTGATATTATTAGTATTATTATTTTATGTATATTTTATATTATTATTATTTGTCATCATGGTTTTGTTTGTGTCATCATCATCATCATCATTATTATTATTATTATTATTATTATTATTAGCAGCATGGTTACTTTATTATTATTATTATTATTATTATTATTATTATTATTATTATTATTATTATTATTATTATTATTATTATTATTATTATTATTATTATTATTATTATCATCATCATCATCATCATCATTACCATTATTATTATTTCATGGTGCCCTTGTTAGTATCATTATTTCATATTTATTTTGTACTATCATTATTTATTATTATAGTTTTTGCTATTGTGATTTCTATTATTATTATCATTTGATCATTGCTATTATGCCCCTAATTATTTATTATTATTGTCACTATAATTTTAATGTTGTCATTATCTTGTTTTTATTTGATTAAATTTTAAGAATTATTACTAATATTTTGATATTATTTTCTGTCTGAGATTTAATTTGAGTCGCATTGTGTGAGCATTCCTGTGACTTCCCAGATGGGTCACCACGTGTAGGGGAGCGCGTCATTCAGTGAGATCTTTCCTATTCCTTTTTTTTATGTGTTGTGTTTATTTGTGACTAAATATTTTATTTATGCACGCGTGAGATAAAAAAATTACAAAAATACTTTTATAATTGAATTGGAATTTTTACTAATAAAATTGGAACCAATGTCCCTCATTTTAGCCAAGCTTTGTAAAATGTCACGTTAAAATGAAGGGTTAAGTTTTCTCCAAAAATGGGATCACTCATCCCGGATCTTCAAACTAGCAATCAAACAACTCTTCGATCCCCTTTCCAATGGACTGAAGGAACCAATATTCCTAAACCAAACAAATGCCCCGATTTATGTATGTTTTTCTTATGTTTGATTTTATTTGTTTATCTTAAATTTGTATTCATGCATTTTCTTTTGGGCCCTTGTAATTAATTTTGGGGCAACATTATTTAATTTCTATTTGGCATTGTATTCCGTCCTAATTTACCTTTTTAATCTTCTTTTATTGGGGTTGTATTCCACCCCAATTTCTCTTATAATTGTGTGCTTGGCGTGTTACCGCTTTCCTTTATTGCTTTATTTATCGCTTTCTTTATTGCTTTTCTTTATAGCTTTTGAGTGCTTGTAGTGCGCTTTCATTTAATGCATAAATCGTGTGAGATAAGAGATAGAATTTTGAGAAGTTAAAAACTCATTTATAATTAACCAAAGCATAAATAAGAGTGAAGTTCCGAACACCAATCTCTGGTCTAGACTGATAAGAGGTTAGAGACCTTTACCATTTTCTTGTAAATTGGGTGGCGACTCCAAAATACCTCAAAGGTGCCTAAAGGCGTCTTGAGGCTAGATGATCCTTCCCAATGTTCTATTGGGGAGGAGGCATCCAAGATGTCTCATGGCAGGATCAAAAGACGCGAACCAATCCTTCGAGCCCTAAAAGCGCGTTCAACGAGGGCCTTTGCTCGGTTCGGCGCACGTCACAGTGGCGACTCCACTGGGGACTGTTTGTGACTTTGCTCTGAAAGTGTTTTGGTTAAAATGTATAATTGAGTTTTTAAAATTTAAAATTCTATCTCTTTTTTAAAATTGCATTGCATCATTTTTAGGCCCTTAGAACTATGTTAGTTGGTCCCCTATCTTACCTCGGTGCATTCCTGAAATGCGACCTTACTTTCACTCATTGTATTGAAGTGGTCGGGATAATCACCAGCTCAAGCCTTGTACTATTAAAGGTATATCAAATGGAGACCCGATCGATCGCTATGCTCGTGATGAGCTAGACCTATTGGCAGGGACCATGCTTGGGTAGACCTAAAGTATCACCACTTTGACCAAAGCTCATGTAATGGCAAATAAAAAGTTCCATTAGGTGAAATAATCCTTAATACGATGCTTGTGATGTGGGCCGTCACGTATTAAACAAAATCAAGCAAATTAAGTGGTCCTTTATGAAAGGCTTCCATGCCCTGATAGGTTCACCTTAATTTAATTGAAGTGTCCAAATACGTAATGGCCAAAATCCATATGCATGTGCTTTAAATTAAGAGTGTTATGCTGTCAATTTTTCACCGTGCACTCTGCGCGTTCATAGGGTCCCCTATTGACTCATGGACTAAGCCCACCTAGGAAGAGACTATTTGACCTCGTGTGCTGGAGTTAAAAGGTTGGAAGGATCTGCTTGCTCGTATGTGGTTGCGAAATGTTGTACAACTCACGATCATGCATTATACATGTCATCCATGCATCATTCTAACAATATGGATCTTTCAGCCACCATAGATTCATCCAAGTGGACTAGAGGTTCTGACGGTTTAGTAGTGGGGACGGGCTCACCCTTTGGATTGCTAGAATTAGTGCCTGTTTGGAATTCTGAGTCACTCTCAACGACTAGTGAATTATCTTCGATGGCAGAAGAGACTGGAGCTCTAACCAATTAATGCCAGGAGACTGGAGGATTTTGAGCGGAGGATGTTAGAAATGATGGGTGCTATGGTCGAAAGGATTGCTCCTCCTCCTGCTGCACAACACCTGTCGCTCAACAACCACTAGTAATCCTTTCTCGGGGGCAAGTTGAGCTGCCTATAGGTGAAAAGGCCCCAATTATAGGTAATGCTGCTTACCAACCTATCAATGAGCCTAAAGCTGCTGCTGTGCCCGTTAAGAAAAGAAGGGCAAGGGGCCCAAACCCTAATGAGGATTTCGTGATGGAAGAGGAGGTTGAGGATATAGCATCCAATCAAGCTGTGAGAGGCAGAGCACCCAGGGTAGAAGATAAGGCCATGAGAGGAATGAGGCAGCAAATTGAGGCGATCACTCGCCTATTATCAGCTGGTAAGGGAATCAACCCCGAGGACAGAGATTTAGGGGATGAAGAGCTGCTGCCCTAGAGGTTAAAGATAACTGAGCTTCCAAAGTTCGATGGTACTTCCGATCCATCCGTGCACATCAAGCAGTACACCCTAGTGATGAAGGGCACAGGGCTGACCAAGAGATAAAAGGTGGAATATTTCTGCCTCAGTCTAGTGGGTCCGACTGTAGACTGGTATCATGGGCTGGATAGAAGATCCAAAGAAGATTGGGACCTTTTGACTGATGAATTCATGAAGCAGTATGACTGCAGCACTAGAATAAAGGTCACCCATAAGGACTTCGAGCTTTTACAGCAAAGGACTGACGAGTCATTCCACGAATACCTCACCAGATAGAGGAACAGGGCCATGGAGATGAAGCGAAAACTCGACACTGCTGACCAAATTAGGTTATTCATCAGGAACTCCTGCCCTTACCTGAGGGACTTCTTCAGCTTTAAGGGGCTCAGAGATTGGGAGTCGCTTAAAGACATTGCTGTAGAGGCTGAGGCGGCTTACCTAGCAAAGAAAGCAAGCCAGAATAGCTTTGTTGGGAGGAACTTTGGGAACCAGTTGGGGTATAGATCAAGCGGAGCTGGGGGCAGTAATGGTAGAAATGGCAAGATGGCCAAGGTTTCGGCTACTGGAGTAGGGCAAGGCCAGTGACACTTTTCTAATTTGGGTCGGTCTTTATCCTGGGTATTGGAGAGATTGACAAAGGAGGGTAAACTGAGACCACTGCCACCTAGGCCAGCTACTAATTAGGGGCAGCCGAGGCATAGAAATGATCAATACTGCGCCTACCATCAGCACACCGGGCACCTGACAGATTACTGCCGAACTTTAAGGAACAAGGTCTAGGATCTCATTGAGTCCAAGGAGATAAGTGGTCCTAAGAAGAGAGAGAAGAAGAAGGCAGGCTACAATGCAGTTCCTCCACCGGATATATGATCGGGTCCGGTCCACCTGAGCAGCATAATTGGCAAGAGCTACATGGAGAAGAACACGTTGCTGTCACTCATTAGGAGATTGGAGAAGAAGACAATATTATGTTTTTAGATACTTTGTTCCTTTTTATTTCAAGAACTCTTCATGACAGTGTTGGTTATTTTAATGTGATGGACAATTTTTGCTTATTTATATGGTGTTTCTAATGATTTTATTTCTTATGATCATGATGCATCCATTCATTTTGACATTAACCCAATTAATACAACTTCATCTAACCTCAAAACTTTGGGGAATTCAAACAAAATCTTGATAGCATCTGATATAACTCCTGAAGAGAGGAAAATTTTGAGAGATAATGTCAAAAAAAAAAAAACAAAGCAAAAAAAAGGGAAAAAAAGAGCCTTTGCCTGGACCAGGCATGATATGCTAAAAATTGACAAGGATATTGTTGAGATAACGTTGCTTCCACATGCCAACATGATGACAAACAGAACTTTGAAAGCCATTCTTTTGCATCCACAACATCTGGGTTGCATATGGTGCTACCAAATAAAATCAAACTCCGAGAGCTACATCAAAAGTTGGACAAATAAAACTCATGACCTTCACGAGAAATGTATGACTCATTAAAACCAAACCGTATGACCCCTTTCCTCCAAACCAATTGTAATGTGTACCCCAAAACCAATTAATATGGACCTTTAACCACTCGGGACCCTTATAGCCAAACTTATAATGACAACTCTTTACCTTTCAATAAAAAAAAAACATACACATAAAAAAAAACAACAAACAAAAGAAAAGAAAAAGGAAGAAAAAAAAAGAAAAAAAAAAAGAAAGCAAAAAAAGGAGAGAAAAAAAAGAAAGAAAAAAAAAAGAGAAAAGAAAAAACAAAAACAAACCCACAATTTTGCCCTAAACCATCTGATTATGACTGGCAACCCAATTTCAACCACTAAAGCCTAACTTGTAACCCAATTTCAACCACTAAAGCCTAACTTGTAACCCAATCTTAGCCAATCTCAATCATTGAAAACCACTTCAGAAATTGAACCACCAAAGCCGACAAAAGTAAGGTGTGGGATTTCACATTCACGCCCAAACAAGGAACCCATCGTCACAACCAGTTTGCACAAGGACCAAGGAAAGGACTTTGAGACCAAAGAAGGAACACCGTCAGAAGGAGCAGGCTCTTCGGTTAACGAAGATGAAAGCAAATTCAATCAACACCGACGGACTAAAGGAGGGTTCATGGCAAAGGCTAAAATAATAATAAAAAAATAAAAATAAAAAAGAAGAGAGAATATTCAATCATGAAAACCCGAGAGAGCTGATTGATAACAGGAGTTTGATGCTTTCAGGATCTATTTTGAAATTAGATGAGGCCTCATATTTTTCGAATTAACGCCAAATAATGATCATGTGCTATGAAATCAAACTGAAATACATGTGTTTATGCAATGATATTGATGTGGTGAAGGTAGTTCATTTTGCATACTCAAAGTTGTCTAGTCCCGGTGTAAAACTAGTACATCGATCATCTGCCATTCTCACCACTCAAGCTCTTCAGTCGACTCATCTTACACTCAATTGTGAGGCCTATTCTACAGCACCCTCATGATAGGGATCAGACACATACAACCATAATCTGAGACATAAGTATGTGCCAATTATACCTAAAAGATCTTTGACGACAGCTCCAGCCTCCTTTACAATCTAAAAAAAAAACAAAAACAAAAGAAGGTTGTTAGAGATGAAAACCGTGATTGGCGCTCTAAGCAAAAGTTAGGCCAAAGGGCAGGGTGAAAACCTGGGAATAGGCAGTTTATCCTACAAAAAATAAAATGAGTAAAGACCGCTGGATTGGGTTGGGTCCATCCCAGGCAAAAAATAAGGCACAGGGTTATGTGAAAATTCGAAAAGGACACATTTCCCGCTAAGAAAAGCTAGTGTGAAAATCCACAAGGGACACACTACCTTTAAAGAATGACTACAGGTATCAGAGGAGAACGTCATGAATCCCAAGGCATAAAATTCAAAAGCAATTCCAGAGGGCACTGATCCTACCTAAAATTGCAACCAAACCGGCTGTCGCCTCTAAATCCCCTTAGATGAATTCTTATTCTACATTACTGCATGACACATACATTTCACATGCATGCTTACCAATTTTCCTGCATATTTAGCTTTCCAGTTTTGCAGTAAGAGAGATCCGATGCGGATAATGACAAGGACCGAGTGATGACATCAATGCAAGCATCAATCCAAACAATCAACCGAAGACCTCTTAGGGGGCAATCAACCAAAGGGCTTATAGACGGCACCGCTTCACCACTTCACAAAGGTTAGCACGATGGCTGCACTACCATTCTATAGAAGGTTAACACGACCACGGCACTACCACTTCACAAGGGTTAGCATGATGGCGGCACTACCATTCTACAGAAGGTTAGCACGACCATGGCACTACCACTTAACAAGGGTTAGCACGATGGTGGCACTACCATTATACAGAAGGTTAGCACGACCACGGCACTACCACTTCAGAAAGGTTAGCACGATGGTGGCACTACTATTCTACGGAAGGTTAGCACGACCACGTTACTACCACTTTAGAAAGGTTAGCACGATGACGGCACTAACATTCTACGGAGGGTTAACACGATCACGACACTACAACTTTAAAGCTTAGAAGGGTTAGCATGATGGTGGCACTACCATTCTACAGAAGGTTAGCATGATCACGGTATTACCACATCAGAAAGGGTTAGCACGATGGAAGCACTACCATTCTACAGAAGGTTAGCACGACCACGACATTACCACTTCAAAACTCAGCAGGGTTAGCACAACGACGGCACTACCACTCCGTAGAGGGTTAGCACGATCACGGCACTACCGCTTCAACAAAAGACAATACACCGACAACTTGGCAACAACCACTCCAACAATACTATCCACTCTGGGAAAGCGACTGCCTCAGGTACGCATTTCTTCCCGTCTTTTCAAAATTTTGGCTCACCCAGGCACCTAAGTTCTAGGTTCCCCAAAATTGGGGGCAACTGTAGACACCGAGTCCTGAGGCGGTCCAAGATCAGAATTACCCGATGATGAAAATGATACTTGCCGCAAGTAAAGGTGTAAAAATGATGTCATCCTTGTTTTAAATCTCTTTTGTTCCTCTAAAAATTTCAACCCAAAACTTTGCATTTTTACTCTTATTCATTTTTTATTTTTATTTTTTATTTTTATTTTTATTCCTTTTCATTCTTATTTTTATTTTATTCAAGCGCCACGCATGCGGGCCATGCCCTCACGGGAGCAGCGTGCACGCCCAAGAGGAGTGTGCGCGCTGCCGAAAGGGCACGCGTCCTCTCGGGCGCAAGCTGATGAGGGGATGCGCGCCCCCTCGGGCGCAGGGGCACGCCTTGCCGAGGGCGCGCGCGCCCCCTTGGGTGTGCGTCGCCAGGCGACTCGCGCCTTCTTGGGGCTCACCTCGTTGGGCGACGCGCGCCCCCTCTCGGGTGCGTGCTGCTTGGCGCGACACACGCCTAGTGGGGCGTGTGCCGCGGGGTTTTGCGGGGGAATTTTTGCCCCTTTGTGCGGTCACTTTTGTCTGCGTCACCTGCAATTTCCAGTCTGTTTTTCCGTTTGTTTCATGTTTTAATGCAATTTTTTGGTAATGAAAATTAAAAGAACTCTTTGTCTCTTCCCATTTATGGGCAAGACAGCAAATCAAAAGGAAAACTTTGTTTTCTTTTCAAGGAGGCTGCATATTTTTTCCAAGAAAAAAGAGAGTGTTTTCTCTCAAAAACAAGAGCAGCCGTGGGTTTTTAAGCAAAATTTTTTAGGAATTTCAAAGTTTGAATTTTTCTTCTTTTTTCTTCAAGAACATTTTAGTTCTCGGATGGTTTGAGTCTGGAAAAGCAATTTTCTTTGCTCAATCATCCACCAAAAATATTTTCTTGAGTTAACTTATTCAAAAACACAAATTTTTATATTTTCTTCGAGTATTTATCACCACAAATTTCGACAAGGAAGACGGATCTAAACTCGTCTTTTCTCCAATCTATAAAATTTTGAGGGTAAATATTTTTGGACCCGTCCTCATCTAGTTTTGTATATCATTTATTTATTATCAATATTATTATTTTTATGTTATTATCATTTATAATTTATTTCTAGCATTTTTATGTGATTATTATTGTTGACATGTTATGTGGTTTTCAAGTTCCCTTTTTTTGTTATTTTAATTTTGTCACTATTGTCGTCAACCTTCTTCTTCTTCTTCTTCTTCTTCTTAATATTATTATCTCATGGTGTTGATATTATTAGTATTATTATTTTATGTATATTTTATATTATCATTATTTGTCATCATGGTTTTGTTTGTGTCATCATCATCATCATCATTATGGTTTTGTTTGTGTTATCATCATCATTATTATTATTATTATTATTATTATTATTATTATTATTATTATTATTAGCATGGTTTACTTTATTGTTATTATTATTATTATTATTATTATTATTATTATTATTATTATTATCATCATCATTACGATTATTATTATTTCATGGTGCCATTGTTAGTATCATTATTTCATATTTATTTTGTACTATTATTATTTATTATTATAGTTTTGCTTTTGTGATTTCTATTATTATTATTATTATCATTTGATCGTTGTTATTATGCCCCTGATTATTTATTATTATTTTCACTATAATTTTATTTTTGTCATTATCTCGTTTTTATTTGATTAATTTTTTAGAATTATCACTAATATTTCGATATTATTTTCTGTCTGAGATTTAATTTGAGTCGCATTGTGTGAGCATTCCTGTAACCTCCCGGATTGATCACCACGTGTAGGGGAGCACGTCGTTCTGTGAGATCTTTCCTATTTCTTTTTTTATGTGTTGTGTTTATTTGTGAATAAATATTTAATTTATGCACGCGAGAGATAAAACAAATCGCCAAATTACTTTTATAATTTAATCGGAATTTTTACTAATAAAATTGGGACAAATGTCCCTCATTTTAGCCAAGCTATGTAAAATGTCACGGTAAAATGAAGGGTTAAGTTTTCTCCAAAAATGGGATCACTCATCTCGGTTTTTCAAACTAGCAATCGAACAACTCTTCGATCCACTTTTAAATGAGAGTGAAGGCACCAATATTCCTAAACCAAACAAATGCCCCGATTTATGAATGTTTTTTCTTATATTTGATTTTATTTGTTTGTCTTAAATTTATATTCATGTATTTTCTTTTGGGCCCTTATAATTAATTTTGGCGCAACATTATTTAATTTCTATTTGGGATTGTATTCCGTCCCAATTTACCTTTTTAATCTTCTTTTACTGGGGTTGTATTCCGCCCCAATTTCTCTTGTAATTGTGTGCTTGGCGTATTACTGCTTTCCTTTATTACTTTATTTATCGCTTTCTTTATTCCTTTCCTTTATAGCTTTTGAGTGCTTGTAGTGCGCTTTCATTAAATGCATAAATCGTGTGAGATAAGAGATAGAATTTTTGGAAATTAAAAACTCATTTATAATTAACCAAAGCATAAATAAGAGTGAAGTTCCAAACTCCAATCTCTTGTCTAGACCGATAAGAGGTTAGAGACCTTTTCCATTTTCTTGTAAATTGGGTGGCGACTCCAAAATACCTCAAAGGTGCCTAAAGGCGTCGTGAGGCTAGATGATCCTTCCCAATGTTCTATTGGGGAGGAGGCATCCAAGATGTCTCATGGCAAGAACAAAAGATGCGAACCAATCCCTCGAGCCCTAAAAGCGGGTTCAACGAGGGCCTTTGCTAGGTTCGGTGCGCATCACAGTGGCCATGACCTGCAGATGCTCAACTACTTACTAAACCTGCAAACCTACACGGGAAAAACACCAGTGCTAAGCGACAATGCTTAGTGGGGATATCAAAAATAATAGACTTCTAATGAAGTCACAAGCATAATCATCCAAACATATCAATAGTTGGCATGCTATTCATTTTCGAGCATATTAAAAGAAACGGGCGTAGACACCGCGTCCCGAGGCGATCCAAGACCAGGATTACTAGATGATAAAATTGATGCTTGCCACAAGTAAAGGTGTCAAAAATGATGTTTTCCTTGTCGAAAATCCCCTTTATTCCTCTAAAAATTTTAATTCAAAAATTTACATATTTACTCTTATTCTTATTCCTATTTATTTTTATTTTTATTTTTGTTCCTTTTCTTTTTTACTTATTTATTTATCTTTTTATTTGTTAATTTATTTTTGTGTGCCACGCGGGGCGGCGTTAGCCTACGGGTGTGCACGCTGCAGAAGCTGCTCGTGCGCTCTACCGAGAGGGCGCGTAAGCATGCTGGGGCGCCCCTCGCCGAGGGCGCCTTGCTGGTCGAAGTGCGCCCTCGCTGGGCGACGTGCGCCCTCCCTGGGGTGCGCCTCGCTGAGGCCGCATGCGCCTCCTGGGACCCGCCTCACTGGCCAACTTGGGCCCTCCTGAGGCACGCCTCGCTGGGGGACGCACGGGCATTTTTGCCCCCTGCTGTCGCTTTCGCCTGTTCTCTCTGGGTCAATTTTTTTCAGTCTGTTTTTTTAGTTTCAGGTTTTAGTGATATTTTTGGGTAACGAAAATTAAAAGGGCCTTTTGTCTCTTCCCATTTTGGGGCAAGACAGAAAATCAAAAGGGCCACTTTGTCTTCATTTCTAAAGGGGGGGGGGTGATTTTATTGGAGGAAGAAAAAAAACAGTTTTAGTTTTCTCTCCAGAAAACCTTTTTCTTCTTCAAAAAATTCTTAAACTTTTTTTTTCTCAAGTTTTAATCTTTTCTTCTCTAAAAAACATTTCTTCTTGGGTTTGATTTGAGCAAGAAAAATCAATTTTCTTTGCTTATTCATCCCACCAAAATATTTTCTTGAGATAATTTATTTAAAAATAAAGATTTTCATATTTTCTTCGGGTGTTTATCACCGTAAATTCGACAAGGATGACGGATCAAGACAGCGTTTTCTTCAATCTACAAATTCTGAGGGTAAACATTTTTGTACCAATTTTCATTTATTTTTTGTTTACCATTTATTGTTGTTAATATTGTTATTTCATTATTATTGTCATATTTAATATCTATTTCTAGCATTTTCAATTTTGTTGCCACTGTTGATGCATTATTGTGTTGTTAACTTGATTTCTTGGTGTTTCAACTTGATTAGCATCATTATTATTTTGTCATTATTAGCATGAGCCTATTATTAGTATTATTATTATTGATATTATGGTTTTATGTTTAGTTTATATTATCACTATTTATTATTATTATTATTATTATTATTATTATTATTATTATTATTATTATTATTATTATTATTATTATTATTATTGTTATTATTATTGTTATTATTATGCTATTCAATAAAAACACATATCAATAGTTGGCATGCTATTCATTTTCGAGCATATTAAAAGAAACAGGCATAGACACCGGGTCCCGAGGCGATCCAAGATCAGGATTACTCCATGATAAAAATGATGCTTGCCACAAGTAAAGGTGTTAAAAATGATGTTTTCCTTGTCGAAAATCCCTTTTATTCCTTTAAAAATTTTAATTCAAAAATTTACAAATTTACTCTTCTTCTTATTCCTATTTATTTTTATTTTTATTTTTGTTCCTTTTCTTTTTTACTTATTTATTTATCTTTTTATTTGTTACTTTATTTTCGCGTGCCACGCGTACGGGCCGCGCCTGCTCGGGGGCGGCATTAGCCTGCGGGCGTGCATGCTGCGAAAGCTGCTCGCGCGCTTCCGAGAGGGCGCGTGCTCATGCTGGGGCGCGCCTCGTCGAGGGCGCCTTCTTGGGCGAAGTACGCCCTCGCTGGGGCACGCGCGGCCTCGCTGGGCGACGTGCGCCCTCCCTAAAGTCCGCCTCGCTAAGCCCACATGCGCCTCCTGGGGCCCGCCTCGCTGGCCAACGCTGGCCCTCCTGAGGCGCGCCTCGCTGGGGGACGCACGGGCATTTTTGCCCCCTGCTGTCTCTTTCACCTATTCTCTCTGGGTCAATTTTTTTCAGTCTATTTTTTTAGTTTCAGGTTTTAGTGATATTTTTGGGTAACGAAAATTAAAAGGGCCTTTTGTCTCTTCCCATTTTGAGGCAAGGCAGAAAATCAAAAGGGTCACTTTGTCTTCATTTCTAGAGGGGGGGGGGTGATTTTATTGAAGGAAGAAAAAAAAGAGTTTTAGTTTTGTCTCCAGAAAACCTTGTTCTTCTTCAAAAAATTCTTAAGCTTTTTTTTTTTCTCAAGTTTTAATCTTTTCATTCTCTAAAAAACATTTCATCTTAGGTTTGATTTGAGCAAGAAAAATCAATATTCTTTGCTTATTCATCCCACCAAAATATTTTCTTGAGATAATTTATATAAAAATAAAGATTTTCATATTTTCTTCGGGTGTTTATCACCGTAAATTCAACAAGGAGGATGGATCAAGACACCGTTTTCTTCGATCTACAAATTCTGAGGGTAAACATTTTTGCACCCATTTTCATTTATTTTTTGTTTATCATTTATTGTTGTTAATATTGTTATTTCATTATTATTATCATATTTAATATCTATTTCTAGCATTGTCAATTTTGTTGCCATTTTTGATGCATTATTTGTGTCGTTAACTTGATTTTTTGGTGTTTCAACTTGATTAGCATCATTATTATTTTGTCATTATTAGCATGAGCCTATTATTAGTATTATTATTATTGATATTATGGTTTTATGTTTAGTTTATATTATCACTATTTATTATTATTATTATTATTATTATTATTATTATTATTATTATTATTATTATTATTATTATTATTATTATTATTATTATTATTATGATGCTCTTAGCATTATTATCATTGTTATTATTATTATTATTATTATCATTATTATTATGTTCATGCCTACTATTAATGTATTTACCATTCGTGTTTGTTGTTGAAGTTTCTGATTTATATGCTTATCTTATATTATTATTATTATTATTATTATTATTATTATTATTATTATTATTATTATTATTATTATTATTATTATTATTATTACTGCATAATATTATTATTGTAACACCCCGAAACCACCCTAGTAGAGTGAGTCTTATGTGTGTGTAAATATGCATGGGTTATTTATATTAAGCATTTGTTTATTTCGATTAAATCAATTGTTCTTATGCTTTAGTTGGGTTGTGTTTTAGTGTGAGTGAGTGTATTAGAGTATTGTGTGAGTTGTGGGTTGTGGTTAGGTGTGAGTGACTGTATGGGAGTAGTGTGTGAGTAAGAGATTAGTCTTGGGTGTGTCTTGATGGAAGGGAGTTAGGTGTGGTTAATAGGTGGCCCTATAAGGAATTAACATGTGGCATGAGAGAGGGAAAAGAGGGACAGCTGTTCTTCCCTTGTTCTTATCCCGTTCTTCTCTCCTTTTTCCTCACTTCCCGTTACTTCTTCATCCTTTTCTTCTTTCTCTTGATTTCTTTCTATAATTTTTCTTTTGTTGGAATTGGGTGAGCTGTGGTGAGTTTGGGTAGTTGGAATTGGTTGGTAAGTGTAATTAATGTTCTTCTTCTTTTTCTTCTTCTCTTTGAGTGAGTTTTTACATAAGTGAATATTGACATTGAATTCTTGTTTTGCTGGTTTTGGTGACTCAGAAATTCTGTCTAAGGAGTCGAAGGGCAAGGAGATCGCGAGTGGTAGTGGAGTTCGAGATTGAAACGCCATATTTTTTAGGTTTGGGAACATTTGTGTAAATTGTGCATTTTTGGGTATTTTGATGATTTTTATGTTATGTTTGAAATTGATGAGTTTGATTGTGTGTTTTGGCTTCTATGATTTATGGGTATGGTTTAATTTGAGTTGAGAACTTTGGGTTGTGAAGGATAGAGTTAAATTATGGAAATTGTGCATGTTTGCCTAGAAATTTCTTGTTTGAGAATTTTGGGGTTTGATTTTGTGATTTGTTCGATTTGATGACAATAATGAGTTCAAATGGTATGTTTTATGTTATGTGTAATAGTTTGAGTATAGGATTTTACTTAAAACCGAGTTTTGGAACCAAAGGAGTGAATGGGTGAAACGGAGATTGGATTTCTGCAGATTTTTTGCGTTGGGAGTGGAAATCCTGACTCTGTTGCAAGCGCGATGATGTCGCGAGGTCACGATAGAGCTCGGTGATCTTTGCCCCTTCGCGTACGCCGAGCCATGAGCGGCCGGGCGTACGCAGCGGGAACTCCCTATCGTGAGCGCGACCTCGTCGCGATCGCAACAGAGAGCTCATTGTTTGGCCAACCTTCTATTGCGAGCGTGCGAAGGTCGCGAGGCTGTGACAGCTCGTCCGGGTACTCACTGTCACGACCATGACAATGAGATGTGTTTCGTCTCCATACGAGCACGACAGGAGGCCAACTTCACCTCTGTCGCGAGCTTGACACTGTCGCAAGCGCGACACCCTTCAGCTTTTCTTTTTGACTTCTCTTGTATGAATGTAAGATTTAACTTTCTAATTTGCATTACTTCTAGAAGTATGTATAGTTTATTTATACATATATGAATGTGTTTATATGCATCTTATATCATGAATAATTCATGTCGTAAACATATGTTGTAAATTGAAATATATCTTTGATTATGCATGACCTGCTAGAGTTGAAAAAGTAGATAGTTAGGCATGCCTAATAGAGCTAGTGTTACTGCAGCTAGTGTATGATTTGGACCCTGATTAGGTCCCCCGACTTGATCTTCGTGATCCTTCTGTACTGAATCTACGCGAAAATGCTTTTGGAACAAAATTAAAAGATTGTTTTGATACCCTCGGGTATCCATGTGTTATTAGAATACTGCTAATATCTTTGGATATCTAAGCTGTAGACACCGGGTCCCGAGTAGCCTTGATCAGGATTACCCAATGATGATAATTGCCTTCACAGGCTTAAAAGGTTAAAAGTGATGATTTTCTCGTCAAATTTGCATTTTAGAGTGAAAAATTAGAAAATAATAAAAAATATTTAAAAAATTAATTTTGAAAAATGGGGGCTTAAAATTATAGTGTTTTTAGTCAATTTATAATTTAAAAAAAAAAAAAAAAGTCGGATCGCGAGTGTCGGGCGCGGCGACGCGCCTGCGGCAGCGCGCTGGCGCCCAACTCGCAGGCGCCTGGGCGCCCAGCGCGCAGGCGTCCAGGCGGCCATCGCGCTGCGGGCGCAAAGGCGAGGCTCAGCGTCGCCGATGCTGCGCGTCGCTAAAGGCGCGCGCAGCATCGCGCACGCTGAGCGCCGCACGGAGCGCTCGTGCGCGAGCGCCAGCGCGCGCATTCCGCGCGAGTCTCGCCTGGTTGCCGCTCCGACGCCCGCCCCTCTATACCGACGGGCATCATGGCCGTCGGTATAGGGTCTGTTACCCTATTTTCCATTTTTTCAGCTTTTTTCCGATTTTTTCACCCATAAATCCGTTTTTATCCCAAAATTAAGGGTTTTTGACTTCAAATAAAATTCCAAAATATTTTTTATAGATTATTAATTAATAAAACTTGATTTTATCCCAAAAAATAAAGGAATTTGAATAAAATTAGGTTTGTTTTCCTTAATTAAATTAGGGCAACATTTTCTATTCTTTAAATACTTTAGGATGAATCAAAAAAGAAGAGCCTCCACTACTATTTTTTTACATCAGAATTTCCAGCATTTCTCTTCCTCTTTGATTTTTCTTCTAAACATTTTGAGAATTCTCTTTGAATTAACAAGGTTTAATTGAGATTGAAAAATTAATTTTCAAGACTTAATTATTCCAATTGATTCTTTTGGAGGCCTCCACATTTTTTTAGACCTAGAATTTCCAGAATTCTTCTTCTTCTATTTTTTCTTTTCAAGATTTATCAGATTTTTCTTTTAATTAAAAAGGTTTAATTGAAATTGAAAGATCAATTTTCAATTCTTAATTATTCCAATTAATTTCTTGGTTTTTTCTTCATAAACACAAGAGATTAATCATCATTTTGACATCAATTTCTTTTTAATTTTAAGCATACAAATCAATTCCTTTGTTTTTCTCCATAAACAAAGAGAATTAATTTTATTGCTAATTTATTCTTTCAAGCAATTTTCCGGAAAATCAACACTTTTCCTTCATCAAATCCAATACTCTGAGGGTAAATATTCTAGGTTCAATTTCTATTCTATTTTATTTTTATTTAATTTATTCATATATAATTTATTGTTTTTATTGATTTATTTATTGTTTTCATCTATTCATTTGTTGTATTGATCTTATATTTGTTCCATTTAATTGTTTATATATGATTTGATTTTTATTCATGTGAATATTGTTTTTTTTTTTAATTCCTAACATGTAAATAATCTATTTTGATTCCTCATTATTTTTAACATGCAAATAATTAACTTAAATTAATCTTTTTGCCATGTAAATAGTTTGTATTAATTATGAACACACCAATTAACCTTGTTATATATCATTATTATTTTCATCATTCTTTTGTTTACTAATTTTTATTATTCTTTTTATCATTGTTACATGATTGATTTATTATGATTTATTCATTCATTATTTTTCACTTATCATCATTATTTTCATCATGTGCATATTTTTACATGTATTAATTAACATGTCATATTTTATTTTCATCACATCATTCAATCATTTATCACATATAATCCATGTTTCTCATTTTATTTTGGTTTGTTAATATTTTTGATTCCATAATCATTCTTTTCATACCATCTTATTCTATTTTAATTTGTTACTCATTATTTTGTATGTTTAATTGGTTTAATTGATTTAATCGCTAACATTATTTTATTTGTATTTTGTTTTTATGTCTAAACTCATTTTTCGCTTGGACGTTTTTGCGAGCACATCGGGAGGTCCAAAAAGGCTCGTTTGGTTCATATATTTATTTTCTTTATTTGTAATATTTTATTTAATTTTGCCATATAATTTTCTTGTAAAATTCTTTATTTGGGCACGCTAAAAAGAAAATCACAAAAGCGTTTCTATTAATTAACTTGACATTTTTTTTCTAAATAAAAGGGGACCAATGTCCTAGTTTTTCATACCCAAATAAATCATCACATCAAAACTTTTTCATAATAAATATGCATGCGAGGACCAATGTTCTCACTATTAGTGAATAACCCGTTTTATGCATGTATTTCACTTTTATAAATGGGAGCTGTATTCCGCTCCTAGTGTTATTGTAATTCATTTTTGAATGCTTTATTTTGGATTTTGCTTACATTTACCGTTTTTTGATATGAATGATTGCGCCTTTAATTTTAAATTGCATTGTGTGGAAAGTTGATGAAACAATGAATTCAAAACTTAATTATAATATTAATCAAAGTACGAATAAATGAGAAGTCCCGAACCCTGCTCTGGTCTTTGGGCTCAAGAGGCTAGAGGTTATCGTCCAAGACACCTCTTGTGTCACGAGACTTAGACGTTAATCCTAGGCCTCATGGCCCAATATGGATAAAATGTGCAAGTCTTAGGCTCTCCGAGGCGAGATAAACTTTCCCAATGTTCTATTGGGTGGCGACTCAATGAAACCTCCTTGTTGCCCAACATAGACGCACTTGCGATTTATCGCAAGCTGTTGACGGACCCACAATTGCCCCGATCGCCCACGTGCGGGCGGTCGAACGGGCGGCCGCGGGGATCCGGCGCGCGTCACAGTGGCGACTCCACTGGGGACATACTCGAGACTTCGATTCGAAAGTACCTTGATTAAAAATCATAATTGAGTTTTAATTTAAAAAATTTTTTTATCTTCTTTCAAAACTGCATTGCATCTCATTAGAGCCTTAGATCTATACTAGTTTGGTCCCTCTTTTAGCCCCGGTGCGTTCCCGAAGCACGACCCTATTTTCACTCAATTTAGGGAAGTGTTAAGGATAATCACCAGCCCAAGCCTCGTACCATCAAGGTATATCAAATGGTGACCCGATCGGTCGTTACGCTCGTGATGAGCTAGACCCGTCGGCAGGGATCATGCTTGGGTAGCCCTAAAGTAACACCGCCCTTTGACCAAAGCTCATGTAATGGCAATAGATACTTCCCCTAGGTGGTATGAACCTTAATACTATGCTTGCTATATGGATCATTATATATTGGACAGGCCCATATAATTTGATTGGTCACCTAATCAAAGGCTTTCATGCCCCGATAGGCCCAGATGAAGTATTTGGATTGCCTAAATACATAACGATCATAACCCATGTGCTTGCACATTAGATAAGAGATGTTACGATGCCGGTTCTTCACCGAGCACCATACGCATCCATTGGGTTCCCCGCTAACCCATGGATTAAGCCCACCTAGGAAAGAGACCGCATTACCTCGTGTGTGGGAGTAATAAGGTTGGAAGGATTTACTTGCTTGCATGTGATTGTAAATGTTGCATAGCTCACTATCATGCATTGTATATGTAATTCATGCATCATTCTAACAATCTAATTTTTTTTAGCCATTATAGATTCATCTAAGTGGACTAAAGGTTCAGACAGTCGGCTAGTAAGGACAAATTTGCTCTCCGAGTTGCTAGAATTTGTGTCTGACGGGGATTCTGAGCTACTCTCATCCCGTGAGTCCTCTCTAAAATTATCAATGGCAGAATTACCACGGGAGACTGGTGCTTTGACAATACAGGACCTAAATAAGAGGCTCGACGATTTTGAGAGGAAGATGTTAACCATGATGGAAAATATCGCCTCTCAAGTAGCATCAAATTTCAAGCAACTGCCTACAGCCCCTTCTGTTAAACCGTTTGAATCGCCTGTCAAGGAAGAGACTCCTATAGCATTCACTACAGTACAATAGCCAGATTTTGAACTCAGAGCAATAACACTTATTGAGCACAAGAAGACCCTTGATGTGAAGGGTGATATCATGGGAGAGGAAGAGGATGAACCAATAATTCCATGGACTATCATGAATGAAGTACCCGAGGGAGAGGATAGTACAATAAAGGAGATAGAACGAGGGGTTAAAAATCGTAAAACTCAGACCATGGCTATTATGGAGAATTTAATTGTGGTGCCACCTACTGGACAACAGTTTGCTGCTCTTACCAAATTGCAAGAAGAGTATGATTCGCCTAAAGGAGTGCACCTACCACCAAATTGTTAGTGTAAGCCCTAGCCCCAATACATTGTAATAAAACACTTTAGTTAATAAATGAGGCATTTTGTTTTATCCATTGTATTCCTGTGCATGTCAATTGATAGAACTATCCAAGAATGTCGTTTCAGTTTAAGTTATCATGTGTGAGGCACATGGTTGTAAGACCTTGAAACAAATGAGACTTCATTCTAAATATCCCTAGTCAATCATTGTTATGGGAATAACAAATGAATTAAGACTAGTATGCTCTCTCTGATTAGTTGAGTTATGTCTTACGGATCATAAGGACAAAAGTGTCAATCAGAGATCATAGATACATGTTTATAACATGGTATTTGGATACGATCCACACATGAGAACACTACATGGTACAAGTCATAAGTGTTCCTCATATGCAAGTTTTGTATCGGAGTTCTTAGACCTAAAATCTCTATGAAACTCTTTATGAATTACTGTGTACTTTGACATACACCTAACGTGCTCGTAACTGAGTGACAAGTATGGGTATGCTTGGGTATGCATTGATTCATGTTAGAGAGCATGAGAGAAGTGAAGGGATTACCCCTCTCTATAAGAGAGAAAAATATCATCGGCCACTTGATCAGTGAACTGAGAAGTGTATGGCCATACCGAGATGTAATAATGTGCAATCATTATTTATCTGAGAGTTCAGTGTCACTGGAATATCAAGAAAGGAATTAACTTACACATGAGGATGACTTGTTCCATGCCTTATGTTAATTCTGATATTTATGGGTAAGGGAATATACAAAATTGCATTAGGTCACTAAATGCCAATTGCATTTTCATTTAATTTGGAATGCTATAGTATCTTGCTAGAGAATATATATATAGCCTTTGAATTAATTCTTAATTCATTGCCAATATTAAATGGACCTATAGGATCGCACACAAAGCATTGGGCTTAAAATACTTGAATAAAGTATTGGGCATTAATTTGGGCTTTTAATTTAAGTCAAATTAATGTATATGTAATGGGTATTTAATTGCTAATGGACCTTGGTCCATGAGAGAGGAAATTCGGCCCACATAGGTTTAATTTCAATTAATTAATTATGTTGTATTAATTAATTTAATTGAGTATTAAATCCTAAGATATTTAAGTCAAACTAAATCACTTAATAATGGGATGACCTAGCCGAAATTCCAAGGATATATACCATGGGAATTTCAGCACATGTTAAATGGTAAGTGATTAGTTTGATTAATACATCTTAAGGTTTTATTTCAAATCAATTTGAATTTTAAATTCAAAAGGGATTGAGCTAATATTTACTACTGATCTTTAGGAAGTTTTTAAGGTTGAATTAACTATCTTAAGGTAGTCTAATTCGGATTAAAGACTTGCCATAAGGAAGGGGTATATATTAGATAAGAATAAAACCCTAAAAAAAAAAAAAAGAAAGAGACCTAATAAGAGAGGCTAGGTTTTTGCGTGAAACATATCTCTCTCTCTCATTTTTCTTCTTGGCCGAAATACACAAGGAGAAGGATTCTTCCTTGCTTGCTTGTGATTTTGAGCATTCTTTACACATAGTAGAAGGACAAGATCAAGTCTTGTGGCTTCAAACTAATTCCATTACAGAATACATATTTAGTAAGCTAGCACTTTCGGTTTTAAACCGTCTTTGCATGTGTGTGTGTGAGAATAGAGAGGAGTGGCGAAAAAGGCTGTTCCTTGGCATTGGTGGTGAACATCTAAGGTGGACAAGATCATCTAAGTTGCTGGTCATCATCAAATTCAATTTGAAAGGCATCTAAAGTTGTAAGTTATTAAAACCCTAAAATTGAATGTTTTCGATTCTTGTCATGGAATAGTTTGGCATGTATGATCAAATTTTTTTTTGTTTTCCGCTGCGTGATCATCATACACATACCATAACATATTCCTTCCGTGGTATCAGAGCCTAAACATGCTTATTTTAGTGCTTTAGATGCATGAAATAATTAATTAAAAATCGTTACTTTTAATACATGCAATGCTGAAATTTTCTGTTTTGAGTTTTTTGCATTGTTTTGGTCTAAAAACGATTTTAATTGATTATATAGGTATTATAATTAATATGACATGTTAATATAATGTCCTAAGGTTGTTTAGGGGCTGTTAATGGTCGGATTTAATTATGTATACCTGATGGTACATGTTGATGTTAAAACTAGGTGCATTATGGCATGTTAATTGAAATTTTAACAACTAGTTTTATATATTAAATGTAAAATTGGTTTTGGCATGTTTGTAAGTGTTTTTACAAATATTAAATATTAGGTCTGGACATTATTTAAATATGGTTTTAATTCTGGTCCATGACAATTTAATTGATTAATTTTAAAATCACTTAAAACATGACTAGTTTGTGTTTGTTACATGTTTAATCAACATTGTTTGTTTTGATTTGATTAAAATGGTAAAAACACATTTAGATCAGATTGGTACAGAATGTTAAATCAATATTTATGACCTTATTTAGATTATTAAATGACTCATAAAATTGATTTAAGTGTTTGTGCATTTTTGGCATCACATAAGCATTAAACAACTAGTTTTTGTTGTTTGTTTGTTTTTATATGCATGCCATGTTTTTATATATATGTTCTTCATGATTTTATGCTTTAATTCATGTTGGTACATATTATATGTATTTTTAATGTTTATGGGCTGAATGACATAAAATTAAAAATGGCAAAATTGGAAATAACACTAGAGTTGATTTATGGCACAAATCTAACTAGTATGTGTTTTGGGCTTTTAAGAGAACTTATTCAATAAGAGGATTTAGTCCATTGGGTTTCGGCCCAGGCCCATCACGGGGTCATCTCTTAAAGGTTCAAGTACACAATTTCCATTAATGGGCTTGGCTAATTTAATTAAAATTGGACTTTGTTTGATCCATGAATGTTATGTATATTAATTTGCTTGTTTGGTGTGATAAAAGGATATGCATGGTGCATTCATGGGCCCTGGGTTTTTGTAATTAATTATGGCCTGCGAGCCATTATGTATTATTGTAAAAGTTTCATTTATTTCTTAGAATAGAATTTACTTGAAGACTTTGTAAATCAAGATGAAGCCCACCGGAGTGGTGAAGCCCAACTCGAAGATTCTTGTGTAATAGTATAGAATCTTAGTTGTAGGTTTTATGGGCCCATGTTTGTCACGCTTTACTTTATGCAATTATTTATATGCATGCTATGAATGGATGACAAAGCGTATGCCATGTAAGCCGTAATAAAATGAATCCCTAAAAAAGTAAGTCACAAAGTTGCCTTCCTAATTCGAAACATGTCAAGGCATCGATCATCGGTAACGTAGCTAGGAGTCCTAGATGCGCCCGATTATCTTTGTGAGGCATGAGTTGTGAATGTAGGTTGGACTTAACATGGAAAGGGATGCCCGGACCTAGGCAACTAATAAATGGGTTTGTGCTATAACATCTTAAGATGTTAGCCCATTTGATCCAAGAGTCATGTACGAGTCATGATTGGAGTTATCCTACCTAAGTAACTTAACTTGTTAGGTGTACAAGCTCAGCTTGACTAATAAGGTTGTTGTGAAAAGTGGATCTTGGCCCACATTAAATCACTAACGCGAATTATTTAAAGGGATATTAATTCGGTTTGTGGGATTATTAATAAGACCTCATTTAATCTTGCTAAATTTTATTGTAGATTGAAAAATGGCATCTTCAAACAACAATTTCTCATTGCGATCGGTCCTTGAAAAGGACAAATTGAATGGCACCAATTTCATAGACTGGTCTCGAAACTTAAGGATAGTTCTTAAGCAAGAGAAAAAGTCGTATGTTTTGGATGCACCCTTGCCTCAAGAACCTGCAAGGAACGCCTCTGCGGTTCAAAGGGAAACTTTTGAGACCAAGAAGAGCGACTCCAATGATGTGACCTGTTTGATGCTAGCCACTATGGTGCCTGACTTGCAAAAGCAATTTATGGACCAAGAGGCGTATGCGATCATGGTGCACTTAAAGGAGATGTTCCAAGAGCAAGCTCGTCACGAGAGGTTTGTGACAACTAAGGCCTTAATTTCCTGTAAGATGGCTGCAGGTACTCCCGTTAGTATGCATGTACTCAAGATGAAAGGGTATCTTGATACTCTTGAGAAGCTTGAGGTACAAGTACCAAAGGAATTGGCTACTGACTTGATTTTAGGATCATTGGCTGATGATTATGATCCATTTGTAATGAATTATAACATGCATGCGATGAACAAGTCAGTTACTGAGCTTCATGGGATGCTTAAGAATGCCGAAGAAAACATTCGAAAGACTAATCCCATACTGATGGTTCAAGGGGGCATTAAGAAGGGACCGGCTAAGGGAAAAGGAAAGGGAAAGGCAAAACCCAAGAATGACCTGGCTCGGTTCAAGTCAAATGGGAGCGCACCTCAGGCCCAATCCAAGCCCAAGGCGCAAAAGCCCAAGGAGAGCGAGAGCACTTGCTTCCATTGCAACAAAATAGGGCATTGGAAGAAGAATTGCGCTCTCTTCAAGGAAGAACAAAAAAAGAATGGAGCCAAGGCGTCCAGTTCAGGTATTTTTGTTGTTGAAATTAACCTTTCTATTTCTACCACTTGGGTACTAGATACCGGTTGTGGTTCTCACATTTGTTCAAATGTGCAGGGGCTAAGAAATAGGAGATTACTTGGGAAGAATGAAGTGGACCTCCGTGTGGGGAATGGAGCACGAGTTGCTGCCATGGAGATAGGCGACTATCAACTCACTTTACCTTCCGGACTTTGTTTAATTTTGAAAAATTGTTATTATGTGCCTGCTATGAGCAGAAACATTATTTCAGTTTCATTATTGGATTTGGATGAATTTGATTTTGTTATTAAAAATGGCAATGCTCATATTCGTCGCCAAGGCATTTCATATGGCAATGCCATGTTGCAAAATGACCTTTATATCCTTGATCTATCAAACAAAGAGTCCATATACAACATTAATACAAAGAGGGTTAAATCAAATGAGTTAAACCCTACTTACTTCTGGCATTGTCGTTTAGGACATGCAAACGAAAAACGCATTTCAAGACTCCACAAAACTGGAGTGCTTGGGTCATTTGACTTAGAATCTTATGATACATGCGAGCCATGTTTGCATGGAAAATTGACAAAGAGTCCTTTTAACAAGAAAGGTGAGAGGACTAATGGCTTATTGGAGCTAATACATACCGATGTATGTGGACCATTAAGTACACAAGCCAGAGGTGGTTTTAGCTACTTCGTGACATTCACAGATGACTTCAGTAGATATGGCTATGTCTATCTAATGAAGCATAAATCTGAAACTTTTGAGAAATTCAAAGTGTTTAAAAAGGAAGTAGAAAACCAACTTGGCAAAAGTATAAAAGCCATTCGGTCAGATCGAGGTGGCGAATATTTAAGCCAAGAGTTTGACTGTCATCTAAAGGAGTGTGGTATTATTTCACAGCTCACTCCTCCTGGAACACCACAATGGAATGGTGTGTCCGAAAGGAGAAATCGAACTCTATTGGACATGGTTCGATCTATGATGAGTCAAGCAAATCTTCCTGTCTCTTTTTGGGGCTATGCATTAGAAACTGCTGCGTTTCTACTAAACCGTATTCCAACTAAAGCAGTTAAAAAGACACCATACAAGGTATGGACTGGGAAAGAACCCAATATGTCATTTCTCAGGATTTGGGGCTGTGAAGCACATGTTAAGAAATTAACATCTGACAAACTAGAGTCCAAATCCACTGTCTGCTTATTTGTGGGTTATCCCAAAGAAACAAAGGGATACTACTTTTACTCACAAACCGAGAACAAAGTATTTGTTGCTCGCAAGGCTGTTTTCTTGGAAAAGGAGTTCCTTCTCAAGAAAGACAGTGGGAGTAAAGTAGAACTTGGAGAAATTCAAACGCCACAAACTCCTATACAGGATGAGTTGGAAATGGGATCAAGTTCACAACCAATTGTGGAACAAGAACCCATTGCACAAGTACCTAGAAGGTCCGGTAGGGTACGTCAGGGGATTGAGAGATATGGTTTTCTAATCACCGACAGTGACACTATTGAGTTAGTAGATAGTGAGGATCCTACTACCTACCGAGAAGCTATTGAAAGCCCAGACTCGAAAAATTGGCTTGAAGCCATGAAATCCGAGATGCAATCAATGTACGATAACCAGGTTTGGACCTTGGTTGATCCACCAGAAGGTGCTAAAGTAATTGAATGCAAGTGGCTATTTAAACTCAAAGCTGATAAGACCTACAAAGGTAGACTAGTAGCGAAAGGTTTTCGACAAACACATGGTGTAGACTATGATGAAACCTTTTCGCCTGTAGTCATGCTTAAATCCATTAGGATCTTGCTTGCCATAGCTGCATATCATGATTATGAGATATGGCAAATGGATGTCAAAACTGCTTTCCTTAATGGAAATTTACTTGAGGATGTGTATATGACACAACCTGAAGGTTTTGTCAATCCCAAGAATCCTAAGAAGGTTTACAAGCTTCAGAAATCCATTTATGGATTAAAGCAAGCATCCCGAAGTTGGAATCTTCGTTTTGATGAGGCAGTCAAAGAATTTGACTTCGTCAAGAACGAAGATGAGCCTTGTGTATACAAGAAGGTTAGTGGGAGCATAGTAGTGTTTCTGGTCCTGTATGTGGACGACATCCTTCTCATTGGGAATGACATTCCAACATTGCAAAAGGTTAAGCAATGGTTGGGGAAATGTTTCTCAATGAAAGACTTAGGTGAAGCTGAGACAATACTTGGCATTCGGATCTACAGAGATAGATCGAATCGGCTATTGGGACTAAGTCAAGAAAAGTACATAGACAAGGTACTAAAGCGTTTTAGTATGGGAGACTCAAAGAAAGGGTACATACCTTTGGCTTTGGGAGTTCCTTTAACTAAAGAACAGTGCCCTAAAACCAAAGAGGAAAGGGACAACATGAGTAGAATCCCATATGCATCTGCTATTGGATCTATCATGTACGCTATGTTATGTACTAGGTTGGATGTTGCTCATGCACTGAGTATAACCAGTAGGTTTCAGCAAGACCCTGGTGAAAAGCACTGGTCTACTGTAAAAGGGATTCTAAAGTACCTACGAAGGACTAAGGATCACTTCTTGGTGTATGGTGGTCAGGAAGAGCTCGTCATACAAGGCTATGCCGATGCTGCTTTTCAAACCAGCACTCAGGACTCAAGATCGCAATCTGGATTCGTTTTTGTTTTAAACGGTGCTGCTGTCAGCTGGAGAAGCTCAAAGCAAGAGACCGTTGCCGACTCAACTACAGAATCTGAGTATATTGCAGCAAGTGAGGCTGCAAAAGAGGCTGTTTGGATTAGAAATTTCATTTCTGGATTAGGAGTGGTCCCAAGCATCCTAGATCCATTAGAAATTTTTTGTGACAACAACGGGGCCATTGCACAGGCCAAAGAGCCCCGGTCACACCAGAAATCCAAACACATACTCAGGAGGTACCACCTGATCAGAGAAATCATTGATCGTGGGGACGTCAAGGTCAGCAAGATAGCAAGTGAAGACAATGTAGCAGATCCTTTGACGAAACAGTTGCGCCCAAATCTGCACGAAGCTCATTTGAGATCATTCGGTCTTAGGGCTATGCCCAATTGGGACTAGTGCTAGTGGGAGATTGTTAGTGTAAGCCCTAGCCCCAATACATTGTAATAAAACACTTTAGTTAATAAATGAGGCATTTTGTTTTATCCATTGTATTCCTGTGCATGTCAATTGATAGAACTATCCAAGAATGTCGTTTCAGTTTAAGTTATCATGTGTGAGGCACATGGTTGTAAGACCTTGAAACAAATGAGACTTCATTCTAAATATCCCTAGTCAATCATTGTTATGGGAATAACAAATGAATTAAGACTAGTATGCTCTCTCTGATTAGTTGTGTTCTGTCTTACGGATCATAAGGACAAAAGTGTCAATCAGAGATCATAGATACATGTTTATAACATGGTATTTGGATACGATCCACACATGAGAACACTACATGGTACAAGTCATAAGTGTTCCTCATATGCAAGTTTTGTATCGGAGTTCTTAGACCTAAAATCTCTATGAAACTCTTTATGAATTACTGTGTACTTTGACATACACCTAACGTGCTCGTAACTGAGTGACAAGTATGGGTATGCTTGGGTATGCATTGATTCATGTTAGAGAGCATGAGAGAAGTGAAGGGATTACCCCTCTCTATAAGAGAGAAAAATATCATCGGCCACTTGATCAGTGAACTGAGAAGTGTATGGCCATACCGAGATGTAATAATGTGCAATCATTATTTATCTGAGAGTTCAGTGTCACTGGAATATCAAGAAAGGAATTAACTTACACATGAGGATGACTTGTTCCATGCCTTATGTTAATTTTGATATTTATGGGTAAGGGAATATACAAAATTGCATTAGGTCACTAAATGCCAATTGCATTTTCATTTAATTTGGAATGCTATAATATCTTGCTAGAGAATATATATATAGCCTTTGAATTAATTCTTAATTCATTGCCAATATTAAATGGACCTATAGGATCGCACACAAAGCATTGGGCTTAAAATACTTGAATAAAGTATTGGGCATTAATTTGGGCTTTTAATTTAAGTCAAATTAATGTATATGTAATGGGTATTTAATTGCTAATGGATCTTGGTCCATGAGAGAGGAAATTCGGCCCACATAGGTTTAATTTCAATTAATTAATTATGTTGTATTAATTAATTTAATTGAGTATTAAATCCTAAGATATTTAAGTCAAACTAAATCACTTAATAATGGGATGACCTAGCCGAAATTCCAAGGATATATACCATGGGAATTTCAGCACATGTTAAATGGTAAGTGATTAGTTTGATTAATACATCTTAAGGTTTTATTTCAAATCAATTTGAATTTTAAATTCAAAAGGGATTGAGCTAATATTTACTACTGATCTTTAGGAAGTTTTTAAGGTTGAATTAACTATCTTAAGGTAGTCTAATTCGGATTAAAGACTTGCCATAAGGAAGGGGTATATATTAGATAAGAATAAAACCCTAAAAAAAAAAAAAAAAGAAAGAGACCTAATAAGAGAGGCTAGGTTTTTGCGTGAAACATATCTCTCTCTCTCATTTTTCTTCTTGGCCGAAATACACAAGGAGAAGGATTCTTCCTTGCTTGCTTGTGATTTTGAGCATTCTTTACACATAGTAGAAGGACAAGATCAAGTCTTGTGGCTTCAAACTAATTCCATTACACAATACATATTTAGTAAGCTAGCACTTTCGGTTTTAAGCCGTCTTTGCATGTGTGTGTGTGAGAATAGAGAGGAGTGGCGAAAAAGGCTGTTCCTTGGCATTGGTGGTGAACATCTAAGGTGGACAAGATCATCTAAGTTGCTGGTCATCATCAAATTCAATTTGAAAGGCATCTAAAGTTGTAAGTTATTAAAACCCTAAAATTGCATGTTTCCGATTCTTGTCATGGAATAGTTTGGCATGTATGATCAAATTTTTTTTTGTTTTCCGCTGCGTGATCATCATACACATACCATAACATATTCCTTCACAAATGGACCTGAAGGAGAGTCACCCGCTGCTATGTCACCCGAGCGAAAAGGCAAAGGGCATGTTTCAGAGAATGGCCTTCTAGCAGTGACACGAGGCCTAAAGAGAAGGATGGATGTCCTCGAAGATGAAATTTCAAAGTCTAAACTTGCAATTACCCTGACCGCCCGGGAGAAAGTCTCTATGGACTTAAAGAATGGGAGTCAACCGGATAGGTGTGACATCTGTGCCGGCACTCAAGGGATAAAGGAAGCATCAACGGTTAGAACAACTCAGAAAGGTCATCTCAGCATGGACGAATCTTTTCCTCAAGTAGGGGAGGGGGACCTGCGCTCATGGTTAGCTAACCCAGCCAGAAATCGAGGGCATAGGAAATGTCGTCGGCACGCTAGATATCTGAGGAGTGATGGCCAAACCCCAAAGTTTCATGTATAGGATCTTGGCAAGCAACCGGTCGCCCTTGAAGGAGGGGGCAACGTCATTGAGGGTAATAATCAGGAAAGCTCAAGTCTCGACGATAACAGCGTAGGGGGTGTTGGGACTACTAAGGTTCCGAACATAGGAACTACTCAAGGCTCTTATACCATTTGTGAAAAGCCTTTATCTGAGCTCCTTTTCTATTTCATCGATAAAGGGAAACTACAACCGAAACCTGCAAGACCTGCCAAGAGCCAAGGATTCCCTAGTCACCGATTGAATTTGTATTGTGCCTACCATCAGCATACTGGGCATAAGACCGATAGATGCCAAATTCTAAAAAAGCTTATTCAAGGTCTCATTGATGAGGAAAGGATGGGGCAAGAGAATGGTTCCCGGGGGTGATAGACTGTCGGCTACAGCATCCATGTTGGCGAGAAAGAAAAGATGTTAGCTATTTAGATGCTCTATTTATTTTTGAACTATCTAATGATGATGTTTTAACTCTACTTTTATGAAATAAAAGGAATGCTTTTGTGTTTTTGTTTATTTGTGTGATGTTTCTTGTGATTTCACTGTGCATAATCATGATTGACATTTATTCAATTAATGCTATTCCGTTTAATCCCAGAACTTGGGAGAACCCAAAGAAAATCTTGATAGCATCTGTTATGACTCTTGAAGAGAGATTGAAACTTGAGAGAATAAAAAAAATAAAAAAAAAAGTCTTTGCCTGGACCAGTGAAGACATGGTAGAAGATGATTATGAAGCCACTAAGCATGCTATGCCAAAATCATGGACAGGTGCCACAGAAGCTCAGAAGACTCAAGCCCAAGTGCGTAGAAATGGTTGAAAGGAGAGATCCGCAAGTAGAAACAAGACCTAATTTCTTTTTAAAACACAACGCCAAACTAGGTTGGCCAATGGCATCCCGATGATTAAAAAGAAAAGTGCGTGTATGTGTAAACTTCAGGATTTGAGCAAAGCTTGCTAAAAGAAGGAAAATTTGCGGCCAAGCTTTATCCAAATCTCGCGGGTATACACATACCTGCACCTTGTCACTCTATTTGGCTACTGAAAGGAACCAGAAGACTGATTCGCAAGTTATCCATCCAGTTCATTCATGTAAAGGATGTGCAGTACGAGAGGAAAGCTAATGACATGCAGTTGAGATGCTAGATAGGAAAAGGCCAATAAGATTATGAAGGAGACCCATGCAGGGGCTTGCAATCAAAAATCTTTACACGTATCACACTTTATTCCTCGAGGCATGGGGTAAAAGCAATACATGTCAAAGCACTTAAATCTTAAAGGGCAATCATGGGAATGATGCTACAGCGGTTGAACACATCAGACGATATTGGGACAGTCATAGAAACAGTTTTGCAGCAGCTAACCACATCAGACCAAAATAGGTTATGGGGTTATTATTGCAATCATATCGATCAGGAAATAATTTACTTAATCATTCGGGAAGAAAGTCAGAAAGCACCTACTGAAAATAGTGAGATTTGGTATTCAGGAAAATAAGACCAAGTATTCCAGATGAACGAAGTAAGTTTAGGCCAGCAAACGAAGACTTGTTTGTTCTTGAAAAGTCATTATCCCAGGAAGCAGCGTTTCGACAAACAGTAAAGGAAGCAAGTTCGATGAAGCAGTCAACCTCAACAAACCCGAGAAGGTCCATGGTAAAGACTAAAAATCAAAAGAAGAGAATAAATGCCCCGCGGGTCAAAAACCGAAAAAAGGCGGCCTTACTAAAATTGGGCGCCTCGTCAGGGTGAAAACTGAAAAAAAGCACTCTGGTCAAAAATTAGAGGCTCGAGAGAAAATATCCAATCAGGAAAACCCGAGAGGGCTGATTGGAAACAGGAGTCTAATGCTTTCAAGATCCATTCTGAGATTAAACGTAATTTTGCATTTTGAATCTATGTTAAATGGTGATCATGTACGGAGAAATCATACCAAAATGCACACAATTTTTGCAAATGCATAAAGCAGAAGTAGTTTTAACTCATCATTTCCTAGTTCTTTTATAAAAAGAAAGATGTCATTCATTATTGAGTGTATAAAATCTAACTGGCTATAATTTGCTTCTACTCTCGCCGACCAGATACCCAAGCCGTTGAGTTTTATTATCTACCGCGAGGTTATGTATCCTTTTTTTTTCGCAGGCACTTATGGAAGCAAGGATGTAGTCTCTGACCCACAATATGACAATTTTGGGAAAGCAATTGTGTCCAGGGGCTGTGGTACTCAGGAGTGAAAGCCGAAGACAAGATACTGAGGAAACCTTGACAATAGTTCTAATTTTTCAAGTCGTCTCAAAAAAAAAAAAAAAAAAAAAAGGAAAAAAAAAAGTCGTTAGAGTGAAAACCGTAACTGGCGCTCTAAGCAAAAATTAGGCAAAAGGATAGGGTGAAAACCTGAAAACAGGCAGTCTGTCATTCAAAAAAATAAGAAAGAGCAAAGCCGCTGGATTGGGTTGGGTCCATTCCAGGCAAAAAAAAAAAAATAAGGCACAGGGTTATGTGAAAATCCACAAAGGACGCATCTCCCACTAAGAAAAGCTAGTGTGAAAATTCACAAGGGACGCACTACCTTCAAATAATGACTACAGGTACTAGGTGAGAATCTCACAATCCCAAAGGGCATGAAATTCAAAAGCAGCTCAAAAGGCATCAATTATATCGCAAATCGCAGCTAGCCCGGCATCATCTTCAAGTTCACATAGATGAATTTTTATCCTGCATTCCTGCATTACTCATGCATTTCACTTGCATGCTCACCATTTTTGCATAGTTTAGTTTCCTTATTTTGCAGAAAGAAAGGCTTGAGGCGGACACCGGCAAAAGCCGAGTAATGACATCGGTCAAATCATCAATCAAAACCTCAACTCATTCATCAATCCAGACATCGATCAAAACATATATCCAAGCCTCAACTCAATCATCAATCCACATACCAGCTTAATCATCAATCCAAGCACCATCCAAAGACTTCTCAGGGAGCAGCAAGTCAAAGACTTCTCAGGGAGCAGCAAATCAAAGACTTCTCAGGGAGCAGCAAATCAAAGACTTCTCAGGGAGCAGCAAACCGAAGACTTCTCAGGGAGCAACAAATTGAAGACTTCTCAGGGAGCAGAAAACCGAAGACTTCTCAGGGAGCAGCAAACCAAAGACTTCTCAGGGACCAGAAAATCGAAGACTTCTCAGGGAGCAGAAAATCGAAGACTTCTCAGGGAGCAGAAAATTGAAGACTTCTCAGGGAGCAGCAAACTGAAGACTTCTCAGGGAGCAGAAAATCGAAGACTTCTCAGGGAGCAGAAAATCAAAGACTTCTCAGGGAGCAGCAAACTGAAGACCTCTCAGGGGGCAAACAAACGATCGATGAAACGAAGACCTCTCAGGGGGCAATCAACCGAAGGGCTCACAGATAGCACCACTTCAACCCACAAGAGGTTGGCACGACCACGGCACTACCAATTCACAGCGGTTAGCATGATGGCGGCACAACCCACAAGAGGTTAGCACGACCACGGCACTACCAATTCACAGCGGTTAGCACGATGGCAGCACAACCCACAAGAGGTTAGCACGACCACGGCACTACCAATTCACAGCGGTTAGCACGATAGCGGCACAACCCACAAGAGGTTAGCACGACCACGACACTACCAATTCACATAGGTTAGCACGATGGCGGCACTACCCACAAGAGGTTAGCACGACCACGGCATTACCTGTTACAACCAAAAGACAGCAACAGCTATCATCATAACTCCATCCAGCAGGAAGATTGTCGCGTTAGGTACGCGTTTCTTTCCTTTTCCTGAATTTTGTCTCACCTAGGCACCCATGCACTAGCCTCTCCAAAATTGGGGGCAACGGTAGACACCGGGTCCCGAGTAGCCTTGATTAGGATTACCCAATGATGATAATTGCCTTCACAGGCTTAAAAGGTTAAAAGTGATGATTTTCTCGTCAAATTTACATTTTAAAGTGAAAAATTAGAAAATAATAAAAAAAATTTAAAAAATTAATTTTGAAAAATGGGGGCTTAAAATTATAGTGTTTTTAGTCAATTTATAATTTAAAAAAAAAAAAAAAAAGTCGGATCGCGAGTGTCGGGCGCGGCGGCGCGCTCGCGCCCAGCTCGCAGGCGCCTGGGCGCCCAGCGCGCAGGCGCCCAGGCGGCCATCGCGCTGCGGGCGCAAAGGCGACGCTCAGCATCGCCGATGCTGCGCGTCGCTAAAGGCGCGCGCAGCATCGCGCACGCTGAGCGCCGCACGGAGCGCTCGTGCGCGAGAGCCAGCGCGCGGATTCCGCGCGAATCTCGCCTGGTTGCCGCTCCGACGCCCGCCCCTCTATAGCGACAGGCATCATGGCCGTCGGTATAGGGTCTGTTACCCTATTTTCCATTTTTTCAGCTTTTTTCCAATTTTTTCACCCAAAAATCCGTTTTTATGCCAAAATTAAGGGTTTTTGACTTCAAATAAAATTCCAAAATATTTTTTATAGATTATTAATTAATAAAACTTGATTTTATCCCAAAAAATAAAGGAATTTGAATAAAATTAGGTTTGTTTTCCTTAATTAAATTAGGGCAACATTTTCTATTCTTTAAATACTTTAGGATGAATCAAAAAAGAAGAGCCTCCACTACTATTTTTTTACATCAGAATTTCCAGCATTTCTCTTCCTCTTTGATTTTTCTTCTAAACATTTTGAGATTTCTCTTTGAATTAACAAGGTTTAATTGAGATTGAAAAATTAATTTTCAAGACTTAATTATTCCAATTGATTCTTTTGGAGGCCTCCACATTTTTTTAGACGTAGAATTTCCAGAATTCTTCTTCTTCTATTTTTTCTTTTCAAGATTTTTCAGATTTTTCTTTTAATTAAAAAGGTTTAATTGAAATTGAAAGATCAATTTTCAATTCTTAATTATTCCAATTAATTTCTTGGTTTTTTCTTCATAAACACAAGAGATTAATCATCATTTTGACATCAATTTCTTTTTAATTTTAAGCATACAAATCAATTCCTTTGTTTTTCTCCATAAACAAAGAGAATTAATTTTATTGCTAATTTATTCTTTCAAGCAATTTTCCGGAAAATCAACACTTTTCCTTCATCAAATCCAATACTCTGAGGGTAAATATTCTAGGCTCAATTTCTATTCTATTTTATTTTTATTTAATTTATTCATATATAATTTATTGTTTTTATTGATTTATTTATTGTTTTCATCTATTCATTTGTTGTATTGATCTTATATTTGTTCCATTTAATTGTTTATATATGATTTGATTTTTATTCATGTAAATATTGTTTTTTTTTTTTAATTCCTAACATGTAAATAATCTATTTTGATTCCTCATTATTTTTAACATGCAAATAATTAACTTAAATTAATCTTTTTGCCATGTAAATAGTTTGTATTAATTATGAACACACCAATTAACCTTGTTATATATCATTATTATTTTCATCATTCTTTTGTTTACTAATTTTTATTATTCTTTTTATCATTGTTACATGATTGATTTATTATGATTTATTCATTCATTATTTTTCACTTATCATCATTATTTTCATCATGTGCATATTTTTACATGTATTAATTAACATGTCATATTTTATTTTCATCACATCATTCAATCATTTATCACATATAATCCATGTTTCTCATTTTATTTTGGTTTGTTAATATTTTTGATTCCATAATCATTCTTTTCATACCATCTTATTCTATTTTAATTTGTTACTCATTATTTTGTATGTTTAATTGGTTTAATTGATTTAATCACTAACATTATTTTATTTGTATTTTGTTTTTATGTCTAAACTCATTTTTCGCTTGGATGTTTTTGCGAGCACATCGGGAGGTCCAAAAAGGCTCGTTTGGTTCATATATTTATTTTCTTTATTTGTAATATTTTATTTAATTTTGCCATATAATTTTCTTGTAAAATTCTTTATTTGGGCACGCTAAAAAGAAAATCACAAAAGCGTTTCTATTAATTAACTTGACATTTTTTCTAAATAAAAGGAGACCAATGTCCTAGTTTTTCATACCCAAATAAATCATCACATCAAAACTTTTTCATAATAAATATGCATGCGAGGACCAATGTTTTCACTATTAATGAATAACCCGTTTTATGCATGTATTTCACTTTTATAAATGGGAGTTGTATTCCGCTCCTAGTGTTATTGTAATTCATTTTTGAATGCTTTATTTTGGATTTTGCTTACATTTACCGTTTTTTGATATGAATGATTGCGCCTTTAATTTTAAATTGCATTGTGTGGAAAGTTGATGAAACAATGAATTCAAAACTTAATTATAATATTAATCAAAGTACGAATAAATGAGAAGTCCCGAACCCTGCTCTGGTCTTTGGGCTCAAGAGGCTAGAGGTTATCCTCCAAGACACCTCTTGTGTCACGAGACTTAGACGTTAATCCTAGGCCTCATGGCCCAATATGGATAAAATGCGCAAGTCTTAGGCTCTCCGAGGCGAGAGAAACTTTCCCAATGTTCTATTGGGTGGCGACTCCATGAAACCTCCTTGTTACCCAACATAGACGCACTTGCGATTTATCGCAAGCTGTTGACGGACCCACAATTGCCCCGATTGCCCACGTGCGGGCGGTCGAACGGGCAGCCGCGGGGATCCGGCGCGCGTCACATAAGCGTACTCGTTATCCACTGTTTTGATATAGCAGGTGCAACAGTGTTATTGTTATTTCATGTGAATTTCTGAATTATTGCTTATTGGGAATGTTATGATTATAGTGCTGTTATACGTTAAGTTAACTTATGATATCTTGACAAGTAATTAAGCCATTCGTTTGTGATTATTTGTTAATGCCACTATGAGTGGTTGTTGTACATCTTTTTTTTCCCCACTAAGCGATTTCGCTTAGCACGGGTGTTTTATCTGTGCAGGTGTGGAAGGTTTTGAAGGGTTGGATCGAGGGTTTCGCATCAGTAGGGCCATCACAACTAGTGGATAGAAGAATTTGTGGTTTAGGCCATGTATTCTTTTTTGTATGTATTATGGTTTTATACTTTTGAAACTATGTATAAAATCCTTTGAAAATCGTTTGGACATTCCTTATATGTAATTATTCAGTCGTGCTAAGGCACTTCTGTATCTTTTTTGAAATGTTTAAAACAACCTTTATTATATTAATGTAATGCAATATTTTGCTTTATGACTCTTTCTCTCATGAGTTATGAAATTGTAAATTACTTGTTTGTATATGTATTCAATGTATTATTGGTTTTGTTTGTGTGTCTGTGGGTGGCAACCCTTATCTATCGGGGACCTTCATCCTCTTCCTAGGGTGGAGTTCTCTACGTTTAGGTAAGGGGTGTTACATTTTGTGGTATCAGAGCCATAGGTTTAGACGTTTCTGGGCTAGAGTATTATAGAGAGTCTGTTAGAGTTGTGTTGGCCTGATGCGAATTGTGCTTTATGTGTTGTTGCTATGGAGTCTGTTCGTGGATCGCTTGAGGGGTTAGCCGAGAGTCTGAATCCCCAAGAGCAAGATCCCTCAGTTTCAGGTCCGGCTCAACCTCCTAGGGTGCCACCTGATGTTCCTGCGGTTCCCTTTGAAGCAATGCTTAAGATGTCCCAAGAAATGGCTAGGGTGCTTGAGAGGGTAACGGCACCTAGGGCGCCTATTGAGAATAAGAGAAAGTATGGAGCCGAAGACTTTTTGGGTACCAATTTAGATGAGTCAGAGAAGGCCGAGATGTGGATTGATAAAGTGAAGCGGGTGTTAAGGGAAATCAGATGTCCGTCGGATCAAGAAGTGGAATGTGTAATGTCTCTGTTGCAAGGCTCTGCTTATGATTGGTGGAGGTTTGTGCTTAGTCAGCCTCAGCTTCCTGAGCCTTTGTTATTGGAGTTCTTCGAGAGGGAGTTTCGGAATAAGTATGTAATAAGGGCTTTTAAAGACGCTAGGTGGGCGCAGTTCTTGAGTTTCAGGCAGAGAGTAATGACAGTGGCAGAGTATGAGAATGAGTTCAACAGATTGAGTATGTATGCACCGCCAGGAATTCTTACTAATGAGTTTCAATGTCAACACTTTGAGGCGGGTTTGAATGAATCTTTGAAGGCTATGCTAGTTTCTTTGATGTCGGCTATGAATGTTAACTATTATCAGTTAGTTCAGGTGGCTATGAGAGCGGAGCGTTCTGAGAATGTGTTGAGAGAGAAGGCTTTAAGGAGAAGGACCTCTAGAGGCAGTTCTTCTTCAGGAAAAAGATCTAGGGAATCTCAAAGAAATCTTGCCGAGGAGTCTTTAGCTAGTCCAGCTTCTAGAGGGAGGAGACAAGACTCTTCTAGAGGATCAGGTTCGGGTCGAGAAGGTGTAGGAGGTAGAGGCGATGCTATGCCTCAATGCTCCCATTGTAGTAAGCGTCACTGGGGCGAGTGTCGGTGGCTGACTGGAGGATGTTTTAGGTGTGGAAGTACGGACCACTTCCTTGCGAATTGCCCGAATCTGCGTGAGTATGCTCAAGGTCAACAAGAGGGTAGTCGAGCAGGATCAAATGCTCCTCAAGGAAGCCATGGTAGAGGTCGAGGACAGGGTCGTGGTGGACGGCCTCGAGAGAGGGAGTTATCGGAGTCTATGGACCGCCCTATTCTGACCGCTGGTAGAGCCTATGCCATGAAAGACACGGATGAGCAGAATGCACCGGAAGTAATAGCCGATAAGTTTTTATTGTTTGATTATGAAGTGTATGCTTTGATAGATCCGGGTTCAACCCACTCTTATTTGTGTTCTAGTAATGTGAGTAATAATTTGAGGAGTGATGAAAAGTTGGGTTATGAGATTTGTGTATCTAGTCCTTTGGGTCAGAGTGTTCTTGTCAATCGGGTTTGTCGGAATTGCCCCTTGAGAATTCAAGGCATGGAGTTTGCAGTGGACTTGATTCGATTGCCATTTCATGAGTTTGATGTGATCTTGGGAATGGATTGGTTAGCCAAGCATCAAGCTATAGTAGATTGTCATAGGAAAGTGGTGATTCTCAAAAACAAAGATCAGTTACAAGTGATTGTGAAGGGTGAAGGGAGTAGTCCGTTGCATAATGTTATTTCAGCAATGAAGGCTAAAAGGTTTATCAGAAAGGGATGTGAAGCATACTTGGCATTAGTTTTGGATTCTCGGAGAGGACAAGTGAAGATTCAAGACATTCCGATTGTGAGGGATTTTGAGGATGTTTTTCCGGAAGAGTTACCAGGGTTACCTCCAGAGAGAGAAGTAGAATTGTCAGTGGAGATTGTACCGGGAGCATATCTGATTTCTAAGGCTCCATATCGGATAGCTCCAGTGGAATTGAAAGAACTGAAGAGTGAGCTGCAAGAGCTTCTGGATAAAGGATTTATTCGGCCCAGTGTGTCACCTTGGGGTGCTCCGGTTCTATTTGTTAAGAAGAAAGATAGGACATTGCGGATGTGTATAGATTACCGACAGCTCAACAAGGTTATGGTAAAGAATAAGTATCTGTTACCTCGGATTGAAGACCTTTTTGACCAGTTAAGAGGAGCAGGAGTGTTTTCCAAGATAGACTTGAGATCAGGTTACTACCAGTTGAGGGTAAAGGATACGGATGTGGCGAAGATGGCTTTTTGGACGCGTTATGGTCACTATGAATTCTTAGTGATGCCGTTTGGTATGACCAACGCTCCCGCAGCTTTTATGGATCTGATGAATAGGGTTTTCAGGCAGTATTTGGATCGGTTTGTGGTAGTGTTCATCAACGATATTCTTGTTTATTCAAGGAATGAGAAGGAACATGAAGAACATCTCCGTTTGGTATTACAAGTGTTGAGAAATCACCAGCTTTATGCTAAACTCAGTAAGTGTGACTTTTGGTTAAAGGAAGTAACTTTTTTAGGACATGTGGTTTTAACTGAAGGTATTCAGGTTGACCCATCCAAAGTAGAGGCAATTGTGAACTGGTTACCGCCTAAGAATGTGCCCGAAGTAAGAAGTTTTCTGGGTTTGGCAGGTTACTATAGGCATTTTGTCAAAGGATTCTCAGTAATAGCTTCACCTTTGACTAGACTTCTTCGGAAAGAAGTTAAGTATGTTTGGTCTGATAAATGTCAAGCGAGTTTTGAGCAGTTGAAAGAGATGTTAATCAAGGCTCCTGTGCTTACACAGCCTTTATCGGGTAAGGAATTCACTATGTATAGTGATGCTTCTGGAGTGGGTTTGGGATGTGTTTTAATGCAAGACGGCAAGGTAATTGCCTATGCTTCCCGACAGTTAAAATCTCATGAGAAAAACTACACGACACATAATCTAGAGTTAGCAGCGGTGGTGTTTGCACTTAAGGTGTGGCGACATTATTTGTATGGAGAGAAGTGTCGAATCTTCACCGATCATAAGAGTTTGAAGTATCTGCTAACTCAGAAAGAGTTGAACTTGCGGCAACGAAGATGGTTAGAATTGTTCAAGGACTACGACTGTATTATTGACTACCATCCAGGCAAGGCAAATATAGTGGCGGATGCTCTCAGAAGACAGTCAATTTTAGCTCTTTCTGTTAATCGAGGTAGGTAGAGATTTGACTCAGAGGGAGCATTGATTGCTCAATTAAAGGCTAGACCATGTTTGAGGCAAGTGATAGTGGATGCTCAGTTGCAAGACCATGTGTTACAGTGAGTTTGTCAATCAGTAAGAGAAGGTAACCGGATAGAGTATTCAGTAGAAAGTGAGGGAGTGCTCTGGCATGGTGATCGATTGTTTGTACCGAATGTGGATGATGTGAGGAAGAAGCTTTTGCAAGAAGCTCACTCGTCAGTCTTCACTATGCATCCAGGTGGAGATAAAATGTATTGAGATCTCAAGCAATTCTATTGGTGGCCGGGTATGAAAAAGGATATTACAGAGTTTGTTGCAAAATGTTTAGTATGTCAGCAAGTAAAAATCGAGCACCAGGTTCCATCGGGTTTACTACAACCTTTACCCATTCCTCAGTGGAAGTGGGATGATGTTACGATGGATTTTGTGACTGGTTTACCGTTGACACGGCGCAAGCATGACTCAGTATGGGTTATAGTGGATAGATTGTCAAAGTCAGCACATTTCTTGCCTGTTCGGTTGGATTATTCTATGGATAAGTTGGCAGAGATATATATGAAAGAGGTAGTCAGACTTCATGGAGTTCCATTGTCCATTGTGTCAGATCGAGACCCTCGGTTTACATCCAAGTTTTGGAAAGAACTTCAGTCAGCTTTGGGTACTCGGCTAAATTTCAGTGTAACGTTTAATCCTCAGACCGATGGTCAATTTGAGAGAGTTATCCAGATTCTTGAGGACATGCTTCGGGGTTGTGCTATAGAATTTTCGGGAAGTTGGGATCGGTATGTGCCTCTGATGGAATTTGCATATAACAATAGTCATCAAGCAAGCATAGGAATGGCCCCTTATGAGGTGTTGTATGGGCAAAAATGTAGAACGCCAGTATGTTGGACTGAATTGTTAGAAAGAACTTTAATAGGCCCGGAGTTAGTGAGAGACACTGAAGAGAAAGTTAGAATGGTGCAACAGAATCTGAAAGAAGCTAAAGACAGACAACGATCATATGCTAATTTGAAGCGCAGAGATATTCAGTATGAAATGGGTGATAAGGTATTTTTAAAAGTTTCCCAGCGGCGAAAGGTTCTTCGTTTTGGAAAGAAAGGAAAATTGAGCCCCCGGTTTATTGGACCCTATGAAATCTTGGAGAAGATTGGCCCGGTGGCTTATCGGTTAGCATTACCAACAGAGTTAGCTAAATTGCATGATGTTTTTCATGTGTGTATGCTCCGTCGCTACCGATCAGATCCATCACATGTACTTAAAGTGCAAAATATTCAGGTTCAGTCAGGTTTTTCTTTCGATGAAGAACCGAAGAAGATTTTGGCTAGAGAGATCAAACGGCTATGGAACAAGCAGATACCGTTGGTTAAAGTGCTATGGCAACATCATGGTATTGAGGAAGACACCTGGGAACCGGAAGAGATTATGAGAACTCAGTACCCTCAACTATTTGGATCAGGTGAGAATTTTGAGGACGAAATTCTTTTCAGGAGGGGACTATTGTAACACCCCGAAACCACCCTAGTAGAGTGAGTCTTGTGTGTGTGTAAATATGCATGGGTTATTTATATTAAGCATGTGTTTATTTTGATTAAATTAATTGTTCTTATGCTTTAGTTGAGTTGTGTTTTAGTGTGAGTGAGTGTATTAGAGTAGTGTGTGAGTTGTGGGTTGTGGTTAGGTGTGAGTGAGTGTATGGAAGTAGTGGGTGAGTAAGAGATTAGTCTTGGGTGTGTCTTGATGGATGGGAGTTAGGTGTGGTTAATAGGTGTCCCTATGAGGAATTGACATGTGGCATGAGAGAGGGAAAAGAGGGACAGCTGTTCTTCCCTTGTTCTTATCCCGTTCTTCTCTCCTTTTTCCTCACTTCCCGTTACTTCTTCATCCTTTTCTTCTTTCTCTTGATTTCTTTCTATAATTTTTCTTTTGTTGGAATTGGGTGAGCTGTGGTGAGTTCGGGTAGTTGTAATTGGTTGGTAAGTGTAATTAATGTTCTTCTTCTTCTTCTTCTCTTACTTAAGTGAATGTTGACGTTGAATTCTGGTTTTGCTGGTTTTGGTGACTCAGAAATTCCGTCTAAGGAGTCGAAGGGCAAGGATATCGTGAGTGGTAGTGGAGTTCGAGATTGAAATGCCATATTTTTTAGGTTTGGGAACATTTGTGTAAATTGTGCATTTTTTGGTATTTCGATGATTTTTATGTTATGATTGAAATTGATGAGTTTGATTGTGTGTTTTGGCTTCTATGATTTATGGGTATGGTTTAATTTGAGTTGAGAACTTTGGGTTGTGAAGGATAGAGTTAAATTATGGAAATTGTGCATGTTTGCCTAGAAATTTCTAGTTTGAGAATTTTTGGGTTTGATTGTGTGATTTGTTTGATTTGATGACAATAATGAGTTCAAATTGTATGTTTTATGTTGTGTGTAATAGTTTGAGTAAAGGATTTTACTTAAAACTGAGTTTTGGAACCAAAGGAGTGAATGGGTGAAACGGAGATTGGATTTCTGCAGATTTTTGGCGTAGGGAGTGGAAATCCCAACTCTGTCGCGAGCGCGATGATGTGGCGAGGTCACGACAGAGCTCAGTGATCTTTGCGCCTTCGTGTGCGCCGAGCCATTAGCGACCGGGCGTGTGCAGCGGGAACTCCCTGTCACGAGCGCAACGTCGTCGCGATCGCGACAGAGAGCTCATTGTTTGGCAAAGCTTCTGTCGCGAGCGTGCGCAGGTCGCGACAGCTCGTGCGGGTACTGACTATCGCGAGCGCGACAGTGAGATTTGTTTCGTCTCCATACGGGCGTGAGGTTCACCGCGAGCGCGACAGGAGGCCAACTTCGCCTCTGTCGCAAGCGTGACACTGTCGCAAGCGCGACACCCTTCAGCTTTTCTTTTTGACTTCTCTTGTATGAATGTAAGATTTAACTTTCTAATTTGCATTACTTATAGAAGTATGTATAGTTTATTTATACATATATGAATGTGTTTATATGCATCTTATATCATGAATAAATCATGTCACAAACATATGTTGTAAATTGAAATATGTCTTCGATTATGCATGACCTGCTAGAGTTAAAAAAGTGGATAGTTAGGCATGCCTAATAGAGCTAGTGTTGCTGCAGCTAGTGTATGATTTGGACCCTGATCAGGTCCCCTAACTGGATCTTCGTGATCCTTCTGTACTGAATTTACGCGAAAATGCTTTTGGAACAAAATTAAAAGATTGTTTTGATACCCTCGGGTATCCATGTGTTATGAGAATACTATTAATATCTTCGGATATCTACGCGTACTCGTTATCCACTGTTTTGATATAGCAGGTGCAACAGTGTTATTGTTATTTCATGTGAATTTCTGAATTATTGCTTATTTGGAATGTTATGAATATATTGCTGTTATACGTTAAGTTAACTTATGATATCTTGACAAGTAATTAAGCCATTCATTTGTTATTATTTGTTAACGCCACTATGAGTGGTCGTTGTACATCTTTGTTTTCCCCACTAAGTGATTTCGCTTAGCACGAGTGTTTTATCCGTGCAAGTGTGGAAGGTTTTGAAGGGTTGGATCGAGGGTTTCGCATCAGCAGGGCCATCACAACTAGTGGATAGAAGAATTTGTAGTTTAGGCCATGTATTCTTTTTTGTATGTATTATGGTTTTATACTTTTGAAACTATGTATAGAATCCTTTGTAAATTGTTTGGACATTCCTTATATGTAATTATTCAGTCGTGCTGAGGCACTTCTGTATCTTTTTTGAAATGTGTAAAGCAACCTTTGTTATATTAATGTAATGCAATATTTTGCTTTATGACTCTTTCTCTCGTGAGTTATGAAATTGTAAATTACTCGTTTGTATATGTATTCAATGTATTATTGGTTCTGTTTGTGTGTCTGTGGGTGGCAACCCTTATCTATCGGGGACCTTCATCCTCTTCCTAGGGTGGAGTTCTCTACGTTTAGGTAAGGGGTGTTACAATTATTGTCATTTATTGTTATTATTAATATTATAGTTCCATGTTTGTTTTCCACTGGTGATATTATTATTGTTATTCTATTACTTTGGTATTAGCTATTATTATTATTTTTGGTCTTTGCATGATTCTTTTAATTTATTTTTGCATGTGAATTACTTGCTATATTAAATTAACACGTCACATATTTATTTTGCCTTCGGTTGTTTAATTTTTAGGATTATTGCTAATATTTTTGATGTTACTTTCCTGTTTGAGATTTAATTTGGGTCTCTTTACGTGAGTGTCCCCGTGACTTCCCGGATGGGTCACGACGTTTAGAGAATCGCGTCGGCTTTGTAATAGCCCCGACACCCTCGTTGCAAGGATGCCGGGTGTGCTACCGACACTCACTCACGACACGGCAAACATACATGCATAACAATACATACGTGCACTAAGCGGAAGCATTCACTAACAATAATAATAGAAAATCATGTATCAAATATAATCAAAATATAGTTATATACAATATCCAAAAGATTACATCTTAAATCCTTTACAAAATAATACATATACAAAAAGAATAATACAGGAAGAGACAAAAATAAATAACTCTACTCCTATGTGGCCAGCCTGCAGATGTGTGACTCGAACGGGAACCCAAAATCCTGCCACCTACACTGGAAAAGAACCTGTGCTAAGCAATAACGCTTAGTGGGGAGGAACAAAAACAACAGAACACTATACAATAATATCATGCATTAGTACATAAATGTAAACATGCATTAAAATATAGAATTCACTAAGTATCAGAGGACAGAGATATATATGTCAAGAATCACTATATGAAATCAGAATTGATAAGAGAAAGCACTAAGTAATTACACTAACTAGAGTCACACGATATCATAAAACTTTAAACAATAGCCTGAATTTCACTGGTGGAGGATACGGGAACACGACACGGGAGATCGAAGCCTTAAAAATACTTTTTATACCCTAAGGTAGTGCGGGAGACCGGAGTCTCAAAACATTTTATCACTACAAGGAGAATGACCATCTCGGAGGTTGGCCGAAAGACCCAAACGGGGCCAACACCGGCAGCTGCACTCACTAACCCTTCTTAAGCATGCTTAAATATCCACTACCTTGAAACTTCAGGCTCAAAACACTTATTCTAAACATTTAACACTAGACAATGTCATTAATTATTAACAGAAGTCAAAAACATCAATACACTAGTATAAAAATACAAAACATAACTTACACAGTGCGAAAAGCCACGCGAAAGAGAAAGAAGAGGACTTCCAAGCAAAATAGGACAAAACAGGCAGGAGGAAGGCTCACTGTTGCGGTCGCGACTTATGTCGCGCTCGCGATAGGAGCCAAGAGGAAAAAATGCCAGTCGCGAGTCGCACACACAGTTGCGACTCGTGACGTAGCTGCCTCACGTCCCACAAGAGAGAGGGGTCATGAGTCGTAATCCAAGCTCACGACTCGTGATGAAACTCCCTCACAAGAGAGAGGATTCACGAGTCGTGATCCCTGCTCATGACTCGTGACTGCCCACACTTAGCTTCAACGATCTTCACGACTTGTGAAGAAGCTTCACGACTCGTGAAGATGACTGGCGCCATTGCCGAGTCGTGCCGCCTCCTTAGGACTCGGATGAAGCTCCCCAACACGCTGCACACGGAAGTGAATTACGCGATTCTGTCGCGATCGCGATAAGTGTCGCGCTCGCGACAGCATCGTGTTTTCCTATTTTAGTAGAAAACATGCAATTCACAGCTAAACCAAAACAAAACCCATTTAACCCAAAATCATTTAACATGCAAAAAAATGTAAATTCTTACCTCCAATGCTTCCAAAACATGCTCAAAACATAATTAACACAATAATCAAACACTTTCACAAGATTATCTCAATCATGCATAAATCCAAAAACTCATACCCAGAATTTCACTTTATAATCATATACTTTAATTCGAAAAGGACATGCAAGGTATTTTAACTCTATCATCTCAATCACTAACATGCATCACTAACTATCCATCAATTAACACATGTATAAACACATATTCATAAATAATCCAAGAGAACAGGGCAATCCAAATCCATTTAAACTCATCCAAGAACAGAACTCCGAAACCTAACAATGAAGCTTCAATCTTTCCTTCGAGAGCCCACTTTCTCTTTCCCTTTACTCTTCATCCTCTCCTCCATTTCTTGCACGAAAACCCAGCCAATACACACCCAAGTTAAGCCATGCATTACACAACTAAATGTAGAAATGATGAAGGAGAACAAGAACCCAAAGAAATTACAAAAAATCCAAGCACTTACCTTCAAACCCAGCTCAAAAACTCAGAATTCTACCCTCAAAGCCCTAGATTCAAGTTAGGCAAATGCAAGAGAGAGCAAGAAGAAATGAAGAAGAGGGAGGAGAAGAAGAAGAAACGTGAGAGAGAAAAAAATATGCTTTTCTTCCTTTCCTCTCTCCTTCACTCACTTCACATTAATTACTCTCACCTACCCATGCCACAAGGCATCATCTTAATACACCAAAATAATCCACTTTCACTTTCATGCCCCATGGCACCATACACAACTCCCACAATATAATCTCTTATAACACACTTACATCCTTATTACCATGCACCCACCTCACTAGATAAACCCTCATCAAAATATCTTACATCCATAGTACCGAACACACAAACCACTAGATCACTTCTTCAATCACTCTTGTTGCCAAACACTACACACACTAGATGATTCCTTACTCAACCTTATAATTAATTAATTTACACAATTAAATCCTTATGACCAATTTTCTCATGCAAGATTACCGAATTACCCTTAAATTTCTGACTTAGAATACAAATTCTGACAAGGCCCTTTTTGGGTTGTTACAGGTTTGGTCAGACATTCCTTATTTCCATCCTTTTTAATGTGTTTGCTTGTAAAAAAAATATTTTATTTATGCACGCGTGAGATAAAAAGTCACAAAAATATTTTTATAATTAAATTTGAATTTTAACTAATAAAAGTGGAACCAATGTCCCGCGTTTTAGCCAAGGAATGTAAAATATCACAATAAAATAAAGAGTTAAATTTCCCCCAAAAATGGGATCACTCATCCCGGTTTTTCAAACTAGCAATCAAATAACTCTTCGATCCCTTTTCAAAATAAGCGCGAATGAACCAATGTTCCTAAACTAAACAAATGCCCTGATTTATGTATGTTTTTCTTGTTTTTGACTTTATCTACTTGTTTTAAATTTATATTCATTGTATTTTCTTTTGGGCCCTTGTAATTAATTTTGGGGCAATATTATTTAATTTCTATTTGGGATTGTATTTCGTCCCAATTTATATTTTTTAAATCTTCTTTTATTGGGGTTGTATTTCGCCCTAATTTCTCTTGCAATTGTATGCTTGGTGTGTTACCGCTTTCCTTTATCGCTATATTTACCGCTTTCTTTACAGTTTTTTTTAATTTATCGCTTTTGAATGCTTGCAATGCACCTTTTAATTTAAATGCATTAATCGTGTGAGATAAGAGATAGAATTTTAGGAAGTTAAAAACTCATTCATAGTCAACCAAAGCATAAATAAGAGTGAAGTTCCGAACACCAATCTCTGGTCTAGACCAATAAGAGGTTAGAGACCTTTCCCAATTTCTTCTAAATTTGGTGGCGACTCCAAAATACCTCAAAGGTGCCTAAAGGCGCCGTGAGGATAGATGATCCTTTCCAATATTCTATTGGAAAGAAGGCATCCAAGATGTCTCATTGCACCCAAGATCAAAAGACGTGAACTAATCCATCGAATCCTAAAAGCGGGTTCAAAGAGGGCCTTTGCTAGGTTCGGCGCGCGTCACAGTGGAGATTCTACCGGGGACCATTTGTGACTTTGCTTTGAAAGTGTTTTGGTTAAAATGTATAATTGAGTTTTTAAAACTTAAAATTCTATCACTTTTTAAAATTGCATTGCATCATTTTAGGGCCTTAGAACTATGTTAGTTGGTCCCCTATCTTACCCCGGTGCATTCCCGAAGCACGACCCTACTTTCACTCATTGTAGGGAAGTGTTAAGGATAATCACCAACCCAAGCCTCGTACCATTAATGGTATATCAAATGGAGACCCGATCGGTCATTACGCTCGCTATAAGCTAGACCCATTGGCAGGAACCATGCTTGGGTAGCCCTAAAGTATCACCACCTTTACCAAAGCTCATGTAATGGCAAATAGAAACTTCCATTAGGTGAAATTCTCCTTCATACGATGCTTGTCATGTGGGCCGTTGCGTGTTAAACAAAATCAAGCAAATTAAGTGGTCTTTTATCAAAGGCTTTCATGCCCCGATAGGTTCACCTTAATTTAATTGAAGTGTCCAAATACGTAATGGCCAAAGCTCATACGCATGTGTTTTAAATTAAGAGTGTTATGCTGCCGATTTTTCACCGTGCACTATGCGCGTCCGATGGGTTCCATGTTAACCCTTGGATAAAGCCCACCCAAGAAAGAGACTACATTACCTCGTGTCTGGGAGAAATAAGGTTGGAAGGATCTATCTGCTTGCATGTGTTTGTCTATGCTGCACCAGCACGACCATGCATTGTATTTCAATCATGCATCATCCTAACAAAGGCGTGTCTTGCAGCCATCATAGATTCATCCAGGTGGTTTATAGGTCCTGACGGTCGACTAAGAAAGATTTCCCTAGAGCTAGTGTCAGATCAGAGTTTGGATTCATCAATAAAGATGAGAATGTCGGATCCATCAAGTGGTTCTGATGTAACTAGGGCAATGATTTTGAAAGAAGTGAGGACAAGGTTGGAAGAGTTCGAGGCTAGAATGATGGCAATGATGGGGAACCTTGCCACTACCCTGGCCCCACCTACTGGGCAATAGGTTGCCGCTCTAATTAGGGAGCAAGATGAACAAAGGGCAGTTAGAGAGGATCCCCCACCAGCAGTTGATCCACTTGCAGTTGAGCTAAGAGCGCTAGCACCTGTTGAACGTAGAGAGGGCCCAAAATTCGATGTTGACTTATGGGAGGAGCCAGAGGAACTGATGGTAGTGAAAGGGAAGTCGCCCAAGTTGGAGGATGCGATGTGGAGAAAGATGGAGGAGCAGTTTGAAGCCATGACAAGGATGTTGAAGGTAGGAGGAGGAATGAACCCTGAAGATCGAGAGTTGGATAATGATGATTTAGTCCCTCAGAATTTCAAAATGCTTGACATTCCCAAGTTCGATGGCACTTCCGATCCCACTGCACACATTAAATAGTACTCACTGGTGATGAAGGGTACTACCTTAACAAAGAGACTGAAGATCGAGTACTTTTGTCTGAGCTTAATCGGCTCGGCAGTGGATTGGTATCATGGGCTAGACCGAAGGACAAAAGAGGATTGGGACTTGTTGACAGAGGAGTTTCTCAAACAATACGATTGTAGTACAAGAATGGAAGTAACTTTGAAGGACTTGGAATTATTGCAACAAAAGGCAGGCGAGTCTTTTCTTGAGTACCTCACTCGGTGGAGGAACAGAGTTATGGAAATGAAGCGCAAACTTGATACCCTTGATCAGATCTGATTGTTCATTCAGAATGCTAGCCCTTACCTGAGAGATGGACTAAAGATGAAGGGGTTGAAGGACTAGGAATCCTTGAAGGACATTGCTATAGAGGCAGAAGGAGAATATATGGCCAGGAGGGCAAACAGTGAGGCTTACACAAAGAAGGGCTATACCAGTCAAGGGACAACTAAGTCAGTGAGCTCCAGTAGTGGCTGTAGAAGTGGGAAGACGGCTGAGGTATCGGCAATAGGTGTGGGTCAGAGGTACTTCTCGAATTTGGGTCGGCCTTTATCATGGGTACTAAAAAGATTAAAAAAGGAGGGAAAGCTACAGCCCTTGCAACCCAAGCCAGCCAGAACCCAAGGGTAGCTGGGGCATAAAGAACATGAATATTGTACCTTTCACCAGCATACCGGATATCTGACGGATAATTGTGTAACGTTGAGGCACCAGGTTCAGGATCTAATCGATAGCAAGCAGATCACGGATCCTAAATGAAGAGAGGGCAAGAAGAAGTCCAACTATAATGCTATACTACCACCTGTCTTTATGATTATGTCAAGCCTACCTGAGTGGTATGTCTTGTAAGACTTATACGGTAATGATTATGTCGCTATTAGCCACCCCGGGACAAGTGAAGAAGGGATTTCTATAGCAGCAATAGATCATTGGTCCGCTAGCGAGAGTGGGGAGGAAAAGGAGGAAGGAAAACAAGAAGGATATCCGCAGGCATTAGAAATGGCTGGTTCCGCACAACAGATTGAAGAGGCTCGTGCCTTAATGACCCGAGAGATGGACAGAAGGTTCGAGGAGCTTAAAAAGAGGTTGTTGGCCACAATTAAGGAAAGGATGGATGCCATGGCACTAGTTCTTCAATCCCAACTTATGGCAATTACCCTTAATCAGGTTGAGCTTGCCACGGTTAAAAAGGATCATGCAACGACGGCTGTAATGTTTCCATCCACCCTCGAGCCTTGGGGCAAGGCACCACTCAACTCACCAATCGGGCAAGTGGGAAGAGCAGAAGGATCAGAGCCTTTACAATTGATAAGCCTCCTCTATCCCTTAAAGACTAAAAGGAAACTAGCTGATCTGGAAAAAGAAATTGTGAAGTCCAAGCTCGCAACTACCCGGGCACCTCTCAATGAGACTACTACTGGCGCCGCAAATCTAGATGTTGGTTACTATGATAATAGCAATGGTACCCGAAGGATAGGGAAAGCACCAATAATTGAGACGGCTCAAAGGCGCTACTCTGACTTGGGTAAACCTTTATCTTGGGTCCTAGAAAGGCTAATGAAGAAGGGGATGTTACAGCCAATGCCTCCCAAGCCGGCTAAAACCCACTGGGCATAAGGAAGACGAGTACTGCATCTACCACCAGCACACTGGCCATGTGACGGATAATTGTGCTAGGCTGAGGCATGAGATTCAGGATCTGATCGACAATAACCAGAACATGAACCCTAAAAGCCGACAAGGTAGTCATGGGAGCTCAAGTCTTTTGGGTAGCGATGGAAAAAACTTTGGAGCCACAAGGGCGCCGACCTTCGGAAGGACTCAAAGTTACTATGCCATACTGGAGAAGTCCCTGTCTAAACACTTCGCTCATTTTGTTAGCAAGGGGAAAATACGGCCAATGCCAGCCCAACATACCAGGAGCCAAGGGCGTCCCAATCACTGAGCAGATTTGTATTGTGCCTACTATCAGCATACCGAGCATGAGACTGATGGGTGCCGAATTCTGAGGAGGCAAGTTCTATACTTAATTGATGAGGAGCTGAGAGGTTAGGAGAATGGTCCCCAAAAGTGATAATAGACCGTCGACTACAGCATTCGTGTTGGCAAGGAAGGAAGGAAATAGCTATTTAGATGTTTTCTTTTATTTTTGAACTACTTAATAACGATGTTTTAATTATAATTTTTATGAAGTGGAATGAATGTTTTTACTCATCTGTGCGATATTTTCTTGTGATTTCACTATGCATGATCGTGACACATTCATATTTAATAATGATTCAAGCGATGCCATTTTCTTTAATCTCATAATTTTTGGAAACCCAAAGAAAATCTTGATAGCATCTGTTATGACTCTTGAAGAGAGAGTAAAAGAGAGAAAATAAAAAAATATGAAATAAAAAGTCTTTGCCTGGACCTATGAAGACATGCCAAGAGGTGATTATGAAGTTGCCAAACACGCTATGCCAATGTATCCCGATCATGAACCAGTCAAGCAGAAGCTCAGCAGATTCAAGCCAGGAGGGACAGGAAAGGTTAAAGGGGGGAACCCACAAGCAGAACCGGGGCTAAATTTTTACTGAAGTGCAATGGCCAACTGGGTGGATCCACGACATCCCCAATGGTTAAGTAGAGAAGTGCGAGTATGTGTAAACTATCAGGATTTGGATGAAACTTGTTGGGGAGCGGAAAAAAATGTGTGCGCAAAATAATAATAATAATAATAATAATAATAAAATAAATAAATAAATAATAAAAAGAAAAAAAAGGGGGACAAAAAAAAAGAAAAAAAATTGACCATTGACATAGGGGAAGGAACAGTTATCTGGGGGCAAGTTTTGTCCAAATCCCATTGATCTACACATACCTATATTTTGCCATTCTTCTTGGCTACCGAAAAGGACCGAAAGGGTTCTATTGACCTATAATGGATACGGATCGCTTGAAGTTTGGGGAATATATATCTTAGGGGAAGTGCGCCCTACGGACCCAAACGGACATAGGTTCACCATGGTTGCTATCGCCTATTTCACTAAGTAGACAAAAGCCGGGTCCTTCAGGAAAGTCGACGCTCAGGGTATGGATAGGTTCATCGAAAAAAATCTGATATGTTGATTTGGTCCCTCGTACCATGTAGGGTTCAAGGACGGAAGAGCAGTCTATGCCTAAAGCTAGGGAGTCGCTCCCGAAGTATATCATCAAGCATCACAAGTCCTCCCCGCATTACCCTCAAGCTAATGGGGCGGTAGGGGGCTGTTAACAAGAATGTCAAGAAGATCTTGGCCAGGATGGTTCGAAGCGATTGCAGCATTTGCCATGTTCGAATCCTAAAAGCTGGTTCAAAGAGGGCTTTTGCCATGTTCGGTATACGTCACAACGGGCATTTATCATACTTATAACATGATGAGCATACTATCAGCCATACTTATAATGTATCTATAACTTTTGTATATCCTATTTCATGTTCATGTTCTTTTAACTTTAACTATTATCACAAACAAAAAGCAAAACCCTGTCATTGCATCTCATGTACATTCATATGCATATAAACACAATGGCATATCTCTAGCATAATGATGTACAATAATAGCTTCTCATATGCACTTGTAAACTCATATTAGCATCTCTGGTACGATAGTCATGTACTTCTATTAGCATTCTCAGTAACTCATTAATATATAGCAACATCTCTTATATATAATGCAAACAATTAATAGCCTGACTTCATAATATAAGTGGATACGGGTAAACATCTAGATACTGATGAACAATATAAAACATCTAGAGACCGGAGTCTCAAATCATCTAGATACCAAATGGTACAAAACATATAGACACCCGTCGATGCCAAACATATAGACACTCGTCGGTGCCAAACATCTAGACACCCGTCGGTGTCACTCTAGCAGCTGCAAATCATCTAACCCTTTATATGCATGCCCATCTATCCACTTCTTTGAACATCTCAGGCTTAGAATAAACACTTTGTACACATATCCATATATATCACTTTTATTCAACTATCATGATATACTATTGTTCATATTACTCAATAAATATAAATATTAACTATATATTACCATAAACACATACATATAGTTCAACATACAAGTACATAATTCATTATTCATCTCCACATCATTTATATATTCATAGGTTTCTTGCACATAAACATGGTTATTTACAAGCCCACATTCATTAGCTTGCTATTAATCTTAATCCTATTCATGATTATTTACCAAATCATAACTACTCTTATTTTCATTTAATAACCCTAAACATGCATTGGATATATCACGGAAAGTTTTGGTGTAATACGGGTTCAATTCAGGAAGAAAAACACATAAAACAGTCAAAACAGAAGGGGTCACGGTGGCAATGACTTTGTTGTCGCCGTGAGGTCCAAATATAGGAGTTCTGCCCTCTCTCGGTATTGGTCACGGTGGTACCGAATTGGTTGTGACCGTTGTAAACATTGTGCCTTGAGGCAGTCCAGATCAGAGTTACCCGATAAAGAGCTCAATGTCCATTTTTAGATAAATGGATGGAATTCGGAGGTTTTCATCATTCGGTTTCACAAGGATTAAAGTCTTTTTCTCTATAGCCTGAGGTTTTCAAAGAGTTTGGGAAATTTAGCTTGAAAATTAAGATTTTGTTCCACAGACGGGCAGCCCGTCTGAGTTAGGACGCCCGTCAGTGTTCCTCGTCTCTCGTGTTTGAGAGACTGCCATCTGTAGTCTGAGCGACAGACACGTGTCCGCGAAGAGACGGTGTCCCTAGTCCCGTGCCTCGGTCCGTCTGTCGTCCAAATTACCATGCGTACCCTTCTTACCGACACCCGTTGGTGTTTCTTGGGACGGAGTCGGTAGTTGATCTGATCAGATAACGCCGAATTTTGTAAACTCTATCCGATAAAGTTTAAAAACTCTTCAAATTTGAATTGGATTGGGATAATTAATTGGATTAAAACTGAAATTCATAAATCCTTTTCAAATACAAATTCTAAAATTCATATTTATCCCAATTATCTTCTAAACTCTATAAATAGTGGATTAAATTTCATTATTTGGGGTTAGTAAATTTTTAAGGGGAAAATCTTTTTGTGAGCAATTTACCAAAATCCAAATTTAATAGTTTTTCTCAAGATCTCTATTTTGAGTGACTTTTAATTCCATAAAAATTCTTTCAATCTTTCTACTCTTTTCTCAATTCTTACTTGCGAATTAAGCTAATTTGAGGTAACGAAATTCATTCGTTTCCATTAATCCAGGTAATTCCAATATTTGAATCGCTTTCAGATTTTCAAGAAAGAAAAACATAAATTTTCTTTTGTTGATCCATTTTTATTCGATCCCTGTGAAGCGTGCGGGACCGAAGTCATTTGATATCCACCCAAATGGTAAAATCCGAGGGTAAACATTTTGGATTAATATTTGTGTAATTTAATTGACTTATATTAATTATTCTCATTTTTAATAAGATTTTTTATTTAACAAATAATTTCAATTGTAGTTTTGAAGTTTTTCTTGATTTTTTAGAATCAGGGGTGACAGACAGGCAGAGTATTTTTCTTGATTTCAATTAGGACCAATGTCCTCATTTCAATGAATATCCCAATTTCTGTATTTTTTACCTATCATTTTATAATGGGGGTTATATTCCGCCCCTAATTTTATTTCGTGTATTTTATTTTGTGTAAATTTACTGCTTTTATCTACGTGAATGGATTGCGCTTTAATTAACTGCATTGTATGGAAAGTTGGTGAAACAACGAATTCAAAACTCAATTGTAATATTAATCAAGGTACAAATAAATGAGAAGTCCCGAACTCGCTCTAGTCTTGGGTTTAATGAGGTTAGAGGTCCATCTCAATGTTTCATTGGGATGGAACCTCCAAAATATCTCTTGTTTCCCACCAAAAGGTCTAATCTACATAATCCAAGGCTCCAGGGGGTTAGAGGATCATCCTAATGTTCTATTGGGTTGAGACCTCCAAGATCCCTCTAGTTTGCCCAAAATGGATATTTACCCGTTGTGTAATCCTAAGTTCCACGAGGTTAATGTTCTTCGGGCTGATGCATCCAAGATCCTCTTGGCTTACCCACGATGGATACATATGCATCGTCTTAGGCTCACTGAGGCTAGATGACCCTTCCCAATGTTCTATTGGGTGGCGACTCCAAAAAACCTCCTTGTTGCCCAATATAGATGCACTTGCAATTCGTTGCAAGTTTTTTAACGAACCTCATCTCGGAAGTCCTACAAAGCGGGCTGTTCGGGGCGCCCCAGGGTTCGGTGCACGTCACAACCGTGACATACCAAAATTAGCAAAACAGAAGCTAAAACTCAAGACTGCTTCACTACACTATTTTTTACTGCCTAGACCAACTTCTAAACATCAATTTTAGGCAAAAGTCCCTTCTTAATATTTTTTCCCTTGATGTTAAATTTCAAATGGAACAAGTTTCAGGTCAATTGGACCTCTGAAACAAAAGATATGAATTTAAAAATATATACTGCTCCCATGAACCCGTCAAAGTAAAGACACCTCTATTTTGGCAATATTTGAGGGTCTTAGAGTCAGAATTAATTTATACTTATTTCTGTGACTTTTATAGATATGGAAGTCGGGGTTCTAATAGCTCAACAATCACTTAATTTAGAGTTCTACAATGCTATTTATGACCAAAACATCACACAGATATCTGGTGAAATATGAGCAGAGTTTTCCCCTAAAACTAAGGTTCATAGTTTAATCATAAACTCATGGTAATTCAATTAATAATTTCAACACACATCAATTACACATTTCAACTATACCATCCATCAATTAGCACATAATCGCATACAATTTCTCTAACCACACATTTATACATCTATTGTACATTTAGGTCCCAAACTAATCAACACATACACTTGAGCAAAGTTAACATATAATCCCAAACCTCTAAATTTGGTAGCTTGATCAACCTTGCTTTAATTCAAACTTTGTCCTAGCCCTTGTCTTTCCTTTCGTTCAAAGCTTCTTACACAATCAATAGACACACTCTTAATCTATTTATCAAACCAAACTCAAAATCCAACAAAATAGAACTAGGTAGGAGGAGATAACTTCAATTCAACTTACCTTCTCAACTAGTCTCTTAACCTCTTCAAACCAACCAAGCCAAACTCTTGAATTCAGTCAAACAAAGAAGAAGAAAGGAATGGAAACCCACGTAGGAAAAAGAGGAAAATCAGAATGGCCAACTAAGAATGCGAAGGGAAAATGAGACAAATCTGCCTCAACAAAACCTTATATTTGCATGTAAAGTCTAGGTGGTATTTCCAGCACAAGCCACTAAGCAGCCCTACATGCCACTTGTCCATTTCCAGCCACATGTCCAACTTAATGCAAACTTCCTACTAAGTCCTTGGCAAACTCCATTTAAGTCCCTTCATTAAATTCTTCCTCACAAATACTTTTTAATTCCTTTCAATTTCATCCTCACGTGTACCATAAACTCATACTTGCACAATCTCTCTTGTACCCTTACTATGCAATTAACACTATAATCCTTCTAGGGTACAATTTGGGTCATTACATTAACAATCCATGTGGACCCTGATGTTTCGCCTTCACCTGCTGACAAGTCATACACTTCGAAACATATTCTACAACATCCTTTTTGATACCCGACCACAAATAAAATTGCTTTAGGTCTTGATACATCTTATTCCCACCTAGGTGCATAGTAAAGATTGTATTGTGCGTTTCGTGCAGAAGTCTTTTACTCAACCTTTATCACTTACAACACATAGGTGGTTCTTATAGAACAGTACACCCTCTTCATTCATTGAATAGTCAGTCTTGTCTCCCTTCCTGACTGACTGCATATTTTACTGCAATTTAGGATCATCTTTTTGTGTCATTATCAATTCATCTCTTAACACATGCCTAGCTCTCAACTAAGCTAACAAAGCTCCATCCGAAGTAAACCTCCACTTCACTTGCTTTAACAACAAAATCGAAACTAATTTTCTGCTTAACGCATTAGGTACTATATTAGCTTTATCGGGATGATAATCCACTATATAATCATACTCCTTGAACAATTTGAGCCATCTACGCAGTCTCAAATTCAATTCTTTATGAGTTAGCAAATATTTGAGACTTTTGTGATCCGTGAAGATCTTACACTTCTCACTATACAATTAGTGTCTCCAAATTTTAAAGGCAAACACCACTGCAGCTAACTCCAAGTCATGAGTTGGGTAATTCTGCTCACGTGGAATCAATTGCCTTCAAGCATAAGCCACAACCCTTCCATGTTGCATCAATATGCAATCCAATCCTATTCCAGAAGCATCACTGTACAAAACATACTCTTTGCCAGAAATAGGTTCAGTTAAAATTGGTGCCTCCACCAACATTCTCTTCAACTATTCGAAGCTTGCCTGACACTTATCTTACCATTCAAACTTAACTCCCTTATGAGGCAATCTAGTCAATGGTGAAGTAATCACCGAAAACCCTTGCACAAACTGCCTATAATACCTATCTAACCCCAAAAAACTTTGAATCTCAGGCACATTCTTGGGGGGATTCCAATTCACAATCACTTCAATTTTGGCTAGATCTACCTTTATACCCTCAGATAACATAACATGCCCCAAAAAAGACAATTCCTTTAACAAAAATTCACACTTGCTGAGCTTAGTATACAACTGATGCTCCTTAAGGTTTGAAGTACAATTCTCAGATGTTGCTCATGCTCTTTCTCATTCTTTGAATAGACCAAAATATCATCAATGAACACCACTATAAATTGGTCAAGAAATAACCTAAACACTCTATTCATCAAATCTATAAATGCAGTAGGTGCATTAGTTAACCCGGATGGGATTACTAAGAATTCGTAATGTCCATAACGAATCCTAAATGCAGTCTTACGTATATCCTCCTTTTTCACTTGCAACTGATAATACCTAGACCTTAAATCTATCTTGGAAAATACACCTGCCCCTCTCAATTGATCAAATAGATCCTCAATTCTTGGTAATGGGTATCGATTCTTCACCATCACCTTATTCAGCTGTCTGTAATCAATGCACATTCGCATGGTTCTATCTTTCTTCTTTACAAACAGTACTAGTCCTCCAAAAGGAGACACACTAGGTCTTATGAAACCCCTATCTAACAATTCCTGCAATTGAGTCTTTAATTCTATCAACTCAATAGGAGCTATTCCATAGGGTGCCTTAGACACAGTACTGTTCCAGGCATAATGTTAGTAAACAATTCCACTTCCCTTACTGGCGGTACACTAGATAACTCTTTTGGGAACACATCAGGAAATTCCCTCACTATGGCTATATCCTGAATTCTCACTTGCTCTCTTTTGAAATCCAATACGAGAGCTAAGAAAGCCTCAGACCCTTTCCTCAAACATTAATAAGCTTACATAGCCGACAACACATTAACTAAGGGATTAGAGCATTTTCCCCTCACAATCACCCTATACCCGTAATTCCTACTAAGCACAACTGTCTTCTTCCTGCAGTTAGCTACAGCTTGATGCTTACTCAACCAGTCCATTCCCAAAATTAAGTCAAACTCATCAAAAGGCAACTCAATTAGGTCTATAGGAAAAACATGGCATTGAACCACTAACGGACAATCTTTATACATTTTGTTCACATTCACACTATTACTCAGAGAACTAGTTAAGCACATGTCATAGTTCAAGCAATCAGCAACAAGCATCTTATCACATATTCTCCTAGAACACACATAAGAATGCGTAGACTCGTGGTTAATCAATGCAAACATTTTTGTATCATAAAGTATAAATGTACCCGGAATGACCTCTAGCGCATCCTGCTCTTCCCGAGCTATAATTGCATAAGCTCAGGCCAGTGCCACTGAAGGTTTTCCCACTGATTCTAATTCAGTTCCTCCTCTAGACTCACTTCCTCTGCCACAACCTCATCCTCTACCTTTATTAGCGGGATGCAAATTAGAACCGCCACGACTAGTCTCTTGCTGATTGCCAACCACCTCATAAGCCTTTGGACAACTGGCTAGGTAATGCTCGGTGCTTCGACATCTAAAACAGGCACTAGTAACTTTACAACATTCTCCTCTATGTCGCTTACCACAATGTAAGCATTCAGGCACCTTACTTCTGGCACCAGATATACCTCTGCCAGTACTACATGCAAAGGATGACCCTTGCTTCCTGCATTTGGTTGTTGGACTGTTGACAGATTTAGCTAGTGGTGCCACATGAGAATCTCTAGATCTCTTGGCTGAATGAGATCCACCTCGGTTCGAATTTCTCTTTTGCATTCTTTCCTTCTGAATCTCCAATGACCTCTCTGCTCTTATAGCAGCTTGTACTATCCGATAATAGCTTACATTTTGCTCCGTGGTCTTCGATATCAATAATTCCTTAAACTGCTCAATTAATCCCTCTTCAAACTGCTGACATTTGAACTCTTCAGTTAATACACCAGGCGGTGCACACTTACTTAGTCTGCATAACTCTTTCTCATACTCGACCACTGGCATGGCTCTCTGCCTCAAATCCAAGAATTGCTTCCAATTTGCCTCTCTATATGCCTTGGTCATATATTTGTTATGGAACTCCCATTTGAAGATTTCCCATATAACCGGGTCCGAAAGCATTGGATGCCTTAGGACTAGTTTCCACCAGTCATACACAGCACCCTGAAGCAACGACACCACACATTCCACTTGCTGCTCAGGAGGACATCTTATCTCCCCGAGCACCCTCTGAACCTTTTCAATCCAATATTCCGCCTTCTCAGATTCATCCAATCTAGTTCCTTGAAACTCTTCTGCCCCATGCTTTTTCATTAATTCTAATGGTGCCTTTGGTGTTGTCATTCGATCTAACACCCTTGCCATGTCTTGAGACATTTTGAGCAAGGCCTTCACAGGAACCATTGGAACCTCATGACCAAAACTGACTGGCCTAGACTGACCAGACCCAGACACTTCCACTTCTCGAGGATTAACACTTTTTGCCATTTTTTCTCTAGAGTTATGAGAAGGATCCATCGATCTGATATAATAAACAAGTACATCTGCATTGGGTCAACATAACTATACACATCCTTGTCTACCCATTTCCCAGAAACGGCTAAACCTAAGCTCTGATGCCACAACTTGTAATGCCCATTCCCAACCACACAATTAGCTCAACTAAAGCAGTCGAGAATGGTCGTCACACGGCAATCACATGCACATACAAACTTAAACACATACATATTAAAACCTGTATAAATAAATTTCGTTTCACATACATTCACATGCAGCGGATATCTCATACTATCACATACTTGAACTTATGTACTTACACATACACATACATCATAAGCTTAATATTAAAAAACTTAGTCATTCCATACATTATATATTTTATGCTTCTCAAAAGATTAAATAAACATATACATAACTCTCATCCCAAAATCCCAAAACCTACACTATATGCACTCCTAGTGTTGACCGTTGGCAGTGCGGGTTCATCCTTCGAAATCACTTCGTATTCAAACCTACATGGACTAGAAAACCCGTGCTAAGCGATAACGCTTAGTGGGGAAAAATAATACAATAACACAGTATATGCACATATATGTATAGATAATTCATTGCAACAATAACAAGTCTTATAGGTTCCATATTCCAAACTTAGCATATGTATGTATAAATATAACTATTCAAAGTACATATTAAACATGACAGTCACATTTGGTTACATTATCACATCATTTTTGCATGCTCATTAATAATCATACTCAAGGATATGATGCATAATTTCATGTCATTCAATTAATTAACATATTTATTTTTAGTGTTGCCTGCAACTCAAAGATGCAGATAACAAGGTATCGCATCAGTACCCAAAGGTACAGTAACACATTAGTATCCATAGATACCACACATTCGCATTAGCACCCGAGGGTACCGAAATGATCAATAATATCAGTAAATTCGTATTAGGGAATCCAATAAGGATTCAAATCGCATTAATGATTCTACAGGGATCGAACGCATTTGGTTGCGGTACTTAGACCCTATAGGCATGCCTATCTATCCACTACTTGACTCGTATGCTATATTATTAATCCGGTTTATTCATATTATCACTTCTTATAGGCATCAATAGTATAAATGTTCATTACGCAATTCATTCACTTTAATAATTACATATAATGGTATTCATGTACATAAAACAACAATTATTATCATACACATGCTCACTTTACATATAAACTCATAAATTGATAATTCTAAGGCAATTAGGAATTTATTAAAAACACTCATGAGTGTTATGCTCGTGACCCCTATCGCGCTCGCGACAGAATTGGATGATAGCTTCTTTTGCTCTCGCGACAGAAACTAGTCCATGCCTCTATCGCGCTTGCGAACATATGCGCACCCGTGACAGAAGACAAAACCAAAGTTAAGGAGCCTTCTGTCGTGCTCACCAGCCTTATCGCACTTGCAATAGAACCCAAATTCCCAATTTCAAGCTCCAAAACTCACTTCCTTACTTCCACTCTTACCCCTTCTTTACATATGATCCCTATTACTTGCTAGCAGGTTCTTTAAGTGTTCAATTATTCACCTATTAAGGATATTATAAAAAATTTTCCATCCATCTAAAATTATAACATTAAGGTTATAAACCACACTAGTTCATAATATTAGATTCCCTATAAATTATGTTATGCCAAAATTTACCTAACCAATTAAATTGCATCAATTGAGTGAGCTCCTAAAACCAATTTCCAATTCATCACACATCATGCTTGCTTACATTCCAACATGTTACTTTACATTCAAATCAATAAATTATGCCATCCACATAACTATTCCATGACTCATTCAAAACAGAGCAACATACTTATATTCATCATCTAACTCATCAATTCATCATCTTGACTCAATATTTAGACACATAATTTCACATTTAGTGTTCTTCACAAACACACATTTAAATTTTACAAATTCCAGAATTCGTAATATATATATATATCAAAGTTGATACACAAAGGTGTTTTCCAAAACCTCTTCTTCTAATCTCCTTAAGAAGTCAATTAGCACCTTGGTCCAGCACTTTCTGTTTCCCCTTGCTTTTCCTTATTTCATCAACTACAAATTCCAGTCCAATTTCTAGAATTGGAACACCATATCAATCCTCAATCCATCACAAATTCAGAATAAGAAGGAGTAGTAGATGGAGAACTATAATTAATCACTTACCTTGATCAATAACAAACTCAGCTCAATTAATCAACTATCCAACTTACTAATCAGATTTTGGAAGGAATAAGCATATAAAGATGAAGAAGAGTAACTAGAGAGAATTTGGAGAAGAGCAGCCGAGAATCACACATGCAATAGATGAAGATTTCTCTCTCATCAAGCCTTATATTGCATGTAATTAAGTGAGGTGGCAGCTCCTAGGAGTGACACCCGGATTCCACTTCCTTCCCACAAATACCACTTAAACAAAATTGATTTTATATAATCTCTATTAGCCACTAATTTATCTTGTTTAACACTAAACATGCACATTGTAGACACCAGGTCTTGAGTCAAGGGTAATATCTGTCCAAAAAATGGCAATTTCGGCTCTCCAGGCAAACTTGATAATTTCTCAGTAAAATATATAAAAAAAAAGAAAAGAAAAATAAAAAAATATAAAAAACTTAAAAATACAACAATAAATATATATATATATATATATATATATATATATATATATATATATATATATATGTAAAATTAAAAATTAAGATTAGGTTGAATTAATTAGTTAATATAGGATAATTGAAGTTAAAAAAAAATAAATAAATTAAGTAGGTTAAAATAAAATTAATAAATTCAAAAATTATGGAAAAAATTCATAAGTTAGCCCTGCCCTAATTTTGGGGTATAAAAAGAAAAATATGATGGCAAATAGGGGGAGTTCGGCTGAGGAGTGGGAGCAAGAAAAGAAAAAAAAAGAGAAAGAACAAGGGAGTGCGGAGCCAAAGAACAAAAAAATTAAAATAAAAAGAGAGCAAGAACAGAGAGTATAGAAGAAAAAATCAAAAGAAGAGAGAGCAAGAAATCAAGGGAACAAGAAACACACTAAAAGAAAAACGAAAGGAAAATAGAAATAGGAAAGAAGAGAATAAGGGAACAGAGGAGGGAGCCCAATGGAAAATGCACGATACCGAAAAAGAAAAAAAGGGAGGAAGAAGGCGGCGGTGCCGCCGGCCAGCCACGGCGCCGGACCGCCGCACTCGCCTCACCAACAGACCAAGGCGGCCCGGACGAACCGGGCCGTGGCCTCCGATCAGGGGCACTCGCTGGCGGGAAGGAGATCGACGAGGAAGGAGCGATACCGTTCTAGGGCGATTTCCGGCGAGGCGGCGCTTCTTCCCGGCGGCGTCATATCCCAGGAGGTCCGATCTACGTTGCAGCGGCGGCGGCGTCATCAACGGCAGCTCCGGCGAGGCTCTGGCAAGGAAAATCCGATGAATCCCCTATTTATTTATTTTTTATTTATTTTATATTATATTATTATTATTATTATTATTAATTAATACTATTTTACACTATTATTATTATTATTGTTATTATTTATTTTACACTATTATTATCATTATTATTATTATTATTACTATTATTATTATTGTTATTATTTGTTTTAGTATTTATTATTATTTTTATTATTATTATTATTATTATTATTATTTTATTGTTAGTATCATTTACTCTATGTCCATTTTATTATATTATTATTATTATTATTATTAGTATTATTTACTTTATGTTTATTTTATTATATTATTATTATTATTGTTGTTGTTGTTATTATTATTATTATTATTATTTCATGTTGTTATTATTATTGTTACTATCATTATTGTTATTATCATTTTATTTGTTTAGTATTATTTTATGTTTATTTATTTTATATCATTTTTATTATTACGATTATTATTATTATTTTATTTATTATTATCATTTTATGTTTATTTATTTCATATCATTATTATTATTATTATTATTATTATTATTATTATTATTATTATTATCATTATTTGTTTTAGTATTTATTATTATAGGGATTATTGTCATTGATCATTATAATTGTGTTATTTGAGTTTGATATTCATTAATTCTATCTGTTTACTTTACTTCCACTATATCATATTAATTCTCAATTTATTTTATCCATTTATTTATTTATCATTGAGTTTAATTTAATCCATTATTGACCAATATTATTTTCTGTCATGATCGCAACCGCGAAGGGCATGTGGCTCATCCATGGAGCTCGGCAAAGCACGGTCGAGGCAAATAGTTTAGGGTTTATTATTTTCAAATATGTATTTATTATTTTATTTTCTTTCATTTGCTTGAGGACTGTAATAATAAATGATTTTCGACCGCGTTTAAAAAGAACCACCACACAAAATATTTTCTACCAAAATAAAAAACTTGTTAAAAAAACTGGACTAATGTCCTCGTTTTCACCCTAAAAATGAAAGGTTCACGTTTTCACTAAAACGAGATCACTTCGACCTTTTTCATAAAGTCGGTTTGAGAACTCTATACTTTTTTGGTAAGATAAGTAGTTGCGAACCAATGTTCCCGTCTAAATGAATAACCCGATTGATGTATGTATTTTCATTTCAACACTATTATGGATTTTGCGTTTATTTTTGTATAATTGTAATTAATTTTATTTATCGCTTTATTTACTGTTCTTTTTTATGTGATTGAAATGCGCTTTATATTTATTGCATGAACCGTGTGAGAAGAGAGATAAAATAATTGATTCTAAAAACTAATTCACATAATCTTAACCAAAGGTATGAATAAGAGTGAGGTCCCGAACTCTCTCTAGTTTTGGCCTAATAAGGTTAGAATTTATTTCCCAATATTTTATTGGGTGGTGACTCCGTGATACCTACCTTATGATACCCAACAGACACCCTCGTAAGCGGATTGCCAACAATGGAATGGGGGTGAATCTCAGTCCATTGCGAAGCGATCAGCTTTCACGAGTTTTAATGAACCTCCTTCCGGTCTCGGGTCCTAAAAGCGGACACCCAAGAGCGACCCGGATGCCGAGCGGGGGTTCGGGTGCGTCACAGTGGTGACTCCACTGGGGACATCATGAGATTTTGCTCTAAAAGTACTTTTTGTTAATCTAATGTAAATGGATTTAGGATCAAGAAATTTTATCTCTTTTCGAAAAATTGCATTGCATTTTACTAGAGCCTTAGAATTATGCTAGGTTGGTCCCTCTTTAACCCCGGTGCATTCCCAAAGCACAACTCTACATTGACTCAATGTAAAGAAGTGTTAAGGATAATCACCAGTCCAAGCCTCGTACCATTACGGTATATTAAATGATGACCCGACTGGTTGCTATGCTCATGACGAGCTAGACATGTTGGCAGGGATCATGCTTGGGTAACCATAAAATATCATCACCTTTGACCAAAACTCATGTAATAGAAATAGATACTTCCCCTGGGGGGCATGCGCCATAATAGTTTGCTTGTGAAGTGGGTTTTCGTATATTGAACAAATCCAAATAAATCTAGATTTTTGCGTGTCATAACATACACATATTAGCATACATCATTAGGCCGGGCATTATACATATCATGCACGGTAGACACCTTGCATCTTTCACATTGTAGACCATATCACACACATGCATTGTCATGCATGAGTTATGCCATGCACATATGAATCCTGCATCATGTATGTTAGTCATTGTATATACCAGTGCATGTCTTGTATATGCATGCCATGTAAATACACAAACTTTGTAAACATCATTCGTTTCTTGCAACCACTTCCATCCTATGTCTTGTATCGCACACATATGCCGCTCACTGTACACAATCATTCTCATACTATGTACCATGTCATGTGCATTATTTGTATATATTTTGCACTTTTATTTATGTGAGTTTTGCCATTCCTCGTGACTCATTAGTACACATTATCATGCTAGATCATCTTCATCTTACATTGCATACGTATCCCTATCATGTCTAAATCATGCCCTGTGCACATGCACCATGTATCATGAACATTCATTCTCATGTTGTGCAGTATTTTGCACTTATACCTTCATTATATGCTGCTTGCATGAACACTGCAAATCTATGCATGCACATCATTTGTCATGCAGTGTTTACACACTCACTTATAATTTTTTGTAGGTGTTTTACGCACACATGTCCTTGCACATATTTAATGTTCGCATTCCTACACAATATGTTTTTACACATGTTTCGCACTTATAGTTCCTTACACGTATTACTAATATGCATGACACTATTGCATGCATATTTCCTTGTACATGATTCTTAGCTCATAGTTTGCACATATTTTACAAATAATTCTTTGTATGCCTACATGATTCTTGTGTATATAAATTTTGATAGTGTAAAAATTCTCGTGTTAAGTTGTACCCTAAAACGCTGACATGCTTGCACCTTATTAAGGTACCTTTGATTCAAAGTCTGACTCTGCCTAAGTAGTTCTCAACTATGAATGGCTTTGATCTCAGCTCTAGAAATCTACATTTCATTCCATTTTGAATTAAGCAAAGGGTAAATATGTTTGGTCTTTGATTGCTAGATCACATGGAAACACTTAACTATACCATGTAATTTCTAAGTTCAGAGCACTTTTGGCCCATTTTGGAAATAAACTGAAACAAAAAACTGGGGATTGGATGAAAACTCACTAAGAGCACTAGAATCTTTCTGATTACCCGTCAAAGGGATCCCTGGATAAGACCAAACCTAGAAAATGATTTAGGCAAACATTTCTTTGTATAGCTCTCTAAATGATCATTTTCTACCCTTATTTTGCAATCGCTTGGTAGCTCGTTGAGCCTTTATTTTGGTATGCTAAATGCATACCGATTTTATTATTATAAATGTTAAAACTACCCTTTGCCTAAAATGATTTTGACTTCCCCTTAGAAGAATGGCTGCTCTAATAGGGATGGATGTACAATACGACATTCCTTCGGGCTATCAAAAATTGCCCTAATAAGGATGGGTTTGCACTTCAGGGAAAAGAGTTCCAATCATTGATAATTCCCTCGAGATATCAAAAATTGCCCTGATAAGGATGGGTTCACTCTTTAGGGAAAAGAGTTTCAATCATTGATAATTCTTTGGGCTATCAGAAAATTGTCCTGATAAGGATGGGTTTATACTTCAGAAAGGGGGTTTAATCATTGTCCTTGTGTAATTAAAGATGTAAGCTTGCGAAAAAAAAGAAGAAGCGAAAAAAAAATAAAAACAAAAAAAAGAAAAAAAAAATAAGAAAAAGTAGAGCTCAGGATAATACCCCTTGATGAGTTTCAGTGGTCGTCTTTTTTTTTTTAACTTAATTGTTATGCTGAGTTTGATGAGCAAAAATACTACCAAGTCCAAATTCAATAATTCTTGAACAGTACGCAATTGGGCTGAGAATGGTCCTTTCATCCATCGAGTGAACGTTGCGGCCATTTTTCTCTAGAAACTTTATCCTTTCTTGGTCACCATCTGCCTAAGCCTAACAGTATAACCGAAGTAAGACCTCTTGATTCTTGGTTCAATCCTATCTAATTAGCGGAGATGACCTTCTAGTAAGGTTTGGTACGTAGGAAGAGGCATATGGTGTTTCTTGAGCTTCAAGCGAGAAGCCACGAGTGCATTTATGCATTCGAGTTGAGTCTTGTCCCCAACGTTGCATCTAGAATTTGCTTTCAAATGGTGAAAAATTTTATTTTTGCCTTTTTCACACACGCACAGTGATTGCATGGTACGCCTTGTGTTTGCATGTTGGTTTAGTAAACCTTGATAATCACATGTTTATCTTCTTGCACTTCATTGGGAATGACTCCTAAATTCTTTTGCAAAGATTGAATCAGTTGAGAATGTGGTTCATTCAGTGCATTCAAGGACAGATAGAAACTTGAGTTTGGGTTGCCTAATAGGTTGCAGTCATTTCACAATCTTGGGGATACTTCTTATTACCACTCATGAAAGTGATACTTTGCATATACTCCCAGCAATATTCTTTGTACATATACTTTCTACAAGTGTTTTTACACATAACTATATCAAACATTCTTATAAAATAGTTTTGCATGTATAATTCTTGGTGCATGTCTTTTGGCATAAGATCTTTAGCGAGCATATTTCATAGATACTTTTGCGTACATAGCTCTCTAAACTTCATTTTATAATCAATTATTTTCAAGCATTTTGTGGACATATCCTTTATATGTATATCACATGCTCATCTTTCGCATGCATTTTGTACACACATACATATGATTTTTTCTGCATAGTTATCAATGTACACATCACACACACTCAATTCTTTAAATCAACCAAAGACCTCTCAGGGGGCAACCAACCAAAAACCTCTCAGGGGGCAACCAGCCAAAGACCTCTCAAGGGGGGGCAATCAACCAAATACCTCTCAGGGGTCTCAGGGGCAACCAAACTAACCAAAGACCTCTCAGGGGGCAACCAACTAAAGAACTCTAAGGGGGAACCATTTTAGATCGCAGAACAGGTTAGACACTGACCCGGCTGAGGCTAAACACCACACAGGTTAAATGCCAAAACGAGGAAGGTTAGACACCTACCCGGCTGAGGCTAGACACCGCACAAGTTAGATGCCAAAACAAGGAAGGTTAGACACCGCACCAATAGGTTAGACACCGACCCGGCTGAGGTTAGACACCGTACAGGTTAGATGTCAAAACGAGGAAGGTTAGACGTCAAAACGAGGAAGGTTAGACACCACACCAACAGGTTAGATACCGACACGGCTGAGGCTAGACACTGCACAGGTTAGATGCTGAAACGATAGAGGTTAGACACCGAATAAAGGGCTAGACACCGCACAGGTTAGATGCCCCAAAATGATGAGGGTTAACATGTCGACAAGCAAACGATAAATACCCCAACAACTAAATCCAGATCAAAACGACAACTTCCTCAGGTATGCGTCTTTATGTCTTTTCTCTCCTTCTTCTCTGAATTTTGGCTCACCTAGGCATCTAGGCACTAGCTTCCCCAACATTGGGGACAACTGTAGACACCGGGTCCTGAGTCAAGGGTATCATCTGTCCAAAAATTGGCAATTTTGGCTCTCCAGGCAAACTTGATAATTTCTCCGAAAAATATATTAAAAAAAGAAAAGAAAAAAGTAAAAATATAAAAACTTAAAAATGCAAATATATATATATATATATATATATATATATGTAAAATTAAAAATTAAGATTAGGTTGAATTAATAGTTATTATAGGATAATTGATGTTGAAAAGAAAATAAATTAAGTAGGTTAAAATAAAATTAATAAATTCAAAAATTATGGAGAAAATCATGAGTTGGCCCTACCCTAATTTTGGGGTATAAAAAGAAAAATATGAAGGCAAATAGGGGGAGTTAGGCTGAGGAGTGGCAGCAAGAAAAGAAAAGAAAAAGACAAAGAATAAGGGAGTGCCGAGCCAAAGAACAAAAAAATTAAAATAAAAAGAGAGCAAGAACAGAGAGTGTAGAAGCAAAAATCAAAAGAAGAGAGAGCAAGAAATCAGGGGAACAAGAAACAAACCAAAAGCAAAATGAAAGGAAAATAGAAATAGGAAAGAAGAGCATAAGGGAACAGAGGAGAAAGCCCAACGAAAAATGCACGACACCGGAAAAGAAGAAAAGGGAGGAAGAAGGTGGGGGCGTTGCCGGCCAGCCACGGTGTCGGACCGCTGCACGCGCCCCATTGGCAGACCAAGGAGGCTCGGACGAACCGGGCGGTAGCCTCCGATCAGCGGCACTCGCCGGCTGGAAGGAGATCGGCGAGGAAGGAGTCGTGCTGTTCTAGCGTGATTTTCGACGAGGCAACGCTTCTTCCTGGCGCGTGACCAATGGCGTCGAATCCCAAGCGTTCCGATCTACCTTGCGGCGGCGGCGATGTCATCAATGGCAGCTCCGGCAAGGCTCTAGCGAGGAAAATCCAGTGAATCTCTTATTTATTTATTTTTTATTTATTTTATATTATTATTATTAATTAATACTATTTTACGTTATTATTATTATTATTATTATTATTATTATTATGTTATGTTTATTTGTTTATTATTATTATTATGTTATGTTTATTTATTTTATATTATTATTATCATTATTATTATTATTATTATTATTATTATTATTTGTTTTAGTATTTATTATTATTATTATTATTATTATTTGATAGAGTTTGGGTAAGCCCATGACTCTAAATTTGATAAAGGTCCAATCCAGATTAAATTGAGTAATTTAATCTGATTAAAATTACCAAATCCTATCTCAGAAAGAGTCCAAGTAAAACTAGAGTTAGGTCTCTAGCTTTTAGGATCTCTAGAAATAGACGGGAGATCTCAGAATTTTGTAACGAGAAAATATATACGCCGCAACGCTGTTCGTTCCCACTCATAGTTTTTTGCCTTAATCTTTTAGGGGCTTTTAGATTGTGGAATAGCTGCTATTATCCCGCATGTGGATAAAAGCCAGGCCAGTGACCAAAAACAAACGGGATCCTTGTAAACGCTTCCGCAATGAGTTTCTGCGCTACAAGAGGTAGGTACCATTTATTATGATACCTCCGTATAAATTATATGTGTTATAATTTTTGTATCCATCATTGGTATCAGAGCCATTGTTTTTGCATCCTAGCATGTAGCTAAATAGATCTAAAATTTTATGTGTAAAATTATTAGATCCGGGATGCAATGAACACAACAAAAATTTAATTTTTGGGTGAAAAATATATATGCGTGTATATTTCAGCTCAATTTCATATATGTGTACACCGAAACCCGAGGGGACGAACATGAGTATTCAAAACGGGTAACTAGAAGTCGGGATTTTTAATTTTTTACCACACCATTAGATTCACAGATCCTGAAAGCACCCCATCAGCCGGAATTAGAGTGCCAGAAATGGTCGGGAAGGCAGCACATGGACTATACGTGCCACAATATGTTCGGCGCGTGTGCGTGGCCGGTGGCCTACACGCGCGTCGTCACGTGTCAACAGTATTGCGTCACTGCTGACACGTGGCCCAATGGCCGAGCGCCACGTGGATGGCAGAGTCCATGCCACGTGGCACATGTGGGGTAGGACACGTGGATGACTGTGGTCATGCCACTTGTCATCATAACGTATCAATCGGGTGACACGTTGCCCAGCCAAGGAGAGACACGTGGACCACTGAGGAGGTGCTACGTGTCATGTCACGTGTTATTGATGAACATGGCATCAATGACACGTGGCCCATTCAGGGGTCGACATGTGTCAGACAGAGGTCTGCCATGTGTCAGTGCTGACGTGTCACATGTGATACGTGGACGAATGAGACATTGCCACGTGGATGACACTTATCATGGCACATAGCGGTGATGTGTACATGTGTGCCACGTGGGCGCCAGGTGGACTAGTAGGAATCGAACACGTGCATGCTGTGGTTGTGACACGTGTCTGGTCGAGGGGGAGGCACGTCTTCTCTCCACTAGCCGTCGCGTGTAGGCGTGTGCGGCCTTCTCCGGTCACCAAAGCAGCTCCAATTTTTTGCAAATTGATTTTTAAAATTATTACAAATTTTTTGGTCAATTTTTTAAAAATTTTTAATGACCAGAAAATAAATTATGTATTTTTTGATATTTAAATGTGTTTAATTTCAAAATAAAATATTAAAATGTGTAGAAAATGTGTTTTCTGCTTTCAGAAATTTTTTAAAAATATTTTGAAAATTTTTTTGAGGTTCTGTCCTTACTTATTGATTGAAATATGTTTCAATCATGTGTATTTATACATAAGTGTATAAATTTTTTATGTAAATATATTGCAAAAATGTTGAATAAGGACACCAGTTCTTCCTTAAATTATGCATAGGTTGCTTTGAGAAATGCAAAAGTGCAATCAATAAGCAACATGTGAATGCGAAGGAAAATTTGAGCTGATGACATTGATGCAATAGTGCATTATATAATACATGTGTGAGAACAAATGCAAGAGTGCTTTTGGATTGGTGGTCTGAGTATGAAAATAAAATTTTGGTCAAAGTTGCCAAAAGGGCAAGTGTTGAGAAGCAACACTAAAATCTGTGATGGTATTGAGAAATGGACAGAGTGTGTATCGTCCATGGCTTCATCAATTGACTTATGAGTCGCTTGATGAATTGAGAAAATCGGTCAAAGATATAATCCTAATAACTGAAAAGATTTTATGAAATCTGGACTTCAATAATAGTTGGCATAAGTGTCAATTTGAGTTGGCGTTTGTTGTTATTAAAATAGGATTTATGTTTCCTATTAATATTTGACATGAGTGTCTTATTTTGGGATTATTGGATTTTATTTATTGGTTAAATAAATGTGTTTATTTATTATGATGGCATTTAACTTTATAATAAATGTGTTTATTTTAATTGTTAATTGCTTTGCAATATTTTATGACTAAAATGATTACATGTTTATTAAGTAGAGGCTTAATAAAATCCCCTCAAAAGTTTGAAAACATAACAATCCAATAATTCAGATTTATTATGCATGAAATTTTAACCTGTAAGGTTTGACATTAGGTCTTAGAGGGCAATTGGATACTATAAGTACCCTTTTCAAATTTGAGCCTAATAGAAAATTTTACCAGGTTATTATTTTAGCTGCATAAAAAATTATATGTGTTGCCTTATCTCCCTTAAAATTGTGCAATATTATTCCATTTGAGATCAGAGGATCCTATAGAGGGCAATTGGATACTATAAGTACCCTTTTCAAATTTAAGCCTAATAGAAAATTTTACCAGGTTATTATTTTAGCTGCATAAAAAATTATATGTGTTGCCTTATCTCCCTTAAAATTGTGCAATATTATTCCATTTGAGATCAGAGGATCCTATTGGATACTGCTTCCAAGTCAATTATCACCCTTAATATAGATATTAAGATGAATGTTGACAATTATAAAATCTAGAATACGAAGATCCAGTATGTGCTTGAAGAGCAAGAGGCTCTTAAATCCTAAAATTCGATTATGGCTGAACCTGTGTGGCATGAAAAAAGCAGAATTTAACTGCTCGAATCATCTTGCTATGTGCAAAAGGATGATGATATCACTAAGCCATTTGGCAAGTATCAAAATGTAATGGATCTATGGATCGCTTTGCAGGACAAATTCGGAGATGTGACTCTGAATAAGCTCCAATCATTGAAGATCAAATTTGATAAATATCAGAAAAAGTCTGATTATTCGATGCGAAAACATCTAAGAGAGGTGGAAAAGAATAAGTAAGCTTAGTGAACTCAGTCATAAGTTGACTGACGAATAGTAGGTCCAAACTGTTATTAAATCATTACCCAAGAGAGTTGGTAGCATGTGAAGATGCAACTAAATCACATGGATAAGCATAAAGACATTTGAGGATGTCGCTTGTCATTTGATGCTTAAAAGGGACCGTCTGACAGTGATTAAGGTCAATATCATAGTGCATATGGCACAATCCTATTCTAATAGAATAAGTTCTCATTAGAACAAGATAATAAGCTTCAACAATATGGATAAGCAAAAGGCTTAAGAGCCTAAAAAGCAAAAGGAATAGAATCACGAAAGGTCCAAAGGCATAAAGGAGGTAAACTTTTCAGGAGTAAAATGTTTCAATTGCCTATAGAAAGGACAATATGCAAGAGACTGCATTATGTCTAAAAAGATAAAATATTTGACTTAAGAGTGAGTGGAATTTATGTATCAAGTTCTGAATTTCATCTTTTGTGGATGATAAATTCAGAACCAATGGAGCATATAACAAGGGATCGAGATGCCTTCGTTATGAAATTTAGGTTCTGTTCTTGCTTTATTGAAATTTGTTTTCAATTTATATTTTAAGGATGACAGTATATGCTTATGCTTGAAAGATTTCTATTATGGTTCTGGTTACGGATGTGGACCATGACTATTTTCCTTTAATTTATTATTTTTCACATTGTTATGAGAATAATGTGAAATTATGGCATGCTACAATAACCCATATTTAACAAAATCGAATGAGTTAGTTAATCAAAGAAGGTTTAGTAGGAGATTTAAATAAGGTTGAATTACCTACATGAGAGTATTGCCTAAAAGGAAAAACTAGTTAGAAAATCATTCAAATTTCCATTGCAGTTAGTCCATTCTGACAAATATGGTCAAATGAATGTGAGGGCAATCCATGTGGCCTACAATTTCATCACATTTATATATGACTGTACTAGGTATGGTCATGTCTATTTGATCTCTCACAAGTCAGAAGCATTGAGTTGCTTCAAGACTTTTATGAGTTTAGTTGAGAATCAATTAGATAAAAAGATCGAAGCTTTAAGAACTGACAGAGGTCGGTAATATCTTACAGATAAAGTTAAAGCTTCATGTGATGAAAAAGGACCGAACATCAGTTGTTTATTCCTAGAAATCCACAACAAAATGGTGTTGAGGAAAGGAGAAATAAGACTCTCCTATATATGGTTAGATCTATGATGGCAGAGGCAAATTTGCCTATCTCCTTGATAGGAGCTTAATTGAGGTATAATTTAGTATTTATTTTGTATGAGTTTATGTAATTAATTATGAAATTGTGTGTAAATTTGATGTGATATGTTAGTTTATGTTTATTAGTATTAGTCTGTGTGTTTTTTATATTTATTGGCAGATTGAGGTGAAAACATGAAGAGAAGAAGCAGATACAGAAGGAGGATCACGAGAACAGAGCACAGTCACGACTAGTGATGGTATATCACGAGTCGTGATTGGCAAGGGAGAAGGCAGAAGGAAGGAGGAAAAGAAATAGAGGGGTTGAGGAAGTAGGGTCACGAGTTGTGATGATGGCTCACGACTCGTGACGACACAGTAAGGCAAGGAAAGAAAGGGAAAGAGAAAGAAGAGAAGAGAAAGAGAGGAGAAGGCGAGATGTGAGCTCACGACACACACGGGAAGTCACGCCACGTGATGGGAAGTCGCGATTCGTGACGAGCCAGAGGAAGAAAGAAGAAAAGAAAGAAAGGCCAAGAGCAGCGTGTTCTATCGCGATGGCGACAACGTTGCGAGCGCGACAGAGACGACCGTTGGGGCAGTTTTGAGCCAAAAGTCATTCGAAAAGTCACTTTCTTTCACCAAACTTTGCAACCATTCTCAAGAGACACGATCTTTAAATTATTATCTATAAATATGTAGTTTAACTGTAGTTTTAAAAGATATATATGAGACAATATAGAATAATATATAAATTTTAGTTAAGTAATTCTCTGTATTTTTCTTTAGTTCTATTTTCTTATTTAGTTTTATGATTTGAAGAAGAAGATCAAGGAGAAGAAAATTTGTTTCAAGAGATTGAGAAAAGGGTTGAAAGGCTTCTATCTTATTCTCTTAATTTTAATTCTTCTCCAATATTTCTATAAATATCATTTCAATGAATTTACATGTTATAATTCTTTCTATTTCCATCTACTTTCATAGTCTTTCAATGTAGATTCTCTATTAGTATATTTTGCATGATCTTTATAAGTTAAAGTAATTCGAGAGTTTGCTTTATCTGACATCTAATAGAGTTTCATTATCAAGGTATATTTTGAGAAATCGGTATATTGAGATAATTGCTATAGGTTAGTGTTTATTCTTAAAACATGTAATTAGAAACCTCTAATTCATTAATGAAAATTGTGAGTTAGAATTTTAATTGTATGTTTTAGGCATTTTAATTCATGTCGAGAGAGTGAGTTAAAAATTTATTCTGACTTGGCTTGCATAAAAAGATGAAAGATGTTAATCAAAATGATGGAATTAAGTTCATTATCTTTAATTCGTCATGATTTATTTTATCTTGTTTTGACTATCATTAACTAGGTATATTTAGTTTACATGTTAGATTAGATTAATATAAACTCTACCATTAATTAATCATTGTAAACAAGATTAAAATCAATTAGTAATAGTGTGTAAAAACGATCCTCGTGGGATCGACATCTTAAGTACTATTGCGGTACACCGTATACTTGCGGTATAATTAGCATCTATAGAAAATGCTCAACAAGTTCAAAAACTTGTTGAGCATTTTCTATAGATGCTAATTATACTGCAAGTATATGGTGTACAGCAATAGTACTTAAGATGTCGATCCCACGAGGAACGTTTTTACACACTATTACTAATTGATTTTAATCTTGTTTACAATGATTAATTAATGGTAGAGTTGATTTTAATCTAATCTAACATGTAAACTAAATATACCTAGTTAATGATAGTCAAAAGAAGATAAAATAAATCATGAAGAATTAAAGATAATGAACTTGATTCCATCATTTTGATTAACATCTTTCATCCTTTTATGCAAGCCAAGTTAGAATAAATTTTTAACTCACTCTCTCGACATGAATTAAAATGCCTAAAACATACAATTAAAATTCTAACTCACAATTTTCATTAATGAATTAGAATTTTAATTGTATGTTTTAGGCATTTTAATTCATGTTGAGAGAGTGAGTTAAAAATTTATTCTAACTTGGCTTGCATAAAAAGATGAAAGATGTTAATCAAAATGATGGAATCAAGTTCATTATCTTTAATTCTTCATGATTTATTTTATCTTCTTTTGACTATCATTAACTAGGTATATTTAGTTTACATGTTAGATTACATTAAAATCAACTCTACCATTAATTAATCATTGTAAACAAGATTAAAATCAATTAGTAATAGTGTGTAAAAACGATCCTCGTGGGATCGACATCTTAAGTACTATTGCGGTACACCGTATACTTGCGGTATAATTAGCATCTATAGAAAATGCTCAACAAGTTTTTGGCGCCGTTGCCGGGGAACGGTTGGTTTGCCATTACGAAAATTGATTTATAATTTTTGATTACAATATTTTGTTTTGTTTTAATTTGTTTGTTTGATTTCGAGTAACTTTGTGTTTTGTAATTTAGATTTTAATGCTACTAACACATTTGTTTTTATTTTACAGCTAATTTAGTAAGATTAGTTAATAAAAAAATAATAACAAAATAACAAAATAAAAAAAAATTAATTAAATAAAGAAAAAAAATATATATAATAATAATTTTGCAGACGTTGTATTCTGTCGCGATCGTGGCAAGTATCGCGATCGCGACAGAAGGCGATGAAGCACATTTCAGTAGTGGCTGTACATCTTCACGTGTCGTGACTTCCAGGCTCGACTCGTGACAGGGAGGAGCTGAGGAGAAGTCGCCTGGTGAGGAGCATCACGAGTCGTGACTCTTCCTCGTGACTCGTGACGCGTGATCAATGAATCAGGTAAGTTTTGTTTTATTATTTTATTTTCTTTTATTTACTTATTAATTTTAAATTTATTTGCCTTAAATTTTCTCTTTGCTGATATTACTATTTTACTTTTCATTAATTTAGCTTAGATTACCGTTAATCTCCTTAACTCACACAGCTTAAAAATTAAAAGAGGGAAATTTTAAATTCAAAACCCTAAAACATCGGGACTTTTCGTATTCCTTCTTTCTTTTCTATTTCACTTAACTATCCCCTCTCATTTGTAAACTCTTCTCATTTTAGGTCACGAGTCGCAACCCATATTCACCTCTGTCATTTCCCTTTGTCTCCATTTATGTGTACTCACAATTTTATTTTATCTCTGTTCGTCATCTGTACCCTTCATTTTCTTTCATTTCCTTTCGTTCCCAAGTTCTCATTTGCGTATTAACACTGTTGTTTTTCGTTCCCAATTTCATTTGTCATTTTCGTTTCTTCTTCCCGCCAGTCACTGTCGATTATTTCTTTTGAACTGGAATTTGTTTTTCTTTTCTTCTTTGTGAGCAAATCTGTTAGGGATCTGTACTTTTTTTTTCATTTTCATTGTTCTTAGTTATTTCGGTACTTAGTTTCTTGGTTAATTTCGGCATTTTCCTCATCTTTGTTTCTTTCTTCGTTAGCAGTTGTCTTCTTTCAATCTTTGTTTACACAACACATACAAATATGGTAAGAACCAAAAACCCATCCATTTTAAGAATTGAACAAGCAAGGCAAGAGGCTGAAGAGGGTGACATTTCTGATTCCTTTGGTGCTGGATTTTCTATATTTTCTGTTGATGAAGGTAGTCATTTTCTTACTCTCAGTGACAGAAAATTTTCACAATATAAGTATTTTCCATCAGATTTGTTAGAGCAAGTGGGCATGTTAAATACTGCGATTGAAATGTTGTTTAACTATTGTTTCCTTTGATTTGCCAATATGCATGAAGATATTTATCCTGATTTAATGCTTGAATTTTATACAACTTTGAAAAAGAATGAGGATAATGAATATTGGATTGATTTTCGTTTGGATGGTAAAGCACACACTCTGACTTATTTTATGATGAATCGTATGTTTGAATTTTCACAAATTGGTTTGTTTGACCCCCCTAAATCTTTTAAGCCTAATAGATTTTGGACATTTTTAACTTATATGCAAACACCATATAAAGCTAGAGATGCTAAATCAATGTTTATCAAAGATTTAAAATATTGGGTTTTGAACAAGATTTTTGCATCTTTGATTTTCAACAGGTCTGAATTTAATAGAGTTTCGCTTAATGAACTCTTTTTGATGTGGTTTGTACATAAAAGAAAGGATGTGTGTTGGTCTTATTGGGTTGTCAGTCAGTTGTTGAATTGTGTTGATAGACATGAATCACCTATAACGCATGGGCATATTATTACTGTTCTTACAAGAAATTTAGATGTTGATTTTCGTTGTTATTATAGACATCGTCCTTGTATTTATTTTACTAAACATCTTTTTGTTCGTGGAGAGGTGGTTAGTGCAAATTTTCAGGAAATTCCATCACATTTGAGGTCTTGTTGGAGGGACATTGCTGGACCTTCTGAACCACACGTAGAGGCACAAGAAGAAGAGGTTGGTGATGAGGGGGCTAGTGACGATGACATTTTGCCTGATGTTCCAGCAGATGTGGCTGCTGCCACTGATGTTGGCTCATCAAGCAATACCATACCAATGATGTTATCTCATATGCAAGATCAGCTGTCCTCTATAGCGCAACGTCAAAGGCGTTTGGAGTACAAGTTTGATAACTTCATCACCCAAGCTGGTTTTGTGGTTCCATCGCCTCCACCTTCACTATGATAGGGGAGTTTTATTTCGCTTTATTTTATTTGTTTATTTTACTTGTTTTTGTGTGTCATTCCTACACATTGAGGACAATATTGGTTCTAAGTGTGGGGGAGTGAGTTAGCTTGTTTGATTATTGTTTTATATGTTTATGTATATGTTATTTGCATGTTTGTTATGTGTTTTTATATTTCAATTAGGTTTTTAGTAAGCTTTATTATGAGGCATTGTTTATTTGGTATATTATATAGGTTGTTAAATCAAATTATCTTCTATGCTAATTTTTATCAGTTTTTTAAAATTTTTTAGCATGTGTTTTAAGTTTTTCAAGTTATTTTCTTTTACTTATTTCAACATTATAGATTATTTAGTCTTTTTAACTAAACATGTTTTTAAAGTTAGAATTTACTCATTTATTTTTAAATTTTCAGTTTCTAGTTGTTTAAGGAAACTATAGCCATAATACTTACCTTTTATCTTTTCAATAATGGATGAGGACTAAAAATAAAAAGAAAAATAAAAATAAGTGGGATGGAGCATAAAATGCACCCACTTAAGTCATAAAAAGAAAAAGAAAGCAAGATATATATCAAAATTGTAAAAATATGGGATGGAGCGTAAAACGCACCCATATAACTTTCTCTTGCTAGAAAACAAAAAAAGAAAAATCAAAAGAAAAGAAAAACAAGCAAAGTCTAAAAATGCCATGAGATTGGATTAAGGGTAAGTGAGCTCAAAATGTCCTAAGTGCAGCTAGTTGCTTGAGAATTTTAACTTTATGATTAATTTTCTTTATTTTAAGTCATTTTTAGTTTTGATAGACTTCATACTCTTTATGTTGGTATTAGTAAATTCAAGTAATTAGTTAAATTTGAGATGCATACTTTAAAATTTTGACTTACTGATCTTTTTATGAGTGTATGAGATATTTGGTTCTTTTCAATTCTACTAGATATGCTAAATGAACAGTGTTTTGTAGTGATGTTTACTGGCTATTGAATTTGCTTATTTCTTTTCTCTTGCTTGAGGACAAGCAAGGGTTAAGTGTGGGGGAATTTGATAGGAGCTTAATTGAGGTATAATTTAGTATTTATTTTGTATGAGTTTATGTAATTAATTATGAAATTGTGTGTAAATTTTATGTGATATGTTAGTTTATGTTTATTAGTATTAGTCTGTGTGTTTTTTTATGTTTATTGGCAGATTGAGGTGAAAACATAAAGAGAAGAAGCAGATACAGAAGGAGGATCACGAAAACAGAGCACAGTCACGACTAGTGATGGTATATCACGAGTCGTGACTGGCGACGGAGAAGGCAGAAGGAAGGAGGAAAAGAAATAGAGGGGCTGAGGAAGCAGGGTCACGAGTCGTGATGATGGCTCACGACTCGTGACGACACATAGAGGCCAGGAAAGAAAGGGAAAGAGAAAGAAGAGAAGAGAAAGAGAGGAGAAGGCGAGACATGAGCTCACGACACACACGCGAAGTGACACCACGTGATGGGAAGTTGCGATTCGTGACGAGCCAGAGGAAGAAAGAATAAAAGAAAGAAAGGCCAAGAGCAGCGTGTTCTGTCGCGATCGTGACAACGTTGCGAGCGCGACAGAGACGACCGTTGGGGCAGTTTTGAGCCAAAAGTCATTTGAAAAGTCACTTTCTTTCACCAAACTTTGCAACCATTCTCAAGAGACACGATCTTTAAATTATTATCTATAAATATGTAGTTTAACTATAGTTTTAAAAGATATATATGAGACAATATAGAATAATATATAAATTTTAGTTAAGTAATTCTCTATATTTTTCTTTAGTTCTATTTTCTTATTTAGTTTTATGATTTGAAGAAGAAGATCAAGGAGAAGAAAATTTGTTTCAAGAGATTGAGAAAAGGGTTGAAAGGCTTCTATCTTATTCTCTTAATTTTAATTATTCTCCAATATTTCTATAAATATCATTTCAATGAATTTACATGTTATAATTCTTTCTATTTCCATCTACTTTCATAGTCTTTCAATGTAGATTCTCTATTAGTATATTTTGCATGATCTTTATAAGTTAAAGTAATTCGAGAGTTTGTTTTATCTGACATCTAATAGAGTTTCATTATCAAGGTATATTTTGAGAAATCGGTATATTGAGATAATTGCTATAGGTTAGTGTTTATTCTTAAAATATGTAATTAGAAACCTCTAATTCATTAATGAAAATTGTGAGTTAGAATTTTAATTGTATGTTTTAGGCATTTTAATTCATGTCGAGAGAGTGAGTTAAAAATTTATTCTAACTTGGCTTGCATAAAAAGATGAAAGATGTTAATCAAAATGATGGAATCAAGTTCATTATCTTTAATTCTTCATGATTTATTTTATCTTCTTTTGACTATCATTAACTAGGTATATTTAGTTTACATGTTATATTAAATTAAAATCAACTCTACCATTAATTAATCATTGTAAACAAGATTAAAATCAATTAGTAATAGTGTGTAAAAACGTTCCTCGTGGGATCGACATCTTAAGTACTATTGCGGTACACCGTATACTTGCGGTATAATTAGCATCTATAGTAAATGCTGAACACTCCTATTTGTGATATGCTTTATTGACTGCCACATATTTTCTGAACTGTATGCCCTTTTAAATCTGTCATTACCACAACTTATGAGTTATGAACTGGTCGACAAGTAGACCTAAGCCATTTACAACTTTTGGGTTGTAATGCTTGCATCCATGATAACTCAATTTGGTAAATTTGAGACCAAGAGGTAAAAAGGGTATCTATGTGAGATATTCTAAAGTATCAAAAGGATACATTTTCATGGATAAGTAAGAGAATAACATAATGACAGAATTTGAATCACTAGACGTCATATTCTTAGAGAATAAATTTCCTAAGTTGCGATAAATATTAGGAAGAGGAACCATCAGGATCACTCCATCCAAGTGGGAGAGATTTAGAGGAAGAAGGTTAAGACCCTCATCCTCCAAACCATTCGAATGTTAGAGACCCTGATTCAAGTGGGAGTATTCTTGATTCCAGTGGGAGTAAAGAATATAATATTCCTAGCTCCAGTGGGAGTGCGCAACATGGTCCCAGTGGGAGCATTGTGAATCGCGATGAATATATGAGACGTGTTTATTAAGATTCAGAATTGTAAAAATCTAAAAGGATAAGTGTTCCATGCTAACGATTTAAAAATTGAAGGCTTGAATGAAACCCTTTTAGTTATCCCACAAGACAAAGAAAGAGCATAAAAATATTCAAACGGCTTTTTCATGCCCATCTAAGGAAAAATGGATTAAAGCAATGGAAGAAAAATGGCATCCATGAGATCAAACCATGTTTGAGAACTAGTTGATCTACTGGAAGGACACAAATTGAGAATAAATGTATTCTCAAAGTAAAGCGAAAGGCTGAAAGAGGTATCGAAAGATATAAGACTCGGCTAGTTGCTAAGGGGTTCATACAATAGGAAGAGATTAACTATGAGTAGACTTTCTCATCTGTTGTAAAAGTTTACATCCATAAGGTTGATTCTGGCCATAGTGGTGAGTTTAAACCTAGAGCTTCATCAAGAGGATGGGAAGACTTCTTTTCTCAATAGAGAATTGGATGGAACAATCTATATGTTTCATCGAAAAAGGCAGCGAATATAAGGTTTGCTGATTGATGAGTTCAATCTATAGCCTTAAACAGATTTCAACACAATAGCACTTGAAGCTTTATCATACAATCATGTCAAATGTGTTTAACATGATTGATAAAGATCATTGTGCTTCCAGTAAAAGCTCTAAAAAAATGAATTTGTCATTTTGGCATTGTATATAGACGACATACTTAAAGCTGAAAATGATAAATGGTACATAAATGAAATCAAAGATTGGTTATCGTCCAACTTTGAGATAAAGGATATGGGTCAAGCATATTATATTCTTGAAGTTAAGATTTCAAGAAATAGTTTGAGAAGGTTGTTGTCTGTTTCTCGAGAGAAATATATCAACAAAGATCTTAAACAATTTAATATGCAAAATTGCAAACCCATAGATAACCCTATTGCCAAGAATTAGTTTCTTAGCAAAGATGTGTGTCCTAAGATGCCAGAATAAATGAACATATGAGGAACGTTCGATATGCCAATGTCGTGGGTAGTCTTATGTATGTAGTGTTGTATACAAGACATGATATATGCTATGTAGTGAGTATGGTAAATAGATATCAATCTAACCCAGGCAAAGCACATTGGAAGCAATTAAAATGATACTTAGATACCTTAAAGGTATAGCAGATTATTCTCTCTATTTCAATAAAAGGATCTGTAATTGAGAGAATACAGAGATGTTGATTAGGTAGGAGATATGGATGATAGGAAATTCACTTCAATTTTCATATTCTTGCTTGGCAAGAGTGCCATCTCATAGAGTAGCAAGAAATAAACCTGAGTAGCCCTATCAATAGTGGAAGTTGAATACGTCACTTCCTCTGTTGTAGTACAGGAGACAGTTTGGCTTGTGAGCCATTTAAGAGTAACTGTCTCAGAGGTATCAGTGATAGTCTATAGTGACAGTCAGTCGTTGATAGCTTATAGTAGAGCTAAGCACATCAACATTAAGCATCTATATACGGGAGATATTGTTGCACGAGGAGAAGTGAAATTACAGTATGTTTCTACGCATGCAGATCCGTTGAGTAAACCTATAACGAGAGATGTGTTTTGAGAAACACATTAGATCTCAAGGTTTGCGTAGAATTTAATTGGTACTGTTATATTTTATATAATGCCTTAACGTTATTATTTACGAATAATAACCAAAGTTCATTATTGGCAATACATGAGTGTGAATGTTTATGTGTAAACATTTACTGTTATTATGAGATTGAGCATGTCGGACAGAGAGGTAGCCCACTCACAAGGGTGTTTACCTTAGTTTTGTTAATGAGTTGGCAAAGACTAAGATGAGGCAATTTTTGAACATATGAGAATGCTCGAGAGCCTGTTAAAAATAAATGTGCCGTCTTACAGAAATTACAAGATGAGTTTTGTTAAGGTGCGAGATAAAGACATACATAAAGTTGTATGCATTGGATTGAGATCCAAATAAGGATTGTGTGGAATCTAATAGTAAGTTATATGTAACTACCATGTTCTGTCTAAAAAGCCAGAAGTAGTCCTTAAGGAAGCGGACTAAAGTTGGGTGCTTCGGTACATCGCAACCTTACGCTTCTGTATGGTGTTTGATATGCACATTATCGAAATGTGAGACATGCACTCCTTTACGGGAAGGAAAGAACACCATAACACATGTTTTATACCGTGTGTGCTTATATGACCAAAGGGATGGGAATTTAATAATATTATTGATCTCAACTTTCCCTATTGTGAGACCCTATTTATATTTCGACCCATAGAACCCTTAACTTATCCTTGAAGTATGGTTCAATGTGGCTAGCTTAGTTAGTTTCCAAGAGATCCGGGAAAAGTTTAGGCCTGGAGGATCTAACTAGAAAAGCGAGTTGAATCGTGATGGATGGCATACAGTAAGAGGGAAAGATAGCCTTTTGATCACTTTCATAAGGTTTCGTGGTTCACTAGCTAGCCTATTATAGTTTCTATGAGTAAAAACATAATAGTAAACATGAAAATTGTTTTATGAGATCATTAGTCAAAACCGTGAATGTGAGAAGGCAATCTAGGGTTAGGTATACATGAAGAAGAGGATCATGTTTTCCGAGACGCTATATATCTCTAACAGGTGTATAGCACTAGTGCTCTCGAGGTATGCTGGTCACATAATCTATCTACCAGTATAACTGAAGATTAAGATTGGAATGCATTCCGTCATGTGCGAGTGGGAGATGATAGAGCTTGGGCATGCCCATGACTCTAAATTGGATAAAGGTCCAATCCAGATTAAATTGAGTAATTTAATCTGATTAAAATTACCAAGTCCTATCTCAGAAAGAGTCTGAGTTAAACTAGAGTTAGGTCTCTAGCTTTTAGGATCTCTATAAATAGATGGGAGTTCTCAGAATTTGGTAACGAGAAAACATATACGCCGCAAGGTTGCTCGTTCCCACTCACAGTTTTTTGTCTTCATCTTTCAGGGGCTTTTAGATTGAGGAATAGCTGCTGTTATCCCGCATGTGGATAAAAGGCAGGCCAGTGACTAAAAACAAACGGGATCCTTTTAAACGCTTCCGCAACGAGTTTCTGCGCTACAAGAGGTAGGTACCATTTATTATGATACCTCCGTATAAATTATGTGTTATAATTTCCGTATCCATCATTATTATTGTTATTATTATTATTATTATTATTATGGTGAGTATTATTTACTTTTTGTTTATTTTATTATATTATTATTATTGTTATTATTATTATTATCATTATGATTATTTTATGTTGTTATTATTATTGTTACTATCATTATTGTTATTATCATTTTATTTATTTAGTATTATTTTATGTTTATTTATTTTATAACATTTTTATCATTTTTATTTTTATTATTATTATTAGTAGTATTATTATTATTATTATTATTATTTTATTTATTATTATCATTTTATGTTTATTTATTTCATATCATCATCATCATCATCATCATCATCATCATCATCATCATCATCATCATCATCATTATTATTATTATTATTATTATTATTATTATTATTATTATTATTATTATTTGTTTTAGTATTTATTAGTATAGGGATTATTGTCATTGATCATTATAATTGTGTTATTTGAGTTTGATATTCATTAATTCTATTTGTTTACTTTACTTCCACTATATCAGATTAATTCTCAATTTATTTTATCCAATTATTTATTTACTTATTTATTTATCACTTAGTTTAATTTAATCCATTATTGACCAATATTATTTTCTATCATGACCGCAACCGCGAGGGGCATGTGGCTCATCCATGGAGCTCGGCGAAGCACGGTCGAGGCGAATAGTTTAGGGTTTATTATTTGGAAATATGTATTTATTATTTTATTTTCTTTCATTTGCTTGAGGACTGCAATAATAAAGGATTTTTTACCGCGTTTAAAAAGAACCACCACACAAAACGTTTTCTACCAAAATTAAAAACTTGTTAAAAAAACTAGACCAATGTCCTCGTTTTCATCCCAAAAATGAAAGGTTCACGTTTTCACTAAAACGAGATCACTTCGACCTTTTTCATAAAATCGGTTTGAGAACTCTATACTTGTTTGTAAGATAAGTAGTTGGGAACCAATGTTCTCATCTAAATGAATGGCTCGATTTATGTATGTATTTTCATTTTAACACTATTATGGATTTTGTGTTTATTTTTGGATAATTGTAATTGATTTTATTTATCACTTTATTTACTGTTCTTTTTTATGTGATTGAAATGCGCTTTATATTTATTGCATGAACGTGTGAGAAGAGAGATAAAATAATTGATTCTAAAAACTAATTGACATAATGTTAACCAAAGGTATGAATAAGAGTGAGGTCCCGAACTCTCTCTGGTTTTGGCCTCATAAGGTTAGAATTTATTTCCCAATGTTTTATTGGGTGGCGACTCCGTGATACCTACCTTATGATACCCAACAGACACCCTCGTAAGTGGATTGCCAACAATGGAATGGGGGTGAATCCCCATCCCTTGCGAAGTGATCAACTTTCACGAGTTTTAATGAACCCCTTCCGGTCTCGGGTCCTAAAAGTGGATGCTCGAGAGTGACTTGGATGCTGACCGGGGTTCGAGCACGTCACACACATCTACTAATTAGCCACTTAAACTATATTATTTGGTCAATTGAGTCATCAATCAACTTACACTTAAGTCCTTAATTAACATGTTCAATGCAATCTCATCCCAATTATTTTTATTGATCCAATTAGCTACTAGGGTATAATTTGGGCCATTACAATTAAAGACCTTGAATCCCGGTGCAAATCTTCCATTCACCCATTGAGGCTCAGCTTTCCCTGCATCGGCGCATATTGAGGCGGTTGTCACGAAACTGTCCTTAATACGATAGAACCAACCTACTGCCCTCTTGCTCTTCATTGTAGTACCCTCATATCCGAGGCCTTTCCTATCTTTCTGACCTCTTGTAGCTATGGCAGCTTGCGGCCCCTAAGAATTTTTGCCCAAACTGGCCCTAGGGAGGAAAGACATCCTCTTCATGATGTTTACCACTTGAGGGCTCCATTATATGTGCTCTGTAACACCCCGATACCCCTTGGGAGGCTATCGGAGCGCCACACACACACACATACTCACACACAAACACACACAAATTCAAATACATACACACATACATATCAATACACGTTGCATCAGAAAATAATATCAATAAACCAAATATACTTGCATATATATATATATATATATATTGAAACTGTACATAGTACAAAACATCTTAGTTCATTATACAAGATCATACTTCTCTACAAATACACTACACTTTGTATACAAAATCTCTATATTGCTCATTACAAAAAGATTTAACTACATATACAAAAGACTTCATCAAGCTCCTAGTGGCCGGCAGATGAGCACTCTCTAATTCAATCCTGCAAACCTACATGGGAAAAACACCCGTGCTAAGCAATAATACTTAGTGGGGATAAACAAAAGCAATAGACTTCTAACAAAGTCACAAATATAACACACACTGCATGTCAATAGTCATACCTTTCTCACAACAACATGAATTCCCTCATGTATATCATCTCTTGCTCTGACAATTTAATAACCATATCATACTCATGCAACATCAACATGTAAGAGAATAATTCGCTATCTCTAACTTGTATTTATGTGCAGATACATATAACATATTACTTGAATTTCATGTAAGGCAAAAACGTATAATAGTTTCCACTACATCTCATAAACACTATTGAACATTCATTAGCCTAAATTCCTTTAATGATGGATACGGGTACTCTATATACTGAATCTTAGTATAAACATAGAGAGACCTAACTCAAAATACGAATACCCAAGGTATTCAACATATAGGCACAAACAATGCCACTCTAGCAGTTGCACTCTAACCCTTAATAAGCATACTTATCTATCCACTACTATGACTCTTCAGGCTTGAACAAATAACTTTATACACTGAACTATATACTCTTTATTATCCATACAAGTCATTATACTTCATTTTACATCTTGTATTAATTAAATAAACCATAAATACACTCATGCATATCTAATTGTGATGCCATATCCATCTACTTTACATGCTCATACAATATACAATGCAATACTATACAAATAAATAGGGTAAGAACTTTACCTTCAAAATCCTGGATAGTGTTGTGCCCACAACAAAGCTAAGAATCCCTTACTGTCACGCTCGTGACAGTGTCACACTCATGACTGAATGCCCATTTGTCTTTTGTTATGCCTGCGATAAGGCTCGCGCTCGCGATCAGGCATAGCAGGGAGAACACTCGCCCACTGAGTGTTCTGTCGCTCTCGCGACTCCTATCGTGCTCGTGATAGAACCCTAACTTCATGCCAAGAACTTTCCAATACCCAAAACTCTCATGCACAATTTTACACACATCATCCCAATGTCACACACATGTCTTCCAATCTAATTAAACACAAACCTAGCCAAAAAGGCCTAGAACATAATTATTCTTATTCAAGTAACTCATCAAATATCTTCAATGCAACTTACATACTAAGAACTGCAAGCAATCAAAATGAACATATACATAATATTTTTATATAATAGAACTTTTGAACTAATACAGGAACTATATTTTGTACTCAAATCAACTTACATCTACTAAGAATTCAAACCAAAACACAACTCATCAAACATACAACTACAGAAAATCACACATGATCCCAACCTCAAGAAAAGCTTGATCTCTTCTCTAATCCACCTCAAACCTTTTATTTGCCCTTATCTTGCCTCCGATCAATAGCTTCTTGCATAATTAACAAAGATAAAACTTAATCCAATCTCTCATGTTAAATCAAGTTAAAAGAAGAAATCCAAGCAGAAGAAGAAGACAAAGGTTCAGAAATCCAACCACCTACCTTTACACAACTGTACTACTCTTTAAACCAATCTAAGCTCACCACACAAAAATAAATGGAAGAAGAAGCAGAAGAAGGAGCACAGCAAAAACCAAAGAACAAGAAAGAAAAGCAAATTGCAGAAATGAGAAGTGAAGGAAGAGGAAGGAAAGAAGGAGGAGCCGGTCAAATCCCACTAAAGTTCATCAACCCACCATAAAGGCTAACAACTCAAATTAAAAGCCACCAAACACAATTGATTTACTCTAACACAATAACTCCTATAATTAGATGCACTAATCCAGGTGTCACTCCCCCAAGCTGCCACTTGGCCAAACTTTACTCAAAGTTTTAATTAAGTACCACCTCTGCTGAATTTCCTGCAAAATGCTCTGTCGCGCTTACAACCGTTGTTGCGCCTGCGATAGAACCAGGGTTCAACCACTTTACTAAATCCTTGATCAAACATCAAGCACTACCTCCTCTACTTGTAAACTCACTTATACAACATCACTATGCAAATCCTACTAAGGTTAAAAATGGGTTGTTACATGCTCTTCCTCACTAATCACAGCCACATGAAACCCATTGAAAGGTTGCCTTACAATTTCCAAAATGGACACCTGAATCTCCCTAGTCACTCTGATCGTTACCACTTGTACCTCATAAGGAATCTTGATCATCTGATGCAGAGTGGATGGCACCCCTCAAAGCTTGTGGAACCATGACCTGCCCAAAAGCGCTGAAAAGTTGGCCGAAATGGAGAGGACTATGAACTCCACTTCTGTTTAAATTGGCCCTATCTTGACCATTGCCTTGAATGTCCCCGATGCCTATTTACGGGAATTATCGTAGGCTGTGATTGTGAGGTCAGACTTGCTTAGCATTTCCTCCGACACTCCAAAAGCCACCATTGCCACCAAGGGGCAAACATTTATGGAGGAGCCATCATCCAACATAACACAGGCTGTGTGCTTCTCATTCACTTGGGCCTTTATGTACAAGGGATGATTTTGGTTCCTGCCGGTAAATCAGCACCTGAGAACACCACATTATCTCCAGTGCTTCCCTTTACTATGTCTAATAGTTTTGTAGGGGAGATGGTGGTTGCCACTGTGGACTCACATAAAGCTTCCACTAGTTTTTGCCTATGTGAAGGAGATTGCCTCAGTAGATCCCATATTAAAATTTGAGCCGGCGTCCTCTTCAACTACCTCTTTATCGGGTCTCCCTCCGGCTCCTTTTCCTTTTGGACTGCCATGGGATCTTGTGGCTTCTCAACCTCCGAAACTACCCTTCCGCTTCGGGTCACTACTCTGTCTTTGTTCTGAGTATTCTTCTTCTCTTCCTCCTCCTCCGAACCCCATGGGTCGGCAAATCCTTTATCATTAGAATTTTTGTTTGCACTGTTATTAGTGGACCAATAGTCTATTACTGCCACGGGAATCCCTTCTTAGTGTACTCAAAGAATGAGGAAGAGCATGAGCAGTACTTGAGAATTGTGCTTCAGACATTATAGGAACATCAGTTGTATGCTAAATTGAGTAAGTGTGAGTTCTGGCTGTGAGAAGTGTCTTTTCTAGGCCATATGATATCCTCTGAAGGTATTAAGATGGATCCGGCTAAGATTGAAGCAATTATGAATTGGAAGCCTCCTAGGAATGTGCTTGAAATTCGCAGTTTCCTACGGTTGGCTGGGTATTACAGAAGATTTATTAAAGGGTTTTCAGTGATAGCTTTGCAATTGACGAGGTTGCTTCAAAAAGGAGTTAAGTTTGAATGGTCAGAAAAGTGTCAGACAAGCTTTGATCAGCTGAAGAGGATGCCTATCTCTGGCAAAGAATATGTTTTGTATAGTGATGCTTCAGGAATAGGTTTGGGGTGTGTGTTAATACAAGAGGGAAAGGTTGTAGCATATGCTTCTAGGCAACTGAAACCACATGAGCAGAATTACCCGACGCATGATCAGGAATTGGCAGCAGTAGTGTTCGCTTTAAAGATTTGGCGACATTACTTGTATGGTGAGAAGTGTAAAATTTACACTGATCACAAGAGTTTGAAATATTTGTTAACTCAAAAAGAATTGAACTTAAGACAGCATAGATGGCTGGAGCTGTTTAAAGACTATGATTGCATTGTGGACTATCAACCAAGTAAAGCTAACGTTGTGGCAGATGCACTGAGCAGGAAGTCTATCTCGGCTTTGCAGTTAAAGCAAGTAAAGTGGAGGTTTACTGCAGATGGAGCATTGCTAGCTCAGTTGAAGGCAAGACCGATTTTAAAGGATGAATTGATAGCTGCCCAAAGGAGTGACTCTAAATTGCAACAAACTCTGCAGCCAATTAAAAGTGGTGACAAGACTGACTATTCAGTGGGTGAAGATGGAGTATTGCTTTATAAGAATCGGGTATGTATTATGAGTGAGAAAGAGTTGAAAAAGAGATTGATGTATGAGGCCCATAATACTAATTTTACTATACATCCAGGCGGGAACAAAATGTATCAGGATTTACAGCAACTGTATTAGTGGCCAGGTATGAAGAAGGACATTGTAGACTATGTGTTTAAATGTTTAACATGTCAGCAGGTGAAGGCGGAACACCAGGTTCCGCATGGGTTACTGAATCCTCTTTCCATTCCACAATAGAAATGGGACAACATTATTATGGATTTTGTTTCTGGATTGCCTTTGACTTTAAAGCAACAAGATGCAGTATGGGTAATAGTGGATAGATTTTCAAAGTTAGCTCACTTTATACCGATTCAAATGGATTATTCAATGGATCAGTTAGCGAAATTGTATGTGAAGGAGATTGTTTGGCTGCATGGGGTACATTTATCTATTATTTTTGATAGAGATCAAATATTCACCTCTAAGTTTTGGAGAAGTTTACAGGCTGCATTGGGTACGAAGTTGAATTTTAGCACTGCATTTCATCCGCAGATCGATGGATAATCGAAAAGGGTTATTCAAGTATTGGAAGATTTAATGCGAGGATGTGTTCTGGACTACTTGAAGAGTTGGAATAAGTATCTTCCACTTATGGAATTTGCTTATAACAATAGTTATCAAACAAGTGTTGGCATGGCGCCATATGAAGTCTTATATGGAAGGAAGTATCGTACGCCGATTTGCTGGACAGAATTGAGTGAACATAGAATTGTTGGACCAGAATTGGTACGAGATACAGAAGAGAAAGCAAAGCTTATACAGTAGCGACTGAAAGCAACTAGAGACAGACAGAAGTCTTATGCTGATTTGAAAAGAAGGGACATTGAATTTGAAATAGGTGACGAAGTGTTTTTAAAAGTGTCTCCTTGGAGGAAGGTATTGTGGTTTGGCAAGAAAGGGAAATTGATTCCGAGCGTCATTAGACCATATGAAGTGTTAGATAGAGTGGGCTCAGTGGCTTATCAATTGGCATTGCCTCCGGCTTTAGCTAAGCTTCATGATGTCTTCCATGTGTCTATGTTGAGAAGGTACCGATCGGATGAACCTCATAAATTACCTGTGCAAGAAGTGGAAGTTCAGCCAAATTTTTCTTATGATGAGAAATCGAAGGCAATTCTGGCAAGGGAAGTAAGGCAGCTTCGTAATAAACAAATTCCACTAATTAAGGTGCTCTGGCAACACCATAGTGCAGAAAAGGCAACATGGGAGCCTAAAGCTGCTATGTGGGAATAGCATCCTCACTTATTTGACTCAGGTATGAATTTTGCGAACTAAATTCTTTTTAGGAGGGGAGAGTTGTAATGGCCAAAAATGTACCCTAGTTGTAAATGGTTTAATTGGGGGGTGTGTGTGAATTGATTGTGTGATTTGGGACTTGATTATAATAAAGGAAGGACCTAATTGAGAAGCCAAAAGAAGGTTTAGTGGCTAAGCCATAATTTTACAAGATTGGGATTATGGTGGATTAACTATAACTTAAGTGGAGTTTAACTAATTAATTGAGAGGCAGAATTGTGAGTGGAATCCGGGTGGCACTTCATTGTGCAGCCACCACCACCATCTACATGCGTATATATTGTGTTGAGGACAGAGAAAGGACAATGAGTGCATTTTTCCAGCCATTTCCATTTTCTCTAATTCAGCTCTCTCTTCTTCTTCTTTCTATGTGATTTCCTAGGAAGTGTTAAGTTGATTCTATGAATTATTGCTTTGTGGACTAGGATTAAGTGGTTAAAATTGGAAGGTACGTGGTTTAGTAATTGATTTCTTTTCATCTTCTACTCTTTCTGGTTTTGGTTTCATGTGGATTGAGGATTAACAAATTGTGTCCAATTCTTGAAATTGGATGGTATTTGTAGAGGAAGGAGTAAAGAAAGACAAGGGAAAGGCAAAAATCGGAGAAACAAGTACTCGGTGAACGTTAGGAGCATAGGCGACGAGGTTTGGGAACTAACACTACGAGTGTATTGGCATGATTTGTGCTTGTTTGAGTAATTGATTAAGCATGAACTAAATTTGTAATCTGAGTTCCTGATGAAGTAAATGAACAAGTTGACTAGGTCAATAAGTGATGAAACTAGTGTAGTGTTTATAACATTTGAATGGTATGTTAAGTATTGAAATTGTGTATGTGTTATATCTTATGTAATTTTGATGAGATTGGCTTGGTGGAAATCAGGTATGTGTTAGTTGTTATTTTATTGAAGAATGGGTTGGCTTGAATGACAAAAAGAGTATTGATTTTGAGGTCTTGAAAGTGATATGAGAATTGTGACAGGGAGCACCACTGTGTTTTGGTAAAACACAGCTGTGTTATGGTGTTTTTGCATAGGTCACGGTGACAGCCAAAGAGATTGCCAACATGAGGTATGCAGGAACTCCATTCTGCCTAAATGAGTATGGTATGTCACGGTGACAACAAAAATGGTTGCGACTGTGAGGTGCCATTAATGGCATTCTGCCGGAAGTGTGATGTATTTTACTGTGGCAACCAAACTAGTTGTGACCATGAGATACCTCATTTTACATTCTATTTTAGGGAGCGCATGGTATGTCACAGTGGCAACCAAATTGGTTGTGACCGTGAGGTACCTTAGCTTGTATTCTATTTTGAAGACCTCAGTATGTCACGGTGACAACCAAACTGGTTATGACCGTGAGGTACCCTGTTTTGGCAAGGAACTCTAATTTGTTTTTGATTATTAATTGTGTGGCTTTTAGCCAAACTTGTTGGCATTTAAAATGAGTGAGATACCAAGGTTATATAAAGCAAATATACATATTTGTAAGGTGATTAATGAATTCAATTACTTGTTAGTTAATAATTTGATTGAAAGTTGTTCAAGTGTTATGTGATGTGGAAAAGAGTAATGTGAATTTGTTAATGCTTTGTAAGTATGCAAAGAGAAGAACTTGGTGTTGGGTTATGTATGTATTATTGGAATTAAAAATTATGAAATCAATAATGAAATTAATCAACTACAGCCTGCGAGTCAAGTAGTGGATAGGTAGGCATGCCTATAGGGTCAAGTGCTGCAGCCCAATGCATCCGACTCCTTTGGAGTCACAATGCAAAATAAATTCTTGCTAGATTCTTAAATGTGGAATATTGATCTTGTTGAGTCACTGTACCTTAGGGTACAAATGCGTATATGTGTATCCACGGATACATTGAATTGTAATGAAATTATAGTACCTCGGGGGTACCAATGCGATAACCATTATCGGCGTCATTAAATTGCAGGCAAACCTAAATGTAAAAGATAACGGTAATCCTAGCTGTTGAGTTGATTTGTGTGGATGCTTCATACTTGATGAATTTATGCAAAACCTATGTAAGCTATTCAGTTATGTGATTAAGTATTATGTATAAATCATGCAAATTCATGTTCTATGAAAATGTGAATTAGTAGCAATGCTATGAATATAATGATACGTAAATGTTCTGGACTTACTGACTTAGGCATGAACCTTAATATGATGCATATATAATATTAATGTTGTGTTTATGTATATACTATGTATGTGTTCCCCACTAAGCGTTATCGCTTAGCACGTGTTTCTTTTCTAATCCATGTAGGTTCGATCGCAAGGCGATTTTGGAAGGGCAAATCCGCGTTAGCAACGGTCAACACTAGGACTACTACTTTAGTGTAGGTTTTGGGGGTTTCAATGTGTTTGTACCAGTTGTGTAAGATATTTTGAACATTTGGAATATGTAAAGCTGTTATAACTAAGTATTGTAATCTTAATGAGTGCTTGTGTATATATGTAAGCATGTGTATATGTTGGAAAACATGAGAACCTATGACTTATGATGCATGAGAACGTATATTCGATGATGAAATTTTATTGTTCAGAGTGTTGGCATGAAATTGTGATAATAAAGCATGCATGTATGTCTGTGTAGCGGCCATTTTCGACTGCATTAGCGGAGCTAATCTAATGGTCGAGGATGGGTGTTATAGCATTCATACTGTAGGAGAAACTCTTCTATCAATAGATCCCAATCCTCCTTGGTTCTTCTGTCTAGCCTCATTGTATCAGTCCACTGCAAGGCCTGTCACACCCCATAAGTGGCTTATTTGGAAATTAGAATTTTAATTGGACAATTAAGGGCAATTGGGTATTTATACAAGAGGAAAGAGGATTTAATTGCATGGAAATAAAAGTATTTTAAATGGCAGAGTTTATTTTGGTGAGTAGAGTGTAATTTGTCAAGGATTAATTGGTAAAGTGGATTAAGTAAGTTGTGTAACTGTGCATGTGTGCCAAGTGGTGTGTGAGTGTGTGTACGTGGGTGAGGGAAAGCAATGGTCTGAATGTTTTAGTTTCTGGAAAAAAACAAAACACATGGGGTTTTTCTCTTGCTCTCTCTTTCTCACGAACACCACTCTTCCTCTCTTGTGTTTTCGGTTCTTTCCCATTTGCATGTGTGTCCATCTGCTGTGAGCTAGGGTTTTGGATGTGTTAGAAGCTTCAGAAGGTGAGTTTGGTTCTATATATTCTCTGTTTAAGGATTGTTTATCACTGTTTCTTTGGATTGATTTTGGGTTTATTTGTGAGTTCATGTAATCTGTTGAAGAGGGGAAAAGATAAGGTGGTTGATTGAGGAGGAATACAGTGGACGTTGTTTTTGAGCTTCAGTACAGGTTTGGGAGTGTCTGCCTTCTTCCTCTTATTGGATCCTATTTGTAGTCCTGATGATAATATGTCTATGTGTGTTTTTGTACCTAAATGCATGAGAATTGTACTGTGTTTACGTGATTAAGTAGAAAAGAAGAACATGAGTTGGTAAATGGGATAAATATGCATAAGTTCGAATCAGAAATCTGGATATGTTTAAGTTCAGGTATTAGCTCTGTTCAATTGATAAATGCATACGATTTGTTCTAAGATTGCTGTGAATGTGCTTTATATACTTGAAGTTATGTGTTTGATTGATCAGTACATGAGAAATAGTTTTGGGTAAGTTGGGGTTTTGAAATTAGGAAGTACTCTGTTCTCTGGATTTTATGGGTTTCTACGTTTTCTGGGATTTGGTTTTGGAGAAGATGATGAAGTTTGAGAAGAGAAGCAGAAGTGTGAGAAGAAGGTCACGAGACGTGACTGGTGGTCACGCCGTGACCCCCTTCTCGGCTGAAGATCACGAGGCGCGAAGCAGCTTCACGCCGTGACGCCTTCTTTGCTGAAGGTCACGTCGCGTGAAGCGGCATCACGCCGTGACTCTCGCCTCCTCCTGCATGTGGTTTCTTTCTCTCCTCACAGGCGTCACGAGACGTGACTGATGGTCACGCCGTGACCGCCTGCCTTTGCCTTGCTTTCTTGCCTTGCTCTTTTGCTTGGCTCGCGTGAAGCCGATGTCACGAGACGTGACTGAAGGTCACGACGTGACCGGCCTCTGCCTGCTGTCCTGTCTTCCTAAAACAAAGATTTAACTTCTGATTTTTGAGGTTTTTACACTGTTTGATGAATAATTAGTTTTAAAATCTGTATTGTGTTTAAATAATGGCTTAATATTGGGTTTTGTATACATGATTAATAATTAATCTACATGATTTATATGTTTATAATTTACTTAACATGGACTTGTTCAATATGAACTATTTGTTCTTATCACCTCTGTAATTAATATTTATACATTTAAATATTCTGAATTGGATCAATATACGTGTATATATGAAATATAAGTTAGTATTTAATGAAATTCACATGATATGATACGTGAATTATTTATACTCCGGCCTTTAATAATTGATACTGGATGTATTTAAAATGTTTCTGAATTTGATCTAGATACATGTATATGTCAAATATGTATTTGTATTTAGTTGTATTTAATATTTATAGTTACTTGTTTTAAATGTGAACGGTATATATGTATACATGGATTATTTCTAGATGAATTATAAGTTCATATTACATTCTGTAATTAATATTTGAATATATGTATATGTCTCTGATTTTGATCAATGTACATGAATATATGAATTATTAAGTTATATTATTTGAGCCTGAATAGTCATAGTAGTGGATAAGTAAGCGCTTACTTAGGTCAGTGTGTGTGTGCAGCTGCTATATGATAAAACGATATATGCGGGTCCGTTTGGATCCTTGTTTTCGACCATGTTTGGTCTATATGAAAATAAAGCGAGACTTCGGTCTCTATATGGAGAATACATGTTTGAGACTCATGTCTCTATATGCTTGGGATACTGTGTTCAATCAGTATCCAAATGACCGTATCCACTTCTAGAGAGTATTTCATACTAATCAGGCTACATGTTTATGTGTGATATGTATACATATATGTTGAGATGTGTATTGACAAGATTAAAGGTATATGTTGTATATGAAATATAGTATAACTTGTGTTTATACACCTTGAGTGTATATGTATTTGTAATGGTGAGAGATATGTAGATTTTAATTATGTTTTAATAAATGATTACTTGTAATATATGTTTATGGATGAGATGAGATTATAGTATTGTTGTAAATATTGTATATGCATGTTGTTAGTTTGTTTTGTTTCTCCCCACTAAGCGTTATCGCTTAGCACGGGCTTCTTTTCCCGTGCAGGTGACGAGTTCGGGTTGAAGTCTGATATCTGCAGGTCGGCCACTAGGAGTCTTTTAAAATGAAGTTATTTGAAGTCTTCCGCTGTAATATTTGTGTATATGGCTTGTGTATAGCAAAGTAATCTTTTGTAAAGGAACAGATATTATTTTTGTATATGTATTCGATTACAAGCCTCATTTTGTAAAACAGTACGGATATATGTTATATGTAAAAAGGATTTACTATTACATGATTAAAAGTTTCTTTACGTTTCAATTGGTTTTTGTTTATACATGTGTATATGGATTTGTTATATGTGTTTGTCCGCGTGGCACTCCGGTATCCTTCCAACGGGGATGGCGGGGTGTTACAGCTTGGTATCAGAGCCCAGGTTTGGTGGTTCTGGGTTATGTTGTGATTGTTTGAGTGTAGAGTCGAGTCTATACATGAGAGTCAGTTTTGTTTAGTGGCCCACTGCAGATGTCGTTTGTGTAAAGTATAGATGGAGTCCGACTCGCGTGAGAGTAAAGACAAGGCAGTAGTAGATGTGAATTGATAAGAGTTCGAGGTGACACTCTGTATTCCTGTCAGCTATCTTCTTGAAATCGTGTGCACATAAGCATAGTGAAACATGGGGATGGGAAAAGTGCATTATAGTAGCTTACATTGCATTTTTGCATCATTTCGCATACATAAATCATTACATGATCATTTCATCCGCATCCCTCATTTATATGTAAATAGCATTATTGTATGCACTTCACTGAGAGAAGCTGACAGGATATACATCGAGTACTTGATGATTAGAAGAGGTATATGGATTAGAGTGTAGTGTGTTAAGGAAAGTGTGGAGTGTACATGATTTGATGGTTATATGGTATAAGTGATGGCGATTCAGAGATTTGTTTAAAGATTTACCTACAAGTGATTAGCGAGGAAATTTCGAGGACGAAATTTTCTTAAGGGGGAGAGAGTTGTCACACCCCATAAGTGGCTTATTTGGAAATTAGAATTTTAATTGGACAATTAAGGGCAATTGGGTATTTATACAAGAGGAAAGAGGATTTAATTGCATGGAAATAAAAGTATTTTAAATGGCAGAGTTTATTTTGGTGAGTAGAGTGTAATTTGTCAAGGATTAATTGGTAAAGTGGATTAAGTAAGTTGTGTAACTGTGCATGTGTGCCAAGTGGTGTGTGAGTGTGTGTACGTGGGTGAGGGAAAGCAATGGTCTGAATGTTTTAGTTTCTGGAAAAAAACAAAACACATGGGGTTTTTCTCTTGCTCTCTCTTTCTCACGAACACCACTCTTCCTCTCTTGTGTTTTCGGTTCTTTCCCATTTGCATGTGTGTCCATCTGCTGTGAGCTAGGGTTTTGGATGTGTTAGAAGCTTCAGAAGGTGAGTTTGGTTCTATATATTCTCTGTTTAAGGATTGTTTATCACTGTTTCTTTGGATTGATTTTGGGTTTATTTGTGAGTTCATGTAATCTGTTGAAGAGGGGAAAAGATAAGGTGGTTGATTGAGGAGGAATACAGTGGACGTTGTTTTTGAGCTTCAGTACAGGTTTGGGAGTGTCTGCCTTCTTCCTCTTATTGGATCCTATTTGTAGTCCTGATGATAATATGTCTATGTGTGTTTTTGTACCTAAATGCATGAGAATTGTACTGTGTTTACGTGATTAAGTAGAAAAGAAGAACATGAGTTGGTAAATGGGATAAATATGCATAAGTTCGAATCAGAAATCTGGATATGTTTAAGTTCAGGTATTAGCTCTGTTCAATTGATAAATGCATACGATTTGTTCTAAGATTGCTGTGAATGTGCTTTATATACTTGAAGTTATGTGTTTGATTGATCAGTACATGAGAAATAGTTTTGGGTAAGTTGGGGTTTTGAAATTAGGAAGTACTCTGTTCTCTGGATTTTATGGGTTTCTACGTTTTCTGGGATTTGGTTTTGGAGAAGATGATGAAGTTTGAGAAGAGAAGCAGAAGTGTGAGAAGAAGGTCACGAGACGTGACTGGTGGTCACGCCGTGACCCCCTTCTCGGCTGAAGATCACGAGGTGCGAAGCAGCTTCACGCCGTGACGCCTTCTTTGCTGAAGGTCACGTCGCGTGAAGCGGCATCACGCCGTGACTCTCGCCTCCTCCTGCATGTGGTTTCTTTCTCTCCTCACAGGCGTCACGAGACGTGACTGATGGTCACGCCGTGACCGCCTGCCTTTGCCTTGCTTTCTTGCCTTGCTCTTTTGCTTGGCTCGCGTGAAGCCGATGTCACGAGACGTGACTGAAGGTCACGACGTGACCGGCCTCTGCCTGCTGTCCTGTCTTCCTAAAACAAAGATTTAACTTCTGATTTTTGAGGTTTTTACACTGTTTGATGAATAATTAGTTTTAAAATCTGTATTGTGTTTAAATAATGGCTTAATATTGGGTTTTGTATACATGATTAATAATTAATCTACATGATTTATATGTTTATAATTTACTTAACATGGACTTGTTCAATATGAACTATTTGTTCTTATCACCTCTGTAATTAATATTTATACATTTAAATATTCTGAATTGGATCAATATACGTGTATATATGAAATATAAGTTAGTATTTAATGAAATTCACATGATATGATACGTGAATTATTTATACTCCGGCCTTTAATAATTGATACTGGATGTATTTAAAATGTTTCTGAATTTGATCTAGATACATGTATATGTCAAATATGTATTTGTATTTAGTTGTATTTAATATTTATAGTTACTTGTTTTAAATGTGAACGGTATATATGTATACATGGATTATTTCTAGATGAATTATAAGTTCATATTACATTCTGTAATTAATATTTGAATATATGTATATGTCTCTGATTTTGATCAATGTACATGAATATATGAATTATTAAGTTATATTATTTGAGCCTGAATAGTCATAGTAGTGGATAAGTAAGCGCTTACTTAGGTCAGTGTGTGTGTGCAGCTGCTATATGATAAAACGATATATGCGGGTCCGTTTGGATCCTTGTTTTCGACCATGTTTGGTCTATATGAAAATAAAGCGAGACTTCGGTCTCTATATGGAGAATACATGTTTGAGACTCATGTCTCTATATGCTTGGGATACTGTGTTCAATCAGTATCCAAATGACCGTATCCACTTCTAGAGAGTATTTCAGACTAATCAGGCTACATGTTTATGTGTGATATGTATACATATATGTTGAGATGTGTATTGACAAGATTAAAGGTATATGTTGTATATGAAATATAGTATAACTTGTGTTTATACACCTTGAGTGTATATGTATTTGTAATGGTGAGAGATATGTAGATTTTAATTATGTTTTAATAAATGATTACTTGTAATATATGTTTATGGATGAGATGAGATTATAGTATTGTTGTAAATATTGTATATGCATGTTGTTAGTTTGTTTTGTTTCTCCCCACTAAGCGTTATCGCTTAGCACGGGCTTCTTTTCCCGTGCAGGTGGCGAGTTCGGGTTGAAGTCTGATATCTGCAGGTCGGCCACTAGGAGTCTTTTAAAATGAAGTTATTTGAATTCTTCCGCTGTAATATTTGTGTATATGGCTTGTGTATAGCAAAGTAATCTTTTGTAAAGGAACAGATATTATTTTTGTATATGTATTCGATTACAAGCCTCATTTTGTAAAACAGTACGGATATATGTTATATGTAAAAAGGATTTACTATTACATGATTAAAAGTTTCTTTACGTTTCAATTGGTTTTTGTTTATACATGTGTATATGGATTTGTTATATGTGTTTGTCCGCGTGGCACTCCGGTATCCTTCCAACGGGGATGGCGGGGTGTTACAAGGCCTGTCAAACTTAAACAGAAGTATTCAATCTTTTGCCTCCTTGTCAGCTTCATCCCCTTCATCACTAGGGAGTATTGCTTAATATGTGCAGTGGGGTCTGAGGTGCCGTCAAACTTTGGAACATCTGACATCTTAAAATTCTAAGGGATTAAGTCCTCTCCCTTCAGCTCCTTGTCCTCGGGGTTCATCCCTTGCCCCCTTGTCAGCATTCTCGATATTGCTTCAAACTTCTCTTCCATCTTCTTCTAGATGGCTTTTTCTATCTGAGGTGCCATCCCTCTTGTTTGCATATTTTCTAGGTGCTAATTTCCGCAAGTATACAGTGTACCGAAATAGTACAAAAGATGTCGATCCCACGAGGAATGTGATTTTTACTCACTATTACTACTTGATTTTAATCTTGTTTACAATGATCATTAATGGTAGGTTAATGTTTAACTACTTAATTATGCAAATAAATTCAACCTAGTTAGTGATAATCAAAAGAAGACAAAATATATATAATGAAGAACTTAAAATAATGAACTTAATTCCATCATTCCAATTAATAATAATCATCTTTTCATGCAAGCCAAGTTGGAATATATTTCTAACTCATTTTCTCGACATGAATTAGAATGCTCAAAGTATACATTTAAAGCACTAACTCCTAATTCTCATTAATGAATTAGTTAGCTCTAATTACATACTTTAAGATTACTTACCAACCTATAACAACTATCTCAACATACTGATCTCTCTAGTTATGTTTTGATAATGAAATTCTATTAGATTTTAGTTAAAATGATCTCTCGACTCTATCTTAACTTATAAAAATCATGCAATTGTACTAATAGAAATTCTACATTCAATAACTATTAGAATAGATGGAAGTATAGAATAATAATAACATTCAAATTCATTGAAGTAATATTCATTAATTTATAGAGAAGAAATAAAAGATAAGAGAATAAGAAAGACATTTCTCAACCCTTTTCCCAATCTCTTGTAACAGATTTTTCCTCTCCTTGATCTTCTTCTTCAAAACATAAAAACTAACTAAGAAATTTTACTAAGAAAAAGAAAATTGTTCTTCCAAACTGCAAAAACTACTTAATAAAAATTCTCTATCTTTATTTACAATTGAAAGTAATATATATAAACATCTAAAGATTATGTTCCTTCAAGTGTCTTTTCCAAAAAGTTGCAAGCCTTGGTGAGAAGTCATACCTTTTCAAGGCCATGTTTGAAAATTTCTGTCAAACGTTCCTCTCTGTCGCGCTCGCGATGTCTGTCGTGCTCGTGATATAGCGCGCATGAATCTTCGCTCACTTTCCTCGCGCTAGCTTTCTCCGTGCTTTATCGCGACCTCGCGACAGTCTCTTTGGTCGCGACAGATCCTTTCTCTCTTTGTTCCTCCTCCTTCTACTCTCTTCTTTGGCATATTCTGTTGTGCTCGCGACAGAAGCTCCTCTTCTTTAGCTCATTTTCTGCTTCTTTCTCCTCTTTTCTCCTCTTCTCTCCTACACACACAAAACTCACACAAACATATAAAACATACCTAATTCTAACACAATTAACTACACATAATTAATATTTCACCCATAAAACATGGATTAAATATGAGCTAATTAGGCTCATATCAAATCCCCACACTTAAACTTTTGCTTGTCCCCAAGCAAAACATAACAATAACAAAAACAACTCACAAAACACAAACAAAAATAACATGCATAAAATCTTGGAGCTCATAATCATATTTGATAAATATTTGGAAACCACGTATATAAACTATCACCTCCTATCATATTAGCCTAAGTATACAACTTTTTAAATATTATCATTGTTCATTAAACTTCAACCCCTATGTACAATTGGAAAACCATGAAATTGCAAAGCACAAGGATGTTTGAACTCAAGATTTTGAATATCTTAACACATGTAAAGATTATTTCACACAAAGCATTGCCTAAGGTAATTCTCACTCAAACACTATATTCTTCAAGCACTCAATCACTCAAGTGTTTATGGGTTACTGTTTCTCTCATTCCTTAACTATGCCATTGCATACCATAGGCATGTAATTAATAAACCTCTCCACTTCTAGTAATAAGCAGTACATGAAATTAAAGGGTCTTATAATGGTTGTAACTTGACTTAGGTAAAGGTGGGATAATTTGGATTTAAGTAGCTTCTATTGTGTAGAGAAAAAGTATCAACATAAGATAGGAGATTCAAAAATTCTAAGCATAACATGATAGTCTTACTTTTATTCCAATTCCCTTTTAAGATCATGCTAGTCCCTTGTATTTTCCTTTTCTTTGTTTTTTTCTCTTTTTTTTTTCTTTTTTTCCTTTTATTTCTCATAAGTAGTAAGAGAATGTAGTATGGGTGCATTTTACGCTCCATCCCACACATTAACAATTTGGATATGCATCTTGCTCTTTCTTCTCTTTCTTTTATTTTGTTTTTAGAAACTAGCATTTCTAATATTGAATTTGAACATAAGGGAATGTCAATTACACTTCAACTACCATCATGCTTTTCAATAATACATACATCTCCCATGCTATATCAATTTTAATTCTTTCCACAATAAGGATAATTAACAAGAAATGTTTATTGTTTATCAAAAGGATATGGCTAAATATATGCTTAACAACAAAATAAGTTATAGGCTCAAACTTGGCTACCTAAAGTTAAAAAGGTAAGTTCTTTAAAGAAAGCCAAAAATGGTTCATTCTAAGTGCCCTTATCATGTCTCATGCACATCCCATACTAATAATGTAGTCTCAAAATTTACTTAAAAGAAGTTCTAGAGGATATGGCATATTAAGGCTCTCATAAAAGAAAAATTATTTGTAAAAGGCTTCAAAAGCTCACATAGCTATAGGTCAAACTACCTAAGCAATAAGTTGGCAAAACAATCTATGTTCATATGTGAAAAGATACTCAACCTAAAAAGAACCTACACCAAAGTGCTTTGCTAAGTCATGCTCTTCATTATGCACATGAGAATGCCAAAGTAAAACAAACAATAATAATGTTCAAAAATTTTACTACTTAGACTAAATGTAAAAAGTTCAAGCTCTACATGCATTTATTTCCAAATAAACATCAAATATATAAGCTCCAAAATTAAATGTCCAAAATAACCTAAAACAACCTAAACATGAAAACCTAAAACTAGCAGCACATGCATAACACAGGCTACACTAATCAAACAAACACATATATACACAACATAAAATAAGGACAAAATAGAACACGCCCCCACACTTAAAGGACACAATGTCCCCATTGTGAGAAAGATCAACAAACACACAATATATAAACAACGAATACACAAAACACAAAACAAAACAAAATTAACATAAAAAGAACATAAAAATAAAGGAAAGAAGAGAAACGAACTCATAAACTCCCACTAGGGGAGCTTGGTGGAGTAGGAGAAAGTTCTACATTTTGCTTGCGAAAGAAGGAGAGAAGTTGGCGACTGATACTTTTTTTATTTTTGTGGACGGCCCACATGGTAGTTTCAAGGATGTCCATCCTAGCTGCCACACTCTGATTTGCAGCTTCAATTCCATCTAACCAATTCACCACTTGGTCAAGACCGACATGAGACCCAGATGCAGCTGCAGTCCCACCAGCAGTAGCGTCAACTCCAATAGCCTCCTCATCCTCAGATGAATCCTCATCTGAAGAGTCATGAGCCACAGCTGCGGAAGAAGACACGGGTGCCTTGCCTTTCCCTTTATCCGTACTAGGGCCACCTGCACAACGATCAACAAATCTAGGATGCCAACCTCCTTTAGTCAAAACATTAGCACGCCGTAAATAAGCAACATCTAACATAGCCACGGTTTCGTTTTCATCCATAACAAAATTAGGCAAATCCCTTAAACATCCTAGAATAATACCTGTAACCATGTGACACATGCCAACCGTTTTACTCCTAGCTATGGATGCATGATATAACCCATTAAAGATAAAATCAATTGAATCAGGTATTTTACGAGATTGCAAAAGATCTAAAACAAACAAATCCTTAGTCTGCACCTTTGTACTTTCAACTTTACCAAACAATGCATGACAAAGATATTTATGAAATAACATTAAAGCATCATCTTTTATATGACGATTAGTAGAGTTTTTGTTGTTAAAATTATCCAAACCAGTCAACCGTTTCCAAACAGGGTCAGGGTTAAAAACATGAGGGTCAAAACGTTTGCCATTTAAAGGAAAACCAAACCATTCATGCATCTCATAATAGCCAAAAACATGCTCATGCCCTTGATGCCTAAATTTCAATTTAGTTTTACGTTGATCAACATATTCAAGGGACACAAAAAATTCAAGTGCCCAATCTTTCTTAACAGGTAAAGAGAAAGTAACAAAGGTACCCCATTTCATATATTTAAGAAAATTGTTAAATTGTGCAGTAATTCCTAAAGCATCTAATAGAGAAAAATTAAGATGCCACATACCAACGTACGATTTCTTATCAAAATAAGCGAACTTCTCACCTTCTTCCTCACTAAATATGGGAAAAGGACAGTCAAACCTATTTTGAAGATGAACTTGCTCTGATCCCGTACTAGAACCTCCTTGATCTCTCTTTTCCTTGCGAGCCACCGATTTAGTTCAAACCATCTTTGAAAATTGTTAGCAATAAAGGTGAAAGAAGAAAAGAAAATCAAGAAAAACAAATTAAACTTAGAAAACCCTAGAAAAATTTAGAGAAGAAGAAGAAGAAGATTTGTGAGAAAATGGAGAGAAAACTCAAAAGAAAGGAAGAGACAACTAAAAATGATAGGGAAATAGAGAAATTAGGGTTTAACAAATACATAAGGGAGAAGAAATAACTGCCCAACGGTCCGAAAATTCAAATCTCGCGTCCTGTCGCGAGCGCGACAGAACTGAAAATTCAAAAATTTGGCTCGCGAGACTAGTTGCGATATCGCGACAAAACATAGTTCCCCCTTCTGTCACGACCGCGACAATGTCGTGCTTGCGATAGAAGCGAATCACCAAGTATGAAAATTTTTGGTGTCGCTCACTGTCGCGCCCGCGACAATATCGCGAGTAAAGAATTTTGCAAAGAACAAAATTTCCCTTATCAATAAAACACTATAAATTATAATTACAATGATGACATACTAACTTAATAAAACCCTGTAGAACAAAAATAAATTATATTAATACACAAAAACAACATAAAAATAATATAGTAATACAATAAAATAAATCGAAAAAAAATGTAGAAATAACTATTTGACCAACGAAAAAGAGATACTAGAGATCATCCTCTTTTGAATTGTGCCATCCAAATACACTTTGCATCTCTGACCATTAGCTTTAAACAACTCTCCCTTATCATTCTTTAGCTCTAAATAGCCATGTCAAAAACTTGTACCACCTCCAATGGGCCACTCCACCCAGATTTCAATTTTCCAGGAAATAACTTTAACCTAGAATTGTATAGAGGACTTTATCTCCAACCTTGAAATTCTTATATCGAATGTGAGCATTGTGCCACTTCTTGGATCTTTCTTTATAAATTTTTGCATTTTCATAAGAAAGAAGGCGTAACTCATCAAGCTCATTCAATTGTAAACACCTTTTGACATTAGCATCCTTAATGTCATAGTTCAAAGTCCTAATGGTCTAATAAGCTTTATGCTCTAATTCTACAGGTAAATGACATGCCTTACCATATACTAGCCTATAAGGTGTCATCCCAATAGGTGCTTTAAAGGCAGTGCGATATGCCCATAAAACATCATCAAGCTTATGTGCCCAATCTTTCCTAGAATTAGAGACTGTTTTTTCTAGAATCCATTTAAGCTCTCTATTTGAAACCTCTACTTGGCCACTTGTTTGAGGATGATAAGGAGTAGCTACCCTATGATGCACTCCATATTTATGCAATAATGAATCAAAAGAACGGTTAATGAAATGCTTACCTCCATCACTTATGATGGCTCTTGGCACTCCAAATCTTGTAAAGAGCTTCTTCAAAAACTTGATCACTACCTTTGAATCATTGGTTGGCAATGCTTGAGCCTCAACCCACTTTGACACATAATCTACCCCAACCAATATATAGTTTTGACCAAAGGATGTAGGGAAAGGACCCATGAAATCTATCCCCCACACATCAAAGATTTCAACTTCTAAAATAGAATTCAAAGTCATTTTATCACGCCTTCAAATGTTCCCAACCCTTTGACACTTATCACATTTAGCTACAAAATTCCTAGGATCATTAAACAAGGTAGGCCAATAAAAACCACATTCAAGGACTCGAGAGGCAGTTTTATTAGCACCATTACGAGCCGAATATAAAGAAGAATGGCAATGAGTCAAAATGTTCACATAATCTTCCTCATGCACACATCGACGAATGACACCATCCCCACTAATTTTAAACAAGAATGGATCTTCCCAAAGGCAGTTTTTAACATCACTAAAAAATTTCTTCCTTTGCTGCCATGTCAAACCATGTGGTATAATTCCTGCAGCAAGAAAGTGAGCAAAATCTGCATACCAAGGTACATAAACTTCCTCCATTGACATTAATGATTCATCCGAAAAAGATTCATTAATTTCTATGCTATCTCCTAAAAGTCCTTCATTATTTTCCAACCTTGACAAGTGATCAGCAACTAAATTTTCAGAGCCTTTCTTATCTTTAATTTTAAGATCAAATTCTTGCAATAATAAAACCCAATGAATTAATCTAGGTTTAGCATCCTTTTTAGCAAATAAGTACCTCAAAGCTGCATGATCTGTATATATAATGACCTTAGATCCTAACAAGTAAGACCTAAATTTATCACATGCATAAACCACAGCCAACATTTCTTTTTCAGTGGTTGTATATTTAATTTAAGGGGGTGACAATGTATTGCTAGCATAATATATGTGTAAGCACCGTGTCCTGGAACAGTCCGGATCAGAGGTTACCCTATGAGGAAATCAATGTTCGAGGCCTATACAGGAGGCTGAAGTTGGAGGTTTTAGTCCCGCGTTCCATGAGAAATGAGGTTTTTCTACACTTCAGGGGCAGAGGGGGAGAAAACGGGAGTTTTCTGAGTCAAAAAGGGTTTTTTGTCCTCCACAGACGGCCAGCCCGTCTGTGGAAGTAGCCCGTCGCTTTGAGTCACCGACGGCTTGGGGGATTTTCCGACGCCCGTCGGAAAGTCACCACCCCTGTCAGGAGCCGCCTGGTTTCCCGGGGCACGCAACCGTTCCGACGCCCGTCGGTGAAGGTGGCAGGGCCGTCGGAAGTGTCCTTGTGTCAGTAGGATTCTTCCGACGCCCGCCCCTACGCACCGACGCCCGTCGGTCGTGTCTGGCTATATAAGGTCCGGATTTCCACTTCAAAAGGGTTGGAAAATTTTTCAAGGGAGGAAACTCTGCCAAAATTCAAGCACGTTTTCTCTCTCTTCCAAATACACCTTTTTCTAAAGAACTTTATTGAATCAAGGATCAAATCGGTCAAAGGAACTAAAAGCTAATTAGTTTTCTTTAGATCTTGACTCCAAACTCGATTTTCTGAAGGATTAAAGGTGAAATATCTCATTTTCTTCCTCTAATCTTTCACTGTTGTTTCTCGTGGAACGCGCGGGGATCTAACCGACACCTAAATTCTACCCAAGGCAACTATCTGAGGGTAAATATCTCCGGATTCTCTCTCTATTTTTACCTCATATGTAATCATTTATTATTTATTTATTCATTCTGTGAAACTTTTGAATACTTGTCATTGTCTTTCTTCATATTGATTACCCCATTTCCCCTTTTTAAATAAAATTTGCTTTTGATCTTGAAAAGGCCCGTTTTTTTTTCTCTCTTTCTTTCTCTTCTGTTTTGCGGAGACAGAGGTGACCGACGGGTCATCTGCATGACCGACGCCCGTCGGTCACCTACCTCTGGACACCCTTCTCGAGTGACAAACGGGCATGTCAACTTACCAAACCGACGCCCGTCGGTCAACCAAGAAGGGCCGTCGGTGGGTCCTGACTCCATTTCCGTTGATCATTCTTCATCTCTATTCAGTCTCTTCATTTTCTTATGTGTTAATTTTATGAATGTTAACATCTCTTAATTTTCTGTGAGTGTATATTGGTCCTCTTGGATAATTTCGAGCTTGAGTGGCTGCCTACCATGCATGGTGGATTTCGTCCGGTTTAGTTTCCTTAAACCTCTTGATTTATTTCTCTCGTTTTTTATTCATTGATTATTTTATGTGTATGAGTAAGCTCTTTTTATCCCGTTAAATGTAAAACAGATTAACGATTTGTATTCAAATAAAAGTGAGTTTTGTATAAAATGCAAAAGGGTCCAACGCCCTATTTTCATCCAATAAAAATCATCACATGTCAAACATCCCGTTTTTTTGATAACTATGCATGCGAGGACCAAAGTCCTCAAAATAAACAATGTCCCGATTTGTGTATGAATTGCACATTTATAAAAGGGAGTTGTATTCCGCTCCTTGTATTATTGTAATTTATCGCTTTTGATATTTATTCTGCTCATTTACTGCTTTTCAAAATGTGAATAAATGCGCTTTTTTAATTAAACTGCATAGTGTGGAGAGAGAGCGAATTAATGATATTAAAATTTGATCATAAACTAATTGAGGTAGAAATAGATGAGAAATCCCGGACCCAGCTCTGGTCTTTGGGCTCAAGAGGTTAGAGGTTATCCTTCAAGATACTTCTTGAGTCACGAGGCTTTAGCGCTAATCCTAGGCCTCATGGCTCAATATGGATAAAAAGCGCAGTCTTAGGCTCTCCGAGGCGAGAGAAACTTTCCCAATGTTCTATTGGGTGGCGACTCCATGAAACCTCCGTGTTGCTCAACATAGACGCACTTGCGATTCATCGTAAGCTGCCAACGGACCCGCAAATGCCCCGGTCGCCCACGTGTGGGCGGCCCGGAAGGGCGGCGCTCGGGATCCGGCGCGCGTCACAGTGGCGACTCCACTGGGGACGTTTGTGGTTCGAGATTTCAATTTGAAAATACCTCTTTTAACATTTATGATTAAAATTTAATTCATGAATTCACTTTCTCTCAAATTTGCATTTGCATATCATTAGAGCCTTAGAATACGCTAGTTTGGTCCCTCTTCTAGCCCCGGTGCGTTCCTGAAGCACCTCCTCATTTTCACTCAATTTGGGGAAGTGTTAAGGATAATCACCAGCCCAAGCCACGTACCTTAATGGTATATCAAAATGATGACCCGATCGGTCGCTATGCTCGTGATGAGCTAGACCCGTCGGCAGGGATCATGCTTGGGTAGCCTCAAAGAAACATCTCCCTTGTCCAAAGCTCATGTAATGACTGTAGTCACTTTCCACAGGTGAAATGAACCTTAAATCTCATGCTTGCTGTATGGATCCTTACATATTGGACGAATCCAAATATCTCACTTGGTAACCTAGCCAAAGGCTATCATGCCCCGGTAGGGCCATGTCGAAATTTATGGAGCGTCCGAATACGTGACGATCATTATCCATCCGCTTGTACATTAGCATAGGAGTGTTATGCTGCCGGTTTTTCGCCGCGCACCATACGCGCCTATTGGGTTCCATGTTAACCCATGGGCCAATCCCACCTAGGAAAGAGACTGCACGACCACGTGTGTGGGAGAAATAAGGGTGGAAGGACCTATTTGCTTGCTTGTGCTCTGTAAATGATGCATATCACGATCATGCATTATACCTACATTTCATGCATCATTCTAACTTTTGTCCCTGCAGCCATCATAGATCTGCCCAGGTGGACTAGATCACCGACCGGACGACTGATCCGAGTTCTTGAGCTGTCAGATAGAGAGGGTCTGCCCGAGATTTTATCAGAAGTAAGTGGCACGGTATCTCAGATAGCAAATTCACCCAGGGGGGAAGATGCCACCAGGGCCATGATTGCCGAAGAAGTGGGCCGCCGTTTCGAGGAATTCGAGGGTAGAATGATGAATATGTTGACCGCTTTAGCACAGCAGAATGCTCAGCCGAATGCTCCACAGAATCCTCCTCCTCCTCCTCCAGTAAGACTGAACGAGCCTGAAGAAGAAAGGTTTGAAAGGCGAGAGGAGCCCGTTAGGCTGCCACCAGTAGAGTTGAGATCAGTGGCTTCGGGAGAGCTGAGAAGAAGGCCAGTGCTGAGAATTGATGACGATAGAGATATCGAGGATGATAGGTTGAGCATGGCATCCGAAAAGGGGAAGGCACCTCAGGCTGATGATTTTATTTTGAAAAAGATGGAAGAGAGGTTCGAGGCCATGGCTCGTATGATAGGTAGAGCCCACGGGATGAATCCTGAGGATAGGGAGCTGGACGGAGAGGATCCGATCCCTTATAATTTCAAAATGCCGGATGTGCCGAAATTCGATGGTACTTCTGATCCTACTGCACATATGAAGCAATATTCTCTAGTCATGAAGGGGACCACATTGTCCAAGAAGCAGAAAGTGGAATACTTTTGTCTGAGTCTGACCTCTCATGCCATAGATTGGTATCACGGCCTTGACCGTCGCACTAAAGAAGATTGGGATCTGCTCACTGAGGAATTTCTGAAACAATATGACTGTAACACCATAATGGAGGTGACTCTGAAAGATCTTGAGTTGCTCCAACAGAAGGCCGGGGAATCCTTCCATGAGTACCTTACCCGATGGCGGAACCGAGTAATGGAGATGCGCCGAAAGCCTGATACCCAAGATCAGATTCGTCTTTTCATTAAGAACGCGAGCCCGTACTTGAAGGAGGGATTGAGGATGAAGGGGTTGAAAGACTGGGAGTCTCTCAAGGATATAGCCATCGAAGCAGAAGGGGAGTTTTTGACCCGGAAAGCTAACAATGATAATTTTGCCAAAAGGGGTAACCCCGGTCAAGGAGCTAGTAGGCCGGCAGGTCCCAGTAACAGCACTAGAAGAATGGGTGAAGTGTCTGCTACTGAGGTAGCCACCCCGAGGAAGTTTTCGAACTTAGGAAGACCATTATCCTGGGTCTTGAAGAGGCTGATGAAGGAGGGAAAATTGCGTCCTCTAACTCCTAGGCCAGCTCCGACACAAGGGAAACCGGGACATAAGGACAACGAATTCTGTGCATTCCACCAGTACTCGGGCCATGTCACTGATAAATGCAAAGCGCTTCGGCACTCGATTCAAGACTTGATCGATAGCAAGCAAATCTCTGACCCTGAGAGGAGAGAAGCTGAGAAGAGGCCTGGTTATAATGCTGTACCCCCACCTGTGTTCATGATCCAATCTAGCCTGCCAGAGTGGTACGTGCTACAAGATCTGTATGGGAATGAGGAATCTACTGTCGGTAACTCCGAGGATCAAAAGGAGAGAGCAGTGGTGGCGACTCTTGATTGTTGGTCCAGCAGTGAGAGCGGTGGAGAAGCCGAGGGTGAAGAAGGATTGAACCTTGATCTGTGGGGCTCCGACGAAGAAGAGGGAGAGGTAGGCGCTGTCACTAGAAGTGGAAGGGTGATCCCTGAGATTGCAAAGTTACCTGAGCCAGTACAGCCAGTGGCAGAGAAAGGGCCAGAGGAGGAGCAGATTATAAAGCAATTGAAGAAGACCACAGCTCAGATATCCATTTGGGATTTGTTGAGGCAATCCCCCTCTCATAGGCAGAAGGTAGTAGAGGCTTTGGTTGAAGCCACAGTTGCCACCACTATTTCCCCATCAGAGCTTTTGGGTCTAATCAAAGGAGGATCCGAGGAGAGGTTGATCTTTTCCGACGTCGACTTACCGGCAGAAGGCCGTAATCATAACCGACCCTTATACATTAAGGCGCAGATTAGCGGCAAGCACACTGCTTGCGTTATGGTGGACGATGGGTCTTCTATCAACGTCTGCCCTTTGATAGCTTTGCAAGCTTTTGGCTTAAGCGAGGATATGCTCAGCGGGTCCGACCTGACTATCACGGCCTACGATAACTCGAGGAGGCAAGCCTCGGGAACCTTCAGGACTTTGGTCAAGACGGGACCTATCGAAGTGGAGGTTGAATTTGTGGTTCTGCCCATTCCTGCTAATTTCTCGGCTTTGCTAGGGAGACCATGGTTTCATAAATTAGGGGGAGTGCCATCCACACTGCATCAGATGATAAAATTCCCGCACGAAGGAGAGGTGGTAACTATCAAGGCGGCCAGGGAGAACCAGGTCTCAGCGCTAGAAATTGCCAATCAGCCATTCAGCGGTTTTCATGTATCTATGATAAAGGAAGAGCACGGATCAGGAGATTGCCTGGCTGTTGTTAATATGATGAGGAAGATGCACTATCTTCCTGGGGCTGGATTGGGCAGAAACTCCCAAGGATTGCAGACCGCGATCACCACTCGAGGGCAAAAGAACCGGAAAGGTCTGGGGTACAGAGGTGGTTTTAGCAAGAAGAGAGTAACAGACAGGATCCCCCACATTTCAGAAAGCTTTGTCCCCGCATCCTCAGTATGTGCTTATACTGGCGAAAATGAACCGCAGTGGGTAGATGGGAGGATTGTCCCTGGCTTTGAAATTTTTAATGATGTGTATGACTGGAATGTCGGGTTTGTCAAGACCGCTGAAGGCTTTTGGGATGAAGAAGTCATGACTCAGGGGATCATTTGGGACAAGTGCGAGCTTGAGGAGGTCGTTACTGAGAGAATGGTAGCTGCCAGGCTGAAAGGAAAAGGGAAGGTAGCAGATTTAGAGATGGGACTAGAGGATTTGCAGATTTCTTCCGACGTGCCTGAAGGGCCTCTGCTAGACCAGAAAGTCAATGAGCAAGCTGCAGCGGCGTCAACCTCGGGAGTGGCAGTGGAAGACTCTAGCCTAGATTGTCTTTTTATTCCAGAACTCTTTTATGATGTAAATGATAACAATAATATTATCAATAAGATGAACAATTTCACTTATTTGTGCGACGTTTCTGATGATTTTAACATGCATGAACATGATCATATTCCATCAATTTTTTACATTGATTCTACTGGCACAACGCCTTTCAATCTTGGAACCTCGGAAAATCCGAGAGAAATTCTAATAGCATCAAATATAACTCCTGAGGAGAGAAAAAATTTTGAGAGAATAATAAGAAAACATGAAAAAGTCTTTGCCTGGACCTACAAGGATATGCCGGGGATTGACCGAGCCGTGGCGGAGCATGCCATCCCGACTTACCCAGATTGCAGGCCTGTAAAGCAGAAGTTGCGAAGGCTGAGGCCAGAATGGGCTGACAAGGTTAAGGAGGAAATCCGACAGCAGATCGAAGCTAAGTTTCTGGTGGAAGTCCAGTACCCTACTTGGTTGGCGAATGTGGTTCCTGTGGCTAAGAAGAACGGAAAGGTCAGGGTGTGCGTGGATTATCGAGATCTTAACAAAGCCTGTCCTAAAGATGATTTTCCGCTACCCCATATTGATTTATTGATAGACAGCGCCGCCAATTGCGCGATGTACAGCTTTGGGGATGGATATGTGGGCTACAACCAGATCCTGAACAAGATAGCTGACCGGGTTAAGACCGCTTTTATCACGGAGTGGGGTACCTATGCTTATCGGGTTATGCCTTTCGGCCTGAAGAATGCAGGGGCCACATACCAAAGGATGGCAACCAAGATCCTAAGCGACCTGATTCACAAAGAAGTGGAGGTATATGTCGATGATATGATGGTCAAATCGGCCACCCGAGAGGGACACTTTGAAGCTCTAGAGAAGTTCTTCACCCGGATCGACAAGTATAATCTGCGACTTAATCCCAAGAAGTGCATTTTCGGGGTGACTTCAGGAAAGCTGTTGGGACATGTCGTCAGTCAGAGGGGGATAGAAATTGACCCCGATAAGGTGAAAGCTATCAGAGAGATGCCTGTGCCACAGAAGGAGAGAGATGTAAGGAGTTTTCTAGGCAAGTTGCAGTATGTTAGCCGGTTTATTGCCAAGCTCACTTCGATATGCGAACCTATTTTTAAGATGCTTAGAAAGAACCAGCCCGTAGTCTGGAATGAAGACTGTCAGAGAGCCTTTGATAATATCAGGGAGTACCTGTTAAATCCGCCAGTACTAAGGCCTCCGCAACCTGTTAAACCGCTTATTCTGTACCTAGCAGTAGAAGACGGTTCAGTGGGCGCCATGATGGCTCAAGAGGATGAGTTTGGGGTGGAGTTTGCAATTTATTACCTCAGCAAGAAGTTTCTGGCTTACGAAGTAAAATATGCTGAAGTGGAAAAGATCTGCCTTGCAGTGATTTGGGCGTCGAGGAAGCTAAGGCATTACTTCCACTCATACAAGGTTCAGGCTGTAGCCAAGCAGAATCCTTTAAGATATTTGCAGGAGGCACCGTCTTTGCTTGGAAAGATGGGGAGGTGGCTGCTCTTGCTACAAGAGTTTGACGTGCAATACATCACCCGCAAGACTATTAAGGGGCGAGCTGTAGCCGAATTTCTTGCTGAACATCCTATCCAAGGGGACACCCCCGAATTTACCTTTCCTGATGAGAGCATAGGCGCGATTTCTGTTCAAGGATGGCAGTTGCACTTTGACGGGGCGGTAAACAACAAAGGGGCCGGAGTCGGAGTCATCCTGACGACCCCAGATAATGAGAAGCTTCCTCTCGCTAAGAAACTGAGATACAAAGCAACCAACAATGAAGCTGAGTATGAAGCGTGCACTTTCGGGTTAGAGGCTTTGGCTGGGTTGGGGGCAAGAAATGTAGAGGTATTTGGTGACTCGTCCTTGGTAATAAACCAGATCCGAGGTGAGTGGGCTGTTAAGGAAGAGAGACTGGTCCCCTATGTTCAATATTTGAAAGGGATGTGTGGGCAGTTTGAGACTTGCACCTTCCACTTCGTGCCCAGAGATGAGAACCGTTTGGCTGATGCGTTGGCAACCTTAGTGTCAATATGGGATAATCCTGAGGGAGTGGTCATGAAACCGGTGCTAATTTCGAGCTCTGATAGGCCCAGCTTTGAAACCGAGCCCGTAATGGAACTAGAGGCGTCAGATGGGAAGCCATGGTACTTTGATATCATGAATTACTTGGAAAGCGATAGATTTCCAGAAGAAGCCACTGAAAAAGACCAGAGGATGATACGCAGGTTGTCTACTCAGTTCATATCTTTGGAAGGGGTGCTGTACAAAAGACGGTCAGATGGGATTCAGCTCAGATGCTTGAATGAAAGAGAAGCGCACAAGATAATGGAGGAAACCCATGCGGGGGTCTGCGGGGCCCACATGAATGGTTTGACCTTGGCCAAGAAGATCATGAGGCAAGGCTTTTATTGGCTCACGATGGACACTGATTGTTCAAAGTATGTCAAGCAATGTCAGTTATGCCAACAGTATGCGGATTTGAGACACCTGCCGGTATCAGAGCTACATAACCTAACATCTCCTTGGCCGTTTGCCGCTTGGGGGATAGATATCATCGGAGAGATTCGCCCTATGGCGTCCAATGGGCACAGATATATCATAGTTGCAATCGACTACTTCACCAAATGGGTCGAGGCAGAATCTTTCAAGAAAATTGACGCAAGGGATATGGCCAGATTCATAGAGAGGAACTTGATCTGCAGATATGGTCTCCCTCACCACATAGTGTCTGATAATGGAGTGCAGTTTATGGGGGAAACCAGAAAACTTCTCGGGAAATATGGTGTGCAGCATCATAAATCCTCTCCTTACCGACCACAAGCGTATGGGGCAGTAGAAGCCGCCAATAAGAATGTGAAGAAGATTCTGTCCAAGATGGTCCAAACCTACAAAGACTGGGCTGAAAAGTTGCCCTTCGCCCTGTGGGGATACAGAACGACAGTAAGATCATCTATAGGCGCTGCTCCATTTTCCCTGGTGTACGGAACGGAAGCAGTATTGCCGGTAGAGATAGAACTCAAATCTCTAAGGGTGGTCATGGAAGCCCAAATCCCGGAAGCCGAATGGGCGCAACAGAGATTGCAGCATTTGAACTTACTGGATGAGAGTAGGCTGAAAGCTTATTATCACAATCAGATATATCAGAAGAGATTAGCGAGAACTTTCGGGAAGAAGGTGAGGAAGCATCCGTTAAAAGAAGGAGACTTGGTTTTCAAGCAGATGAGGCCAGGGGTACCAGACATCAGGGGGAAGTTCAGACCTACCTGGGAAGGGCCGTACATCCTTAAGAAGTTGTTGTCCAGAGGGGCTGCAATCTTATCAGACAGCGATGGGAACGAATTCAAGGAGCCGATCAATGTCGACAGACTCAAGAGGTTCCACGGCTAAAGACCAAAATAAAAAGAAGAGAATAAAATGCCCTGCAAGTCGAAAACCGAAAAAAGGCGGCTGTGCTAAAATTGGGCGCCTCGACAGGGTGAAAACCGAAAAAAAGGCATCCTGTGCAAAAATTAGAGGCATGAGAGAAAATGTCCGATCGTGAAAACCCGATAGGGCCGATCGGTAACAGGAGTTGATGCTGTTAAAATTTGGTTTCATGTATTGATAGCGCATAAGCAGCTGAGTGAATGCCAAAACTGATCATGTATGCTGAAATTATCTGGAAATATACACAAAGCTTGTGAAAAGGATGGATATTATTCTTTTCACTTCTGTCATTTTCTAGTTCTGCATTAAAAAGAAATGTAGCACAAAAAGAAATACACATGTAGGCTAAGCTAGGTCTTGCTGCTGCTCTAGCCGATCAGATGCTTGAGCCCTCGAGTCCTATTATCGGAGGTTGGGCTGAGGATCCACTTCTTGTACCCGCTGGTTGAGGACGCAGAATGATCGCCAAACCTCGGAATGACGGTCTTCACAGGTAATCTACCCCATAGCTCGTGATACCGGGAAGCAAATGCAACCGAGAGATCTCCTCCTCGGAAAGACAGGGGAACCCTCACTATATCCTGGGTCATCCCCAGCTGCCGTAAACATCGCGAGGTAATGCAGAAGGTGGCCTGGCGGAGGCCGCAGAGAGGGACGCAACCTGATGACCCATCGGTGACCGCATGAGACAGCGGGAGCCAGGCGGATGTAAAACTGATATCATCATCTGACAGCTCACCGAATCTGGTAATGCCTTCACCAGTCACAGCACACCCATACAGTCGCCGACGAGGCAAGAAATGGCTCGGCATGTACCGCGGAATGACTCGAGGGGGTGGTTCATACAACATCTTCAGTTTTTCCTGTAGCCAGATCTAAAAAAAAAAAAAAAAAAAAAAAGCCGCTGGAGTAAGTAGGGTTTGCTTCAGGCAAAAATAAGGCACAGGGTTGTGTGAAAATCCGGAAGGACGCACCTCCCGCAAAGAAAAGCTAGTGTGAAAATCCATAAGGGACGCACTATCTTTAAAATAATGACGTACCTGGAGTAATAAGGGGCTACCGGTAAAAGTTGTGGTGGACCCAGAGCTCACAGCGTCCAGACTCAAGATGGTTTCGGCCAAGACGAGTGGTAAAGGGGACAGTCCCAGATGAAAGTCGCTCAGAACTCCAAGCAGACGAAAGTCACCTGTCAAGCCTCCTGGAACAACAGTAAGGAAGTTCACCATGCAGAATAGGAACGTGATACTTACCCGATAGGTGGAGATGTCAGTGAATTGATCTAGGGCCTCGATCAGTGGCTCCAGAGAAAAGGAGGAACTCAAAGGAATCAGCCGGTTGGCCTCCGAGGGGGATATGCCCAGAGCTAGGGCTACGTCCCGGGTCTGAAGTAGGCCGCAGCGGGGGATGCAAGGCAGGACGCCAGGAGGGAACTGGGCTCCCAGGATGGAAGCCAATTCTTCAGAAAGAGGGCACAGTTCCTGATAGGTGAACTGGAAGACGTGAAATCTAGGGTTCCAGAAGTGGGTCGCCGCCAAGAGGAGGTTCTGGTCGATTTTCACCCGGCACAGATATTTCAGCCCAGCCAGAGAGGAAAGGGCGCCTTCTCCCCAAGTGTGTTTGTCATCTAGAATACGGTGCATCCTTTGAAAAGGAGGGGAAAACATTTTGAGAAGAATAAAAGCCCAAGGTGCTGGGAAATGAAGAGACAAGAAAATCTTGCAGATTTTATAGGAGAAGGTCACCGACGGCCTACCCGCCCCTATACAGAGACGGTCTGCCCGCCTCTCTACGGAGACGGCCTGACCGCCCCTCCATAGGGACGGCCTGCCCGTCGGAAGTCCCCCGGGCAGAAACACGCGTCATCATTTCATCACGCGCATTAAATTGCATTCATTTCGCGACAGACGGCCGGCCCGTCGGTCGCTTTTATAGACGCCCTGCCCGTCGGTCACGAAATTCTATATAAGGACGAGTGACAGACGGCGCAAACGTTGCTGTCCCTTTCTTTTTCCTCTCTCAAGCGGTTTTTAAGCAGTTTTTAGCGATTTTCGAGTCTTTTCTTCTTATTTTTTCGCGATTTCTTCAGTTTTTCGCATTATATACTCACCCGGTGCTCGGATACTTGTGTTTCTCTAGTTTCTACACTTCTCCGGATTACAAGTAAGTGAATAATTACTTCTTTAGTACTTTTTATTACTTTTTTTATTATTTAATTCATTTCTACATTCTTTCTTCATTTAACTTTAAGAAGTTTTAGATTATTGTAGAATTTAGGGGGAAATGCTGCCCATTTTTCTATATTATTCTGTAATTAAATCCGAACTTTTTGCATGATCACATAGAAATAGAGTTTTTCTATAATCTTGATGCTTTAGAATTGCATCCTTTTAGCGCACCATTTTTGTGCATGATTTGTTTTTGTGGCCTGAGGCTGCTATTTTGAGTTGTTGGGGGCACACTCTTGCCGGGGTGCGCCCCATTTACATGCATATAATATTGCTAGGGCCTGAGGCCTTTTGTCTTGCTTTTTCACGCAGGAGGTTGGGCACATCCCTGCCGGGGTGCTGCCCAAATTTTTATCTTTTATTCTGGAATTGAATATTTATTTACCTTTCCAAGTATGAAGCATGCCTTAGGACTTAGAAAGCCCATCTTTATTCGCTTTAATTATCTCCGTAAGGATTACATGTTCCTTTGCCATGATGCGTGCAAGGCGTGATAGGGTACTTCCGTAGCCGGGATGTTTGCTATTTTTATCTGTCATTACTTTTTTTATCCTATGTTGGGCCTCCATTGCCCATGATAAGGCCCGGATGGACCTTAAATTTTGGAAAATAAAACTGATAGTGTTTGTTTTGCCAGGTTTTCGCTATCTAACTCCTTCCTTTTTACAGGATGCCTCCCAGACGTAGAGCACCACAGGCCCAGCCCGAGCTTGAGGCCCCGGCTTGGATGGATGACGAGTCCGCTCAGAGGTATAGGGCGCTGGCTCAAATGGTCTAGGGCAAAATTTTGGTTTTTAGGTTTTTTTTTTTATGTTTTTTTTTGTGTGTTTTTTTATTAAGGTAAAGAGCTATTTATAGGGGTCTTGGATGGTTAAAGGTCAATCTCAATTGGTTTTTGGGGGTACACATTTCAAATGGTTTGGAGGAGAGGGATTCTAAGGAATAGTTCTAATGAGCTATATATTTCCTGTGAAGATCCAGGGTTTCATTCGTATCAATCTTGATGTAGCCCTTAGAGTTTGACTTTGCTCAGCTGTACCATATGCATCTTGAATGTTGAAGGAGCAAAGGAATAGCCTTTGAAACTTTGCTTGTCATTATGTCGGCATATTGAGGCAGTGTTGACCCAACAATGTCCTTGTCAATTGTTAACGTCGTTCCATGTTCAGGCAAAGGCTCTTTCATTTTGCTTTTCTTTTTTTTTCACATCTCTCAAAAACTTCCTCTCTTCAGGAGTTATATTAGTTTCTATCAAGATTTTGTTTGGATTTTCTAAAGTTCTGAGATTATATGCTTATCGTATTAATTGAATTAATGTCAAAATGAATGCATCATGATCATGTGAAGTGAAATCACTAGAAGCATCATACAAATAAACAAAAATTGTTCAATTTATTGAAAATAACCAAACTGTCATAAAAAAAGTTCTTGAAACAAAAGAAACAAAACATCTAAAAAACATAATCTTCTTCCCCACTCTCCCGACAAGTGACAATGACTTATTCATATCCATGTAGTTCTCGCAAAATATACCATCCAGGTGAATCGGATCTAATCACATATCTGGTGGAGGGATTGCATTGTAACCTGGCTTCCTCTTCTTCTCCCTCTTCTCGGGATCTATGATCTGCTTGGTGTCAATAAGATCTTGGATCTTATTCCTCAGAGTTCGGCAATAGTCAGTCAAGTGCCCAGTGTGTTGATGGTAGGCACAGTACTGGTCATCCATATGTCCTGGCTGTCCTTGATTCGCAGCTGGTCTAGGAGCTAGTGGTTGTAGCTTGCCCTCCTTCATCAACCTCTCCAGGATAGAGGGCGGCCAAAATTGGAGTAGTACCTTTGGCCTTGCCCAACTCCAGTAGCTGAAACTTCTGTTGTCTTGCCATTTCTAATGTCACTGCTTCCAGCACTGCTTGATATGTACCCTGATTGGTTCCAAAAACCTTTCCCAGCAAAGTTATTCTGACTTGCTTTCTTTGCAAGGTAAGCTGCCTCGGCCTCTACAGCAATGTCCTTGAGCGACTCCCAATCTTTGAGCCCCTTGAAGTTGAGCAAATCCTTTAGGTAAGGGTAAGAGTTCCTAATAAATAGCCTAATCTGGTCAGCAGTGTCAGGCTTTCACTTTATCTCCATGACCCTGTTCCTCCATTTGGTGAGGTATTCATGAAATGACTCATCACTCCTTTGTTGTAACAGTTCAAGGTCCTTTAGGGTGACCTCCATTCTAGTGCTGTAGTCATACTGCTTCATAAATTCATCAGCTAGAAGGTCCCAGTCCTCCTTAGACCTCCTGTCCAATCCATGGTACAAGTCTATTGCCGGACCCACCAGACTAAGGCAAAAATATTCCACCTTCTGCTTCTTGCTCAAACCGGTGCCTTTCATTACCAGGGTATACTGCTTGATGTGTGCAGATGGGTCGGAAGTACCATTGAATTTCGACAGCTCAGGCATCTTGAACCTTTGGGGCAGTAGCTCTTCATCCCCCGAATCTCTATCCTCAGGGTTGATGCCTTTTCCAGCTGATACCATATGGGTGATAGCCTCAATCTGTTGCCTCATCCCCCTCAAAGTCTCATCCTCTACCCTGGGTGCTCTGCCTCTCATAGCTTGTTGGACTATTAGCTCCTCATCTTCCTCATCTTTTACCACAAAATCCTCATCACGATTAGGGACCCTTGCCCTTCTCGGCTCTATGGGTGCAGTAGCTCTGTGCTCATTGACAGGTTGATGGGCAACAGCTCCAACGAGAGGAGCCTCATCTTCCTCATCTTTTACCACAAAATCCTCATCACGATTAGGGACCCTTGCCCTTCTCGGCTCTATGGGTGCAGTAGCTCTGTGCTCATTGACAGGTTGATGGGCAACAACTCCAACGAGAGGAGCCTCCCCACATGCAGGATATTCGGCTTGCCCCCAAGGAGAGGCTACCGATGGTTGTGGAATGACAGGTGGTTGTGGAGCAATAGGTGCTTGTGGAGCAGGGGGATGAGTAATCCTGTCAGCCATGGCACCCATCATATCTAACATCCTCTGTTCAAAGTTCTCTAGTCTCCTAGCAAGGTCTTGTGTGGTCAAAGATTCAGTCTCTTCTGCCATTGATGATTCTAGAGATAATTCACTGATCGATGAGATTGACTCAAAATCCCAGTCAGACGCAAATTTCGGTAATTCGAAGAGCAGATTTGTCCTTACTAACTGACTATCGGAACCTCTAGTCCACTTAGATTAATCTATGATGGCTGAAAGATTTAAATTTTTAGAATGATGCATGAATGATATGTACAATGCATGATCGTGTGTTATACAACATTTACAATCACATATAAGTAAGTAGATCCTTCCAACCTTATTACTCCCATACACGAGGTAATGCGGTCTCTTTCCTAGGTGGGCTTGATCCATGGGTTAACAAGGAACCCAATGGATGTGTATGGTGCTCGGCGAAAAATCGGCAGCATAACATCTCTTAATTAATGCGCATACGTATGAACTTTGACCTTTATGTATTTAAACATTTCAACCATATTAAGATGGGCCCATCGGGGCATGAGAGCTTTTGATATAAGACCATTTAATTTGGTTGATTTTGTTCAATACATAATGGCCCACATAACAAGCATCGTATTAAGGTACATTTCACCTAAGGGAAGTATCTATTGCCATTACATGAGCTTTGGTCAAGGTGATGATACTTTAGGCCTACCCAAGCATGGTCCCTGCCGATGGCTCTAACTCATCACGAGCATAATGACCGATCGGGTATCCATTTAATATACCATGATGGTACGAGGCTTGGGCTGGTGATTATCCTTAACACTTCCCTAGATTGAGTGAAAATAGGGTCGTGCTTCGGGAATGTACCGGGGTAAGAATAGGGACCAAACTAGCATAATTCTAAGGCTCTAAAATGATGCAATGCAATTTTCAAAAAGAGATAGAATTTTAGGTTTTAAAAACTCAATTATATGTTTTAACCAAGCCACTTTCAGAGTAAAATCACAAACAGTCCCTAGTGGAGTCGCCATTGTGACGCGCGCTGAACCTAGCAAAGGCCCTCGTAGGCGAGACCCGCTTTTAGGGCTCAAGGGATTGTTTCACGTCTTTTGATCTTGGGCAACATGAGACATTTTGGAATTCCTTACCCAATAGAACATTGAAAAGTTCATCTAGTCCCATGAAGCCTTTAGGCACCTTTGAGGCATTTTGGAGTCGCCAACCAATTTATAAGAAATTGGGAAAGGTCATCTAACCTCTACGGTCTAAACAAGAGAAGGTGTTCCGAACTTCACTCTTATTTATGCCTTGGTTAAATATAAGGGAGTTTTTAGATTTGAAAATTCTATCTCTCTCCTCACGCTATTAATGTAACGAATTTAAAGCGCACATCATTCACATTGAAAAGCAATAAATAAAACAATAAATAAATAAATTGGGACAAAACAATCCCCCAAAAATGAATTGCGAAATAAAATAAAATTGGGACAGAAGAAATCCCCCAAAATAAGAAAACGTGAATAAATAAACACATAAAGGGAACTAGAATGCAACATACATAAATCGGGTTATTTATTGAATTTTAGGAACATTGGTTCCTTTTATTAACTTAAAAAAAGTTGGAGAACCGTTTTTTTGGATATTGATTGAGGGGAAAACCAGGATGAGTGATCTCATTTTATGAAAATCTAGTTCTCCATTTGAAAGTGAAATTTTATTGGCTAAAAATAGGACCTTGGTCCATTTTATTAGGAAAATCCAATTTATTTATAGAAATATTTTTGTGTGATATTTTTTATTAAGCGTACATGAAAGAAATGACTTTATTAATTATTACATACCAAATAACTTGACAAAACAAATAAAGGAAAAATAACAAATACAATAAAAATGGTAACTCCTTGGATCTCCTCCTTCATTCGCACGGGTGCTCAAACAATGGAATAAAAAGATTTGACACCAAAAAACAAACAGAAATAAACTTAATGTTAGTAATCAAGTCAAGAAAATCAATTAAACACTTACAAGAAAAATTAATAGACTAAATGAAAATATGCATATTAGGTGATTAGTAAATTAAATGACACATTAAAATAAATTGACACATTAATAGATCAATATTAAAACATAAAGCAACAACAACAACAACAACAACAACAACAATAATAATAATAATAATAATAATAACAATAATAATAATAATAATAATAACAATAATAACAATAATAACAAAAACAAGAATGAGGATAAATAAGATGAACAATAGAAAGACAAACAACAATGTGAAAAATTAGATCTACATCAAAAATAACAATATTAAAAGTTAGATCTACATCTAGGATGACATAAAATAAATGAATGAACAATTAATATATAGATCAACAACATCAAGAGTTAGATCTACATCTAAGATGGTATAAAATAAATGAATCGAACATAAATATGTAGATCTAATTGCCTGCTAATTAAATATTGGCAAAAATGATGAAAATAAAATTAAATTAAGAGATGGAGTCTAGAATGTTTACCCTCAGATTTCGGATTCAATTGATGAAGAATATGATGTATTTCCCTTGTTTTGATTAAAGAATAAACTCAAAAATGTTCAAGAAAATTTTGAGTGTTTTTTTTTTTTGTCTCAAACAACTCAAGAACACTAAATATTAAAAATGATTTTTATTTTTTGTATTTGATGTTTGATTTAATGATAAAACTCAAGTTAAGGAAATTAATTTTCCTTTCTCAAGTTTCCAAAATTAACAAAATATTTTTTTAGATCTAAGAAAAATTAGGATGAAATCAAAGAAGAAAATTTTAGATTTAAGAAAAGAAAATCAAGAAAATTAAAGAAGAAAATTTTAAATCTTTAGAAAAAGAAATAAATTTCAAGAAGAAGAAGTTTTGTTATTTTTCCAGCAAATTACCCTCTTCCCTTCAAGAATACCTTCTTAAAATTCTTTGGAAAAAAACCAATTTTCCTTAGAAAAACTTTTCTTAGCCAAAAAAACCAATCTTTCCCTCTTCCCTCTTTTTTTTTTTCTTTTTCTTTTTCTCTTTTTTCCTTCAAATGAAAGTCTCCTCCCATTTTATTTCACTTTTCCCCAATTTTTCCACCTTCATTCAGATTTTTTCATACCAACTTTTCCCAAATTCGACAAAAAAACACTCAAAATTCAACATAAAAATCCCTAAAGTCAAATTTTTACAATGAATAATTTTTTATTTATTTTATTTATTTTTTGACATTTTAATACCCACAAATTTTGACCAAAATTCAACAAAATTAAAAAAAATCCCATGAACAAATCATTTTTTATCCAAAAAATGTCAAAAAACCAATTTTCGGCGAAAATTGGCGGAATTGGGCGGCAACGGGCGAGGAATCTCACCGATCGGGCGTGTGAGGCGCACGCAATAGGCGCGCTGTGCCCACACAAGTGTGCCCCTGCACGCTGCCGCGGGGGGGCTGCAGCGGCCCGACGCTCGATTTATTTTTTTTTTTAATTTTTAAATTTTTTAAAATATGACTAAAAAACACTAAAAATATTTTAAAAATTAGTTTTAAAAATTTTTTTATTATTTTTTTATTCTAAAATGCAAATTTGATAAGAAAATCATCACTTTCAACTATTTTTGCCCGCGAGGGCGGTTTATCATCATTAGCTAACTCTGATCTAGGCTAACTCAGGGCCCGGTGTTTACAACGCCCTCCAACCAGTTGTGATTCTAGTAGGAATTAATTCCCCATTCTCATTTTTCACTACAGTCATCCCCCCTTTCTTTGGCACACAATGAATGGGACTCACCCAAGCACTATTCGAAATTGGATAGATAATCCCAGCATCAAGCAATTTAATGATTCCTTTTTTTTACTACCTCATTCATATTTAGATTTAGTCTTCTTTGTCTATCCACTTTTGGTTGACACTCATCTATCATGTTAATCCTATACATGACAATATTAGGACTAATTCCTTTTAAGTTAGAAATTTGCCAACCAATACTCTTTATCCTTTTTCTAACAACCTCTAATAATGAAGACTCTTGTTCATTAGATAATTTATTAGACACTATGATAGGCAAAGTATGATTAGGGCCAAGAAATGCATACCTCAAATGGCTAGGTAGTTCTTTTAATTCCACATTAGGAGGACTTACTATTGAAGGTGGTAAAGGTGCTTCATTTCCGAATAAAATTTATGGCTTTGAGCTTTCTTGTTCCACCTCTTCATGAACTTCCTCTTCATTAGTGTCCTCTTCATGACCTGCATTTTCCATTACTTCCACAACACATGCATCAATGATATCAACTTTCATGCAAACATTCTCATCCATGGGGTATTTTAGTGCTTTATCCATGTGATATTCTACATTATCTTCCACTACTCATAAGACTAGAGTTCCTTCATATACATCAACTAAAGCCCTACCAGTTCTCATGAAAGGTCTTCCTAATATCAAAGGGCATTTCAGATCATAAGCAAAATCTAATATAATAAAGTCAGCAGGCAATATGAATTTATCTACTTTCACAAGCACATCTTCAATAATTCTAAATGGTTTCTTAATTGATTGGTCAACCAATTGCAATACCATTGATGTAGGCTTAACATAATCCAATCCTAGTTTCTTAAAGATAGACAATAGCATGAGATTAATACTTGCCCTTAAATCACATAAACATTTAAGAAACTCAACATCGCCTAAACTACAAGGGATAGTAAAACTCCCATTATCTTTAAGCTTAGTGGGCAAATTATTAGAAATTATAGAATTACATGCTTCAGTCAATGCCACAGTAGATATGTCTTCCCAATTCCTTTTCTTAGAAATTAAATCTTTAAGAAATTTTGCATAATTAGGAATTTGTGTTATAGCCTCAATAAAATTCAAATCTATACGCAAATGCTTTAATTTATCAATGAAAGATTGGAACTGCTTATCTTGGTGTTGCTGCTTAAGACGTTGAGGAAATGGTGGACGAGGTTGAAAAACTTTGAAAGAATTAGCCTTAGATGCCCCTTCTATTACACCCACGACAGGTGTCGCGCTCGAGACAGAAGACTCTCCTCCTGTTGTCGCGCTAGCGAAGGGTACCGTACTCGCAACATTGCCCGGTCTCTCCTCTATCGAGCTCGTGATAGAAGAGTCATTCTTCTTCTCATTATCCTGCACATCTCCATTCTTGTTAGTATTAACAAATTCATTAGTGTAGGATTTACCTGACCTCAATTTGATTGCTTTTAGATGCTCCCTTGGATTTTCCTCCGTATTGCTTGGTAAATTACCTTGCATTCTTGAAGGTAAAGCCTTGGCAATTTGCCCTATTTGCACTTCTATGTTATGGATGGATGAGGCTTGGTTCTTTGTGATTTGATCAAATTTTGTCTCCAGCCTCTTTTGGTTCTCCTCTTGTGAGTTAAACTTCATATTAATCCCCTCTAAAAACCTATCCAACTTAACTTCTAAAGCTCCAAACCTATCTTGAGTTGGTTGAAAACCTACCCCCCTATTTTGGTTGCTACTATTATTTCCCCATGAAAAATTAGGATGGTTCCTCCAACCAGGGTTATAAGTGTTCGAATAAGGGTTCCCACGCCCTTGACCTTGAGTAAAGCTAACTTGTTCTTCATTATTAGTTACCCCCAAATTACACCCTTCACTGGGATGTCCTAGTTGCCCACAAATGTTACATCCATTTTGTTGACTACCTCCCACTCCTAAATTATTAAGTTTATGAGTTAAGGCTTCTACTTGGGCTTGCAAAGCAACTACAGAATCAAGTGCATGTACTCCCCTAACATTAGAAGAATTAGACTCCCTTACTCTTTCGGTGAGCCACATGCAGTTGTTCATTGATATTTCCTCCAATAATTCAAATGCTGCTTCAGTAGTTTTCCTCATCAAAGAGCCACCAGCGACAGCTTCTATTGTACCTCTTGTGGTAGGATTAACTCCATTGTAAAATGTTTGCATTAATAGCTCCCTTGGAAGGTTGTGGTGTGGACACATTCGCTGTAATTCCTTAAACCTTTTCCACGCTTCATACAAAGACTCATTATCATTTTGCACAAAAGTGGTGACATCCTTTATGATTTTGGCAGTTTTGGCTAAGGGAAAATATTTTGATAGAAATGCTTGGGCCAATTGGTCCCAAGTGGTTATAGATCCTCTCGTAAGTGAGTTCAACCAAGCCTTGGCTTTATCCTTCAAAGTGAAAGGAAAAATCCTAAGCTTAATTGCATCAGTCGAAACCCCATTAATCTTAAAGGTATCACAAATCTCTAAAAAGTTTGCCAAATGAGCATTAGGATCCTCATTTGCCAATCCATAAAATTGTATGCTATTTTGAATCATTTGTAAGAGAGAAGATTTAATCTCAAATTGATTAGCGTTTACCGTAGGTCTTACCACACCTTGTTAAGCACCACTTAATGCGGGTGTGGCAAAGTCCATCAATCTTGGTGGATTTCCTTCTTTAGCCATGATATGTCTCTTATGCTTATTATTCTTCTTGTTGGATTTGCGGTTACTTGACAAAAATCTTTCGATTTTAGGATTCAATGGTTCAAGATCTTCTTGAGAGCTTCTTATACTCGGCATGAGCTATCAAATCCTGTGTAAATAAAAACAAAACACAAAAAGTCAAATAAAATGAACAAATGAATACAAAAATAAAATATTATAATCCAAAATCATAAATCAAGATTCATAATGGCAAAAAATCATCAATTCCCCGGCAACGGCGGTAAAAACTTGTTTGCATATTTTCTAGGTGCTAATTTTCGCAAGTATATGGTGTACCGAAATAGTACAAAAGATGTCGATCCCACGAGGAATGTGATTTTTACTCACTATTACTACTTGATTTAAATCTTGTTTACAATGATCATTAATGGTAAGTTAATGTTTAACTACTTAATTATGCAAATAAATTCAACCTAGTTATTGATAATCAAAATAAGACAAAATATTTATAATGAAGAACTTAAAATAATGAACTTGATTCCATCATTCCAATTAATAATAATTATCTTTTCAAGCAAGCCAAGTTGGAATATATTTCTAACTCATTCTCTCGACATGAATTAGAATGCTCAAAGTATACATTTAAAGCACTAACTCCTAATTCTCATTAATGAATTAGTTAACTCTAATTACATACTTTAAGATTACTTACCAACCTATAGTAACTATCTCAACATATTGATCTCTCTAGTTATGTTTTGATAATGAAATTCTATTAGATTTTAGTTAAAATGATCTCTCGACTCTATCTTAACTTATAAAAATCATGCAATTGTACTAATAGAAATTCTACATTCAAAGACTATTAGAATAGATGGAAGTATAGAATAATAATAACATTCAAATTCATTGAAGTAATATTCATTAATTTACAGAGAAAAAATAAAAGATAAGAGAATAAGAAAGACATTTCTCAACCCTTTTCCCAATCTCTTGTAACAGATTTTTCCTCTCTTTGATCTTCTTCTTCAAAACATAAAAACTAACTAAGAAATTTTACGAAGGAAAAGAAAACTTTTCTTCCAAATTGCAGAAACTACTTAATAAAAATTCTCTATCTTTATTTACAATTGAAAGTAATATATATAAACATCTAAAGATTATGTTCCTTCAGGTGTCTTTTATAAAAAGTTACAAGCCTTAGTGGGAAGTCATGCCTTTTCAAGGCAATGTTTGAAAATTTATGTCAAACATTCCTCTCTGTCGCGCTCGCGATGTCTGTCATGCTCGCGACAGAGCGCGCCAGAATCTTCGCTCACTTTCCTCGCGCTAGCTTTCTCTGTGCTTTATCGCAACCTCATGACAAGCTCTTTTATCGTGACAGATCCTTTCTCTCTTTCTTCCTCCTCCTTCTGCTCTCTTCCTTGGCATATTCTGCAGCACTCGTGATAGAAGCTCCTCTTCTTTAGCTCATTTTTTGCTCCTTTCTCCTCTTTTCTCCTACACACACAAAACTCACACAAACACATAACACATACCGAATTCTAACACAATTAACTACAGATAATTAATATTTCACCCATAAAACATGGATTAAATATGAACTAATTAGGCTCATATCACCTCTCACTGATACAAGCTCTTTATACTCATCTTCTTCTAGTTCATCCTCTATCCTACAGGCTACCCCTCTTCTCAGCCCTGCAGACGTGGTAGCCCTTAAATCCAATGGCAGTGGATGAATCTCCTCACATGGGTCTTCTCTAGCCTCCTCCTGTTCATTTTGTCTTATAAGAGGGGCAGCTGGGTTTCGTGCGGCAGGCTGGGCCATCATCGCCATCATGGCCATCATTCTATTTTCAAACTCCTAAAACCATCTATCCACTTCCTCAGCTATCAAGGTCCTGGTGGCATCCGCTTCTCTCGGTGGGTTGGCCATTTCACTATCTATAGAGAATTAAGAGGATGTAGCTTGATTGCTTTTAAAAAGTGAGTCGAAATACTCTACCCTTTCTAGTAACTCAAAGATTGGATTTCTGAATAGCCGCACACGGGGACCTCTTTACCACCTAGGTAGATCTATGATGGCTGCAAAACATAACCGGTCAGGATGATGCATGAATGACATATGATGTATGATCATGAAATGCAGCATTCACAACCACATGCAAGTAGATATACCCTTCCAACCTTGTTCCTCCCACACACGAGGTCGTGCAGTCTCTATCCTAGGTGGGCTTGGTCCATGGGCTAACAGGGAACCCAATGGATGCGTATGGTGCACGGTAAAAAATCGGCAGCATAACCTCTCTTATCTAATGTGCATACGTGTGGTTTTGACCATTGTGTATTTAGGCAGTCCAAATAAATCGACATGGGCCTATCGTGGCATGAAAGCCTTTAATTAGGTGACCAATCAAATTATCTGGGTTTATCTAATACATAATGATCTATACAGCAACAATAGTATTATGGTTTATATCACCTAGAGGAAGTATCTACTTTTATTACATGAGCTTTGGCCAGTGTGAAGATACTGTAGGCCTACCCAAGCATGGTCCCTGCAACGCGTCTAGCTCGTCACAAGCAAAACGACCGGTTGGGTCTCCATTTAATATACCATGTTGGTACTAGGCTTCTGCTAGTGATTATCCTTAACACTTCCTTACATTGAGAGAATATAGGATTGTGCTTAGGGAATGCACTAGGGCTAATAGAGGGTGAAAACTAGCATAGATTTAAGGCTCTAGTGATATGCAATGCAATCTCAAAAAGGGATGAAATTTTAAATTATAACTCAAGTATATGTTTTAACCAAGGTACTTTTGAAGCAAAGTCTCATTTGATGGAATATGTCATAGTATGTGTATGTAGATAACGCAGCGGAAAAATATCTAAAAACGATCATACACATCAAACAAATCCACGACATGAATCGAAACATGCACTTTTAGGGTTTTTAAAAACTTACAACTTTAGATGCCTATTCCGAAATGAATTTGATGATGACCAGCAACTAAGATGATATTGTCCACCTTTGATCTTCACCACCAATGCCAAGGAATAGCCTTTGCGCCAATCCTCTCTATGCTCACACACACACTTTCAAGCAAGGCTTAAAAACCGAGAATGCTAGCTCTCAATATAAGTATTGTGTAATGGCAAGGGTTAAAGCTACAAGATTTTTTTTGATCTTGCACTTTCTTTTGGTGCTATTAATGCCTAATCACACAAGGAAGCAAGAAAGAATTCTTCTCCTTATGTATTTCGGCCAAGAAAAGATTTTTTTTTTAGAGAGAGAGAGGGAAGTTCACGCCTACTATGATATATTCACTAGGGTTTTTCTTTTTTTTAATCTTTATCCTCATCTTATGGCAAGTGTTTATTCCGAATTTTTACCACCTAAAAGTAGTTTATTCAACCTTAAACACTTCCTATAGATAAGTAACAAATTCAATTAGGATTTAATACTCAATTAACTTAATCAATATTATTAAATTAATTGACATTAAACCATGTGGGCCGAAATCTTCCTCTCTCATGGACCAAGGTCCAATAGCAATTTAATACCCATTACATACATTAGCTTGACTTTTATTAAAAGCCCAAATTAATGCTCAATGCCTTATTTAAATATTTTAAGCCCAATGCTTTCTGTACGATCCTATAGGTCCATTTAATATTGGCAATTGAATTAATGAATTAATTCAAAGGCTATATATATTCTCTAGCAAGATATTTATAGCATTCCAAATTAAATGAAAATGCAAATGGCATTTGATGACCTAATGCAATTTTGTATAGTCACTTACCCATAAATATCAGAATTAACATAAGGCATGGAACAAGTCATCCTCAAGTAAGTTAATTCCTTTCTTGATATTCCAGTGACACTGAACTCTCAGATAAATAATGATTGCACATTATTACATCTCGGTATGGCCATACACTTCTCAGTTCACTGATCAAGTGGCCGATGATATTTTTTCTCTCTTATAGAGAGGGGTAATCCCTTCACTTCTCTCATGCTCTCTAACATGAATCAATGCATACCCAAGCATACCCATACTTGTCACTCAGTTACGAGCACGTTAGGTGTATGTCAAAGTACACAGTAATTCATAAAGAGTTTTATAGAGATTTTAGGTCTAAGAACTCCGATACAAAACTTGCATATGAGGAACACTTATGACTTGTACCATATAGTGTTCTCATGTGTGGATCGTATCCAAATACCATGTTATAAACATGTATCTATGATCTCTGATTGACACTTTTGTCCTTATGATCCGTAAGACAGAACTCAACTAATCAGAGAGAGCATACTAGTCTTAATTCATTTGTTATTCCCATAACAATGACTGACTAGGGATATTTAGAATGAAGTCTCATTTGTTTCAAGGTCTTACAACCATGTGCCTCACACATGATAACTTAAACTGAAATGACATTCTTGGACAGTTCTATCAATTGATATGCACAGGAATACAATTGGTAAAACAGATGCCTCATTTATTAGCTAAAGTGTTTTATTACAATGTATTGGGGCTAGGGCTAACACTAACAATCTCCCACTAGCACTAGTCCCAATTGGGCATAGCCCTAAGACCGAATGCTCTCAAATGAGCTTCGTGCAGATTTGGACGCAACTGTTTCGTCAAAGGATCTGCTACATTATTTTCACTTGCTATCTTGCTAACCTTGACGTCCCCACGATCAATGATCTCTCTGATCAGGTGGTACCTCCTAAGTATGTGTTTGGATTTCTGGTGTGACCGGGGCTCCTTGGCCTGTGCAATGGCCCCGTTGTTGTCACAAAAAATTTCTAATGGATCTAGGATGTTTGGGACAACTCCTAATCCAGAAATGAAATTTCTAATCCAAACAGCCTCTTTTGCAGTTTCACTCGCTGCAATATACTCAGATTCTGTAGTTGAGTCGGCGACGGTCTCTTGCTTTGAGCTTCTCCAGCTGACAGCACCACCGTTTAAAATAAAAACAAATCCAGATTGCGATCTTGAGTCCTGAGTGCTGGTTTGAAAAGCAGCATCGGCATAGCCTTGTATGACGAGCTCTTCCTGACCACCATACACCAAGAAGTGATCCTTAGTCCTTCGTAGGTACTTTAGAATCCCTTTTACAGCAGACCAGTGCTTTTCACCAGGGTCTTACTGAAACCTACTGGTTATACTCAGTGCATGAGCAACATCCAACCTAGTACATAACATAGCGTACATTATAGATCCAATAGCAGATGCATATGGGATTCTACTCATGTTGTCCCTTTCCTCTTTGGTTTTAGGGCACTGTTCTTTAGTCAAAGGAACTCCCAAAGCCAAAGGTATGTACCCTTTCTTTGAGTCTCCCATACTAAAACGCTTTAGTACTTTGTCTATGTACTTTTCTTGACTTAGTCCCAAAAGCCGATTCGATCTGTCTCTATAGATCCGAATACTAAGTATTGTCTCAGCTTCTCCTAAGTCTTTCATCGAGAAACATTTCCCCAACCATTGCTTAACCTTTTGCAATGTTGGAATATCATTCCCAATGAGAAGGATGTCGTCCACATACAGGACCAGAAATACTACTATGCTCCCACTAACCTTCTTGTATACACAAGGCTCATCTTCGTTCTTGATGAAGTCAAATTCTTTGACTGCCTCATCAAAACGAAGATTCCAACTTCGGGATGCTTGCTTTAATCCATAAATGGATTTCTGAAGCTTGCAAACCTTCTTAGGATGCTTGGGATTAACAAAACCTTCAGGTTGTGTCATATACACATCCTCAAGTAAATTTCCGTTAAGGAAAGCAGTTTTGACATCCATTTGCCATATCTCATAATCATGATATGCAGCTATGGCAAGCAAGATCCTAATGGACTTGAGCATGACTACAGGCGAAAAGGTTTCATCATAGTCTACACCATGTGTTTGTCGAAAACCTTTCGCTACTAGTCTACCTTTGTAGGTCTTATCAGCTTTGAGTTTAAATAGCCACTTGCATTCAATTACTTTAGCACCTTCTGGTGGATCAACCAAGGTCCAAACCTGGTTATCATACATTGATTGCATCTCGGATTTCATGGCTTCAAGCCAATTTTTCGAGTCTGGGCTTTCAATAGCTTCTCGGTAGGTAGTAGGATCCTCACGATCTACTAACTCAATAGTGTCACTGTCAGTGATTAGAAATCCATATCTCTGAATCTCCTGACGTACCCTACCGGACCTTCTTGGTACTTGTGTGATGGGTTCTTGTTCCGCAAGTGATTGTGAACTTGATCCCATTTCCAACTCATCCTCTATAGGAATTTGTGGCGCTTGAATTTCTCCAAGTTCTACTTTACTCCCACTGTCTTTCTTGAGGAGGAACTCCTTTTCCAAGAAAACAGCCTTGCGAGCAACAAATACTTTGTTCTCGGCTTGTGAGTAAAAATAGTATCCCTTTGTTTCTTTGGGATAACCCACAAATAAGCAAACATTGGATTTGGACTCTAGTTTGTCAGATGTTAATTTCTTAACATGTGCTTCACAGCCCCAAATCCTAAGAAACGACATATTGGGTTCTTTCCCAGTCCATACCTCGTATGGTGTCTTCTCAACTGCTTTAGTTGGAGTACGGTTTAGTAGAAATGCAGCAGTTTCTAATGCATATCCCCAAAAAGTGATAGGAAGATCTGCTTGACTCATCATAGATCGAACCATGTCCAATAGAGTTCGATTTCTCGTTTCGGACACACCATTCCATTGTGGTGTTCCAGGAGGAGTGAGCTGTGAAATAATACCACACTCCTTTAGATGACAGTCAAACTCTTGGCTTAAGTATTCGCCACCTCGATCTGATCGAATGGCTTTTATACTTTTGCCAAGTTGGTTTTCTACTTCGTTTTTAAACACTTTGAATTTCTCAAAAGTTTCAGATTTATGCTTCATCAGATAGACATATCCATATCTACTGAAGTCATCTGTGAATGTCACGAAGTAGCTATAACCACCTCTGGCTTGTGTACTTAATGGTCCACATACATCGGTATGTATTAGCTCCAATAAGCCATTAGTCCTCTCACCTTTCTTGTTAAAAGGACTCTTTTTCATTTTTCCATGCAAACATGGCTCGCATGTATCATAAGATTCTAAGTCGAATGACCCAAGCACTCCAGTTTTGTGGAGTCTTGAAATGCGTTTTTCGTTTGCATGTCCTAAACGACAATGCCAGAAGTAAGTAGGGCTTAACTCGTTTGATTTAACCCTCTTTGTATTAATGTTGTATATGGACTCTTTGTTTGATAGATCAAGGATATAAAAGCCATTTTGCAACATGGCATTGCCATATAAAATGCCTTGGCGACGAATATGAGCATTGCCATTTTTAATAACAAAATCAAATTCATCCAAATCCAATAATGAAACTGAAATAATGTTTCTGCTCATAGCAGGTACATAATAACAATTTTTCAAAATTAAACAAAGTCCGGAAGGTAAAGTGAGTTGATAGTCGCCTATCTCCATGGCAGCAACTCGTGCTCCATTCCCCACACGGAGGTCCACTTCATTCTTCCCAAGTAACCTCCTATTTCTTAGCCCCTACACATTTGAACAAATGTGAGAACCACAACCGGTATCTAGTACCCAAGTGGTAGAAATAGAAAGGTTAATTTCAACAACAAAAATACCTGAACTGGACGCCTTGGCTCCATTCTTTTTTTGTTCTTCCTTGAAGAGAGCACAGTTCTTCCTCCAATGCCCTATTTTGTTGCAGTGGAAGCAAGTGCTCTCGCTCTCCTTGAGCTTTTGTGCCTTGGGCTTGGATTGGGCCTGAGGTGTACTCCCATTTGACTTGAGCCGAGTCAGGTCATTCTTGGGTTTTGCCTTTCCCTTTCCTTTTCCCTTAACGGGTCCCTTCTTGATGCCCCCTTGAACCATCAGTACGGGATTGGTCTTTCGAATGTTTTCTTCAGCATTCTTAAGCATCCCATGAAGCTCAGTAACTGACTTGTTCATCGCATGCATGTTATAATTCATTACAAATGGATCATAATCATCAGCCAATGATCCTAAAATCAAGTCAGTGGCCAATTCCTTTGGTACTTGTACCTCAAGCTTCTCAAGAGTATCAAGATACCCTTTCATCTTGAGTACATGCGTACTAACAGGAGTACCTGCAGCCATCTTACAGGAAATTAAGGCCTTAGTTGTCACAAACCTCTCGTGATGAGCTTGCTCTTGGAACATCTCCTTTAAGTGCACCATGATCGCATAAGCCTCTTGGTCCATAAATTGTTTTTGCAAGTCAGGCACCATAGTGGCTAGCATCAAACAGGTCACATCATTGGAGTCGCTCTTCTTGGTCTCAAAAGTTTCCCTTTGAACAGCAGAGGCGTTCCTACCAGGTTCTTGAGGCAAGGGTGCATCCAAAACATACGACTTTTTCTCTTGCTTAAGAACTATCCTTAAGTTTCGAGACCAGTCTATGAAATTGGTGCCATTCAATTTGTCCTTTTCAAGGACCGATCGCAATGAGAAATTGTTGTTTGAAGATGCCATTTTTCAATCTACAATAAAATTTAGCAAGATTAAATGAGGTCTTATTAATAATCCCACAAACCGAATTAATATCCCTTTAAATAATTCGCGTTAGTGATTTAATGTGGGCCAAGATCCACTTTTCACAACAACCTTATTAGTCAAGCTGAGCTTGTACACCTAACAAGTTAAGTTACTTAGGTAGGATAACCCCAATCATGACTCGTACATGACTCTTGGATCAAATGGGCTAACATCTTAAGATGTTATAGCACAAACCCATTTATTAGTTGCCTAGGTCCGGGCATCCCTTTCCATGTTAAGTCCAACCTACATTCACAACTCATGCCTCACAAAGATAATCGGGCGCATCTAGGACTCCTAGTCTACGTTACCGATGATCGATGCCTTGACATATTTCGAATTAGGAAGGCAACTTTGTGACTTACTATTTTAGGGATTCATTTTATTACGGCTTACATGGCATACGCTTTGTCATCCATTCATAGCATGCATATATAAACAATTGCATAAAGTAAAGCGTGACAAACATGGGCCCATAAAACCTACAACTAAGATTCTATACTATTACACAAGAATCTTCGAGTTGGGCTTCACCACTCCGGTGGGCTTCATCTTGATTTACAAAGTCTTCAAGTAAATTCTATTCTAAGAAATAAATGAAACTTTTACAATAATACATAATGGCTCGCAGGCCATAATTAATTACAAAAACCCAGGGCCCATGAATGCACCATGCATATCCATTCATCATACCAAACAAGCAAATAAATATACATAACATTCATGGATTAAACAAAGTCCAATTTTAATTAATTTAGCCAAGCCCATTAATGGAAATTGTGTACTTGAACCTTTAAGAGATGACCCCATGATGGGCCTGGGCCGAGGCCCAATGGACTAAATCCTCTTATTGAATAAGTTCTCTTAAAAGCCCAAAACACAAACTAGTTAGATTTGTGCTATAAATCAACTCTAGTATAATTTCCAATTTTTCCATTTTTAATTTTATGTCATATTGCCCATAAACATTAAAAAAACATATATAATATATACCGACATGAATTAAAACATGAAGAACATATATATGATACACGGCATACATATAAAAACAAACAAACAACAAAACTAGTTGTTTAATGCTTATGTGATGCCACAAAAAAATGCACAAACCCTTAAATCAATTTTATGAGTCAATTAATAATCCAAAAAGAGTCATAAAAATAGATTTAATATTTTGTACCAATCTGAACTAAATGTGTTTTTACCATTTTAATCAAACCCAAACAAACAATGTTGATTAAACATGTAACAAACACAAACTAGTCATTGTTTTAAGTGATATTAAAATTAATCAATTAAATTGTCATGGACCAGAATTAAAACCAAAATTTAAAAATGTCCAGAACTGATATTTAATCATTAAAAACCACTTACAAACATGCCAAAAAACGTTTTTACATTTAATATTCAAAACTAGTTGTTAAACTAACAATTAACATGCCAAAAAGCACCTAGTTTTAATATTAACATATACCATCAGGTATTACCAATTAAATCTGACCAATAACAGCTCCTAGAACATCTTAGGACAGTATATTAACATGTCATATTAATTATAATACCTATCTAATCAATTAAATTCGTTTTTACACCAAAACAATGCAAAAAAACTCAAAACAGAAAATTTCAGCATTGCATGTATATAAAGTAACGATTTTTAATTAATTATTTCATGCATCTAAAGCACTAAAAAAAACATGTTTAGGCTCTGATACCACTGATGGAATATGTCATGGTATGTGTATGTAGATAACGCAGCGGAAAAATATCTAAAAACGATCATACACATCAAACAAATCCACGACATGAATCGAAACATGCACTTTTAGGGTTTTTAAAAACTTACAACTTTAGATGCCTATTCCGAAATGAATTTGATGATGACCAGCAACTAAGATGATATTGTCCACCTTTGATCTTCACCACCAATGCCAAGGAATAGCCTTTGCGCCAATCCTCTCTATGCTCACACACACACTTTCAAGCAAGGCTTAAAAACCGAGAATGCTAGCTCTCAATATAAGTATTGTGTAATGGCAAGGGTTAAAGCTACAAGATTTTTTTTGATCTTGCACTTTCTTTTGGTGCTATTAATGCCTAATCACACAAGGAAGCAAGAAAGAATTCTTCTCCTTATGTATTTCGGCCAAGAAAATATTTTTTTTTGAGAGAGAGAGAGGGAAGTTCACGCCTACTATGATATATTCACTAGGGTTTTTCTTTTTTTTAATCTTTATCCTCATCTTATGGCAAGTATTTATTCCGAATTTTTACCACCTAAAAGTAGTTTATTTAACCTTAAACACTTCCTATAGATAAGTAACAAACATTAATTTAAACCCTTTTGAATTTAAAATTCAATTAGGATTTAATACTCAATTAACTTAATCAATATTATTAAATTAATTGACATTAAACCATGTGGGCCGAAATCTTCCTCTCTCATGGACCAAGGTCCAATAGCAATTTAATACCCATTACATACATTGGCTTGACTTTTATTAAAAGCCCAAATTAATGCTCAATGCCTTATTTAAATATTTTAAGCCCAATGCTTTGTGTGCGATCCTATAGGTCCATTTAATATTGGCAATTGAATTAATGAATTAATTCAAAGGCTATATATATTCTCTAGCAAGATATTTATAGCATTCCAAATTAAATGAAAATGCAAATGGCATTTGATGACCTAATGCAATTTTGTATAGTCCCTTACCCATAAATATCAGAATTAACATAAGGCATGGAACAAGTCATCCTCAAGTAACTTAATTCCTTTCTTGATATTCCAGTGACACTGAACTCTCAGATAACTAATGATTGCACATTATTACATCTCGGTATGGCCATACACTTCTCAGTTCACTGATCAAGTGGCCGATGATATTTTTTCTCTCTTATAGAGAGGGGTAATCCCTTCACTTCTCTCATTCTCTCTAACATGAATCAATGCATACCCAAGCATACCCATACTTGTCACTCAGTTACGAGCACGTTAGGTGTATGTCAAAGTACACAGTAATTCATAAAGAGTTTCATAGAGATTTTAGGTCTAAGAACTCCGATACAAAACTTGCATATGAGGAACACTTATGACTTGTACCATGTAGTGTTCTCATGTGTGGATCGTATCCAAATACCATGTTATAAACATGTATCTATGATCTCTGATTGACACTTTTGTCCTTATGATCCGTAAGACAGAACTCAACTAATCAGAGAGAGCATACTAGTCTTAATTCATTTGTTATTCCCATAACAATGACTGACTAGGGATATTTAGAATGAAGTCTCATTTGTTTCAAGGTCTTACAACCATGTGCCTCACACATGATAACTTAAACTGAAACGACATTCTTGGACAGTTCTATCAATTGATATGCACAGGAATACAATTGGTAAAACAAAAGCCTCATTTATTAGCTAAAGTGTTTTATTACAATGTATTGGGGCTAGGGCTAACACTAACATCATTTAAGAGGTCCCCAGCAGAGTTGCTACTGTGATGCGAGTCGAAAGCCAGGTGGCCCCGAATTGACCCGTTTTTAGGGTATTTGAGAGAGGTTCATAAGACTTGTAAAAAATTACTAGGGCATTTATGTTGGGTAACAAGGAGGTGTTTTTGAGTCGCCACCCATTAAAATATTAGGAATGGTCGTCTAGCCTCACTGACCCTAAGACAGCGCATGTGTGTCTATTTTTGGCAATCAAAGATATTTTGGAATCCTCCTTCCAATAAAACATTGGAAAGATTTATCTAATCTCGTGAAGCCTAAGACGATGCATATACATCTATTTTGGGCAAGCCAAATATACTTTTGAGTCCCCACCCTAATAAAACATTGAGATGGTTCGTCTAACCTCATGGAGCATAAAATAATGCAACTTGGGCCTATTTTGGGCAGCAAGAGATATTTTAAAATTCCCTTTCCAATAGAACATTAGAAAGGTTCATCTAACTTTGTTGAGCCTAAGGCCAGAGATGGTTCGGGACTTTCCATTTATTCATACCTTGATTAAATTATAACTGAGTTTTTAGAGTTAAAATTTTCATTCCATTTTCTCATTTAGTTCAATGCATGAAATGAAAGCTCAGATCGATCATATAATAAAAGCGATAAATAAAAGCAAGATAAAAATAAGGTGAATAAAAATACAATAAATTACAACAAAACTAGGGGGTGGAATACAACCCCTAATATAAAATAAATGCGAATCATGCATAAAATGGGATATTTATTAAGAATGAGGACATTGGTCCTCGCATGCATAGTGAAAGAAAGAATAATGTTAAAATGCTTGTTCTGTTTGGATGAAAATCAGGACATTGGTCCTATTTTATTTAAGAAAAACATTGGTTATTTGTATAAATCTTTTGCCATTTTTAATATTATAGAGCTCAAAAATAATATTTAAAACAAATCAGAATTAAAGCTTAAAATAAAAGGAAATAGGGTAAGGATAAAAAAACCAATTTGGTGTCCCCGAATCACCCCGGCGGGCCCCATATCCAAAAGAAACAATTAAACTCACAAAAGCAAATAACATGTTAATAAAATAATTAAATCAAATGACAATACACAGGATTAACAAAAAACAATGGATAAATAATAAAAAGGGAGGAAATTACCTTGAAAATGAGTGAAAACAAAATAAAGGGAAATAAAATGAAATAATAAAGAAAGGGGAAATAAGGGCCCAGGGACGGCCCAAACAGCATGAGCGACAGCTGTCCCTGAGCCGATCGACATGCAGAAGAAGGCTTATGCGGTAGCCCATCTATGACACGCGCCGAACCCCGGGGCAACCCGAAGACCCGCTTTTAGGGCTTTCAAAAGAGGTTCATTAAAACTTGTAACGAATTACAAGTGCGTCTATATTGGGCAACAAGGAGGTTTCTTGGAGTCGCCACCTAATAGAACATTGGAAAAGGTCGTCTAGCCTCGGTGAGCCTAAGACGGGGCATATATATCCATTTTGGGCAAGCCAGAGGGATCTTGGAGACCTCATCCCAATAGAACATTAGAATGATCCTTTAACCCCGTGGAGCCTAGGATTATTTGAGTTGGGCCTTTTGGTGGGCAACAAGAGACATTTTGGAGGCCCATCCCAATGAAACATTGAGATGGTCCTCTAACCTCGTTGAGCCTAAGACCAGAGTGAGTCCGGGACTTCCCCTTTATTCATACCTTAGTTAAGTTTATAATTGAGCTTTGAATTTAGAGTTTCATCCTATTTCTCATTCATTTTAATGCAGTTTATTTAAGGCGCATGTCATCCATTCAAGGGAAAGCGATAAATAAAAGCGTAAAGTAAAGTATATGCAAATATATTACAATAATATTAGGGCCAGAATACAACCCCCATTGTAAATAAAATACAAATCATGCATAAATCGGGGTATTCATTAATGATGAGGACATTGGTCCTAGCATGCATATTTATTATGAAATAGTTTTGATGTGATAATTTTTGATGGAGAAAATTGAGACATTGGTCCCTTGTTTATTAGTAAAGATTCCAAGTTAATTAATAAAAATTGTTTAGTGATTTTCTTTCTAGCAGGCCTAAATAAACAATTTTATAAGAAAATTACACAACAAAACAAATAAGGCAAATAAAAAAAATATTACAAATAAAACAATTGAACATTTAACCCAAACGAGCCTTCTGGATCCCCTCGTATGCTCGCAAAAATGCCCAAGCGGAAAAAAAGCTGTGAAATAAAAATATAAAACAAAAATTAAATGATGTTAGTAACTGAATCACTTATATATAATAAATGATAAAATAAGGTGATACCAAAATGACAAATGAATTAACATATTAACAATTTAAAATAAATAAAAAATGTATTTTGAATGACAAATGGATTAAAAGATGTAATTGGAATAAAATATAACATGTTAATGAATTAATATGTAAAAATATGAACATGATAATAATAATGATGAATAATGAAAATAAATAAATGAATGAATAAATAACGATAACAATGATAAAAGAATGATAAAAAATGAATAATAAAATAATGATAGCAATTAGATGAATGGCATGGTTAATCAATATAATCACAATTAATATGAAACATTTACATGGTAAAAATATCAATTAAAATAAATTTATTTAATTACATGTTAAAAATATTGATGAATTAAAGTAAAATAAATTAATTACATGTTAAAAATAATAATGAAGAAAAAAGTCATTTATGAAAAAAACTTCTTTTTAGAAAATCAAATGAAAAAATTAGATTTCAAGAACAAACAATCATTTTGTTTGTCTCAAAGCTAATTTTTCATCAAAAAAGGATTCAAAATAAATAAAAAACCTTGAAAAAATTTTAATTAAAAATAAATAATCAAGTTAAAAAATGAATTTTAAGAGCAAACAATTATTATGTTTGTCTCAAAATTAAATTGCATCAATAAAACTCCTTTTAAAAAATGTTTAGAATAAATTCTATTGGAAAATAAAAACCAAAAAGATGAACTGAATTTTTTTTGTTTGAAAAATCTGGAATTTTTAGAGAGAAATTGAGAAGAAGAAGAAAAACTCTGAAAATTCTGGTGTAAATAAAGTCAAATGGAGGCACCCCTTTTAGGTTTTCATCCTAAAATATTTATAGGATGGAAAAAAAATGCACTAATTCAATTAGGGAAAATAATTTTTTTTAATCCAATTTCCTGTGTTTTTAATGATAAAATCAGGTTTTATTAATTAATTATATAAAAAAATGTTTTAAAATTTAATTTGTACTCAAAAATCTTAATTTGGGTGAAAAAACACGTTTTGGGGCAGAAATTAACGAAAAACAGCGAAATTGGGCGATACTGGGTGATGGGGGGCGCGGAACACACGTGAAAGGGGCGCAGGAGCGCGCGCGGCGCTCCGCGCAGTGATGCACGCGAGGGCGCGTGCAGCCCCCAGCGCTCCGGGCTGCCGCAAAGCTCCCGAATTTTTATTTTTATTTTTTTAATTTTTAAAATTAACAAAAATACTATAATTTTTAAGCCCCATTTTTCAAATCTAATTTTTAAAATATTTTTTATTATTTTTTTTATTTTTCACTCCAAAATGCAAATTTTACAAGGAAATCACAACTTTTAGCCTTTTTGCCTGTGACAAGGAATCTTATCATCATTTGGTAACTCTGATCTGGGCTGCCTCAGGACCTGGTGTCTACAGTTGTCCCCAATTTTGGGAAAACTAGTACACTAGTGCCTAGATGAGCCAAAATTCAAAGAAGAAAGGAAAGAGATGCGTACCTGAGGCACCCCTTACCATTTTACGATGTGGAATGTTGCGACTTGTTACCGTTGAGCTGTAGTGCTATCCGACTGTGGCTCATTTGCAATTATCTCTATCGCATTGTCCCGCTCGCCTCTAGTCGGCTTGCACGGCATTTGTGAGATGCGGTGTCCTCTAACCACAATCCTGTTGCGATCTGTTTTATCACGTGTGCCCCGCTGTCCTCGTCTCGGCATGCACGGTGGCTGATCTGTCCCGCTGGCCTCATCTCGGCTCACACGGTGTGAGGTGAAATGTTGTCTAATAGCATCCTCTGTTGCGATCTGTTCTATCACATGTACCCCGCTAACCCCATCTTGATCTGCACGTGGCTGGTCTGTCCCGCTAGCCTCATCTCGGCCTGCGCGGTGTGAGGTGAAGTGTTGACTAACTGTATCCTCTGTTGCGATCTGTTCTATCGCATGTCCCCCGCTAACCTCATCTCAATCTGCACGGTGGTTGGTCTGTCCCGCTAGCCTCATCTCGGCCTCCGCGGTGTGAGGTGAATTGTTGTCTAACTGTATCCTCTGTTGCGATCTGTTCTATCGCATGTCCCCCTCTAACCTCACCTCGATCTGCACGGCAGCTGGTCTGTCCAGCTAGCCTCATCGAAGCCTGCACAGTGTGAGGTAAAATGTTGTCTAACTGAAACCTCTGTTGCGATCTGTTCTATCACATGTCCCCCGCTAACCTCATCTCGATCTACACAGCGGCTGGTCTATCCCGCTAGCCTCGTCTTGGCCTGCATGGTGTGAGGTGAAGTGTTATCTAACTGCACCCTCTATTGCGATCTTCTCTATCGCTGGTGCCCCGCTAACCTCGTCTCGGTCTGCACAGCGGCTGGTCTGTCCCACTAGCCTCATCTCGGCCTGCACGGTGTGAGGTGAAGTGTTATCTAATTGCATCCTCTGTTGCGATATGTTATATCACTGTCCCCGCTAACCTCATCTCGGTCTACGCGACGGCTAGTCTGTCCCGCTGGCCTCATCGCGGCCTACACGGTATGAGGTGAAGTGTTGTCTAACTTTATCCTCTGTTGCGATTTGTTCTATCGCTGTCCCCCGCTAGCCTCATCTCGGCCTGCACAGTGTGAGGTGAAGTGTTGTCTAAGTGCATCCTCTGTTGCGATCTGCTCTATCGCTTGTGATCCGCTAGCCTCGTCCTGGCCTGCACGGTGTCTGTGAGGCGCAGTACTCTCTGACTACAACCTCTGTTTGCAATCTGTTCTATCGCTGTCCCCTGCTAACCTCTTCTCGGTCTGCACGGTGGCTGCTCTGTCTCGCTAGCCTCATTTCGGCCTGCACGGTGTGAGGTGAAGTGTTGGCTAACTGCATCCTCTGTTGCGATCTGTTGTATCGCTGTCCCCCGCTAACCTCATCTATGTTTGCACGGCGGCTGGTCTGTCCCGCTTGCCTAAACTCAGCATGCACGGTGTGAGGTTAAGTGTTGTCTAACTGCATCCTCTATTGCGATCTGTTCTATAGCCTGTCCCCCGCTAACCTCATCTCGGTCTGCACGGCGGCTGGTCTTTCCCGCTAGCCTCATCTCGGCCTGCACGGTGTGAGGTGAAGTGTTGTCTAACTGCATCCTCTGTTGCGATCTGTTCTATTGCTGTCCCCCGCTAAACTCATCTCGGTCTGCACGGCGGTTGGTCTATCCCGCTTGCCTCATCTCAGCTTGCGCGATGTGAGGTGAAGTATTGTCTAACTACATCCTCTGTTACGATCTGTTCTATCGCTGTCCCCAGCTCACCTCATCTCGGTCTGCACGGTGGCTGGTTTGTCCCTCTTGCCTCATCTCGGCTTGCGCGGTGTGAGGTGAAGTGTTGTCTAACTGCATCCTTTGTTGCGATCTGTTCTATCGCTTGTCCCTCGCTAACCTCATCTTGGTCTGCACGGTGTCTGTTAGATGCGGTGTCCTCTAACCACAATCTTTTTGTTAGATGCAGTGTTCTCTAACTGTAATCCCGGTTGTAATCTATTCTACCACATGTGTTTTGCTGGCCTCGTCTCGGCTCGCGCAGTGTCTGTGAGATGTAGTGTTCTCTAACTACAATCCCGGTTGCGATCTGTTCTATCGCATGTGATTGAACATTCTGTCTTGGTAGCCGCTTCTGGGCTTGCACAGCATAACCTTGGTAACCTCCAACCGATCCGTCTAACATCCTATCTATTAACCATTATTCGGTCAGTGTAATATCTGCTAACTACCATCCGGTCAGTACAATATCTAATCTGTTAATTACCATCTGATCAGTACAATATCTGATATGCTAACCACCATCCGGTCAGTACAATATCCTGATCTGTTAACCCCCATCCGGCTAGTACAATATCCGATCTACTAACCCCCATCCGGCTAGTACAATGTTTGATCTGCTAACCCCCTTAGGTCGGTATGGTGACTTGTTCATCATTTTCTTTGCTGGCGCTTATCCTGAGCCTCTTTTTCTTTGTTCTATAAAAAAAAAGGGGAAAAGCAAATGTTTAGGGTATATAAAAGAGATGCATACCTGTGGCAGTACATGCCTGTTGGGGCCGATGTCAGACGGGTTCCACCCTGAAGGACGGTTGGTCTTTCTCCAAATATCGATTCCTCTATCATCTCCAACGTCCTTGTTGAAAAGACCTGCATACCCCTCGAGAGGGCTTTGTGCTCGCAAGGAGACTTTAAAAATCTGTGCTCACTGAGAGTCTTTGATGCTCACTGAGAGACTTTGATGCTCACTGGCAAACTTTTATGCTCATTGAGAGACTTTGATGCTCACTGAGAGACTTTGATTTCGAGCCTCCCGAGAGGAAAATTAGATTTGGAGGTTTTGGTTGTTTGCCCGCAGGTGGATAGATTTCAATGTCTTTGGTGACTCTTAAAATAATCCTTGTTTTTGTTTTTGCTTTTGTTTGTTTTCTTGTTTTTTTTTTCTTGTAAGTTTTTGGGATTCTTACATTTTGGATGTATTTGAATTTTTATAGTATATTGGATTTTCAAGGCCTTGAAAATATCTTCGTCTTTTTTTTTTGTATTGTTTTATCATTTTTTCTTTGTATATTTGCATTTGGATTTTGTACACTTATTGTACGATGTGTGTGAGCATGCCTCTTATGATAGGGAAACTTACCTGGTGGCTCCCGGCGTGGCGTACATGAATCTGACAATTTTAAGCTGAACTCCTCTCTTGGATCATCTTTAAGCATGAGGTCTATTCGGACCCTTCATCTGAGCTATGTACGTATACAAAACACTGTGCACATGTGTGGAATCATGTGTGTGCAATATACATACGTCTAAATTCGAATTTTATACGCTTTGTGTGTGGTGTGTGAGCGTACATCTTATGACAGAGAAACTTACCTGTTTGCTTCCAGCATGGTGTGCATGGAAAGGCTTATTCTTTTCCCTCTTGGGAGCAGGTCTTTGAGAATCTTCTCTCGTGAGGACTTTATCTTGATCCGATTGTTCGGCATGGATGAGCACCAATGTAGAGCTGAAATTGTACCTCGGCCCATTTCTGCATTTGATTGCCTCTAATTAAAGTATGTGTGGGTAGTCCGGCTTCTCAAAGGATCTTATTTTCTATAGATTTGTGTGATTTCGGATTGCCCTGAGCACGATGTGTCAGGATAGGCTTTTTTTTTTGGGTGTTCCACCTCTGTACATATTCACCTGATTTTATGTCGGATACAGTGGCCGATAATGTTGAGTTGAACCCATCTCTTGGATCACCCTTGCTCATGAGGTCTATTCGAACATTTCCTTTTGAGTCATGTACACAACAACATATACAAAAGATTGTGTGTGCGTATGGAATTATGTGTGTGAAATATACATACAAAACTATATACAGAAAACACATGCAAAGGATTAATGTACAAGAATTGTGTGTGAATATCTATACGTGTAAAAGACTGAATGCACGTGTGTGATGCGCGCCGGATTATCCCTCGATCGCCCCTATGACTGCTCGCTTGAGGGCGATCGAGCAATTGAGGGTCCGTTAACAGCTTGCAATAAATTGCAAGTGCGTCTATGTTGGGCAACAAGGAGGTTTCATGGAGTCGCCACCCAATAGAACATTGGGAAAGTTTCTCTCGCCTCGGAGAGCTTAAGATTGTGCTTAGTATCCATTTTGTGCCAACCAAAGGGGTCTTGGAGGGTGAACCTCTCGCCCTAAGGAGCCTAGGATTAATGCCAAAATCTCGTGACACAAGAGGTGTCTTGGAGGATAAACCTCTCGCCTCTTTGAGCCCAAAGACCAGAGATGGGTTCGGGACTTCTCATCTATTTCTACCTCGATTATTTTATGATCAAATTTTAATTATCATTAATTCGCTCTCTCTCCACACGATGCAATTGATTAAAAGGCGCATTTATTCACATTTAGAAAGCAGTAAATGAGCAAGTAAATAGTGAAAGCAATAAATTACAATAATACAAGGAGCGGAATACAACTCCCTTTTATAAATGTGCAATAGATACACAAATCGGGGCATTGTTTATTTTGAGGACTTTGGTCCTCGCATGCATCATTATCAAAATGGATATTTTTATTGTGAGGATTTTTATTGGATAAAAATAGGATATTGGGTCCTTATGTTTATGAAAACCTCTCTTTATTAAATATAAAACATTATCAATTTTTATATTTAGCGGGATACAAAAAGGGTATACTCATGTACATAAAATAATTAATGAATAAGCAAATCAAGGAAATAACCAAGAAGGTTAGAAAACTAAACCGGAGGGAATCCTCCGAGCTTGGTAGATCGCCCCTCGAGCTCAGGATAGTCCAAGAAAATCAATATATGCTCACAGAAGGTTAAAAGATGTTAATATATGAAAGCTCAACATAAATGAAGTCAAAAGGACTTGAGAGAGATAGAAAAGATTTTGAAACGTGGAGACAGGACCCAGCGACGGCCTCTATCGAGTGACCGACGGGCATCAGTCAAAGTGACTAACATATCCCGTCTCTCACTCAAGAGAGAGGGCGTCTGTAAGTGAGGTGATCGACGGGCGTCGGTGAAGTAGATGACCCGTCGGTCACCACTGTCTTCGAAAATAAACAGTAAAAAACTCTCTTTTTCAAAGCAAAAATGGGTTTTTATCACAAAATGAGATGAAGAGAATCAAAATAAAGAAAAGTGAAAGAAAAAAACCAAAAGAATAGCAAAAATAAAGAATAAAGATGAAATAATACGGTCCGGAATATTTACCCTTAGATAATGTTTTAGTGAGATTCTTGGTGTCGATTAGAGTCCCGCACGTTCCACGAAATAAAATGAAAGGTCAAGAAAGAGGAAAATAAATTGTTTCCTTCTTAACCCTTCAAAAAGATTGACTTTGGAATCAAAAACTCAAAGAAAACTAATTAGTTTTAGTTCCTTTTTGATGGTTTGATCCTCGAATTAAAAGAAATTTCTTGATGTGTGTGTTTACTGGAAGAGAGAGAAAATGCGCTTGAAATTTGGCAGAGTTTCCCCTTTTGAAAATTTTTGGATCCCTCTTTAGGAAGAAATTAAAAGCTTTTATAGGCTAGGCACGACCGACGGGCGTCGGATGTGGAGACGGGCGTCGGAAGAATCCTTCTGACACAAGGATTCATCCGACGGCCCTGCCATTTCCACCGACGAGCGTTGGATAGGTTGCGTGCTCCGGGAAATCAGCTGGCGTGCTCCCGAAGAAGCGGATCCATCCGACGGGCATCGAAAAATCCATAGGCCATCTGTGACCCTAAGCCACGGGCTGGCCTCCCACAGACGGGCTGGCCGTCTGTCGAGGAAAACATACTTTTTGACTCAAAAAAATCCCATTTTTCCCCCTCTGCCTACAAAAGGTGAAAAGACTCATTTCTCGTAGAGCATGGGACTAAAACCTCCGAATCCAAACCGTTTGTACAGGCTCGGATACTGATTTCATCATAGGGTAATCTCTGATCCGGACCGCTTCGGGACACGGTGCCTACAGTTGCCCCCAGTTTTGGGGAAACTAGTGCACAAGCGCCTAGATGAGACAAAACTCAGAGAAAGGACAGAAAGGAAGAAAGCGAACCTATGGCGGTTCTCACCTTCCGTGCCTTTTGCCAGGTAGACTTCGTCTCAGTCTGTTCAGCATGTGAAGATATTCCTATCGGTCTCGTTTCGACCTGTAGGTGTTGGTGAGATGTAGCATTCTCTAGCCACAACCTCGATACGAAGAGCAGTGTTTCTTTAACCGCAACTTCTACTTCTGCTGGCCTCGTCTCGGCTTGCGCAAGGTTAAGTAGATGTAGCACTCTCTGACTTTAAATCCGCTGTGAAGAGCAGTGTTTCTCTAACTGCAACTTCTGCTTCTGCTGGCCTCGTCTCGGCTTGCGCAGGGTTGAGGAGATGTAGCACTCTCTAACTACAAATCCGCTATGAAGAGCAGTGTTTCTCTAACTGCAACTTCTGCTTCTGCTGGCCTCATCTCGGCTTGCGCAGGGTTGAGGAGATGTAGCACTCTCTGACTACAAATCCGCTGTGAAGAGCAGTGTTTCTCTAACTGCAACTTCGATTGGTGAGAAGCGGTACTCTCTGACCACAGTCTCGAAATGAAGAGTAGTATTCTCTAACTACAACTTCAATTGTATAAGTTCCCTTGCTAACCCCCATCCGATCTGCAAGGTGCGTAGCACTCTCTGGCTGCCGCGTGAACTATGAGATGAGGTACTCTCTGACCGTAATCTCGATTTTGTAGAGAAGGAGACCTCGCTGTGTTCCTCGTTCCAAGAAGTCATGAATCTTAGGAGCCCTTGTTCGGACTTTTAATCGATGCTTGTGTTCGGATAGATGTTTCTCTGTACCTGTGTGACAAAATGTTTTGTTAATTCATGTTTGAGTTGTCATCTTTCAAGATGTCTATGAATGGTGCGATTTTGCTTTATCTACCATGTCATGTTTCTTTTATATTCTTCTTTTTTTTATTGAGTTGGCATTCATCATTTTTCATTTTTTCATTCATTTTTTTTCCTTATTTTGTAATATGAGCAAATGTGAAAGCATCTATTCATCTGTCATATGAATGAATCATAAATAACTGAATAAATGCATAAAACTGAAAACAAAAGTTTTCTGTAGAAATATCCATTTTTGTATAATGTATATACAAAGTGAAAATGTACAAAAATACAAAAATGACTCCCTGAATCATCAGAGGGGTGTGTAGTTAGAGGGCTCATCAGGATCCTCATCATCTGATATGTGCACTGTCCCTGGCGGAGATTGAAGGTGGTGCTGGCTGTGCCGGAGGTGGAGGCTGAGCCATGGAGGGTCCTGCCTCAGCATCATGGACCCGTCTGAATCTAATCTGAGCATAGCCATCCAAGAAGGGCTGGGTACAAGTCCTCATAAACCCTAAGGTCTATGAAACTGTGCCTCCTAACTTCTTGAATGCCTGGCTCATCTGAATGGTCTGCTCGCTGGTGGCCCTCCTCATCTACTCTAGGAGCTGATCTGTCTGCTCTCTGAACTCCCTCATGGTCTGAGACAAGGGTGGGAGGATCCCCTCTATCGCCTGGACCCGGGATCTCAGGGAGTCGAGTGACTCGTCGATCATCTGTAGGGTCATATCAATCCTCTGAGACGCCTGGTCCTGAGACGTCCTAATCTCATGAGCGAGCTGCTACCTATGCTCCCTCTGTCCCTGGGCAATCTGCTCTATCAGCCTCACCTGCTCGTCTCTGAAGGCCTTGACGACCTGAGCCTGCTCTCGCGCTGTGTGCTCGATATAACCGACTTGCTCCTGAGCCAACCGCTCTATCCCCCGAGACTGCTCCTGAATAACAGCCTGCTGACAGTCTAACCTCTCATGTATAGCTCTATCTCTCTCATCCTATCATCACTCCAAGGCTGTGAACATGGAAGTGAGGAGCTGAGAGAAGTCAGGCTGTGCTGGCTGCTGCTGTGCTGGCTCTGGCAGCAGGGCTGCAGAGGTGGATGCCCCTGGGTCGCCCCGAAAATATGGGTGATACCTCTCGGGGGGCCTGTGGGTAGACCTCTGTACTCTGATGCTCGGCGATGGAACAGGAGTCGGCTCTATGGATGCCGGAGAAGCCGCAAAGAGCTCGTCCATAGTGAACTCCATGTCAAAATCCGACGGGGTCCTAGGCTGCTCCTGCTGTGGTGGCGGTGGCACCGTCTGAGGTTGAGGCTGGGGAGGCTGAGGAGGCTGCTGCTCCGGCTCGGGTAGAGGAGGCTGAGGAGGTTGCGGCTCTGGCTATGGCCCTGGCTGCGGAGGCTGCTGCTCTAGCTCCGGCTCTGGCTGCTCCGGGTCTTGACCCAAGGGTGGAAGGGAGAACATCCGCCTGGTCTCGTGGATGGACAGCACTCTGTAAGCCTCTGCCTGCCCTGATATCTAGGAGATCATCCCCATCTGCACTGCTGCTGCGGCATCCACATGTATCCCCTCATCCAGGGGTCCTCTCAACCTGTCCGGGGCGACTCCTAACCCCAAAAACAGACGAGTGATGACTCCTCCCACTATCACCACTGGCGTCAATCCTCTGCCAACTCTGACCAAGTTAGCCAAGATCTCATGGCTAACATTGAGGCGCTGGCCTGCCACCATAGCCCAGAGGCTCCAGATCTCGGCCGCATTAAGCGACCCTGGATTACCAGCTCGACCAAGGTACGAACTGGATAGCACTCTGTGCAGGTACCGGAGTGCCTGAGACACCAGTACTCTTCGCTGTATCATGATCATACAGCACTCCCGGTAAGGCAATGGCTGCCCAGTGGGCGCGTCTCACCGCTCGCCGTGGGATCTCGACCCCCTCCTCTCTGGGTAGCCCCATTGCCTGCGCGAACCTCTGCCTGGTAATACTGAAATGCTGGCCATCGAACCAGAACTGGACCACCCCTGGCTCTGTATCTGATCTCTGAAAACCGCCATAACATAGGGTGGCCAGGACCTGGCGAGTAGCCTCTGGGAAGGTATCGAAAGCGGGGTCAAGGAACTCTGTCCATCCGGCGCCCTCAACAAGCATGTCGACCTCCGGGGCCATCCCTAGGGCCTCTAGGAACGGCCGGGACACGAAGCGGCTAGACCGAATCTCCACCTGAGCCAGCACTCTAGATCTCTAAGCTGACTCATCGTCCATCCAACCCGGAACAATAACCTCGGGCTGGGCCTATAGTGCTCTGCGTCTAGGAGGCATCATGCAAAAGAAATATCAGATGGTGAAAATTTGACAAAACAGGCATTATTAGGCTTGTTTTCTAGGTGAAAGCCCATTTAGGCCTCACCCGGGCAATAGCAGTCCGAATACGAGGTAAATAAACAGATAATAAATGAAAAGGGGCGAACGTCCTGTCAAGGGATGTTGCCTAGCATGCTTCGCACATATCAAAACAGATGAAACATGCAATCGGCATGGAAATATTTAAAGCGAATAAAAATGGGCTTTCTAGACCCCAAGGCATGCACTATACACAAAAATATTCAATTCCAGAATAAATAAAAAAAAAGAAAATTTGGGCAGCACCCCGGCAAGGGTGTGCCCAACCCCCTGCATAAAAAGGCATCAAAGCAGGACTCAGGCCTCAACAACAATAATATACATGTATAAATGGGACGCACCCTGGCAAGAGTGTGCCCCCAACAACACAAAAATAATGGCCTCAGGCCTCAACAACACAAAATATGCGCTAGAAAGCCTATTTCTAAGGTGACAAAGGTATATAAGAATTCAATTTATACGCGATCATACAAAAGTTCAGATTAATTGCACTATATTAAAGAAATAAATAAAATAAAATAAAATAAAACGGGCAGCATTCTCCCTAGATTTTTAAGGCATCTAAAGCATTCTAGCCATTTCTAAGGCTAAAGGAAGAAGAAGAAATGAAGAAATAAATTGAATTAAATAATAATAAAATATAAATAAAAAAGTAGTTATTTTACTTACTTAAAGTCGCGAAAAGTGTAGAAAACTGAAGAAATATGAATGTCTGAGCGTCCGGTGAGTGGAGAACGCGAAAAGATGAAGAAATTGCAAGAAAAAATGAGAAAGAATGCTTGAAAATGCAAAAAAATGCTAAAGAACCGTTTCTAGGAGGGGGAGTGAAAGTGACAGCGCTGCTGGTCCGTCTGTCACTTGCCCTTATATAGAGTTTCGTGACCGACGGGCTGGGCGTCTGTAGAAGCGACCGACGGGCTGACCGTCTGTTGTTCCCCATTCCCCAATTAATGCGCATTTAATGCTCGTGATGAATGCAATGCTGACGTATGCATCTGCCAGGTGGATCTTTATCGACGGGCAGGCCGTCTCTTGGGAGAGACGGGTAGGTCATCGGTGACGCCTTTCTATAAATTCTTCCAAAAATTTTGCTTCTCTTGTGTCTCTTCATTTTCCCAACATCTTGAGCCCTTTATTCTTCTTAGAATGTCTTCCTCTCTAGTCCAAAGAATGCACTGCATCTTAGATGACAAGCACACTTGGGAAAAAGGCACCCTTTCCTCTCTGTCTGGGCTAAAATGCCTGTGTCGGGTCAAAGTCGATCAGAACCTTCTTCTGGCGGCGACCCACTTCTGGAACCCCCGGTTTCACTTCTTCCGGTTCACTTACCAGGAGCTGTGCCCCCTTCCTGAGGAGTTAGCTACCATTCTTGGAGCCTGGTTCCCTCCTAATGCTCTGCCCTGCGTCCCCTGTTGCGGCCTACTCCAGACTCGGGACATAGTTATGGCTCTCGGCATACCTTCTTCTGAGGCCGCTCGGCTGGTTTCTTCGGGCTCTTCCTTTGCCCTGGGGCCACTAATCGAGGCTCTAGATTAGTTCACTGACATCCCCACTTACCGGGTAAGCACCATATTTCTGTTTTGCATGATGACCTTTCTCACTGTTGTTCCAGGGGGTTTGACAGGTGATCCTCGCCTGTTCGGAGTTCTAAGCGACTTTCATCAGGGATCATCACCCTTCCCACTTATTCTGGCTGAGACGATTCTGGGCTTAGACGTTGTGAGCTCTGGATCCACCACTACCTTTATCGGCAGCCCCTTATTGCTCCAGGTACGTCATTATTTTAAAGGTAGTGCGTCCCTTATGGATTTTCACACTAGCTTTTCTTAGCGGGAGGTGCGTCCTTTTGGATTTTCACACAACCCTGTGCCTTATTTTTGCCTGAAGTAAACCCTACTTACTCCAGCGGCTTTTCTTCTTTTCTTTTTTTTCTTTTTTCTTCTTTCTTTTTCTTTTTTTTTTTTCAGATCTGGCTGCAAGAGAAACTGAGGATGTTGTCTGAGCCACCTCCTCGAGTTATTCCACAGTATTCGCCGAGCCATTTCCTTCCGCGTCGACGACTACGTGAATGTGCCACTGCTGGGGAAGGCATCATTAGATTTGGCGAGCTGTCAGATGACGACATCAGTTTCACGTCTGCCTGGCTCCCACTGTCTCATGTGGTCATTGATGGGCCATCGGGGTGTGTTCCCCTCTGTGGGCTCCTTCAAGCCACCTTCTGTATCACTTCTCGATGTACGCGTCAGCTCGGGATGACCCAGGATGTGGTGAGGGTTCCCTTATCTTTTCGGGGCGGAGCTCTTTCGACTGCGTTTGCTTCTCGGTATCATGAGCTGTGGAGCAAATTACGAGTGCAGACTGTTATTCCGAGGTTCGGCGATCACTCTGTGGCTTCAACTAGCGAATACAAGAAGTGGATCCTTAGTCCAGCATCTGATAATAGGACACGAGGGCTCAAGCATCTGGTCGGCGAGAGCAGCAGCAGGACTTAGCTTAGCTTGCATCTGTAAGTGAGGTGACCGACGGGCGACGGTGAAGTAGATGACCTGTCGGTCACCACTGTCTCCGAAAATAAACAGTAAAAAACTCTCTTTTTCAAAGCAAAAATGGGTTTTTATCACAAAATGAGATGAAGAGAATCAAAATAAAGAAAAGTGAAAGCAAAAAGCCAAAGGAATAGCAAAAATAAAGAATAAAGATGAAATAATTTTATTGAGATTCTTGGTGTCGATTAGAGTCCCGCACGTTCCATGACAAACAAAATGAAAGGTCAAGAAAGAGGAAAATAGATTGTTTCCTTCTTAACCCTTCAAAAAGATTGACTTTGGAATCAAAAACTCAAAGAAAACTAATTAGTTTTAGTTCCTTTTTGATGGTTTGATCCTCGAATTAAAAGAAATTTCTTGATGTGTGTGTTTGCTGGAAGAGAGAGAAAATGCGCTTGAAATTTGGCAGAGTTTCCCCTTTTAAAAATTTTTGGAACCCTCTTTAGGAAGAAATTCAAAGCTTTTATAGGCTAGGCACGACTGACGGGCGTCGAATGTGGAGATGGGAGTCGGAAGAATCCTTCTGACACAAGGATTCATCCTACGGCCCTGCCATTTCCACCGATGGGCGTCGGAGAGGTTGCGTGCTCCGGGAAATCAGCTGGCGTGCTCCAAAAGAAGCGGATCCGTCAGACGGTCGTCGAAAAATCCATAGGCCATCTGTGGCCCTAAGTGACGGGCTGGCCTCCCACAGACGGGCTGGCCGTCTGTCGAGGAAAACATACTTTTTTACTTCCCATTTTTTCCCCCTCTGCCTCCAAAAGGTGAAAAGACTCATTTCTCGTAGAGCATGGGACTAAAACCTCCGAATCCAAACCGTTTGTACAGGTTCGGATACTGATTTCATCATAGGGTAATCTCTGATCCGGACCGCTCCGGGACACGGTGCCTACAACGTGACATGCATGTGATATGCAAAAATGAATAGACCACATCCGAGGTGGTTAAGGGATTCATTGAGGGTACTGCTCGGCTGCTCAAATTGTCTGATGCTCCCAAAGATCTAGAAAAATGTTGTCTTGGCTTTACGGACTTTGGCCCATAATCTTTCCAAGGAGACCTGACTCGTGCGCATCTTTGCCCCCCAATCAATGAGCATTTTGCCCCCCAGGACTCTGAATCAAGTTCTGCCCAAAGGAAAGTCATTCGGAGTAATGCCGCCTTATCGCTCCAGGCATCAATAGTCATTGTTTTAAAGGTAGTGCGTCCCTTGTGGATTTTCACACTAGCTTTTCTTTGCGGGAAAAGCATCCCTTTAGGGATTTTCACATAACCCTGTGCCTAATTTTTTCCTGGAATGGACCCAACCCAATCCAACAGCTTTTATTCATTTTCATTTTTTGAAGGACAGACTGCCTGATCCCAGGTTTTGCACCCTGCCCTTTGGCCTAACTTTTGCTTAGAAAGCCAATCATGGTTTTCATCTCTAACGGCCTCTTTTTTAATTTTTTTTTTAGACTCTCTTGCCTTTCAGGTACGGCTTCAAGAAAAGTTGAAACTACTATCAAAGCCCCTTCCTAAGGTAATCAGCAGTTGTTCTCTGCGGTATTTCTCTCTAGGCATCATTTGCATTCCTTTGACATTCTGGATGAATGTGTTGCCAAATTAGGTGAGGTAGCGAATGAGGATCGGGTTTTTTAGGGCTTCATGAGGCTGCCTTTTACATTACCGCCCATTGTGCTCTATAGTTCAAAGGGATTAACGATGTAGTAAAGCATCCCTATCTTTCTAAGATGGACCTTTAGCTTTGGCTTTTACCTTCATACATCATAGCCTCTAGGCAAGCTGCCGATGAAGACTATTATACCATCGATCGAGGATTGTTCCTTTACTCCCACTAATGCATTCAAAAGGTAGGTGATTAGTCTCGCAGTGGATAATAGAACTCATCGACTTAGACATCTGGACGGTGAGAGTAGTAGCAGAGCGTAGTCATTTAGATTTCATGCATTAAAAAATGAACAACATTTCTCTTTTTATAAATGATCTAGAAAATAATGAACACATGTATTTGCAAATATTGTGTACATTTCATTATGATTTCTCTATACATGATCATTATTTAACATTGATTCAAAATGCATAACTACATCTAATCTCAGAGTATATCTTGTAAGCATTAAACTCCTATCTCCAATTAGCCCTCTTGGGGTTTCTTGATTGGACATTTTCTCTCAATCCTCTAATTTTTTCCCAGGATGGATGCCTTTTTTTGGTTTTCACCCTGACGAGGTGCCCATTTTAGCAAGGCTGCATTTTTTCGGTTTTCGACCCGCGGGGCTTTTATTCTCTTCTTTTGATTTTTTAAGTCTTTAGCCATGGACTTCTTGAGTTCGTCGATGTTGACTGGTTCTTTGAAGTCATCTTTATCGCCGCCTGTTGCTGCTGCCTTGGATAACAATCTCTAAAGAATAAGAGGATCTTCTCATATCGGCCTAAAGTTCCCCCGATGTCCGGAACACCTAGTCTCTTTTGCTTGAAGAGTCTCCCTCTTTTAATGGTTGCTTTTTAACTTCCTTCCTGGATGATCGATCAGAGTATTTGCTGATAAATATGACCGTGGCAGTAATCTCATGACCTGTCCTTGTCTGATGTGTCTAACTGATGCTGCCATTACTGTGCTCTGTCGGCTTTTGAAATCTGGGCTTCCATGACTGTCCTCAAAGATTTGAGCTCTACTTTGACCGGCTATACTTTCTCCACCCCCTATGTTAAGGAATAAAAGGTGAAACTTATAGAGGTTACAATGGTGATTCTCTAGCCTTGGAGTGGAAAAGGCCATTTCTCTGCCCAATCCTTGTAGTTTCGAGCCATCTTGATCAAGATCTTCTTGTTAGCAATCTCTGCTGCCCCATTAGTTTGAGGGCAATACAGAGAGGACTTGTGGTCTTTAATGTCATACGTTTGGAGCAACTCCCTAGCCTTAACCATAAAGTGTCCTTCTGTCCTTGAACTCTGCGTGGTGCGGGAGACCATCTCGACATGACCCTGTCCATTGGGGCTGTAGGGCACACCTCCCCTATGATGTCTATCTCCAAGCTCGAGCAACCTATGTCCATTGTAAGTCGATATAATTCTTATGGTCCTTTTTGAAAGTCAAGAAAAATGGCAAAGTACGGGCATGTGTAGATCAGGAGGATTTAAACAAAGCTTGGCCCCCATGATGATTTTCCAATCTACATATTGATTCTTTTCCTTCTCTCTTTTTTGTATTTTATTTCTCTTCTTTTTTTTCTTTATTCTCTTTTTTTCTGTTCTTTTTTTCTTTTTGTTCCTTTGAGGATAAGCTTTATTCAAATCCTAATAGTTTACACATACATGCACTTCTCCTCTTCTCGATTTGGTACAATATTGACCAACCAAGACTGGCATTGAACTTCGACTAGAAATTTTGGCTTCATTTCTGCTTGTGGGTTCCTCTTTTTAACCTTTTCTGCCCCTTCCAGCTTTAATCTTCCGAGCTTCTGCGTGGTCGGTTCATGATTGTGGTGTGTTTGAATGATGTGCCTAATGATTCCACGATTAACTCTTAGCGTGTCTTCATATGTCCAGGCAAAGACCTTTTTTATATTTGTTGAATTTCTCTCAAGTTTTAATCTCTCCTCAGGAGTTATAACAGATGCTATCAAGATTTTCTTTGGACATTCCAAATTTTCTGAGATTAAATAGAGTAGCATCAACTAAATCAATGTCAAATATGAATGAGTTTTGATCATGATTATGCATAGTGAAATCATAAGAGACATAACACAAGTAAGCAAAAACGTTCATCTTATTAATGAAACTAAGATGCCATTATTAAACAGTTCAAAAATAAAAAGAGCATTCTAAATAGCTAATCAATTTCCATTCATGCCAACACAAACATTGCAGTCGATGGTCCACGATCGTCCTTAGGAACCATCCTTCCCTTCCCACTTTGGCACTTAGTCCATCTCAGTCTTTCTCTCTCGCTTTTCTAGGTCAGAGATTTGCTTGGAATCAATCAAATCTTGAATAGCATGTCTCAAGGCCTTACAATCATCTGTGGTATGCCCGGTGTGCTGGTGGAAGGCGTAATACTGATTCCCTTTATGATCGGGCAGTCCCTGGCTTCTAGCAGGCCTAGCCGATAATGGCTGTAACATCCCCTCCTTTATCAGCCTCTTGAGGACCCAGGACAAAGATCTGCCCAAATTAGAAAAATGCCTTTGCCTTACTCCCATAGTTGGCTCTTCTATAATCTTTTCCTTTTCTAGGCCTGGCATCAGTTCTTGAATGCGATCTCTCAAGGGACGATAGTAGTCCATTCTATGCCCTGAATACTGGTGATATGCACAGTACCAATCTGCTCTATGTCTAGGGCATCCTTGACTTGGGGCAGGCCCGGCCGGCAAGGGTTGTAACTTCCCTTTCTTGATGAGACGTGTGAAGTGCCAAGATAATAGCCTACCCGAAACAGTGAGGTGGGACTGAACTACTCTAGTGGCTGAGACTTCTGTAACCTTAACATTTTCCTTGCTGTTGTTATGGCTTCCTGAGCTTTCACCTTTTAGAATATGCATGATTGTGAGGTACTCTTCCTCTTTAGGCACAATGCTATATTCTAAAGTGGGCCTCCTATTTCCTCCTTGTTCAACTGGTGAATTAAGTGGCTCCTTGCCTCTAGTTTCGAAAGAAAATAGAGGTACTGCAGCCGTCGTTGTATGAGCCCTCTCGACCGTGCCCGGCTTCACTTGGTTAAGAGATGTTGCCATAAGTTGAGCTTGGAGAACCAAAGCCATGGCATCCATTCTTTCTTTAATCACGACCAATAGCCTTTTTTCCAGCTCTTCAAACCTTCTATCCATCTCTTTAGCAATCAGGGTATGAGTCTCTTCATTCTGTTGTGAAGGGCCAGCCATTTCTAATACCTTCAGATGCTCTAGTAAGGATGCTAAGTCTCTGTCAGCCAATTCGAACTCTGATCGTTCTTCGAAAAACTATCAGGATCCCTAAACCACCCAAGCAAATGGTCTACGGTGGCTGAAAGGCAAAGAGTTAGAATGATGCATAAATAATATGCAATGCATGAATAATATGCAATGCATGGTCGTGCTATGCAACAAATGGTATACAATGGCTAAAAGAGATTACAATGATACATGTAAAACATGTGAAAAACTACACACAGGATTATATGTACATGTAATAATTATATGCAAAGAATAGGATGTATACATCGGGAGAAAATAAAAAATTTTATTTGTGCATGAATGACATGAATATGCAATGCATCATCCACAAATCACATGCCAGCACATAGGTCCTTCCAACCTTATTGCCCCCACACACAAGGAAGTATAGTGTTTGTCCTAGGTGGGCTTGGCCCATGGGTTAGCAGGCAACCCGATGGACGCGCATGGTGCATGGCGAAAAGTCGACAGCATAACCTCTCTTAACTAATGTACAGGCGCATGAGTTGTGATCATTGTGTGTTTAGGCAGTCCGAATAAGTTGACATGGGCCTATCGGGGCATGAAAGCCTTTGATTAGGTGACCAATCAAATTATTTGGGTTTGTCCAATATAAAATGATCCATATAGCAAGCATAGTATTAAGGTTCATACCACTTAGGGGAAGTTTCTATTTCCATTATATGAGTTTTGGGCAAGGTGATGTTACTTTAGGGCTACCCAAGCATGGTCCCTGCCAACGGGTCTAGCTCATCACGAGCGTAACGACCGATTGGGTCTCCATTTAATATACCATAATTGTCACACCCCAAATCGGGCCTAATCGGAATTGACTAGCTAAGTCGGATAAGTGAAGGGCATTTTGGTATTTTTGTTCATGAAGAAATTGGATAATAAGGACTTAAGTGCAAAGTATTTAATTAATTATGTAAAAAGGGGAAAATTATAAGGTGTGCATGTGTGTATGGATGTAGGGTACTTTTGTTTTGGCATGATCTAGTGGTATTGGTGCATGGTAACTAGGATGTAAAAGTGTTTCATGGGAGGTTATATGGTGTGAGTGGAGTTTGGTGCCTTGGGTTGTTAGTCAAGATGAGATCATTAGGGACCAATTGTGGGGTGACATGTGTAAGGTTGGTGGGAGCATTGATTGGGATTTGAAAGGAGAAGAGAGAGGGATTGAGGGAGTAGCTTCCCGTGGAAGCCAAAGGAAGTTGTGCCTTCCCTTTCCCACGCCTCTCTCTCTCTCTTTCCCATCTACATTTCTGCTCTCTCTTCCTTTCATGTGGGTTTTCTTCCACCTTGGTATAGGGTTTGAGCTTTGAAGGTTCTATAGGAGGTAAGTGGCTGTTTTACTTTTAGTATACTTCTTCTTCTTCTCCTTTTTCGGATTTGAGTCGGTTTTAAAGGTTATGTTCTTGGGTTAATGAGGTTTTGATTTGATTTGGTTGCAAGAATTTGAGGAGAAGGGAAGAGAAGGTTGGATTTTGAAGTGATCGATTTGAAGCTTGGACTTCCAGGTTTGGGAGCTATGTGTGATATAATCTTGATGTATAAATGATACATGATTATGTATTGGATGATTGTGCATGAATTTTGGATGTGTTAGATTGTTCATATAATTTTTGGTGTGTAAAGTATGATGTTGGGGAAATTCTGTTTAGTTTTTGCCAGACCTTTGTGCATTGTTTTTGTCATAGGTCGAGTTATAGACCTCCAAAATGAGCACTTCCAGTTCCATGTGAAAGCTAAGACACAGATATAAAATTGTCTCTAAAGGTCCGGAAGCTATTTCTTGCTCTAAGACCCTTGAATAAGTTAAAATCTGAAGTGTCTCTGGTTGGGTCGGGTTACTGGACTAGTGTTTATGTTTTAGCTTATATCTGGAGTTATAGATGTCCTTTTAATCTGAAATTTGTTTCATTTGAATCTTAACATCCTAATAAATAAATTTTAAGAAGGAACTTTTTCCTAAAAATGTCAGTTAGATGTCCGTTTAGGCTGAACAAAAATGAGTTGTGAAGCAGTCCTGAATCGTAGCTTCTGTTTTGCAAGTTTTTGGTAGGTCACGGTGGTAACCAAATTCATTACCACCGTGACATATGTGAATCCTGGACAGAATGCTTAGTTTGGGACCTCACGGTGGTGACCAAATTCATTACCACCGTGACCCCTTCTGTCTTGACCATTTTATGTGTTTTTCTTCCCGAATTGAACCCGTTTTGCACCGGAACTTCCTAGGATCCATCCGATGCAAGTTTAGGACTGTTAAATGAGTATAAGAATAGTTATCACTTGGAAAATAAATGTGAATAGGATTAAGATTAATACAAACTAATAAAATAATTAGGTGTAATTGTATGATTAGAATCTAATCAAGTTAAATGACACTTAAGGGTTGTAATACCTTAATCTGTATGAGCATGTGATATTGAATGTGAAATGTATTATGCATATCTGTACTTATGATCCTTCTCTAAGAATACTATGCTATGCTTAAGTGTAAATTATACCATTGCATGACTAAGACTTTGCATTGTTAAGTGTTAGCATGAATTGATGTAATGTGATGTTGTTCTTCGAATTCATGTGTAAGACTTATTAATGGCATGATTCAATGATGTTTGATTTGGGTTTTTATTGCTATTGGAATGAGGATATGTTGTTTGAAATGAGAATTTTGGGATAGTTGGATTGAATAACCTGGAAATCACCCACAGGAATCACATCTGGGCATGGGTCACGGTGGCAACCAATTCGGTTACCACCGTGAGGCACGAACCAGATGCATTTCTGCCGTGAGTTTGAATAGGTCACGGTGGCAACCAATCTGGTTACCACCGTGAGGTGTTCAGACCTTAGATTCTGTTCTGGGTTGTGGGTATGTCACGGTGGCAACCTATTTAGTTACCATCGTGAGGTACCCCAGACTTGCTTTCTGCCGAAGGTCCTTTGTATGTCACGGTGGCAACCAGTTTGATTACCACCGTGACCTACCCTGTTTTTGCAATAAAATCCTTTAATTTTTGTATGTGTTAGGAATGTTTAATTGTGGATTTTAGCATGCGATACCACCTGATATGAGCTATATTATGTATGTACCGATTCATCAAAGTAAGTGAACTCTTTGCGTATTATAATTGAACTATGGCCGTAAACTGTGTAATTCTCCGTCTGCAAGAGTCAGTCTAGTGGATAGTTAGGCATGCCTAATAGAGTCTCTTAGCTGCAGCCCTTTGAATGTTTGGACCCTGATCAGGTCCCCGTTTGGTTCCTCGCGAACCCTTATATGTTCGGATCTTGTTTAAGATCCCTTTTGAAAGTGTTTTGGGAAAGTTAAAAGTATCTTGATGTATCGGCTCATACCCGTAAAGTACTGTCTGTATCGGCTCGTACCCGTAAAGTACTGTCTGTATCGGCTCGTACCCGTAAAGTACTGTCTGTATCGGCTCGTACCCGTAAAGTACTGTCTGTACCGGCTCGTACCCGTAAAGTACTGTCTGTATACTCGTTATCCACTATTTTGAGTCAGCAGGTATTCTGTCTGTTTTGCCTAATGTGAATAAGAGAATGTGATTATGAATCTCTGAATGGGTTAAGTGTGACCTAAACATGTGAATTGGACATAATTATCTGCATATATGGGTATATGCATAACATAGTGTGAATGTATGGTATGCCAACGGTTGTGAATATAGGTACGGGAATTAAGATGTGCATGACTGTGACCATGATCTTTTGAATGCCATGAATTCGATTAGTAAGCATGTGCAAACATGATTTTGTACTTTTGACGGTTATAGTGAATTATATGAATCAAGATACATAATGAATGTACTCTTGACCTTGGAATGTATATATATATATATATTGTGTTATGTTACGTGCCTCCTCTCTCTAGTTTTCCTATTGTAGTGATTTCAGCGTGTGGTCATGTATTTACATTTCAAGGCATGATAAAAGTATGTTTAGTTAACTAGCGTTCTCGGCATGATAGTTGGGTGCGTATTGCCTGATAATTGTATTGCATGTGAATGGGTTTTCCGTTAATGCATGAGTACTTGGCATGATAGTCATATGTGTATTATCTCTCGTGACTGTGCACGGTAGGGTACTGACACTTGATGCCCCGGTACCTATATGCATAAGAGCTGTATGTATTCTTACATGAATATTTGTATCTACTGTGATCCCTTGTCTGTTTGGGGCTTTGCTTAATATGATATAAGAGTGTAGTATTCGGACGAATATGATATTGAGACGAGCACTCAGGTAATATGTACAAGTATGTGTATATGAACATCCGAATGCATGGCTTTCCTATGCAGGCTTATTTATCCATCTGTTGTGATTATTTGTACATGCCATTTGTGTATGTAATTTGTTCTGGCGACCATTGTGAATGGCCGTCCATCTTGCTTGTGTGTTCTCCCCACTAAGCGTTATCGCTTAGCACGGGCTCTTTTCCCGTGCAGGTGGCAGGTTTGGTTCGGTTCGAGTCGCGCATCTGCAGGGTGGGCCACATAGGAGTTAGAAGAGTTATGTTATTCTGTTCAGCTTCTATATTTTGATTTCTGTAATTTGTAGCCTTTTGATTATGTAAGGATCTTATTGTAATTAAGTTTCAGTTATTTCTCCGCTTTATGCTTCCGCTGAATAATCATATGTATGCATGGGTATATGTTTTGGCTTAGTGCCTGCATGTGTGTGAGTTAATGTATGTCCAGTTTTGCTTCTCAAGATAAGTTTTTAATTTTTCGTGTTTTTGCATGAACGTATGCTTTCGCTTAGCGTATGTGTGCATGTATGTGAGTGAGCGTCGGTAGCACACCCGCGTCCTTCCAACGGGGACATAGGGGGTGTTACAATAATGGTACGAGGCTTGGGCTGGTGATTATCTTTAACACTTTCCTACATTGAGTGAATGTAGGGTTGTGCTTCGGGAACGCACCGGGGTCGAAAGAGGGACCAAACTAGCATAGATCTGAGGCTCTAATGAGATGCAATGCAGTTTCGAAAAAGGATGAAATTTTTAAATTAAAACTCAATTGTAAATTTTAACCAAGGTGCTTTCAAAGCGAAGTATCGAGTATTGTCCCCAACGGAGTCGCCACTGTGACACGCGCCGAACCCCGGGCCGCCCCGAAGACTCGCTTTTAGGGCTTTCGAGAGAGGTTTATTAAAACTTGTAACGAATTACAAGTGCGTCTATGTTGGGCAACAAGGAGATTTCTTGGAGTCACCACCTAATAGAACATTGGAAAAGGTCGTCTAGCCTCGTTGAGCCTAAGACGGCGCATATATATCCATTTTGGGCAAGCTAGAGGGATTTTGGAGACCTCATCCCAATAGAACAATGGAATGATCCTCTAACCCCTGTGCAGCCTAGGATTATTTGAGTTGGGCCTGTTGGTGGGCAATAAGAGACATTTTGGAGGCCCCATCCCAATAAAACATTGAGATGGTCCTCTAACCTCGTTGAGCCTAAGACCAGAGTGAGTCCGGGACTTCCCATTTATTCATACCTTGGTTAAGTTTATAATTGAGCTTTGAATTTAGAGTTTCATCCTATTTCTCATTCATTTTGATGCAGTTTAATTAAGGCGCATGTCATCCATTCAAGGGAAAGTGATAAATAAAAGCGTAAAGTAAAGTATATGCAAATATATTACAACAATACTAGGGGCGGAATACAACCCCCATTGTAAATAAATTACAAATCATGCATAAATCGGGGTATTCATTAATGATGAGGACATTGGTCCTCGCATGCATATTTATTATGAAACAGTTTTGATGTGATGATTTTGGATGGAGAAAATTGAGACATTGGTCCCTTTTTTATTAGGAAAGATTCCAAGTTAATTAACAAAAAATGTTTAGTGATTTTCTTTCTAGCGGGCCTAAATAAACAATTTTATAAGAAAATTACACAACAAAACAAATAAGGCAAATAAATAAAATATTACAAATAAAACAATTGAACATTTAACCCAAACGAGCCTTCTGGATCCCCTCGTATGCTCGCAAAAATGCCCAAGTGTAAAATAAGTTGTGAAATAAAAAAAATAAAACAAAAATGAAATGATGTTAGTAATTGAATCAATTATATATAATAAATTATAAAATAAGGTGATATCAAAATGACAAATGAATTAACATATTAACAATTTAAAATAAATAAAAAAATGTATTTTGAATGACAAATGGATTAAAAGATGTAATTGGAATAAAATATAACATGTTAATGAATTAATATGTAAAAATATGAACATGATAATAATAATGATGAATAATGAAAATAAATAAATGAATAAATAAATAACAATGACAATGATAAAAGAATGATAAAAAAATTAATAATAAAATAATGATAGCAATTAGATGAATGACATGGTTAATCAATATAATCACAATTAATATGAAACATTTACATGGTAAAAATATCAATTAAAATGAATTTATTTAATTATATATTAAAAATAATGATGAATTAAAGTAAAATAAATTAATTACATGTTAAAAATAATAAATAATCAATATTTACATGTATAAAAATAAAATAATATGATAATATTAACAACAGTAATGAAAATAATAATGAAAGAGAATGATAATAAACTAATAATAGCAATAATATTATATAAACATTAAATGGAATAAACCTACAAGACATAGAATAAATAAATGAATGAGAATAATAATAAGAATATACATGTTAATAAATTAAATATGAACAAAATAAATAAAGGAAAATAAAAGCTTCAAGCCCGGAATGTTTATCCTCAAAGTTTCGGATTCAATAAAGGTAAAAATGATGACAGATTTCCTTGTTTTGGTTTGCAAGATTAGAATTGGGATATGAAAATGTTGGAATTTTATTCGAAGAAGAAAGATTAAAAAAATTGATCAAAAATTCTTTAAGAATAAAGAATTAATTTCTTTGCCTAAAGAATGATTTTTATTGATACAAATAAAAATAATCTCAAGAACAAACAATCCTTTTATTTGTCTCAAGAAAAACATCATTTATGAAAAAAACTTCTTTTTAGAAAATCAAATGAAAAAATTAGATTTCAAGAACAAACAATCATTTTGTTTGTCTCAAAACCAATTTTTCATCAAAAAAGGATTCAAAATAAATAAAAAAAACCTTGAAAAAAGTTTAATTGAAAACAAATAATCAAGTTAAAAAATAAATTTTAAGAGCAAACAATTTTTATGTTTGTCTCAAAATTAAATTTCATCAATAAAACACCTTCTAAAAAATGTTTAGAATAAATTCTATTGGCAAAAAAATCCAAAAAGATGAACTGAATTTTTTTGTTTGGGGAAAATCTGGAATTTTTAGAGAGAAATTGAGAAGAAGAAGAAAAACTCTTAAAATTCTGGTGTAAATAAAGTCAAATGGAGGCTCCCCCTTTTAGGTTTTCATCCTAAAATATTTATAGGATGGAAAAAAAAAATGCCCTAATTCAATTAGGGAAAAGAATTTTATTTTAATCCAATTTCTTGTGTTTTTAATGATAAAATCAGGTTTTATTAATTAATTATCTAAAAAAATGTCTTAGAATTTAATTTGGACTAAAAAACCTTAATTTGGGTGAAAAAACACGTTTTGGGGTGGAAATTGACGAAAAACGGCAAAATTGGGCGACACTGGGAGTTGGGGGGCACGAAACGCGCGCGGAAGGGGACTTGGTGCCCCATTTTTCAAATCTAATTTTTAAAATAGTTTTTATTATTTTTTTTTTCACTCAAAAATGCAAATTTTACAAGGAAATCACCACTTTTAGCCTTTTTGCTTGTGACAAGGCATTTTATCATCATTGAGTAACTCTGATATGGGCTATTTCAGGAATTGGTGTCTATAGTTGCCCCCAATTTTGGGGAAACTAGTGCACTAGTGCCTAGATGAGCCAAAATTCAGAGAAGAAAGGAAAGAGATGCGTACTTGAGGCACCCCTTAAAGAAAAACATCATTTCCTTGTTTATCCTCAAAGTTTCGGATTCAATGAAGGTAAAAATGATGACAAATTTCCTTGTTTTGGTTTGCAAGATTAGAATTGGGATATGAAAATGTTGGAATTTTATTCCAAGAAAAAAGATTAAAAAAATTGATAAAAAATTCTTTAAAAATAAAGAATTAATTTCTTTGCCTAAAGAATGATTTTTATTGATACAAATAAAAATAATCTCAAGAACAAACAATCCTTTTATTTGTCTCAAGAAAAACATCATTTATGAAAAAAACTTCTTTTTAGAAAATCAAATGAAAAAATTAGATTTCAAGAACAAACAATCATTTTGTTTGTCTCAAAACAAATTTTTCATCAAAAAAGGATTCAAAATAAATAAAAAAAAACCTTGAAAAAAGTTTAATTGAAAACAAATAATCAAGTTAAAAAATAAATTTTAAGAGCAAACAATTATTATGTTTGTCTCAAAATTAAATTTCATCAATAAAACACCTTCTAAAAAATGTTTAGAATAAATTCTATTGGCAAAAAAAACCAAAAAGATGAACTGAATTTTTTTGGTTGGGGAAAATCTTGAATTTTTAGAGAGAAATTGAGAAGAAGAAGAAAAACTCTAAAAATTCTGGTGTAAATAATGTCAAATGGAGGCTCCCCCTTTTAGGTTTTCATCCTAAAATATTTATAGGATGGAAAAAAATGCCCTAATTCAATTAGGGAAAAGAATTTTATTTTTATCCAATTTCCTGTATTTTTAATGATAAAATCAGGTTTTATTAATTAATTATCTAAAAGAATGTCTTAGAATTTAATTTGGACTCAAAAACCTTAATTTGGGTGAAAAAACACGTTTTGGGGTGGAAATTGACGAAAAACGGCAAAATTGGGCGACACTGGGAGCTGGGGGGCATGAAACGCGCGTGGAAGGGGACTTGTTGCCCCATTTTTCAAATCTAATTTTTAAAATTGTTTTTATTATTATTTTTTTATTTTTCACTCTAAAATGCAAATTTTACAAGAAAATCACCACTTTTAGCCTTTTTGCTTGTGACAAGGCATCTTATCATCATTGAGTAACTCTGATCTGGGCTATTTCAGGATTTGGTGTCTACAGTTGCCCCTAATTTTGGGCAAACTAGTGCACTAGTGCCTAGATGAGCTAAAATTCAGAGAAGAAAGGAAAGAGATCCGTACCTGAGGCACCCCTTACCTTTTTACGGTGTGGAATGTTGTGACTTCTTGTCGTTGAGCTGTAGTGCTATCCGACTGTGGCTCGTTCGCAATCATCTCTATCGCATTGTCTTGCTCGCCTCCGATCAGCTTGCACGGTGTCTGTGAGATGCGGTGTCCTCTAACCACAATCCCGTTGCGATCTGTTCTATCGCATGTGCCCCGCTGTCCTCGTCTCAACATGCACGGTGGCTGAGCAACCTGGCATCACTCCTGCGAGGGACGGTCTTCCCGGGCGTGAGCGACGCCAGGGACGGGTACCACTGAAGTGCGAATGACAGGTACTGCCTTGCGCAAGGGACAACCTATGGACATTGCTTGCGCGAGGGACGCGGCGTCCCTCAAGCGTTAGCAACAGCCACCACTTTACGTGAGGGACATCCTTCTTTCAGAGCTGACGAGACACCCGTCGGTCAACCCCAACACTAGATTTTCAACCAAAACACTCCTTTCGATGCACAGAGACCTCTCATCACCAGAAATCCCTAATGCTTGTGTATTCAAAGGGCAAAAATCTACAACTTTCATACATTTGCCCGAAAATGGGTACCAATATCTTCATCGGGTAACTCTGATCTGAACTGTTTCAGGACCCAGTGTCTACACCTGTACTAAATGATAATGATTAATGGGAAAAATAAGAAATGAACAACCACTCACAATGGACATTAAATGCAATTCGCACACACATGGCACATACATATGGATAAAGCATCATAAATCTTCCATAAGTTGCATATATCATAACCAATAACTTCGTTTATACATATCACATACTATCAATATAATGAGTCACAATAATTCATATCACACTATGCAAACACATAGGTAAGCCTGTAAATTCAAAGTTGTGGATAGCGAGTAAACACATACGTACCCGTAAGTACAAAAACAATTTCTTTTCTTTTCACATGAAAACATTTTCACATAGGGATCTTAAACAAGATCCAAATGCATAGTGACCTGATCAGGGTCCAGAATGTATAGGCTGTAGCTAACAGAACTCTATAGGCATAGCTATCTATCCACTTACTTGACTATTGCAAGCTAGGTATTAATTCAAATTAATGATCACATAATGAGGCATATTATAATTCATACATTGATACATTTATAATTCATAAGTGAGAAACCATGCAAAGAGAGATAAAAAAAATAATCAATTGAAGAACAGGGGAGGGCACGCTCACGACAGAGGCAATTCATGTGCGAGGATGCGCTCGCGAGCTGAAGCAGACTGGCCTCCATAGCGCTCGTGCATGTTGATGCACTCAAGACAGCGATCGGCCAGGCAGAAGTTCCGCTGTCGAGCTCTTTGTCATGCTCGTGATCGGGTCATGCTCACGATAGAGAGCGCCTCAACTTGAGGTCGGTACCACACACGTTGTTGTGCTCGTGATAGAGTCGTGTTTCTGGGTCTGATTCCGAGCTTAACAGCTCTCCTCACACCAAATTCCTCCAAAACTCAAACAATTCACCAAATAACTTCAACCCACTCATCACAAACCATTTAAATATGTTTTTAATCATTCAATCAAAGTTTTACACTAATTAAAAGTGACTAAATTAAAAGTGACTAAATTAAGCAAAAAGATCAAGATTCACAATCAAACATAAACCCAACACAAATCAATAGAAACCCATAAAATTGCTCTCACTTTTCATACACAAAACCACTTCCAAATTCATCTCAAATTAAATAAAACGCAATCCAATCATGCATTAAAACATGCTCAATTCCACACATTTTTCTAGAAATTCACTCAATTAATCAAAGATACAATTACACAATTGCACATAAATCCCAAACCTTAGGCTCTTAAGCTCCTCAACAATCAATTGGCTTCACTATCCCCAACCTTCTCCTTTCCTTTTAGCTCTCTAGCTGTAATTTCTGATCAAATCAACCAAAACACACCAAAGCACAAAACCCAAACACACAGGCATCAACCCAAAACAAAGAGAAGAAGAGGAGAAGAAAAAAAGAAAGACTAATTAATTACCTGATCAAGTCTTAAATTTTTACCAAGCCGACCAAAGATCACAATCATAAGGGGGAAGAAGATGAGCAAGCAAGAAGGGAAGAGGGGTTAGAACAGATGAAGGAAAACGAGAGAGAGGGAGAATGGGAATCTGTTCTTTTTGCTCTCTCTCACGCTTTCTTTCTCTTTTGACCAACCAATCTTCTTTCTTCCTTGTCTCTCTTCCACATGTCATGATCTTATGGAGGATTTGGTAACTCACTCTTCTAGTCCTCTATTTTTTCTCAAAATAAGCTCAACCCACAATATTTAAAACTATCATGTAATTATACCCTCTAAACTTTATAAATCATGCAATTAAGTCCTAAACCCAATAATAATACACATAGGACTTCAATAAAAAGAATACTAATCATGCTCAAAACCACTAGGGTACCAGTCGGGGTGTTATAGAAATCATCATTTTCCATTTTCCACCTATGTACAGGCATTAAAGTCATCATTGGATAACCCTGATCTGGATTGTAACACCCCGTTTTCCCCCTCGAAGTTGGAGCCATTTGTGCATGTGTACATTATGTGTGTGAAGGCATGCGATAAGGGCATTTTGGGTAAAATGCATGTTTTGGGGATTTTTACTAGAGTGTGTGTACATATAGGTTATTAGGGTGTGCTATGTTGGGTTGTGATAGTGTGTGCATGTTCACATGTCAGTAGGATGTGCATTAGTGAGGATAGCATTGTGTGTGTTGTAGTGCTTGTGGGTAGGGTGTGAATGGTCAATCTCCACTAATGAGGAAATGACACTTGGCTAGGGTAAGGAAAGAGGGGTAATTAAAAGAAGAAAAATAAAAGGGAAAGCAAATTTTTGTTTTCCTTTCCCATTTTTCTCTTCTCCCTACTTCTCTTCTTCCTTTTCTCATTCCTTGAGTGCCCTAGCTTGGATCCAAGAGATTGTTGGTGGGAGATTGATCATCCCTTAACCTCATTTGGTAACTGTTGTTGCTTTTTCTTCTTCTTCTTGATCTTTTCTTCTACATTTCTGATTTAGTGTTTTGATTTGGGTTTGTTGTGTTTGTATGATTTGGGTATGTTTGTTAATTGAGCCTCCTCACAATCCCAAGGGAAAGGAGAAGGCTGGTGGAAGTGGTACCAAGTGATTTGGGAGCTAAGGATTTCAGGTTTGGGATTATGTGCATTTTGGTGATTATGGTGTTCTTTATTTATTTCTAGAAATTTTCTTGTTTGATGATGTTATAATGGTGTTTATGTCATGAATTTTGAGTATGTTGAGTTCATAACTTAAGTTGTGATTTTATTAGATTATCTATGCAATTGAATAAGTTCTTGGATTATGAGTTGTTGGTTTTGGTTTGGATGATTTACTCATGTTAATGCATATCTTTTTGTGTTTATGACCTTGAAAAGGTGAGTTTTAAGTTGATTTTGATGAGTATATAGTTTGAGTTTGAAGTTTGTTAAGTTGGATTTTGAGTTATGTGGTTTTCTAGCGTTTTTTTGGGTTCAGGTCATTTTACACGGCTGTATGGGGGTTCCATACCGCCGTGTAAACGCCCCCTGGAATGCTTGTCCATCGGGGCCACACGGCGGTAAGGAACTCCATACTGCCGTGTAAGTGCTTCCTGGGCAATTAAGGGAAGGGAATCGACACGAGTCGTGTCCCTCATGCATGACTCATGCTCTTCCGTCTTACATGGCGGTATGGCTTTGCCATACCCCGGTGTAAAGTGTCTTACACGGTGGTAAGACAAGGTCATACCGCCGTGTAAAATGCTACTGTCCCTTGTAGATACGGGGTCCCAAGTAGCCTTGATCAGGATTATCCGATGATGAAATTTAGGTATGCCGGCTTATAGGCAAAAAGAATGAAGGTCAGAAGTAAATTCGCTTGTCATTTGGATTTGTTAGGAATGGAGAAAAATATATTTTTCTTAAATGTTTTAAAAAATATTTAAAAATTATTTTGGGGTAAAAAATGAGTTTTTAGTTTTTTTTATTTTATATAAAAAAAATAAAAAAAAAATTAAATTTCGCGAGTGTCGGGGCGCGGCAACGCACTGGGCGACGCGCTCAGCGTCGCTCGCCCTGCGGGCGGCACAAAGTGCGTCGCGCGCGGAGCGTCCGCGCACTGCGAGCTGGGATGCCCGTCGGGCGCGCCGACGAGCGTCCCTCGCCCACTTTCGCCCCCACTCACCCATTTTCGGTTTTCTCACATTTTTTGCGGGTTTATGGGTTGTTATTTTTTTTTGTTTTTGAAGGGAATTAAAGGCAAAAACTAGAGGATTTTGTAGAGGACAATTTTTAGGGAGTTTTGGAGAGGTTTTTTTGGTAAAAAATCTAATTTTCTTGGAGAGGAAAAATTGGGTTTTGGCTGAAAATTTTGGAAGGGATTTTCTTAGAAAATTGCTTCATTTTTCTTCAAAAAATTACATAAAATTATTTTCAATTTCTTACATCTGAATTTTATTATTATTCCAACAAATCAAGGCAAATGATTAATTCATCTACCTTCAATTCTACAAGAAAATATTGAGGGTAATTGTTCTTGGCTTTATTCCTTTGTTCTTTTTGTTAAATTCATTTATTTTGTTTTCATTTAACTAATTAGCATGTAAATTCTTTTAGACCCACTTTTTTAGTTTTGTTTTTTATTAATTATTTAGTACGTAAATTCTTTTAGCCTATTATTTCCTTCTTATTTTTATCTTTAATTATTTATCTAATATGTAAATTCTTTTAAATCTATTATTTTATTTTCCTGTTAAATTGTTTCTTGTATATGTTTATATTTTTATTTTTTGCTCCAAATTGTTGTTATTATAATTATTTATTTAACATGTTTTGGCATGATTATTGTATTTTTTTTTTCTTAGGCATGTTAAATTGCATCATAATTATTTTATGCATGTTTTAGGTATGATAAATTTGTTATTATTAATTTTTTATGCATGCTAATCTTTATTTATAATTTGCATTCGTTATCATGTTGTGTTATTTTGAGCATGTAAAGTTGCTAATTTGTTAAACTATATATTTTATCATGTCATTTAATTAATTTTTTCATAAATAATACATGTTTTATTTATTTTAATCTATGATTTATTACTTTATATGTTTAAATAATTTCTTTGGCTTAATCACTAACATGAATTTCATTTTTTTTATTTTTGGTTGCAAATCATTATTTTATTCTTATTTGAGCATCCATGCACGCGAAGGAGGAGATGCGGGGTTTGGTATTTTTATTGTACATTTTAATTCTCATTTTATTTATATTTTGGATTTCCGTGTATGTAATTGTTAAATAAAATGGTTTTTATGCACGCTTAAATAAAAAATCACATAAAAATATTTTATAGAATAAATTGGTTTTTTCTAATAAAATAGGACCAAAGTCCTAAATTTTCATCCTAAATAAAATTGCCACATCAAAAGTGTTTTCTTTAAATATGCATGCGAGGACCAATTCCTCATCCTTAAATGAATAACCCGATTTATGCGTTGTTCATAGCTTATTTAAAATGGGGGTTGTATTCTGCCCCTAGTTTTATTGTAATTTATGTTTATGCGCTTTATGTTATTCTTTATCGCTTCATTTATATGGTTGATACTGCGCTTTAATTTTTACTGCATTTAAACGCGTGAGAAAAGAGATGAAAGGTAAATTCAAAACTCAATTATAAATTTAACCAAGATATTAATAAATGGGAAGTCCCGAACCTTCTCTGATCTTTGGGCTCAACGAGGCGAGAGGTCTATCTGATAATTCATTGGAACGAGACCTCCAAGATACCTCCTGTGTCAAAAATGCTTAATAAATCCTAGGCTCCATAGGGTTATAGGATCATTCCCAATGTTCTATTGGGGTGATTACCTCCAAGACCACTTTGGTTTGCCCAAAATGGAAATATGCGCCGTCTTAGGCTCACTGAGGCGAGACGAACTTTCCCAATGTTCTATTGCGTGGCGACTCCATGAAACCTCCTTGTTGCCCAAAATAGACGCACTTGTAATTCGTTGTAATTTGTCAACGGACCTCATCAGCCCGATCGCCCTAAAGCGTGCGGTCAAAGGGGCGCCCCGGGGTCCGACGCGCGTCACAATTTTTGGAAAATTTCCAATTGTGTTATTTTTGCTCCTTTTTCTTCGAATTTGGCTTTTTAACCTTTATTTGTGTATTATTAATTAGTAATTGACATTAATTGGCATTCCAATTTAGCTAAATGATATTTATGGTAAATTGTATCACATGTTACATGTTGAATATAATTGGATATTTAAAGGTGATTTCTTTATGCATGACCTGCAAGAGTCAGTCTAGAGGATAGTTAGGCATGCCTAAATGAGTCCTTTTGCTGCAGCCTTTGTACTGTTTTGGACCCTGATTAGGTCCCTGTTTAGTTCCTCGTGAACTTCTACGTGTTCGGATCTTGTTTAAGATCCCTTTATAAAATGTTTTGAAATGAGAAAATATGATATTGTTTTCCCGATTCGTACCCACAAGGTACCGCTACGTGTCGATTCGTACCCATAAGGTACTGCTACGCATTTACTCGTTATTCACTACTGTGAGTCAGCAGGTGTTTTGATTTATTCTGATAGGATTATAAGTATGTGATTCATATGAGTATGATTAAAAGTATTTGAATCTGAATGACTCCAATTATGAGTTAATGAGCTGTTGACATTTGAATATGTTATTGAATGGTTATGAATGGAATTTTATTGTGATTATATCTTATGATATTCTTTATGCCATTACCGTATATGAGTTGCCTTGACGACCATTGTGAATGGCCGTCCACATTTTATTGTTTATTTCCTCACTAAGCGTTATCGTTTAGTACGGTGTTTTCATCCGTGGAAGTACAGAAGGCATTTTGCTTTTGGGAGAGTCGCCACCAGTCAAGATGACACATAGGGATTAGTGTTAGGGCTTTATTTTTGTAGTATGATTCTTTTGTATAGAACTCTCTAAGTATTATTTTGTAAGCTTTCGCTATGTATCTCTGACAGTTGTAATTATTTTGTAATATCAGTATTTGATCAGAACATTATTGTAATGAACGTTATTATATTAATGCAGGATCATTTTGATGTTTCCAAAGTTTTAAATTTCCACTATATTTTTAGTATGCATAATGTGATTGAATGTATGTCTTTGTATTGATATATGTGGTGACACCCCTGCTCATACGGCATCTCACTCCTATGCGGATGGGTTTGCCTACCTATGGTAAGGGGGTGTTACAGTTTTTGGTATCAGAGCTCCGGTTTAGGCATTTTTTGGGTGTTAATGTGCATCTGTGTGTATATGTCTGGGTCTGTGTTGGCTGATGCAGTTGTCCGCCGAGAGTGTGAACCCTCAAGCAGTCGATCCTTCTATGTTTGTGTCTGCTCAACCTGCTTGGGCGCAACCTGAGGCTGCGGCCATGCCCTTTGAGGTTATGTTGAAGATTTCGCAGGATATGGCTAGGGTCAGTGAGAGTGTGACCGCTCTAGAGTGCCTACTGAGAATCTGAGGAAGGCCAGTGTAGAGGACTTTTATGGGACCAGTTTGGATGAATCAGAATTCGCTGAGAAGTGGTTAAAGAAGGTAGAGCGAGCCTTGGATGAGATTTGGTGTCCTCAAGAGAGGCGAGTAGAGTGTGTTGTAGCCCTGTTGCAAGGATCCGCCTTTGACTTATGGAAGTTGGTTCGAAGGCATCCCCAGTTGCCTGACCCAATCACATGGGAGTTGTTCGATAGGGAATTTACAAGTAAGTATGTAACTCGGGAGTATAAGGATGCCAAGTGGGAACAGTTTTTGAGTTTGAAGCAGAGGGCGATAACGGTTTCAGAATTTGAGAATGAGTTTAACAGTTTGGCTAAGTATGCTCTTGAGGGTGTTCTGACTGAGGAGTTTAGATGCGGGCATTTTGAAGCCAGCTTGAATGAGTCGCTTAGAGCTATGATCATTTCTCTGATGAGTACTCTAGGTATTGGGTACTACCAGATTGTACAAGCAGCGGTTCGGGCTGAGAGATCTGAGTCTATTTTAAGAGAGAGAGCTTAGAGGAGGAATTCCCCTCATGGTGGATTAGGATCGTCATCATCATTGGGTAAGAGGTCTAGGAACCTGCATGATGACTCATCTTCAGGCCCTGCTTCGAGAGGCAGGAGGCAAGGTTCTACTAGGGGTTCTAGTTCTGGCAGAGGTAGTTCTAGTTTGAGGTTTGATGTGATGCCTAAGTGTTTGCATTGTAGTAAGTACCACTAGGGTGAGTGTAGGTGGCTCACAGGTGGTTGTTTCAGATGTGGTAGCACTGATCACTACCTGGCGAATTGTTCGAGGTATGAGGCTTCTGGTGATCAGCATAAGGCTAACAGAGTTGGTTCGAACGCACCTCAAGCTAGTCGTGGTAGAGGCTAAGGAAGAGGTTGAGTCGGTCAACATAGAGAGGGTGCTCCATCAGAGTAAGTTGATCGTCCTTTGATGGTTCCTGCTAGAGCTTATGCCATGAGAGCTCAGGATGAGCAAGATGCCCCGGATGTGATAGCTGGTAAGTTCTTACTCTTTGACACTGAGTTATATGCTCTAATTGATCCTGGCTCCACACAATCATATTTGTGCACAAGTATATTGTTTGATAAGATGCATGATGTTGACCAGTTAGATTATGAGGTTTGTGTGACCACTCCTTTAGGGTATAGTGTCAATGTGAGTAGAGTGCATAGGAATTGTCCAGTTTTGGTTCAGGGTGTTGAGTTTCCTGCTGATTTGATAGAGTTACCATTTCGGGAGTTTGATTTGATTTTAGGTATGGATTGGCTTAGTAAGCATCGGCCTGTTGTGGATTGTCACAGAAAGGTAGTTATGCTTCGGGATAGAGATCAGTCTTCGGTAGTGGTTAAAGGTTTGGGTTCGAGTTCTTTGAGTAATGTGATATCCGCCATGCAAGCTAAGCGGTTTATGAGAAAAGGATGTGAGGATTTCTTAGCAGTTGTTTTGGATTCGAAGCGTGATCAGGTTGAAATTGAGGATATCCCCGTTGTTAAGGAGTTTAGTGATGTGTTTCCCAGTGAATTGCCTGGTTTGCCTCCAGAAAGAGAAGTGGAGTTGTCCATAGAGATTTTGCCGGGTACTTCACCCATTTCGAAAGCACCTTATTGGATGGTTCCTGTAGAGTTGAGAGAACTCAAAAATCAACTACAAGATTTATTGGATAAGGGGTTTATTGGACCCAACATATCTCCATGGGGAGCTCCGGTTTTGTTTGTCAAGAAGAAAGATGGTTCCTTGAGGATGTGTATCGACTAAGGACAAATTAACAAGGTCACCGTGAAGAATAAGTATCCTTTGCCTAGAATTGAGGATTTGTTTGATCAGCTTAGAGGAGAGGGTGTCTTTTCCAAGATTGACCTTCGGTCGGGTTACTATAAGTTGCGAGTTCAAGATGCGAACGTTGTTAAGACTGCATTTTGGACTCAGTATGGCCACCATAAGTTTCTTATTATGCCGTTTGGTTTGACCAATGCACCTGCGGCTTTCATAGATTTGATGAACCGAGTGTTTAGGCCATATCTTGATCAATTTGTAGTGGTGTTTATAAATGACATCTTGGTTTACTCTAGAGATGAGAGTGAGCATGAGGAGCATCTCCGATTGGTTTTGCAAGTGTTAAGGGAGCATCGGTTGTTTGCAAAGCTTAACAAGTGTGACTTCTGGCTTCGAGAAGTGTCTTTCTTGGGACATATTGTATTAGCTCAGGGTATCCAAGTTGATCCGTCTAAGATTGAGGCAATTGTGGATTGGAAAGCGCCTAGGAATGTTCTAGAAGTGAGAAGCTTTCTGGGGTTAGCAGGCTACTATCGTCAGTTTGTGAAGGGTTTCTCAGTTATTGCTGCTCCTATGACTAGATTGTTAAGGAAATGAGTTAGATTTGAGTGGTCGGATAAGGATCAAGCCTGTTTTGAGAGGTTGAAGAGGTTGTTAGTAGAAGCTCCTGTACTTACTCAACCCATCTCGAGTAAAGAGTTTGTGATGTATAGCGATGCTTCCGGCATTGGACTTGGATGTGTGTTGATGCAAGAGGGAAAAGTGGAGGCTTATGCTTCCCATCAGTTAAAGCCACATGGGAGGAATTATCCGATGCACGATTTGGAATTAGCGGTTGTAATCTTTGCTTTGAAGATTTGGCGTCATTATCTGTATGGGGAGAAGTGTAGGATCTTTACGGACCACAAGAGTTTAAAGTATCTCCTCACGCAGAAGGAATTGAATATGAGGCAGCGACGATGGTTAGAGTTGTTCAAGGACTACGACTGCATTGTGGATTACCATCCTGGTAAGGCCAATGTGGTTGCAGATGCTTTGAGTCGGAAGTCAATTTTGGCTTTGTTTTTTAGGCGATTCAGATGGAGATTTGATTCAGATGGGGCTTTGGTTGCCCAATTGAGAGTGAAGCCTACCTTGAGACAGTTGATAGTGGATGCTCAGAAGAATGATTTAAGATTGCAGCAGATTTTACTAGAGGTTCAGCAGGGTAAGCAGTCAGAGTTCTCGATTTTAGATGGGGTGCTTATGTATAGGAATCGTTTGTGTGTGCCCGAGAATGTTGAGTTAAGGAAACAACTTTTGAGTGAGGCACACACTACGGTTTTCACTATGCATCCCAGTGGTGAGAAAATGTATCGAGACATGAAGTAATTCTATTGGTGGTCTGGCATGAAGAGAGACATTGTGGATTATGTGGCCAAGTGTTTGACCTATCAGCAGGTAAAGGCTGAGCATCAAGTCCCTTTGGGATTGCTCACTCCTTTCCCCGTCCCTGAGTGGAAATGGGATGACATCGCTATTGATTTCGTGTCGGGTTTACTGTTGACTCAAAGGAAGCATGACTCGGTTTGGGTGATGGTGGATCGGCTTACGAAGTCAGCTCATTTTCTCCCAGTTAGGGTGGATTATTCGATGGATAAGCTAGTAAGTATTTATGTGGATGAGGTAGTCAGATTGCATTGAGTGTTGTTGTCTATAGTGTCAGATCGGGATTTGAGGTTCACATCTAAGTTTTGAAAAGAATTGCAAAGAGCTTTGGGTACCAAGTTGAATTTCAGTACAACATTTCATGCTCAGACAGATGGGCAGTCAGAGAGGGTCATTTAGATTTTGGAGGATATGTTGTGAGCTTATGCCTTGGACTTTTCTGGCAGTTGGGATCGGTATGTGCAGCTTATGGAGTTTGCCTGTAACAATAGTTATTAGTCAAGTATTGGCATGTCACTGTATGAGGCTTTGTATGGTCGGCCATGTAGGACTCTGGTTTGTTTGATAGAGTTGATCAAGCATTCCGTTATTGGGCCAAAATTGGTTAGAGATACTGAGGAGAAGATCAGAGTTGTGCAGCAAAATCTGAAGGTGGCTAAGGATAGGCAGATGTCCTATGCTAACCTGAAGAGGAAAGATATTCGGTTTGAGGTCGGGGATAAAGTTTTCCTTAAGGTTTTACCTTGGAGGACAGTGTTGTGATTCGGTAAGAAAGGTAAGCTTAGTCCTCGATTTATTGGACCTTATGAGGTATTAGCGAAGGTTGGTCTGGTAGCCTATAGGTTGGCTTTAACGATGGAGTTGGCGAAGCTGCACGATGTATTTCATGTTTCCATGCTTCGTCGGTATAGATCAGATCCTTCGCATGTGTTGTCGGTTCAAGATGTGCAAGTGCAGCCAGATTATTCGTATGATGAGGAACCAAAGGCCATTTTAGCTCGGGAAGTGAGGCAGTTGAGGAATAAGCAAATTCCTTTAGTTAAGGTATTATGGCATCACCATGGAATTAAAGAAGCGACCTGGGAACCAGAGGCGATGATGAGAACTCAGTATCCACAGCTTTTCAGTTCAAGTGAGAATTTGGAGGACGAAATTCCTGTTAGTAGGGGAGAGTTGTAACACCCCATTTGCCCCCTAAAAGTTGAAGCCATTTGTGCATGTGTACATTATCTGTGTGAAGGCATGTGATAAGGGTATTTTGGGTAAAATGCATATTTTGGGGATTTTTACTAGAGTGTGTGTACATATAGGTTATTAGGGTGTGCTATGTTGGGTTGTGATAGTGCGTGCATGCTCACATGTTAGTAGGATGTGCATTAGTGAGGATAGCATTGTGTGTGTTATAGTGCTTATGGGTAGGGTGTGAATGGTCAATCTCCACCAATGGGGAAATGACACTTGGCTAGGGGTAATTAGAAGAAGAAAAAGAAAAGGGAAAGCAGATTTTTGTTTTCCTTTCCCGTTTTTCTCTTCTCCCTACTTCTCTTCTTCCTTTTCTCATTCCTTGAGTGCCCTAGCTTGGATCTAAGAGATTGTTGGTGGGAGATTGATCATCCCTTAACCTCATTTGGTAAGTGTTGTTGCTTTTTCTTCTACATTTCTCATTTTGATTTTGATTTAGGATTTTAAGCCTCCTCGCGATCCCAAGGGAAAGGAGAAGGCTGGTGGAAGTGGTACCAAGTGATTTGGGAGCTAAGGATTTCAGGTTTGGGATTATGTGCATTTTGGTGATTATGGTGTTCTTTATTTATTTTTGGAAATTTGCTTGTTTGATGATGTTATAATGGTGTTTATGTCATGAATTTTGAGTATGTAGAGTTAATAACTTAAGTTGTGATTTTATTGGATTATCTATGCAATTGAATAAGTTTTTGAATTATGAGTTGTTGGTTTTGATTTGGATGATTTACTCTTGTTAATGCATATTCATTTGAGTTTATGAGCTTGAAAAGGTGAGTTTTAAGTTAATTTTGATGAGTATATAGTTTGAGTTTGAAGTTTGTTAAGTTGGATTTTGAGTTATGTGGTTTTTTGGCATTTTTCTTGGTTCAAGTCATTTTACACGGCTGTATGGGGATTCCATACCGCCGTATAAACGCCCCACTGGAATGCTTGTCCATTGGGCCACACGGCGGTAAGGAACATCATACGGCCGTGTAAGTGCTCCCTGGGCAATTGAGGGAAGGGAAGCGACACGAGCCGTGTCCCTCGTGCAAGACTCGTGCTCTTCCATCTTACACGGTGGTAAGACAAGGTCATACCGCCGTGTAAAACGCTACTATCCCCATTTTTGGAAAATTTCAAATTGTGTTATTTTTGCTCCTTTTTCTTGCTAATTTGGGTTTTCAACCTTTATTTGTGTATTATTAATTAGTAATTGACATTAATTTGCATTCCAATTTAGCTAAATGATATTTATGGTAAATTGTATCACAAGTTACATGTTGAATATAATTGGATATTTAAAGGTGATTTCTTTATGCATGACCTGCAAGAGTTAGTTTAGTGGATAGTTAGGCATGCCTAAAAGAGTCCTTTTGCTACAACCTCTATACTGTTCTGGACCCTGATTAGGTCCCTGTTTAGTTCCTCGCGAAATTCTACGTTTTCGGATCTTATTTAAGATCCCTTTTTAAAATGTTTTGAAATGAGAAAATATGATATTGTTTTCCCAATTCGTACCCGTAAGGTACTGCTACGTGTCAATTCGTACCCGTAAGGTACTACTACGCGTTTACTCGTTATCCACTACTGTGAGTCAGCAGGTGTTTTGATTTATTCTTATTTTATTATAAATATGTGAATTCGTATGAGTATGATTAAAAGTATTTGAATCTGAATGTCTCCAATTATGAGTTTATGACCTATTGGCATTTGAATATGTTCTTGAATGGTTATGAATGGAATTCTATTGTGATTATATCTTATGATATTCTGTATGCCATTATCGTTTGTGAGTTGCCTTGACGACCATTGTGAATGGCCATCCACATATTATTTTTTATTTCCCCACTAAGCGTTATTGCTTAGCACGGTGTTTTCACCGGTGCAGGTGCGGAAGGCATTTTGCTTTTGGGAGAGTTGCTGCCAGTCAAGCCAACACAGAGGGATTAGTGTTAGGGCTTTATTTTTGTAGTATGCTTCTTTTGTATAAAACTCTCTAAGTATTATTTTGTAAGCTTCCGCTATGTATCTCTAACAGTTGTAATTATCTTGTCATATCAGTTTTTGATCAGAACATTATTATAATGAATGTTATTATATTAATGCATGATCATTCTGATGTTTCCAAAGTTTTAAATTTTCACTGTATTTTTAGTATGTATAATGTGATTGAATGTATGTCTTTGTATCGATCTGTGTGGTGACACCCCCACTCATACGGCATCTCACTCCGATGCGGATGAGTTCGCCTACGTAGGGGAAGGGGGTGTTACATGGATTGTCTCGGGACCCAGTGCTTACAGAATGTTACGAAAGTTAAAAGTTTTCTGGGTTTGGTAGGATACTATAGAAGATTTGTGAAAGGTTTCTCCACTATCGTAACACCATTGACTAGATTATTATAGAAGCATGTTAAGTTTGATTGGAGTGATAAATGTCAAGAAAGCCTCGAGAAGTTGAAAACTATGTTAACAAAAGCTCCAGTGCTAACTCATTTAGAGTCTAATAAAGATTTTATTACCTATAGCGATGCTTCTAAGATCGATTTAGGCTATGTATTGATACAGAAAGGCAAGGTGATTGCATATGCCTCCTGACATCTCAAGAATGATGAGAAGAATAATCCTACACATGATCTTGAGCTTGCTGCCATAGTATTTGCCTTAAAGATGTGGAGATATTACCTGTATGGAGAGAAATGCTACATCTATACTGATCATAAAAGCTTAAAATATCTGCTTACGCAAAAGGAGATCAATTTAAGATTGATGTGCTGGCTCGAGCTTATAAATGATTATGATTGCTTCATCGAATATCATCTAGGAAAAGCAAATGTAGAGGCTGATGCCTTAAGCATGAATTTTACGATAGGTAATTTAATTACCTTAAATAAGATTTTCTTAAATATGTATATTGTATGTAAATTAATAATGAAAGTATCCATAGCTTTGAGGACATTGAATGTCAAGTTAGGCATGGCACAAGATGGAGCAATAATAGCTGAAATGGAAGTGAAACATGACTTTTTTCTGCAAGTAAAGGATGCCTAGAAGCATGATGATCGTTTATCCTCCATAATAAATTGGGTGAAAGATGAAGGGGATGATGAGTACTCTTTGGGCATAGACGACAACCTTTATTATAAGCAAAGATTGTGTGTCCCTGATCAAATAGAGCTAAGGAAAAATATCTTGACAGAAGCTCTTTAGCAAGTAAAGGATGCCTAAAAGCATGATGATCGTTTATCCTCCATAATAAATTGGGTGAAAGATGAAGGGGATAATGAGTACTCTTTGGGCATAGACAACAACCTTTATCATAAGCAAAGATTGTGTGTCCCTGATCAAATAGAGCTAAGGATAAATATCTTGACAGAAGCTCATCACAGGAGTTATGCAATGCATCTAGGCAGTAACAATTGTACCAGGATCTGAAAGCTCCTTTTTGGTGGCCTGGCATGAAACAGGATGTGTCAGACCTTGTGAGCAAATGTTTGATCTATCAGTACGTGAAGGCAGAACATCAGGTTCCTTCAGATTTGCTTCAACATATCTCTATACTAGAATGGAAATGCGACAAAGTGACCAGGGATTTTGTGATCAGGCTTCCACTGATAAGAAGAAAGCATGACACTATTTGGAAATTATTGATAGGCTTACCAAATTAGCCCATTTCCTACCAGTTCGAATGGATTATCCACTGACCAGATTGGAAAAAGTTTATATTAGTAGGATAGTCAAGCTTCAAGGATTGCCATATTCTATTATCTGAAACAGAGATCCGAGGTTTACTTCTCAGTTTTGGAAAAAATTGCAAGTAACATTGAGGAAGCCACATGGGAGCCTAAAGCTGTAATGAAATAGTAGTATCCTCAATTGTTCAGCACAGGTAAAATTTCAAGGATGAATTTTTTATAAGGGAGAATTGTAATGGACTAAATAACGAGTTAGTAGTAAATAGTGTTTTCTAAGGTTGATCAGTGGACTCGGGGTGAAAAATACACCCATGGGCAAAAAGTACTTTATTTTATCATCAGAAAATATTGATCATAACAAGTCTAATTGTGAAATTTGGGGTTAAACGGAAGTCAAACAAGCCCGAAAAATGCAAAAAAGGGTCAAAAAGTCAGTTTGGGCGTCGGTCAGTGATGGATGGCCATCTATCATGAGGGATGGCCATCTGTCAATGACTGATAGCCATTTGCGATAACGGATAGGCATATGTGTTGACGGACGGTCGTCAATGGGCAAAAACTAGCTCGAGTTAACTAGTGTTGACTTAAGTTTGATCGGACCACAATGTGACGCGCGCCGGATCCCGAGCGCCGCCCTTTCGGACCGCCCGCACGTGGGCGATCGGGGCATTTGCGGGTCCGTCAACAGCTTGCGATAAATCACAAGTGCGTCTATGTTGAGCAACACGGAGGTTTCATGGAGTCGCCACCCAATAGAACATTGGGAAAGTTTCTCTCGCCTCGGAGAGCCTAAGACTTGCGCATTTTATCCATATTGAGCCATGAGGCCTAGGATTAACGTCTAAGTCTCGTGACACAAGAGGTGTCTTGAAGGATAACCTCTAGCCTCTTGAGCCCAAAGACCAGAGCAGGTTCGGGACTTCTCATTTATTTATACCTTGATTAATATTATAATTAAGTTTTGAATTTATTATTTCATCAACTTTCCACACAATGCAATTTAAAATTAAAGGCGCAATCATTCATATCGAAAGCGGTAAATGTAAGCAAAATCCAAAATAAAGCATTTAAAAATGAATTACAATAACACTAGGAGCGGAATACAACTCCCATTTATAAAAGTGAAATACATGCATAAAACGGGTTATTCATTAATAGTGAGAACATTGGTCCTCGCATGCATATTTATTATGAAAAAGTTTTGATGTGATGATTTATTTGGGTATGAAAAACTAGGACATTGGTCCCCTTTTATTTAGAAAAAATGTCAAGTTAATTAATAGAAACGTTTTTGTGATTTTCTTTCTAGCGTGCCTAAATAAAGAATTTTACAAGAAAATTATATGGCAAAATTAAATAAAATATTACAAAAAGAGGAAAATAAACCTATGAACCAAATGAGCCTTTTTGGACCTCCCGATGTGCTCGCAAAAATGCCCAAGCGAAAAATGAGTTTAGACATAAAATCAAAATACAAATAAAATAATGTTAGTGATTAAATCAATTAATTCAATTAAATATACAAAATAATGAATAACAAAATAAAATAAAATGATAAGATGATAATGGAATCAAAATATTAACAAACCAAAATAAGATGAGAAACATGGATTATATGTGATAGATGATTAAATGACGTGATGAAAATAAAATAAAACATGTTAATTAATTAGTACATGAAAATATACACATGATGAAAATAATGATGATAAGTGAAAAATAATGAATGAATAAATAAACAAATGATAATAAAATCATGTAACAATGATAAAAATTAGTAAACAAAGGAATGATGAAAACAATAATGATATATAACAAGGTTAATTGATGTGTTCATAATTAATACAAACTATTTACATGGCAAAAAGATTAGTTTAAATTAATTAATTATTTGCATGTTAAAAACAATGAGGAATCAAAATAAATTATTTACATGTTAGGAATTAAAAAGACAATATTCACATGAATAAAAATCAAATCATATATAAACAATTAAATATAACAAATATAAGATCAATACAACAAAAGAATAGATGAAAACAATAAATAAATCAATAAAAACAATAAAATAGATATGAATAAATTAAATAAAAATAAAATAAAATAGAAATGGAGCCAAGAATATTTACCCTCAGAGTATTGGATTTGATGAAGGAAAAGTGATGATTTTCCGGAAGATTGCTTGAAAGAATAAAATTAGCAATTAAATTAATTCTCTTTGTTTATGGAGAAAAACAAAGGAATTGATTTGTATGCTTGAGATTAAAAAGAAATTGATGTCAAAATGATGATTAATTTCTTGTGTTTATGGAGCAAAAACAAAGAAATTAATTGGAATAATTAACAATTGAAAATTAATCTTTCAATTTCAATTAAACCTTATTAATTAAAAAGAGAAAATCTGAAATTTTGAAGAGAAAATAGAAGAGAGGAATTCTGGAAAATTAGGTCTCAAAAATGTGGAGGCTCCCCCTTTTTTGATTTCATCCTAAACTATTTAAAAGATAGGAAATGTTGCCCTAATTTAATTAAGGAAAACAAACCTAATTTTATTCAAATTCCTTTATTTTTGGGGATAAAATCAAGTTTTATTAATTAATAATCTATAAAAAATATTTTGGAATTTTATTTGAAGTCAAAAACCCTTAATTTTGGGATAAAAACGGATTTTTGGGTGAAAAAATCGGAAAAAAGCTGGAAAAAAGGAAAATAGGGTAACAGACCCTATACCGACGGCCTGAAGACCGTCGCCAGAGGGACGCCGCCCGTCGCTATAGAGCGACGGGCACTCACGCGGCGAGGCGGGCTTCCGCGCGAAGCTCGCGCGCTGGCGCTCGCGCACGAGCGCTCCGTGCGGCGCTCAGCGTGCGCGATGCTGCGCGCGCCTTTAGCGACGCGCAGCATCGGCGACGCTGAGCGTCGCCTTTTGCGCTCGCTGCGCGATGGGCGCCCGGGCTCCTGCGCGCTGGGCGCCAGCGCGCAGGCGCGCTGCCGCGCCCGACACCCGCGGTCCGAAAATTTTTTTTATTTTTTTATTTTTTTTTATATTTTTTTTATTTTTTTAAATTGACTAAAAAACTATAATTTTAAGCCCCCATTTTTCAAAATTAATTTTTTAAATATTTTTTTATTATTTTATAATTTTTCACTCTAAAATGCAAATTTGACGAGAAAACCATCACTTTTAACCTTTTAAGCCTGTGAAGGCAATTATCATCATTGGGTAACTTCGATCTAGGCTGACTCAGGACCCGGTGTCTACAGTTGCCCCCAGTTTAGGGGAATCTAGTGCACTAGTGTCTAGGTGAGCCTAAACTCAAAGAAGAAAAGGAAAGAGACACGTACCTGAGTCGGCCGTCTTCCTGCTTGATGGAATTATAATGATAGCTGTTGCTGTCTTTTGCTTGTAGCAGGTAATGCCGTGGTCGTGCTAACCTCTTGTGGGTAGTGCCGCCATCGTGCTAACCTATGTGAATTTTGGTAGTGCCGTGGTCGTGCCAACCTCTTGTGGGTAGTGCCGCCATCGTGCTAACCGCTGTGAATTGGTAGTGCCGTGGTCGTGCTAACCTCTTGTGGGTAGTGCCGCCATCGTGCTAACCGCTGTGAATTGGTAGTGCCGTGGTCGTGCTAACCTCTTGTGGGTAGTGCCGCCATCGTGCTAACCGCTGTGAATTGGTAGTGCCGTGGTCGTGCTAACCTCTTGTGGGTAGTGCCGCCATCGTGCTAACCGCTGTGAATTGGTAGTGTCGTGGTCGTGCCAACCTCTTGTGGGTAGTGCCGCCATCGTGCTAACCGCTGTGAATTGGTAGTGTCGTGGTCGTGCCAACCTCTTGTCGGTTGTGCCGCCATCGTGCTAACCATTGTGAATTTTGGAACTGTGCTCCTTTAGATGTTTGGACTGGTGAATGGTGTGTTTTCGTTTGTTGAAGCGGTGCTATCTGTGAGCCCTTCGGTTGATTGCCCCCTGAGAGGTCTTCGGTTCATTTATTATTTGTTTGCCCCCTGAGAGGTCTTCAGTTTGCTGCTCCCTGAGAAGTCTTCGATTTTCTGCTCCCTGAGAAGTCTTCGGTTTGCTGCTCCCTGAGAAGTCTTCGATTTTCTGCTCCCTGAGAAGTCTTCGGTTTGCTGCTCCTTGAGAAGTCTTCGATTTTCTGCTCCTTGAGAAGTCTTCGATTTTCTGCTCCCTGAGAAGTCTTCGGTTTTCTGCTCCCTGAGAAGTCTTCGATTTTCTGCTCCCTGAGAAGTCTTCGGTTTGCTGCTCCCTGAGAAGTCTTCGGTTTACTTATCATTTGCCCCCTAAGAGGTCTTCGGTTTGCTGATCGTTTGCCCCCTAAGAGGTATTCGGTTTGCTGCTCCCTGAGAAGTCTTCGATTTTCTGCTCCCTGAGATGTCTTCGATTTTTTGCTCCCTGAGAAGTCTTCGATTTTCTGCTCCCTGAGAAGTCTTCGGTTTTCTGCTCCCTGAGAAGTCTTCGGTTTGCTGCTCCCTGAGAAGTCTTCGATTTTCTGCTCCCTGAGAAGTCTTCGGTTTTCTGCTCCCTGAGAAGTCTTCGATTTTCTGCTCCCTGAGAAGTCTTCGGTTTGCTGCTCCCTGAGAAGTCTTCGATTTTCTGCTCCCTGAGAAGTCTTCGGTTTCCTGCTCCCTGAGAAGTCTTCGGTTTGCTGCTCCCTGAGAAGTCTTCGATTTGCTGCTCCCTGAGAAGTCTTCGGTTTTCTGCTCCCTGAGAAGTCTTCGATTTTCTGCTCCCTGAGAAGTCTTTGGTTTACTGCTCCCTGAGAAGTCTTCGGTCAAAAGGTCCCAGTCCTCCTTGGACCTCCTATCCAACCCGTGGTACCAGTCAACTGCCGGGCCCACTAGACTAAGGCAGAAATATTCCACCTTCTGCTTCTTGCTCAGCCCTGTGCCTTTCATGACCAGGGTGTACTGCTTGATGTGGGCGGATGGGTCCGAGGTGCCATCAAACTTCGGAAGCTCGGGCATCTTGAATCTTTGGGGCAGCAGCTCTTCATCCCCCAGATCTCTGTCTTCTGGGTTGATCCCCTTGCCTATTGACAGCATGCGGGTGATAGCTTCGATCTGTTGTCTCATACCTCTTAAAGCTTCATCCTCTACTCTGGGTGCTCTGGGCCTCGCAGCTTGGTGGACTATCGGCACCTCTTCTTCTTCCTCCTCCATTAGGAAATCATCGTTGGGGTTATGAATCCTTTCCCCTCTTGGCTCGATGTGTGCGGCAGCTCTGTGCTCATTGTTGGGTTGGCGAGCAGCAACTCCAACGAAGGGAGCCTCCCCACCAGCAGGTGGTTCGGCTTGCCCCCGAGGAGGGGCTGCCTGTGGTTGTAGAGCAGCAGGCGGCTGTGGGGCTGCAGGTGGATGGGCAATCCTTTCAGCCATGGCACCCATCATGTCTAGCACTCTCCGTTCGAAGTCCTCTAGCCTCCTAGCTAGGTCTTGAGTGGTCAAAACTCCAGGTTCTTCTGCCATTGATGATTCAAGAGAGGATTCACTGATTGACGAGAATGACTCAGAATCCCAGTCAGACACTTATTTCGGCAACTCAAAGAGCAGATTTGTCCTTATTAACCGACCGTCAGAACCTCTAGTCCACTTAGATGAATCTATGATGGCTGAAAAAATTAGATTGTTAGGATGATGCATGAATGACATATACAATGCATGATAGTGAGCTATGCAACATTTACAATCACATGCAAGCAAGTAGATCCTTCCAACCTTATTACTCCCACACACGAGGTAATGCGGTCTCTTTCCTAGGTGGGCTTAACCCATGGGTTAGCGGGGAACCCAATGGATGCGTATGGTGCTCGGTGGAAAACCGGCATCATAACATCTCTTATCTAATGTGCAAGCACATGGGTTATGATCGTTATGTATTTAGGCAGCCCGAACAAGTTGACATGGGCCTATCGGGGCATGAAAGCCTTTGATTAGGTGACCAATCAAATTATTTGGGTTTGTCCAATATAAAATGATCCATATAGCAAGCAAGGTATTACGGTTCATATCACCTAAGGGAAGTATCTATTGCCATTACATGAGCTTTGGTCAAAGGGTGGTGTTACTTTAGGGCTACCCAAGCATGATCCCTGTCGACGGGTCTAGCTCATCACGAGCGTAACGACCGATCGGGTCACCATTTTGATATACCATTAAGGTACGTGGCTTGGGCTGGTGATTATCCTTAACACTTCCCCAAATTGAGTGAAAATGAGGAGGTGCTTCAGGAATGCACCGGGGCTAAAAGAGGGACCAAACTAGCATAGATCTAAGGCTCTAATGAGATGTAATGCAGTTTTGAAAGAAGATGAAATTTTTAAATTAAAACTCAATTATGATTTTTAATCAAGGTACTTTCGAATCGAAGTCTCGAGTACGTCCCCAGTGGAGTCGCCACTGTGACGCGCGCCGGATCCCGAGCGCCGCCCTTTCGGACCGCCCGCACGTGGGCGATCGGGGCATTTGCGGGTCCGTCAACAGCTTGCGATAAATCACAAGTGCGTCTATGTTGAGCAACACGGAGGTTTCATGGAGTCGCCACCCAATAGAACATTGGGAAAGTTTCTCTCGCCTCGGAGAGCCTAAGACTTGCGCATTTTATCCATATTGAGCCATGAGGCCTAGGATTAACGTCTAAGTCTCGTGACACAAGAGGTGTCTTGAAGGATAACCTCTAGCCTCTTGAGCCCAAAGACCAGAGCAGGTTCGGGACTTCTCATTTATTTATACCTTGATTAATATTATAATTAAGTTTTGAATTTATTATTTCATCAACTTTCCACACAATGCAATTTAAAATTAAAGGCGCAATCATTCATATCGAAAGCGGTAAATGTAAGCAAAATCCAAAATAAAGCATTTAAAAATGAATTACAATAACACTAGGAGCGGAATACAACTCCCATTTATAAAAGTGAAATACATGCATAAAACGGGTTATTCATTAATAGTGAGAACATTGGTCCTCGCATGCATATTTATTATGAAAAAGTTTTGATGTGATGATTTATTTGGGTATGAAAAACTAGGACATTGGTCCCCTTTTATTTAGAAAAAATGTCAAGTTAATTAATAGAAACGTTTTTGTGATTTTCTTTCTAGCGTGCCTAAATAAAGAATTTTACAAGAAAATTATATGGCAAAATTAAATAAAATATTACAAAAAGAGGAAAATAAACCTATGAACCAAATGAGCCTTTTTGGACCTCCCGATGTGCTCGCAAAAATGCCCAAGCGAAAAATGAGTTTAGACATAAAATCAAAATACAAATAAAATAATGTTAGTGATTAAATCAATTAATTCAATTAAATATACAAAATAATGAATAACAAAATAAAATAAAATGATAAGATGATAATGGAATCAAAATATTAACAAACCAAAATAAGATGAGAAACATGGATTATATGTGATAGATGATTAAATGACGTGATGAAAATAAAATAAAACATGTTAATTAATTAGTACATGAAAATATACACATGATGAAAATAATGATGATAAGTGAAAAATAATGAATGAATAAATAAACAAATGATAATAAAATCATGTAACAATGATAAAAATTAGTAAACAAAGGAATGATGAAAACAATAATGATATATAACAAGGTTAATTGATGTGTTCATAATTAATACAAACTATTTACATGGCAAAAAGATTAGTTTAAATTAATTAATTATTTGCATGTTAAAAACAATGAGGAATCAAAATAAATTATTTACATGTTAGGAATTAAAAAGACAATATTCACATGAATAAAAATCAAATCATATATAAACAATTAAATATAACAAATATAAGATCAATACAACAAAAGAATAGATGAAAACAATAAATAAATCAATAAAAACAATAAAATAGATATGAATAAATTAAATAAAAATAAAATAAAATAGAAATGGAGCCAAGAATATTTACCCTCAGAGTATTGGATTTGATGAAGGAAAAGTGATGATTTTCCGGAAGATTGCTTGAAAGAATAAAATTAGCAATTAAATTAATTCTCTTTGTTTATGGAGAAAAACAAAGGAATTGATTTGTATGCTTGAGATTAAAAAGAAATTGATGTCAAAATGATGATTAATTTCTTGTGTTTATGGAGCAAAAACAAAGAAATTAATTGGAATAATTAACAATTGAAAATTAATCTTTCAATTTCAATTAAACCTTATTAATTAAAAAGAGAAAATCTGAAATTTTGAAGAGAAAATAGAAGAGAGGAATTCTGGAAAATTAGGTCTCAAAAATGTGGAGGCTCCCCCTTTTTTGATTTCATCCTAAACTATTTAAAAGATAGGAAATGTTGCCCTAATTTAATTAAGGAAAACAAACCTAATTTTATTCAAATTCCTTTATTTTTGGGGATAAAATCAAGTTTTATTAACTAATAATCTATAAAAAATATTTTGGAATTTTATTTGAAGTCAAAAACCCTTAATTTTGGGATAAAAACGGATTTTTGGGTGAAAAAATCGGAAAAAAGCTGGAAAAAAGGAAAATAGGGTAACAGACCCTATACCGACGGCCTGAAGACCGTCGCCAGAGGGACGCCGCCCGTCGCTATAGAGCGACGGGCACTCACGCGGCGAGGCGGGCTTCCGCGCGAAGCTCGCGCGCTGGCGCTCGCGCACGAGCGCTCAGCGTGCGCGATGCTGCGCGCGCCTTTAGCGACGCGCAGCATCGGCGACGCTGAGCGTCGCCTTTTGCGCTCGCTGCGCGATGGGCGCCCGGGCTCCTGCGCGCTGGGCGCCAGCGCGCAGGCGCGCTGCCGCGCCCGACACCCGCGGTCCGAAAATTTTTTTTATTTTTTTATTTTTTTTTATATTTTTTTTATTTTTTTAAATTGACTAAAAAACTATAATTTTAAGCCCCCATTTTTCAAAATTAATTTTTTAAATATTTTTTTATTATTTTCTAATTTTTCACTCTAAAATGCAAATTTGACGAGAAAACCATCACTTTTAACCTTTTAAGCCTGTGAAGGCAATTATCATCATTGGGTAACTTCGATCTAGGCTGACTCAGGACCCGGTGTCTACACACAACTTATGCTACAGATCTCAAAAAAATAATCTTAAAATATGGACATGCTCATATTAATGAGTAAAATCTTATGGTAATGAAAAATTAATTTTATAGTGACACTGGAATTTTGACTATCAGACAGGTAAATAATTATAGAACTGGGAAACGATCTCTGATTGAGCTAAAAATTTATTTGTGGGCTATTTAATATATTTCATGAATTATGTAATTTATTATGAGAGAAATTGAGCTCGAAAAATTGGTGAAATGATTTTATATTGTAAAATGGGCTTAATAACCTAAATGGGCTTAAAAGTGGTTGGGCCAACTTTATTTAACCAAGCCCAGCCCATTTGTTCCCCTGTAAATAGCCTAAAATATCAAATTTCTCTAGAATGCTCTACTGTTTTCTCCATCTCTCCTCTCTTCTCCCTGTGGCCGAATTGTTCCCTTTGTCTCCTCCATCCAATTTCTTCAATTTTTTTCATTGATCTCCTAAAATCCAAGCCTCCCTAGCATATTTCAGCCTCTTTATTGGTAAATTGTGGCCTATAATCTTCAATTGAAGGAATAAAAGCGGGGAAAATGAAGCATTTTAAGTTAGAGCACAAAAGTGAGTTAACAGGAATTGATGTTTTTAAATTTATCTAAGGGTTCAAATAGGTAAATTAGAGTATGTAGAGTATATTTATGTGATTATATTAAATAAAGAAAGCAAAATAATGGTAGTTTCTTTAGATTGTATAGTCGACCATATGTAGGAAATAAGGAAGAGGGAGGCACCTCTAAAAAGAAAGGCAAGGAGAAGGAAGTATAAGAGGCCTAAAGCAATTGATTGAGGTTAGTGGTTACAAAATCCAACTATTTACATTAAATACGTATGAATTTAAGTTATATTTGTATGTGAAGTGTGTAAAATATGCCTACTAAATTCAAATAAACCTTATAAATATGTTTAAGGAAATTAAAAATGAATATTAGAGTAATTAAAATGAAAAGAAAAATTTTGTAATAAGAAACCTTAGTTTGGCCGAATGTATATATTAAGGATATATGGGTATATTTTATCGTTTAGTGCTAATTAATGGTTTATTCATGATAAATAGCATGTAATCTATCTAACCTAATGAGAAAAAAATGAAAATATAATTTTAAAGGTAACAAGGTGACTTGGCCAAATGGTTTTCTTAAGAAAAATAGTATCTACTTTGATAAGTTATTAAGTGTAATGGCATAAAATGAATGTAGAAGGAAAATTAAGTGTATGCTAATTTATTTGGAATTATTGTAATTTTTTTTAATATATTCTAGCTTGTGATTACATTATGTTCTTAGTGTAGACTATGAAATATGATATAATAAAGTGAATTGATGGCATAATTGGTGTTAAAATTGCGTAATAAATGGAAATGAAATTGAGTGGATAATGTTGTTGCCCTTAGTTATAGTCCGGTTGATAATCTACTTCAGGATATAGTTGGCTAGCCATAGGGACCTTATCGCAGTATGAGTCATGGTAACTCGTTTAGGTAGGCCAATGACAATCTACCATAGTGATAAAGTCATAAAGTGTTAAATTGTTCAGTAAATTGCAGTGAAAGTGTTTGGGTGGTCTTTCGAGGTCACTCTGTAGTGTAATGGATCTATGGGGTCCACGTCCTGTATATCCAGTTTGGAGATTTTTACTGGATTGATACTAGAAGCAATAAGATAAAAATGGACTAAAATTTAGTAAATTTGAAATAATTTAAGACATAGAGTAGAATGAGACTAAATTGTAATATTTTAAAAAATTCGAGATTAAATGGTACAGATGATAATATAAAAGTTTATTACGTTAAATAAAAGGAAATATATAGTAAATTGGTAAAATAAGTAAAATGATATAGTAAATTGGTAAAATAAGTAAAATGATCATTAAATAAGGACTAAAATGCAAAATGGCATAAAAATAATATTTCAAGGACTAAATGGTAATTTGTAAGTCAAATAATAAATTAAATGTAAAAATAAAGTCAACTAGTAGCATTATTGTAAATAAAAGGAAAAAAGGGTAAAATTGTGAATCAGTAAAAATGTAAGAACTAAATTGTAAATTGACAATTTGAAATGTAATTGAATAGTAACATGGAAATTAATTGTGTAATTACGTGGATAATGGATAATTAAATGAATAGATAATGTTAATAATGAATTAAGCTAGAGTATAAAATGAATTAATCATTTATAGATTATAAGCAATTAATATATATATATATATATATATGACTAATAATAGATTATATATATATATATATATATATATATAGAGAGAGAGAGAGAGAGAGAGACAGAGAGAGAGAATGATAAATGACTAATAATATATTTAATGGCTTAATATATATAAAATATGCATGTGTGTGTGTATGATTTAAGCTAGTGGAAATCTTTGGATTAGTAACCACCACTAAGCATATTTAATACTCAGCACATAGTTTTATTGACTATATGTAGGAACTAGTTAAAGCTTTGGTAGGAGCATGCATACCTCATTTGGGAGCAGATTGGTTGAAGATTTAAATCAAGAAATATTTTGAATATGATATTGGAAAATATGTAAATGTATTTACTTAGACTTTTGGACTTGTATTATGGCATATATATGGATAGTTTATATATATTTTGGATGGTTGGAATATTATTATGGATGATATATTGTGGATATTTGTATTGTGTATATTGTTGTGCCTGGTGTGGGCCGTGTAACGCCCACTCCCGACTGCACAATTAGCACAGCTAAAGCAGTAGAGAATAGTCGTCACACAATAATCACATGCACTTATAATGTCTATTTACATGCAGAAAACCTATACAACTAAATTTCATTTCCCATACATGCACATGCAGCGGATAACTCTTAATATCGCATGCTTGAGCTACTATACTTACCTATACACACACATAAAAGGCTTAATATTACAAAACTTAGTCATTACATTCATTACACATTATATGCTTCTCAAAAGATTAAATACAACATATTCATAACTCAAAATACCAAAATCCCCAAAACCTACATCATAGGCACTCCTAGTGTTGACCGTCGGCAATGCAATTTCAACATACGCAAATATGATTATAATTATTCGATGTACATATCATGGCATCACAGTCACATTTTGGTTACATTTTCACATCAATTTTGCATGCTCATTATAATCATACTCACATAATTTCACATTAGTCAATTAATTAACATAATTATTTTAGCCTTGCCTGCAACTCAAAGATACGAATAACGGGTATCGCATCAGTACCTAAAGGTACAGTAATACATTAGTATCTGTGTATACCACACATTTGCATTAGCACCCGAAGGTACCGAAAAGACCAATGTTATCAATAAATTCGCATTTGGAATCCAATAGGGATTCAGATTGCATTAATGATTCCAGAGGAATCGGACTCATTTGGCTGAAGCACTTAGACCCCATAGGCATGCCTATCTATCCAGTACTTGACTCGCAGGCTATAATATTAATCCGGGTTATTCATTTTATCACTTATTATAAGCATCAATAGTATTAATGTTCATTGCACAATTCATCCACTTTAACAATTATATATATAATGGTACTCTTATGCATAAAAACAACAATTATTATCATACACATACTCACTTTATATATAAACTCATAAATTGATCAATCTAAAGCAAATAAGAATTTTTTTAAAACACTCATGGGTGTTGCGCTCGCAACAGAATGGAAATGATAGATTTTATCGCGCTTGGGACCCAAGTGGCGCTCGTGACATAACCTACTCCATGCCTCTGTTGCGCTCACGCGCATATGTGCACCCATGATAGAAGACAAAACCAATGCTAAGGAGCCTTCTGTCGCGCTTGCGATAGAATCAAAATTCCCAATATCAAGCTCCAAAACTCACTTCCTCACTTCCACTCTTTGTAGCACCCCGCCGTCCCCGTTGGAAGGATACCGGAGTGCCACGCGGGCAAATACATATAACGAATCCATATACACATGTATAAACAAAAACCAAATGAGATGTAAAGAAACTTTTAATCATGTAATGGTAAATCTTTTTTACATATAACATATATCAATATTGTTTTACAAAAAGAGGCTCGTAAGCAAATACATATACAAAAAAAATAATATTTGTTCCTTTACAAAAATTTGCTTTGCTATACACAAGCCATATACCAAAAATTACAGCGGAAGACTTCAAATAACTTCATTAAAAAATACTCCTAGTGGCCGACCTGCAGATATCTGACTCCAAGCTAAACTCGCCACCTGCACGGGAAAAGAGCCCGTGCTAAGCGATAATGCTTAGTGGGGAGGAACAAAACAAACAAACAATATGCATATACAATATTTATACAATACAACAATTCAGTACTCAAATTATAATTTTCATCATCCCGAGTATACAAATACAAGGTGCATAAAATAAAGCTATACAATAATTCATGTGCATCATACACTTGTAATCATGTCAACAATGCATCTAAACGTATGCAACACATTTAAACATATAGCCTGACTAGTCTAAAATACTCTCTAGAAGTGGATGCGATCAAATGGATACTGATAGAACACAGTATCCCAAGCATATAGAGACATGAGTCTCAAACATGTATTTTTCATATAGAGACCGAAGTCTCGCATTAAATCCATATAGACCCATATAGGATCGAAACAAGGATCCAAACGGACCCACGAATAGCATTTTATCATATAGCAGCTGCACACACACTGACCTAAGTAAGCGCTTACTTATCCACTACTATGACTATTCAGGCTTAAAACTCAACTCAACAATTCAAACACCAATATCAGTATTAAATACACTAAATGCAAATACATATTTCATGTGTACATGTGTCTAAATCAAATTCCGAAACATTTAAATACATCCAGTATCAATTATTAGAGGCAAAAGTACAAATAATTCACATTCAAGACAATTTATGTTCATGTAAAATATAAACTATTAAATTATGTACATTAATTATTTAATCAAGTATACCACTCAATATTAAGCAATTATTAATTACAATGCAGATTTTAAACCCAAACATTTATCATGTAGTGCAAAAACCCTTGAAATCAGAAATTAAACTTTATTTTTAAGAAAACAGGGCAGCAGGAAAGGCTGGTCACGAGTCACCCAGGCAGTGGTGTCTCGTGACGCAGCTTCACGCGATCGCCAGGCAGAAGAGCAGGCGATCACGGCGTGACCACCAGTCATGTCTCGTGACGCCTGAGAGGGGAAGGGAGATCGCGAGATCTCGTCCCGTGACACGCAGGAGACCAGCAAGAGGTCGCGAGGCGTGATGCTCCATCACGTCGCGACTTCCCAAAGGAAGGAAGGTCACGGCGTGATGCTTCATCACGCCACGTGACTTCCCAAGGAGGGAGGTCATGGCGTGATGCTCCATCACGTCACGTGATCTTCCTCTCACAATCCTTCATCTTCTTCAAACTTCTCAAAATTCAGAAAACATAAAAACCAGAAAGAAATCGTAAAAACAGAGTATAACTCAAAACTCAAATTCCAATTTGTCTAAATCCATTTTTCATGCAAAAATCATGCTAATACGTACCTTTAAGTCCTCTAGGCACAATTACAGCAAATTACTCACAGTATTCACATTATCATGTAATCACAGTAAATAAACAGAGAGAAAGCGACAACCCAGAATTTCACATTCATATACATGTATAAACATCTCATTTGCACCCTCATAATCTTTATTTCTCTACCTAAATCATGTATACACAATACATATTTCATGCATTTTAATATACAAACACACAGAAACCACTTCCATATCAAAACAGCAAACAGAATCAAAACACAATAAAGGCCAGACACTCCCAAACCTGTATGAAGTGCCAAAAACGTCCACTGAATTCTTCTCAATCCACAATCTTCCCTTTTCCTTTCTCTTTTCTTTTATCCTCAGATGCTTGCAAACAGATAAAACCACAATCAAAATCCAATAACAGAATCTCTATAAACCCAAAGGAGAAAAGAAAGGAGATTCAACCATAAAAGCCAAGAAAACTGTCGCCATTTACCTTCTGAAGCTTCTAAACATCCAAAACCCTTAGTTCCTCAACAGAAACACACATGCAGATGGAAAAGAATAACAAATGAAGAAAAGAACATAATGTGGTTTACGTGAGAGAGAAAACCAGAAAAGAGAGAATTTTCAGTCTTTTGTTTCCAACTAACTAAATTTTTCTCAATCTTTTCTTTTTCCCTCACCACGTGCACACACTCTCCTTCCACATGGCACACATGCACGATTCCTTATTCCAAAATACAAACAGATCCTCCAAATCTTCTCACAGGTCCTCAATAATTCCTTTTTACTCACTAAACTAAACATTTGCAATTAACATCTTTTATTTCTTTGCAATTTAATCCTCTTTCCTTTTATAAAATACCAGATTGCTCTTAATTATCCAATTAAAATTGTTAAATCCAATTAGGCCACTTATGGGGTGTGACACTCTTAACCCGTCTGATAGGTGCCTAATTGATGTATTATTTAGTATACGTTGTATGTGAATTTAAGAAGTAAAATATGTAAATATATGTATCTTTCATGTTATTTGTGTTAGTTTACTTGTTTTCATGTGTGTAGGGTGATTTAGGTGAGAAAGAAAGAAAAGAGCATAAATGGTGAAGAAAAGAGCACGCCACATGAACAGACCAAGAGGATATGCACGACTCGTGAATAGGGACACGAGTCATAAAGAAAAGGGTGAAGATGGAATGGATAAGCACGACTCGGGAAACTGGACACCACTCGTGAAGAGTCACTGAACAGAATGAAGAACAACAGAAGAAGAGGCAGAGCATGAGACGTGAGAGCACAACTCACGCAAGCGGTGCACGACTCGTGAAAGGGATCACGAGTCATGAAGATTCAGAAAGAAAGTAGGGAGAAAAGAAGAAGAGAAGAAGAAGAGCAGGGCATTTCATGTTTTGTCGCAAGCGCGACAGTGATCGCGAGCACGACAGAAGTATCCGTTGGGGCAGTTTTCCTTGAAAAGTCACCAGAAAGGGCATATCTCTTCACCAACCTTTACAATTATTTGAGGAAAGAGACACAACTTTTGGAACTCTATAAATATTTAACTCAACTGTAATTTTAAGGGATGATTATTGGAGGTTAGATAGATGATTGGAATATAGAATTTTAACTATTGCTTTATTCTCTGTAAGTTCTGTAGTTAAAGTTTTTAATTAGAATTATACTTTGAAGAAGAAGACCAAGGAGAAGAAAAATTTATTACAAGGGTTTGAGAAAAGTGCAGAAGTCGTCTTTCTCATTACTCTTATCTATTATTTCTTCTCTGTCATTAAATGATTTTTATTTAATGAAACTTGAATCATACTATTGTTCTTTTCTATTACCATCTATTTTAGTAGTCTTTTAATGTAGAATCTTCTATTAGACTTTTGCATGATCTTTATAAATTAAAGTAAGATTCGAGTGACCGCTTTAACTGATATCTAATAGAAATTTATTATCAAGGCATAGTTTGAGAGATCGCATGTTGAGATAGTTGCTATAGGTTGGTGATTATTCTTAGAATATGTAATTGGAACCCTCTAATTCATTAATGAGAATTGTGAGTTAGAATTTTAATTGCTTGTTTTAGGCATTCTAATTCATGGTCGAGAGAGTGGATTAGAACTATATTCCAACTTGGCTTGCTTAAGAGATTAAATTTATATTATAATGATGGAATTAAATTTCATGATTGTTAATTCTTCATTATATGATTTGTCTCTTTGATTGACATGAACTAGGTCTAATTAGTTTATATGATAGAGTAGTTTAGATTTAACTTACAATTTAATGATCATTGTAAACAAGATTAAAATTGAGTAGTAATAGTGTGTAATATTTATCACATTCCTCATGGGATCGACATTTTTTGTACTATAATCGGTACACCGTATATTTGCGGAATTAGCGCTTAGAAATAAGCCTAACACCCTCTTTACATATGATCCCCATTACTTACTAGCAAATGTTTTAGGTGTTCAATTATCTACCTATAAAGGAAATTATAACACATTTTCCATCCATCTAAATTATAACATCAAGATCATAAACCACACTAATTCATCATATTAGATACCCTACATTTTATGTTATACCAAAACTTACCTAACCAATTAAATTGCATCAACTGAGTGAGTTCCTAAGCAAATCCCCAATTCAGCACACATCATGCTTGCTGACCTTCCAACACATTACTTTATATACCAATCAATAACTTGTACCATTTACGCAATTATTCTATGATTCAATTAAAACAGAGCAACATACTTATATACAACAATTAACTCATCATTTCATCACTTCAATTCAGTTCATAGAAACACAAGTCACACATCTCATGTTTATTGCAACACAATTATTTTATCCTCTAATTCTAAGTCACATTACATCAAGAACAACACAAGTAAAATAGTTTTCCCAAACGTCCTCTCCTAAGCTCCTTAGGAAGTCAATTAGCACCTTAGTCCACCACTTTCTCCTTTCCTTTGCTTTTCTTTGCTTTCTCAACTACAAATTCCAGTCCAATTTCCAGAATTGGACATCAATGTCAAATTCCACATCAACTAAAGGCTAAAGAAATCGAAGAAGAAGAAGATGATAAGCAACACACTCAAATACTTACCTTGATCAATAATAATTTCAGCTCAATTAGTCAACTATCCAACTTTCAACTCAGATTTTGGAAGGTATAAGCATATAAAGATGAAGAAGAGAAATAGAGAGAATTGAAGAAGAAGCGGCCGAGAATCACATGCAAGAGATGCAAATTTCTCTCTCATAAAAAAGGTTTATATAGCATGTAAGGGGCAAGTTGGTAGCTCTACTAAGGCCCACGTGGAATCCACTACAATTACCCCTAATCCCACTTAGGCAATTCTGATTTTAGTTAATCTTGATCAGCCACTAATCAATCTAGTTTAACTTTAAACTTGCATATTTACCAAATAGCCACTTAAACTATTTTATTTATTCAATTGAGTCCTTAATTAACATACTCAATGCAATCTCATCCCAATTATCTTAATTGAACTAATTAGCAACTAGGGTATATTTCGGGCCATTACAACTATCCCCTCCTAAAAAGAATTTCATCCGCGAAATTCATACCTGAATCAATTAGCTGGGGATATTGTTCACGCATAGCAGCTTCTGGTTCCCATGTCGCTTCTTCTACTCTGTGATGTTGCCATAACACCTTCACCAATGGAATATGTTTGCTACGAAGCTGTCTCACTTCTCTAGCTAAGATTGCTTTTGGCATCTCATCATAATAAAAGTCTGCTTTAACATGCACCTCTTACACTGGTATAATGTTGGATTCATCCAAAAGATATCTTCGAAGCATTGACACATGAAAGACATCATGGAGCTTGGACAAGGCTGGAGGCAAAGCCAACAGATAAGCCACAAATCCCACTCTTTCCAGCACCTCATAAGGCCCAATAAACCATAGACTCAACTTCCCTTTCTTACCAAATCACAATATCTTCCTCCAAGGAAACACTTTGAGATACACTTTCTCACCCACTTCAGATTCAATGTCCTTCCTCTTCAAATCCACATACGACTTCTGTTTATCACTTGCCACCTTAAATCAATGCTGAATGATCTTTGCTTTCTCTTCGTTATCCCTCACTAAATCCGGACCAATAACCTTATGCTCGCCCAATTCAATCCAACAGATCGGCGTTCGACACTTTCTACCATATAACACTTCATATAGCGCCATGCCAACACTCACTTGATGACTGTTGTGGTAAGCAAATTCCATTAATGGAATATACTTATCCCAACTCTTAGAGAAATCCAGAATACAAGCTCCAAGCAAATCCTCTAACACTTAAATAACCCTTTTTGACTGCCCATCGGTTTGGGGGTGGAATGCGGTACTAAAATTCAACTTTGTACCTATTGTAGCTTGTAAACTCTTCCAGAACTTGGAAGTAAATCTCGGATCCCTATCCGATACAATAGATAAGGGAATACCATGCAACCTGGCAATCTCCTTCACATCAACTCAGCTAACCGATCAAAAGAGTAATCCATTCAAACTGGTATAAAGTGGGCTGTCTTAAAAAACCTATCCACAATCACCCACACTGAATTATGCTACTTTGATATCAAAGGCAATCCAGAAAAAAAGTCCATGGTGATGTTATCCCATTTCCACTGTGGAATGGAAAGAGGAGTTAATAATCCATGTGGAACCTGATGTTCTGCTTTCACCTATTGACAAGTTAGACACTTCGAAACATATTCCATGACATCCTTTTCCATACCAAACCATCAATAAAATTGCTTTAGGTCTTGATACATCTTATTCCCACCTGGGTGCATAGTAAAGATTATATTGTGCGCTTCATGTAGAAGTCTTTTTCTCAACCCTATATCACTTGTAACACAAAACCGGTTCTTATAAAATAGTACACCCTCTTCATTCACTGAATAGTCAGTCTTGTCTCCCTTCCTAACTGACTGCAGAACTTGCTACAATATAGAATAATCTTTCTACTCTATTATGAATTCATCCCTCAATATAGGCCTGTTGTAACAGCCTAGAAACCACCCTAGTAGTATCGAGCGTAATTAGCAAAGTGAGTGAGTATGAATTACGGTTTACAGATTTGGACTAAATTGAAGATAAAAAATTAGGGACTTAATTGCAAGAAATAAAAGTATTGTAGTGACTAAAGTGTATTTTCCTTGATTAATGTTAGTGGAGGATTAGATTATCTAAAGTAGGGTTAATTAGTGCTAATTAAAAAGTTAGTGGAATTACATGCGGCTTTGGTGAGGCTTGACGCCTTGCAAGGAGTGGCTAGAAGTTTGACACCTAGCTAATGGCATGCAATATATAGAGTAAAAGATAGATTTTTCTTAACATTTTGGTTTTCCTTTTTGGTCTGGCCATTCCATCAAAATATGCTCTCTCTTTTGTTCTTTAATTCTTCTTCATCTCCTCCTTGTTCTTTCATCCTCTTCATTGTATACTAAGACTTAAGTTGAAAGGGTTAAGAGGATCAAGTGATAAGTTAGAGAAAGGTAAGTTTGTATTGTGTGTTGTTTATCTTTTCTTCTTTCTTGATTGAACTTCTGTTCATAGTGTTAATTCTACTTTAAATTTGTGTGTGGATGTGCTGTAAGTTGGTGAACCAAGTAAGAGAGCTAAGGGAAAAGAGAAGGTTGTTTGAGCTAAGAGATTGAAGGAGTGCTTCAAGAGGTTTGGGATTGTATTTGAATTGATGCATGTTTAATGTGTTTGTATAGTTGGGAGAAATTGTATGTGTTTGTTTGTGTTAATTGATATTTGATATAGTTGAAATGTAAAATTAATGTTTGTTGAAGTGTTAATTGAATTGCCCTTAGTATAGTATGTGATCAAGTATGAACCCTAGTTGTAGGGGAAAACTCTGCTCATATTTTATCAGACCTTCGTGTGATTATTTGGTCATAAGTGGAGTTAGAAAACTCCAAATTAAGTGCTTCAAGTTTCGTTTCAACCATGACTTCCATACCTATAAAAGTCCTAGAAATGACCTTGAATAAATCTAGCTCTAAGACCCTTAAAAATGGAAAAAGTAGATGTGTCTCTACCTTGGCGGGTTCATTGGAACAGTCTATATTGTTTAATTCATATTTATTGATTTAGAAGTCCAAATGACCTGAAGCTTGCTCCATTTGAAACTTGACATCCTAGAAAATAATGTTAATAGGGATTTTTGCCTAAAATTGATGTTTAGATGTCGGTTTAGGCTAAACAAAAAAGAGTAGTGAAGCAGTTATGAGTTTTGGCTTCTATTTTGCTAATTTTGGTATGTCACGGTCACAACCAATTCATTGCCACCGTGACCAATGCCAAGACAAGGCAGAATTGCATGTAATTAGACCTCACAGTCATAATAAAATCATTGCCACCATAACCCTCCACAGTTTTGTGTATTTTGTGTGTTTTTCTTCCCGAAATGCACCCGAACTTCACTACAAGTTTCTATAGCTTGTCCAACACATGTCTAACATTATGAAATAAGCATGCGAATGTTATCAATTGAAACTTTATGAAAATGATGCTATGGTATAGTAGTTTAATAAAGGAGTTAAATGTATACATGCTTTTTAATTATTGAACATGACATGGTATGCGATATTGATCATACATGATTGGATCATAATATGTTAAGTATATGAAAGACGCATGAAAGTGCAATACTTAACCTAGTTTAATAAACATGAGATGGAATTTATAGTGTGAATCTATATAAGAAAATGTGAGAATGATGTAAACCTACTTGTACTAGTGTATGTTAACTTGTACTATGGCATAAATCTATGCGATCAATAATGCTTTGTGAGAATCATAATGTGTAAACTCTATTGAATAAGTGTAGTGTGAAATGCATAATGAAATGTGAGTATGCTTTTCAAGCATTTGTATATGTAATACATGTAATGATCCAAGTTTGTTCTATGTGATGACTTGTACCATGATGTTGCTTTAAGGAATTACATGAGTACCTTACTATGTAAATGTACAATACTATGTGAACGAATAATACTATGCAAATAAATAATACTATGCGAATGAACAATATTATGCGAATGACATTTATTATGCGAATGAATATTACTTTGTGAATAAATATATGTAAAGTGAATTAATCATTAAGCCTGTAATCGAGTCGTGGATAGATAAGCATGCTTATAAAGGGCTAGTGATTCGCAGCTGCTAGTGTGGCACCGACGGGTGTCCAGTGATTGATACCGATGGGTATCCAGTGATCTAGTGTTTAATATCTATTGTACCCGTAACCACTTCTATAACGATTCAGGCTATCTATAAAAAGAATGATATTGTATGCTTGATGGTAATATTGTGTTTACATGTAACATGATAGTGCTAATATTGAATAATACTTGTGATGGCTATGCCATATTGAGTGATATAAATGCTACACTTTATAATATATTGGCTATGCTATCGAAGCTCTCGGTTGACAATGAGTATTGATTAGTGTGATTGCAAAGCATGGATTATCGAATATATAGCATATTGTTTGACTACTGGATGAGTTACTGTTACATTGCTTAGTTATTGTAGGTTGTGAATGATTAAATAGAGCTATGATTTGTTACATGTACATGAATTCATGTCAAATGTAGTGATATGTTATAACTATCGTAAATGCTAGATGTTAAAGCTAAAGATTGAGTGCATGCCAATGTATGTAATTGAAATAAGTCTGTTAGGAATGAGCTTGTTGGAATTATAATAAGCATGATTATTGTGATTATACTAGTTGAATTTTTGTTTGAAAATGTCTATATTGAAACGTTAAATATATGTAGTGATGATAGTAATGTTATAATACATGGTAATGTTAGCTATAATATTGTTGATATTGAAGCCTTCCGCTGGCATTGTGTATTGAATATTGGTATTGTAAAGTGTGGATTATTGAATATTGGCATGTTATTGAGTTATTGTCTGAATTGCTATTGCATGGTGTATTGTTTAATTAAAGCATGTCATATTGTTATATGTTAACTCATGAATGCTTGTATTAGTCTTGTTTTGTTTACATCCCCACTAAGCGTTTTCACTTAGCATGGGTGCTTGTCTGCCATGTAGGTTTGAAGTGGAAGCTCAAGTTTTGAGTGAAGCATCTGCAGGCTACTAGGAGAAGTCTTCAGTGATGTCTTCTTGTTATGTTAATTTTTGTATTGTAAAGATATTATTATAAGTTTTTGTGTAAGTAAAGTATGTATTAAAGCATGTAAAGGAATATGTAATTTTGTAACCTAATTCGTAAACTATAGTGAACTAGTGATAGTGAATGGCTTAGTGATGACTAATGTATGTGATAGTATGATTAGTGATCGTGAGAAGATTTAATATTGCTTAGCGCCGCATAGTGGTCCCTTGTCCTCCAAAGGGGCATTGGGGCATTACACCTGGCTCTCAACTGAGCTAACAAAGCTCCATCTGAAGTAAACCTCCACTTTACTTGTTGTAATATTAAAGTCGAAACTGACTTCCTACTCAATGCATCTGCCACTACATTAGCTTTGCCTGGATGATCCACTATACAATCGTAGTCTTTGAACAATTCGAGCCACCTACGCTGTCTAAAATTCAATTTTTTCTGAGTTAGCAAATATTTGAGACTTTTGTGATACGTCAAGATCTTACACTTCTCACCATACAAATAGTGTCACCACATCTTTAAGGCAAACACCACTGCAGCTAACTCCAAGTCATGCGTCGGGTAATTCTACTCATGTGGTTTCAATTGCCGTGAATCATAAGCCACAACCCCACCATCTTGCATCAGTACGCAACCCAATCCTTTTCCAGAAGCATCACTATGCAGAATATACTCCTTACCAGAAATAAGTTGAGTCCAGATTGGTGCCTCCACCAACATTCTCTTCAACTGTTTGAAGCTTTCTTGACAATTATCTGACCATTCATTCTTAATTCCCTTACGAAGCAGTCTAGTTAGTAGTGAAGCAATCACCGAAAACCCTTGCACAAACTGCCTATAATACCCTGCTAACCCCAAAAAACTGCGAATCTCAGGCACATTCCTAGGTGGCTTCCAATTCACAATCTCTTCAATTTTGTCGGATCTACCTTTATACCCTCAGATGACACAACATGCCCTAAAAAAGCCACTTTTTTTAACCAAAATTCACACTTGCTAAGCTTATCATACAACTGATGCTCCCTTAAGGTTTCAAGCACCACTCTCAGATGCTGCTCATGCTCTTTCTCATTCTTGGAATAGGCTAGAATGTCATCAATGAACACCACTACAAACTGGTCCAAAAAATGCCTGAACACTCTGTTCATCAAATCCATAAATGCAGCAGATCCATTAGTTAACCCGAATGGCATTACTAAGAATTTGTAATGTCCATAACAAGTCCTAAATGCAGTCTTAGGTATATCCTCCTTTTTCACTTGCAATTGATAATATCTAGACCTTAAATCTACCTTAGAAAATACACTTACCCCTCTCAATAGATCAAATAGATCCTCAATTCTTGGTAAAGGATACCGATTTTTCACTGTCAACTTGTTCAACTGTCTGTAATCAATGCACATTCGCATGGTTCCATCCTTCTTCTTTACAAATAGTACAGGCGCTCCCTAAGGAGACACACTAGGTCTATCTAATAATTCCTACAACTGAGTCTTTAATTCTTTTAACTCAGTAGGAGCCATTCGATAGGGTGCCTTAGACACAGATACGGTTCCAGGTACAATGTCAATAGACAATTCCACTTCTGTCACTAGTGGTACACCAGACAATTCTTTTGGGAACACATCAAGAAATTCCCTCATTATGGGTATATCCTGAATTCTCACTTGCTCTCTTTTGGAATGCAATACAAGAGCTAGGAAAGCCTCACATCCTTTCCTCAAACAGCAATAAGCTTGCATAGGTGACGACACATTAACTAAGGGATTAGAACATACACCCCTCACAGTCACCTTATACCCTTTATTACTACTGAGCACAACTATCTTCTTCCTACAGTTAACTATAGCTTGATGCTTACTCAACCAGTCCATACCCAATATTAGATCAAACTCATCAAAAGGCAACTCAATTAGATCTATAGGCAATACATGATCTTGAACCACTAACTGACAATTTTTAAACACTTTGTTCACATTCACACTACTACCCAGAGGACTAGTTACACACATGTCATAATTCAAACAATCAGCAACAAGCATCTTTTCACATATTCTCTTAGAACACACATAAGAATGCATAGATCTAGGGTCAATCAATGCAAACATTTCTATATCATAAAGTAGAAATGTACTTGCAATGACCTCTGGCGCATCCTGCTCCTCTCGAGCCTTCAATGCATAAGCTCTAGCCGGCGCCACTAAAGGTCTACTCACTGATTTTGATTCAGTTCCACCTCTAGACTGACTTCCTCTACCATGTCCTCGTCCTCTACCTCTATTAATAGGAGGCAAATTAGAACTGCCTCAACTAGACTCTTGCTGATTCTCAACCACCTCATAAGCTTTTGGACAACTTACTAGATAGTGCTCGATGTTCCCATATCTAAAACAGGCACCAGTCACTTTCCAACATTCCCCTTTATGCTGCTTCCCATAATGTGAACATTCTGGCACCTCATTTCTCGTACCAGATGCACCTCTGCTAGTACTAGATGCAAAGGATGACCCTTGCTTCCTGTCTTTGGTTGCTGAACTATAGACAGATTCTGCTGGAGGTGCCACTTGGGAATCTCTAGATCTCTTGCCTGAATGAGATCCACCACAGTTCGGATTCCTCTTTTGTATTCTCTCCTTTTGAATCTCCAATGACCACTCTGCTCTCATAGTAGCTTGTATTATCCGATAATCACTCACATTTTGGTTCGTGGTCATTAAGATAAATAACGCCTTAATCTGCTCAATTAATCCCTCTTCGAACTGCTGACATCTGAACTCTTCAGTTAATACACCAAGTGGTGCATACTTACTTAGTTTGTAGAACTCCTTCTCCTACTCAGCCACTGACATGGCTCTCTGCCTCAAATTCAAAAATTGCTTCCAACTTGCCTCTCTATACGCCTTGGTCATATATTTATTATGGAACTCCCGCTCAAAGAATTCCCATGTAACTAGATCCGGAAGCATTGGATGCCTAAGAACTAGTTTTTACCAGTCATACGCAGCACCTTGAAGCAATGACACTACACATTCCAGTTGTTGCTCTGGAAGACACCTTATCTCCTCGAGCACCCTCTGAACCTTTTCAATCCAGTATTCCGCCTTCTCAGATTCATCCAGTCTAGTTCCATGAAACTCTTTTGCCCTGTTAGCCTATTTTATATGTGCTAATTCCGCAAGCATACGGTGTACCGAAATAGTACAAAAGATGTCGATCCCATGAGGAATGTGCCAATTACTACACACTATTACTACGCAATTTTAATCTTGTTTACAATGATCATTAATTTGTTGAATGAAAGTGGAAATACTATATGTAATTCTAATTAACCTAATTATAAATGGTCGGAGAAGATAAAAAGATTAATGATTATAAAATAATAAATAGAACTTGAATTAATTATTCTTGATTATGATTATATCCTTATCATGCAAGCCAAGTTGAATGAAATTTCAATTTACACTTTTAATATAAATTAAAGTGCCTAAAACATGCATTTATAATTGTAACTCACAATTTTCATTAATGAATTAAAGTGTTATATATGCAAATTTCAGGAATAAGAAACAACCTATAATAACCATTTAATATTATGATTTCTCAAATAATACTTCAATGATGAAATTCTATTAGATGTAAGTAAGAATTTATCTTCCAATTAAATACTTACTTATAATGATCATGCATAAAATACTAATAGAAAATTCTACAAGAAAGAATAATTAAATTGATGTGAATAATAAAATATAGCATTAAATAATCAAGGTCATATGTTCATCATGAAATAATTACAAAGAAGAAGTAAAGATGAGAAATAAGAAAGAGATCTTTCAACCCTTTTCCCTTCCACAAAGGATATCTTCTTCCTTGCAAGTAATCTTCTCTACAAAACATAGAAATCTAACTTTTAACTTTAACTAAAAAAATGTACTTTCTACTTACAGAATTCTTAATAATAAATATTCAATAAAAATTATTCAACTCCTAAAATTACAGTTAAAACTACTATTTATAAAGTTCCAAGAGATATGTTCCTTCAAGTGTCCCTTAGGAAGGTTGCAAGGCTTGGTGAAAAGTCATCTTTCGTCAAGGAAAATTTGAATTATACTTCCAACGGTCCTCTCTATTGTGATTGCGACGACTGTCGCGCTCTCAACAAAACACGCCTTGCTCTTCACTCCACTTTCCTAGAGTTGGCTTTCCTCCGCGCCTTGTCGCGACCTCTCGATGGCGGCCTTGCTCGCGACACTGCCCGCTGGCTCCTTGGCTCCTTCTCTTTGGCTCCCTTCAAGTGTGCGTCCTGTCGCGCTTACGACAAATCACTTCTCTCCTTGGCTTTCTTTCTTCCTTTCTTCCTTTTTCTTTGGCTTGGCGCTTCCTGTCGCGCTCGTGATAGACTGATTCTTTCTTTGGCTCATTTCTGCTCCTTTTCTCCAATCTTCTCCATTTTCTCCAATTTCTCCTACACACACAAAACTCAAACAAAAACATACCTATTTCTAACACAAATAACTATACATAAACATTATTTTAAACCTAAAACATGGATTAAATATGAGCTATTTAGACTCATATCAAACCCCCACACTTAAACGTTTGCTTGTCCCCAAGCAAAACATAACAAACGCATGACACACAAAAAGATGCACACAATTGTGGAGCTTACTTACATATTTGATAAACATTTAGAAATGACATGTATATGCTTTTATCTCTAAACAAATTAGTCTAGATATGCACATCTCAATCAATACCATTATCCATTATACTTGAACAATCATGCACATTTTGGAAAACCATAAAATTGTAAAACACAAGAATGTTTGACCTCAAGATTTTGAATATCTTAACACATGTAAAGATTATTTCACACAAGACATTGCCTAAAGTAATTCTCACTCAAACGCTAATTTTTTTCTTAAGCTCTCAATCACTCAATGTGTTTAAAGGTTAGTGTTTCTCTCATTCCTTAAATATTCCATTGCATACCATAATCTTGTAAATAGTAAAAATCTCCACTACTAGTATAAAGTTGTACATAAAATCAAAGGGTCTTAAAAAGGGTTGTAACTTGGCTTAGGTAAACGTAAGATAAATTTGGTTTAAGTAGCTAATATTGTGTAGAGAATAAGTACCACTATACCACAAGAAATGTAAAAACTAAGTATAGCATCATATTCAAAGTTTCTATTCTAATTCCCTTCTAATGTCCATCCTTTTTCTCTAGTTTCATTTGCTTTTCTTTTTCTCTTTTTTTTAATTCATTTTTATATTTATTTTTCTTTGTGGGTGCATTTTATGCTCTATCCCACTTATTTATTTTTTTCTTTTCTTTTTTTTTCACTCTTGTAAAAACTAGATTTTCCTAATAATGGACTTTTGATACATGATATAGGGAATTTTTTTTATACATCACCATAATCATGCTTATACTAACAAATATATCCCATGGTATAGCAATCCTAATTCTCAACACAACAAGGGTAACAAAAATTGAGTAGTTATTGTTTAGCAAAGGATTTGGTTAATATATATGCTTAACAACAAAAAACAAGTTAAGGCTCAAAATGGCTACCTAAAGTCAAAAAGGTTGGTTTTTAAAGAGAGCAAAAATGGTTTAATCTAATTGCCCTTTTCATTTCTCATGCACATCCCATACTAAATGTAATCTCAAAATTTACTAAAGACAAGTTCTAGAGGATATGGCATACTAAGGCTCTCATACAAGAAAATATTCAAAGTATAAGGCTCAAAAACTCACAAAGCTATAGGTCAAACTACCCTAAGCAATGAATTGGCAAAATAATCCTTATATACATGTGAAAAGATACTTAACTTAAAAAGACCCTACACTAAAGTGCTTTGCCAAGTCATGACCTTCACTATGTACAATGAATTGTCCAAATAAAAATGAAAATGGCATTTTTCAAGATATGGCATATATAAACATCATTAAAAGAAATACCAGCTTACTCATGCATATATTCTCAAATATATATCAAATATAAAAGCTCCAAAATATAATGCACAAAATAACTTATAAAAACAATAACCCTACATACACATATGTACAAAACAACTCAACATACCTAATATTAACAACCTAAAACTAGCAGGCCATGCATAACACAGGCTACACTAAACACAAATAACTAAACACAATATAACAATAATGCCCTCACACTTAAAGGACACAATGCCCTCATTGTGTGAAAACAACAAACATTATATATACAAACAAACACAAAACACTATAAAAGGAAAACAAAAATAACATTAAAAATAAAAGAGTTGGGAGAAAACTTAGCTCAATTTCGATTAGGGGAATCCGGTGGAGATGGAGAAAATTCCACATTTGGCTTTCTGAAAAAGGATAGAAGCTTGCAACTCATACTCTTATGTCCCTTATGGACAGCCTTCACAGTATTCTCTAAGGAGTCCATTCTAGCAGTCATGCTTTGGTTGGCAGCTTCTATACCATCAAGTCTAGTAAGCACTTGCTGCCAACCAGCAGTTGCACCTTCACCAACAATAAATCGAATAGGCTCTTCCTCCTCATCGTCTTCATCTCCATGCGCTCCAACTGTAGTGGACAACTTAGGGGATTTCCCTTTACCCTTGTCAAGGTGTGAACTGTCAACCTGCAAACCTCTATCAACAAACATGGGCGGACAACCGCCTTTTGTTAAAATTTTAGCCCGCCTCAAGTAAACTACATCAAGCATAGTCACAGTTTCATCCTCTTCTAACTGAAAATTATGTAAATCCCCTAGACATCTTAAAATAATCCCTGTCACTATGTAACACACCCCAACAGTTTTACTTTTTACAGTGGAGGCATGATATAAACCATCAAATATGAAATCTATAGAACAGGGGGTTTTCCTAGATTATAACAAATCGAGCACAAATAAGTCTTTGGTCTGAACTTTAGAACTCTCAACTCTACCAAATAAGGCATGACACAAATATTTATGAAAAAGCATTAAAACATCATCCTTAATTTGGAGATTTGTGGAATTCTTATTATTAAAAGAATCTATACGAGACAATCTTTTCTATACAGGCCTAGGATAAAAAAGATGGGCATCAAATCTTTTTCCATTAAGAGGAACTCCAAACCATTCATGTAATTCAGGAAACCCAAAGAAATATTCTATCCCTTGGTGTCTAAATTTCATCCTATCTCTACCCTTATCTATATAATCAAGGGATACAAAAAATTCAAGGTCCCAATCACGCTTAATAGGTAGATTTAAGTGCACAAACTTCCCCCACTTCATATATTTTAAATATTTTTCAAATTTTTAAGTGATACCCAAGTGATTTAAAAGAGAAAAATCTGCATGCCACATGCCAACATAAGTTTTTTTTATCAAAATATACAAATTTCTCACCTTCCTTGTAATAGCCCCCAATACCGGGTCGGTTGAAAATAATACTTTTTGATAGTGAATAGTAATTTTGAGGTGAATAGTAATTTTTGAAATGAATAAATATATATATATATATATATATATATATATATATATATATATATATATTATCATTGGATAGAGCTGGTCAATACGAGTCCGTAGGCGCAAATTTCAGGTCAATCGGAGTTCAAACGAGTCCGAAATGGTCAAAACAATGAAAAAGGGCAATTCTGGAATCTAGCACAATAGATGAGCATCTGTGGACTTAGGGACAGGCTTCCCATCGGTGGAGGGATGGCCAGCCCGTCTGTGGAGCCTTCAGATGGGTCAAATCAGCCCGGTTCGACTGATTTTGACCCAAAACTTGACCGGACCATAACTTGAGCTACAGACTTCAGAAAAATATTCTAAAAATATGGGCACGCTTGTATTGATGAATAGAATCCATTGGTGTAAATAAATTAGAGTTTTGATGACTTTGAGGATTTAGCTATTGGACAGATAAATTATTACCAGACTGGAGAATAGCCTCCGATTGAGCCAAAAATATTCATGGAGTCTAATGAATATATTTTGACTGTTATGAAGTAATTTGTATGAGGAATTTAAGCTTTGTAATTAAGAAAAAAATGATTTTGATTTAAATAGTATTCGGTTGACCGGAGGTTTGACCGAGGCTTTGAAAATAGCAAATGATGTCCAAAATTGATGAAAATTTCCAGATTTATTCTAGATAATATTTACGAATTTTTGATAGTAAAAATAGAATTTTTTTTGAGGACTTTGCAATTTAATGACCGGATTGATTTGATTGAACCGGACTGTAAACGAACTCGGATTGAGGTGAAATTTTGTCTACAACCTAGTTTTGATGTGATGTGAATTATGGAATTTTATTTGAGTGATTTTGGAGTTAGGAAGTGAGAGAATGGATTTAAGTTGGCACAAAGAAATGGATAATTATCAACTTATGACTTGCACCTACTCTCGCCTATCCCATAAATGCCCAAAATCTGTAGAATCAAGTGATGTTCACGTTTCTCTTCCCTCTTTGTTTGCTCTTCAAAACCATGGCTTTGTTCTTCTTTTCCTCTCTCTTTTTCTTTAATTTTCTTTAAAATTTGCTTGATTTCTCCTTTGATTCAAGCAATTTAAAGTGAATCCAGCCCCTCCTTGTGATCATAGCAACATCTAGTGTTTTATTTTTGGGTTAAAAGCAAGGAAAATCATGGATTTGTGACGCGCGCCGGACCCGGTAACCCAGCAAGGGCCCTCGCTTTGAATCCGCTTTAGGATTCGAGGTATGAAGGTTCGCGTCTTTTGATCATGGGCGCCATGAGACATCATCGGTACGCTCCTCTCAATAGAACATTGGGGAGAATAACCTAGCCTATTGACGCCTAAAGGCACCTTTGGGGTATTTGGAGTCGCCACCCAATTTGCAAGAAATTGGGAAAAGGTTTCTCACCTCTATCGGTCTAAACCAGAGATATGGTGTCCGGAACTTCCCTCTTATTTATGCTTTGGTTAAATATAAATGGGTTCTTAACTTCTTAAAATTATATCTCTCATCTCACACGATCAATGCATTTAATTTAAATTGCGCATTTCAAGCATGTAAAGGAAGTAAATAAAAGCGATAAAGCAATAGATAGAGAAAGCGATAAATGAAAGCGGTAAACACGCAAGCACGCAATTACAAGAGAAATAGGGGCAGAATACAACCCCCATTGGAAGGAAATGAAGCTATAAATGGGACAGAATACAATCCCCAAAAATAAATAAATTTGCCCCAAAATTATTACAAGGGCCCAAAAAAGAAATGAACTTGAATTTAAAACACTCACCTAAGATTAAAATAAAAGAACATACATAAATCGGGGCATTATTTAAGGAACGTTGGTTCCTTCGCTCTTGTTCGAAATTTAGGAACATTGGTTCCTTCGTATTAATTTGAAGAGGGTTCGAAGAGTCATTTTTGATTGCTTGAATTAAAAAACCGGGATGAGTGATCCCATTTTTGTAGAAAAGTTGACTCTTCGTTTTAATTGTGACATTTTTATTGTCGGGCTAAAATAAGGGACATTGGTCCCGATTTTATTAGTGAAAATTCCAATTTAATTATAAAAATATTTTTGTGATTTTTTATCGCACGCGTGCACGAATAAAAATATATATTTACAAATAACACGGCATAAAGAAAGGGTTAAGAAAGGTCTCACCGAACCGGAGTACCCGCCTACGCGTTGCGACCCATCCGGGGAGTCACGGGGCGCTCACATAGCCCGACTCAAATTAAAACTCATACAAAAAATTAACATCAAAATATATTAGCAAATATTCTGAAAATTAATCAAATAAAAGCGAGGTGACAACAATAAAATAACAATAATAATGATAAAGATAATAATAATAATAATAATAGTGATAATAATAATAATAGTAATAATGGACAATGATAATGAATAATAGTGAATAATACCAAGAATAATGGCATAGATGGCCCATAGAATAACCATAATAATAGCTACGTGAGATAACAATAAATAATAAAAAATGATAATAACAAACAATAACATGAGCCTAAACATGAACACAAACATAAATAGTGATAACGATAAATAATAATAATAATATTAGCACATGAACATGAAAAACCATTTAAAGCCAACAAATAACATATTAATGGTGGTATTGACACAGTGAAATGCTAAAAATAAATAATAGACAAGATATTAATAGCAAAAAAATAATATTAACAATAATAAATAATATACAAAAAAATAAATGAGGATGGGTTCAAGAATGTTTACCCTCAGAATTTTTAGATTGGGGAAACGGTGTCCCGATCGATTTTCCTTGTCGGATTTGTGGTGACAAATATTTGAAGAAAATGTAGAAATTAATATTTTGAAATAAAATCAAGAAAATACTTTGATAAAAAATATTTTTGGTGGATGATTTGAGCAAAAGGAAATTAATTTTCCAAGCCCAAATCACTCAATAAAATGGATTATGTATTTTTGAAAATCAAATCAAGATTAAAGCTTGAGAAAGAAGGGAAAAAAAAGATGCTAAAGAACCCCTTTACTGGAGAGAAAAAGTTGAAAGCAAAGCCTTTGAAAAATAATTGCCGCCTCCCTCAAAATGAGGGCAAAATCCTCATTTAAACTTGCCTTGGCCAAAAATGGCAAGGGACAAAAAACCTTTATTTTTAGTTAATCCAAAATAACATAAAATGGTGAAACAACGGAAAAGTCAGACTGAAAAAAAATCAAACTGAAAACAGCGAAAAAAACGGACAGGCGAAGACCAGCAGGTCGCGCGAAGAGGGCAAGGGCGCGCGCGGCAGCCTGCTGCGCTCGTGGTGCCCCCGCACCGCGCGCAGCAGGCAGCTGCCTCGCGCGCACGGGCTGCGCGCGATGCGCCCGCCTCTGCGAGCAGGGGGGGCGCGCGGCGCCCCTCGCTTCGTGCACAGGGGCCTCGCGCGAGGCGCCTGCCTCGCGCGCAAGCGCCCCTGCGCGCTGGGGCGGCCTTCGCGATATATTTTTTTTTTTATTTTAAATTTTGACACCAAATTAATATTTTTTATTTTATTTTACTCCATTTTAATTTTGATTTCCAAAAAATATATATATTTTTAATCATTTTTCGAAAAACACACCTTTGACAAGCGAACGATCGATTCTCACCTTTCTTGCCGAAAATCGGTCTTCTGTTTCATCATCGGGTAATCTTGATCTTGGACCGCCTCGGGACCCGGTGTCTACAGGATTTGAGGTTATGTCTTCAAAAGGAGGTAAGAGGATTTGATGGTTTTAATTTGATTTAATAGTTTCCTTGAGTACTCTAGGATGTGTAGAGTTTATTTATGAGGTTTGATTTAATAAAATAAAGAAATTGATGGATGTTTTGTTGTGAGGTATATTCGGCCATGGAGAAGAATCAAAAGGAAAAAGGAGTTTTCCAAGGGTAAAGTTAAGAAAAAGGAAGCGTGAGAGTTAAGCATGAAATTAAGGTTTGTGATTACGAAATCCAAGTATTTCCATTTGAAATTTATGGTTTTGTATTATGTGGAATTGTGATTTTGTATAAATGCATGTATAATTGAAATTGAGATGATAATTGAGGTTGAGGAAGTTAAGTAAGTGCATTGGAATGATTAAATTGGAAGAAAAGTAAATGTAGGTTTTTGTGCTAACAAGACATAATGGTATGTGTTGGTATAATCTTTGTATACCTAGTGAATTAGTGTGATGAAAAGGTATATAAATGTGAATTGAGGTTCAAATTACTGAATTAAGTGTTAAATGCATGTAAAATAAATGTTAAGGGTAAGAATCTAGTGGTGACCGAATGGGTTAGTAAGCAAAAAGGGATAATTTTATGATATTTATTTGATAATGGAGTGATAAAATGAATAGATGAGTAATTAGATATGGAAAAGAAGATTTAATGAAAAGAATGATACGAAAAATTGAATAATTAACATAATGAACCAAAGATGAAATTAGTGTACTTAATGATTATTAAATCATAAGATGAATATGAGTATAAATTGGAAGTATAAGTACTTAATTGTAATTAAGTGAATGAAATTGGATAATTTGAAGTTAATTTCCCATTATGTCCACGGTGGGAAATACTGTGAAAAGATTGAAGTAATTAAAACTATAAGTATATTGAAATTATTTTGAATTATTGAATAATTGAAGCATAATTGATAAGAAAGAATGTGTGGCTTTGAAGTACATTCATAGCCATTTAATGCCCAAAGTATACTTGTAATGTAAGACAAGTATATAATGAAAATTGCATTGAATTGATAAGATAATTCTTTTCTATACAACATTGATGAGTATGTTGTATAATTGATACAGTGAAATAGAATGAACTGTGAATGCAAGTGAAACTGATAAAATCTAAAAAGTGGATCTGAAAGTTTATTTTGAAAGTTCTGGCCCTTAATAGTGTCTGCTAGTGATCTAGCTCAGGATATCGTGGCTAGCCATAGGGATTCTGCACTGTACTGTTGTGGAGCATGACGACTCCACTAGGTAGGGCAATGACGGACTACTATATTGATGACTGATATTCTGTTCACTGATGCACTGTTTACTGTTACTGTTGAGTGATTCCTTCGGGGACACTCTATTCTGTTCTGTTGTAGACCACAGGATCTACACCCTATTTATCCGGCTCACAGATTTCTATCGGAGTGACACTAGGGGCATAATAGTAATTGAAATGAAAAAGTAAAAGTGATATGAAAGAGTAATAGTGAAATGAAAATGAATGTTTAAATTAAAAAGAGTAATTAAATAAAAAGAATGAAGAGTTTGGGATAAAAAGGTAATTTACCCAAACATAACTCAGATGGGTCATGATGATGTTAATGACCTGAAAATGTAATAAGTATAGTGAACATGAAAATTTAAGTGAAAAATGACTTATGTAAAAGAGTTCAACGACCAAAACGTGATTTTATTGCAAAACCAATTAGTCGTGAGGCTAATTGGTAAATTGTAAGTTAAAGAGTGAATAAATGTGAAAATGTGATAAGCAAATGGCAAAATTAGAAGTAAACGTCAAATGAAGGACTAAACTGTAATTTGCCAAAAGTAGGGCAAAACCGTAATTAAATGTAACATCACATTAGTAAATGATATGTAAAATGAAAAGTAGAAGTAAAATGACAGTCTCCCAAAGAATTCAATGTTTAGGGACTAATATGTAATTTGTAGGTCAAGTAGTGATTTAAAATGAAAAGAAAAATGATCTAGTGACAATTCCGTAAGTAATGTCAAAAGAAGAGCAAAAACGTAATTTGTCCTACAAGTGATAAAATAAAGGTTAAATAGTGATTTTGTACTTAAAATAATAAGTAAAATGAATAATAATGATAAAATGAATGATTAATGAAATTAAATGTGATGTGAAGACTTAATACGAATTAATATGTCAATTGGACATAAAAATGACAAGTGAGAGACTAAACTGTAAATTTACATGTATAAAATGTATAGGAGTGTTAAAGGAATAGTATGATTGTGAAAAGAATAAAGGATAGTGATATGAGGTAAAATGAGGGAAATAATGAGCTAATAAGAACTAAATGAAAGTTTGAGGATTAAATGGTAATATGGAAATTTAGATGCTATTAAGAAAATAACTGTGATATTTGTAAGTAAATGCAATTGGAGTGGAGAAATAGTGATTTAGTTATATGAAAGAGATCATAGATAGGTGTTGAGCCAGCAGGGTTTAAATGATAAATTGCCGATGAGAAGGGCAAATAAAGGATGATAACGAAAAAGGACACTAAGTGAAAGCGCAATGTGTGATTTAGATGATAATAAGAAATTGATTAAACATAGTGATGTTTGTGCATGTGTGCATTTGTTGGTATTGGAAATTATTAGATTCATAATCACCACTGAGCATATTTAATGCTCAGCGCGTAGTTTGTTTGACTGCGTGTAGGTATTCAGTAAGGCATCTGTGAAGCAGACATAGCACCTGCTTAGAAATCGGACCGGACCATTGGATTAAAGTTAGGATAGTATGTTATGTTTACTATTATTAGAATAATAGGTAAATGTTATTGTATTATTTTGGAATGTATAAAAAGTTATAATTGTTGTGCCCCTGAGTTGGGCTGTGTATTGTTTGAATTGCAGGTTCTGGGTAGCTAACATTATAGTCGTTAAGCTGCCAAATTTTTTTTATTAAAAGAATAGTATTAGTGGCATGTATATGTATAATGGTTTAGCTTTGATTATGCATTGTGTAATATAGAGGTGTTAAATGTTATGGATGTTGATGAATGATTTGATAAGTTTATAAGTTAAAAGGAAAAAATAAATTACCGCATTTGTCATAAGCATCGATTCGATCGTAGTGCGTGACACCCAATATCCATACCAATTGCAGGTATGGGGTGTTACATTCCTCCTCAGAAAATATAGGGAAAGGGCATTCAAACCTATTTTTAAGGCGAACGGGATCTTGGTTTGCACTGGACCCTTCAGCCACCTTCTTCCCTTTGTCTCCTACATGCTTTGTTCTCACCATTTGCAAAATAAACTCACAAAGAAATTAGATGAAGAATAAAAACAGGAGACTGAAGCAAAATGAGAGAAGAAGAAGAAGTTTTGAGAGATTTTGAGAGAAAAACCAAAGAAAATTTGAGAGGCAACTCAAAAGTAAAGAGGAAAAACTGCAATTAGGGCATTAGGCTTTTATAGGGGAGTAAAATAATAGGGTTGCAACGGTTTAAAATTCAAAATTTTTCAAATTTCGTGCTCGGTCGAGACCTCACGATACTGTCACGCTCGCGATGGAGATGAAAATTCAATTTAACAGCTCCCAAACCCATCGCGATCACGCGATAAAAAAATTTCCTCACCTCTTTGTCGTGCTCACGACAGAATAGATTTGCCCAAATGAACATTTTCCTATCGCGCGCTCCATGCCAGGCGCGATTGCAACAACAACCTGCGAAAATAACTTCCCTCCACTGTCGCGCTTGCGACAACCGTCATGCTCCCGACAGTGTGTAATTTTCAAAGACCATTTTTTTCTTTTTCAAAATAATAATATAAATTTAAATAAGTTGAATTACTCACTATCTAATATACCCTGTAGAATCAAAAATAAACAATATTAGTAATATATAATAAAGCAAAAATCACTCTAAAATCTAATTAACAACATAAAAAACAACTTAAAATTACACTTAGTACAAAATAAAAAGAACATGCAAGTAACTTTCAAACCACTTTTAATGAGATATAGGAAACCTCTCTACCATGAAAAGTTTCTTCTAAATAGACCTTACATCTTTGACCATTTGTTTTAAATAGTTCTCCTTTATTATTCTTTAGCTCTAAATAACTATGCTAAAAAACATGGTTGAGCTCAAAGGGTCCACTCCATCTAGACCTCAATTTTCCAGGAAAGAGTTTTAATCTAGAATTATATAATAGGACTTTATCCCCAATCTTGAAACTCTTGTATCTAATATGAGCATCATGCCATTTTTTTTATCTTTCTTTATATATTTTAGCATTTTCATAAGAAATAAGTCTTAATTCATCAAGCTCATTAAGTTGTAAGCATCTTTTAACACTTGCATCTTTTAGGTCATAATTTAAAGTTCTAATAACCCAATATGCTTTATGCTCTAACTCAACAGGCAAATGACAAGGTTTTCCATATACTAACCTATATGGTGTCATTCCAATAGGTGCTTTAAATGCTGTGCGATATGCCCATAATGCATCATCAAGCTTATATGCCCAATCTTTCCTAGAGCTAGAAACTGTCTTTTCTAAGATCCATTTCAGTTCCCTATTAGATACCTCTACTTGACCACTAGTTTGTGGATGATATGGAGTAGCTACCCTATGATGCACACCATATTTATGCAATAAAGAATCAAAAGAGCGATTAATAAAATGCTTACCTCCATCACTTATGATGGCTCTTGGCACTCCAAACCTTGAAAAGATCTTCTTTAAGAATTTGATCACCACCTTGGAATCATTAGTTGATGTTGCTTTGGCTTCAACCCATTTGGATACATAATCAACTCCAACAAAAATATGATTTTGTCCAAAGGATGTAGGAAAAGGACCCATGAAGTCTATTCCCCACACATCAAATATCTCCACTTCCAAGATATTGTTCAAATGCATTTCATCTATCTTTCCAATAGTACCAGCTCTTTGACATTTATCACAATGAGCTATAAATACCCTAGCATCATGAAATAAAGTAGGCCAAAAGAAACCGAATTCTAGCACACGAGAGGCAGTCTTAGAACTACCATTATGACCAGAATACAAAGATGAATGACAATGTGTTAAAATGTTTGCATACTCACACCCACACTAAGACACCTACGGATAATACCATCCCCACTTAACTTAAAAAAATAGAGTTCTTCCCAAAGATAATTTTTGACATCAGTAAATAAATTTTTCCTTTGTTGCCATGTCAAATCATTAGGTATAATTCCTGCAGCAAGAAAGTTAGCAAAATCTGAAAACCAAGGACTATTTACTTGCTCAATAGACATAGGAGATTCATCTAGAAAGGATTCATTAATTTCATTATTATCTCCTATAGGGCCTTCATCATTTTCTAACCTTGACAAGTGATCAACCAGTAAATTTTCAGACCCTTTCTTGTCTCTAATTTCAAGGTCAAACTCTTGCAATAAAATAACCCAACGAATTAATCTAGGCTTAGCATCTTTTTTAGCAAATAAGTACCTTAATGCAGCATGATTTGTATAGATAATTACTTTAAACCCTAACAAATAAGACCTAAACTTATCACATGCATAGACAACCGCTAACATTTCTTTTTCAATAGTTGTGTATTAACTTGAGGTGATGACAATGTATGGCTAGCAAAGTAGATCACATGCAAATGTTTACCTTGTCTTTGTCCTAACACACATCCAACAGCAAGATCACTTGCATCACGCATGATTTCAAAAGGTAATTCCCAATTAGGAGAAGTAATTATAGGTGCACTTATAATAGCATTTTCTAAAGTATCAAAAGCTTGCATACATGCATGAGAAAATTCAAAAGGTACATCCTTAACTAACAAATTAGTTAAAGGCTTAGCAATCAAGGAAAAATCCTTTATAAACCTTCTATAAAAACCAGCATGTCCCAAACATGACCTTACCCCCTTAAGTGTAGTTGGTGGAGGCAATTTCTCTATCAATTGTATTTTAGCTCTATCTACCTCAATCCCTTTACTTGAAATTTTATGGCCTAGAACAATTCCTTCTTCAACCATAAAATGACATTTCTCCCAATTTAGTACCAAATTAGTTTCCTCACATCTAGCCAATACTCTATCTAAATTACTTAGGCATAACTCAAATGAGTCCCCATACAAAAAAAAAATCATCCATGAACACTTCCATAGTGTCTTCTATTATATCCCCAAAAATAGAAGTCATGTACCTTTGAAAAGTTGCTGGTGTATTGCATAACCCAAATGGCACTCTTCTATAGGTAAAAGTCCCACATGGACAAGTAAAAGTGGTCTTTTCTTGGTCACTAGGATAGATAAATATTTGAAAATATCCTGAATAGCCATCTAAAAAGCAATAATGAGAATGGGCAGCTATCCTTTCTAACATTTGGTCAATGAATGGTAAAGGAAAATGATCCTTTCTGGTGGCTGAATTTAACTTCCTATAGTCAATAGACACCCTCCAACCAGTGGTGGTTCTAGTAGGAATCAATTCCCCAATCTCATTTCTAACGACAGTCATACCCCCTTTCTTAGGTACACAATAAATAGGACTTACCCAAAAACTATCCAAAATTTGATAAATAATCCCAGCATCTAATAATTTAATGACTTCTTTCTTAACAACTTCTTTCATATTAGGATTAAGTCTTCTTTGTCTATCAGCTTTTAGTTGACATTCATCTACCATGTTAATCCTATGCATTACTACATTAGGACTAATTCCTTTCAAATCAGAAATTTGCCAACCTATACTCTTTATTCTCTTCCTAACAACCTCTAACAATGAAGACTCTTGTGCACTAGTAAGTTTGTTAGAAATAATAATAGGTAAAGTATGATTTGGAACAAGAAATGCATACCTCAAATGACTAGGTAGCTCTTTCAATTCAACATTAGGAGGACTTATAATGGAAGGTGGCAATGGAGCTTCATTTCTATTTTGAAGTTCAAGCCTTGAGCTCTCTTGCTCCACCTCTTCATTGACTTCTTCTTCAAAATGAACCTCTTCTTGACCTGCATTGTCTAACACTTCCAAAACATAAGCATCAATGACATCTATTTTCATGCACACATTCTCATCCATGGGATATTTTAGGGACTTATCCATTTGATATTGCACACTATCTTCCCCTACTCTTAAGATTAAAGTGCCCTCATAGACATCAACCAAGGCCCTACCAGTTCTCGTGAAAGGTCTTCATAAAATCAATGGACATTTCATGTAACACCCCCATACCCCCGGGAGGAATATCGGGGCGTCACACGGGCACATACGTATACATATACATACCCTAGTGGAAGCGATAATAATAAATAATTAGAATATCTTTAGGGCCAAACAAAATACACTTCTCTTATAACATATATAAACTGTACATATTACAAAAGCTTTATACATATACATCTTCGGTGCATATACCAAATAGTTAGCATATACATATAAACACTGTACTTTCTATCTACATAATGATGTTACTCAAAACATCACCAAGTTTATCTCTAACTTATACAGAAAGATGAACAAAACTCCCTAGTGGCCTTGACCCGCAGATGTCCGCTCACTGATCCGAACCTGTAAACCTACACGGAGATAAACATCCGTGCTAAGCGATAACGCTTAGTGGGGATGAAAATAATGCAAAGGACTTCTATTTGAAGTCACAAATAAATCACACATTTCATTTGACACAATCAAATAGCTCATGCATATAGCTCTTATACGTGTATAGGTTGCATGCTCAAATATCGACTGCTATAAGCTCACATGTAGGTAACATCTACTCTTTTACTTATTCATGCACACTACAACTTTTACATATCATTTATTCAAATGTACACTATCATGTGTCCATATTCATATAAATACACTCATGTAATTATACACTTGTATACAGAGCTATAATGTACTTAAACATTACTCTCATGTACTATAGCATTTACCCAGAACAATACTCTGAGTCATCTCAAATTCACTACACAACATTAACAAGACAAGCCTGAATTCCTTTCATGGTGGATACGGGTAACTCTGGATACTGTTTTCAGTATCTTACATTTGGAGAATTAACTCAAAACTCTATAAAATACACAAGGTATTCCGAACTCTGGGCACAATTAAGGCTAACTCTAGCAGCTGGACTCTAACCCTTTATAAGCATGCTTATCTATCCACTATAACGGTAATTAGGCTCAAAAGAAACAACTCGATTATACTCTACTTTGATAGCAAGCATGGATTATAATTCAAGTGCACTCATCAAATTCAAGGATAATTAACTCATGTACTAACGTAATTAATCATGTTTAATAGTTAAAAACATATAACATTTAATTCCACTCATAAACTCTTATATCATACTATTATTTACATATAATGTCAATTGGGAACATTCATATGCTCATTTGATAGGGTTAAATATGAGTTGGACATGCTATAGGAACTTACCCTGAAGTTCGGGTGCGATACGGGTTCAATTCGGGAAGAAAAACACATAGAATGGTCAAAATAGAAGGGGTGGAGGTTGTCACTACTCGTGACAAATCTCACTACTCATGACAGGGGCATACTATCACGACTCGTGATGGTCGTCACTACTCGTGACAGAGCCACGGAGATCCAGACAAAAACCCAACATCATCAATTTTGTTCAGACTAAACAGACATCGAAACGACATTTTTAGACAAAACTTCCTTCTTAACAAATGTTCCTCAGGATGTTAACTTTAAAATAAAAGAATATTCAGGTCAGTTCAACATCTACAACTTGAGTTATGATCTAAATAAACTATACTGTTCAAATAACCCCACCCAAATAGGGATACTACGGTCTTTAACAGTTTCGAGAATAATAGGGCCAGAATTAGCTCCAGCTCCCTCTTACACATTTTTAGCTATGGATCTTAGCTTTCAGATGCAATTTCAGTCAACAGAATTGAAGCTCTATAACTCTACTTATGACAAGAACTATATTCAAAGGTCTAATGAAGCCCAAACAGAATTTCTCTAAAATCACTTTTTACACACAAAACCATATGAAAACCATTTAACACATCCAAAACTCATACACCATGATTCAAAACATGATCGCAAACATGTATACATATATCGTGAGCTCACTACAGGCAATCAAAATAGATTCGCACGCAATCCCTACCTTAGGTGGCTTAACTGCTTCTCTTTAATTGATTCCGAGCTTCTCCTTTCCCTTGCCCATAACTCTCATGCAAAACCAGACCAAAATACTTAGGTTAACCCTCTTTTCACTTTAAATCACAAACAAAGAGAAAAAGGAGGTCAGATAGGAAAACAAATCCAGCTTACCTTTTGAAGAGACCTAATCAAGTCCTACTATGCTCTCTTTAAGCCACTTCAAGTGGTTCTCTCAAAGAACTAAGCAAATGAAAAAGAAAGGAACAAGAGAGAGGCAAAGCAAGGTGAACGGCTGACCAAAGAAAGAAACTAAAGAAAAAGAACAAGAGGGTCAAAACTAACATAAAAGAAGAAGAAAGAAGTAGATGGTCAATCCTCATCCTCTGTTTACTATTCAAATTAATGCCAACTTACTTTAATTAATTCATATATATCTCACTTTGACTCTTAATTCCATTTTTAATTTATTTACCAAGCCAAATGTCTTTTCTCCATTGGTCACTTGTTTCATTTTTCGTTATTCATGTAAAATAACTAAATTCTTGCCACTTGTCCCACTCCTACAATGCCACTTGTCACTCTAATATAAACCACACTTAAGTCTCTTGCCAAGTGTCACCCTCTCAAGTTGCCATGTGTCCAATATACATCAAATAATCCAACTCAGTTACGCTTTACGGGAAGCATTCTGTCGCGCCCGCGACACTATTGCGCTCGTGACAGAACCCACACATAGCCACTTACTCATGTACACTCTCTTACGCACACACACAAACTCTTGAATTTTCGAATAGAAATTCTGAAATTCTACTAGGGCCAAATCGGGTTGTTACATTTCACATCATATGAAAAGTCTAAAATAACAAAGTCAGCTGGTAGAATGAATTTATCAACTTTCACAAGCACATCTTCCCCTATGCCATATGGTTTTTTAATAGATTGATCAGCCAATTGCAAAACCATAGAAGTAGGTTTAACATAGTCCAACCCTAACTTCTTAAAGATAGTCAAAGGCATAAGGTTTATACTAGCCCCCAAATCACATAAACATTTAGGAAAATCAACATCTCCTAAAGTGCAAGGAATAGTAAAACTACCATTATCGTTAAGCTTAGTAGGCAAATTATTTGAAATTATTGAACTACGTGCTTCAGTCAACTCTATATAGTGGATATATCCTCCCAACTTCTTTTCTTTGAAATCAAGTCTTTAAGGAATTTTGCATAGTTAGGAATTTGTGTAATGGCCTCAATAAAATTTAAATTTATGTGTAAGTGCTTCAATTTATCAATAAAAGATTGGAATTGCTTATCTTGGTGTTGCTGCTTCAAGCATTGTGGAAAAGGCAGACGAGTTTGAAAAACTTGTGCAGTTTGTGCTTTGGTCACCCCTTCTGTCGCGATCACGATAGGTGTCGCGATCGCGATAGTGGGCGGATTCTCAGTCCTCGCGCTTGCGAAAGGAAGTGCGCTAGCGATATCTACCTGCCCCTCCTCTGTCGCGCTCGATACAGAAGGCTCATCCTTCTGAAAATTTTTCTGTTTTTCCTGCACATTCTCACCCACATTAGTAGAAACAAATTCATTGTTATAGGATTTACCTGACCTCAATTTAATGGCTTCAAGATGTTCCCTTGGATTCTCCTCCGTATTACTTGCTAGATTTCCTTGCATTCTTGAAGGTAAAGCTGATAGATGCCTAATTTATGTATTATTTAGTGTGTGTTTTATGTAAAATATGAAGTTAAGTATGTAATTATTTATATGTTTCATGTTATTTGTGTTAGTTTATGTGTGTATGCATTTTGTAGGCTGGTTTATGTGAAAAAGGGAAGAAAATGGTATAATTGGGTAGAATTGGGCAGAGATCAATTGGGTGAACACGAGTCGTGAATGGGAGTCACAACTCGTTAAGATGCAGATATAGAGAACGAAATAGAAGAGCAAAGGAGCAGGGTCATGACTCGTGAAAGGAGATCACCAGTCGTGAATGGCAAAGAAGAAAGCACGAGTAAAAGCAGAAGGAAGAAGAAGAGAATAAGGAGAGTAGGGTCACGAGTCGTGAACCTCAATCATGAGTCGTGATGATGCAGAGACTAGTGCAGCGAGGAAAGAAAAGAGAAGAGGAAAAGGAGAAGAAGCCGAGACATGAGCCAAAGCCACGACTCACACGCAAGGTCACGACTCGTGAAAGGCCATCATGAGTTGTGAAAGGCGAGAGAGGAGCAGGGGCAAGAAGGAAGAAAAAGAGGAGTAAGAAAAGCATTCCGTGTTCTGTCGCGAGTGCGACATCCTCGCGAGCACGACAAAACTATCTGTTGTGATAGTTATTCTTGAAAAGTCACTTCAAAAGGCACCTTCTTCCATCAAGCTTTGCAACCATTGGGAAGGGACATCTTCAAGAGACACAATAGTTAGAATTTTATAAATATTAACGTTAAACTATAATCTAATATACATAATTTTTATTAAGTAGTTTTCTGTAGTTTGAAGAACAGTTTCTTTTCTTAAGTAAACTTTTTTAGTTAGTTTCATGTCTTCAAGAAGAAGATCAAGGAGAGGAAAAATCTGTTACAAGAGTTTGGAAAAAGGGTTGAGAAATTTCTTTCTTATTTTCTTATCTTTTATTTCTTCTCTGTAAATTTAATGAACATTACTTCAATGAATTTGAATGTTATTATTATTCCCTACTTCCATCTATTCTAATAGTCTTTGAATGCAGAATTTCTATTAGTATAATTGCATGATTTTTTTAAGTTAAGATAGAGTCGAGAGATCATTTTAACTTAAATCTAATCGAATTTCATTATCAAAACATAACTTGACAGATCGGTATGTTGAGAAAGTTGTTATAGGTTGGTAAGTAATCTTAATGCATGTAATTATAGTTAACTAGTTCACTAATGAGAATTAGGAGTTAGTGCCTTAAATGTATACTTTAAGCATTCTAATTGATGTCGAGAGAATGAGTTAGAAATATATTTCAACTTGGCTTGCATGAAAAGATGATAATTGTTAATTTAAAATGATGGAATCAAGTTCATTATCTTTAGTTCTTTGGTATATATTTTGTCTTCTTTTGATTATCATTAACTAGGTTTAATTAGTTTATATGCTAGAGTAGTTTATAATCAACTCACCATTAATTGATCATTATAAACAAGATTAAAATTGAGTAGTAATAGTGTGTAAAATTCATCACATTCCTCGTGGGATCGATATCTTTTGTACTATTTCGGTACACCGTATACTTGCGGAATTAGTACCTATAAAATATGCAAACAAGTTTTTGGCATCATTGCCGGGGAATGAATGATTGATTTTTGCCATTATGAATCTTGATTTATAGTTTTGGATTACAATATTTATTTAGTTTTGTATGTTTGTTTGTTTGTTTAGTTTGACTTTGTTGTTTTTGTTTTGTTTTTACAGGATATGATAGTCATGCCTAGTACAAGGAGTTCACAAGAAGAGCTTGAACCTTTACATCCTAAAATAGAGATATTTTTATCAAGTAACCACAAATCCAATAGAAAGAAAAATAAAAATAAGAGACTTATCATGGCTGATGCAAATCGACCAAGGCTTATGGACTTTGCCACACCTGCATTGAGTGGTGCTCATCAAGGGGTGGTAAGACCTACGGTAAATGCTAACCAATTTTAGATTAAACCTTCTCTCTTACAAATGATTCAAAATAGCATATAATTTTATGGATTGGCAAATGAGGATGCTAATGCTCATTTGGCAAACTTTTTAGAGATTTGGGATACCTTTAAGATTAATGGGGTTTCGGCTGATGCAATTAAGCTTAGGCTTTTTCCTTTCACTTTGAAAGACAAAGCCAAGGCTTGATTGGATTCACTTATGAGGGGATCTATAACCACTTGGGACCAATTGGCCCAAGCATTTTTATCAAAATACTTCCCTCTAGCCAAAACTGCCAAAATCATAAAGGATATCACTACTTTTGTGCAAAATGATAATGAGTCTTTGTATGAAGCGTGTGAAAGGTTTAAGGAATTACAGTGAATGTATCCACACCACAACCTTCCAAGGTAGCTATTGATGCAAACATTTTACAATGGAGTTAATCCTACGATAAGAGGTACAATTAATGCTGCAGCTGGTGGCTCTTTAATGAGGAAAACTACTGAACCAGCTTTTGAGTTGTTGGAGGAAATGTCCATGAATAACTGTATGTGGCCTACTGAAAGAGTAAGGGAGTCTAATAATTCTAATGCTAAGGGGGTACATTCCATCGACTCTATGGTTGCATTACAAGCCCAAATTGAAGCATTGACTCATAGAGTTAATAGCTTAAGTATTGTGGTAATTCATCAAATGCATGCAATATTTGTGGTCAACAAGGGCATGTGAGTGACAATTGCAATTTAGGCATGGTTAGTAAGGAGGAACAAGTTAATTTTGTCCAAGGCCAAGGGCTGGGAACCTGTATTCTAATACCTTTAATCCTGGTTGGAGGAGCCACCCTAATTTGTTATGGGGAAATAATAATAACAACCAAAATAGAGGTGTGGGATACCAACAACCACAAGATAGATTTGGAGCATTTGAAGGGAAGATTGATAAATTCATTGAAGAGATTAATTTTAAGATGAGTTCTCAAGATGAAAATCAAATGAAGCTTGAGGCTAAAATTGACCAAATCACTAAAAATCATGCTTCATCTATTCACAATCTTGAGATACAATTGGACCAATTAGCAAGTTCTTTACCTTTTAGAAATTTAGGATCTCTTCCAAGTAATACAGAAGAAAATCCTAGAGACCACATGAAATCATAATATTTTTGTTCTCTTGTTTAGGTTGCTTAAATAGATTTCCTTTCTATATGTCTTTTATGTTATTTTAAGTTATTTTATTTAATGTTTTTATTTATTTTATTATTACTAACAAAGTTTCTTGTTGTTCTACAGGTAAATTTAGTTAAGTTATGTGTTTTTTTATTTATTTAAAAATAAAAAATAAATAAATAAATTTGCAGACGTGATATTCTATCGCGCGCGCGATAACAACCGCGAGTGCGAAAGAATGTACATAGATTGCGATTGAGGTTCTATCGCGATCGCAAGAGGTATCATGATCGCGACAGCAAGTGCAAGCAGCGGAGCTGCATGACTCGTGATGTACCTTCACCAATCGTGCAGTCGAGAAGGCTTTCTGCCTTGGTAAGTGGGTCTGCTTCACGAGTCGCTAAGATGCCTCACGACTCGTGAAGCGTGACTGAATTACAGTTAAGTTTTTCTTTTATGTTTTATTTACTTCTTTATTTTTTTATTTATTTGTATTAAATTTTCTTAATCTTCATATTATTAGGCTTTAATTTTAATTAATTTAGTTTTCATTAACTTAAAACCCTAAAATCAAACAATCAGAAGTTAGCAGAGGAAGTTTTATTTTCAAACCCTAACTTCGTGACTTTTCAAATTCTAATGTTCCCTCTTCTGTTGATTACCTTTAACTTTTCACTTTTACCTCTTCGTTTTAATTTTTTTTATCGTGTCGAACCTCACGAGTCGAACACCCATCAGATCACCATTTCATATTCTTTCTTTCTTCTTCCTTCACACATATTTTTCACGCGTTCATACTCTGTTTTTCCTTCGTTGTTCTCCTTCTTCATATCAGCATTCTATTTCTTTTACATATCTTCCATTTTCTTAGGGTTTACGTGATTCTCTTCAATCTCAGTTTCTCAAACATATCCATTTTCCTCTTTGTCATAAGTTTCTTTGGTAGTCAGACTCTATTTCATGTAACTTTCCTTCATTTTAACTTCTTATTTCTTTCGGCATTCTTCCGTAACAGACATCAACTTTCCACAACTGTTTCATTTCTTGCATATTTTCATTTTATCTCTGTTCATACTTCATCTCCGTTTACATTACATTTCTACCTTTTAACAAATAAAAATGGTGAGAAGAAAAACCCATCTTCTTCACGTACTGAACCAGCAAAACAGGAAGTTGAAGAGGGCAATATCGCTACTCATTTTTGTGCTTTATTTCCCATATTTTCCATAGATGAAGGTAGTAGATTTCTTACCCTTCGTGATAGACCATTATTGCAATGTAAGTATTTTCCTGATTCTTTGCTTGCACAAATTGGCATGTTAGATGTTGTTACTGAAATGTTGAGATTTTGGTTCTTATTGAAATTTGCAACTTTGTATGAAGATGTTAATCCTGATTTAGTATTGGAGTTTTACACTATGTTGAAAAAGAATGAGGATAATGAACATTGGTTAGATTTTAGGTTGGCTGGTAAACCATATACTTTGACCTATTTTATGATGAATAGGATGTTTAGGTTTTCGCAAACTGGTTTACCTAATACACCTAAATCTTTTAAACCTAATGAATTTTGGAACTTTTTAACTGATTTGCCAACACCTTATAGGGCTAGAGAAGCTAAGTCTATATTTATTAAAGATTTGAAATATTGGATTTTGCGTAAGGTTTTAGCTTCTGTAGTTTTTAATAGGTCTGAATTTAACAGAGTTTCATATCATGAGTTGTTTTTGATGTGGTGTATCCATGAACGTAAGGATGTATGTTGGCCTTATTGGGTTTTTACTCAATTGTTGCAATGTGTTAATAAGCATGATTCACCTCTCACTTATGGGCATGTCATTTCTACTATTGCAAGGAATTTAAATATGGATTTTAGCGCATATTATCAAGTTTTTTCTTGTCTTTATTTTACTAAGCATGTGTTTGTGCGTGGAGAGGTGGTTGGTAATAATTTTCAGGAAATTCCACATTGTGCTCGATCGTGTTGGGGGAATCTTCCAGGATCTTCTGTGCCATAAGAAGAACCACATAAAGATGAAGCTGGTGATGAAGGGGGCAGTGAAGATGAAGCTATGCATGACGTTCCAGCAGTGAAGACGAAGCACCTGATGTTGGATCATCTAGTCATAACATACCAGCCATGCTTGAGCAGCTTTTACAAAATCAATCTCATATGCAAGATCAGCTCTCCTCTATAGCAAGATCTAAAAGGCATTTGGAGTATAGGATGGATCATTTTATCGTTCAATCTGGATTTGAGGTTCCATCACGTCCACCTTTGCCATGAGCAGGGAGTTTTTCTTCTCTTTGTTTTATTTATTTCTTTTAATTGTTTATTTTGTTTCATTTCTTAACATTGAGGACAATGTGTGTTCTAAGTGTGGGGGAGTGAGTGTGTTTGTTTGTGTGTTTTTTGTTTTATATGTTTACATATGTTTAATATGTTAATTGCATGTTTGTTTGTATGTGTTTATTGTTCAATTAGGCTTGATAAGTGAGTTTTATTATAAGGCATTGTTTAATTGGTATATTATATAGGTTGTTAGATCATTTAGCTTTTATGCTCATTTTTATCAGTTTTCAAAATTTTTTGTATGTGTTTTAAGTCTTTCAAATTATTTTCTTGTACTTCTTTCAACATTATGGATTATTTAGTCTTTTTTACTAACTATGTTTTTAAAGTTAGGATTTGCTCATTTAGTTTTAAATTTTAGGTTTTTAGTTGCTTAGTGGAAACTATAGCCATAATATTTATCCTATGTCTTTTCAATAATGGATGAGGACTTAGAAACAAATAAAAATAAAAAAATAAGTGGGATGGAGCAAAAAATGCACCCACTCAATTCATAAAAAGAAAAGAAAGCAAGATGTACATTCAAATTTGAAAAGTTTGGGATGGAGTGTAAAACGCACCCATACTACATTTTCTTACTAACCATGGATAAAAATAAAAAATATACCCATGTAAGAAAAAAAAAGAAAATAAAGTCTAAAAATGCCATGAGATTGGATTAAGGGTAAGTGAGCTCAAAACTGTCCCAAGTGCAGCTAGCAACTTTAGAATTTTCAACTTTATTATCAAGCTTCTCTCTTTAAACCATATTTAGTTTTTTTGAGACTTATACTCTTAATGTTCAAATTAGTAAAATTAAGTGACTTATTAAAATTTTAATACATGCTTTAAAATTTGACTTACTGATATTTTTGAGTGTTTGAGATATTTGATCTTTTCAATTCTATTATATATGCTGAATGGACAATGTTGTATAATGATGTTTAGGGACTTATCCATTTAATATTGCACACTATCTTCCCCTACTCTTAAGATTAAAGTGCCCTCATAGACATCAACCAAGGTTCTACAAGTTCTCATGAATGGTCTTCCTAAAATCAATGGACATTTCACATCATATGCAAAGTCTAAAATAACAAAGTCAGCTGGTAGAATGAATTTATCAACTTTCACACGCACATCTTCCCCTATGCCATATGGTTTTTTAATAGATTGATCAGCCAATTGCAAAACCATAGTAGTAGGTTTAACATAGTCCAACCCTAACTTCTTAAAGATAGTCAAAGGTATAAGGTTTATACTAGCCCCCAAATCACATAAACATTTAGGAAAATCAACATCTCCTAAAGTGCAAGGAATAGTAAAACTACCATTATCCTTAAGCTTAGTAGGTAAATTATTTGAAATTATTGAACTACATGCTTCAGTCAACTCTATAGTGGATATATCCTCCCAACTTCTTTTCTTTGAAATCAAGTCTTTAAGGAATTTTGCATAGTGAGGAATTTGTGTAATGGCCTCAATAAAATTTAAATTTATGTGTAAGTGCTTCAATTTATCAATAAAAGATTGGAATTACTTATCTTGGTGTTGCTGCTTCAAGCATTGTGGAAAACGCCGATGAGGTTGAAAAACTTGTGGAGTTTGTGCTTTGGTCACCCCTTCTGTCGTGCCCGCGACATGTGTCGCAATCGCGATAGTGGGCGGATTCTCAGTCCTTGCGCTCGCAAAAGGAAGTGCTCTCGTGATATCTGCCAGCCCGTCCTCTGTAGCGCTCGCGACAAAAGGTTCATCCTTCTGAAAATTTTTCTATTTTTCCTGCACATTCTCACCCACATTAGTAGAAATAAATTAATTGTTATAGGATTTACCTGACCTCAGTTTAATGGCTTTGAGATGTTCCCTTAGATTCTCCTTCGTATTACTTGGTAGATTTCCTTGCATTCTTGAAGGTAAAGTTGATAGATGCCTAATTTATGTATTATTTAGTGTGTGTTTTATGTAAATTATGAAGTTAAGTATGTTATTATTTATATGTTTCATGTTATTTGTGTTAGTTTATGTGTGTATGCATTTTGTAGGCTGGTTTATGTGAAAAAGGGAAGAAAATGGTATAATTGAGTAGAACTGGGCAGAGATCAATTGGGTGAACACGAGTCGTGAATAGGAGTCACGACTCGTGAAGATGCAGATACAGAGAACGAAATAGAAGAGCAAAGGAGCAGGGTCATAACTCGTGAAAGGAGATCACGAGTCATGAATGGTAAAGAAGAAAGCACGAGCAAAAGTAGAAGGAAGAAGAAGAGAAGAAGGAGAGTAGGGTCACGAGTCGTGAACCTCAATCACGACTTGTGACGATGCAGAGACTACCGCAGCGAGGAAAGAAAAGAGAAGAGGAAAAGGAGAAGAAGCCGAGACGTGAGCCAAAGTCACGACTTACACGCAAGGTCACGACTCGTGAAAGGCTAGAGAGGAGCAAGGGCAAGAAAGAAGAAAAACAAGAGAAAGAAAAGCATTCCGTGTTCTGTCGCGAGCGCGACAGAACTATTCGTTGCGGCAGTTATTCTTGAAAAGTCACTTCAAAAGGCACTTTCTTCCTTTAAACTTTGTAACCATTATGAAGGGACATCTTAAAGAGACACAGTAGTTAGAATTTTATAAATATTAATGTCAAACTGTAATCTAATATACATAATTTTTATTAAGTAGTTTTCTGTAGTTTGAAGAATAGTTTCTTTTCTTAAATAAAATTTCTTAATTAGCTTCATGTCTTGGAGAAGAAGATCAAGGAGAGGAAAAATTTATTCCAAGAGTTTGGGAAAAGGGTTGAGAAATTTCTTTCTTATTCTCTTATCTTTTATTTCTTCTCTGTAAATTTAATGAACATCACTTCAATGAATTTGAATGTTATTATTATTCTCTACTTCCATCTATTCTAATAGTCTTTGAATGCAGAATTTCTATTAGTACAATTGCTTGATTTTTATAATTAAGATAGAGTCGAGAGATCATTTTAACTTAAATCTAATCGAATTTCATTATCAAAACATAAATAGAGAGATCAGTATGTTGAGATAGTTGTTATTGGTTGGTAAGCAATCTTAAAGCATGTAATTATAGTTAACTAGTTCACTAATTAAATGTATACTTTAAGCATTCTAATTCATGTCAAGAGAATGAGTTAGAAATATATTCCAACTTGGCTTGCATGAAAAGATGATAATTGTTAAGTTAAAATGATGGAATCAAGTTCATTATCTTTAGTTCTTCATTATATATTTTGTCTTCTTTTGATTATCATTAACTAGGTTTAATTAGTTTATATGCTAGAGTAGTTTATAATCAACTCACCATTAATTGATCATTGTAAACAAGATTAAAATTAAGTAGTAATAGTGTGTAAAATTCATCACATTCCTCGTGGGATCGATATCTTTTGTACTATTTCGGTACACCGTATACTTGTGGAATTAGCACCTATAAAATATGCTAACAAAAGCCTTAGCTATTTGCCCTATTTGTACTTCCAAGTTATGGATGGTTTCTCCAACTAGGGTTATAGGTGTTTGAGTATGGGCTATCTCTTCCTTGCACTTGGATAAAACTAATTTGCTCTTCAAAATTATTTATTCCCAAATTGCAAACCTCACTTGTATGATCTTGTTGGCCACAAATAGTGCATACATTTTGTGAACTACCCCCTATTCCTAGGCTACTAACTTTTTGAGTTAAAGCCTCTATTTGGGCTTATAAGGCTACAACAGAATCTATAGCATGAACCCCCCTAGCATTAGAATTAGATTCCCTTACTCTTTTGGTGGGCCACATACAATTGTTCATAGCCATTTCTTCCAGCAATTCAAAAGTTGATTCTATTGTTTTCCTCATCAAGGAACCACCAGCTACAGCATTAATAGTACCCTAGTTGTGCGGTTAACTCCATTGTAAAAGGTTTAAATCAATAACTCCCTCGGAAGGTTATGGTGAGGACACATTCACTGCAATTCCTTAAATCTCTCCCATGCTTCATACAAAGATTCATTGTCATTTTGCACAAAAGTTGTGATATCTTTTATAATTTTTGCAGTTTTGGCTAGAGGGAAGTATTTTGATAAAAATGCTTTGGCCAATTTGTCCCAAGTGGTTATTGATCCTCTGGTTAATGAATTCAACCAAGCCTTGGCTTTATCCTTCAAAGTGAAAGGAAAAAGTCTAAGCTTAATTGCATCATTAGAAACTCCATTAATTTTAAAAGTATCACATATCTCTATAAAATCTGCCAAATGAGCATTAGGATCCTCATTTGCCAAACCATAAAACTGAATACTATTTTGTATCATTTGCAAAAGAGAAGGTTTAATTTCAAATTGGTTAGCATTTACCGTAGGCCTTACCACACCTTCTTGAGCACCACTCAATGCGGGTGTAGCAAAATCCATCAACCTTGGTGGATTTTCCTCTTCAGCCATTATTAGTCTCTTATTCTTATTCTTCTTTTTATGTGATATTCGATTACTTGACAAATATCTCTCTATTTCAGTATTCAAAGGTTCAAGCTCTTCTTGAGAACTTCTAGTACTAGGCATGAACTTATCAAATCCTGTAAAAACAACACAAAACAAAAATTAAGTCAATTAAATGAACAAACAAACAAAATAAAATAAATATTGTAATCCAAAATCATAAATCAAGTTTCACAATGGCAATAAATAAAACAACAATCTCGGGCAACGGCGCCAAAAACTTGTTAGCCTATTTTATATGTGCTAATTTCGCAAGCATACGATGTACCGAAATAGTACAAAAGATGTCGATCCCATTAGGAATGTGCCAATTACTACACACTATTACTACTCAATTTTAATCTTGTTTACAATGATCATTAATTTGTTGAATGAAAATGGAAATACTATATCTAATTCTAATTAACCTAATTATAAATAATCGGAGAAAATAAAAGATTAATGATTATAAAATAACAAATAGAACTTGAATTAATTATTCTTGATTATGATTATATCCTTGTCATGCAAGCCAAGATGAATGAAATTCCAATTTACTCTTTCAATATAAATTAGAGTGCCTAAAACATGCATTTATAATTATAAATCACAATTTTCATTAAAGAATTAAAGTGTTATATTTGCAAATTTCAGGAATAAGAAACAACCTATAACAACCATTTAATATTATGATTTCTCAAATAATACTTCAGTGATGAAATTATATTAGATGTAAGTAACAATTTATCTTTCAATTAAATACTTACTTATAATGATCATGCATAAAATACTAATAGAAAATTCTACAAGAAAGAATAATTAAATTGATATGAATAATAAAATATAGCATTAAATAATCAAGTTCATATGTTCATCATGAAATAATTACAAAGAAGAAGTAAAGATGAGAAATAAGAAAGAGATCTTTCAACCCTTTTCCCTTTCACAAAGGATATCTTCTTGCTTGCAAGTAATCTTCTCTTCAAAACATAGAAATCTAACTTTTAACTTTAACTAAAAAAATGTGCTTTCTACTTAAAGAATTCTTAATAATAAATATTCAACTCCTAAAATTACAGTTAAAACTACTATTTATAAAGTTCTAAGAGATATGTTCCTTCAAGTGTCCCTTAGGAAGGTTGCAAGGCTTAGTGAAAAGTCATCTTTTTTCGAGGCAAAATTTGAATTATACTTCCAACGGTCCTCTCTATCGCGATCGCGACGACTGTCGCGATCGTGACGAAACACATCTTGCTCTTCGTTCCACTTTCCTCATGCTGGCCTTCCTCCGCGCCTTGTCGCAACCTCGCGATGGAAGCCTTGCTCGCAACACTACCTGCTGGCTCCTTAGCTCCTTCTCTTTGGCTCCCTTCAAGTGCGCGTCCTGTCGCGCTCGCGACCACTGTTGCTCTCGTGACAGATCACTTCTCTCCTTGGCTTTCTTTCTTCCTTTCTTCCTTTGTCTTTGGCTTGGCATTTCCTGTCGTGCTCGTTTCTTTGGCTCATTTCTGCTCCTTTTCTCCAATCTTCTCCATTTTTTCCAATTTCTCCTACACACACAAAACTCAAACAAAAACAAAAAATATACCTATTTCGAACACAATTAACTATACATAAACATTATTTTAAACTAAAACATGGATTAAATATGAGCTATTTATACTCATATCATGCCCCATGTTTTCTCATCGATTATAATGGAGCCTTCAGTGTCGTCATTCGATCTAACACCCTCGCTATGTCCTGAGACATTTTGAACACGGCCTCCACTGGAACCATTGGAACCTCATGTCATAAACTTACTGGCTTAGACTGACTAGACCTAGATACTTCCACTTCTTGAGGGTTAACACTTTTTGTCGTTTCCTCTCTAGAGTTATTAGAAGAATCCATCGATCTGATACAATAAACAAGGATGTTCATATTCGGTCAACACAACAATACACATCCTAGTTTACCCATTTCCCAAAAAAGGCTAAATCTAGGCTCTGATACCATAACTTGTAACGCCTACTCCCGACTGCACAATTAGCATAGCTAAAGCAGTCGAGAATAGTCATCACACAACAATCATATGCACTTATAATATCTATTTAGATGCAGAAAACTTGTACAACTAAATTTCATTTCCCATACATTCACATACAGAGGATAACTCTTAATATCACATGCTTGAGCTACTATACTTACCTATACACATACATCAAAGGCTTAATATAACAAAACATAGTCATTTCATTCATTACACATTATATGCTTCTCAAAACATTAAATACAACATATTCATAACTCAAAATCCCGAAATCCCCAAAACCTGCATTATAGGCACTCCTAGTGTTCACCATTGGCAATGCAAATTCGTCCTTCTAGATCACTTCGCGTCTATACCTACATCGATTAGAAAACCTATGCTAAGCGATAACACTTAGTGGAGAAAATAATATAATAACACAGTATACACACATATATGTACATGTAATTCATTGCAACAATAACAAGTCTTATATATATTCACAATCCAATTTCAACATATGCAAATATGATTATAACTATTCGATGTACATATCATGGCATGATAATTACATTTTGGTTACATTTTCACATCAATTTTGCATGGTCATTATAGTTATACTCAAGGATATGTCACATAATTTCACATTATTCAATTAATTAACATAATTATTTTAGCCTTGCCTGCAACTCAAAGATGCGGGTAATGGGTATCGCATCAGTACCCAAAGGTACAGTAATACATTATTATTCGTGGATACCACACATTCGCATTAGCACCCAAATGTACTGGAAAGACCAATGTTATTAATAAATTTGCATTAGGGAATCTAATAAGGATTCAGATCACATTGATGATTCCAGAGGAATCGGACGCATTTGGCTGCAGCACTTAGACCCTATAGCATGCGTATCTAGCCACTACTTGACTCACAGGCTATAATATTAATTCGGTTTATTCATTTTATCACTTATTTTAAGCATCAATAGTATTAATGTTCATTGCATAATTCACTTTAACAATTATATATACATATAATGGTACTTGTGACGCGCGCCGGACGCCGCTCAGCCGCCCCTCTGACCGCCCGCTTGAGGGCGATCGGGCAATTGAGGATCCGCTAACAGTTTGTAATAAACTGCAAGTGCGTCTATGTTGGGCAACAAGGAGCTTTCATGGAGTCGCCACCCAATAGAACATTGGAAAAGTTTCTCTCGCCTCGGAGAGCCTAAGACTGCGCTTAGTATCCATTTTGGGCCAACCAAAGGGGTCTTGGAGGGTGAACCTCTCGCCCTAAGGAGCCTAGGATTAACGCCAAAATCTCGTGACACAAGAGGTGTCTTGGAGGGTAAACCTCTCGCCTCTTTGAGCCCAAAGATCAGAGATGGGTTCGGGACTTCTCATCTATTTCTAGCTTGATTATTTTATGATCAAATTTTAATTATCATTAATTTGCTCTCTCTCCACACGATGCAATTGATTTAAAGGCGCATTTATTCACATTTGGAAAGCAGTAAATGAGCAAGTAATGAAAGCAATAAATTACAATAATACAAGGAGCGAAATATAACTCCCTTTTATAAACGTACGATACATACACAAATCGGGGCATTGATTATTTTGAGGACTTTGGTCCTCGCATGCATCATTATCAAAATGGCTATTTTTATTGTGATGATTTTTATTGGATAAAAATAGGACATTGGATCCTTATGTTTATGAAAAACCTCTCTTTATTAAATATAAAACATTAATCAATTTTTATACTTAGCGGGATACAAAAAGGGCATACTCATGTGCATAAAATAATGAATAAACAAATAAAGGGAATAACCAAGAGGGTTAGAAAACTAAACCAGACGGAATCCTCCGAGCATGGTAAATCGCCGCTCGAACTCAGGATAGTCCAAGAAAATCAAAATATGCTCACAGAAGGTTAAAAGATGTTAATATATGAAAGCTCAACATAAATAAAGTCAAAAGGGACTTGAAAAGAATAGGAAAGATTTGGAAAAATGGAGACAGGACCCAGAGACGGCCTCTGTCGAGTGACCGACGGGCGTCAGTCAAAGTGACCAACGTGTCCCGTCGCTCACTCGAGAGAGGAAGTCTGTGAGTGGGGTGACCGACGGGCATCAGAGAAATAGATGACCCGTCGATCACCACTGCCTCCGAAAATAACAGTAAAAAATCTTTTATTTTCAAAGCAGAAAAGGGTTTTTATCACAAGATGAGATGAAGAGAATCAAAATAAAGGAAAGTGAAAGCAAAAAGCAAAAAGAACAGCAAAAATAAAGAATAAAGATGAAATAACCCGGAGAATAAGTCCGGAATATTTACCCTCAGATAATGTTTTAGTGATATTCTTGGTGTTGATTAGAGTCCCGCACGTTCCACGAGAAATAAAATGAAAGGTCAAAACGAGGAAAATAGATTGTTTCCTTCTTAACCCCTCAAAAAGATGGACTTTGGAATCAAAAAAACCCAAAGAAAACTAATTAGTTTTAGTTCCTTTTAACGGTTTGATCCTCAAGTTAAAAGAAATTTCTTGATGTGTGTGTTTGTTGGAAGAGAGAGAAAACACGCTTGAGATTCGACAGAGTTTCCCTTCTTGAAAATTTTTGGAACCCTTTTTAGGAATAAATTCAAAGATTTTATAGGCCAGGCACGACCGACGGGCGTCTGATGTGGAGACGGGCGTCGGAAGAATCCTTCTGACACAAGGATTCATCCGATGGCCCTGCCATTTCCACAGACGGGCGTCGGAGAGGTTGTGTGCTCCAGAAAACCGGCTGGCGTGCTCTTGAAGAAGCGGGTCTGTCCGACGGCCGTCAGAAAAAACCATAGGCCGTCTGTGACCCTAATCGACGGGCTGGCCTCCCACAGACGGGCTGGCCGTCTGTCGACCAAAACATACTTTTTGTCTCAAAAATTCCGTTCTTCCCCCCTCTACCTTCAAAAGGTGAAAAGACTCATTTCTCGTGGAGTATGGGACTAAAACCTCCCAATCCAAACCGTTTGTAAAGGCTCAGATACTGAGTTCATCATAGGGTAATCTCTGATCTGGATCGCTCTGGGACAAGGTACCTACAATTGCCCCCAGTTTTTGGGAAACTAGGGCATAAACGCCTAGATGAGCCAAAACTCAGAGAAAGGACAGAAAGGAAGAAAGCGTACCTATGGCGTTTCTCACCTTCCGTGCCTCTTGCCGGGTAGACCTCGTCTCAGTCTGTCTGGCGATGTGAAGATATACCTATCGGTCTCGTTTTGACCTGTAGGTGCTGGTGAGATATAGCATTCTCTAGCCACGATCTCGATATGAAGAGTAGTGTTTCTCTAACCGCAACTTCTGCTTCTGTTGGCCTCGTCTCAGCTTGCGCAGGGCTGAGGAGATGTAGTACTCTCTGACTACAAATCCGCTGTGAAGAGCAGCGTTTCTCTAACTGCAACTTTGATATGAAGAGTAGTGTTCTCTAACTGCAGCTTCGGTTGGTGAGATGCGGTGTTCTCTAACCACAATCTCGATGTGAAGAGCAGTGTTTCTCTAACTGCAACTTCGATTGTTGAAGTTCCCTTGCTAACCCCCATCCGATCTGCAAGGTGCGTAGCACTCTCTGGCTGCCGCGTGAACTGTGAGATGTAACACTCTCTGGCTACCATCCCGGTGTGAAGAGCAGTGTTTCTCTAACTGCAACTTCGATTGTTGAAGTTCCCTTGCTAACCCCCATCCGATCCGCAAGGTGCGTAGCACTCTCTGGCTGCGGCGTGAACTGTGAGATGTAACACTCTTTTGCTACCATCTCGGTGTGAAGAGCAGTGTTTCTCTAAATGCAACTTCGATTGTTGAAGTTCCCTTGCTAACCCCCACCCGATCCGCAAGGTGCATAGCACTCTCTGGCTGCCGCGTGAACTGCGAGATGTAACACTCTCTGGCCGTAATCTCGATTTTGTAGAGGAGGAGACCTCGTTGGGTTCCCCGTTCCAAGAAGACTTGAATCTTAGGCGTCCTTGTTCGGACTTCTAATCGATGCTTGTGCTCTGATCGATGTTTCTCTGTACCTGTGTGATAAAAGGTTTTGTTAATTCATGTTTGAGTTATTATCTTTTAACGTGTCCATGAATGGCGTGGTTTTGCTTTATCTACCATGTCATGTTTCGTTTATATTCTTTTCTATTGAGTTGTCATTCATCATTTTTTTTATCCTTTTTCTTATTGAGCAAATGTGAAAACATATATTCATCTGTAATATGCATGAATCATAAATAACTGAATAAATGCATGAAACTGAAAAAAAAGTTTTTCACTAGAAATATCCGTTTTTGTACAATGTATATACAATGTGAAAATACAAAAGTGACTCCCTGAACATCAGAGAGGTGTGTAGTCAGAGGGCTCATCAGGGTCCTCGTCATCTGATATGTGCACTGTCCCTGGCGGAGGTGGAGGTGGAGCTGGCTGTGCCAGAGGTGGAGGCTGAGCCGTGGAGGGTCCTGCCTTAGCGTCATGGGCCCATCTGAATCTAATCTGAGCATAGCCATCCAAGAAGGGCTGGGTACAAGTCCTCATAAACCCTAAGGTCTATGAAACTGTGCCTCCTAGCTTCTTGAAGGCCTGGCTCATCTGAATGGTCTGCTTGCTGGCGGCCCTCCTCATCTGCTCTAGTCGCTGCTCTGTCTGCTCTCTAAACTCCCTCATGGTCTGAGACAAGGGTGGGAGGAACCTCTCTATCACCTGGACCAAGGATCTCAGGGACTCGAGTGACTCGTCGATCATCTGTAGGGTCATATCAAACCTCTGAGATGCCTGGTCCTGAGATGTCCTCATCTCATGAGCGAGCTGCTGCCAAAGCTCCCTCTGGCCCTGGGCGATATGCTCTATCAGCCTCGCCTGCTCGTCTCTGAAGGCCTCCACGACCTGAGCCTGCTCTCGCGCGGTGTGCTCGATATAACCAGCCTGCTCCTAAACCAACTGCTCTATCCCCCGAGGCTGCTCCTGAATAGCAGCCTGCTGACGGTCTAACCTCTCGTGTATAGCTCTGTCTCTCTCATCCTGTCGTCACTCCAAGGCTGTGAACATGGAAGTGAGGAGCTGGGAGAAGTCAGGCTGTGTTGGCTGCTGCTGTGCTAGCTCTGGCGGCGGGGCTGCGGAGGTGGATGCCCTTGGGTCGCCTCGAAAATATGGGTGATACCTCTCTGGGGGCCCATTGGTAGACCTCTGTACCCTAATGCTCGGCGACGGAATAGGAGTCGGCGCTCTGGATGCCGGTGAAGCCGCAAAGAGCTCGTCCATAGTGACCTCCATGTTGAAATCCGATAGGGTCCTGGGCTGCTCCTGCTGTGGTGGCGGCGGCACAGTCTGGGGCTGAGGCTGGGGAGACTGAGGAGGCTGAGGTGGCTGCTGCTCCGGCTCGGGCTCTGGCTGAGGAGGCTGCTGCTCCGGCTGAGGAGGGTGCTGCTCTGGCTGAGGAGGCTGCTGCTCCGGGTCTGAACCCAAGGGTGGAAGGGAGAACATCCGCCTGGTCTCGTGGATGGATAGCACTCTGTAAGCCTTTGCCTGACCTGATATCTGCGAGATCATCCCTATCTGCACTGCCGCTGCAGCGTCCACATGGATCCCCTCATCCAGGGGTCCTCTCAGCCTGTCTGGGGCAACTCCTAACCCCAAAAGCAACCGAGTGATGACTCCTCCTACTATCACCACTGGTGTCAGTCCTCTGCCAACTCTGACCAAGTTAGCTAAGATCTCATGGCTAACGTTGAGACGCTGGCCTGCCACCATAGCCCAGAGGCTCTAGATCTCGGCCGCATTAAGCGACCCTGGATTACCAGCTCGACCAAGGTACGAACTGGATAGCACTCTGTGCAAGTATCGGAGTGCCTGAGACACCAGTATGGTGCTCTTCGCTGTATCATGATCATACAGCACTCCCGGTAAGGCAATGGCCGCCCAGTGGGCGCGTCTCACCGCTCGCCGTCCCCCTCCTCTCTGGGAAACCCCATGGCCTGCGCGAACCTCTGCCTGGTAATACTGTAATGCTGGCCATCGAACAAGAACTGGACTACCCCTGGCTCTGTGTCCGATCTCTGAAAGCCGCCATAACGTAGGGTGGCCAGGACCTGTCGAGTAGCCTCTGGGAAGGTCTGGAAAGCGGGCTCAAGAAACTCTGTCCATCCGGCGCCCTCAACAAGCATGTCGACCTCCGGGCCCATCCCTAGGGCCTCTAGGAACGGACGGGACACAAAGCGGCTTGCCCGAATCTCCACCTGAGCTAGTGGTTTATATCTCTGAGCTGACTCATCGTCCATCCAACCCGAAACCATGACCTCGGGCTGGGCCTTTGGTGCTCTGCGTCTAGGAGGCATCCTGCAAAAGAAATATTAGATGGTGAAAATTTGACAAAACAAGCATTATTAGGCTTGTTTTCTAGGTGAAAGCCCATTTAGGCTTCACCTGGGCAACAGCGGCCCGAATACGAGGTAAAAACAGATAATAAATGAAAAGGGACGAGCGTCCTGTTAAGGGATGTTGCCCAGCATGCTTCGCACATATCAAAACAAAGGAAACATGTAATCGGCATGGAAATACTTAAAGTGAATAAAAATGGGCTTTCTAGACCCCAAGGTATGCATTATACAGAAAAAATATTTAATTTTAGAATAAAAAAGAAAATTTGGGCAGCACCGCGACAAGGGTGTGCCCAACCTCCTGCATGAAAAGGCATCAAACCAGGCCTCAGGCCTCAACAACAATATACAAATATAATTGGGACGCACCCTGTCAAGAGTGTGCCCCCAACAACACAAAATAATGGCCTCAGGCCTCAACGACACAAAATATATGCTAGAAAGCCTATTTCTAAGGCAGCAAAGGTACAGAAAAATTCTATTTCTATGTGATGATGCAAAAGTTCAGATTAATTGCACTACAAAAAATGAATAAAAAAATAAGAAATGAATAAAATAAAAAAAACGGGCAACACTCTCCCAATATTTTTAAGGCATCTAAAGCATTCTAGCCATTTCTAAGGCTAACGGAAGAAGAATGAATGAAGAAATAAATTAAATTAAATAAAAAAGTAGTTATTTTACTTACTTGAAGTCGCGAAAAGCGTAGAAAACTGAAGAAATATGAATGTCTGAGCGTCCGGTGAGTGGAGAACGCGAAAAGATGAAGAAATAGCAAGAAAAATGAGGATGCTTGAAAATGCAGAAAAAAAAGAAGAAAAAACCGTTTTGGAGAGGAGAAGTGAAAGTGACAGCGCCGCTGGTCCGTATATCACTCTCCCTTATATAGAGTTTCGTGACCGATGGGCTGGGCGTCTGTAGGAGCGACCGACGGGCTGACCGTCTGTCATTCCACATTCCCCAATTAAATGCGCATTTAATGCTCGTGATGAATGCAATGCTGATGTATGCATCTGCAAGGTGGATTTTTACTGACGGGCAGGCCGTCTCTTGGGAGAGACGGGTAGGCCGTCGGTGACGCTTTTCTATAAATTCTTCCAAAAATTTTGCTCCTTTTTTGTCTCTTCATTTTCTCCACATCTTGAGCCCTTTATTCTTCTTAGACTGTCTTCCTCTCTAGTCCAAAGAATGCACCGCATCCTAGATGACAAACACACCTGGGAAAAAGGCGCACTTTCCTCTCTGTCTGGGCTAAACTATCTGCGTCGGGTCAAGGTTGATCAGAACCTTCTTCTGGTGGCGACCCACTTCTGGAACCCCTGGTTTCACGTCTTCCGGTTCACTTACCAGGAGTTGTGCCCCCTGCCTGAGGAGTTAGCTGCCATTCTTGGAGCCTGGTTCCCTCCTAGCGTTCTGTCCTGCGTCCCCCGTTGCGGCCTATTCTAGACTCGGGACATAGCTATGGCCCTTGGCATACCTTCTTCTGAGGCCATCCGGCTGATTTCTCCGGGCTCTTTCTTTGCTTTGGAGCCATTGGTCGAGGCTCTAGATTAGTTCACTGACATTCCCACTTACCGGGTAAGCATCATATTTCTGTTTTGCATGCTAAACTTTCTCACTGTTGTTCTAGGGGGTTTGACAGGTGACCCTCGCATGTTCGGAGCTTTTAGCGATTTTTATCGGGGATCATCACCCTTCCCACTTATTCTTGCTGAGACCATTCTGGGCTTAGACGCTATGAGTTCCGGATCCACCACTATCTTCACCGGCAGCCCCTTATTGCTCCAGGTACGTCATTATTTTAAAGGTAGTACGTCCCTTATGGATTTTCACACTAGCTTTTCTTAGCGGGAGGTGCGTCCTTTCGGATTTTCACACAACCCTGTGCCTTATTTTTGCCTGAAGTAAACCCTACTTACTCCAGCGGCTTCTTCTTTTTTTTTTTTTTTTTTTAGATCTGGCTGCAAGAGAAATTGAGGATGCTATCTGAGCCACCTCCTCGGGTTATTCCACAGTATTCACCGAGTCATTTCCTTCCGCGTCTACGACTGTGCGAATGTGCCACCGTTCGTGAAGGAATTACCAGATTTGGCGAACTGTCAGATGACGACATCAGTTTCACGTCTGCCTGGCTCCCACTGTCTCATGTGGTCATTGATGGGCCATCGGGGTGTGTTCCCCTCTGTGGGCTCCGTCAAGCCACCTTCTATATCACTTCTCGATGTACACGTCAGCTCGGGATGACCCAGGGTGTGGTGAGGGTTCCCTTGTCTTTCCGGGGAGGAGCTCTTTCAGCTGCCTTCGCCTCAAGGTATCATGAGCTGTGGAGTAAACTACCAGTGAAGACTGTTATTCCGAGGTTCGGTGATCATTCCGTGGCTTCAACTAGCGAGTAAAAGAAGTGGATCCTTAGTCCAGGATCTGATAACAGGACACGATGGCTCAAGCATCTGGCCGGCGAGAGCAGCAGTAGGACTTAGCTCAGCTTAGCTATGTATTACTATTTTTTTCAATGCAGAACTGGAAAATGACGAAAATGAAAAGAATAATATTCATTCCGTTTCACGAAATTGTGTACACTTCCATTCAATTTCAGCATACATGATCAGTTTTAACATTTACTCAACCGCGTACGCCCTATTAATGCATGAAACCAAATTTTAACAGCATCAACTCCTGTTACCAATCGGCCCTCTCGGCTTTTCATGATTGAACATTTTCTCTCTTGCCTCTAATTTTTGCACAGGATGCCTTTTTTCGGTTTTCACCCTGTCGAGGCGCCAAATTTTAGCAAGGCTGCCTTTTTCCGATTTTCAACCTGCAGGGCATTTTATTCTCTTCTTTTTATTTTGGTCTTTAGCCATGGAACCTCTTGAGTCAGTCGACATTGATCGGCTCCTTGAATTCATTTCCATCGCTATCCGACAAGATTGCAGCTCCTTTGGACAACAACTTCTTAAGGATATACGGTCCCTCCCAGGTTGGCCTGAATTTTCCTCTGATATCGGGTATACCCGGTCTCATCTGCTTGAACACTAAGTCCCCTTCTTTCAGCGGATGCTTTCTCACCTTCTTTTCGAATGTCCTGGCCAATCTCTTATGGTAGATCTGATTGTGATAATAAGCCTTTAGCCTACTCTCATCCAGTAAGTTTAAGTGCTGTAGCCTCTATCGTGCCCATTCGGCCTCCGGGATTTTGGCTTCCATGACTACTCTCAGCAATCGGAGCTCTACCTCAACTGGCAATACTACTTCCGTCCCGTATACTAAGGAAAATGGCGTAGCACCCGTAGATGTCCTTACCGTTGTCCTGTATCCCCACAGTGCATAGGGTAGCTTCTCTGCCCAATCTTTGTAAGTTTGGACCATCTTGGATAGGATCTTCTTCATATTTTTATTGGCGGCCTCTACTGCCCCATTAGCTTGTGGTCGATAGGGAGAGGATCTATGGTGCTTGATACCATACTTCTCAAGGAGCTTCCTGGTTTCCCCCATGAACTGCACCCCGTTGTCAGACACTATGTGGTGAGGGAGGCCGTACCTGCAGACCAGATTCCTCTCTATGAACTTGGCCATATCCCTTGCGTCTATCTTTTTGAAGGATTCTACCTCTACCCATTTGGTAAAATAGTCAATTGCGACTATGATGTATCTATGCCCATTGGATGCCGTAGGGCGAATCTCTCCAATAATATCTATTCCCCAAGCAGCGAAAGGCCAAGGTGATGTCAGGTTGTGTAGCTCTGATACTGGTAGGTGCCTCAAATCCACGTACTGCTGGCATAACTGGCATTGCTTGACATATTTTGAGCAATCATTGTCCATCGTAAGCCAATAGAAGCCTTGCCTCATGATCTTCTTTGCCAGAGTTAAGCCGTTCATGTGAGCCCCACAGACGCCGACGTGGGTCTCCTCCATCACCTTGCGGGCTTCTTTTTCATTCAAGCACCTGAGCTGAATCCCATCTGCTTGCCTTTTGTACAACACTCCTTCCAAGGATATGAACTGAGTAGACAGTTTCCGGATCATCCTCTGGTCTTTCTCAGTAGCTTCCTCTGGAAACTTATTGTTTTCCAAATAACTCATAATGTCAAAATACCATGGTTTTCCATCCGCCACTACTACTTCCATTACTGGCTTGATCTCAAAGCTGGGCCTCTCAGAACTCGAAATTAGCACTGGCTTCATAGCTACCCCTTTAGGATTATCCCATATCGACACTAGGGTTGCCAACGCATCAGCTAGATGATTCTCATCTCTTAGTACGAAGTGGAAAGTGCAGGTTTCAAACTGCCCACATACCTCTTTCAAATATTCAACGTAGGGTATCAGCCGCTCTTCCTTTACAGCCCACTCACCTCGGATCTGGTTAATCACTAAGGATGAGTCACCAAAGACTTCTATATTCTTTGCCCCCAAAGCAGCTAGAGCTTCCAACCCGAAAGCGCATGCTTCATATTCGGCTTCGTTGTTGGTTGCTTTGTACCTCAGCTTCTTGGCTAGGGGGAGTTTCTCATTATCTGGGGTTGTCAAAATAATTCTAACTCCGGCCCCTCTGTTATTCACTGCCCCGTCGAAGTGTAACTGCCATCCTTTGATAGAGATCGCGACTACGCTCTCATCCGGAAAGGTGAACTCGAGAGTGTCTCCTTGAATAGGATGCTCAGCAAGAAACTCGGCTACGGCTCGCCCCTTAATAGTTTTGCGGGTGATGTATTCAACATCAAACTCCTGTAGCAAAAGCAGCCACCTCCCATCTTACCAAGCAAAGACGGCGCTTCTTGCAAATATCTCAACGGATTCTGCTTGGCCACTGCCTCAACCTTGTATGAATGGAAGTAATGTCTCAGTTTCTTTGATGCCCAAATCACTGCGAGGCAGATTTTGTCTACTTCAGCATATTTAATCTCATAAGCCAGAAACTTCTTGCTGAGGTAATAAACTACGAATTCTACTCCAAATTAATCCTCCTGAGCCATCATGGCGCCCACAGAACTGCCTTCCACTGCCAGATACAGGATAAGCGGTTTGACTGGTTGCGGCGGCCTTAACACTGGCGGATTCAACAGATATTCCCTGATGCTATCAAAGGCTTTCTGGCAGTCTTCATTGCAGACCACCGACTGATCCTTTCTAAGCAGTTTAAAAATAGGCTCGCATATCGAAGTGAGCTTGGCAATGAATCGGCTAACGTACTGCAGCTTGCCCAAAAAGCTCCTTACATCCTTTTCCTTTTGCGGCACGGGCATCTCTCTGATGGCCTTCACCTTGTCTGGGTTAATTTCTATTCCCCTCTGGTTGACGACATGTCCCAACAGCTTTCCTGAAGTCACTTCGAAAATGCACTTCTTGGGGTTAAGTCGCAAATTTTACTTATCAATCCTGGTGAAGAACTTCTCTAGAGCTTCAAAGTGGCCCTCTCTAGTGGCTGATTTGACCATCATGTCATCGACATAGACCTCTACTTCCTTGTGGATCAGGTCACTTAGAATCTTGGTCGCCATCCTCTGGTATGTGGCCCCCGCATTTTTCAGGCCAAAAGGCATGACTCGTTAAGCATAGGTCCCCCACTCTGTGATAAACGCGGTCTTTACCCGGTCAGCTATCTTGTTCAGGATCTGGTTGTAGCCCACATAACCGTCTCCAACGCTGTACATCGCGCAGTTGGCGGCACTGTCTATCAACACATCAATGTGGGGTAGTGGAAAATTATCTTTAGGGCAAGCCTTGTTCAGATCTCAATAATCCACACATACCCTAACCTTCCCATTTTTCTTCGCTATAGGGACCACGTTTGCCAACCAAGTAGGATACTGTACTTCAACAAGGAACTTGGCCTCAATCTGTTGCCGAATCTCCTCCTTGACCTTGTCTACCCATTCTGGCCTGAGCCGTCTCAACTTTTGCTTTACGGGCTTATATTCTAGATAAGTCGGGATGGCATGCTCTGCTACATCTCGGTCGATCCCTGGCATGTCCTCGTAGGTCAAGGCAAAGACTTTTTCATGTTTTCTTATTATTCCCTCAAATTTTTCTCTCTCATCAGGAGTTATATTTGATGCTATTACAATTTCTTTCGGATTTTCCGAGGTTCCAAGATTAAAAGGCATTGTATCAGTGGAATCAATGTCAAAAATTGATGGAATATGATCATGTTCATGCATGTTGAAATCATTAGAAGCATCGTACAAGTAAGAGAAATCATTTGCCTTATTAATAATATTATAATTGTCATTTACATCATAAAAAAGTTCTGGAATGAAAAGACAATCTAAGCTAGAGTCTTTTTCTGCCTCCCTAGAGATTGATGCCGTTACAGCTTGCTCATTGGCTTCCTGATTCAGCAGAGGCCCATTCAGGTGTGTCTGAGGAAATCTTTAAATCCCCCATCTTCAATTCTATTTCTGCCATCTTCTCTTTCCCTTTCAGCCTGGCAAACAACATCTTCTCGGTGACGATCTCTTCGGGCTCGCATCTGTCCCAAGCAATGCACTGAGTCATGAGCTCTTCATCCCAGAAGCTCTTAGCGGTCTTGATAACCCCGACATCCCAGTCGAATACATCGTTGAAGATCTCAAATCCAGGGACAATCCTCCCATTCACCCACTGCGGCTCCTCCTCACCAGTATAAGCGCATACTGAGGATGCGGGCACAAAGCTTTCTGAAATGTGAGGGATCTTATCTGCCGTCTTCCTCTTGCTAAAACCGCCTCTGTACCCCAGACCCTTCCGGTTCTTCTGACCTCGAGTGGTGATTGCGGTCTGCAGCCCCTGAGAGTTTCTACCCAAACCAGCCCTAGGGAGATAATGCATCTTTTTCATCATGTTAATCGCAGCTGGGTTATCCACTGACCCGTGTTCTTCTCCTATCATTGACACGTGGAAGCTGCTGAAGGGCTGATTAGCAATTTCAAGAGCTGACACCTGATTCTCTCTGGCTGCCATAATAGTTATCACCTCCCCTCCGTGTGAGAACTTTATCATTTGGTGCAGCGTGGATGGTACTCCTCCTAATCTATGAAACAAAGGCCTTCCAAGCAGGGCTGAGAAATTAGCTGGGATGGGTAGAACCACAAAGTCTACTTCTATCTCAATAGGTCCCGTCTTGACCAGGGTTTTGAATGTTCCCAAGGCTTGCCTTCTTGAATTATCATAGGCTGTAATCGTCAAGTCTGATTCTCGGAGCATATCCTCACTCAATCCAAAAGCCTAAAGGGCTATCAGAGGGCAAACATTGATAGAAGATCCATCGTCTACCATAACGCAAGCAGTGTGCTTGTCGTTAATCTGTGCTTTGATGTACAGAGGTCGGTTATGATCGCGGCCCTCGACTGGCAGGTCGGCATCAAAAAAAACCAATCTTTCGCCCGATCCTCCTTTAACTAGACACAGAAGTTCTGATGGGGAAATTGTGGTGGCAACAGTGGACTCAATCAAAGCATCTATCACTTTCTGCCTGTGAGAAGGGGACTGTCTTAAACGATCCCAGATGGATATTTGAGCTGCTGTCTTTTTCAACTGCTTAACAATTTGGCTCTCCTCTGGCTCTTTTCCCGTTGATAGCTGCGCTGGTTCCGGTACCCTAGTAATCTCAGGGACCACTCTCCCACTTCTTGTCACAGCCCCTATCTCTTCTTCATCCTCATCAGATCTCCACAAGTCAGGGTTCATCTCTCCTTCCTCTGTGACCTCTCCGCCGCTCTCGCTGCTCGACCAACAATCAATGGTTGCCACTGCTGCTCTTTCCTCTCTATCCTCAGGAAAAACAACAGCAATACTCTCGCTCCCATATAAATCCTGTAGCTCGGACAACTCTGGCAAGCTGGATCCGACCATAAACACTGGTGGTGGCACGGCATTATAACCAGGCTTCTTCTTGTCTTCCCTCTTCTTCGGGTCGGAAATCTGCTTGTCATCAATCAGATCTTGAATAGAGTGCCTCAGCGCCTTACACTTATCTGTTATATGGCCTATTTGCTGATGAAATGCACAATATTCATTGTCTTTATGACCTGGCTTCCCTTGCATCAAAGCAGGCCTAGGAGCCAGAGGTTGCAACTTTCCTTCTTTCATCAACCTTCTTAAGACCCAAGACAGTGGTCTCCCTAAGTTCGAAAACTTCCTCGGGGTAGTTGCGTCAGTAGCAGACACCTCAACTGTTCTTCTGGTGCTGCTACTGGGACCAGTTTGCCTACAAGGGCCTTGACCGGTATTAACTCTCTTTGCAAAATTATCATTGTTAGTTTTCCGAGCCAAGAACTCTCCCTCTGCCTCAATGGCTATGTCCTTCAGAGATTCCCAATCCTTCAACCCTTTCATCTTCAAACCATCCTTCAAATACGGGCTTGCGTTCTTGATAAACAGGCGGATCTGGTCTTGGGTGTCTGGCTTTCTTCGCATTTCCATTACCCTATTCCGCCAGCGGGTGAGATAGTAGTGAAAAGATTCCCCGGCCTTCTGCTGGAGCAATTCAAGATCTTTAAGAGTCACCTCTATCCTGGTGTTACAATCGTATTGCCTCAAGAACTCCTCTGTGAGTAGATCCCAATCTTCCTTAGTTCGACGATCGAGGCTATGGTACCCATCGATGGCAGGGCCAGTCAGACTCAAGCAAAAGTACTCCACCTTCTGTCTTTTAGACAAAGTGGTGCCTTTCATGACCAGAGAGTATTGCTTCACATGGGCAGTCGGGTCAGAGGTACCGTCAAATTTTGGCACGTCAGGCATCTTGAAATTGTAAGGAATCGGGTCTTCTCCCTCCAGTTCCTTATCTTCCGGGTTCATTGCCTGACCTCTGCTCAGCATACGGGTCATGGCTTCAAACCTCTCTTCCATCTTCTTCAGAATGAACTCATCAGTTTGGGGTGCCTTCCCTCTCTCAGATACAGAACTCATTTTATCGTCTTCGTCATCCCTGTCATCATCTACCCTCAGCACTGGTCTTCTTCTCTGGCCTCTCGAAGCTACTGACCTCAGCCCTATTGGCGGCGGTCGAATAGGCTCTTCTTGCCTCTTAGCTCTATCTTCTTCTCGCTCATTCTATCTCACGGGAGGAGGAGGTGGATTCTGCGGAGCATTCTGTTGTGCCAAAGCAGTTAGCATGTTCATCATTCTGCCCTCAAATTTCTCAAACCGTCGGCCCACTTCTTCTGCAATCATGTCCCTGGTGGCATCATCTCCCCTAGGTGAGTTTGCCATCTCAAACACGGTACAGCTGACTTCCGGTAAGATCTCTGAAAGGACCTCTCTACCTGGTAGCTCAGATGTAGGAACTCGGATCAATCATCCGATAGGCGATCTAGTCCACCTGGGCAGATCTATGATGGCTACAGGGTGCAAGATGTTAGATATGATGCATGAAATACGTACGTAATGCGTGGTCGTGATATGCAACACCCACAAAACATAAGCAAGCAAGTAGGTCCTTCCACCCTTATTTCTCCCATAAATGTGGTCTCGCGGTCTCTTTCCTAGGTGGGATTAGCCCAAGGGTCAGCAAGGGACCCAATGGACACGCATGTTGTACGACGAAAAGCCAGCAGCATGACACTCCTATGCTAATGTACAAGCGAATGGATAGTGATCATCACGTATTTGGACATTCCAAAAATTTCGACATGGCCCTGCCGGGGCATGAAAGCCTTGGGTTAGGTTGCCAAGCAAGACATCTGGACTTAACCAATACATGAGGATCCATACCGCAAGCATAGAATTACGGTTCATATCACCTGTGGAAAGTAACTACGGCCGTTTAAATGAGCTTTGGACAAGGGAGATGTTACTTTAGGGCTACCCAAGCATGACCCCTGCCGACAGGTCTAGCTCATCACGAGCATAACGACCGATCGGGTCATCATTTTGATATACCATTGAGGTACGAGGCTTGGGCTGGTGATTATCCTTAACACTTCCCTAAATTGAGTGAAAATAGGGTCATGCTTCAGGAACGCACCGGGGCTAATAGAGGGACCAAACTAGCATATTCAAAGGCTCTAATGGGATGCGAATGCAAATGAGAGAAATCAAATTTATGAATTAAACTTTAATCATAAATGTTAAATGAGGTATTTTCAAATTGAAGCCTCAAAACAGAAGTCCCCAATGGAGTCGCCACTGTGACGCGCGCCGGACGCCCCTCGGCCGCCCCTCTGACCGCCCGCTTGAGGGCGATCGGGCAATTGAGGATCCGCTAATAGCTTGCAATAAACTGCAAGTGCGTCTATGTTGGGCAACAAGGAGGTTTAATGGAGTCGCCACCCAATAGAATATTGGGAAAGTTTCTCTCGCCTCGAAGAGCCTAAGACTGCGCTTAGTATCCATTTTGGGCCAACCAAAGGGGTCTTGGAGGGTGAACCTCTCGCCCTAAGGAGCCTAGGATTAATGCCAAAATCTCGTGACATAAGAGGTGTCTTGGAGGGTAAACCTCTCGCCTCTTTGAGCCCAAACATCAGAGATGGGTTTGGGACTTCTCATCTATTTCTACCTTGATTATTTTATGATCAAATTTTAATTATCATTAATTCGCTCTCTCTCCACACGATGCAATTGATTTAAAGGCGCATTTATTCACATTTGGAAAGCAGTAAATGAGCAAGTAATGAAAGCAATAAATTACAATAATACAAGGAGCGGAATACAACTCCCTTTTATAAACGTACGATACATACACAAATCGGGGCATTGCTTATTTTGAGGACTTTGGTCCTCGCATGCATCATTATCAAAATGGCTATTTTTATTGTGATGATTTTTATTGGATAAAAATAGGACATTGGATCCTTATGTTTATGAAAAACCTCTCTTTATTAAATATAAAACATTAATCAATTTTCATACTTAGCGGGATACAAAAAGGGCATACTCATGTGCATAAAATAATGAATAAACAAATAAAGGGAATAACCAAGAGGGTTAGAAAACTAAACCAGACGGAATCCTCCGAGCATGGTAGATCGCCCCTCGAACTCAGGATAGTCCAAGAAAATCAAAATATGCTCACAGAAGGTTAAAAGATGTTAATATATGAAAGCTCAACATAAATAAAGTCAAAAGGGACTTGAAAAGAATAGGAAAGATTTGGAAAAATGGAGATAGGACCCAGCGACGGCCTCTGTCGAGTGACCGACAGGCGTCAGTCAAAGTGACCAACGTGTCCCATCGCTCACTCGAGAGAGGGTGTCTGTGAGTGGGGTGACCGACGGGCGTCGGTGAAATAGATGACCCGTCGGTCACCACTGCCTCCGAAAATAACAGTAAAAAATCTTTTTTTTTCAAAGTAAAAAAGGGTTTTTATCACAAGATGAGATAAAGAGAATCAAAATAAGGGAAAGTGAAAGCAAAAAGCAAAAAGAACAGCAAAAATAAAGAATAAAGATGAAATAACATGGAGAATAAGTCTGGAATATTTACCCTCAGATAATGTTTTAGTGATATTCTTGGTGTTGATTAGAGTCCCGCAAGTTCCACGAGAAATAAAATGAAAGGTCAAAAAGAGGAAAATAGATTGTTTCCTTCTTAACCCCTTAAAAAGATGGACTTTGGAATCAAAAAAACCCAAAGAAAACTAATTAGTTTTAGTTCCTTTTAACGGTTTGATCCTCAAGTTAAAAGAAATTTCTTGATGTGTGTGTTTGCTGGAAGAGAGAGAAAACACGCTTGAAATTCGGCAGAGTTTCCCTTCTTGAAAATTTTTGGAACTCTTTTTAGGAAGAAATTCAAAGCTTTTATAGGCCAGACATGACCGACGGGCGTCGGATGTGGAGACGGGCGTCGGAAGAATCCTTCTGACACAAGGATTCATTCGACGGCCCTGCCATTTCCACAGACGGGCGTCAGAGAGGTTGCATGCTCCGGAAAATCGACTGGCGTGCTCCAAAAGAAGTGGGTCCGTCCGACGGGCGTCGAAAAAAACCATAGGCCGTCTGTGACCCTAAGCGACGGGCTGGCCTCCCATAGACGGGCTGGCCGTCTGTCAAGTAAAACATACTTTTTGACTCAAAACTTCCGTTCTTCCCCCCTCTGCCTACAAAAGGTGAAAAGACTCATTTCTCTTGGAGTATGGTACTAAAACCTCCCAATCCAAACCGTTTGTAAAGGCTCAGATACTGATTTCATCATAGGGTAATCTCTAATCCGGACCGCTCTGGGACACGGCGCCTACAGTACTCTTATGCATAAAAAAACAACTATTATCATACAAATAGTCACTTTGCATATAAACTCATAAATTGATCAATCTAAAGCAAATAAGAATTTATTTAAAACACTCATGGGTGTTGCGCTCACGACAGAATAGATGTGATAGCTTATGTCGCACTTGTGACCCAAGTCACGCTCGCGACATAACCTACTCCAAGCCTCCATCGCACTCATGCATATATGCGAGTCCGCGATAGAAGACAAAACTAATGCTAAGGAGACTTCTATCGCGCTCATCACCCTTGTTGCGCTCATGACAGAACCCAAATTCCTAATATCAAGCTCTAAAACTCACTTCCACTCTTAACCCCTCTTTATATATGATCCCTATTGCTTGCTAGCAAGTTCTTTAGGTGTTCAATTATCTACCTATAAAGGAAATTATAACACATTTTCCACCATCTAAATTATAACATTAAGATCATAAACCACGCTAATTCATCATATTAGATACCCTACATTTTATGTTATACCAAAAACTTACCTAACCAATTAAATTGCATCAATTGAGTGAGTTCCTAAGCAAATCCCCAATTCATCACACATCATGCTTGCTTACCTTCTAACACATTACTTTGCATACCAATCAATAACTTGTACCATTTACACAATTATTCTATGATTCATTTAAAATAGAGCAACATACTTATATACAATAATTAACTCATCATTTCATCAATTTAATTCAGTTCATAAAAACACAAGTCACACATCTCATGTTTATTGCAACACAATTATTTTGTCCTTTAATTCTAAGTCACACTATATTAAGAACAGCACAAGTAAAAGAGTTTGCCAAAACCTCTTCTCCTAAGCTCCTTAGGAAGTCAATTAGCACCTTGGTCCACCACTTTCTCCTTTCCTTTGCTTTTCTTTGCTTCCACAACTACAAATTCCAGTCCAATTTCCAGATTTGGACACCAATATCAAATTCCACATCAACTCATGTCTAAAGAAATCGAAGAAGAAGAAGATGATAAGCAACACACTCAAATACTTACCTTGATCAATAACAATTTCAGCTCAATTAGTCAACTATCCAACTTTCTACTAAAATTTTGGAAGGTATAAGCATATAAAGATGATGAAGAGAAATAGAGAGAATTAAGGAAGAAGCAGCTAAGAATCACATGCAAGAGATGCAGATTTCTCTCTCATCAAAAAGGTTTATATTGCATATAAGGGGCAAGTTGGCAGCTCCACCAAGGCCCACGTGGAATCCACTACAATTACCTCTAATCCCACTTAGGCAATTTTGATTTTAGCTAATCTCCATCAGCCACTAATTAATCTAGTTTAACTTTAAACATGTACATTTACCAAATAGCCACTTAAACTATTTTATTTGTTCAATTGATTCCTTAATTAACATACTCAATGTAATTATCTTAATTGAACCAATTAGCTACTAGGGTATATTTTGGGCCATTACAGGCGGAGTATTGCTTGAATTTGCAAGTTGGGTAGGATAAAATTATAGCCATTATACTACTGGATTTTAGTTGAGTAAATAGTAATTTAGATAGTCATAAGTCATTGACATTTAGTAAAAGAGTTGTAGAATAAAGTGAAGTAACTGGGAATTGGTTAATGGTGCTATGGAATGATAAGTAAAAAGAAAAAAAAATTACTCGAATTTTTATCATGTAATTGATTTAAGGCATGCTCCTAACAATCATGGTAATCATTATAGTTCCTAGCGTATGTATTGTATAGTGTGATAAGGGTGTTACATGATGATTACACTTTAGTGGAATTAATTATTATAGTGGTTGAGGGCTTGCAAAAGATAATCTACCTACATATACACCCAGTAATCAAGACACAAATGATGAATTGCACAAGGAAAACATTGAGGCAAGTCAACAATTCTATGTAAATGATGTTGGTCCTAGTCAGCCCAGGTAGTCCTTCAGTCGATAAGATATTGAAATTTTCTCTCAATCAAATTCTCCTAAAGATTAATAGACATATGCTGGGACTGGGAATATATTTTGTCAGCTAGATAGAGATGCAATACAAAATTTGGATCAAACTCAATAACGATGATTAGTTAGCCATCGAGGAGATGCTGGTCCCAGTTAGCTTAGGCAGTCTGTCATTTAATGGGATGGTGACTTGCTTGGAACAAAGGCAAGTGATAGCTCAGGAAATCATCTATGTTAATCTGTTAGCTAGATGCCTACTACTAGTGTGAGTTAACCTAAGTGGTTATTCAGCCAAAAGGTTGTTGATTTTCTTAGAAAATCTACATTTGGCATCAAACCAAGTAGTCATTCAAATGACAAGAATTTTCTTCAGTGAAAATACAAGATATTAATCAATAACAATCTATTTCCCTGATGCCAAATGTCAGTCAACGATGATATATTTTCTAAATGCCAAATTTAGTCAATGATGATCTATTTTCTTGATGCCAAATGTCAGTCAATGATGATCTATATCCGATATGCTAGATGCAGCTCCTAGTCAGCCTAATCTATAATGCCCCAAAATATACCCTAGTAGGAATATGTCATGTTTAAGGTGAATTACAAAATGAATTATACAAGTTAAGTATACTAATCTATAGAAAATGACGTAAATGGAATTAACTTAAAATATAAGGGGCAGTATGGTAATTATTGCTAATTGAGTCATATATGTACAAGTGAATTTAAGATATGGGCAAAAATGAAAATAGAGTTAAATTATATGTAAATGAAGGAATAAAAATAATTATGGGGCCAAATTGTAAATATAAGAAATGTAAAAGGTGGAGTTAATAGGAGCTTGACATGTAGTTTCTTTAGAATTTGCATGAAACCACATGCATATAAAAAGCTTGTTGACCGACTCATTTAAGAAGCAAATTGTAGAATTTTTAATTCATTATCTCTTCATTCTCATACACAATTATATACTTAAGAGTTTTTAAAGGGAGAAGCAAGATTGATAGAAATTTAAGGCATAAAGGAGGAAAATTCCAGCAAGTGAAAAGGGAAAGAGAAAGAAACAAACTAAAGAGAAGAATTGGCTAATTAAAGGTATGAGAATATTTCAATTTTATTACTTGTGCTTACTTTGTAATTAAAGTGATATACATGCCATAATAAGTGTGAAATTAATGCTACATTATTGATTTGAGGTTGTTTTGCCAGAAATAGTTGATTATATTTTAAGGAATAATTTAGATGAAATTCTGTCATAGGATCACTTGGACTAGTTTTCTTGTAGTGGCCATATCTCGGTCTATAAATATTCAAATTGTGTGATTCTAATTGGAGATGAAACTTAAGACATAGACCTATAATTTTTATGAGAAATTGTGATTTGGTTCTATCTTTAATACCTTTAAAATTAGGCTCGAAGTTAAGGATCTATTGCTGCCACTATTTTTGGAGCAATCTGGATTATTAAGGATATATCTCATAATTTATAAGTTCCAATGGCATAAATTTTGAACCATAGGAAATTTAAGATCTAGGAGAACACTTGTTAAGAAGAGACCAAAGTCTAAAAAGCCTGTTTACTATATGGAAATTGTACGTTAAATGGACTTCGAATCCTGCCTGCTATGTAAATGGTTCTGGACTAGAAACTCTAGAATTAGACATGTTATATTTCTGATTTGACTTAACTTTTTATCCGATCAAACTTAATTCTTTAGCTCAATTCTGATCGAATTTGTTTGTAAAACTTTGGGATTCAATTGTTTAATTTCGATCGAACTTAGCTAAAGATTCATTCAACTTAGGTTTATTTCCTATTGAAGAGAGAGTTTACTAGTAAGGTATCGAGATGTCAAGCCCAATCGGACTTAGCATCTTGATGTGAAACAAAATAAGTATATTGATATGAATGTAGCTTGTACATGATGAAAGGATATACATAATTGTTATTTATCCATTGCCATCATTCAATATCATGTGGTATATACTCACAAGTATATGTAATGACAATATAAATATGAAATACATGAAAATAAATCAAGATAGTGATAAGAACCAAGTGCATTTTAAGTGAATTATATGCATCACTTTTATTATGAATATATGACATGCATATAAGAATAGGAATATTAATTAAGTCATTATAGTTAAGTTCATATTGATATGATAAATATGTAAAAGGTTAAATAAAAGGATAAAAGAAATATGAATATGTATGTTAATTAACTTCCATAAATTTGGAAATAGAACGATTATTCATATGTTTGATTTTATAAATATAAGGTATGTTCAGGCATCTAGTTTGCCCAACATTATTGGGTGTAACCATGGCTTATTAAAGTTTCGTTTTCTTGTTTGCACATGACATGAAGTTTATATGACTATGTTTAAGCGACATGAAAATATGTATATGACTTGAGAATATATATTGATATAATTGTAGACACCGGGTCCCGAGTCAGCTTAGATCAGGATTACCCAATGATGAAATTAGGTGCGCCTGTTTATAGGCAAAAATGAAAGTTGGAAGTGACGATTTCCTTGTCGGTTTGATTTATTAGAAATAAATAAAAATATATTTTAAAAATATTTTAAAAATTATTTTGAGACAAAAAGGGTATGTTTTGAAATTATTATGTTTTACGAAATTTTTTTTTTAAAATATATATATATATATATATATATATATTTTTTTTTTTTTTTTTTGCGGGTGTCGGGGTGAGGTAGCGCCCAACGCGCAGGCGAAGCGCGCTCCCCTGCACGCTGTGCTGGGCGAGCTCGCCCACGCGCTTCTGACGCCCAATCTGCCGTTTTTCCGTTTTTTGGCCTAAAAAATTATTTTTTCTTCATTTTTTTGTGTAATTTAATTATAAAAACCTTTTATCTTCTAAACTCTTCAAATTATTCAGTTTTTGGGTTTAATGTGAGTTAAATTAATTTAATTTTTTCATTAAATTTGGTTTATTTTGAATTATAAAATGGGTCTTTTGGAAAGGATTTTGGGGGGGGGGGGGGGGGGGGGGGGGGGGGGAGGGGGCGGATTTTTCTTAATAAAAATATTGTTTTCTCTCTTCTTCTTCTTCTTCTTATTTTTTTCTTCTTCTTCAAGAAAAATTCTCTAAGTGTTCTAATTTGATTTTATTAAGTCAATTCTAGAGACAAATAAATTAATTATTTATTTTTGGGAATTTACTTCTTATTTTTCATAATTTTTTTCTTTAAGACAAATAAATTAATTATTTGTTCTTGGGATAAATTTTTATTATATTTTATTTTTCTAAATCAAAGCAAGGAAATTTATCATCCAACTTTATTCATCACATCCAATTTTGAGGGTAAACATTCTTGGCTCCAATTTTAATTTATAATTTTTGTTTACAATTAGTTAGCTAGCATGTAAATTCTCTTAGATCTATCTTTTTACTTCTTATTCTTATTTTTTATTTAATTGTTCATATTATTATTTCTTATTCTTTTTTTATTTAATTATTCATATTTATATTTCTTATTCTTATTGTTTGTTTATTTAATTGTTCATGTTATTATTGTTATTCTTATTCTTATTTTTGTTCATAGATTATTATTGTTAGTATTATCATTTAACATGTGTTAGCATGATTGGCTTATTTTATTTCTTCATTTTATTCTTGCATGTTTAATTGGATTGTTCATATTCTTTGATGTTATTGCATTTTATTATTATTATTGTATTTGATTGTTCATATTATTATTATTATTATTATTATTATTATTATTATTTATCATTATCACTATCATTATTATTATTTTTATTAGTTTTGTTTATTATTATAATTAATTACTGTTGTCATCATCATTATTATTTTCATGTTTTTATGCATGTTGAATTTTATTTTTATTATTATTATTTTTATTATTATTTATGCATGTTGAATTGTTCATGTGTTAAGTTATATTTTTTATTGTTATATTTTTTTATTATGTCATCTAATTGATTTGTCATGCATGATGTATTTTATTTATTCTAATTCATTTTTTTACATGTTACATGTTTAACTCATTTTAATTACTAACATTACTTTCATTTGTGTTTTTTATTTCAATAATTATTTTTATGTATGAGCCTTTTCAATGGCGAGTGGGAGCCCATGGAAGTTTGGAGACACTATTTTCATGGGATGTATTTTTTTAGCATTTTTTAGTATTATTTTGCTTTTATTTGATTTTACTATTTAATATATAATTTGTAATAAGTTTGTTTATTTTCATGCACGTTAATTAAAAAGTCGCATTAAGTTTTATATAAATAAATTGGGATTTTTTCTAACAAAATGGGACCAATATCCTAGTTTTTCATCCAAATAAATTGTCACTTTAAAATCATTTTCTTTAACTATGCATCCGAGGACCAATGTTCTCAATAATAATAAATACCCCGTTTTATGTATGATTTATATTTCATTTTACAATGGGGGTTGTATTCCGCACCTAGTTTTATTGTAATCTATTTTATTTACCCTTATTTTAATTTACTATTTTATTATGTAATTAATTATTGCATCAAAATGTATGAGAAAAAGGATGAATTCTTAAAATTCAAAACTCAACTGTAATTTAACCAAGGTATAAATAAATGAGAAGTTCCAAACCATCTCTGGTCTTTGGGCTCAACGAGGTGAGAGGGCCATCTCAATATTATATTGGGATGGGGCCTCCAAGACAGCTCTTGTGTCCCGTAAAAAGGCTCAAATTTGCACAGTCCTAAGCGCCACGAGGCGAGAGGGCCATCTTAATGTTCTATTAGGGTGGAGGCCTCCAAGATAGCTCTGGTTTGCCTAAGCGCGAGGCAAGAGGGCTATCCTACTGTTAGGGTGGAAGCCTCCAAAACACCTCCGGCTTGCCCATGATGGACATAGCTGCGCTGTCTTAGGCTCACTGAGGCTAGACGAACTTTCCCAATGTTCTATTGGGTGGTGACTCCATGAAACCTCCTTGTTGCCCAAAATGGACGCACTTGTAATTACTTACAAGTTTTATGAACCTCATCCCGAAAGCCCTAAAAGCGGGAGGTTCGGGAAGCGAGGATGTTCGGTGCGCGTCAGTGACGACTCCGCTGGGGACATAAGAGACTTCGATTCGAAAGTACCTTGGTTAAAATTTATAATTGAGGCTTAATTTAAAAATTTTATCCCTTTTCGAAAATTGCATATCATTTCATTAAAGCCTTAGAACTATGCTAGTTTGGCCCCTATTTTTAACCCCGGTGCATTCCCGACGCATGACTCTACGTTCACTCAATGTAGGGAAGTGTTAAGGATAATCATAAGCCCAAGCTTCGTACCATCATGGTATATCAAATGGAGACCCGATTGGTCGTTATGATTGTGATGAGCTAGACCCGTTGGCAGGGACCATGCTTATGTAGCCTATGACTAAAGCTCATGTAACGGTAATAGATATTTCCCCTAGGTGATATGCTCCTTAATACAATGCTTGCTATGTGGGCCATTATATATTGAACAAAATCAACCAAATTAAATAGTCTTTTACCAAAAGTTTTCATGCCCCGGTGAGCCCATCTCAATATGGTTGAAATGTTTGAATACATAAAGACCAAAACCCATACGTACGTACAATAGGCAAGAGATATTACGCTGTCGATTTTTTACCGTGCACCATGCGCGTTTATCGGGTTCCCTGTTGACCCATGGACCAAGCCCACCTAGGAAAGAGAATACACTACCTCGTGTGTGGGAGTGATAAGGTTGGAAGGATCTATCTACTTGTATGTGATTGTCTATGCTGCATCAACACGATCATGCATTGTATATATCATTCATGCATCATCCTAGCAGTTCAATCTTTCAGCCATCATAGATTCACCGAAGTGGACTAGAGGTTCTGACGGTCGATTGGTGAGGATAGATCTGTCTCTTGGACTGATAGAATTAGTGTCTGATTGGAATTCTGAGCCACCCTCAATGACCAGAGAGTCATCCATAGAATCACCAATGGCAGAGGAGACCGGAGCTTTGACAACTCAAGACCTTGCTAGGAGACTAGAGGATTTTGAGCAAAGAATGTTAGAAATGATGGGCGCTATGGTTGATAGGATTGCTTATCCTCCTGCTCCATAACCACTAGTTGCTCTACATCCACCAGTTGCTCCACAGCCCCCGATAGTTCATGCTGGGGGGCAAGTTGAACCACCTGCTGGCAAAGAAGCCCCCGTTGAAGTTAATGCTGCTCGCCAGCTTGTTAATGAACATATGGCTGCTGTGCCTACTGAGCCAAGAAGTGCGATAATCCCCAATCCCAATGATGATTTTGTGATGGAGGAGGGAGATGAAGAGGCAATAGCACCTCAATTTGTGGGGGCCAGAGCACCCAAGGCAAAGGATGAGGCAATAAGAGGGATGAGGCAACAAATTAAAGCAATCACCTGCATGCTATCAGCCGGAAAGGGGAGAGATTTGGGGGATGAAGAGCTGTTGCCCCAAAGGTTCAAAATGCCTGAGCTGCCGAAGTTTGATGGTACTTCAGATCCATCTGCACATATCAAGTAGTATACCCTGGTGATGAAAGGCACAGGGTTGACCAAGAAACAGAAGGTGGAATATTTTTGCCTTAGTCTGGTGGGTCCGACTGTGGACTGGTATCATGGGTTAGATAGAAGGTCCAAGGAAGATTGGGACCTTTTGACTGAGGAATTTATGAAGTAGTATAACTGCAGCACCAAAATGGAGGTCACCTTAAAGGACCTTGAGCTTTTACAGTAGAAGAATGATGAGTAATTCCATGAGTTCCTTACAAGATGGAGAAATAGGGTCATGGAGATGAAGAGAAAGCCTGACACTGCTGACCAAATCAGGCTATTTATCAGGACCTCTTGCCCTTACTTGAGGGACTTGCTCAGCTTTAAGGGGCTCAGAGACTGGGAGTCGCTTAAGGACATTGCTGTAGAAGCTAAGGGGGCTTACCTAGTGAAGAAAGCAAGCCAAAATAATTTTGCTGGGAAAGGTTATGGCAACCAATCAGGGTACAAGTCGGGCAGTGCAGGAAGCAGTAATAATAGAAGTGGTAAGACAGCTAAGGTTTCAGCCACTGAGGTTGGACATAGCTGCGCTGTCTTAGGCTCGCTGAGGCTAGACGAACTTTCCCAATGTTCTATTGGGTGGCGACTCCATGAAACCTCCTTGTTGCCCAAAATGGATGCACTTGTAACTTCTTACAAGTTCTTATGAACCTCATCCCGAAAACCCTAAAAGCGGGCAGTCCGGGAAGCGACGGGGTTCGGCACGCGTCACAATAATAAAGATTGAAAGAAAGATATGATAAGTTTACTAGCCTACATCTTTGTCTTGGTCGTAGATAGATAGGCATGCCTAGTAGGGATATAGTTGCAATTGCGCCATAATTGACACTTATTTATAGTGTCCATAATCTTGACACCAATGGTGTCCATAGCTTCTTTTAAGATGAAAATGTCTCCATACCTCTATAGTATTCATGTAACATATATCATGTTCATATCCTTCTAATTCTAGCTATCGGCTCATATAACATGTATTTCATATCATAGCATCTCATGGACATTTATATACATTTAAGCTTAGCAGCATACTTCCAGCCTATACATGTACAATTATAACTTTACATATGCACTTATAAGCTCATATAGGCATCTCTAATGCAACAGTCATGTACCTCTATTAGCATTCTCTATAGCTCTTTAACATATATTAACATCTCATATACATTTAACAAATAATTAATAGCCTGACTTCATACTATAAGTGGATACGGGTAAACATATGGATACTGATAGACAATATCAAACATCTAGAAATAGGAGTCTCAAATCATCTGGAGACCAAACATCTAGACAGCCGTCGCTGCCAAACATCTTGCAGCTGCAAATCATCTAACCCTTTATAGGCATGCCCATCTATCCACTTCTATGAACAACTCAGGCTTATAACAGTTATTCATGTCAAAACATATGCATATTCTCATTTACATACTCATTCCATGTACACATGTATCTTATAGCTCAATTCAACATAAACTTCTTATATTCTATCCACTATAAAATACGAAGGCACACACATCACCTACACATGATCATACGTATTGCTTACACATATTTATTCACATAAGCAAATATGATTCATCATGCTTAGGATGCTTAATTAGAAGCATTAAACTTGATATGAGTCTCATTAACCTCATGATTAACATTTGATAATGCTAAACAGAGGAATTCACATGTTGGAAATACCTCACGGTGATAACCAATTGGTTGTGACCGTAACATGCTCAGAATTACCAAAATAGAATACATTCGAGAGCATCTCACGGTGACAATCACTTTGATTGTGACCGTGACATACCGCCAGAGTCCAAGCAGAATGCAAATCAGAGTATCTCAAGGTGGCAACCTAAGTGCTTGTCATCGTGACATACCAAAATCATTCGGATAGAGTGAAATCCTTGCACATCTCACGGTGGCAACCAAAGGCTTGTCACCGTGACCTATGCAAAAATGCCAAAACTCATAACTCATTTACAACCCTTTCTACTCACATGACATTAGCATGCCTCCTAAATTAACACCAATACAATCTACACTATCCACATACACTTATAACCATACAATATACACTTACTTTATGCCTTCATATGCAATTAACATGCCAATAGTCACACTAGTTATCATTCACATCTTCTAAATTAGGGTTTATGCTTGTTCACTTTCCATGCTCAAGGCTATTGTTCAACATTCAATAACTCATCACTTATCAATTGCACACTTCAATTATGCTTTCCATCAAATAACACATAATCACATTCAATTTCTCACACCACACATTCATACATCAATTATACACTTTAATCCAAACTAATCAACATACACACATCACTTAACAAGGTTAACACATAACACATATATCCCAAACTTCAAAAAGTAGATTGCTGACTCTATCTATATCTAGACCTTCTCCTTCCCTTTAGCCTTCCTTTTGTCCAATTCTTCTTGCACAATCAATCAAAGTACACTCTCTCAGTCCATCACAAACCAATACAAATCCAAAATAGAAAACAGGTAGAATAAGATATACACAAACCATCAACCCTACTTACCTTCTCGGCTCAACCCTTAATACTTCTTCAAACCAATCCAAATCAACCTCTTGAATTCAATTGAAAAATAAAAGAAGCTCAATAAATGAAATGAAGAAGAAAGAAATACAGAAATGGGAAAGGGAATGGCCAGACTTCAATGAACCACAATACCCATTTCTGCCTTTTTCTCCATCTATATATTGCATGCAAAGAGGGTTGTTGGCAAGAGGTGCATTCCACACGTGGAATGCACTCACCTCTTCACCAATCATCCACTTGAGTCCTTTGGCAAATCTCCACTTATCCCCTCTTTCATTCTTCTCTTCTAATATCTTTTAATTTCATTCAATTACATCCTTACTTACTCATAATTGTTTACTCATTAAATAACTCTTATGCCTTCACAACACAAATAACATATACAATTCTTCTAGGGTACACTTCAGGCCGTTACAATTAGTTCCAGGGATAATTTGCAGATTTGAAGTCTAGCACAAGAAAATAAGTTTTGAGCATGAAGGTTTTCAAATATTGTAGTTCTATTTATGATATTACAACGCGTGCCGATCCAGGAAGGCCCTTTTAATGGCCCGCTTTTAGGGCTCGAGGGATTGGTTCGCGTCATTTGATCTTGGGTAACATGAGACATTTTGGAATCCCCACCCAATAGGACATTGGGAAAGGTCATCTATTCCCATGAAACCTTTAGGCACCTTTGAGATATTTTGGAGTCGCCATCCAATTTACAAGAAATTGCGAAAAGGTCATCTAACCTCGGGTTCTTAAACCAGATGAGGTGTTCAGAACTTCACTCTTATTTATGCCTTGGTTAATTATAAATGAGTTTTTAGACTAAAAAATTCCATCTCTCTTCTCACGCGATTAATGCGAATTATTGACAGGCGCAATTCAATCATCGAGAAAAGTACTAAATTAAATCTATAAAGAAAAGCAGTAAATAAAGCGATAAACACACAAAACGCATCATTACAAAATAGAAATTGGGGCAAATACAATCCCCAAATGAAAAGAAAAGCTAAATAAAATTGCCCCAAAAATAATTAATTATAAGGGCTCACAAGATATATATAAACATAAAGTTAAACAATCAAGCAAAATTAATCAAAAGATGAGACATACATAAATCAGGATATTTATTCGGTTTAGGAACATTGGTTCCTTCATGCTCACTTAAAGAGGAATCGAAGAGTTATTTTGGCTATTGGCCTGAAAATCGAGATGAGTGATCCCATTTTTAGAATATTTAACTCTACATTTTAATTCATAATATTTTGCATTACTTGGCTAAAATCGAGGACATTGGTCCTAATTTATTAATAAAAATCCTGGTTTAGTCATAAAAATACTTTTGTGATTTTTTAACTGACACGCGTACAAAATAGAATTATTTTACTCAAAAAAAAAACACACTCATGCAAATAGTGGTTGGTAAGGTCTCACCCAAGTGATGTATCCTCCTACGCGTCGTGACCCTTCAACTTGGTCACGAAAGCGCTCATGCAAACAAGGTCCCATTTTAAACCAAACAAGAAAAATAATAGTAAAAAGGTTAGTAATAATTCTAAAATCAACCAAATAAGCATGAAAATAAGGGGAACATGAAATAACATTAACACATAAGTAGCAAGTAAAATGGGTCATGCTAAACACATTGATTTGAATATGCAAATAACTCGTATACAAAAGGAAATTAACAAAATAATCATGCAAGAGTATGATAATAACAATAATAGTGATAAGAAACCATGCAACAATACCACACGAACATACTGATACTAACAATAAAAACACTAGTAATAATAATGATAATATTAACAATAATGACAATAATAGCAACGGTGGTAATAATAAAAATAACAACAACAATAATAAGAATAAGAATAAGAATAAGAATAAGAATAAATAAATAAAAAAATTAATAATCATGTCAAAACAATAAAGATAACATTAACAGTAATGATAATAATATTAAGAATAATAATAAGAATAAATAATAATCATAATAATAATAGTAGCAAAAATAGAGGCAATGTTAACAGTAAAGACAACAATATTATAATTACAAACAAAATAAAACGAAATGATGAAAATGGATCTAAAAATCTTTACCCTCAGATTTCGATGATATAGAAGCAAGATGTCTGAATCAAACTCCCCTTGTTAAAGTTTAAAATATATTCGAAATAACTCAAAAACTCAAACGAAAACAAATAATTTTTTTGATTTTGTTGTTTGTTAATAAATCCAAGGTAAGGGAATGAATTACCATATCTCAACCTAAGCTCAAACTCCAAATATTTTTTTGGGTTCAAGAAAATCAAAAGAAGAGATTTCAAAAACTGAAAGATTTTTTCTTTTTCTCTAGAACACTCTATCTCGTTTCTTTTTTTTTTCTCCTTTTTTTCTCAAAAGTCTCTTTTCAAAAGAAACCATTATTGTTCCTTTATCTTCCCTCTTATTCTCAAAAGAGGAAAGGACAAAACCCCCTTTCTATTCCTCTTCCCTCTTTTCCCAAATATCAGTTTTTTTCGATTTTTTCACCCAAATTTGATTTTCTATCCCATTTTTTAGCGTTTTTAATGATTTTTTTCATTTTTAAAATTTAAAATTAGTAGCATCTGATTTAATTAAGTTTTTTTTATTAATTAGTTAGGTTTTCATTTTTCTTTTAATATAAAAAGAAAAATAGTGAAAGAGAAAAGTGGGCATTCATTTTTAGGGTTTCTTCTTCATTTTTTTCTCTTCTTCTTTTTCAAAATTCTCTCTAGGTTTTTTAGGTTTTCCCTCAAAAATAAAAAATAAAAATTTCAATTCTTCATCTTCATCTTTTTTTGGTTCAATAAAATTCCTTCTAAGAACTTTAGATGGAATTTTGTTGATAAAAATTAATTTTTGCACAAATAAAACAATTGTTTGTTCTCAAAATTCAATTTTTTGACTTGTTATTTTTTTTCTTTGTTTTCAATTAAACTTTGTTCAAAGATTTTTTATTGGAATCCCTTTTTGATAAAAATGGATTTTGGGCTAAACAAAATAACTGTTTGTTCTTGAAATCTATATTTTTCATTTGATTTTCTAAAAAACAAGTTTTTTAATAAAATAAATTTTTCTTGAGACAAACATAAAAAATTGTTTGCTCTTGAGAACATTTTTATTTTTTTAATCAATAAAAATAATTTTTTAAGCAAAGAAATTCATTTTTTTGTTCTTGGATTTTTTTTATTTTCTTGCATCATTTTTAATCAAATTTTCTCTTTTGGAATAAAATTCTAATTTTTTTCAATCTTTAATTCTAATTTTGTAAAATAAAGCAAGAAAAGCAATCCACTTTTTCCCGTCATCGAATCCGAACTCTAAGGGTAAACATTCTGGGCTCGATTTCTCATTTTTAATTTTTTATTTATTTATTTTTGTTCATATTTAATTTATTAACATGTACATTTTTATTGTTTTCCTTTATTTATTTATTCTATTATTTGCATATTTGTTTTATTTGATATGTTTATATATTATTTTGTTCATGTAAATATTGCACTCTCCATTTTATTATTTTCAACATGTAATTAATTAATTTGTTTTGCCTCAATCAATTTTCTTTTCTTTTATATTTAAATAATTATGTTAATTATGATAACATGTAAATAGCTAATTTAATCAAATCAATTTTGTATCTTTAGTTCTATCACGCTATGTTGCTAATTTAATTAATTTATTTTGTCCACGCACACACATTATTCCATTCATTCTCACACTCTTATATTTTTATTTATTTGATTTATTGTCTTGATTGGCTTAATTAAAATATTTCTTAGTTGGATTCATTTGATTTGGTTCATTATTTTACTTTATGTATTTCATTTAATTTGATTGATTTATTTTATTTTATTGTATTTTATTCGATTTGATTTAATTACTAACCTTAATTCTCTTTTTCTTTTTGGCTACAATACTTGGTTTTTTATTTGAGCATTATCCATGGATGAAGATGGGCGATCGAGGAATTAGGAATCTTGTTTTGGTTTGCATATTTAAATTTTGCTTTTCCTTTATGTCGATTTATTTATCGTGTTTATGTATTTTATATCAAATTGTTTATTTAAGCACGCTAAAAAAATCACAAAAATATTTTTATTAATTAACTTGAAATCTTTTCTGATAAAAATGGAACCAATATCCCAGTTTTCTCCATCCAAAATAAAATGTCACATTAAAATTATTTTCTTTAAACATGCATGTGAGGACTAATGTCCTCATCCTTAACAAATAGCCCATTTTATGTATGATTTGTATTTTATTTACAATGGGGGTTGTATTCCGCCCCTAGTTTTGTTGTAACTTATTTTCATATGCTTTATTTTAATTATGCTTTTATTTATCGCTTTCCTTAAATGACCAACCTGCGCTTTAATTAAATTGCATTAAATTGAATGAGAAATGGGATAAAACACTAAATTCAAAACTCAATTATAAACTTAACCAAGGTATGAATAAATGGGAAGTCCCAAACCTTCTCTGGTCTTTGGGCTCAACGAGGCGAGAGGGCCACCTCAATGTTCTATTAGGGTAGGGCCTCCAAGACACCTCTTGTGTCCCAAAAAAGGCCCAACTTGCATAGTCCTAGGCTCCACGAGGCGATAGGGCCATCCTAATGTTCTATTAGGGTCGGGCCTCCAAGACACCTCTGGCTTGCCCAAGTGGGAGGCGAGAGAGCCATCCTAATGTTCTATTAGGGTGGGGCCTCTAAGACACCTCCGGCTTGCCCAAAATGGACATAGCAGCACTGTCTTAGGCTCACTGAGGCTAGACGACCTTTCCCAAGGTTCTATTGGGTGGCGACTCCAAGAAACGTCCTTCTTGCCCAAAAGGGATGCACCTGTAATTTCTTATAAGTATTTATGAACCTCCTCCCGAAAGCCCTAAAAGTGGGCAGTTCGGGGCGATTCGGCGTGCGTCACAGTGGCGACGCCACTGGGGACTTAAAAGAGATTTCGCTTCAAAAGTGCCTTGATTGAAACTTATAATTGAGTTTTTATTTGAAATTTTCATCCATTTTCGAAATTGTATTGCATATCATTAGAGTCTTAGATCTATGCTAGTTTGGTGCCTCTAGTAACCCCATTGCATTCCCGAAGCACGACCCTACGTTCACTCAATGTAGGGAAGTGTTAAGGATAATCACCAACTCAAGCCTCATACCATCATGGTATATTAAATGGAGATCTAACCGGTCATTACGCTCGTGATGAGCTAGACCCGTTAGGAGGAACTATGCTTGGGTAGATCTAAAGTATCATCACCCTTACCAAAGCTCATGTAATGGAAATAAATACTTCCCCTAGGTGGTATGAACCATAATACCTTGCTTGATATATGGATCATTATGTATTGGACAAACCAAAATAATTTGATTGGTCACCTAATCAAAGGCTTCAATGCGCCGATAGGCTCATGTCGCTTTATTCGGACCGCCTAAATACACAATGGTAAAAACCCATGCGTATGCACATTAGCTAAGAGAGGTTATGCTGCCGGTTTTTCACTGTGGACCAAACGCGTCCATTGGGTTCCCTGTTAACCCATGGGCCAAGCCCACCTAAGAAAGAGACCGCACGACCTCATGTGTGGGAGAGATAAGGTTGGAAGAATCTACTTGCTTGCATGTGGTTGTGGATGTTGCACAGCATGCTCATGTATCGCGTGTCATTCATTCATGTTAAAAAAATAATAAAAAAAAACATATACATTTCCTTCGTGTGTGTGTATAGCCTTTTGTTTGCATATTATTTTTCTCATGTACATATCATCCTGTGTATAATTTTTATTTCTTTTTTCCATGCATCACATGTGTCATTGCAATCCCTAGATCTTTCAGTCATCGATGACCGTTTGCATAGCATGATCATGCATTGTATGTCATTCATGCATAAGAAAAAAAAACATGTACATTTCATTTCGCTTGTGTACAATCTATTGTATGCATATAATCTTTACATGTACATATCAACCTATGCATAAATCTGTTCCATGCATTGCATACATCATTCTAACCTCTTTGATTTCTTTAGCCATTGTATACCATTTGTTGCACAACACGACCATGCATAGCATGTTATTCATACATCATTATGACTCCTTGCTTTTCAGCCATTGTAGACCATTTGCTTGGGTGGTTTAGGGATACTGATAGTTGTCTAAAGAGTGATCAAAGTTTGAGTTGGCTGATGAAGGTTTAGCATCCTTGCTAGAGCATCTGAAGGTATTAGAAATGGCTGGCCTTTCACAACAGACTGAAAAAACTCGTGCCCTAATTGCCTAGGAGATGGATAAAAGGTTCAAAGAGCTTGAAAAAAGGATGTTGGCCCTGGTTAAGGAAAGAATGGATGCCATGGAATTGGTTCTTCAAGCTCAGCTTATGGCGACAGCTCTTAACCAAGTTGAGCCGACCATTGTCAAGAAGGCCTATACCACGACGACTGCAATGACTCCTTTTGCTTTCAAACCAAGAGTCAATGTGCCCTTTATTTTGCCAGTTGAGCAAGGAAGAGGCAAGAAGCTTGCTCTAAAATACGACTGTATTCCTAAAAAGGCAGACATTTTAGCAGTGATGCAAGCTATGAATAGTAAAGTATCAAGGGTGATATGATTTAAGGTCAGGCTCAGGTCCACACTTAGGTGAAATATTGGAGGGGTCTTTGATGCGGTTATAAGAACAAGTAAGAAGGGTAGAAGGAATAAAGCCTCCACAGTAAATAGACATCCCTAGGTCCTCAGGCACGAAAAAAGAGACAGTTGATCTTGAAAAAGAAATTATGAAGTCCAAGCTTGCAACTACCCGAATGCCTCTCAATAAAACTGTTACTGGTCCTACAAGTCTAAGAGTGGGTTGTTATGATAATAGCAGTGGTGCCCGAAGGACAGGAAAAGCACCAACTGCAAAAATGAATCAAAGGCATTATTCTACTTTGGGCAGATCCTTATCTTGGGTCCTTAAGAGGCTAATGAAGGAGGGGATGCTACAACCATTGCCGGCTAGAAGCTAGGGACAACTCGATCATAAGGGTGATCAATATTGTACCTTCCACTAACACACCGGGCATACCACAGATGATTGCAAGACCTTGAGACATGCTATTCAAGATCTGATTGACTCCAAGCAGATCTCCGACCCAGAAAAGCGAGTGGGAAAGAATAAAATGGATTAAGTGCCTAAATTGGGGAAGGGAAGATGGTTCTTGAGGATGATAATGGACCACCAACTGCAGCATTTGTGTTAACAAGAGCAAAAAATGATTAGCTGTTTAGAATGTTCTTTCTATTTTTGAACTGTTAATAATGACATTCGGATTTCATTAATAAGATGAACGTTTTTGCTTACTTGTGTGACATCTCTTATGATTTCATTATGCATAATCATGATCATCACTCATCCCTATTTGATATTGATTCAATTGATGTTACTTCATTTAATCTCAAAACTTTGGAAAACCCAAAGAAAATCTTGATAGAATCTAATGTAACTCCTGAAGAGAGATCAAAATTTGAGAGAATTAAAACAAAATGTGGAAAAGTCTTTGCCTGAACCTATGAAGACATGCTAAGAGTTGATAGAGAAATTGCAAAACACACCATTCTAACATATCCTGATCATGGACCAGCCAAGCAGAAGCTCAGAAGACTTAGGCTAGAATGGGCAAAGAAAGTTAAAGAAGTGATCCACAAGCAGAGATGAAGCCAAAATTTCTTGTCGAAGTTCAACACCCAATTTAGTTGGTCAGCGTTATCCCAATAGTTAAGAAGAGGGAAAAAGTATGAGCTATCAGGATTTAAACAAAGCTTGCCCGAAAAAAAAGAAGAACATAAAAAACACAACAAAAAAAACATAATGAAAAAAAGGGAGAAGGAAGGAAAAGAATCAATATGTAGATCTAGCAAAAAAAAAAAAAAAAAAAGAGGAACTGTTTGGGGGCAAGCTTTGTTCAAATTCCATTGATCTACACATGCCTATACTTTACCATTTTTATTGACTTCTGAAAAGGACAAAAAAGATTCAATTGACTTACAATGCATACGGGTTGCTCGAGTTTGGGAATAGACATTATAGGGGAGGTGCGCCCTATGGTCTCCAACAGACAGGGTCATCGCCGATAGGTCGATATGGTCTCCAACACCACGCAGGGTTCAAGGACAGAAGGACAATTTATGGCTAAGGCTAGGGAGTTGCTACAGGGGTATGACATTAAAGACCATAAGTCCTCCCTGTATTGCCCTCAAACCAATGGGGCAGGAAAGGCTGTTAACAAGGAGATCTGGGTCAAGATGATTCAAAACTACAAAGATCGGGCAGGGAAATGGCCCTTTTGCACTTCGAAGCTAGAGAACCACTATCAGAACCTCTACGAGAGTTACATGGGGCAGAAGCAGTGATGGCCAATCGGAGTAGAGCTCAAATCTTTAAGGACAGTCATGAAAGCCCAGATTCCATAAGCCGACAGGGCGCAGCAATGGCAGCAGCAGTTAAACACTTCAGATGAGGGCATGTCATGGGATTACCGCCACAGTCAGATATATCAAAAAACACTCTGCTCGTTCATTTGGGAAGAAGGTCAAAAAGCATTCAATGGGAGAGAGAGATTCAGTCTTCAAGCAAATGAGTCCAGATGTTCCAGATGAATGAGGCAAATTCAGACCAGTGTAGGAAGGCCTATTTGTTCTTCAGAGATTGTTATCCAAGGGAGCAGCAATAGACAGCAACGTAGACTACTTTGAAGAACCGGTCAGCATCAACAGGCCGAAGAAGTTCCATGGTTAAAGACTAAAAATCAAAAGAAGAGAATAAAAGCCCCGTGGGTCGAAAATCGAAAAAAGGCGGCCTTGCTAAAAATGGGTGCCTCGTCACGGTGAAAATCGAAAAAAAGCATCTTGGGAAAAAATTAGAGGCTTGAGAGAAAATATCGAATCTAGAAAACCCGAGAGGGCTGATTGGAGACAGGAGTTTTATGCTTACAAGATATACTCTGAGATTGGATGTGGTTTTGCATTTTGGATCAATGTTAGAAAATGATCATGTATAGAGAAATCATACCGAAATGTACACAATCTTTGCAAATACATGTGTTCATTATTTTCTATTTCATTTATAAAAAGAGAAATATCGTTCATTACTGAATGCATGAAATCTAAATGGCTACACTCTACTACTGCTCTCACCATCCGGATGTCTAGGTTGATGAGTTATAGTATCGATTGCGGGACTAAGCACCTACCTCTTGAATGCATTAGTGGGAGTGAAAGAACAACCCCCGATAGATAGCATAATGGCCTTCACCGACAGTTCGCCTAGAGGCCGTGATGTTTGGATGTAAGAGACGAAGATAAAGGTCCACCTGGGAAAGATAGGGATGCCTCACTACATCATTAATCCCTCTGAACTATCGAGCACAATGGGTGGTAATGTAAAAAGTAGCCTCATGAAGCCCTAAGGAACCCGGTGCTCATCCACCACCTTTGTAACACCCTTATACCTGTAAACTATACGGATATTGGATGTCACAACACTGAACTGACAAGCACTGCACTGCATCTGACTGATCTGTAGGAAATTTTTTTTTCAACAATAACATTCAAACACAGCAAGAACAAACATTTACACCAACACACTAAACAGGATAATACCATATACCTTGTACCTCTTTCGCGATCGTATACATGCCATGCCAAACTTCAATCCTTTTTGTCAATATCCTCGTTCAGACGATACTATATCTTCGGCCACATTAAAAATTTACTATAACATGCGCGCAATGACACTTACACGCTGAGCATTAAAATGCCCAGTGGTGGATACATATCCTAGGTTTTCCACAATAATTCTACATGCATGCACACACACACATTTATCTAAATCATAGAGAATTAATTCCTGCGAAATTAGAATATTTATTATACATTTTTACGATATCCATTATCTTTGTTCCTTTCATTATCACTGCTTTCACTGATCATTTTATACACTGTTATCATTATCACTTATACCGTATTTAACTATTACGATATTAACTTTAATCACTTATCCTTTCATTCCTTATTTACATTCTTATGGCTTTATTTTAACAATTTCCAATCGGTTTATCAATTCACTATTTATCATTAATAATTATTTAACACTATAGTACTACAACTCAATTGTCACTTATCAATCAATTTTCATTTCTATCCATTGACATTATCTTATGTTTACCTTTGTAACTAATTATCAAATAGTCATTTCTCAATATTCAAATCATTAACTTACTCTAAAACTTACTTTATGTATTTGACATTCCCTTTTTACTTTCTTGCATTACACTAATTATTTTTTATAACACTTTTAACTACACCTGCTCCTTTATTCATTTATTTATTATCATTTACTTATGAATTACTTTATCACCAAATGAATACATTACAATTATTACTGGGTCACTTGGATGTTTATGGTCCAATCACAATTTCTTTATATCCTTTATGTTTTTACATTATATTTTGACTTAATTCACTATGGCCCCTTATTCACTTATGTATATTAGACTAATATTTTCTTCACTTTACTATTAGTAAATTTCTCTTTATTCACATTTACATTCCAACTTATCTGATAATAATTAATTACAACTAAATTCTCACTTAATTACTTGTTCACAACTTTGCCATTTACCTCGCTATCCTTTATTACCACTTACTTTCTATTTGCACTATCATTCCAGCATCACCAAAATACATATACATTCATATTTATTATACATGTATAAATTAATTACAATTATTAATCATTTAATATTTATTCATGCAATAATTTTCTATACTTCACAATTCGTTGCTTAATCACTTACCAATTACATATATTTATTTTCCATAATATATTTACTAAATTATACTTTAATTCACTAATTAATCTTAACTTTATGATCCTATAATTTGATTCCTACATTTCTTTATTACTACACATTCTCATTTTTAATTGCTTTATTTTACAAGAGTGCCACTACTTAAATGCATTACTATATTTATTCTTTATTTTGCCATATGTTTCATTATTTAATTCTTACCACAACACCCAATTTAAATTATACTATACACTTTGCTTAAATTCTAAATTTTCTATTTCAATTGGCCATAATTACACCTTTGCCACTATTCACACTTAATACTACTTTTAGTTTATTATTATTGCTTATTAAATCATTAATTATAATTACTCACTTAAATTCAACAATTTAATCATATAATTACTTCACTAAATCATATTACATACTAATTACATTTTAATCCTTTAATTAAACTTATTATTTCTTTAATCACACTTAAATCCTCATTCTTTTACTAGGGTTTCCAATAATACCCTTTTCTTTTTAAAAAATGACAATTATGCCCTTAGTTCATTTTAACTTCACCTTATTTACACTTATGCCATTAGTTCATTTTTATTTCACATTATTTACATTTATGCCATCAATTCAAAACTAACTTCTTCAAAAATTACCATAATGCCACCAATTCACTTATTTTTCATCAAAATTACGATTATGCCCTTATTTTACTTTTCTTTATACATAATGACATAAATACCCTTAATTATATTTCTTTTTACCACATTTCACTATTTAACATGCAAAATTACTATTTTGCCCTTAAATTATCTTTTTCATGCAAAATTACATTTTTACCCCTAAAAGGTTACCAATTTCCATATTTAACCTTTTAATGACATTTTTACCCTTATTTGTCATCTTTCACACATATAAGCACATAATTACCATTTTACCCTCAAACTTTTCAATAATTACGATTATACCCTTAACCATATCTTTATTCCTTATTCTTATCCTTATCACTTTAATCATTACCATATCTTTAACACATAATGACATGCATAATCATTTAATCATTTGTCTTTTTATACTAATATCATTTTAATAACAAATTAACCATTTTAAAACTCATCATTATCATTTTGCCCCGGTATAATGCTAGCAGACTCTAAGTCACAGGATAAACGGAATGCGAACCGCTATGGGCTCACAATAACCCGAAAAGACCCAAATTGATCAATCCGGTACATTCCAAACCTGAAGAACCCCGAAGGACTACTCCAGTACATTCCAAACCCGAAGAACCCCGAAGGATTACTCTGGTACATTCCAATACAGATACTTTTAAAAATACAGAATAGGTCCATCATTGGCCTATAAAATAGTGAGACGCCATGCTCACTCCCGCGGTCTTAAGTCTCTATGGCTAGCCATCATATCCTGAAACTAGACTCAACTACCAGCTCATCACATAGGGCAACAATATTTTATTTTTCACATTATTAATGTGTCATACATACATTTTATGGCATATCAACATAACATCTCATTCATTTTCATGCCATATCATCATCATCCAAGTGAATACCATCTTTAAACTATCACATGCCATGAAAGCTCATTATTTCATACAATATCACACTTTATCACTATGCACATTTCAACATATTTATTATATTCACTTACAAATTGGCATACACATTCATTTATCATTAATTAATCACTTTATGCCATTACTTTCTGTTAATTATCAAAATACACACTTACACCATTTAGATTACTATTCGGCCAAGACTTTAAATCTCAATATCATACATTATAATTTCCCTTAGTCACTCAATTATATTTATTTCATGTTAGACATACCTTATATATCAATTATATGCCATCATTCAAAACATTATTCACTTTATGCCACATAATACCATTCAGCCACTATATTAATATTTCATTTAATTCACTTTAATTTCACTTAGTCATTTATTCAATCAATTTACATATTATATTAATCATACTTATCATTTATTTGCCATAAAACACAACATAACCCATTATTTCCCTTGTTAATCCATTCGGCCAACACTATAGAAATTCACTATATTTATTTTTCATTCCTTTAATCCTTCCATCATATATTACACCATGTATACACATTATGTTCATCATTTATACACCATAAATCCTTAAAAATCCTTAAGAATTTCTTATATTTTCATTCGGCCTAAGTTGCAATTTCATACCCAAAATGTTTTAATTTATCTTAAGCACATTTATACACTTATTTAGCCCCATTAATCATGTTTATCAAGTTAGATTCAATTATACATGCATATATCACATACATGCAAGATAAACATAACCAAAAATCACACTTATACCATGGAAAAGAAAGGATATTGTATCCACTAACCTTATTTCCTTGCTTTCCACCACTTAAGCTTGCTTTCCATGCCTTTTCTCAATAAAGATCCATCATATCCATAAAGATCCATCATATTCATAAAGATCCTAAGGTGGCTGAATATAAACATCAAGATCTACTCCAAACCTTACTTTCTTTTTGCAATATAATCACATAAACATACTCTAGACATCCTAAAATACTTATTTGAACCTTTGAACTAATTTAAAAATATCAACTTTACATACCTCAATTTCACGCCTAAACCTTCAAGTCTAGGTTTCACCAACTTTTCATCCACAAAATGGACTTCCAAAGGTATCAATAGAAACTAGAGGAGCTCAAATTTGATGGGGAGGCTGAAATATGGGGTGAGATGGAGGAAATTTGGAAGAAAAATGGAGGAAAAGAGGAGAGTTAAGGTTAGGACAAGAAGGAGAAGAGAGGAGGTCAGTTTGGATGGACAAATCTTGATTTCTCCAGCCTTCTCCATCTATCTATATTAGTAAAATTGAACCAAACTAGGTCCAACCAAAGCGGTCGAACCGATTTGGTCCGATTTAAGGTTTTATACTCTTTTTGCACTGTTTTTGGTATTCTGAATGTTCCTGACCTCTTTTTAACTCCCAACCAAATCCATCATGTTTAAAATATCAAAATTATCCTCCATATAAAATTTTAGCTCAATCGGAGTCCATTTGGGGCCCGGTTTACCTAAACCGGTCCGATTCGATTCTGTCGATTTCTGTCATAAAACTCAAATCTAAGGCTGTCAAAAAATTCTAAAAATTATTCTGAGCTTGTACACTTCCCACACTGAGCCTTTTTATCCACTCTAGCACTTCCGAAAAATTTGGTCAAAGTTTGGTCAAACTCCGGTTCAACCGAACCGAACTTCAGACTGACATTCCAGGGCCTATTTGACCTCGTTTTCCCACAAAACTGTACCACCCGACTCTATTCACTCTACTGATCATTTTTATGTAATAATATTTTTTTTTACTTGCTGGACCTGCCTGCTTCCCAGTAGGTCACCCCTCCCAGAACTACTATGACTCTGGCACATTCAACCTTTAAACATCTCTGAATATAAAATAGCAGAAACATAATCAAATGCTGCGAATCTAACAATAGACACTACAGACAATGCAGAATAATTTTAGGGTGATATGCAGGCCATTACAACCTTACCCATTCTAGCAACACATTCACCAAGAGAGGCAAAGGAATGCAATCGATGCTTAGGGAGAAAATGCCTTAGTGAATAATTGTCGATTACTCTAGAAGGGGGCTCTGATAGTAGCTTCAACATTTCTTGCAATCATGCCATTAAAAAAAATAAATAAAGAAGGCTATTAGAGATGAAAATCGTAATTGGCTCTCTAATCAAAAGTTAGGCCAAAGGGTAGGGTGAAAACCTGGAAACAAGCAGTCTGTCCTACAAAAAAAAGATGAATAAAAGCCGCTGTAGTGGGTTGGATCAATTTCAGGCAAAAGTTAGGCATAGGGTTATGTGAAAATCCCTAAAGGGACACATTTCTCACTAAGAAAACTAGTGTGAAAATCCACAAGGGACGTACTACCTTTAAAGCAATGACTTTTGAAGCCTGGAGCGATAAGGCGGCATTACTTCGAATAACTTCCCTTTAGGCAGGTAGTGCATAATGCAGAACTTAATTCAGAGTCCTGGGGGCAATATGCTCATTGACCGAGGGGCAAAGGTGCATGCGGGTCAGTTCTCTTTGAAAATATTATGGGTCAGAGTCCATCAAGCCAAGACGACGCTTTTCTAGATTCTCGGGGGCATCAAACAATGTGAGCAACCGAGTAGTACCCTCAACAAATCCCTTAGCCACCTAGGATGTGGTCTATCATTTTTGTATCTCACATGCATCTTGCATGCATAAATCTCTTACATATCCCCCTGTATAGCTTTACACGTACATAGCCTTTTATGATGCCCGACATGTATTCGCATATGCTTGAGCTTGGTATATATTTTGCATATACAATTCTTCACGCACATTTCATGTACATAATCTTTGCATAATTCGTCGCACATGTTTTCAATCCTTTACACGTGTAATTGCGCACACATAATTTTTGTACATTAATTTTTTGCGTGTGTTTCCTGTATATATTTTTGTATGTAAATTTCACACACATTGATTCAATACGCACACATAATATTTTGTATACGTTGTTGTGTACATGACTCAGGGGGAAAGGTCCAAATAGACCTCATGGTTAAAGGTGATCCAAGGGATGGGTTCAGCTCAACATCATCAGACAGTATATTTGGCTTAAAGTCAAGTGCGTATGTATAGAGGGGGAACGCCCAGAAGAAACAAGCCTATTCATGCACACCATGCCGGAGGCAATCAGGTAAGTTTCTCTATCATAAGATGTACGCTCACACACATCACACAATAAGTGTACAAAATCCAACTTTAAATGTACCAACAGTACAAATTCTCAAACATAAACAACAAAAACAAACAAAACAACAAAAACCAAAACAACAAATCAAAAAAGAAGAAGATGTTTTCAAGGCCTTGAAAATCCAACATACTGTAAAATTCAAATACATCCAAAATGTGAAAATCCAAAAATTTACAAAAAACGAAACAAAAAAAAAATCATTTTAAGAGATGCCAAAGACATTGAAACCTATCCGCCTGCAGGCAAGCAAAACCACCAATCTATTTTTTCTCTGAGAAAGCTCAAATCTATTTTCCTCTTTGGAGGCTAAACATCAAATTCTCTCACCCTCTTTAGAAGTATGCAGGTCTTTTCAATAAGGAGGCTACATTGGAAATGATAGAGGAACCGGTATCGTGCATGTCACAGTTGGTACAATCAAGAGAATGGCATCCGTGCTTTAGAAGTCTGGAAATGACTTGGTGAAAATCTATGACGATGATATTCCGTCAACCATTCTCCAAGGAGCAACCGACCGTCCTTCAGGGGGCACCCGTCTGACATCAACCTTAACAGGTATGTACTGCCACAGGTACGCGTCCCTTTTATATACCCCACACATTTGCTTTGCCTTTTTTGTAAAAAAAAAAAAAGAGGTTCAGGATAAGCGCCAGTAAAGACAACGATGAGCGAGTCACCATGCCGACCTAAGGATGGTCAATAATCAGATATTATACTGACCGGATGGGGGTTAGCAGATCAGATATTATACTAACCGGATAATGGTTAGTAGATCAAATATTCTACTGATCGGATGGTGGTTAGCAGACAAGATATTATACTGACCGGATGGTGGTTAGCAGATCAGATATTATACTGACCGGATGCTGGTTAGCAGATCAGATATTGTGCTATCCGGATGCTGGTTAGCAGATCAGATATTATATTGATCGGATGGTGGTTAGCAAATCAGATATTATACTGACCGGATGGTGGTTAGCATATTAGATATTGTACTAGCCGGATGGTGGTTAGCAGATCAGATATTCTACTAGCCGGATGGTGGTTAGCAGGTCAGATATTGTACTAGCCGAATGGTGGTTAGCAGATGAGATATTGTACTAGCCGGATGGTGGTTAGCAGATCAGATATTGGACAAGCCGGATGGTGGTTAGCAGATCAGATATTGTACTAGCCGGATGATGGTTAGCAGATCATATATTATATTGACCGGATGGTGGTCAGCAGATCAGATATTGTATTGACCGGATGGCGGTTAGCATATTAGATATTGTATTAGCCAGATGGTGGTTAGCAGATCAGATATTGTACTGACCAGATGGTGGTTAGCAGATCAGATATTGTACTGACCGGATGGTGGTTAGCAGATATTACACTGACCGAATAATGGTTAGCAGATAAGATGTTACACGGATCGGTTGGAGGTTACTAAGGTTATGCTGTGTAAGCCCAGAAGGGGCTAGCAAAACAGAACGTTCAATCACATGCAATAGAATAGATCACAACATGATTGCAATTAGAGAACACTGCATCTCATAGATACTGCGCCAGCCAAGATGAGGCCAGCAGAGCACATATGGTAGAACAGATCGCAACCGGGTTGCAGTTAGAGAACACTGCAGCTCACAGATACTGAGTGAGCCGAGACAAGGCCAGCAGAGCACATGCGGTAGAACAGATCGTGACCGAGTAGCAGTTAGAGAACATTGCATCTCACAGATACTGCACGAGCCGAGATAAGGCCAACAGAGCACATGTGGTAGAACAAATCGCAACGGGATTGTAGTTAGAGAACACTGCATCTCACAGACATTGCGCGAGCCAAGACGAGGCCAGCAGAGCACTTGCGGTAGAACAGATCACAACGGGATTGTAGTTAGAGAACACTACATCTCACAGACACTGCGCGAACTAAGACAAGGCCAGCATAGCACTTGCAGTAGAACAGATTGCAACGGGATTGTAGTTAGAGAACACTACATCTCACAGACATTGCGCGAGCCGAGATGAGGCCAGCAGAGCACATGCAGTAGAACAGATCACAATGAGATTGTAGTTAGAGAACACTACATCTCATAGACATTACGCGAGCTAGGATGAGGCCAGCAGAGCACATGCAATAGAACATATCGCAACAAGGTTGTGGTTAGAGAACATTGCATCCCATAGACACTGTGTAGGTAGAGATGAGGCCAGCGAGACAAATCAGCCACCGTGCGAGCCGGGATGAGGACAGCAGGGCACACGTGATAGAACAGATCACAACTGAGTTGTAGTTAGGGAACACTACTCCTCACACCGTGCAAGCTAAGACTAGGCCAGCAGGACAAATCGCAATGCAGTTGCAGTTAGATATCACTGCACCTCGCACCGTGCAAGCCGAGCGGAGGCCAGCGGGACAGTGCAATAGGACAAGTTACGAACCAGCCATAGTTGCATAACACTACAGCTCGATAGCAACAAGCCGCAACCTTCCACACGGCAAAAGGGTAAGGGTTGCCACAGGTACGCATCTCTTTCCTTCTTCTCTGAATTTTGGCTCATCTAGATACTAGTGCACTAGTTTCCCCAAAATTCGGGGCAACTGTAGACACCGGGTCCTGAGATAGCCTAAATCGGAGTTACCCAATAATGGTAAGATGCCTGCTGTTCTGCCGAAAAATGCCAATTTCGCCCAAATATAAGTTTTTTTCGATTTTTTCACCCAAATTTGATTTTCTATCCCATTTTTAGGGTTTTTAATGATTTTTTTTCATTTTTAAAATTTAAAATAAGTAATATCTGATTTAATTAAGTTTTTTTTTATTAATTATTTAGGTTTTCATTTTTCTTTTGATATAAAAAGCAAAAGATGGAAAGAGAAAAGCGGGGATTCATTTTTAGGGTTTCTTCTTCATTTTTTCTTCTTCTTCTTCTTCTTCAAAATTCTCTCAAGGTTTTTTAGGTTTCCCCTCAAAAATAAAAACTGAAAATTTCAATTCTTCATCTTCATCTTTTTTTTGGTTCAATAAAATTACTTATAAGAACTTTATATGGAATTTTGTTGATAAAAATTAATTTTGGGACAAATAAAACAATTGTTTGCTCTCAAAATTTAATTTTTTGACATGTTATTTTTTCTTTGTTTTCAATTAAACTGTGTTCAAACATTTTTTATTAGAATCTCGTTTTGATGAAAAATGGATTTTGGGGCAAGCAAAATAACTGTTTGTTCTTGAAATCTACATTTTTAATTTGATTTTCTAAAAAATAAGTTTTTTCATAAAATAATTTTTTCTTGAGACAAACAAAAATCATTGTTTGCTCTTGAGAACATTTTTATTTCTTTAATCAATAAAAATCATTTTTTAAACAAAGAAATTCATTTTTTTGTTCTTGGAATTTTTTTATTTTATTTCATCATTTTTAATCAAATTTTCTCTTTTGGAATAAAATTCCATTTTTTTCCAATCTTTAATTCTAATTTTGCAAAATAAAGCAAGGAAATCAATCGACTTTTTTCCCTCATCGTATCCGAACTCTAAGGGTAAACATTCTGGGCTCGATTTCTCATTTTTAATTTTTTAATTTTTTTTTCATATTTAATTTATTAACATGTACATTTTTATTGTTTTCATTTATTTATTTATTCTATTATTTGCATATTTGTTTTATTTGATATGTTTATATATTATTTTGTTCATGTAAATATTGCACTCTCCATTTTATTATTTTCAACATGTAATTAATTAATTTTTTTTTGCCTCGATCGATTTTCTTTTCTTTGCTTTTTAAATAATTATGTTAATATTTATGATAACATGTAAATAGCTAATTTAATCAAATCAATTTTGTATCTTTAATTCTATCACACTATGTTGCTAATTTAATTAATTTATTTTGTCCACGCACACACATTATTCCATTCATTCTCACACTCGTATGTTTTTATTCTTTTTATTTATTTGATTTATTCTCTTGATTGGCTTAATTAAAATATTTGTTAGTTGGATTCATTTGATTTGGTTCATTATTTTACTTTATGTATTTCATTTAATATGATTGATTTATTTTATTTTATTGTATTTTATTCGATTTGATTTAATTACTAACCTTAATTCTCTTTTTCTTTTTGGCTATAACTCTTGTTTTTTTTTTATTTGAGCATTATCCATGGACGAAGATGGAAAATCGAGGAATTAGGAATCTCGTTTTGGCTTGCATATTTAAATTTTGCTTTTCCTTTATGTCGATTTATTTGCCGCATTTATATATTTTATATAAAATTATTTATTTAGGCACGCTAAAAAGAAAAACACAAAAATATTTTTATTAATTAACTTGGAATCTTTTCTGATAAAAATGGGACCAATGTCCTAGTTTTCTCCATCCAAAATAAATTGTCACATTGAAATTATTTTCCTTAAACATGCATGTGAGGACCAATCTCCTCATCCTTAACAAATAGCCCGTTTTATGTATGATTTGTGTTTTATTTACAATGGAAAAATATGCTTTATTTTAATTATGCTTTTATTTATTGCTTTCCTTGAATAACTAACCTGCGCTTTAATTAAATTGCATTAAATTGAATGAGAAATGGGATGAAACGCTAAATTCAAAACTCAATTATAAACTTAACCAAGGTATGAATAAATGGGAAGTCCCGAACCTTCTCTTATCTTTGGGCTCAACGAGGCGAGAGGGCCACCTCAATGTTCTATTGGGGTGGGGCCTCCAAGACACTTCTTGTGTCCCAAAAAATGCCCAACCTGCAAAGTCCTAGGCTCCACGAGGCAAGAGGGTCATCCTAATGTTCTATTAGGGTGGGGCCTCCAAGACACCTCTAGCTTGCCCAAGTGGGAGGCGAGAGGGCCATCCTAATGTTCTATTAGGGTGAGGCCTCCAAGACACCTCTGGCTTGCCCAAAATGGACATATCAGCGCTGTCTTAGACTCACTGAGGCTAGACAACCTTTCCCAATGTTCTATTGGGTGGCGACTCTAAGAAACTTCCTTGTTGCCCAAAATGGATGCACTTGTAATGTCTTACAAGTTTTTATGAACCTCCTCCCGAAAGCCCTAAAAGCAGGCGGTTCGGGGTGCACCGGGGTTTGACGCACATCACAGCAGTTGAAGGAGAAAGAAAGGTGAAAGAAGAGGAAAGGAGTTGAAAGGGAAGAAGAAAGAAGTGATTTTAAGGTTTGGGAATTTGTTTATGTCATGTGTTTAATTTGTGTATATTTGGGTAGTTGATGGGATTATGTGCTTGTAAACATTGCTAAGGATGTTTGGGAGTTAATTGAACATGAAATACTGAGTTTGGAAGTTAGTTCATCTGAAATGATTAAATTGAGTGTTTAGTTCGGTTTAGAAATCTCAAAATAGAACATTTTCGTGTTTTCAAGAAAAGTACAACCGTATTTTATAAAACATAGTTGTGCTTCAAAAAGGTACAGCTATGCTCTTTAAAAACACAGCTATATATCAGTGTAAATACTAAATTTTTATTGAGTCACGGCGGTCAGAAACTCCTATCGTGACGGACTTGAAACATTTGAGTTCTTCAACGGCCCACATGGGGGTTAGTATGTTCTGCCCACCATGTGGTAGCTTACACGGTGGTCAGGAACATCCTTACTGCCGTGTAAATGCATTTTGTCTAACAACATTTGAGTTTGGGCATGCCACAAGGTGGTCAGGATTTTTTGCCCACCGTGTGGAATACCCTACACGGCGGTTAGAAATGTCCTTACTGCCGTGAAAAAGCATTCTGTTTAACAATGTTTAAATTCCAACATTCTACACGGCGGGTAGGTTTCCCTTGCCATCGTGTGACCCTTATTTTTCTTGAATTTGTTTATGAATTTTGCTATCAAATGACTTCGAAATGGAACCAAATTAAATGTAATGATTATTTAACAATAATAAATGATATTTGCTATGTTTCTATACTGTTCTATGAGTTATTCATACGAGGAATATGTGTATTACACAAATCTTTACACATTATTTATACATACTCACCTGTTTTCTTTACACATTGTTGGTCTCCATATAGACAAGTAACTCATAAGCTCAAGGCAAAAAATCACATTTGTCATTACTCCATACACACACACACACAGATATATATATATATATATATATATATATATATATATATATATATATATATATATATATATATATATATATATATATATATATATATATATATATATATATATATATATATATATATATATATATATATATATATATATATATATATATATATATATATATATATATATATATATATATATATATATATATATATATATATAATCATTCATATATCCACATGCATCAATATAACATCATTAGGTATTTTGCATAATAATACATTCTAGTACTATCTATGTCATATCAATTCATGCATTATATAAAAATACTAGGCAAATGCTTCGATCACACATTCCTTGAACATATCACATTTTCACATACTCACTTTAAGCAAACTCATTTTATTTGATATCCTTCATATGTGTATAACTTAATCTCAGCTCATAATTATGCATACTTGTTTATATTATACATGCTCATATAGATTAAGGTATTATAATCCTCAATGGCATTTAACTTGACTGAATTCTATTTCATGCAATTATACATTATTACTTTATTAGTTTATTACTAATCTTAATCTTATTCATGTGTATTTTCCAAGTGATAACTATTCCTATACTCATTTAATACTCCTAAACATGCATCAGTAATTGGAAGTATGCGATGATGTATGCGCAGTGAATGTCTTATGCTACATATGAATAAAATTAATTGGCTTAGAGTTGTTTGTGATAATGTTATGGTATGAGATGTGCCTGTGATGTTTGTCGTGACAACCATCCTCAACTACCGCAGCGAAGCTGTGCGAGTGGTTAGGAATGTGGTGTTACAGAATGTGAGTGATATAATCATATATATGTAAGGGATTTAAAACTGACAGTAAAATGCTAATAGTTAATAATGAAATAATGATAACTGTTAAGATGATAATATTAATAATATTTAGAATTCAAGAGTATAATACGAAATGTAACTGATTGAAATTAAATAGGAAAACAATGTAAATGTATAATGATTACAGCTTGAATAATGGTATTGTAAAAGAAATGATTAAATGAAAAATAGTAACATGAATATAAAACATAAAAAAAAGGTTAGTATAACTAGAAAAGAGTAAGGGAAGTGTCAAGGAACGATAACTGTTCTAGCAAATAATTCAGTAACTGATACTGTGCCTAAATATAGAGTGTAAATAAGTAAATAAGTTATAGACAAAATGAAGGAAACAGATGAATACATTAAGAAGATAATAACAAAGATCGTTAATTTGACTAATTATTAAATGGGTGGACTGAACATAAAAGTATTAATGTTAAGGATAACAGTACAAACAATAATAATACCGATAACTGAAATGTTAAGGTATAGTTATAGAAATGATACAAAAGGCATAACGATACACTACTGAAGTAAAAGATTGAATAATCAAGTAAATTTAAAGATTGTAATACTCATATAGTCTAAATAAAGAAAATGTTTGGGTGCTTATGCATGTAGATGTAGTTATGGAAAATTTACGATATGTATCCACCACTGGGCATTTTAATGCTCAGCGCGTATTGTTATTATTGTGCGTAGGTTATGAGGATATGAAGTCTTAAACTGGTTGAGGTTTGACAATGGTCGGGAAGGAAAACGAAGGCAGAAATGAGAGGATAGGCATGGCTTGTATATGGTCGTGATGGATGACATAGGCTTATGTTTTATGTAGGTTAAGTGTAAGTTTTAAACAAGAATTATGTATTAATGGTTATATTTTTATTATTTGCCTATGAGTATCACTGATGTTTGAATGCAAAAATATTTTACTGAACTATCCATTATAGCATGATTTTATGTCGTCAGTACTAATGAGATAACTGCGATATTCGATTACCATACGTACAGTATAGCAAAAAATGATACTACTTGCATTAAAATAATAAATTAAAATATAGCATACAAATATGACATTAAAATAAACAAAGAGTGGAAAAATTAGACAAAAAGGAGGCAAATAGGGGCAATAGATGGGCCAAAGAAGTGAAGGATGACTCAAAGGAGAAACAATGGACGAGACGAGAGGAAGACTCCGTTACATCCCGAGGGATGGCCATCGATCGGGTTTTTTTCCAGTTCGTCGTGCCCAAAATGCAAAAAATGCATATTTTCACAATTTCAACTTGATTTTCCTTCAAAACAATCTTATATCATGCATTTTGTATTTATATTAGCCCACTATTCGAACAATCATATTGTAGGTGACTTAGAAAAGAAATCTAACAAACAAAATAACACAAATGAGGCAAAGCAATTAATTCACATATAAAAACCAAAGAATATATATCATGTTATGTATTTAAATATATAGCATAAGTGATAAACTTTTTAGGCGAAGTATATTACCCTCAGTATTTTGATCTCTCAATAACAATAAAATGCTTAGTGTCCTCCTTTAAATTTCACAAATAAATTCTGAAAATAAGATGAGTTCTTCACTTTCTTTCTCTAGTCTCTCTCTAAAAAAGCTCTTTAAAACTAATAGAAAATGTAAGAGAATTATCAAGAAAAGAGAATTAATTTCTCTTCCTCAATAAATCTCTCAGTTTTAGAAATTCAAATTCAAAACCAATTTCAAACCCTTTTTCTTCTCCATAATTTTTCTTTTCGCACGAAAAGCCCCATTTTTTCCTTGCTCTCTCTTGTGTCCTCAGTTTCTCTATTTATAATCCCAAAAATCCTTTACTTTTTAGGTTTAACTTATTTTTAGGAAGCAAATCAAGTCTTTTCATTTTTAAAACCCTAAAATCCATCCAAAAAATCAGGATTTTTATTTAAAATATATTTCCCAGATTTCCCATTGAACGAAATCCGAGAAACTGGTATTCGAACTTGACCAACAGGCATCCTTCGAGTGAGGGATGACCGTCCTTGGTGAAAAGGTAGGAATTCTAGCATTGCCACTCGTAGCCCATCCTAGTAGTGGACAGGTGCACATCACGGTCGATAGACAGGTGTCCGTCAATAAAAAAAATTGCAATTTTTCCGATAAAAATGCTATTTCAATCTAGTGAAGACACAGAATAATTTTGGTGACTGAGAAACTTCAAAAATTTGGGAAATTTGAAGACAAAAACTAGCAGTTTCACCTCTCTATTTGTGAAATGAGTATCAGTGTCCTCATTGGATAATTCTGATCTGAGCTATGTTAGGACCCGGTGTGTAGTGGTCCAAATGTTGGCTTAGCCGCGAATAGTATTTTTTATAGTTGCTCAGTACACCTGGGGTGAAAATACACCCGGTGGTGAAAAATATTTTATTTCACCATCGAAAAATAGTGGTCACAGTCAGTCCGAGGTTAAAATTTAAAGTCAAAATGAGGTCAAATAGGTCACCGAAAGTTGAAGATAAGGAAATTTTATAGGTTCGGTTCCAAAAGTACATAGTTTGATTGAGTTTTTAAAAATAACAATTGACCTCAGAAAATTTATTTAAAGGCATGTATGGATTTAGAATAATATGTAGAATTATCTGGTATAAAAAATTAAATTTTACGGTAATACTGAAAAATTTTCGAATCAAACTGGTTTGAGTGAATCGGACAAAAAATGAACTCCGATTAGGCTGGAAATTTTTAGGAAGGCTTAATTTATTTTTTTAAGAATATTGAAATTGATTTTGAGCAAATTTGAGTTTGGGGAAAGAGAGAAATAATTTAGAGTACATTAAATGGGCCAAAAATCAAAGTTGGACTTAAATTAGGTTCAACCACTTTGGGTGGACCGGCCCAGCCCATTAACCAGGGTATATAAGGGCAAAAATAGCAAAAATTCCAGAGAGAACTCCATAATTCTACGTTATCCTTTACCTTTCTTCAATACCGAATCCTATTCTTCATCTTCTCATCAATTTTCTTCATTCTTCTCCTAATTTCTCACCAAATCAAGCCTCTTAGATTAAATTTCAGCCTCTCTACAACATTATTGCAGCCTCCAATCTCCAATTTGAGCGGAAGAATTGGAATAAATTAAGGAAGCAGGTTAGGGTGTAATTTTAAGGGAAGAGAAATTGTTGGGGAAAATTTATCTAAGCGCCCTAAGATGTAATTTAGGGTAAGTAGATGATGTTTATGCATTCATATTGTAAGAAGAAAGAAGATTAATCATGGTTTTATTTCGTGGAATTTTGGCCAAGTATAGGAAATAAGGAAGGTGAGGGCACATCAAAAGGAAAAGAAAAGGAAGGGCACACTTGAGGAGTGTATTTCAAGTCTATAAGGTTAGTGGGCACAAAATCTATCCATTTCCATTGATTTAGCTTGAATGTAGATTATGCTTATATGGTTTGTATGTGATAAATGTGTGCTAAGTTGAATTAAACCTTATAAGCATTATTAGGGATGTTGAAAATGATAATTTGGATGTTTAAATCAAAAAGAAAAGAATTGGACATTAATATAATAATGGAGGTCGAATGGTGTTTAAGGGGTAAATTTAGGTGTAATTGACAATTTAAGGCAAATCAATGGTGTAAGTATATTAATTTAAGTAGAATTTAGTTGAATGGATGATAAATGAGTAAAAACTAAAATGGGGTAAAAAGAAGTAGCTCGGGCTGAATGATTAGTATAGGTAAATTAATGTGTAATTTGATTATTTATAATGTATGATAGCATAAAATGAATATAGGATAAAAATCAAATGTAAAATAATTTATTTCGAATTAATGGAATATAATTGAATATTTTAGAGTGTGATAGTATTTTGTTTATATTAGAAATATTGATATATGTGATATTTAATGAAATTATGATATGAAAGGTATTAGAATTAGTTAAGTAAGTAAATAAAGATGTTTAAATAGAATGTGAATGGATTTTATGTGGTTTTGTAGTGTTGGCCGAATGGTGAACAATATGTAAATCATAATGTAAATAAATGTATGTTAAGGATTTGATAAAAATTAAAACAATGAAATATTATTTTTTCCTTCAGTAATAGTCTGGTGGGTAATCTAGTTCAGGATATAGTTGGCTAGCCATCGGGACACTAAACCGCGGTGTGAGTCATGACGACTCACTTTAGTAGGCCAATGACGGTCTATTAAATGAAATGAAATATAAAATATTGAAATGTTAAATGTAAAAGAAATGTAAAGGTATGAGTGGTCCTTTGGGTCACTCTAAAATGATGTGAATCTGTGGGATTCACGTTCCATGTATCCGGTTCGAAGATTTTTACCGGAGTGCTACTAGGGGCAAGAAGTTAATAATGTAATAATAATATTGAATAAATAGGAGACAAATAAGGAAATAGAGTAAAAATGGACTTAATGGAAATAAAAGTAAACGCTAGAGGTAAATTGGAAATTTTCACTAAGTAATGGATTTATGGCATAAATATAGATAAATAAATGATTCAAATGTTAAAATATGTAAATTAGAGAAGTAATAGGGACTAAAAATGTAATTTATTGTAAAATGGATAATTAAGGTATTAAAGGGTAATTTGTAAGGTAAATATTGAAATAAGTGTAAAAGTATAATTAAATTATGTTTGATGTAAATTTAATTAAGAAAAGGGTAAAATTGTAAATAAAGGAAGTTTAAAGATTAATGTGTAAATAATGTTATAATGTGACTGATTTAGAGATTAAATTGTAATTAAATTATTAATGTAGGTTAATAATAAAATTGATAAGAAATTTTGGGATTAAATGATAATAATAATAATAATAATAATAATAATAATAATAATAATAATAATAATAAAAATTCAAATTGTTAAATGTTATGAAGTATTTGATTATTCAAGAATTGAATAATTAATTGTAGTAAATTATATATATGATGCAAAACTAAGGATAAATAATTATGACATGGGATTTCTAACATAATATGCATGCTTGTGTGTTAAATTTCTAAATGAAAATCTTTAGATTTGTAACCACAACTGAACATATTTAATGCTCAGGACGTAGTTATTTATTGATTGCGTGTAGGTGTAACACCCCCATACCCCCGGGAAGGAATATCGGGGCGCTACGTGGACTCTAACGCACACATGCACGTACACATGCATATACAATAGCGGAAGCCATAGCAATAAATAATTAGAAATAACTTGGGCCAAACAAAAAGCTCCTATACCATACATATAAACTGTACATATAACAACAGCTTTATACTTATTACATTATCATTTTCTGTACATATACAAAATAGTTACCATTTACATATCAATTCTATACTTCTCCATATACATAATGATGTTACTCAAAATGTAAGAAACTCTATCTAGTACAAAAAGATTTCTACAAAAGATCCTAGTGGCCTTGACCTGCAGATTGTGCACCCTCTAATCCAATCCTGAAAACCTACACGGGAAAAACACCGGTGCTAAGCGATAATGCTTAGTGGGGATAAACAGACATAATAGACTTCGAATGAAGTCACAGATATATCACATGCGTATCAATAGTCATGTCATATACACATAATCATATTCCGTATCTTCTAAGCAAAATATTATCATGCTTTAATCCATTCTTGTGCAAAAATCCAAATATGGCAAACGGTATCGGTAACACCTCAAATACATATACAAGTATCGATACAATCTCACTGTGCTCATATACATATACACAACCTTTTAACTGATAACATTCACTCCGATTAGTTCCATGTGCAAATATCCAAAAAAGGCAAACAATACCAATATCATGGCACACAATATTCATATACATATACATATCTCCGTTATACCTCTAGTACACTACAAAATATACATTAGCCTGAACTTTCAACAATTGTGGATACGGGTACTTTACTGTGGATACTGATAAACAGTATCAAACTCTAGAGACTTAACTCAAAATGAATACTTTGGGTATTCGTCGTTAAACCAATTAAGGTCACTGTAGCAGCTGGACTCTAACCCTTTATAAGCATGCTTATCTATCCACTACTTTGACCATTCAGGCTTAACTCACACATTCGGAACATATCACTATCCATAATCACTTATTCAAGTATACATGCTATCAATTCATTACATAAACATATACATCATGCAAAGTAAGACATAAGGAAATATTTTTTTACAAAAATAGAACAGGGCGAGAAGGGGTTCACTGTGGCGATCGCGATAAGAAGTCGCGCTCGCGACAGAAGCCAAGTTCACTGTCGTGATCGCGAAAAGAGGTCGCGCTCGCGATGGAAGCCAGATTGCATAAAGGCTCTATACACTATACCAAATACATTATCTAACAATTCATATCACATGGCATGTCGTGTTCAACACTAACTCTTATACCATAGCATTATTTACCCAAATGACTAATTCTATAACCATTTGATACACCTAAACATGCATGGCATAAACTCCAAAATTGTTTCGGTGTAATATGGGTTCAATTCGGGAAGGAAAACACATAAAAATATACAAATTAATTGAGGGTAAAGGTGGGGAATTGATTCATGTCAACCATGGGCTCTAAATCAAGAGGAAAATCACTCTTATTCCGTCAAGAACCTCACGAGACTGCTTTCCACCTCAAGCTTGTATCGCCTAAACCAATCTCTAAACTTCATTTTTAGGGAAAACATCCTTCTTAAAAATTGTTCCCTATGAAGTTATCTTTCAAATGGGATAAGGTTCAGGTAAATTGGGCATCTATACTTAAGATATGACCTAAAAAATCAGAATTGCTCAAATGGACTGGCCAAAGTAGAGACACCTCTATTTTTGCCAATTTTTGGGCTCTTAGAGCAAGAATTTGCTCAAGCTTATTTCTGATACTTTCATAGACATGGAATTCCGAGTTCTAATGGATTAATAATTACTCAATTTAGAGGTCCAAAACTCTACTTATGACAAAAATATTACACAGAGGTCAGATGACAACTAAATAGAAATTGCCAAAACCAAACTTTATCATCAACACACACTCAAATGAGCAAGTCACATACTCATAAACATATATACACACATATATCCTAAACATATATACACCTATATGACAAAACACCGTAAGCAATCAAAATGAACTGCAATTTAAAATTACATACGATCCCGACCTCTAGGAGCTTGATCATAGCTGTTTACTTGTTTCCGATCTTCTCCTTCCCTTTTTTCCACTTTCATGTCCGCAGCTTCAACAAAATCATATAGAAACACTTAAGTTAAACCTCTTCTCACTTTAAATCAAAAACAGAAAGGAAAAGGAGGTCAGATCGGAAAACTAATCAAGCTTACCTTCTCTTACTCTTCAAACCAATCCAAGTGACTTTCTCTTAAGGCACAACCCAACAGAGATGAAAAGAAATAAAGGAAAGAAGAGAGAGTTGGCAAGGCAAAAGGCATGGCAAAACCCAAGAGCAAAGAAAACAAAAGAAGAATAAAAGGCCAAATGCAAAAATTGAGAGGAGAATAAGAATGTGAATGGCCGGTCAACCCTTATCCAACCCAAATAAAGCCAAATCCTATCACATAATGCTCATCTACAAGCCATAAATGCCAACCATTTCCTTTAATATCAACTTACCTCCATTAATCCATCTCAATCAAAAAATTTCCATGCCAAGTGTCGCTCTCCCTAGTGGCCATGTGTCAATTCCCTGCGACGCCACTTGTCAAACTCCTACGCCGCCACGTGTTCGATACACATCAAATAATCCAACTCCAACAGGCTTCACGGGAAGTGTTTTGTCGTGCCCGCGACACTGTCGCGCTCGCAACAGAACCCACACACAAGGCACTTACTCAAATACACTCTCTTATACATACAAACTCTTGAATTCCCGAACAAAAATTCCGAAATTCTTCTAGGGACAAATCGGGTTGTTACAGTAGGTACCTTTAAATGCCTTTTTGGAGCAAAGCATACATCAAATTGGAGAGTACAAGACAAGGATATTAGATAGGATATTTTGTATATTTAATGTTGGTATGTATATGTAATTATATGGATATTTATGGATATGTAATATGACTTGTGATGTGGAATTAAGTATTACTCATGGACAGTTATGGCATAGTATGGGAATGGCTGTGTGTGGGTTATATTGATGATTATATGTGTAAATATTGTTAGATACTGTTGTTATGCCCTTTACGGGTTGTGGATTGTTTGAATTTGCAAGAAGGGCAGTGCAAAATATAAGCTGTTATGCTACCGAAATTTCAATTAAAGAAATAGTAATATGAACAGTTATAGGTCACGGATAGCATAAAAGAAATGATTATTAATATAAACAACTAAGCAATTCAAATAAAGAAATTAAATGGATTAGTATTAATAAAAGTGACGAATTAATAAGAAACGAAAAACAAAAATGTTCACATACATGCAATGATGTCAATGTGAAATGATCGTATAAATCGGGATAATAGTATATATGAACAGGACATACGTAAAGTGTAAGAGTATAAGGGTGTTACATTTTATTGGTATCAAAGCACGATTTACGCGATTCTAAGATCGAAGTAGGGTTAATGTAATTGAATTTAATGCATATACATGCCAATTTATGAATGTAAAGTGATGTAAGACTAATGTATGCTTGCTCCTTCTTGTCTTATAGTGAGTAATGGCTTCAGATCAGAGTCATCATGAGGAAGAAGTTGAAAGTGGGGATTCGTTTAATGCTTGGCAAGCCGAGGCTCCACAGGCAGCTCCACTGTTGCTCTGCCACTAGTACTGCCCTAACCGAATTTCTTGAACCTAATGGCGGATTATATTCAACAGTAATTATGAGCCGAGTAAGCACAATCGGTCCAGCCACAAGCTCCAGAGCAGCCGCCAGTTCCTTTAAAGAAGAAGCGTATTTTGGAGCAATTAAAAAGATTAGGTGAAGAGAATTTCTTTAGCCAGGATCCCATGACATTAGTTCAAGCTGAGGAGTGGTTGTTCAGTATTAAGAGGTTGTTCAGGATTACTCATAGCCCACCTGAGGAGATGTTAGAAGGGATACTCCTGTAGGGCCCAGCATATGTATGGTGGGATTCAGTGAGGAAGCATACTCCCGCAGATAGATTGACTTGGGGTTTCTTTGTAAAGTAGTTTGAGAAGAAATATATAGGAGCTGAGTACAGAGCTTCGATGCAAGATGCTAGAGATTGAGATAGGGTATCAGGACTGTGGCAAACTACTAGAAAGAGTTTGAATACCTTAGTTCATACATGGATGATTTCAATTTGACTGAGGAACAATTTGTTAGAGATTTGAGAGAGGTTTGCATAATAGGATCCAACAGATTTGTGGGTGCACAAAAGTACATTAATTTATAGTCTCTAGTTAATATAGCTGGGAAAGTAGAAGCTAGCTAGACGGATGAAGCAAATAGGCAATTCAGATTTTAGCAAAAGAGAAAAAGGGGGCAAACTAATGGCACGGGCAGTCATAGTAAAAAGTCCAAAGGGCCTCTACCTTCTCAAAGTCGACGTTCAGCAGTTTCAGGCCGTAGTCAGAAGAATTCAGAGGGCAGCCAAGCACCTATTACCTTAGTGGGTAGTGTATCCAGAGGCCGTGGTAGAGGCTCCATTCAGCAGTGTGAGCACTGTGGCTGATTCCACCCAGGTGAGTGCAGATTCCTCACCAGATCATGTTTCAAGTGTGGTTCGTAGGAGCATCAAGTTAAAGATTATCCTGAAGTACAAGCCTCTACAGCCACTTCACTAACATTTTGCTTTGGGTCTTCTGCATTTCAAGGCAGAGGCAGAGGTGCAGCTCCTTACTCTACTTCATCCAGGCCACCTGCCCCATTTCCTCATGGTCAGGGGCGTGCTATAGGTAGATCTTATGCCATTAGAGCCAGAGATGATGTAGATGCCCCAAATGTGATAGTAGGTAAGTTTTCTCTTTATGCTCAATCAGTTTATGCACCTAAAGATCCGGGCTCCACACACTCCTATCTTAACATTGAGATTGCACGGTAAAATAGGTTGAGAGATGTACAACTAGATCAGGACATCTTGGTCAGTAATCCATTCGGGCACAGTGTAGTGGTAAACAGAGTGTACAGAAATTGTCCTATTAGTATTCAGGGGTATGTATTCCTGGATGACTTAATTGAACTCCCATTTTGAGAGTTTGATGTGATTTTAGGGATGGATTGGTTGTTCGCCCACCGACCGACAGCTATAATGGCCCAAATACCAAGTTAGAAGAAAATAGTATTTTTTTGGTGTTTGTCAGCGTACTCGAAGTATTAATTACGCCCGTGGATGAATAATATTTTATTTGACCGTCGAAAAATATTAGTTATAACCAGTCCGAGGGTGAAATTTGAAGTGAATTTGAGGTCAAATAGGTCCCCAAATGTTATAAATGAGAAATGGTCTTTTTTGGTTTAAATAGTAATCGGGTTTGACCAAACTTTGATTGGACCTTTAAAGATAGCTATTGACCTCTAAAAATTGATCTGAAGGCATGGATAGACTCTAAATAATGTATAGAATTTATTGACAGTAAAAAGAAATTTTTACGGTAACACAAAAAATTGAGCTTGGGAATTGATGAATTTAATTGATTTCTTTAGTTCCTATACCCAAATTTAAATGAATTATGAAATTGATTCTTGGAGAATTTGAGCTTGGGAAAAGAGAAAATTAATTTAAGATTGCAAATTGGGCTATAAAAGTGTTCTGAGGTTTGTATTGGTTGGCCCAACTTAGTTGTACCTTAAACCAACCCAAAACCTCACTATATAAACCCAAGAAACTGTTTAGGAACCCTGAATTCTTGCAGAATCACATTCTCCTCTCTTCTCTCCCAAACAAAACCTTTTCTTCTTCTTTTCTAAAGGAAATTCTTCCATTTTTCTTCCATTCATGCATTAAGATTTATGACCAGCCTTTATTGAAGGTAATTCTAGCCCTTAATTTCTAGATTTAATGAAGATTAAGTGAGAAATCAAGAATTCTTAGTTTTGGGCAAAGGTAAAAGTAAGTTGGAATTGATGAATTTAATTATTTTCTTTAGTTCCTATAGCTAGATTAAGTTGTTGTTAGTTGATTTATAAGGTTTGATTGAAGTATTGAATTTTGATTTTGTTGGGTTTTTTCTCTTAAAGAATTTGGCCCTAGAGGTTGGTTGAGGAAAGTTAAGGTTCTTCTTGAGCTAAGGTGAAAGGAAATGAGGTCTAATGGAGGACAAAGAGTCTAAAGGTATATGTTTAAAAATTCTTTGGATTTTCATTGAATTTATTTAAATTTGGGGTAATAAAATTTGGGGTTTTTGATGAATTGTGCATGAATAAGTGGAATTGATTCTAAAAAACCAGCATAGGGATGTTTAAATCGAGGATTTGAATAATTAAATCTAAAAAGAAAAATTTTGCCCAGAAGTTTAAATTGACCTCTGTTGACTGTTTTGATCATAAGTTAAGTTTTTGAACTCAAAATTGCATGATACTAGTTGGGTTAGAACCGAGACTACTATCCCTACAAACGTTAAAGAAATAGACATAATTTAATTCTGCCTCTAAGATCCTAAAAAAAGCCCAAAACCATAGTCTTTTTCTTTAGGCGGGTTAATGGAGCAGTAGGTGATTCTTAGGCCATAACTCCTTGGATACAAATCCAAATGACTCGCAATTTTTTCTAACAGAAATTTAAGATCTTAGCGATCAATTATTAAGAAGAACATTTGGTCTAAACATGGTGTTTTCATATTGGTTTCAGCGATGAAATTTAAGGGTGAAAGTCTATTTTCCCTAAACCCTGTTTTGACTAAAGTGTGCATTTTCTTTTTGAATCAAACTTGAACTTCACTGGATCTAGAGTTTTGTGATAAATATATGGGTGGTTACCATTTGAAAATATAAGTGAATAGGTTATGAACTTGAGTAATTAAGGGAGTATTAAATAATATGATATTCATGTATATACTTGTGTATGTGATAATGTTAACTTTGTTTGTGATGCTAGAATTGGTGTATATGAGATAATTGAGAATTGTTAGAATTTAATTGATATTTTTTTAATTCATGATTACATTATGTATGTAATGGAACTTAACAAATGTTGTGTGTTTAAGTGAGATTTAATTGAATTTAATTAGTTATTTTTAATGCAAAATGTTCTATTATATATATAATAGATATTTTGATAAATTAAATATTAAAGTGAAATTATAGTATAAATGATATTAGAGTTTAGCATTTAATGGTGAAATGTTAAATTGTTGAGTAATGAATGGATTGAATGTAATTATACCATGTGAGCATATTGGTATATTAAATGATATAATATGATGATTTCGATTCATATTATGTATTTAATAGAATTGAATTGAAAAGATAAATTAATTGCCCTTAGTAATAGTCTGGTAGTTAAATTTAGTTCAGGATATAGATGGTTTGTAATAGCCTGAATGTCACCCTAGGAGTAATATGTGTCTAATCGTGATAATTGGTGAATTTCATTTGGTGGAATTCTAAAATTTTGATTTATATGTGTGCTAATTTAGGACTTAATTGTATTAATGAAATTTGTTTAAGTGACCAAAGTGTAAAAGAGCATGATTAATTGCTAAGTGGGCTTAATGAACATTAAGATGGGTTAATTAGGCTTAAGAACTAGAATTGCATTAGTGGGGAAGATTTAGGTGCGACCCAAGTGTCATTTCTGCATTGCCAACTAGGTCCATGCTTGTAAGAGAGAGAATTGTTAAGAGTTGCTGCATGAGGGGCAGCTGCCTCCCCTCTCCCCACTCTTCTTCCCTTTCTCTCTCTCTCTCACTCTCTCTCTCACACACACACACATTTTCTGCATCTTGTTCTTCTCTCCTTCTTCGGTTCTTCTTCCTCCTTATTTTATCAAGTTTATGTTCTGCTGCATTTGTGAGTCTAGAAGAGTTTGCATGTGTGGTCAATCATCTTAGTAAGGTTAGTGATCTCCTCAACTTAGTCTTCTTCTTCTGCTCCTTCTTATTCTGAAATTTTGAATAAATAAGGTTTTGATTTCTTGTATCCAATTTTGGAAATTGGGCCTTGGTAGTAGTGGTAGAATCAAAGACGGATTAAGGGAAAGCCAAGGTAGGTGAGACAAGCACCAAGTGATCTTAAGAGGAGCAAAGGACTTGAGGTTTGAGAAACACTACATTTGTGTGTACTTTAGTAAATCTTGAGTTAAGTTTGTTGATTGATATATACATGAAAACCGAACTAGTATGTGATGATGAAAATGTTAATTGTTATGAGTTAGATTGTTATGATGCATGATTTATATACCTTGAAATTTTGTTGTGTTTGAGTTGTATATTTTATGTTATGAGGGAAGGTGATTATCGAGAGATTTTGGACTTTGGGTAGTAACATGTGTTAATAAGGGGGTGTTATAAAATGGGTAAACTGAACATGTCCAAATATCAGCAAATGAAAAAGAAAACTGGTATTGGTAAGGTAATTAACTTGCGAAATTGTATAAGGCTAATAAGAAGTGGGTGTTAAAAAAAATGATTCTCTTTTGCTTTTTTGTAAGAACCCAAAGTATCACTTCACTATATATTGTTATAATGGAATCGTGTTTTTAATTTTTTTTTCAATTAGACTAATATACTAAGTCTAAATAGAAAAGGAATTTGTTATATTTGTCAAATTCGCATCGATAAAAGTAATATTTCTTTTCTCCTAAAAATATAAAAGAAATACTTTTTTTGTAAAATCTCGTCTCTTAATAAGTTTTTAATTCAACATGAAAAGAAAGGGACAACATACAGGATGGGCAAACGAAGTATTGATACTGGGCTATCCGAAACTAGGTGCAAAGTTTAGGTCTTTCTTTAATTTAGATATAAGAGTTTTATTCTTAAGAGAAGTAACTATAAAAGTGAAATGTCAACCATGTTGATTTGGGGACAGTATGGTCTTCAAAATGGTGTACATAAGTCAGAATATTGGGTTAGGAGGGCATTTGGAGAATGTGTAGTTCCATTGGCCATAACTCCTAGTAGTGGTGAGGAAAATTGATAAAATTGGTGTCATTGTGTTCATAACATGTAGTTAAATAGATGGTTAATAGATCATGTTGGCAATTAATGGGTTGGGAATAAGCTATGGGAGCTGTATGTGTAAGGGGTGTAAAATGAGAATTGGGAAGTGAAGTATGGAGAGCAAGGAATGAGGAATTCCTGTTCTATCGTGAGCGCGAAAGAACGATCTTTCGGTGAGGAGGGCTTCTTTCGCAAGCGCGACAGAGGCGAGGGCTGCATTCTGTCACGGGCGCGAAGTTTATTGCGTGCTCAACAAAGCAATAGGTCGGGTATGTCGCGAGAGTGACACTACAGGAGGCTTGAAATGAATTCTTTATGCCAAGTTCTTAATAAATAATTATGTATGAATGATAATTAAACATGTATATGGTTTCAATCTTGCTATTGGCATGTGATTATGAATACATATTTATATGAGACTTATTTTTGTATATATATGTATGATATTAGGCATATACCATGATGAAGTAATTGTGATATAGGCTACAGTGTATATGAACAATGTGATGATGCATAATTGAATGCTACATTTGCTAAAACAATAAGAATAACCGAATTAATAATTTAGCCTGCAAGTCAAGTAGTGGATAGATAGGCATGCCTATAGGGTCTAAGTGCTGCAACCAAATTCGTCAGATTCCTTTGGAATCATTAAGTGATTTGAATCCAAATTGGATTCTTTAATGCGAATTGTTGTTGTCTTATTGATTATTCTATACCTTTAGGTACCAATGCTATAACCGTGTATCATCGGATACAATTGTAATTTCTATACTTTTGAGTATTGATGCGATCCCCGATTATCCGCGTCATTGAAATGCAGGCAAGGCTTAATAACTAATCATGCTACATTGTATGTATATACAGATGCTTTGTAATATGATATTGTTAATGCGATGCATTAATCCTAACATGAATATGTATATATGACAACTGCTATAACTTTTGATGTGTTATATGATTGCCAGTAGTGTACTTGACTATGTTGAAGCAAGAATGTTAAATATGGAATATGAATGATGCCACGTTACTATGTTTACTTAATGATCTATATTTATATATTTATGCATGATAATTGTAAGTATTGTTTGATTTCTCCACTAAGCGTTATCGCTTAGCACGGGTTCTCGATTCGTGCAGGTTTCTCAGCAAAGTGATCCAAAGGATGTCCCCGCATTTTGGTTGATCAACACATTAGGTTTTCGATTGCTAATGTAGGTTTTTGGATATTATGTAGTAAGGATATATAATTCGTGAATGTTTTGGCAAGTAATATTTATTTTATAACTCTACATGGGATGTAATTTAATAATATTACATGGGGTTATGTATGCGAAATGAATGTCTTCCATTGCATGTGAATGAAATTAATTAGCTTAGAATGTTGTATGATGGTATTTTAGTACGTGTCACGAGTAATGGCCCGATTTGTACCCTAGATGGAATGTGACCTAATTGAGATATTCGAGATAAGTGTGAGCTGAGATTATAAAAGTTGGACCTAGTGTAGGTTTTTGGATATTATGTAGTAAGGATATATAATTTGTAAATGTTTTGGCAAGTAATATTTATTTTATAACTCTACATGGGATGTAATTTAATAATATTACATGGGATTATGTATGCGAAATGAATATCTTCCGCTGCATGTGAATGAAATTAATTAGCTTAGAATGTTGTATGATGGTATTTTAGTACGTGTCACGAGTAATGGCCCGATTTCTACCCTAGTAGGAATGTGACCTAATTGGGATATTCGGGATAAGTGTGAGCTAAGATTATAAAAGTTCGACCTAAAAGCTATGAAAAATGTGGACTTAATTGCAAATAATAAATAAGTTTGGTGGCTGAAAAGTAAGTGGGCATGATTAAGTATAAGTAAGATGGATTAAGAGATAACTGAGTTTAATTAAAATTAATTAAATCAAGGATGTTATGGTGGAAATCCAGGTGTTGAGTTGTGGGTTTGCCACCTTATTAAACTACATGCATATATAAAGGAAGGTTGTGAGTGGAGAGGGCAGAATTTTGTCACTTGTGTTCTCAATAGTTTGGCCCTATTGAAGTCCCATTCTCTTCTTCTTTTTCCATTCTATTTCTGCATGTATAGCTTAAGTTCATCAAAGTACTGCTAGTAGATTTTCCTGGGTTGATTATAGTTGAATTGTGTTCTTGTGCAAGGTAAGCAACTCTAGTTCTTCATCTTCTTCTCCTCCTTCTCACTTCTTAAATTGAGATTGAATTGGTATTAAACCCTTGTTTTCATTTCTGGATTTGAGATGATGGTTATAGTGGTAGAATCCAACAAGCTAAGGGTAAATAAAAAGTTGGAAAACCTTGTGGCAAGTGAGCATTTGGAGCATAGGAGAAGAGGTTTGGGAACTAACTGCTTTGTGTGTGTAAATTGACAGACTATGTGTTTAAATGTATAAGTTATGTTATGAGATGAATTGAAGTGAAGAAATGAACATATTAAGTTATAGTGATAACTATGAACCAAGTAACATAGTTTGAACCCTAATTTCGGATGAATTGTGGAATTCCTGTGTTTTGTGAGCAAATTAATTAGTTGAGAAATTGTAAGTGGTGTGGTATGCATAATTTATTTTGAATTTGGTGTATTGGTTTGGTCAAGTTAGCTATTTCTAAACTTGACAAGCTTAATTGTGTCAAATGGTCTTTGAGGCCTATTCTAACCCATGTGAACTGTTCAAGTTGTAAATGAGTTTTATAACTCTACATTGGACGGGATCAATTGCATTGAATTCGTGAAGTCTATGTCTTTAAATGTTGTAGAAATAGTCTTGTTGATTAGGGGACTCTAATGTCTCCAAAATTACCTATAAGTGAAGGTAGAATTTCGATAGGAGGGTTTTGGGACCAGTCATGCTCCCTAGACCATAACTCCTTGAATTTGTGTCAAAATGTTATCTAATTTGTGCCAATTGGAATTTAGCACATAGATGAGTAAATGATTAGTAAAGCATGTTGGTTAAAAATGTCATTAAAGTTAAATTTAGAAGTCATATGCATGAAGTAGGAAAAATGTACTTGTAGGTTTAGTTGATGTGTAGGTCTCTGTTCACCTTTGGTGACTGTTTTGCCCATAGATCGAGTTTAGGTGTTCCATATTGGTTGCTTCAAAATGGAATCGAAACCTAAGATCTGCACCTAAAAATGTCTCAGATATATGGTTGAGCTAATTAAAGTGGCCAAAACAGAGGTGTCTCTACCTTGGCCGGTTCATTTGAGCAGTTAAGGTTGTATAGCTCTTATCTTACATTTCATATGTCTAAATGAACTAAAACTTGTTCTATGGAAACTTAACATCATAGGGAATAATTATTAAGTAGGGAGTTTCGTCTAACCATGAGGTTTAGGCGTTGGTTTAACCTAAACAAAATAGTGTAGAGAAGCAGTCCTGAGTTTTGCTTATTTTTGGTATGTCACGGTGACAACCAAATCATTGCCACCGTGACCCTCCCAGATTTTGTGTATTTTGTGTGTTTTTCTTCCCGAAATGCACCCGAACTTCATTGCAAGTTCTTATAACTTATCCAACTCATGTGTAACATTGTAAATTGAGTATATAAATGTTTTTGCAATTGAACTCTATGTAAATGATGCTATGGCATAGTAATTTAATAACGGAATTAAATGTATACATGCTTTTCAATTATTGAACATGACATGGCATGTGATATTGATCATATATGATTGAATCATATTGTATTGAGTCTATAGGTATGCATGATTGAGTGTATACTCGGTTGATGAGTTTGTTAACTTAACAACATTAAATTGGAACTATAGTGTGAATTTATAAAAGAAAATGTGAGCATGATGTAAACCTATTTGTACTAGTGTATGTTAACTTACACTATGATATAAATCTATGAGATTAATAATACTTAATGAGGAACATAATGTGTAAACCCTAGTGAATAAGTATAACATGAGAATGTATAATGGAACGATAGTATGTTTATTAAGCCATGTGTGTGTACAAGGCATGATTTGATGCGAGTGTGCTCAATGCAATGATGTTGTTTTAAGAAACTATGTGAATATTTTACTATGTGAACGAACATTACTATGAGAATGAACAATACTATGCGAATGAGTATTACTATGCAAATGAGTAATATTATGCAAATAAATATTGCTATGTGAATGAATGATATTGTATGCTTGATGATTAAATGGTGTGCTTACAGCATGAATGTACTTTCATTGACTAATAATAGTGTTATACATGTTATATTGTTTCATGTGGATAAATGAGTGATTATACTTAAGATAATGACAAATGTGATTTATGGTTTTGACCTTATGATTTGTTTAATTATTTGAAGATTAATAATGTGGCAATTCAGGTGAATATGAATCTATATATATATATATATAAGTTGTATGAATCAAATGATGAAGTGTGACATACCTTGAATTTCATTCTGCCGGATTGGGCTGGTATGTCACAGTGACAACCAAATGTTTGCCACCGTGAGGTACCCAGAGTTTACATTCTGTTTTGTGTTATTGATATGTCACGTTGACAAGCAAATGGTTGCCACCGTGAGGTACCCATGTTTTACACAATGAACTATAGAACTTGAATAAATGATATATACATGTATAATCAATAATGCAAACATGTCTAACATCATCTAATGTGGATTATTATGTATCAAATGCTATGATTAAGTATGATGGATGAATGTGATTGACGAATGTGGGCTTGCTTAATAAACCATGTAAATGTGTAAATTACAGTTTATGCTATATTGCTTTATGCGTTATGATATGAGTAAGATAAAGTTGGATCAAATGAACAAATAATCGGATTAATAATTTAGCCTACGAGTCAAGTAATGGATAGATAGGCATGCCTATAGGGTCTAAGTGCTGCAGCCTAATGTATCCGATTCCTCTGGAATCACAATACGATTTAAATCCTTACTGGATTTTCCAATGCGAAATTATGTTGATATTTTGTACCTTAGGGTACTAATGCGAATGTGAAGTATCCACGGATACTAATGTGATTACTGTACCCATGGGGTACCAATGCGATACCCGTTATCTGCATCACTGAATTGTAGGCAAGGCTAATGAAAATGTTGAACATTTATAAAGAATATTATATTATTGGAAATGTGAATATGATGCGTTAAAGTCTAACTTGTGATACAACCATATGAACATGATTCATTAGTAAGGCTGTGTGTAAATCAAGATGTGTATTATGCTATGTTTATAATAAGTTGATCCCATAGTGTATGTATGTCCAGATATATATGTGAAAGAGGTACTCTTGTGTTCATGGTAAATATCATCATCCATTTCTAAGAATGATGGAAACAAAGTATAGAATGAATGTTATGTTGTGAAAATAGCAATGTAAGTCTATGCATATGCAAGTGCTAATGGTTATTTTGTTGTATATATATATGAATTTGTATATGTGATACAAGTAAGGATGAGACTTATAGAATGGAAATGAATGACTTTGATGATATTGATAATTACTTGTTATGTAGTCATTGATGGTTAATCTAAAATTATATATGTGTGATGATATATGATCACTTAGATGTGATAGATGATATATTATATGTATGTGATAATGCAAGGCCTGTTCAAGATTTGATATAGTGGCTGTTATGTATGATTATGTTATTTTATGTTGTATTTTGTTCCCCACTAAGCATTATCGCTTAGCATGGATGTTTTATCCATGCAGGTATATGAAGATATATAGTGTTTTGGAAGATAGTCCTGCATCGCCAATGGCCAACACACTAGGGTCCGCTATGTAATATGAGTCTTTTGTAATTTGTAATATGTATAATGTCACTATCAGATTTGTCTTGTAAGAGAAATGGTATAACAACTAAATATTGTATGAGAGTATAAGATAATAGTATGTATATTTATGTGAATTTTGAAAAGTATTTCCGCTGCATGTGAAGAAATTTATTAATTCTGAACTTTGTAAGGAATATTAATTTATGCGCATGTGTTTCTGTTGTGACACTCCATAGTCACCCTAGTAAAACTCTACAGGTGTTTAGGGGGTGTTACATCACGTATGTGTTGTGTGTTGTGGCAACCATTTCCAACTACCGTAGCGAAGCTATGCGAGTGGATGGGAGTGGGGTGTTATAATTATTGGTATCAGGGCCCAGGTTTAGTCGTTTATGGGCATAGTGTGGATTAGGATGTGTATAGACATGTTGATCTAATGCAGGAATCCTTATTGTGTCTCAGATCGATGGACCGTTCTCAAGATGCTAGAAAAGAGACTGTAAAAGGTGTGAACCCTAGAGACATGGATATGCCTGAATCTGGTCGGTCTACACTGACTAGTGTGGGGCGAGAGATGCCATCGTCCCTTTAGAAGCCCTGCTAAAAATATCGCAAGACATGGCGAGGGTGCTTGATCGAGTGACAGCACCAAAGGCTCCATTGGAGTCTCTGAGGAAGCATGGGGCAGAAGAGTTTTTTGGGACTAGTTTGGATGAGTCTGTGAGAGCTGAGTATTGGATTGAGAGGATCCAGGGGGTGTTGGATGAGATAAGGTGCCCAGCTAAGCAAAGAGTTGAGTGTGTGGTGTCTCTGCTTCAAGGATCTGCTTATGACTTGTGGAAGTTGGTATTGAGGCATCTGATGTTTTTGAATCCTATTACTTTGGAATTCTTCGGACAGGAGTTCCGAAACAAGTACATTACAAAGGACTATAGGGAAGCAAATTGGAAGCAGTTTCTTAATTTAAGACAGAGAGCCATGTCTATGGTCGAATATGAGAAGGAGTTCCGTAGGCTGAGTAAGTATGCACCACCTAGGGTGCTTGTAGAGGAGTTTAGATACCAGCAGTTTGAGGAAGGATTGATTGAGCAAATCAAGGCATTACTGATCTCAATGACCACATCTCAGACAATCACTTAGTACCAGATAGTGCAGGTGGCCATGAGAGCTGAAAGGTCACTTAAGGTTCAGAGAGAGAGAATGCAAAGAAGAAATCCCAGCCGTGGTGGGACACATTCGGGAAAAAGGTCAAGAGATCCTTCTACAGCACCTCCAGCTGAATCAGTAAACAGTCCTGCTACTAGGGGTAGAAGGCAAGTATCATCTTATGCACCTGGTACTGGTAGGGGTGCATCAGGTAATAAGAGTAAAGTGCCTGAATGCCCTCACTGCCGTAAGAGGCATAAAGGGGAGTGTTAGAAGGTGACTGGGGCTTGCTTCAGATGTGGTAGTAATGAGCACTATTTGGCTATCTATCCCAAGGCATATGAGGTGGCAGAAAATCTGCAAAAGGCTAGCTGTGGAGGGTCGAACTTGCCTCCAGCTCACCGAGGAAGAGGTAGAGGACGTGGCAGAGGTGGCCAGTCCCAAGGGGGAGCAGTGTCAGAATCAGTAGATAGACCACTCACAACCAGCAAGAGCTTATGCCATGAGAGCTCAGGAGGAGCAGGATGCGCTAGAGGTCATTGCATGTACATCCCTACTTTTTAATATGGAGATGTTTGCATTGATTGACCCTGGGTCTACGCATTCATATGTATGTTCTAAGAGATTATATGGTAAGATGCCCGTTGTCGAGCATTTGAAATATGATATATGTGTGTCTAGTCCTTTGGGAAATAAGGTGAAAGTGAACAAGGTATTTAGGAATTGCCCTTTAATGATACAAGGCTATGAGTTTCCTATAAATCTGATTGAGCTACCATTTGAAGAGTTTGATTTGATATTAGGGATGGATTGGTTGAGTAAGCTGTAACACCCCAAATCGGGCCTAGTCGGAATCGGCAAGCTAAGTCGGTTAAGTGAAGGGTATTTTGGTAATTTATGCATGAGTAATATGGATAATAAGGATTTATTTACTAAGGAAATTAATTAAATAAAGTAAGTAAAGGAATTATTATGGTGTGTTAGTAGTGTATGGTAGTAGGATGTTAATGGTTAAGGGATTTCATTGAGTGATTTATGAGCATGGTGCCTTGGAGATATTTACATAAAAGAAATATTTATCAAGTGGATTATGGGTATGGAACTAAGGATGTAGGATATTTTATGAGAAGTGATCTAGTGTGTGTATGTGTATGGTGTGTGTGTAAATGTAGTCAAAGATATTTTGTGTGAACCAATTAAAGGATGCTAAGTGGGCTAGTAATATGAGGACATTTGGGCCTATGGGAAGTAACCAAGTGGAGTAAGCAATTAAGAGGAGATAAGATTAAGGAAAGAGAGAGTGAGTGAGAAGGCAGATTACGTTTTGCTCTTCTCCTCCTCCTTCCTCTTTCTTTTCTTTTCCTTGGATCGTGTTCTTCTCGGTGGCTAGGCATGGGTTGATGTCTTGGTGGAGCTTAAGAGTCTTTTATGGAGGTATGTGTATGGTTTTGAGTGCTAGGGTTTCTTAAGAGAGATTATGTTCCCCTTCTTCTCTTTGTTTTGTTTGAGTTAGGGTTTTTGGGTTAAGAGTAATTCTTGGGTTTTTGATTTGTGTAAGCTTTGGATACCAAGAGGAAAATTAAAGGCAAAGAGAAGGTGGAGGTTTGAAACAGAAGGTTGAAGCTTCATTTGAGGTTTGGGAAACTTTATTTTTATATATACGAATTTTTATATATATATATATATATTTTCATGTATGTTATAAGTTTCTTCATTGTGTGGTTGTTGATAGATGATGATGGTAGTGAGTGTTGGTTTAATTGCTCAATTGTGCATGTGAGTAGGTTTTTGGGTGAAACTGGTTTAGAATGCACTTGACCTTTCTTTGGTAATTAAGCTGTATTGGGAGTTTTAGAACTCAAAATCGTTCAATTCTTGAACCATTAGAACCATGAATGCCATTACTTTAAATGTCTCAGAAATAGCCTTGGGCAAATTCTTGCTCTAAGACCCTGAATTGTTGATAATACCGTAGTGTTTCTTTTTGTGACGGGTTGTTTGACCAGTATGGGTTGTGGAGTGGATATCTGGAGTTGTAGACGTCTAATTGGTGTGAAACTTGTTTCATTTGAAAGCTAAGACGTAGGATAAAATTTGTTAAGAAGACAACTTTTCCTAAAAATGAGGTTTAGAGGTCGGTTTTCACGACATTAGTTTGTAGTAAAAAGCAGTCTGTTAAGGGAGCTGAGGCGAGCCTCTGTCGCGAGCGCGACAAGGGTCGCGACCTCGCGACAGAAAAACATGTTTTGAGCCTTTTCTTCTCTATTTTTGAGTTTAGGGTTGACCCGGATCAATCCCGTACCTTTCCCATCAGTTATTATGCATGTTTAGGGTAATTAAATGGCTATATAAGTAATAGTCGTTGGGAAAAACTTAGGGGTATGATTAAGATTGGTGAGTTAACTAGTAATTACAATAGATATAACTCCCCGAAGGTTTGTTTATGGATGAGTGCTAGTATGTGAGGGTCTCATGAGTAACCTTAGCATGATGTATCATATGTATGAATGCATTTAATGTGGGTGCGATTGAGATGATTGACGAATCAGGTTGTTATTATAGATTGTGTATATGGATATTGTTAGTGGCATGTTTTATTGAAATTTTTATACGAATGTTGGATTTATGTTGTTAATGATGTGTGACTTGCTGGAGATGAGGTAAGAGACCTTGAGATGTGTTTCGTGTGTTTGTGGATGAGTTTGAGGAAGGAAAGATCTTGCAAAATTCTGCAGATTTTCGGAATCATGACTCTGTCGCGATCGCGACACTGTCGCGAGCGCGACAAAGACCGATGATTTTGATGCTGTGCCGTCGCGAGCACGCGACGCTGTCGCGAGCCCGCGATAGCAATAGCTTGTCTGCTCTCTGTCGCGAGCGCGACAACCGTCGCGATCGCGACAGAGCACATTGTTGGCCTGTGCTATCGCGAGCACGCGACTTGTCGCGACCCCGCGATAGCAATGCTTGTCCTCTGTCGCGATCGCGACAACATCGCGAGCGCGACAGAGCCGGGCCCTTCTCTCCTTCCCGCGATCGCGAAGTCCGTCACGCGTGCACAGCGAAGAGACTATGGTCTCTGTCGCGAGCGCGACAGGCATCGCGAGCGCGACAGATGTGCTGTGTTAAATGAGTTTTCTTCGGTGATTTCAATGTTTGAATTCCGAACTGGTGGCACTTTTAGGTTTATAATTGGACTATTTTGTGAAGTATGTTAATATAATTGGATGTACTATGCATATCTATCCTTATGATCTTTCTCTAAGATTATCATGTTATGCTCAAAGTGTAAATTGTATGATGCATGTTTGACTTTATGAACTTATTCATATGTCTCAACTATTACTGAATATGTATAATAATATAAAGTATGTGATTTGAAATATGATTTGTATTATGCATGACCTGCGAAAGTCAGTCTAGTGGATAGTTAGGCATGCCTAATAGAGTCTATGTATGTGTAGCTGCAGCACCCCTTTGAACGATTTGGACCCTGATCAGGTCCCCGAATGGTTCCTCGCGAACCCCTATTATGTGTATGTGTATGGATCTTGTTTAAGATCCTGTTCAATGAAATGTTGCCTTCCGACTTGTACCTGTATGGTACATTATATTATGTGTTCCCTCTGAGGTTTCCCCGGTGAGAGATCGGGCTATGTGTTCCCTCATGAGGTCTCCCCCTCAGTACTCGTTATCCACTATTGTGAATCAGCAGGTATTTCGTTTGCTTTATCTGATATGAACATGAGAATATGATATCCGAATGTATAAGATTTCGGTCATATGAACCAGTTATGAATATAAGAATGTGATATCAGTATGAGTATGATGTTGGGAGATGTGAATGTGCTTACAAATCTTCGAGTGGGCTTAATGTAACTCTAACCTGCATATTGTACTTTTGTCCTTATCTGTAAATGATCTTGTATATAGTATGTGTGGTTGAAGTCAATATGACATATAATGTTAACACTACATTTTTGTATAGTAATGCGATAAATTAACATGTACTTTAGAATGTGTTTATGTTCTGGCATGATAATTGGGTGTGTTAATCATATAAGTATATGAATATGATAAGAAACATTTGAATGCACAGCTATTATATGTAAGCATATATATTTCTCGGTAAGAACTATGTGTGTATGAGATTTGTGTGTGTTATGCCTCGACGACCATTGTAAATGGCCGTCCATATTATTATGTTTGTTTTCCCCACTAAGCGTTATCGCTTAGCACGGGTTCTTTTCCACGTGCAGGTGGCAGGTTTGCTTTTGTTCGGGTCACGCATCTGCAGAGTCGGCCACATAGAAGCTAGAAGTTTTGTATCTTGTTCAGCTTTTGAAATTTGGAATTTTTGTATATCTGTGTATTATGTATATGTAATAATAGACTAAGATTCTGATGTAATATCTTAAGCTATGTAAATATTTACACATTTATGTATCTTTCTTACTAGGTTTCTGTTGTATGATTATAAGTATGCATGTGTGTATATTTTCTCTTAGTGTATGCGCCTTGGCATTATATGTACGTTCAGCTTTCTCTCAAAGTTTTTAATTATCATGGATATGTCATCCTATTTATGTGATGTTTACTTGTTTACTCTAGTGGGATGTGACACTCCTATCCATCTTGGATTCTTCTTCCTCTAATTCGAATAGAAGTCTCCATAGTATAGGTTGGGGTGTGACATACGCACCAAGCAGTAGTCAACTGTAGGAAGAAGACAGTTGTACTTAGCAGTGCTGAAAAGTCTAAAGTAGTGGTTAGAGGTGTGTGCTCTAATCCGCTAGTAGATTTAATATCTGCTATGCAAGCTAGCTGATGTTTGAGGAAAGGATGCGAGGCTTTCTTAGCCCTAGTGTTGGACTCAAAAAGAGAGCAAGTGGAGATTCGGGATATCCCGGTGGTGAGGGAATTTCCCGATGCTTTTTCGGAAGAGTTGGCAGGTGTACCGCCAAGGAGAGAAGTGGAGTTGTCCATTGATATTGTGCCTGGTATAGCACCTGTGTCTAATGCACCTTATCGGATGGCTCCTAGCGAGTTAAAGGAATTGAAGACTCAATTGCAAGAGTTGTTGGATATTGGCTTCATAAGGCCAAGTGTGTCTCCTTGGGGAGCACTGGTGCTGTTTGTAAAGAAGAAAGATGGATTTATGAGAATGTGCATTGACTATAGATAGTTAAATAAGGTGACCGTGAAGAATAGATACCCTTTGCAAAGGATTGAGGATTTGTTTGATCAATTGAAGGGAGCTGGCGTGTTCTCTAAAATTTACTTGAGATCGGGGTATTATCAGTTGCAAGTAAGGAAGGAATATGTACATAAGACTGCGTTTAGGACTCGATAAGGGCAATATGATTTCCTCATAATGCCCTTCGGGTTGACAAATGCATTTGCTGCATTTATGGATTTGATGAATATGGTGTCTAGACCAATCTTGGATCAGTTTGTGGTTGTATTTATATATGATATTTTGGTATATTCGAAGAAAGAGAAGGAGCATGAGCAACATTTGAGAACTGTGCTTCAGACGCTAAGTGTCACACCCCAAATACGGCCTAGTTGGAATTAGTAAGTTTAATTAGACTTTGGGAGTATTGTGGTAATTTATGCAAGAGAATTAAGGGTTTTATTGAAAAGTTAATTAAAGTTTTGAGAGAAGAATTTTTATTAGTGACCATTTGCTAATTAAGTGAGGACTTAAAGAGTTATGCAAGAAGCTATTGGTAAAAGGGTAGTTAGTGGATTTGGGGGTCCAATCAGAATATGACAAGTGGATAGTGTGCATGAAGAGGATTTGAAAGAAGAAAGAGGAAGAGGCAGAAATTGTTTTAATTTTTCTTTTTTCCTGGGCTGTCTCGTTTCTCCTCTTTCTTCTCTTCATGCTTCCTTGCTTTTCTATGGGTTTTGCATGTATTAATACTCTGCAAGTTTGAGTTGTGTTTTAAGAGTTAAGAGCTGTGTTTTCAAGGTAAGCTACTGTATTTATGTGTGGTTCTCCATCTTCTTCTTCTTCCTGGATTTTCGTTGCTGTTTCACGGGTTGATATTGCGGTTTGTTTGTTGGTTCATGCAAGCTGTTGAAGAAAGAAAGAAGGACAAAGGGAAAGGGAAGGTCTGAACTTGAGGGTGATAGTGGAAGTTGAACTCCATATCAGGTTTCGGAGCTGTACTCTTATGGATGTTGTGTTTGGGAGTGTTTTCCCATCCTTCATGTTTTAAGTTTAAATGATGAGGTTGTTTGTAAGCTTTGTATATAAAAATGCATGATTGTTAAAGTATGTGAATATGACTTAAATGCTATGATTAATTTAAGTTTACATGTTAAGTTGATATGTATTTGTAGGAGAGATGTAAAGGATTTTGATATCTGTTGTTTGTAAAGAAAATGGTAAAATGTCATATTTTGATGTTAGATGAGCATTTTTATGCAAGTCATTTAAGCTTTCAGGCATGATTTTGGGATTAAAAATAAGGTTTAATACATGTGAGTTGATTGTGGTTGATTTGGTTTCAAACAGGTAAGCTTTTTCTTCAGTTTCTCTGGGTCTGTCGTCTTACATGGCGGTAAGAAACACCCATACCGCCTTGTAACACGCTACTGGTTTGTGAAGTTTTTGTGTCCGTCGTGTTACACGGCGATAAGGGTTACCCCATACCACCGTGTAAATGTCTACTGGAGAGTGTGTTGCGTCGTTTTACACGGCGGTAAGGGGTACCCCATACTGCCGTGTAACTCGTTACTGGAAGCTTATTTTTAGTTTCTACACGGTGGTAAGGGCGAGCCATACCACCATGTAAACCCAGTTTCCTCTTTTTGAGATATTTTTATGGGTAATTTGCACGTGGGTCTTTATTAAGGGATCATAGTTAATAAGTTATCATATTATAATACTTATGATCATGTAAGATTTGGTTTTCATATGTCATGAGGTTTTAACTATAAACTAAATAATAATGAATGATTTTTCCTATATATATGACTATTATGTATGTGATGTTAATGTATGTGAATCACTTCATTGGGAGTTTTATGTTTGATTACAGAGGTAAATGATTTATATGTCTTGGTTTATGAGTAATATACATGTATGCACAAATTATATGATTACACTTATTGTATACACTACTATATGACAATGAGCTTTGTATATGAAGGTATTAATATTTTGAGCCTGGTCAGTCATAGTTAGTGGATAAGATAAGCGCTTATCTAGGGTATAAGTATATGTGTGAGTGCAGCTGCTATACGATATATGAAATAAGCAGACCCCAATCGGGTCCACATGTTTTGAGGCTTCGGTCTCCACATGATATATATATATATATATATATATATATATATATGCTTCGAGACTTATGTCTCTACAAGTTGGATACTGTGTCCTATCAGTATCAAATTCCCGTATCCACTTGTTAATGAATATCAGGCTATCATGTATGGGTCCAATTGTATATGTTGCTGTTATCAGTATATAAATCGAGCACATGTTATATGATTATATTCTAGGGCTGCAACTAGATGTAATATGATAAAGGTAACTTGGTGTACATGATAATTGCTTTATATTGTGTACATGCTTATGATCAGAAATAATGGTTTTATACATGAATATGTTTGTATATATGGATAGACATGCAAGTTGTTTATCACTTACGTGTTTAATTGCAACTGGTTATATATATGTATATGTTGTTGTTTGTTTGTTTCTCCCCACTAAGCGATTTCGCTTAGCACGGGTTCTTTCCCGTGTAGGTGGCGAGTTCCTTTTTGGAGTCGGACATCTGCTGGTCGGCCACTAGAAGTCTTTGGATGGAGTTTATTTTGTGTCTTCCGCTATTTATCAATTTTTGTATATGGATTTGATTATGGAAAATGTACTTTTTGTAATGGAACAACCATTTTGTAGATGTTTATGTTACAAGCTATTTTTGTAAAACGATATAGTTATATGTATTTTTATATAGACTTGCTATATTTTGATTAAATGTTTCATTGTATCTCATTTTGGTTTTGTTTATAAGTGTGTTTATTTGGATTCGTATATGTGTTTGTGCATGTGACATCTCAGTATCCTTCCAACGGGGGTAACGGGGTGTTACAGCTTGGTATTAGAGCGCCGGTTTAGTCGATTCTTGTCCCATGTGATTATTTGAGTATAGAGTCTTTACATGAGAGTCTGTCTAGAGTTGTGGCCTAATACAGATGTTGTTTTGTGTAGTGTCTAGATGGAGTCGGATCCAATTGAGTATATGGGCGACACAATGGAAAGTGTGAATCCAGTTGGGAGTAATCCAGTCAGTCAAGATAGGCCTGCACGTGAGCGTGCGCCAGTAGAAGGCCAAGGTTTCGATCTAGCATTGGTACGAGGCTTACTGCAAGTGGTAGACAGATTGACTGCTCCTAAGGCTCCTTCTGAGCTTATAAGGAAAAGGGGAGCAGAAGAATTCTATGGAACCTCCTTGGCCGAATCAGATGTAGCAGAATTCTGGTTGAAGAGAACTGATAGGATTTTACAAAAGATAGCTTGCCCTCCGCATTAACGAGTTACTTGTGCTGCATCGCTTTTGCAAGGATCAACATATGATTGGTGGAACCTTGTGCTTCTCAACCCCCAGAGACCAGCTGAATTGACATGAGAGTTCTTCTTGAAAGAGTTTGAGCAGAAATATGTGACCAAGGCCTACCGAGAGGCAAAGTGGAATGAATTTATCAATTTGAAACAGAGAAACTTATCGGTCAGCGACTACGAGAAAGAGTTTAGCCGATTGACCAAGTATGTGCCCCAATCGCTGTTGACGGAAGACTTTAAGTGCCAACATTTTCAGGGTGGATTAAGAGAAGTCATTAGAGGTCCATTGTCGGCAATGGCAGTTATGCATCCGGTTGGATACTATCAGTTGGTAGCCGCCACAATAAAGTTGGAAGAATCCGAAATGGTAAAACAAGGAATAGAACAGAAGAAAAGAGCGCTAGTAATAAGAAGTCTAAAGGTACTCCGATTGACCAAGGGACTAAAGGGACTGCCCAAGCGCCTTCTGAAGTAGGAAGTGTAGCACCGCCCCCAAGTAGAGGAAATAAAGCACCGGAGTGTGAGCATTGCCAAAGGTACCATTGGGGTACATGTCGTAAGATCATGGGTGCATGCTTCAAGTGTGAAAGTATGGAGCATCGGTTTGCTAGTTGCCCCGATCGACAAGAGAACAAGTGTAACACCCCAACCCATACGTAGGCAAACCCATCCATGAGGGAGTAGGAAGCCGTACGAGTAGGTGTGTTACCGGACAGAAGCGATACAAAGTGCATAAAAATATGGAAGAATTTAAAACTTGAGAAGTAAAACTAAACATACATACTTCACAACGCACGTAAATCAAGCAGAAACATCTAGATGTGTAAGTTTACCACCATACAACAGAAGTTACAGACAAAAGATAAAATAGAGGAAGTTCTCAATAACAAATATTTACATGGTCTATAATATTACATAAGTATCTTTACATGCTATTACATACACATTTTTATACAGAATTACAAAATCCTGATAAAGAAGCTGGACAAAATCCAAAAACTCCTAGCTCCTATGTGGCCAACCCTTGCAGATGTGAGACTCGAACCGGACCAGACCTGCCACCTGCACGGGAAAAAGAACCCGTGCTAAGCGATAACACTTAGTGGGGAGAACAAACATAATAATATGGACGGCCATTCACAATGGTTGTCTAGGCATAACACACACAAATCTCATACTCACCTAGTTCTTACCGAGAAATATATATGCTTACATATAATAGCTGTGCATTCAACTGTTTCTAATCACGTTCATACACTTATTAATTAACACACCCAATTATTATGTAAGATCATTATATTTATCCAAACATATTTATGTTATGCCAAAAGATATATAAGTCAGGCCAAACCCAAGAGACGACGTCAAAACACCACACTTCCACTGCATAAGCCTATTACATAAATTATCATGCCATGAAACGTAAACACATAATAACATATTGAAATGACTACGATAGCTAACAACAAGGAGCTATATAGCATCGTATTCAATCTGTTACATATACTAGATCAAGATCACACTCATAAGTATGCAAATCGGTACACTTGATCTTAATAACTAACAATACATATTAATTTATCCCATTACCATACAGAAATATAGTGTCCACATTATGTAACACACCGACTTAACATACACATACTATAAACAAGACCATTTACAGATAACAACAAAGGTACAATATATAGGTCAGAGTTACGTTTAGCCTGCTCAGAGACTTGTAATCACCTTCACATATCCCAAAATCATACTCATACGGATATCACATTCTTATGTTCGTAACTAATCAGATTCGCATGTTTGTAAACACAGAATAACAAATAATACACCTGCTGACTCATAATAGTGGATAACGAGTACTGAATTGTACCTTACGGGTACCAATCGAACAGAAACATCATCTTTTTCCATATTTCAAAAAACATTTCACTGAACAGGACCTTAAACAAGATCCATACACATACACATAATAGGGTTCGCGAGGAACCATTCGGCGACCTGATCAGGGTCCAAATCGTTCAAAGGGCGCTGCAGCTACACTTACATAGACTCTATTAGGCATGCCTAACTATCCACTAAATTTACTCTCTCGGGTCATGCGTAATACAAATCATGTTTCACATCATGGCGCATAATTTAACATATCACACTCATATAATTCATAACACTGTCCATGTATAATGCATCCAATTGTATTAATATACTTCATAAAATAGTCCAAGTACAAACCTAAAGGTATCACAAGTTCGGAATTCAAACATTAGAATCGCAAAAGAAAACTCAATTTGGAAGCTAGGGAGTGTCGCGATCGCGACGAATGTCGCGCTCGCGATAGAGGCGACTTGGCCCCATGTTGCGATCACGACAACCTTCACGATCTCGCGAGGGAACTAGGGCATCTCGCTGTCGCGCTCGCGACAATGAGCTGCTAACCCAAACAATTTGGCAATCAAGCTCTCTGTCGTGCTCGCGACAGAGGCTCTGTTGCACGGCTCGACGGAGAGCTCGAACGCGTGCGAGGGCTGTTTCACCGAGCTCTGTCGCGACCTCGCGATAGAGTCGTGGATTCCAACCCTTGCACGAGAAATCTGCAGAAAAACTCCACTTCATAATATCCAAATCTCAAACCAAACATCGAAACATCAACTTACCTCATCTCCAGCAAGCCACACATCATTGAAAATATAAAACACAACATCCATACCAAAAATTCCAAATAAATCAAGCCACTAACAATGTCCATTTACACAATCTATAAAATCAGCAATATTCGTCATTCATCTCAATCGCACCCACGTTAGTATGCATTCATATATATATGGTACATCATGCTTAGGTTACTCATGAAATCAATACCTATTAATACTCATCCATATGCTATTCTTCACAGAGTTGTATCTATTGTTATTTTACAAGCTAGATCACCTATCTCAATCCTACTTGTAAGTTTTTCCCAAAGACAACTACTTATATACCCACTTAAATACCCTAAACATGCATAAAAACTGATGGAAAAGGTACGGGATTGATCCGAGTCAACCCTGGACTTAAAAATAGAGAAGAAAAGGCTCAAAACATGTTTTTTTGTCGCGAGGTCGTGACCCTTGTCGCGCTCGCGACGGAGGCTCGCCTCTGCTACCATAACAGACTGCTTTTTACTACAAAATAATGTCGTGAAAACCGACCTCTAAACCTCATTTTGAGGAAAAGTTGTCTTCTTAACAAATGTTCTCCTTCGTCTTAACTTTCAAAAGGAACAAGTTTCACGTCAATTGGACATCTATAACTCCAGATATCAACTCCACAACCTATACTGGTCAAACAACCCGACACAAAAAGAGACACTACGGTGTTATAAACAATTGAAGGTCTTAGAGCAAGTATTGGCCCAAGGCTATTTCTAATACTTTTAAATAGATGGAAGTGATGGTTCTAATGGCGCAAGAATCACATGATTTGGAGTTCTAAAACTCTACTCGTGGTAAAAACATTGCACAGGGGTCAGATGAGAACTAAACAGAGTTTACCCAACCATGCACTTCACTTTCAATTCTCACACACCTTCAACTTAAGCAACATCATGCATTACTAATACATTTACCTAAACAAATACATGCATAAGACTCATATCAAAACACTCAATTTACTGGAAATCATATACAAATGGATATTCATAACTCAAGAAGAATTTATGGTAAAGACAAATTAAAACTTAATTAAAGGAATCAACTCCCAAACCTCTTGTTGCACAATAGCTGTTCTCTTTAAGCCTTAATCTTCTCTTTTCCTTTACTTTGCTTCTTCTTATCACCAATCACTTGCACAAATAAAAACTAGAAAATTATTCTTAATCCATATCCTAGATCCCACATCAAAATAAACTTAGAAGGAGAATAAGATCAAAGTATAAATAACTAAACCCTAACCACTTACCTCTTCAATCATGCTTCCCAAACTCCACTAAATCAATTCTAACTCACTCAAAACCAAGTGATTGAGCAAGGAAAGGGAAGAAAAGGAAATAAAAATGGAGATTAGGGAAGATGAGAGGGCAAAAACGTGGACTCACTCTCCCTTACACTTAGTCTTCTTTTCACACTAAATGCACACCTACCAATTCCACTTGTCCATTTCCTATAGGTTCACATGTCATAATCTTACAAGCCCACTTTGACTTACTCTTACATGCACCATACACCAAACACACACAAGTACCTTTTACAATAATATCTCCATGGTACCAAACCTAAGTCACACCCTAACATTTCCTTATAACCCACTTTTCATCCAAGGCACCATGCTCATAAATCACTCAATAAAATTTCTTAGCCCATTAACATCCTACTACCATACATTACTTGCACACCATAATAATTCCTTTACTTACTTTATTTAATTAATTTCTTAGTAAATAAATCCTTATTATCCCTATTACTCATGTACTAATTACCGACTTACCCTCACTCACTCCGACCGAGCAAGCACATTCCGACTAGGCCCGGTTTGGGGTGTGACAACAAGAGCCAGTAAGTGAGTCAAGCGGGCGGAGGTAGATCCAATGCGACTAGAAGTAATCAGGATAGAAGTAGAGCTCCTCGGGCTCCATCAGAGACAGTGCAGCGACCTAGTGCTACAGAAGAGTATAATCGGCCTAAGGTGTATGCATTGATCGGAGAAGATGCGACTGATACAGCAGGTCCTTCTGGAAAGTATTGATTTGTTAAGCTTTGATTTAGTTCGGTTTTGGTATTTGGGATGGAAGTGATTAGTGAGGAAATTTCGAGGATGAAATTTCTTAAGGGGGAGACATTTGTCACACCCCAAATACAGCCTAGTTGGAATTAGTAAGTTTAATTAGATTTTGGGAGTATTGTGGTAATTTATGCAAGAGAATTAAGGGTTTTATTTAAAAGTTAATTAAAGTTTTGAGAGAAGAATTTTTATTAGTGACCATTTGGTAATTAAGTGAGGACTTAAAGAGTTATGCAAGGAGCTGTTGGTAAAAGGGTAGTTAGTGGATTTGCGGGTCCAATCAGAATATGACAAGTGGATAGTGTGCATGAAGAGGATTTGAAAGAAGAAAGAGGAAGAGGCAGAAATTGGTTTCATTTTTCTTTTTTCCTGGGCTGTCCCGTTTCTCCTCTTTCTTCTCTTCATTCTTCCTTGCTTTTCTATGGGTTTTTTCATGTATTAATACTCTGCAAGTTTGAGTTGTGTTTTAAGAGTTAAGAGCTGAGTTTTCAAGGTAAGCTACTGTATTTATGTGTGGTTCTCCATCTTCTTCTTCTTCCTGGATTTTCGTTGCTGTTTCACGGGTTGATATTGCAGTTTGTTTGTTGGTTCATGCAAGCTGTTGAATAAAGAAAGAAGGACAAAGGGAAAGGGAAGGCCTGAACTTGAGGGTGATAGTGGAAGTTGAACTCCATATCAGGTTTGGGAGCTGTACTCTTATGGATGTTGTGTTTGGGAGTCTTTTTCCATCCTCACTTTGGTTCATGTTTTAAGTTTAAATGATGAGGTTGTTTGTAAGCTTTGTATATGAAAATGCATGATTGTTAAAGTATGTGAATATGACTTAAATGCTATGATTAATTTAAGTTTGCATGTTAAGTTGATATGTATTTGTTGGAGAGATATAAAGGATTTTGATATCTGTTGTTTGTAAAGAAAATGGTAAAATGTCATATTTTGATGTTAGATGAGCATGTTTATGTAAGTCATTTAAGCTTTCAGGCATGATTTTGGGATTAAAAATAAGGTTTAATACATGTGAGTTGATTTGGGTTTCAAATAGGTAAGCTTTTTCTTCAGTTTCTCTGGGTCTGTCGTCTTACACGGCGGTAAGAAAAACCCATATCGCCGTGTAACACGCTACTGGTTTTGGAAGTTTTAGTGTCCGTCGTGTTACACGGCGGTAAGGGTTACCCCATACCGCCGTGTAAATGTCTACTGGAGAGTGTGTTCCGTCATTTTACACAGCGGTAAGGGGTACCCCATACCGCCGTGTAACTCGTTACTGGAAGTTTATTTTTAGTTTCCACACGGCGGTAAGGGTGAGCCATACCACCATGTAAACCCAGTTTCCTCTTTTTGAGATGTTTTTATGGGTAATTTGCACGCGGGTCTTTATTAAGGGATCATAGTTAATAAGTTTTCATATTATAATACTTATGATCATGTAAGATTTGGTTTTCATATGTCATGAGGTTTTAACTATAAACCAAATAATAATGAATGATTTTTCCTATATGTATGACTATTATGTATGTGATGTTAATGTATGTGAATCAATTCATTGGGAGTTTTATGTTTGATTACAGAGGTAAATGATTTATATGTCTTGGTTTATGAGTAATATACATGTATGCACAAATTATATGATTACACTTATTGTATACACTACTATATGACAATGAGCTTTGTATATGAAGGTACTAATATTTTGAGCCTGGTCAGTCATAGTTAGTGGATAAGATAAGCGCTTATCTAGGTTATAAGTATATGTGTGAGTGCAGCTGCTATACGATATATGAAATACGCTGACCTCAATCGGGTCCACATGTTTTGAGGCTTCGGTCTCCATATGATATATATATATATATGCTTTGAGACTTATGTCTCTACAAGTTGGATACTGTGTCCTATCAGTATCAAATTCCCATATCCACTGGTTAATGAATATCAGGCTATCATTTATGGGTCCAATTGTACATGTTGCTGTTATCAGTATATAAATCGAGCACATGTTACATGTTTATATTCTAGGGCTGCAACTAGATGTAATATGATAAAGGTAACTTAGTGTACATGATAATTGCTTTATATTATGCACATGCTTATGATTATAAATAATGGTTTTATACGTGAATATCTTTGTATATATGGATAGACATGCAAGTTGTTTATCACTTACGTGTTTAATTGAAATTGGTTGTATATATGTATTGTTGTTGTTTGTTTGTTTCTCCCCACTAAGCGATTTCGCTTAGCATGGGTTCTTTCCCGTGTAGGTGGCGAGTTCCTTTTTGGAGTCGGACATCTGCAGGTCGACCATTAGAAGTCTTTGGATGAGGTTTATTTTTTGTCTTCCGCTGTTTATCTATTTTTGTATATGGATTTGATTATGGAAAATGTACTTTTTGTAATGGAACAACCATTTTGTAGATGTTTATGTTACAAGCTATTTTTGTAAAACGATATAGTTATATGTATTTTTATATAGACTTACTATATTTTGATTAAATGTTTCATTGTATCTCATCTTGGTTTTGTTTATAAGTGTGTGCATTTGGATTCATATATGTGTTTGTGCACATGACATCTCAGTATCCTTCCAACAGGGGTAATGGGGTGTTACACTAAGATAGCATCAATTGTTTGAAAAGCTTAGTAAGTGTGAATTTTGGCTGAAGGAAGTGTCTTTTTTGGGCCACATTGTTTCTTCTAAGGGTGTTAAGGTGGATCTAGCTAAGATTGAAGCTGTGGTGATTTGGAAACAACCCAAGAATGAGTCTGAAGTACGAAGCTTTTTGGGATTAGCGGGGTATTATCATCGCTTTGTAAAAGGATTCTCGGTGATTGCTTCTCCGCTTACTAAGTTACGGCGTAAGGGAGTTAAGTTTGAGTGGTCCGATAAGTGCCAAGCCAGTTTTGATCAGTTGAAGAGAATGTTAGTTGAGGCACCAGTTCTGATTCAACCAATTTCAAGTAAGGAGTATGCTTTGTATAGCGATGCATCTCGAATCGGATTGGGATGTGTGTTGATGCAGGATGGTAAGGTAGTGGCTTATGCTTCCAAGCAATTAAAGCCACATGAGCATAATTATCCTACTCACGATTTGGAATTGGCTGTAGTAGTGCTTGCTTTGAAGATTTGGCGGCATTACTTGTATGGTGAGAAGTGTAAGATCTTCACTGACCATAATAGTCTTAAGTATTTGCTCACTCAAAAGGAGTTGAATTTGACATAAAGAAGGTGGCTGGAATTATTCAAGGATTATGATTGCATCGTGGATGACCATCCGGGTAAGGCCAACATGGCAGCGGATGCTTTGAGTAGGAAGTCTATTTCAGCCTTGCTATTGCAAAGGAGTAAGTGGAGATTCGATTCTAATGGTCCTTTAGTAGCACAGTTGAAAGCGAGGCCAGTGTTAAAGGATGATTTGGTAATTGCACAGAAAGGCGACTCCAAGTTACAGCAGATTATGCAGTCAGTTAGAAATGGGGATAAGACCGATTACTCAGTAAGTGAAGAGGGCGTGTTGTGTTATCGGGGGCGATTATGCGTTGCCAATAATAGAGAGCTAAGGAAGAGGTTGTTTTATGAAGCACATAATATGATTTTTACTATGCATCTAGGCAGTAATATGATGTACCAAGACTTAAAGTAGTTCTATTGGTGGCCTGGTATGAAGAAGGATGTTGTAGATTATGTTTCTATGTGTTTGACTTGCCAGCAAGTGAAGGCAGAGCATCATATTCCACATGGTTTATTGGATCCCATTCCAATTCCACAATGGAAATGGGATAACATAACCATGGACTTCATTTCGGTTTACCGATGTCATCAAAACAGCACAATTCCGTGTGGGTAGTAGTCGACCGATTTTCGAACTCGGTACACTTTATACCGATTCGGCTTAACTACTCAATGGACCGGTTGGCTATTTTGTATGTGAAGAAGTTCGTCAGGCTGCATGGTATTTCTTTGTCCATTGTTTTTGATAGAGATCCGAGGTTTAGCTCAAAGTTTTGGAAGGGTTTACAAGCTGATTTGGGTACTAGATTGAATTTCAGTACGGCTTTCCACCCGCAAACTGATGGACGGTCAGAGAGGGTAATTCAAGTGTTGGAAGATTTGCTTCGGCATGTGTGCTAGATTTCTCGAACAGTTGGGATAGGTATATTCAATTAATGGAATTCGCCTATAACAATGGTTACCAAGCGAGTATTGGTATGGCACCATTCGAAGTCCTGTACGGTAGAAAGTGTCGAACTCCAGTTTGTTGGACAGATTGATGGAGTATGAGGCCATTGGTCCAGATTTGATAAGAGATACTGAAGAGAAAGCGAAGTTAATTTAGCAACGGTTGAAGGCTGCAAGTGATATGAAGAAATTGTATGCGGATTTGAAGAAGAAAGAAATTGAATTTAAAGCAGGTGATAAAGTTTTTCTGAAAGTGTCTCCCTGGAGGAAAGTGCTAAGGTTTGGTAAGAAAGGAAAGCTAAGTCCGATGTTCATTGGACCATTTGAGGTATTGGAAAGAGAGGGATCCGTGGCTTACCGATTGGCTTTACCTCTAGCATTGTCTAAGCTCCATGATGTTTTTTATGTGTCAATGCTTCAGAGATATCGTTCGGATGAAGCCCATAGCCTTTCAGTGCAAGAGATGCAAGTGCAACAAGACTTCTCTTTTGATGAGAAGCCTATAGAGATTCTGGCTAGAGAAGTTAAGCAGCTTCGGAACAAGCAGGTTCTGTTAGTTAAGGTGCTTTGGCAACATCATGGAATTGAAGAGACGACATGGGAACCGGAAGCAGCTATGCGAGATCAGTGCCCTCAGCTATTTCTTTTAGGTATGAATTTTGCGGACGAAAATCTTATTAGGAGGGGAGAGTTATAACAGCCCGAATGTCACCCTAGGAGTAATATGTGTCTAATCATGATAATTAGTGAATTTCATTTGGTGGAATTCTAAAATCTGGATTTAAATGTGTGCTAATTTAGGACTTAATTGTATTAATGAAATTTGTTTAGGTGACCAAAGTGTAAAAGGGCATGATTAATTGCTCAGTGGGCTTAATTAACATTAAGATGGGTTAATTAGGCTTAAGAACCAGAATTGCATTAGTGGGGCAGTTTAGGTGGGACCCAAGTGTCTTTTCTGCATTACCAACTAGGACCATACATGTAAGAGAGAGAATTGTTAAGAGTGGCTACATGAGGGGCAGCTACCTCCCCTCTCCCCACTCTTTTTCCCTTTCTCTTTCTCTCTCTCTCTCTCTCTCTTTCACGTTTTCTGCATCTTCTTCTTCTCTTCTTCTTCAGTTCTTCTTCCTCCTCTTTTTATCAAGTTTATTTTCTACTGCATTTGTGAGTCTAAAAGAGTTTGCATGTGTGCTATATCATCCTAGTAAGGTTAGTGATCTCCTCAACTTAGTCCTCTTCTTCTGCTCCTTCTTATTCCGAAATTTTGAATAAATAAGGTTTTGATTTCCTGTATCCAATTTTGGAAATTGGACCTTGGTCGTAGTGGTAGAATTTAAAAGGGATAAAAGGGAAAGCTAAGGTAGGTGAGGCAAGCACCAAGTGATCTTAAAAGGAGCAAAGGATTTGAGGTTTGAGAAACACTACATTTGTGTGTACTTTAGTAAATCATGAGATAAGTTTATTGATTGATATATATATGAAAACCGAACTAGTATGTGATGATGAAAATGTTAATTGTTATGAGTTAGATTGTTATGATGCATGATTTGTATACCTTGAAATTTTGCTGTGTTTGAGCTGTATATTTTATGTTATGGGGGAAGGTGATTGTCGAGAGATTTTGGACTTTGGGTAGTAACATGTCTTAATAAGGGATGTTTTAAATTAGGTAAACTGAACATGTCCAAATATCAGTAAATGAAAAAGAAAACTGGTCTTAGTAATGTAACTTGTGAAATTGTATGAATTGTAACTTGCGAAGTTTAATTCTTTCCATAATTTGGATATAAGATTTTTATTCTTAATAGAAGTAACTATAAAAGTGAAAAGTCAACCATGTTGATTTGGGGACAGTATGGTCTTCAATTGGTGCACATAAGTCAGAATATTGGGTTAGGAGGACATTTGGAGCATGTGTAGTTCCCGTTGGCCATAACTCCTAGTAGTGGTGAGGAAAATTGAAAAAATTGGTGTCATTGTGTTCATAACATGTAATTAAATAGATGGTTGACAGATTATGTTTGCAATTAATTGGTTAGGAATAAGCTATGGGAGTTGTATGTGTAAGGTGTGTAAAATGAGACTTGGGAAGTGAAGGTTGGAGAGCAAGGAATGAGGAATTCCTGTTTTGTTGCGAGCACGACAGAATGCTCTCACGGTGAGGAGGGCTTCTGTCGCGAGCGCACGCCGGTGCACGAGCACGAGAGAGGCGAGGGCTATTTTCCGTCTCGGGCGCAAAGTTCATCGCGCGCACAGCTTAAGTAAGAGGTCGAGTCTGTCGCGAGCGCGACACTACAGGAGGCTTGAAATGAATTCTTTATGCCATGTTCTTATTAAATTAATATGTATGAATGATAATTAAACATGTCTATGGTTTCAATGAATACATATTTATATGAGACTTATTTTTGTATATATATATATAAATATATATATGTATGATATTATGCATATACCATGATAAAGTAATTGTGATGTGGGCTACAATGTATATGAACAATGTGATGATGTATAATTGAATTCTACATTTGCTATATCAATGAAAATAAGTGGATTAATAATTTAGCTTGCAAGTCAAGTAGTGGATAGATAGGCATGCCTATAGGGTCTAAGTGCTGCAGCCAAGCATCAGATTCCTTTGGAATCATTAAGTGATTTGAATCCAAATTAGATTCTTTAATGAAAATTGTTGTTATCTTATTGATTATTCTGTACCTTCGGGTACCAATGCGATAACTATGTATCATCGAATATAATTGTAATTTCTGTACTTTTGAGTACTGATGCGATACCCGATAATCCGTGTCATTAAAATGCAGGCAAGGCTTAATAACTAATAATGCTACATTTTATGTATATACAGATGCTTTGTAATATGATATTGTTAATGTGATGCGTTAATCCTAACATGAATATGTATATATGACAACTGTTATAACTTTTGACATGTTATATGATTGCCAGTAGCGTACTTGACTATGTTGAAGCAAGCATGTTAAATATGGAATATGAATGATGCCATGTTACTATGTTTACTTAATGATCTGCATTTATATATTTATGCATGATAATTGTACTTATTGTTTGGTTTCTCCACTAAGCATTATCGCTTAGCATGGGTTCTCGATCCGTACAGGTTCGTCAACGAAGTGATCCGGAGGACGTCCCCCGCATTTTGGTTGATCAACACATTAGGTTTTTGATTCCTAGTGTAGGTTTTTGGATATTGTGCAATAAGGATATATAATTCATGAATGTTTTGGCATGTAATATTTATTTTATAACTTTGCATGGGATGTAATTTAATCGGATTACATGGGGTTATGTATGCAAAATGAATGTCTTCCGCTGCATGTGAATGAAATTAATTGGCTTAGAATGTTGTATGATGGTATTTTAGTATATGTCACGCATGTGCTATGTGTTGTGGCAACCGTTTCCAACTACTGTAGCGAAGCTATGCAAGTGCATGGGAGTGGGGTGTTACATGGTTAGCCATAAAGACATTTAAATGGCGATGCAAGTCATGATGACTTGCTTGGGCAGATCAATGACGATATCCCACAATGATTGAAATGAAATGAAATAAGAATGAGAATGCTTGAGTGGTCCTTTGCGATTACTCTTGTTTTGGACTTGTTAGGTCTACGTCTCGTATATTCGGATCGAAGGTTTCTACCGGGTTTATACTAGGGGCATAATTGAACAAAAGTGACAAAAATGCTTTAATTGGCATAAGTGATTGTAATGAATGAATATATAGTTAATCTTTAAATTATTTATATTAATTGGATTTAAATGTATTTTTGTATTAAATTGGTTGACTATATTGCAATTTTCCTCTATAAAGATTTATTGATTGATTATGTTGTAATTTGACTTGTAATTTAATTTATAAGTGATATAAATTGATATATTGAACCTAATGATCAAGTATTTATAATGAGCTGGAATATTGTAAATATTAATATTATTATGTTTTTATGCATAATTGAATAAAAGTGACAAAAGTGATTAATTGTTAATGTTTGGTTTAGTATGTTATTAGGTAGTGATTTATGGATCAAATAGTAATTTAGTATTATATATGTCCTTTAGGTGGACTTAATTGTAATTGCATGCTAAGTAATGAATTTATGTGCTATGATGCTTATTAGTAGCATTTTTGTAAATACATGCATTTGAATAACAAAATGGAAATAGGTGTAACTTAGGGACGAAATTGTAATTTGTCTCCAATAAGGATTTTTGATGGGTTACATTGTAGATTAACTTATGGTATGGCTTATATTAAACCTTATGTTTAAATGTTTAAATGAGATATTATATTGTAATATATGTTATTATGTTTTACATGCATATTTTACTTGTTGTATTAATAAATTGTTAAATGGAAATCTTTAGAATTGTAATCACCACTGAGCATATTTAAGCTCAGCATGTCGTGTTTAATGACTACATGTAGGTTGATAAGCGACACTTTGGATTAAGTACGCCTCGCTTTTAGGAGCAAGCTAAGTGAAGACTATTTTTATATAAACATGTTTTGGTAGGATTTTAGAATTCTATGCATGTATATTTTTGGGATTTTAGTCTTATAATTGTAACACCCCAATACCCCCGGGAAGGAATATCGGGGCATCACGCACACACAAACACACTAACGCATACATATACAAACTCAACTCGAAAGCAGAAGCAACAACAATAAATAATTCAGAATATCTTTAGGGCCAAGCCTACATCTCATAAATAATATACATATTACAAAATGTTATCATTCATAATACATTTACATCTTTTGTACATATACAATATGGTTAACATTTACATTTCATTACTATATTTTTTTATACATAATGATGTTACTCAAAACACAAGAAAAAGATCTTCACTCAAGCTCCTAGTGGCCATAACCTGCAGATGCAAACTCTCTAATTCCAGCCTCTAAACCTACACGGGAAAAACACCCGTGGTAAGCGATAACGCTTAGTGGGGATAAACAGAAGCAATAGACTTCAAACAAAGTCACATATATATCAAAGGCATATCGATAGTCATGTTGTATACAAATAATCATATACACAACCTTGTAAGTAAAATTACATCATGCTTTAACCCATTCAAGTACGAAAAATCCAAATATGGCAAACGATATCGGTAACATTTCATACTATGTTCATATACATATACAAGTCTCTACTTCGTTTCTTATATACTTCAAAATATGCATTAGCCTCAATTCTCAATAATGGTGGATACGGGTACTATGGATACTGTATAAACTCTAGAGAACTAACTCAATAGTATTGAATACACTAGGTATTCATCAAGTAGACACAACTAAGGTCACTGTAGCAGCCGCCTCTTTCCCTTTATAAGCATGCTTATCTATCCACTACTATGACACTTCAGGCTTAACTCACTTACTCAAGACATTCATCACTAGACAGTGACAAAACAAGTATCCAAACACTAGCATATCATTAATTAATCACACAACTCTAGAACATCAATACACCCTTGTATAAGATACAAAACATAACTTATACCAATGCTGGGAAGCCATGTAAAAAGAGAGAAGAAAACATTTCAGGCAAAATAGAACAGGCAGGAGGAGGCTCATTGTCGCGATTGCGACAGTAGCCGCTAAGTGCCATTGGCTAGAGGAGTTGTCACTAGTCGTGTCGAGGAGCTAGACTCGCAATAGCTACACAAGCTGGCATGAGTCGTGCGATGGTGCACGACTCGTGCTGGCCACAAGTGCTTGGCACGAGTTGTGCCTTGGTGCATGACTCGTGCACAGGCACAGTTGCCCAGTCGTGCTGGCCTGTACGACTCGGGCAAAATACCTCCCTTCTCTGAAATCTAGCGTAACGTGAGAGGAAGGAATTCTTGGCTCTGTCGCGATCGCGATGTACGTCGCGCTCGAGATAGAGTCGAGGATTTCCCCCCAATAACGGCACTTCACCACTCTGCTTCAAAACCAAACATGTTCATAACACTCTAGTATGCAAAAACTCTTACCTCAGCACTCATATGCATACTAAAACATGTTATAATCAAATTATAATCATTATACGCTAATTATTAACAAGAAATACACTCAACATGCGAATTAAACCACAAAAACATTCAAATTACAATCTATCCTAACTCAGAACTTCATATAAAGACCATACTCATTTAAACACTGCAAGCAATTAAAATGAGCATATAAACAAGTATACAACTAATAGAGCTATTGAACTAGTCAAAGTTCACCAGACATCACTACTCATGCATATCTCTATTTGACCATAAATTACTCAATCACAAATGCATACAAAATAACTAAAATCACAGTCGATCCCAACCTCTAGGTAGCTCAATCACTGCTCTTTACTCGATTTCGATCTTGTCCTTGCCTTTGTCCAGTCTCTTATCCACAGCTTCAACAAAATTATTCAAAATAATTCAAGAATAAATCCTTTTCTCACTTTAAATTTAAAACAGAAAACCAAAGTAGAAGAAGAAGACCAATACTAACAAAATCACATTACTTACCTCCTCAAGAACCAACTCTACCCTAATCTCACTCCCTTCAAACCAATCCAGGTGATCTAGTTAAGGAGCAATCAAAAAAGAAGAAAAGAAAAAGGAATGGAAAAGCAAGAGGGAGCACGGCAGAAAACCAAGGAAAAGAAAGAAGAAAAAAACTAAAAGCAAAGCAAAATGGGAAGGAGGGAACAAAGCAACCGGTCAACCCTCACTAAATGCCCACCAATGCACATAAATGCCACCAACTAGCCTTAAATGCCACTAATCCAATTTATTCACTCAAAATAAAAAGTCCCATGCCAAGAGCCAATCTCCTACGTTGCCACTTATCAAAGCCCCTACACACACTCCTAAGCTGCCACGTGTCCGATACACATCACTTAAACCCGAAGAGTCCCACTTAGAGAACCCGACCAAAGGAATGTTATGTCGCGCTCGCGATAAAACCCTTACTTAGTCCACTACTCTTCTACTTAAAACAACACTAGTACAATCAAAACTTTATACCTCTAACAACTTGCAAACTCACATATTTACATCTAGATTCGCTCTTAAACTTGTCAAAATTCGACAAAATTTAGCCAAAACTTCTAGGGTCCAAATCGGGTCGTCACAATAATGGCATGCATATGAATACTCTATATTATTTGAATAGTTAGATATAGTGACGGATATTATTATTTTTGATTACTTTATATTGATTGGACTGGAATGGATTATGATTTTGAATGGATATTAAGTTATAATGTTGTGCCCTTGAGTTGGGCTGTATTATTGCTTGAATTGTAGGTTTTGGCTAGTTAAGTTTTAGTAACACCCCCTACCCATACGTAGGAGAACCCGCACAAGTCGGGGTGTCACCAAGCAAAGCAAAACCAAACACATATACGATGTACAAAAATACAGCAGAAATAGAATCTTTAAAACAAAATGATCATTCATTGATATAAAAGATTCATTACAATAATGTTCTGAACAAAAACTGATATTACAAAAAGAATCATCTTCCAGAAATACATGGCGGAAGCGATACAAAATAATAAATACAATGAGAGCCCAAAATACAAAAGAATCTTAATACAGAAATCTAAGCCCTAACACTTCAATCCCTCTATGTTGGCTGAACCTGCGGAGACTCTCCCAAAAGCTTACCACTATCCACACCTGCATAGATAAAACACCCGTGCTAAGTAATAACGCTTAGTGGGGAAAACAGACAATAACATGAATGACCATTCACAATGGTCGTCAAGGCAAAACACATACAATATGGCACAAGCTTATAATCACATATAACCAAATCATAACTGAGTCATATACATTAGCATTCGAAGACTCATAATCAAATTCATATATAAACTGATTCACATGCTCATACTCATTAACATTTAGATCTCACATTCTCATAACACAACAAAACATGCCTGCTGACTCACAATAATAGATAACGAGAGAACGCATTGGGGGTACCCGAGGGTGTGATGCGCACCGAACCCGGGGCGCCCCAAAATGCCCGCTTTTAGGGCTTTCGGGATGAGGTTCATAAGAACTTGTAAGAAATTACAAGTGCGTTCATTTTGGTCAACAAGGAGGTTTCTTGGAGTAGCCACCCAATAGCACATTGGGAAAGGTCGTCTAGCCTTAATGAGCCTAAGACAGCACTGCTATGTCCATTATAAGCAAGCTGGAGGTATCTTGGAGGCTTCCACCCTAATGATAGGATGGTTCTCTAGCCTCACGCTTAGGCAAACTAGAGGTGTCTTAGAGGCATCCACCCTGATAGAACATTAGGATGGCCCTCTCGCCTCGTAGCGCCTAGGATTGTGCAATTTTAAGCCTTTTATGGGACACAAGAGGTGTCTTGGAGGCCCCATCCCAATAGAATATTAAGATGGCCCTCTCGCCTCGTTGTGCCCAAAGACCAGAGAAGGTTCGGGACTTCCCATTTATTCATACCTTGGTTAGGTTTATAGTTGAGTTTTTAATTTATCGTTTCATCCCATTTCTCATTCAATTTAATGCAGTTAAATTAAAGCGCAGATTGTCCATTCAGGGAAAGTGATAAGTAAATAAAGCATAATTAAAGTAAAGTGCATGAAAATAAATTACAATAAAACTAGTGGCGGAATACAACCCCCATTATAAATAAAATACAAATCGTACATAAATCAGGATATTGATTAAGAATGAAGACATTGGTCCTCGCATGCATACTTTAAAAAAAGTGTTAAAGGTGATGGTTTATTTGGGTATGAAAAACTAGGACATTGGTCCCATTTTTATTTAGAAAAAATACCAAATTAATTAATAGAAATATTTTTGTGATTTTCTTTTTAACGTGCATAAATGATTTTATTAAAGATTACATAGCAAAATAAATGAAAAAGCCAAATAAATGAAATATTACAAACAAAGCAAATAAATATTTATCCCAAACGAGCCTTCTGGATCTCCTTGTGTTCTTTCGAGAATGCCGAAAAGGGAAAATAAGTCGTGAAATGAAAATAAAACACCAATGAAATAATGTTAGTAATTAAATCAATTAAATCAACTAAGTATATAATAAATGATAAAATAAAATAAGATAAAATAAGATGACATCAAAATGACAAATGAATTACCATGTTAACAATTTAAAATAAATGAGAAAAATGTATTATGAATGACAAATGAATTAAATGATGTGATTGAAATAAATAAAAAATATTAATGAATTAATACATAAAAATATGAATATGATAATAATAATAATAATAATGAAAATAAACAAATGAATGAATAAACAATAAATATATAACGATAGCAATGAAAAAGAATGATAAAAATAATGAATAAAAGAATGATGAAAATAATTAAATAAATGACATTATTAATTAATGTTATCACAATTAACATAAAACGTTTACATGGCAAAAAAGATCAATCAAAATAAATTAATTAATTACATGTTAAAAATAATGAGAAATCAAAGCAAAAATAAATTATTTACATGTTAGCAATAATAAGAAATCAATATTTACATGTTAGAAATGATAAGAAATCAATATTTACATGAACAAAAATAATATATAAACATATTAAATGAGATAAATATAAAAGCAATAGAATAAATGAATAAATAAAAATAATAAAATATACATGTTAATCAATTAAATATGAACAAAATAATAAAAAATAAAAGATCAAGCCCAGAATGTTTACCCTCAGAGTTTTGGATTCGATGAAGGTAAAAATAATTGATTTCCTTGCCTTTGATTTGCAAGATTAGAATTGAATATGATGAAAATGTTGGAATTTTATTCCAAAAAATAAATTGCAAAGAAAATAATGAAAGAAAATCAAAAATTCTTTAAGAACAAAAAATGATTTTTATTGATAAAAATGTTTTTAAGAACAAACAATTATTTTGTGTGTCTCAAATAAATTGTTTTTTAGAAAATTAAATGAAAAATTAGATTTCAAGGACAAACAATTATTTTGTTTGTCTCAAAAATCTATTTTTCATCAAAAAGAGATTCAAATAAAAATCATTGAAAAAACTTAAGTGAAAAAAATTATTGAAAAACAAAAAGTATGAAAATTGAATTTTCAAGAATAAATAATCACTTTATTTGTCGGAAAAATCAACTTTCCATCAACAAAATTCCATCTAAAATATATTTAGAAGAAATTCTATTGGAAAAAAGAAGAAAAAGAATTGCATTTTTCTATTTGTATTATTTTGTTGGCGGAAAATTTCAGTAAAAGTTAGAGAGAATTTTGAGAGGGAAAATAAGAGAAAAAATTAAGAAAAATCCTAAAAAAAATCCCCCCCTTTTTCTCTTTCCATCATTTTCTATTTATATGAAGAAAATATGAAAACCTAACTAATTAATGAAAAAAAATCAATTAAATCAGATATTATTTATTTTGAATTTTAAAAATGGAAAAAACCCTTAAAACCCTAAAAAAAATGGGATAGAAAATCAGATTTTTGTGAAAAAAATGGGAAAAAATCAGTTTTGGGCGAATTTGGCATTTTACGGCAGAACAGGGGCGACCGACGCCTGTCGGCATGCGAGACGGGCATCTATCGCGCGCGGATGTGCGCTGCGCGTCTCTCAGCGCGGGCGTCGCGCGCTGGTGCTCCACATGGGGCGCCGCATGCTTGCGCGCTACCGCACGTCGACATTCGCGGAATTTTTTTTTTATTTTTAAATTTGATTAAAAAAAATACTATAATTTCTAAACCCCATTCTTCAAATCTAATTTAAAATTTTTTTTTTTTTTACTTTTTCACTCTAAAATGCAAATTTGACCAGGAAATCATCACTTTTAACCTTTTTGCCTGTCAGTAGGCATCTTATCAACATTGGATAACTCTGATCTGGGCTGTCTCAGGACCCCGTGTCTATATTTGCCCTAAATTTTAGGGAAACTAGTGCACTAGTGCCTAGATGAGCCAAATTCAGAGAAAAAGGAAAGAGATGCGTACCTGAGGCAGCCCTTACCCTTTTACCGTGTGGAAGGTTGCAGCTTGTCACTGTTGAGCTGTAGTGTTATCCAACTGTGGCTCATTCGCATTGTCCTGCTGGCCTCCACTCGGCTTGCACGGTGCAAGGTGCAGTGTTATCCAACTGTCACCCCATTGCGATTTGTCCCGCTGGCCTCATCTCGGCTTGCACGGTGTGAGGAGTAGTGTTCTCTAATTACAACTCAGCTACGATCTGTTCTATCGTGTGTGCCCCACTGTCCTCATCTCGGCTTGCACAGTGGCTGATCTGTCCAGCTAGCCTCATCTCGACCAACATGATATATGTGAGATGCGGTGTTCTCTAACCACAACCCTGTTGCGATCTGTTCTATCGCATGTGCCCCGCTGGGCTCATCTCGGCTTACACGATGTCTGTCAGATGCGGTGTTCTCTAACTACAACCTCTGTTGCGATCTGTTCTATCGCTGGTGTCCCGCTGGCCTCCTCTCGGCTTGCACGGTGTCTTTGAGATGCAGTGTTATCTAACCACAATCCCGTTGTGATCTGTTCTATCACTGGTGTCCCGCTGGTCTCATCCCGGCTTGCGCGGTGCCTATGAGATGCGGTGTTCTCTAACCACAATCCCGTTGCGATCTGTTTTATCGTGTGTGCCCCGCTGTCCTCGTCTCGACATGCACGGTGGCTGATTTATCCCGCTAGCCTCATCTCGGCTTTCACTGTGTGAGGAGTAGTGTTCTCTAACTATAACCTCTGTTTGCGATCTGTTCTATCGCTGGTGTCCCACTGGCCTCATCCCGGCTTGCACGATATCTGTGAGATGCAGTGTTATCTAACCACAATCCTGTTGCGATCTATTCTATCGCAGGTGTCCCGCTGGCCTCATCTCGGCTTGCACAGTGTCTGTGAGATGTAGTGTTATCTAACCACAATCCCTATTTGCGATCTATACTATCGTGTGTGCCCCACTATCCTCATCTCGGCTTGCATGGTGGCTGGTTTATCCCACTGGCCTCATCTCGGCTTGCACGGTGTTTGTGGGATGCAGTGTTCTCTAACTGCAACCTCGTTCCAATTTGTTCTATCGCGTGTGCTCCGCTGTCCTCGTCTCGGCATGCACGGTGGCTGATCTATCCTACTGGCCTCATCTCGGCTTACACGGTGTCTATGGGATGCGGTATTCTCTAACCACAACCTCATTGCGATCTATTCTATCGCGTGTGCGCCGCTGTCCTCGTCTCGGCATGTACGGTGGCTGATCTATCCCGCTGACCTCATCTCGGCTTGTACGGTGTCTGTAGGATGCGGTATTCTCTAACCACAACCTCATTGTGATTTTTTCTATCTCGTGTCCCCTGCTGTCCTCATCTCGGCATGCACGGTGGCTGATTTGTCCCGCTGGCCTCATCTCGGCTTGCACGGTGTCTGTTCTATCCTGAACCTCTTCTTTTGCTTTGCAAAAAAAAGAAAAGCAAATGTGCAGGGTATATAAAAGAGATGCATACCTGTGGCAACACATACCTATTGGGGTCAATGTCAGATGGGTGCCTCCCCTAAGGATGGTTGATTGTTCCCCTGGAAAATAGTTTGTGGAATATCATCCTCTTAGATATCCTTTACCGACTGTGACATGCCAGATATCGATTCCTCTATCATTTCCAATGTAGCCTACTTATTGAAAAGACCTGCATACTTCTCAAGAGGGTGAGAGAATTTGATGTTGAGCCTCCAGAGAGGAAAATAGATTTGAGCTTTCTCAGAGTAAAATTAGATTGGAAGTTTCGTTGCTTACCTACAGGTGGATAAGTTTCAATGTCTTTGGCATCTCTTAACATGATTTTTGGTTTTTATTTTTGTTTTTGTCTTTTCTTTCTTTTAAATTTTTTGGATTTTTAGATTTTTAATGTATTTGAATTTTTACAGCATATTGGATTTTCAAGGCTTTGAAAATATCTTCCTTTTTTTTTCTTTTTTTTTTTTGCTCGTTTGTTTTTTGATTTATTTTTTTGTTTTTGTTTGAGAGTTTGCATTCTTTCTACATTTGAATTTGGATTTTGTACACTTTGTATGATGTGTGTGAACGTGCCTCTTATGATAGAGAAACTCACCTAATTGCCCCTGGCATGGCATGCATGAATAGGCTTGCTTTTCTGGATAGTGCCTGACAATGTTGAGCTAAACCCATCTCTTGGATCACCTTGAATTGAAGGGATTTGGGACATTTTTTTTGAAAATAACTTAAAGCTCCTAAGAGACTGAGAACGTCTTGGAAAAGATTTGAAATGCCTTAAGAAAAGGACTCAAAAATAATGCTCCGAAGAGGCTGACAATGCCTTAACAAAAGGACCTAAAGATAATGCTCCGAAGAGACTGAGAATGCCTTAAAAAATTCTTAAAGACAATGCTCCGAAAAAACTGAGAATGCCTTCAAAAAGATCTTAAAGATAATGCTTCGAAGAGACTGATAATGCCTTAAAAAAGGTCTTAAAGATAATGCTCTGAAGAGACTGAGAATACCTTAGAAAATGTCTTAAAGATAATGCTTCGAAGAGACTGAGAATGCCTTAAAAAAGGTCTTAAAGATAATGCTCCGAAGAGACTGATAATGCCTTAAAAAAGGACTTAAAGATAATGCTCCAAAGAGACTGAGAATGCCTTAAAAAAGATCTTAAAGATAATGCTCCGAAGAAACTGCGAATGCCTAAAAAAAAAACTTAAAGATAATGCTCTGAAGAGACTGAGAATGCCTTAAAAAGGACTTAAAGATAATCCCTTCAAGGGCATACATGATTTCGACTTGCATGGGCTTTATCTTGAATTCATCTTGCCAAAGTTGTCATTTGGTTTGGCCTTTTCCCTGTAAAGTTATTGGCACAAAAGTATGTACAAAAGATTATGTGTGCGTAATGTGTGTGAAATGTACACCTAAAGCTATGTACATAAGACACGAGCAAAGGATTAATGTACAAGAGTTGTGTGTGCATATCTATACGCATAAAGGATTGAATGCACGTGAGATGCATGTGATATGCAAAAATGGATAGACCACAAACCAGGTGGTTAAGGGATTCGTTGAGGGTACTGCTTGGCTGCTCACATTGTCTGATGCCCCCAATGATCTAAAAAAGCATTGTCTTGGCTTTACGGACTCTGACCCATAATCTTTACAAAGAGAACTGACCCGTGCGCATCTTTACCCCCCAGTCAATGAGCATTTTGCCCCTAGGACTCTGAATCAAGTTCTGCCTAAAGGAAAGTCATTCGAAATAATGCCGCCTTATCGCTCCAGGCATCAATAGTCATTGTTTTAAAGGTAGTGCATCCCTTGTGGATTTTCACACTAGATTTTCTTAGCGAGAAATGCGTCCCTTTGGGGATTTTCACATAACCCTGTTCCTAATCTTTTTTTTTTTTGCCTGGAATGGACCCAACCCACTCCAGCGGCTTTTTTTTTTTTTGAAGGACAAACTGCCTGTTTCCAGGTTTTTATCCTGCCTGTTGGCCTAACTTTTGCTTAGAGAGCCAGTTACGGTTTTCATCTCTAACAGCCTCTTTTTTTTTTTTTTTTAAGAGTAGGAGTAAGATTTGTCACAAAAAGAAATTGTTACTACTACATTGAGAATTGCTCCAGCATATGTCCTTATGCCTGCAACAGGTTTCTCTTAACCGTTAATTGCATGTTTACGCCTAGTTTATGCATGCATTTCTATCTCTATGCACCATATAGCAATAATAATGACCATGACTAGACATGTGATACAAAAACAATAGTTTTATTCAATCTCAATAAGTAACACCTTAGGTGCATCCTACTCCTATTATCAATCAGCCCTCTCGGGTTTTCTTGATTGAACATTTTCTCTCAAACCTCTAATTTTTGCCCAGGGTGCCTTTTTTCAGTTTCTACCTTGATGAGGCGCCCATTTTTAGCAAGGCCGCCTTTTTTCTTTTTTCAACCCGCGAGGCTTTTATTCTCTTCTTTTGATTTTTAGTCCTTATCCCTGGACCCTCTTGAGTCTGTCAATGTTGACCGGTTCTTTGAAGTTATCTTCATTGCTGTCCATTGCTGCTTTCTTGGATAACAATCTCTAAAAGGATCTTCTCACATTGGCTTAAATTTACCTCATTTGTCTGGAACATTTGGCCTTATTTGCTTGAAGACTGAATCTCCCTCTTTCACCAGATGCTTTCTGACTTCCTTCCTGAATGATCGAGCAGAGTATTTTCTGATGGATTTGACGGTGGCAGTAATCTCATAACCTGTCCTTATCTAACTTGCTTAACTACTACTGCCGTTGCTGCGCCCTGTCGAATTTTGAAATCTGGGCTTCCATGACCGTCCTTAAAGATTTGAGCTTTACATCTATCAGCCATACTGCTTCTGCCCCCTGTGTCGAGGAATAATAGGTGACTTTTGTAGAGGTTCCAATGGTGGCTCTCTAACCTCAAAGTGCAAAAGGGTCATTTCTCTGCCCAATCCTTATCTCTTGATCTTTTCTGCCAGCATTAAACCATTCATATAGCCTGTACAAATTCTGGCATGAATTTCTTCCATGACCCTCTTAGCTCCTTTCTCGTCCATGCATCTCAACTGAATGTCATTGACTTGCCGTTTGTATAGTGCACCCTTTAGACGATTTGTTAATTAATCTTTTGGTCCTTTTTTGGTAGCCAAGAAGAATAGCAAGGTACGGGGATGTGTAGATCAACTGGATTTGAACAAAGCTTGCAGCAACCCGATTTGGCCCTAGTAGAATTTCAGAATTTTTGTTCGGGAATTCAAGAGTTTGTGTGTATAAGAGAGTGTATTTGAGTAAGTAGTTGGGTGTGGGTTCTGTCACGAGCGCGATAGTGTCGCGGGCGCGACAGAATGTTTCCCGTGAAGCCTACAGGAATTTGGATTATTTGATGTGTACCGGACAAGTGGTGGCATAGGAAGTTGACAAGTGGCATTGTAGGGGAGTGACATGTGGCAAGACTAAAGTATATTAAAAAAAAGAGTTGAGGAGAAAAGGGGGATAAGTATGTATTTATTTGGGTAGATGGCATTTATTAGCATAGTAAATATTTGGATTTACATTGACCATTTGCTTCTTTCTTTTCCCTTCCCACGTTGGAGTGCTATGGGCCATTTTGACTTCCTTTTCTTTTCCTTTGGTCTGCCATTTACTATCGTTTTGCCTTTTCTCTTGCTTTTGTTCCTTCTCTTCTTCATTTTAAATTATTCCCTTGAGAGAATTACTTTGATTTGGTTTGAAGAGGGAGTGGATATATGATTGAGATGGTCTCCTAAGAAGGTAAGTGATGCTATTTAGTTAGTATTGGTCTTCTTCTTCTGTTAAATTTCTGTTTTTGATTTAAAGTGAAGTCTATGGATTAAGTGTTATATTGGTTGATTTGTGCATGAAAGTTGTGGATAAGAAGTGGAACAAAGGCAAAGAGAAGATTGGAAACAAGTATACAGCATAGAGTTCAAGCCACCTAAGGTAGGGATCGAGTGTGATCTTATTAATCTTGCATGTGTTTACACGAAATATGTTTGAATAAAGACATGTTTGAATAGAGAGATGCTTGTTGAGCTTTAATTATCTCAACTATTCTGTTAGAATATATTTATTAGATGTTCATTTTGATTGCTTGCGGGGCTTATGATAAGTGTATATATGCTTATAAATATGTGAATTGATCAATTGAGTGTGTGTGTTGACGATAAAGTTTGAGTCGGCAAATTCTTCTTATTTGTCGTCTGACCTTTGTGTGATGTTGTCATAAGTATAATTATAAACATCTGAATTGAGTGATTCTTGTTCAAATAGAACCATGACTTCAGTACTTATAAAAGTCTCAGAAATGACCTTGAGCAAAATCTTGCTCTAAGACCCTGAAAATTGGCTAAAATTGTAGTGTCCCTATTTGAGTCAGGTTATTTGAACAGTATAGGTTGTTTAGATCATATCGTTTGTTATAGATGTCACAACGACCTGAAATATTTTCCATTTGAAAGCTAACATCCTAGGGAACAATTGCTATGAAGACTACTTTGCCTAAAAATGAGGCCTAGAGGGTGGTTTTTGCGATGCAAGTTTAGGGTAAAAAGCAATCTCTTAAGGCACCAGAGGCGAGCTTATGTCGCGATCGCGATAGAACAACGCATATAAAGCTTTTTATTCTTCTTTTGAGCCCCTGGTTGGCATGGGTCAACCCCTTACCCTTTCCCTTAGCTTATTATGCATGTTTAGGGTTAGCAAATGACTATAAGGTAGTTATCAACGGGGAAATGCACATGAGTATGATTAAATTGGTAATTTAACTAATAAAGTAATAATGTATAATTGTATTAAGGATTGTAAATGGCATGATAAAAATGTATGAACCTATGATTGCAAGTATATGATGATGTGATATAAGAATTTGTGCATGGAATTTAAATGTTACATGCTTTTTAGTTGTTGAACATGATATGCCATGTGATATTGAATTATATGTAAACGATGCTATGATATATGAGTTTATGAATGGAACCTATATGCTACATGCTTTGTGATGATTGAACATGACTTGTCGTGTGATATTGAATATGCATATGATTGAATCATGTTATAATGCTTGAGAGATGTAATGTACATGATATAGTGCATAGAATCTTTATGTTAAGCCTGAGTGCCATAGCAGTGGATAGATAAGCATGCTTATAAAGGGATTACAAGTGCAGCTGCGTACATGTTCGGCCCCGTTTGGGCCAAGCGGGTCGACCTCCGAGAATGGTCAATAAAGATACATGAAAATGTTTTGTGACTTCGGTCTACCGAAAATGTTTTTATTATAGAGCGTCCCGTATCCACAACTAAAAGAAATCAGGCTACGTCATGCTTTGAAGTGTAAAAGAGTCGTACAGGTATATGTTTACATGAATATGGACGTATGACTATTGCGTATTTGAATAAATGCTATAGCATGTGAGAATACAAGTATATGTTACATGAATATGAACACATGACTAATGTGTATTTGAATAAATGATTTGTAGAAGTGTGAAAGTTTATGCATGAGCTATTTAATTTTGTTATATGAGATGTGTGAGTTATTTGTGACTTCATAAAGAAGTCCTTTGCAGTTTTTTCATCCCCACTAAGCGTTATCGCTTAGCACGGATATTTGCTTCCGTATAGGTTTACAGGTTCGGATCAGTGAGAGGACATCTGCGGGTCAAGGCCACTAGGAGTTTTATTATGATCACTTTTTGTATAAGATAGAAATAGATAGTGGTGATGTTTTGAGTAACATCATTATGTGATAAAAGAGTATAGTTGTTACATGTAAAGGTTTTGTAATATATGTACTGAAATGAATATGTAAAGTAAAACGACAATAGTTTTGTACTATGTATAATAGATATATGTAATACATGTTGGGCCCTAGTGTGGTATTGTTTTATTTTATTACTCTTAAATGGATGTGTATTATGCTATCGCTTCTGCTAGAGTATGTATATGTACACGTATTCCAGGGGGTATGGGGGTGTTACAAAGCTTGCCCCCAGGATGGCTTTCCTTCTCTCTCTCTTTTTTATTTATTTTATTTTTCTCTTTTTTTTCGTTCTTTTTTCTTTTGTTCTTTTTCCTGCTCCTTTCCTTTTGTTCATTTTCTTTTGTTCTTTTTTCTTTTGTTTCTCTCTTTTTTTTTGGGATAAGCTTTGTTCAAATCCTGATAGCTTGTACTTTTTTGCTCTTCTTGACTATTAGGATGATGCTAACCAAGCCGGGTATTGTATAAAGAATTCAGCTTCATCTCAGCTTGTGGATTCCTCCTTTAGACCTTTTCTGCCCCTTCCGGCCTGGGTCTTCTGAGCTTCTGCTTGACTGGTCCATGATTGAGGTATGTCAGAATGGTGTGCTCCACGACTTCATGATCATATCCTGGCACATGTTCATAAGTCCAGGCAAAGGCTTCTTCGGACTTTTTTTTTTTTATTCTCTCAAATTTTATCTCGTTTTAGGAGTCAAATTGGATGCAACTAAGATTACTATTTATTGAAACTGAATGAAACAGTGTTTAACCCAATGCCTTAATCATGATTATCATTTATGCTCGATGTGATAAGATATGATAATGCATATATAAGAAAAGCCCATATTATTAAAATAGAAAAGAGAAACAAGTGCATAGTTCAGGAATACACTTTAAAAAAAGAAAGGCATTATAACAAATCTAATTCTTTCTTTCTTCCTCCAGGCCAGGCACCAATTCTTGAATGCGATCCCTTAGAGGACGACAATAGTCTATTCCATGCCCTGTGTACTGGTGATACTCACAATACAATTCTATTGTATGCTTAGGCTTTCCTTGACTTAGGGCAGGCCCAGTTGGCAAGGGTTTCCTTGATGAGACGGGTGAAGTGCCAAGATAATGGCTTGCCCAAGATAGTGAGGTGTTTGGGAGTCGTTATGGTGGTTGAGACTTCTGCTGCCCCAGTACTGCCCCCATTACCACTGCTGCTTCCTTTGTTCTTACCCAAGGCCAGGTTTGTAGATTTAGCCATTTTATCTAGATGCTCAGCCTTAGCTTCGATGGCTATGTCTTTCAGGGACTCCCAGTCCTTCAGCCCCTTCATCTTTAACCCATCCTTCAAATATGGGCTGGCATTCCTAATAAACAGCCTGATCTGGTCTGGAGTATCTGGCTTCTTCTTGATCTCCATTACCCGGTTCCTCTATCGGGTCAGGTACTCATCAAATGACTCGTCTAGCTTTTGTTGCAGTAGCTCTAGATCTTTCAGAGTGACCTCCATCCTTGTACTACAGTCATATTACTGGAGGAACTCCTCCATCAGTAGGTCCCAGTCTTCCTTTATTCTTCATTCTAGCCCATGATACCAGTCCACCGCAGGACCTATCAAACTCAAACAGAAGTATTCAATCTTCTGCCTCTTTGTCAGCGTCGTCCCCTTCATCACCAAGGAGTATTGCTTAATATGCGCGGTGGGGTTCGATGTGCCATCAAACTTCGGGACATCAGGCATTTTGAAATTCAGAGGGATTAGATCCTCCCCATCCAGCTCCTTGTCCTCGGGGTTCATCCCTTTTCCCATCATTAACATTCGAGACATTGCCTCAAACTTCTCTTCCATTTTTCTCCAAATGGCTTCTTCTGTTTGGGGTACTTTCCCTCTAACCGACAGGGGTTCTCCCAAATCATCCTCTACTCCATGGGTTATCTCTCTTCTATGGGCTCCCGGTATGGTAGCCTATAGACACCGGGTCCCGAGGTGGTACAAGATCAGAATTACCCGATGATAAAAATGATACCGGCTTACAGGTGGAGGTGTCAAAAATGATATTTGCCTTGTCGAGACCCTCGTTATTTTTAAATAAAAAATAAACAAATAAATATATAAAAATATATTATAAAAAAAATTTAATTAAATTAATATTATTAAGAAGTGTTATTTTTTATATTTAAAAAATAAAAAAGGGGGAATTAAATTAGTTAATTGATTTAATTGAATTAAATAAATTAATTCATTTAATTGAAAAAATAGGAATTAAATTAGTTGATTAAAAAAAAGAAGATTTTTAAAAAAAAGAAATTAAAACGTGAAATAAGTGGCCAAAGTGGCCACTTTATCACTTAGTGGCCGCGTGATGGCAAAGTGGCCATCACGCGACCACTTTTTCTAAGCGGCCAAAGTGGCCGTATGATGGCCACTTGGCCATCACGCGGCCGCTTGCCACTGGGAGCGCGCATGCACGCGAGGTGCCAGCGCAATGCGATCGCTGCCGAGGGCTACACGCGTGCTGGGCTCTGTGCGCGCTGCCGAGGTAACGCGCGCGCAATTTGCTTCCTGGCGCGCGCGTTTTCCCTTGTTCACGCGGCCACTTTTCCATCGTTTTTGCTGGTTTTTCTGCGTTTTCCAGTCCGTTTTTTAGTTTGTTTTTCCGTTGCTTTCACAGTTTTATGATATTTTTGATTAACAAAAATTAAAAAGCTCTTTTGTCTTTCTCCATTTTGGGACAATCTAACAAATCAAATGGGCATTCCTTCATTTTTGGAGGACGGTAATTTTTATTCAAGGAAAGATTTTGAGTTTTCTCTGGAGCTTCTTCCCCAGTAAACTGGTTTTCTTCTTAAAAAATTCTTCAAAAATATTCTTGAGTTATTTTTCCTTTTCTCAAGCTTTAATTTTTATTTTTCTTAAAAAAATATTTTTTCATCCTTAGATTGATCTTGAGCTTGGAAAATTAATTTCCTTTGCTCAATCATCCACCAAAAATATTTTTTATCAAAACATTCTCTTGGGTTAATTTATTTTAAAATATCAACTTTTGCACTTTCTTCAAATATTCATCACCACAAATTCGACAAGAAAAACAAATCGAGACACCGTTTCTTCGATGTAAAAATTCTGAGGGTAAACACTTTGGACCCGTTCTCATTTAATTTTATTTGTCATTTATTATTGTTAATTTTGCCTATTCCTAACTGTGATGCACACCGAACCTCGCGGCCTCCCGAAAGCCCGCTTCAGGGCGATCAGGAAAGGTTCATAAAACTTGTAAGGTATTTACAAGTGCATCTATTTTGGGCAAAATGAGGTTTCTTAGAGTTGCCACCCAATAGAACATTGGAAAGGGTCGTCTAGCCTTATCGAGCCTAAGACGGCGCATACATATCCATCTTGAGCTAGCCAGAGGGATCTTGGAGGCCTTATCCTCTACTCCCCTAGAGCCTAGGATTGTATATTTAAGCCTTTTGGTGGGACTCAAGAGGTGTCTTGGAAGTCCTAGACCTCTCGCCTCTTTGAGTCCCAAAGACCAAAATGAGTTCGAGACTTCTCATTTATTCGTACTTTGATTAATTTTACAATTATGTTTTGAATTTATGATTTCACCAACTTTCCACACGATATATTTTATTAAAGCGCAAATCATTCACATCCAAAGTGGTAAATAGAAGTAAGAATCAAGATAAAGTGTTCGAAATAAATTACAATAACACTAGGAGCGGAATACAACTCCCATTTATAAAAGTGCGATACATGCATAAAACGGGATATTCATTGGAATGAGGACTTTGGTCCTACCATGCATATTCATTAAAAAAATGGTTTTTTATGAAGTGTCAATTTTATTGGCTGAAATGGGACATTGGTCCACCATTTTCGGGAAAATCTCCAGGTTTAATTGTTAAAAAAACCTTTGGTCCTTTTTACCTTAACGATATTAAAACCATTTCCATAACAACATAAATACAAGGTAAGGGTAGAAAAATGAACCCGAATCGAGATCAGCAGGATGGCGCAACCAGCATCTCTCACAACTCCAACTTTCAATGGTCAGAAAAGAACTCACCAGGATAAACACGTTAGCAAAAACGTGAATAAAAACAAAAATGAGAAAATTCTAACAGCAATAAGTTAAGAGATAGGATTTTATGAGATAAAAAAATGAGAATTTTGCCTAGGGATGGCTACTTGGATCGTGCCAGTGGCCGTCCCTAGTGAGGGGAAAACAAATAAAAAAAAAACCTCTTAAATCTTTTGTAAAAAAAGATAATGAAGTATATATAGAAATCAATGTAAATCAAATTAAATTATACAAATGTTAATCCAGAATGTTTACCCTCGGATTTTACCTTTTAGGGTGGATGTCGAATGATTTTGTCCCCGTGTACCTCGCAAGGATCAAAAGAAGAATCAGATCAAAGAAAGAAAATTTATGTTATTCTTTCCTTGAAAATTTGATAGCAATCGTGTATTCAAATAAGTTATATTGATGGAAACGACTGAATTTCGTCACCTCAATTTGACTTAATTCGTAAGAAAAAAATTGAAGAAATCAATTAAAAGAAGTTTTATCAAAATAAAACTCTACAGATGAATAGAGATTTATAAACTTTTTGCGTGATTTGCTCACAGAAAAAAAAAACTTTTTTCTAACAAGCAATTTTTTCCAAAAAAACTTTGATAGCCTTTTTCGTAAATAAAATTTCTCTAAAATTTATCACTTTTCCAAATTTTCTCCAAATTTTCTTCTAAACCCTAAAACTGAAATTTGATCCTTTATTTATAGGGTTTTTTGAGATAATTAAGATAAGCCTCTATCTAAAGTTTGAATTTTAAAAGGACTTTAAAATTCCACTTTTAGATAAATTCTATCCCCCTTTTGAAAAGAAAAGAGATCAAATTTTATCCAATATCGAGTGATCCGGTCAGTTACCGTACCGACGGGCTTCCCTGCGCCTACCGACGGCCGTCCCTACTAGCGGCAAATGCGGAAAACTGACTAGGGACGGGGCGTGAACTAGGGACGGGCGTCCCTACAACGCCACCTGTCCGTCCCCACTACACCTAGAGACGGGTATCTCCCCAAATAGAGACGGGCGTCCCTACACAGACGGAATGCCCGTCTCTGAAGCAAAACTCCCATTTTTACCCAAATTCTGTAAAATTTATCCAACTCTTTCAAAACTCCATGCTATAAAAAAAGATTTTAATCCTTGCGAGACCGAAAGACGAAAACCTCCGAATTTTATCACCTTACTCATAAATCGACATTGATCTCTTCATCGGGTAACTCTGATCCGGACTGCCTCGAGACCCGGTGTCTACAGTTGCCCCCAATTTCGGGGAAACTAGCGCACTAGTGCCTAGATGAGCCAAAATTCAGAGAAGAAAGGAAACAGACGAATACCTGAGGCAGTCCTTACCTTTTCGCCGGGGAAGCGGCAATGCATTTAGTCGGTTCTGGACTTATAAAATGCGGGGTTTGCACCGAGTATTCTTCGGACCGTACGAAGTGCGATAATTGCTCTCCTGAGCTGCACCGAGTCTTCTTCGGACTGTACGAAGTGCGATAATTGCTCTCCTGAGCTGCACCGAGTCTTCTTCAGATTGTACGAAGTGCGATAATTGCTCTCCTGAGCTGCACCGAGTCTTCTTCGGACTGTACAAAGTGCGATAATTGCTCTCCTGAGCTGCACCGAGTCTTCTTCGGGCTGTACAAAGTACGATAATTGCTCTCCTGAGCTGTACCGAGTCTTCTTCGGACTGTGCAAAGTGCGATAATTTGGCGGCCTCATCGTGCCCCCAAAGTACAATTCTGATCTTTTGATTTCCGGTGATCCCGAAGGACATGATGTTTGATCTATTTATTCTTCCTTTTGACTGTGGGTCGACTTTGAATCGGTGTAAGACCATGTTCCTGTATTGTAAAAGATTTTTGTTAATTCTTACGCCAAGTACCTTGATTGGTAGAGTTATGAACATCTTTTATCTCTCTTTATTATTCATCATCTTATTTTCCATGTGATCAATTCCTCTTTTCTTTTTCTCTTAAATTTTCTTTTAAGAAATCATGAAGAAATAACATGCAAATTTAACAAGTTGATCCAAATTTTTCCACTAAAAGGTTAAATTTTTTACAATATACAGATGTGATTACAAAAAGTATAAACACAAAACTAGAAGAACTCCCTGAACAATCTATAATGGCGCATAATCTGAGAGCTCCTCTGGGTCATCATCATCATCCGATATGGTCTCGTGTTGGAGCAGCGGAGGGCCCTGCATCTGAGGCAGATGGCTGACTGGGAGGGCCTGACGGTCCGGCCTGCTGAGTAGCCCAATCCCTAGCTAACTGCTGGTATCTGGGAGGTACAGCCACTGGTACCGATAACGGCTGTGCTCCTGCTGAGTCCTGCTGCTGGAACTGGACCTGGGCATATCCATCGAGAAACGGCTATGCACAGACCGTCATGAATTAGAGTGTACTGGTAACAACCCTCCTAACTCTCTGAAAGCATCGCCTAGGCGGAGGGTATGATCTTTGGAGGTGGTCCTCATACTCCTCAGCCTATCCTCAGTCTGCTCTCTAAAGTCCCGCAGGGACTGGGTGATGGGAGGTATGGCACCCTCTAGGGACTGAATCCTATATCTGAGAGCCTCCACTGACTTATCCACCATCTGTACGGATGCGTCTATCCTCTGGGTTGCCTCACTCTAGGAGGTCCTCATCTCCTGCCTCAGCTGACCTACGAGTCTCTCCTGCTCCTGCCTCAGATGATCAATAAGCCTCCCTTGGTCCTAGATGATCCCCTACTGCTGATCCAACTGATCTAATATGACCCTATCTCGCTCTCCGAGCTGTCCGAGAAGGGTCCTGTCTCTCTCCTCCTGTCTATGGTCCAAAGATGCGAACAGAGAAGTCAATAGGGTAGTAAAATCTGGCTGCGCTGGGAAAGCTGATGATGAGGATGGAGGGGGAGCTGAATCTGGTGTCGGCTCAGGTGGTGGAGCTGTACAAGTAGATGCTCCCGGATCCCCCACTCTAGCATATGGGCTAAACCTCTCAGGCGCTCGGGGAGCTGTTCGCTGTACTCTTGATGATGGAGGCATAGGACTCTGCACTCTCTTTCCTGGAGGAGTAGCCAGCAACTCATCCATAGTACTCGATCCCCACATCAAAAGGCGTACCCGGCTGCTCCTCGTGCTGCGGCTGCGGAGGCTGATCATCTGGATGCTCTGGCTGTCGGGGAGGCTGGTCCTCCTGATGCTGAGGGTGCTCGGGAATCTGATGCTCCTGATGCTCTGGGTGCTCAGGAGGCTGGTCCTGAGCCTGCTCCTCTACTGGCTCTAACGAGGGCAAGCTAAATGCGCGTCTAGTCTCGTGCACAGTGCGGCGTCTGTACGCCTCGGGGTGGCCCGGTATCGGCAGTATCATGGCCATCGTCATAGCTGCTGGAGTGTCTACATAAATACTCTAATCCAAAGGGCGTCCCAAAATATCTGGATGAACACCCAAACTCAAGAGCAATCTGGTAATGACCCCACCGACATACACTACAGGGGCTGCCCCCCTGGATACCCTCACCAGGTTAACCAAAATCTCGTGGCTGATATTGAGCCTCAGAACTACCATCATGGCCCATAAACTCCAGATCTCTGCGGTATTAACGGAACCTGGGTTACCAGCTCGTCCCAAATATGAGCTGGACAAAACCCGATGAAGATATCGCAGAGCCTGTGATAAAAGTACTGTACTCTTCCCCGTATCATGATCGTACGGCACTCCTGGTAAGGCTATAACCGCCCAATGCTGATGTCTCACTGATCTCTGGGCTGTTATGACATCCTGCCCGAATGGGAACCCCATGGCCTCTGTAAACCGCTGACGGGTGATGCTGAAATGGTGGCCCTCAATCAAAAACTGGATGACACCATCCTCCGTGTCAGATCTCTGATATCCGCCATAGTGTAGCGTGGTGAGGAACTGTCGTACCACCTTTGGGTGAGTCTGGAAAGCAGGTGTCAAAAACTCTATCCAACCCGCGCCCGCCATTAGTATATCCACCTCATCCGCAATCCCCAGAGCCTCGAGGAACGGCCTAGAAACGATGCGGCTAGCTCGGAACTGCACCTGAACCAGTGCTGCATATCTCTGTCTAGCCTCGTCGCTCATCTAACCTGGGGCCTCAGGCTCGGGCTGATCATATGGAGCGTATCGTCGTGGTGGCATCCTGTGCATAAGACAAACAGTTAGTTTTGTATTATGGGTATGAACAGACCTTATGATAGAAATTTAGGTGGCATTCTGCCTGGGTGTGTCTAAACCAAAAAGATTTCAAAAATTTGGGCAGCACCCCGGCAAGGGTGTACCCAACCTCCTGCATGAAAAGATAAAAAGAAGGGACAGGCCTCAGGCCCCAAGCAACAATATAATATTTACATTTGCTAAAAAACTGGCAGCACCCCGCAAGGGTGTGCCCAAACTCTTGCATTAATGAAGAAGAAATAGAACGGAACGGGCCTCAGACCCCAAACAACGATGCAATATAATCACCTTTGCTTTCTAATTCTCACATTATTTGCTTCAAAATATATGAAATCCTAAGGCCGTATTTATACTCTAAACACTAATTATTCCTTGAACAGCATACATTCGTGCACTCTTTATTTATTAAAACAAACTTCATTCTATTAACTTATTTACAGTGTCAATCAGGATCAACCAGGCCACTAATTCAATTAATTAAAAAGAAATCTCCTTGCTCATAATAATAATAAAACAAAGAAAAATGGAGGTACTTTTACTAACCTGGAAGTCGAGACCCACTGAAGAAGTCAAAAAACTGAAAACTGGTGCGAAAAAATGCAATTTGAAAAGACAAAAATGAAAAAAAAAACTGTTGGAAACAAAGGAAAAGGCGTCGGTGTGAAGAAGAAGGAAAAAAAAACGATTTCCCGTCGGTACTTGCGTCTTTATATAGATTTTAAGTACCGACGGGCTTCCCACCCATAGAGCGACAGACGGGCATTCTGTCTGTCTATCCAGATTCCCTCATTAATTACCTAATTAATGCGCGTGATATGCACAGTGCATGATTCGCCAGGTGGACTAGTACAGACGGGTTCACCGTCTGAATATAGGGACGGGTTAGCCGTCTGTCAGCCAAATCTATAAAATTCAACCATTTTTTTCGAATTTCGTGCCCCTTCCTTATTTTAGCTCCAAAATAGGCTCTTTTCTCTAGTTTTTCCCCTGTTTTCCTCTTAGCAACTGTGGCCTTAGCTATCAAGGCATGAATTCTCATTTCCTTTCCAAGATGCACCGTGTCGTAGATGATGCTCAAATTTGGGAACACAGTACTCTTGCCCCCCTTTTTGGACTGAGGTTTTTACGGAGAGTCAAGGTAGACTACACCCTTCTTTTGGCTGCAACCCACTTTTGGGATCCTCGTTTTCATGTCTTCAGGTTCACCTATCAGGAAATATGCCCCTTGCCTGAAGAATTTGCTGCTATCATTGGAAGTTGGTACCCACCTGGTGCTTTGCCTTGCGTACCTCGCTGCGGTTTGATCCAAATCCGAGATATTGCCTTGTCCTTAAGTGTAGCTCCTTCTGACGCTTCTTGTCTAGTTCCTCAGGGCTCAGTATTTTCTTTAGAACCTCTGATTGGAGCAATGGATGAATTCTCCAACATCCCCTCATACAGCGTAAGTGTCATCTTCCTCTTCTGCCTGATGAAGTATCTAGTCGTGACCTCAGAGGAGCTGCTCAGAGACCCTCGTCTGTTTGGAATTCTGGATGACTTTCATCACGGGATCACACATTTCCCCCTCATTCTAGCTGAGACTATCTTGGGTTTGGACTCTATTCATGTCGGGTCTACTACTTCATTCTCTGGGAGCCCCTTATTACTCCAGGTGCGTCATTGTTTTAAAAAGTAGTGCGTCCCTTGTGAATTTTCACACTAGCTTTTCTTAGCGGGAAGTGCGTCCTTTCGGATTTTCACACAGCCCTATGCCTAATTTTTGCCTGAAATAAATCCAACTTACTCCAGCGGCTTATCTTCGCCTTTTATTTTATTCTCTTTGGCTTTTATTTTCTCTGTCTTTCTTTGTTTCCCCTATCAGATTTGGTTGCAGGAGAAATTAAAGCTTTTGTCAGAGCCACCTCCTAGAGTCATCAATCGTTACTCTGCGAAGTGTTTCCTCCCTCGACGTCGTATGTATTTACCTGGGACTCCTGATGAGTTCATTACCAGATTTAGTGAGATATCTGACGATGATATTAGCTTTACATATGCTTGGCTTCCCTTGTCCGTTGCAGTTATTGATGGGTCTTCAGGATGTGTTCCCTTATGCGGGCTCCATGAGGCGACTTTCTACATCACAGCTCGTTGTTCCCGCCAACTCGGAGTAACTCAGGATGTGGTGAGACTCCCTCTATCCTTTCAAGGTGGAGTCCTTTCTGTGGCCTTTGCCTCCCGCTATCATGAGCTTTGGAGCCGACTTCCATTGAAAACCGTTATACCTTTGTTCGGGAGCCATTCTACCATCTCTACCAGGGTGTACAAGAGATGGATACATAGCCCGGCAGCTGATAACCGAACCCGACGACTGAGGCATTTAGCCAGCGAGGGCAGTAGTAGGGCATAGTTTAGCTTTACATGCATTTTGAGCAGTATGTTTCTTTTTAAAGCAGAATTGGACAATAATGTAAATGAATAAATCAAACTTATTTCATTTCACAAATTTGTGTACATTTCAGTACGACTTCAGCATACATGATCGCTTTTTGAAATTAATTCACTTATGCAAGACTACATTCATTCATGGAACTAAATCTTTATAGCATCAAACTCCTGTCTCCAATAAGCCCTCTTGGGTTTTCATGATTGGATATTTTCTTTCGAGCCTCTACTTTTTGCCCAGGATGCCTTTTTCGATTTTCACCCTGACGAGGCGCCCGATTTTAGCAAGGCCACCTTTTTTCGGTTTTCGACCCGCGGGGATTTCATTCTCTTCTTTTGATTTTGGTCTTTAGCCATGGAACCTTTTGAGTTTATCAATATTGACCGGCTCTTTGAATTCATTGCCATCGCTATCCGACAAAATTGCAGCTCCTTTGGATAACAGCTTCTTGAGGATATATGGTCCTTCCCAAGTTGGTCTAAATTTTCCTCTGATATCTGGCACTCCTGGTCTCATCTGTTTGAACACCAAATCCCCCTCCTTCCGCAGATGCTTTTTCACCTTTTTCCCAAATGATCTGGCCAGCCTTTTCTGATAGATCTGATTATGATAGTAAGCTTTCATCTTGCTTTCATCTAATAAGTTCAAATGCTGTAACCTCTCTTACATCCATTCGGATTCCGAAATCTGAGATTCCATGACTACTCTCAGTGATTTAAGCTCTACCTCAATCGGCAGCACTGCCTCTGTTCCGTAAACCAAATAATACGGAGTAACACCTGTAGATGTCCTCACCGTCATTCTATAACCCCACAATGCAAAGGGAAGCTTCTCTGCCCAGTCTTTGTAGGTTTGGACCATCTTGGCTAGGATTCTCTTCACATTCTTATTGGCGGCCTCTACTGCCCCGTTAGCTTGTGGTCGATAGGGGGAGGATTTGTGGTGCTCAATCCCGTTCTTCTCCAGAAGTTTTCTAGTTTCCCCCATGAATTGCACCCCGTTATCAGACACTATGTGGTGTGGGAGGCCATATCTGCATATCAGACATCTTTCAATGAACCTGGCCATATCTCTTGCGTCGATCTTCTTAAAGGACTCCGCCTCCACCCATTTTGTAAAATAGTCGATTGTGACTATTATATATATGTGTCCGTTGGATGCCGTAGGGCGGATTTCTCCAATAATGTCTATTCCCCAAGCAGCGAATGGCCAAGGTGATGTTAGGCTGTGTAGCTCTGACACTGGCAAATGCCTTAAGTCTGCGTATTGCTGGCACAGTTGGCACTGCTTCATATATTTTGAGCAATCGTTATCCATCGTAAGCCAGTAGAAGCCTTGCCTCATGATCTTTTGGCTAATGTCAGCCCATTCATATGGGCTCCGCAAATTCCGGCGTGTGTTTCTTCCATTACCCTCCTCGCTTCTTTTTCGTCCAAACACCTCAATTGGATACCATCCGCTTGCCGTTTGTACATTATCCCATTTATACAAATGAACTGGGTAGACAGCTTGCGAATTATCCTTTGATCCTTTTCGGTACCCTCCTCTGCAAATGTCGCATTCTCTAGGTAATTCATAATGTCATGATACCATGGCTTTCCATCCGCCACTTCTACTTCCATAACTGATCTCGATTCGAAGCTAGGTTTCTCAGAACTATAGATTAAAACTGGCTTCATGTGCACCCCTTCAGGGTTATCCCACATTGATACTAGCGTGGCGAGCGCATCGGCTAACTGATTTTCATCCCTGAGAATGAAATGGAATGTGCATACTTCGAATTGACTGCTCAGGTCTCTCAAATGCCGTATATATGGCATTAGCCTCTCTCCTTTCATGGCCCATTCACCTCGAATTTGATTGACCACCAAAGAAGAATCACCAAACACTTCCACATTCTTTACTCCTAAAGCTATTAACGCCTCCAATCCAAAAACACATGCTTCGTATTCAGCTTCGTTATTGGTAGCCTTGAATCTCAACTTTTTTGCCAAGGGAAGTTTTTCGTCATCCGGGGTTATCAGAACGACTCCTACTCCTGCCCCTTTGTTATTTACAGCTCCGTCAAAGTGTAACTTCCAACCTTGAATCCCGATAGCTGCTACATCCTCATCTAGAAAGTTAAACTCGTATGAGTCTCCTTGGATCGGGTGTTCTGCTAGAAATTTTGCCACTACACGCCCTTTGATGGTCTTCCGGGTGAAATACTCCACGTCAAATTCTTGAAGTAACAACAACCACCTACCCATTTTCCCAAGCAAAGATGGGGCCTCTTGCAAATATCTCAGGCGATTCTGCCTCGCGACTGCCTGCACTTTGTAAGCATGAAAGTAATGTCGCAATTTCTTAGAAGCCCAGATTACTGCAAGACAAATCTTTTTTACCTCTGTGTATTTGACTTCATAGGCTAAGAATTTCTTGCTGAGGTAGTAAACAACAAATTCCACTCCAAAATCATCCTCTTGGGCCATCATAGCACCTACAGAATTGTCCTCTATGGCCAGGTATAGGATCAGCGGCTTGCCTGACCGTGGTGGTCTCAGTACCGGGGGATTCAACATATATTCTCTGACAGCATCAAAAGCCTTTTTACAACTCTCGTTCCATACTACTGGTTGATCTTTTCTGAGTAGTTTAAAGATTGGCTCGCAGATCGAAGTAAGCTTAGAGATAAACCTACTGATGTATTGCAGCCTGCCTAGAAAGCTTCTTACATCCTTCTCCTTCTGCGGTATCGGTATTTCTCTGATGGCCTTAACCTTATCCGGGTCAATCTCAATCCCCCTTTTACTAACTATGTGTCCTAAGAGCTTCCCTGAGGTAACGCCAAAGATGCACTTTTTAGGATTCAACCGCAAGTTGTACTTATCTATACTTCGAAAGAACTTTTCCAGGGCTTCAAAATGGCGTTCTCTAGTGGCTGACTTGATCATCATATCGTCCACGTATACCTCTACTTCTTTATGAATCAATTCATCCAATATTTTCATTGCCATCCTCTGATAAGTGGCCCCTGCTTTTTTTGGGCCAAAAGGCATCACGCGATAAGCGTAAGTTCCCCACTCCGTGATGAAGGCCGTCTTGATCCGATCAATTATTTCATTGAGAATCTGATTGTAGCCCGCGTAACCATCTCCGAAGCTATACATCTCACAAGCAGCGGCACTGTCTATTAGTACGTCTATATGAGGCAATGGAAAATCATCTTTTGGACAGGCCTTATTCAGATCCCGATAATCCACGCATACTCTTACTTTGCCATTCTTTTTGGCTACAGGGACAACATTGGCCAACCATGTTGGGTATTGCACTTCGACTAGAAACTTGGCTTTGATTTGCTGGCGAATCTCTTCTTTCACTTTCTCCGCCCATTTCGGCCTAAGCCTTCTCAACTTCTGCTTAACAGGTTTATGGTCTGGATAGGTGGGGATAGAATGCTCTGCGACTTTCCGATCGATTCCTGGCATATCTTCGTAGGTCCAGGCAAAGACTTTTTCATATTTTTTTAAGATTCTCTCAAATTTTTCTCGCTCTTCAGGAGTTATATTTGATGCAATCAAAATTTCTTTTGGATTGTCTAGGGTTCCAAGATTGAATGGAGTAGCATAAGTTGAATCAATATCAAATATGGATGGATAATGATCATGATCATGCATAGTGAAATCATCAGAAACATCACACAAGTAAGCAAAACCATTCAATTTATTAATAAGATTGAAATTGTCATTGACATCATTAAAATGTTCTGGAGCAAAAAGAAAATCTAAACTATCTTCCTCTTCCTCCTCTGCTAGTGTATCTGCCGCAGTCGATGTTTCCGCATCACATCGGCCCTTTGGAGTCTCCTCATCCACCTCCCGCACAGCTTCCTCTATCTTGGCCTTTCCTTTCAGCTAGGTGGTTATCATCTTTTCAGTAATTATTTCTTCCGGCGTCTCGCGGTCCCAAATTGTCCTACTGGTCATGATTTCTTCATCCCAAAAACCCTCTGCTGGCTTGATTAATCCAATGCCCTAGTCATAGACATCATTGAAAACCTCGAACCCTGGCACAATTCTTCCATCCAGCCACTGTGGTTCATTTTCTCCTGCATAGGCACATGCTGCGGTTGCTGGCACAAAGGTCTTCCAAATATGGGGAACCTCCATTTTTGACTTCTCGCCCCTTTTTATAGCGCCTGTATATCCAAGACCCCTCTTGTCCTTTTGACCCTTAGTGGTAATGGCTGTCGATATCCCTTGGGAATTCTTGCCAAGCCCTGCACCAGGGAGGAATGACATTTTCTTCATCATATTCAATACCTGGGGGCTTTCTTCCTTCTGCTCTTCTTTGCCTATCATGGTGACATGAAACCCATTAAACGGCTACCTGGCTATCTCCAGCACTGAAACTTGATTCTCTCGTGCAGCTTTTATAGTCACGATCTGGCCCTCGTAAGGTATCTTTACCATCTGATGCAGTGTAGAGGGGACTCCTCCCAATTTGTGAAACCATGGTCTGCCTAGCAAAACTGAGAAATTGGCGAGTATGGGCAACACCACAAACTCTACTTCTGACTCTACCGGTCCTGTTTTTACCACCGCTGTGAAGGTTCCCGAAGCCTGCCTACGCGAGTTGTCATATGCTGTGATGGTAAGATCAGATTTTGCCAACATATCCTCTGTTACCCCAAAAGCTGCTATTGCTACCTGTGGGCATACATTTATGGAAGAACCATCATCCACCATCACACAGGCGGTATGCTTTTGGTTAATCTGCACCCTTATGTATAGAGGGCGATTATGGTTGCGACCTTCTGCCGGCAGATCCGCACTGGTAAAAACAACATTTTCTCCCGATCCTCCTTTTACTACCTCAAGAAGTTCTATAGGTGAAATGGTCGTAGCCACGGTTGCTTCGCATAAAGCCTCCACCACCTTCTGCCTATGTGATGGCGACTGTCTCGGAAGATCCCATATTGAAACCTGAGCCGGCAACTTTTTCAGTTGCTTGACAATCGGATCTTCCTCTGGCTCCTTTCCCCTTCTGTCCTCAATCGGCTCTTGTGGCTTCTCTACTTCCGGGGCTACCCTTCCACTCTGGGTCATAGCTCCCACTTCTTTCCTCTTTGGTTCTTCTCCTTCCTCTTCCGAACCCCAAAGGTCGGAAAATGTTTCTAAATCATCACTTTCAGTGCCACTATCATCAGTGGACCAGCAATCGATCACTGCAGCGGGAAGCCCTTCTTCACTCCCCTCATAGAGGCTTGTGACAGTAGTGTGGATATCGTTGCCATATAATTCCTTCAACACAAAGTTCTCGGGCAAACTGGACCCGATCATATTCACTGGTGGAGGCATGTTATTGTACCCGGCTTTCTTTTGACCCCCTCTCTTTTCTGGATCTGTGATCTGTTTTGAGTCGATCAAATCCTGAATTGCGTGCCTCAAAGTCCTACAGTTATCGGTTACATGTCCAGTGTGCTGATGATATGCACAGTACTCATCGTCTTTGTGTCCCGCGCGTGCCTTGAGTTCTCGCAGGTCTGGGCGGTAGGGGTTGCAGCTTATTCTCTTTCATCGGTCTTCTTAGTACCCATGATAAGGACCTCCCGAGATTGGAAAAATGTCTCGGAGTGGCGTTTGTAGTTGACACCTCAGCAATCTTCCTTGTACCACTAGCAGAACTTGTTGGTCTGCCGGCCCCTTGACCCCCACTACCTCTCTTAGGATAGTTCTCATTTCCTGCTTTCCTAACAAGGTACTCTCCCTCGGCCTCAATGGCGATGTCCTTCAGGGACTCCCAATCTTTTAGTCCTTTCATCCTTAATCCATTCCTCAAATACGGGCTCGCATTTTTAATGAATAATCGTATTTGATCCTGGGTATCTGGTTTCCTCTTCATTTCCATCACCCGATTCCTCCACCGGGTTAGATACTCATGGAAGGACTCTCCTTCTCTCTGCTGTAACAGTTCCAGGTCCTTCAAGGTTACCTCCATTCTTGTACTGCAATCATATTGCCTCAAAAATTCTTCTGTCAATAAATCCCAGTCTTCCTTAGTTCAGCGATCGAGCCCGTGATACCAACCCACTGCCGGGCCCGTCAAGCTCAAGCAAAAGTACTCAATATTTTGCTTCCTCGTCAAAGTGGTGCCTTTCATCACCAATGACTGCTTTATATGTGCTAGGGGATTAGAAGTACCGTCAAACTTTGGCACGTTCGGCATCTAACAAGCAATTTTTTCCAAAAAATATTTGATAGCCTTTTTCCTAAATAAAATTTCTCTAAAATTTATCACTTTTCCAAATTTTCTTCTAACCCCTAAAACTGAAATTTGATCCTTTATTTATAGGGTTTTTTGAGAAAATTAAGATAAGCCTCTATCTAAAGTTTGAATTTTAAAAGGACTTTAAAATTCCACTTTTAGATAAATTCTATCCCCCTTTTGAAAAGAAAAGAGATCAAATTTTATTCAATCTCGAGTGATCCGGTCAGTTACCGTACCGACGGGCTTCCCTGCGCCTACCGACGGCCGTCCCTACTAGGGGCAAATGCGGAAAACTGACTAGGGACGGGGCGTGAACTAGGGATGGGTGTCCCTACACGGACGGAATGCCCGTCTGTGAAGCAAAACTCCCATTTTTACCCAAATTCTGTAAAATTTATCCAACTCTTTCAAAACTCCATGCTATAGAAAAAGATTTTAATCCTTGCGAGACAGAAAGACGAAAACCTCCAAATTTCATCTCCTTACTCGTAAATCGACATTGATCTCTTCATCGGGTAACTCTGATCTGGACTGCCTCGAGACCCGGTGTCTACACTAACATTTTTAGTTTTGTTGCTACTGTTGAAAATTTTGTGTGGTTTTTAACTTGATTTTTGATGGGTTCAACTTTGATAAGTATTTTCGTAGTCAATCTTCTTCTTTTGTTTTCTTCTTCTTATTATTACTATTATCATTATGACTTTACTATTGGCTTTTCTTCCTTTTGTCTACTGTTAGTGCTTCACTATTATTATTATTATTATTATTATTATTATTATTATTATTATTATTATTATTATTATTATTATTATTATTATTATTATTATTATTATTATTATTATTATTATTATTATTATTATTATTATTATTATTATTATTATTCTTGATGTTGTTGTTGTTGTTGTTGTTGTTGTTGTTGTTGTTGTTATTATTATTATTATTATTCTATGGTATTGTTATTACTAGTAGTATTATGTTATTATCATCATCATCATCATCATCATCATCATCATTATTATTATTATTATTATTATTATTATTATTATTATTATTATTATTATTATTATTATTATTATTATTATTATTATTATTGTTATCTTATTGTTGTTACTATGCCATGATTATTTATTGTTACCATCGCTATAATTTTATTGTTGTAATTATCTTGTCTTTATTTGATTAATTTCTAGAATTATTACTAATGTTTTTGATATTATTTTCTGTCTGAGATTTAATTTGGGTCGTATTATGTGAACATCCTCGTGACTCGTCGGATGGGTTGCGACATGTGGGCAAACACGTCGGTTTTGGTGGGATCTCTCTAATTCTCCCTCTTATGTTGTGCTTGTTTGTAAAAATTAACTTTTCACTCATGCACACGTGAGATAAAAAATCACAAAAATATTTCTATAATTAAATTGGAATTTCCACTAATAAAATTGGAACCAATGTCCCTTGTTTTAACCCAACAATAAAAACATCACAACTAAAATGAAGAGTTAATTTTTTCCAAAATGGGATCACTTATCCCCGTTTTCATCAAACAACCAAAATGACTCTTCGCACCCTCTTCAAATAAACGTGAAAGAACCATTATTCTTAAACCTTCAAGAAGCACGAAGGAACCAATGTTGCTAAAATAATGCGCCGATTTATATATGTCCTTTTATTTTGATCTTGTGTGAGTGTTTTAAAATTATGTTCATTTCCTTTTGGGCCCTTATAATTAATTTTGGGGCAACTTTATTTATTTTTGGGGGATTGTATTCCATCCCCATTCACATCTTTAATCTCCTTTTATTGGGGTTGTATTCTGCCCCCGCTTCTCTTGTAATTGTGTGCTTGCGTGCTTATCGCTTTCTTTTATCGCTTTATTTATTGCTTTCCTTTTACCGCTTTTGGATGCTTGAGATACGCTTTTCTTTTTAATTGCATTAATCGTGTGAGACAAGAGATATAATTTTAAGAATTTAAAAACCCACTCATAATTAACCAAAGCATAAATAAGAGTGAAGTTTCGAACACCATATCTCTGGTTTTGGCCAATAGAGGTGAGAGACATTTCCCAATTTCTTCTAAATTGGGTGGCAACTCCAAAACACCTCCAAGGTGCCTATAGGTGCCATTAGGCTTGGTGGTTCTTCCTAATGTTCTATTGGGAAGGATACATCTATGATGTCTTATGGCACGCATGATCAAAAGACGTGAACCTATCTCTCGAATCCCGAAGGCGGATTCACCTTGAGGGCCCTTGCTGGGTTCCGATGCGTGTCACATAGCCCTTAAGTTAACCAGTGGCAGGCGAATCTCCTCAAGTAGGTCTTCTCTAGACTCTTCTTGTTCATTTTGTCTCATAGGAGGAGCAGTCGGGTTCTGTGCAGTAGGCTGGGCCATTGTTGCCATCATGGCCATCATTCTGTTCTCAAATTCTTTGAGCCGTCTGCCCACTTCTTCAGCAATCATGGCTCATATTGTATTTGCCTCTCTCGATAAATTGGCCATTTTTGGAGATTTTTTGAATGCCTATTAATTGCTCTTTGACTTTGATTCTGGTTGCTCAATCAAAACCCTCCAAAAATGCGGCAGTCGAAACCCTAACCAACTAGGAAAGTAGTCTTTGATGGCTGAAAAATTAAAGAGTTAGAATGATGCATGAATAATATGTAATGCAATAAATGGTATATAATGACTAAAAGAGGTTACAATGATACATGTGAAAATATTTGAAAAACTATACACAGGATGATGTGTACATGTAATAATTATATGGGAAAAATAGGATGTATACATATGGAGGAAATAAAAAAAAATTATTTGTGCATGAATGACATGAATATGCAATACATCATCAATAAATCACATGCAAGCACATAGGTCCTTCCAACCTTGTTACTCCCGCACACGAGGTCATAGTCTCTTTCCTAGGTGGGATTGAACCATGGGTCAACAGGGGACCCGATGGGCGCGTATAGTGCATGGTGGGAAACCGGCAGCATAACCTATCTTAACTAATGCACAGGCGCTTGGGTTATGATAATTACGTATTTAGGCAGTCCGAATAAATTGGCATGGGCCTATCGGGGTATAAAAGTCTTTGATTAGGTGATCAATCAAAATATATGGGTCCGTCCAATACATAACGATCCATATAGCAAGCATAGTATTAAGGTTCATACCACCTAGGGGGAGTGTCTACTTTCATTACATGAGCTTTGGCCAAGGTAATGTTACTTTAGGGCTACCCAAGCATGGTCCCTACTAACAGGTCTAGCTCATCACGAGCATAATGACCGGTTGGATCTCCATTTAATATACCATAAAGGTACGAAGCTTGGGCCGGTGATTATCCTTAACACTTTCCTACATTGAGTGAATATAGGGTCGTGCTTTGGGAATGCACCAGGGTTGATAGAGGGACCAAACTAGCATATATCTAAGGCTCCAATGACATGCAATGTAGTTTTGAAAAAGGATGAAATTTTTAAATTAAAACTCAATTGTAAATTTTAACCAAGGTACTTTCGAAGCGAAGTCTCGAGTATTGTCCCCAATGAAATCGCCACTGTGACGCGCGCTGAACCCCGGGGCGCCCCGAAATGCCAGCTTTTAAGGCTTTCGGGATGAGGTTCATAAGAACTTGTAGGAAATTACAAGTGCATCCATTTTGGGCAATAAGGAGGTTTCTTGGAGTAGCCACCCAATAAAATATTGGGAAAGGTCGTCTAGCCTCAGTGAGCCTAAGATAGCGCTGCTATGTCTATTATAGGCAAGCCGGAGGTGTCTTGGAGGCTTCCACCCTAATGATAGGATGGTCCTCTAGCCTCACACTTGGGCAAACCAGAGGTGTCTTGAGGCATCCACCCTAATAGAACATTAGGATGGCCCTCTCGCCTCATGGTGCCTAGGACTGTGTAATTTTGAGCTTTTTATAGGACACAAGAGGTGTCTTGGAGGCCCCATCCCAATAGAACATTTAGATGACCCTCTCGCCTCGTTGAGCCCAAAGACCAGAGAAGGTTCGGGACTTCCCATTTATTCATACCTTGGTTAGATTTATAGTTGAGTTTTCAATTTATCATTTCATCCCATTTCTCATTCAATTTAATGCAGTTAAATTAAAGCGCAGATTGTCCATTCAGGGAAAGCGATAAGTAAATAAAGCATAATTAAAGTAAAGTCCATGAAAATAAATTACAATAAAACTAGGGGCGAAATACAACCCCCATTGTAAATAAAATACAAATCATACATAAATCGTGATATTGATTAAGAATGAGGACTGAGGACATTGGTCCTCGCATGCATACTTTAAAAAAAGTGTTAAAGGTGATTGTTTATTTGGGTATGAAAAACTAGGACATTGGTCCCATTTTTATTTAGAAAAAATACCAAATTAATTAATAGAAATATTTTTGTGATTTTCTTTTTAATGTGCACAAATAATTTTATTAAAGATTACATAGCAAAATAAATGAAAAAGCCCAAGAAATGAAATATTACAAATAAACATTTATCCCAAACGAGGCTTCTGGATCTCCTCGTATGCTTGCGAGAATGCCCAAAAGAGAAAATAAGTTGTGAAATAAAAATAAAACACCAACGAAATAATGTTAGTAATTAAATCAATTAAATCAACTAAGTATATAATAAATGATAAAATAAAATAAAATAAGATAAAATAAGATGACATCAAAATGACAAATGAATTACCATGTTAACAATTTAAAATAAATGAGAAAAATGTATTATGGATGACAAATGAATTAAATGATGTGATTGAAATAAATAAAAAATGTTAATGAATTAATACATAAAAATATGAACATAATAATAATAATGAAAATAAACAAATGAATCAATAAACAATAAATATATAACGATAGCAATGAAAAAGAATGATAAAAATAATGAATAAAAGAATGATGAAAATAATCAAATAAATGGCATGATTAATTAATGTTATCACAATTAACATAAAACGTTTACATGGTAAAAAAGATCAATCAAAATTAATTAATTAATTACTTGTTAAAAATAATGAGAAATCAAAGCAAAAATAAATTATTTACATGTTAGCAATAATAAGAAATCAATATTTACACGTTAGAAATGATAAGAAATCAATATTTACATGAACAAGAATAATATATAAACATATTAAATGAGACAAATATAAAAACAATAGAATAAATGAATAAATGAAAATAATAAAATATACATGTTAATCAATTAAATATGAACAAAATAATTAAAAATAAAAGATCAAGCCCAGAATGTTTACCCTCAGAGTTTCGGATTCGATTAAGGTAAAAATAATTGATTTCATTGTCTTTGATTTGTAAGATTAGAATTGAATATAATGAAAATGTTGGAATTTTATTCCAAAAAATAAATTGCAAAAAAAATAATGAAAGAAAATCAAAAATTCTTTAAGAACAAAAAATGATTTTTATTGATAAAAATATTTTCAAGAACAAACAATTATTTTGTTTGTCTCAAAAAACTTGTTTTTTAGAAAATCAAATGAAAAATTAGATTTCAAGGACAAACAATTATTTTGTTTGTCTCAAAAATCTATTTTTCATCAAAAAGGGATTCAAATAAAAATAACTGGAAAAACTTAAGTGAAAAAATTATTGAAAAACAAAAAGTATGAAAATTGAATTTTTAAAAACAAATAATCACTTTATTTGTCTCAAAAATCAACTTTCCATCAACAAAATTCCATCTAGAATATATTTAGGAGAAATTATATTGGAAAAAAGAAGAAAAAGAATTGAATTTTTCTATTACTATTATTTTGTTCGGGGAAAATTTCAGTAAAAGTTAGAGAGAATTTTGAGAGGAAGAAGAGAAAAATTTAAGAAAAACCCTAAAAAAATCCCCCTTTTTCTCTTTCCATTGTTTTCTATTTATATGAAGAAAATATGAAAACCTAACTAATTAATGAAAAAAAATCAATTAAATATTATTCATTTTGAATTTTAAAAATGGAAAAAAACCTTAAGAACCCTAAAAAAATGGGATAGAAAATCAGATTTTTGTGAAAAAAAGGGGAAAAAATCAGTTTTGGGCGAATTTGGCATTTTGCGGCAGAACAGGGGCGACCGACGGGCGTCGGTCATGCGCCCAGTGCGCGAACGCGTGTTGGCGCTCCATGCAAGGCGCCGCTCAGCGCCCGCGCGCCTGCACGCTGCTGTGAGTCGACATTCGCGGAATTTATTTTTTATTTTTAAATTTAACTAAAAAAATACTATAATTTCTAAACCCCATTCTTCAAATCTAATTTTCAAAATATTTTTTACTATTTTTATTTTTTCACTCTAAAATGCAAATTTGACTGGGAAATCATCTTTTTTAACCTTTTTGCTCGCGAGTAGGCATCTTATCATCATTGAGTAACTTTAATCTGAGCTGCCTCAGGACCCGGTGTCTACAGAGGGCACTAATGAAAAGCAACATCATTATTTTCTCGTTCAAAACATTTTCTGTAACAGCCCCAACTCCCACATGTAACATTTGGAAGGGTGAAGAGCTGCGGTGAGTAGAAGGTGCCACCAGACAAGGACACACATGGCAATGCAAAAATCAGAACAATAAAATTTCTAAAATCATAACCTCAAAACATGCACGTCCTAAACCTATGTCATCCACACACCATTATTTGCACTATAAGATATTACAATTGATTACAAAGGCTAAATAAATAAACTTAATTACAAACCGACAATCAATAAAAACTTTCTATAACTTCTACCAACTCGTTGGCCAAAACTCAGTGGACTGCTGTGTGACACCCCTTACTCGTACTCAGACGATCCCATCCCATGAGGAGTAAGATGCCGTACGAGTCAGGGTGCACCCAAACAAAGCAAATAACAAAGCATAGATAAACATACACAAAAGCGAGGTAATTAAAAACTTTTGCGAAGTAAAAGAAGCGAAAGCTGATCATGCATTAATATAACGGAGGCATTACATTACTGTTCTGATCAACTAAGAGATACATAGTTAATTACAATCCCAAATTACACAAACAAAAGCGGAAGCTATTACAAAACCAATATAAGAGAGTTCTATACCAAAAGAATCTCAAAATACAAAACTCAGTCCTATTCTAAAACCCTGCTGCGTTGGCTCAGACTGCGGCGACTCTCCCAAAGCAACTCCTTCCGCACCTGCACGGGTAAACACACCGTGCTAAGCGATAAACACTTAGTGGGAAACACACATATATCAAAGGACAACCATTCAGAACGGTCATCAAGGCAAAATACACGCGTACATCATAATATACCATACACATAGCATATCAATTGCATAAGCATGCATATACTAAGCCATACATTCAGAAGCTCATAACAATATTCATATTCCCATAACAGATTATACTTTTCATTTCTGAGTTGACACATGTATCACATACATTTCCTCATAACACAATTCATACCAGGCACCTGCTGACTCGAGGGAGTGGATAACGATTATACGGACAGTACTTTACGGGTACGAGCCGGTCACAAATAGTACCTTACGGGTACGAATCGAAAAACCAAGATACTTTTAACTTTCACAAAACATTTTCAAAAGGGATCTTAAACAAGATCCGAGCACATAGGGGTTCGCGAGGAACCAAGCGGGGACCTGATCGGGGTCCAAACGAAACTGAGGGCTGCAGCTATAAGACTCTATTAGGCATGCCTAACTATTCACTTTCTAGACTCTAGCAAGTCATGCATAAACCATTTAATCCATTTCATAATATTCCAAAATCATCATCATACATATACATAGTCATATCATGGATCCGCATTCATATAATTCATAAGATATCAAGCATAAATCTCATAGGCATTAAAGGAAATTGGAGTTCAAAAACTGCACGCAACAAAAGAAAACTCATTCAGCAAACATGGAGTTATCGCGCTCGCGACAGAGACCGAAGTCTCTTCGCTGCGCGTACTCGACGGATTTCGCGATCATGAGGAGGACGGAGGGGCCAGGCTCTATCGCGTTCGCGACAGAGATCAAGTATTGCTGTCTCGGGCTCGCAACGAATCGCGTGCTCGCGATAGCACTTAGCCAGCATCGCGCTCTGTTGCGATCGCGACGGATGTCTTGCCTCAACGCTTTGGCTATCGCGGGCCCGCGACGGATGTCGCGTGCTCGCGACAGCGAAGCTCCAAAATGCCGATCTCTGTCGCGTCCGCGACATCATCGTAATCGCGACAGCATCGGGTTTTCCAGAATTCTGCAGATTTTCTTCCTCCCTCAATCAACCACAAACACACACAAAACTCATCCAAGAACCTCTTACCTCAAAGCCAGCCATCCGTTAGCATCAACAACCATAATATAACATTAATCAACAAGAAATTTCACACAATTCATTAATTTAAACCTCCAATTACAAGAATCATCCAAAACCCCAATTTATGCACAAAACCACATCAGCTCCAACATTATCACAATTAACTCATGCTCTTGCAAGATCCACATTCCAAAACAAAAACCCAGAGCATATACATCAAAATAAAGAAAATTCAATGAAACCATCAAATCTCATACATAAACACATATACATGAAAACCAAGAAATTCCCAAACCTCAAAATCCTTAGCTCCTATTGCTTGGATCCACTAGTTCCAGCCTTCTCTTTGCCCTTTGGCTAGCGAGGAGGCTCAACTAAGCACAAACAAGCACCCAAACACCAAAAACACAAACCCTAACTTAGATCCAACCCAAGAAGAAGAAGAAGAAAATGCATGAATAACACAAGGAAAAAGGAAGAACTTACCAAGGAAGATGTAAGGGAGTAATTAATTCCACCAATTGAGCTTGAATCTAAGTAAAACACTTAGGAGAGTGCAAAGGAGGAAGAAGAAGAAGAAGGAAGAGAGAAAACGGGAAATGGGTTTCAAAAATCTGATTTTTCCCTTTTTCATTTTCTCTTTCCCATCCTTCTTTCCCCTTTACACATGTCAACCATCTAGTGGAGGAGATTACTTACTTACACCCTAACTAAATGTATCACATACACATAATGAAACACCCTAATAATGCACCCTACAAATGTATGCATGCCCACACACCACAATAACCCACTAGTGCATATCCTACTATGGTATGATCAACCACACATAATACAACTCCCATGCACACACACTACAATGGTGCACTCATGCACACACAAACCTGTCCCAACTAATTCGCACCATAGTGCTACACATGCACACACACGCACTAGAAAAACCCCAAATCATACAATATTACCAAAATGCCCTTATGATCATGCCCAAAACACATACAAATACACACACACACATGGCTCGTTCTACTAGGGGGCAAACCGGGTGTGACAACTCTCCCCTACTAACAAGAATTTCGTCCTCGAAATTTTCACCTAAACTGAACAACTGCGGATATTGAGCTCTCATCGACTCTTCCGGTTCCCATGTTGCTTCCTCGACCCCATGGTGATTCCACAAAACCTTGACCAAAGGAATCTGCGTGTTCCTCAACTGTCTTACTTCCCGAGCTAAGATAGCTCTAGGCTCCTCATCGTAGGAAAAATCAGACTGCACTTGAACCCCTTGAACCGACAACACATGAGAAGGATCCGATTATACCGACGGAGCATCGAAACGTGAAACACATCATGAAGCTTCAATAATTCCATCGACAAAGCCAATCTGTAAGTTACTGGACCAACTCTTGCCAACACCTCATACGGACCAATAAAGCGAGGACTAAGCTTTCTTTTCTTCCCAAATCGAAGCACTTTTCTCCAAGGAGAGACTTTCAGAAAGACTTTGTCCCCAACTTCAAACAGCACAACTTTTCTCTTCAGGTTGGCATAAGACTTCTGTCGATCCTTAGCCGCTTTCAAATTCCGCTGCACAACTCTAATCTTCTCCTCTGTATCTCTAACCAGATTTGGCCCAATCACTGACCTCTCAGATAGCTCTGTCCAACAAACTGGAGTCCTACATTGTCGTCCATACAAAGCCTCATACGGTAACATACCAATACTCGACTAAAAACTGTTGTTGTAGGCAAACTCCATCAACGATACATACTTGTCCCAAATACCCGGAAAGTCTAAAACACAAGCCCTTAACATATCCTCTAAAATCTGAATCACTCGTTCGGACTGACCATCTGTCTGAGGATAAAATACCGTACTGAAATTCAGCTTGGTACCCAAAGCTCGTTGCAACTCTTTCCAGAACATAGATGTGAACCTTGGATCCCGGTCTGACACTATAGACAAAGGCACTCCATGCAACCGAACTATCTCATCCACATAGATACTGGCCAATCTATCCATCTGGTAATCCATCCTAACCGGCAAAAAGTGAGCGGACTTTGTGAGTCGATCCACAATAACCCAAACAGAATCATGCTTCTTCTGAGTCAAAGGCAGCCCGAAAACAAAATCCATGGTGATGTCATTCCAATTCCACTCCGGAACGGACAAAGGCGTGAGCAATCCAGAAGGAACTTGGTGCTCAGCCTTTACCTGCGGACAAGTCAAGCACTTGGATACGAAGTCCACTATATCCCTCTTCATACTAGACCACTAATAAAACTGCTTCATATCTCGGTACATCTTGCTACTCCCGAGATGCATGGTGAAAACTGTACTATGTGCCTCATCCAAAAGCTGTCTTCTTAATTCTTCATTATCCGGTACACACAAAGGGTTTCTAAACAGAAGAACCCCATCCTGAACCGAAAACTCTGACTGCTTGCCCAAACTAATCTCTTGTACAATTCGCTGAAGCTTCTCATCAATCTCCTGAGCATCTACTATCCGCTGTCTCAAGATAGGCTTGACCCTCAACTGAGCTATCAAAGCCCCATCTGAACCAAACCTCCATCTGAACTGTCTCAAAAATAAAGCAGAAACTGACTTCGGACTCAAAGCATCTGCGACTACATTGGCCTTACCCGGATGGTAATCCACAATGCAGTCGTAATCCTTAAACAGCTCAAGCCATCGACGCTGCCTCATGTTCAGCTCCTTCTGAGCCAGGAAATACTTCAAACTCTTGTGGTCCGAAAAGATTCTACACTTCTCCCCATACAGATAATGACGCCAAATCTTCAAAGCAAAGACAACCGCTGCTAACTCAAGATCATGCGTCGGATAGTTCCTCTCATGTGGCTTCAACTTTCGAGAAGCATAAGCCACCACCTTACCTTCCTGCATCAGAACACATCCCAGACCAACACCTGAAACGTCACTATACATAACAAACTCCTTACCCGAGATGGGTTGAGTCAGTATAGGAGCTTCGACTAACAACTGCTTCAACCTCTCAAAACAAGCTTGACACTTATCCGACCACTCAAACTTAACTCCTTTCCTCAACGACCTAGTCATCGGAGCGGCAATCACAGAAAAACTCTTAACAAACCGACGGTAATAACCCGCCAGACCAAGGAAACTCCTTACTTCCAGAACATTCCTAGGCGCCTTCTAATCGACTATCGCCTCAATCTTAGCTGGATCTACTTGAATACCCTTAGCTGAAACTATGTGGCCCAAAAATGACACTTCCCGAAGCCAAAACTCACACTTACTCAACTTAGCAAACAACCGATGTTCCCTCAACACTTACAAAACCAATCGGAGATGTTCCTCATGCTCTGTCTCATCCTTGGAATACACCAAGATATCATCTATAAACACTACCACAAACCGGTCTAAGTATGGCCTAAACACTCTATTCATCAAATCCATGAATGCCGCTAGAGCATTAGTCAGACCAAACGGCATCACAAGGAACTCATAATGGCCATACCGAGTCCGAAATGCAGTCTTAACCACATCCTCATCCTTAACACGAAGCTGATAATACCCCAACCGTAGATCTATCTTAGAGAAAACACCGGAACCCCGAAGCTGATCAAATAAATCCTCGACTCTTGGCAATGGATACTTGTTCTTCACTGTGACCTTATTGATCTGCCTGTTGTTGATACAAATCCTCAAGGATCCATCCTTCTTCTCAATGAACAGAACCGGAGCTCCCCAAGGAGATATGCTGGGTCGAATAAACCCCTTATCAAAGAGCTCTTGTAGTTGAGTTTTTAATTCTCTCAACTCTACAGGAGCCATTCGATAAGTTGCCTTTGATACAGGTGTGGTACCCGGCATAATCTCTATGGCTAGCTCAACTTCTCTCTCTGGAGGCAAACCTGGCAAATCACTTGTAAAAACATCACTAAACTCTCGAACAACAGGGATGTCCTCAATCCTAACTTGATCCCTCTTGGAATCCAAAACCACAGCCAGAAAAGCCTCACAACCCTTTCTCATAAACCTCTTGGCTTGAATTGCAGAAATCACATTATTCACAGAACTCGCACCCAAACCTCTTACAAACACTGGAGCTCGTTTCCTATCCCGAAGCACGAAGGTCTTCCTATGACAATCAACTACAGCTCTATGCTTGCCCAACCAATCCATACCCAAAATCAAATCATACTCTATAAAGGGCAACTCTATCAAATTCGCAGGGAACTTAACTCCCTCAACCATCAAAGGACAATTCCTAAAAACTCTACTCACACTGACACTATGCCCTAATGGATTGGTCACACATATCTCATAGTCTAACTGATCTACCACATGCAACTTATCAATAATCTTATCCGTGCACAAATATGAGTGTGTGGAACCAGGATCTATTAGAGCATATAATTCTGTGTCATGGAGTAGGAACTTACCAGCAATCACATCAGGGGCATTCTGCTCCTCTCTGGCTCTAACTGCATAAGCTCTAGCTGCAACTGGTGGAGGACGCTCCATGGTCTCAGAAACAGCTCCATCTCCAGGCCGACCACCTCGACCTCTACCTCTTCCTCTACCTCTTGCAGCCTGAGAAGCATTCGACCCAACTCTGCTAGCTCCTCCTTGAGGTCCCGAATCTTCACCCAACTAGGGACAACTGGCCAGACGGTGCTCGGTGCTCCCACACTTAAAGCACCCACCAGTGAGCCACCTACACTCACCCCGGTGAGCCTTGCCACAATGCTCACAAACAGGCGTAGCATCCGATCGGCCACCTCTACCAGTACTTGCTACTGCAGCTGAACCTTGCCTTCTACCTCTAGCAGCCGAACCAACTGATGACTCATCTTGCGGGTTCCTAGATCTCTTACCCGAAGATGAGGAAGAACCACCCCGAGCAGAATTCCTTCGCTGAGCTCTCTCTCTAAGCAAAGATTCCGTCTTCTCCGCCCTCATGGCAGCCTCTGCAATCTGATAGTAACTTACCCCAGGCATACACATCAAAGAAATCAAAGCAATCTTCAAAGACTCGTTCAACCCCGCTTCAAAATGCTTGCATCTGAAGTCATCTGTCATAACCCCACGCGGAGCATAGCTAGACAACCGATTAAACTCTTTCTCATAATCCGAAACTGACAAGGCTCTCTGCTTCAAACTCAGAAACAGTGCCCATCTTGAGTCCCTATAAGCCTGAGTCACATACTTCTTAGTGAACTCCTCACTGAAGAAATCCCAAGTAACTGGATCAGGCATCTGAGGTCGCCTACATACCAACTCCCACCATTCGTAAGCCGATCCCTGAAGCAATGCCACAGCACACTCAGCTTGATGATCGGGAGGACACCTGACTTCCCTTAAAGCTCTCTTTACCTTGTCAAGCCACTTTTCAGCTAACTCTAACTCATCAAACCCAGTCCCATAAAAATCCTCAACACTAGCTCTTCTTAAACTCTTTATCGGAACTTTCGGGTCAGTCACCCTTTCCAAAACCCGAGTCATGTCCTGATGCAATCTAAACATTGCCTCAAAAGGCATGGCAGCGGCCTCGGGCTGGACCCTAGCATGTTGAGCCGACATCGAAATAGAAACAGACGGATCTACAGCTGGAGGATTCACACTTTCAGCGGACTCCTCGAGCGCACCATGAGCAGAATCAGAATCCATCTAACAAACAAGAGGACAGCCGCATCAGCCAACACAGTCCTAGACATAGACATATCCACACAAAGCATCACACAGACAATCACCCAGAAATGCCTAAACCAGGCTCTGATACCACAACTTGTGACACCCCTTACCCGTACTCAGGCGATCCCATCCCATGAGGAGTAAGGTACCGTACGAGTCAGGGTGCTACCAAACAAAGCAGAGAACAAAGCATAGATAAACATACACAAAAGCGAGGTAATTAAAAACTTTTGCGAAGTAAAAGAAGCAAAAGCTGATCATGCATTAATATAACGGAGGCATTACATTACTGTTCTGATCAACTAAGAGATACAATAGTTAATTACAATCCCAAATTACACAAATAAAAGCGGAAGCTATTACAAAACCAATATAAGAGAGTTCTATACAAAAAGAATCTCAAAATAAAAAACTCAGTCCTATTCTAAAACCCTGCTGCGTTGGCTTAGACTGCGGCGACTCTCCCAAAGCAACTCCTTCCGCACCTGCACGGGTAAACACACCGTGCTAAGCGATAAACGCTTAGTAGGGAACACACATATATTAAAGGACAACCATTCACAACGGTCGTCAAGGTAAAGTACACGCGTACATCATAATATACCATACACATAGCATAGCAATTGCATAAGCATGCATATACTAAGCCATACATTCAGAATTCAGAAGCTCATAACAATATTCATATTCCCATAACAGATTATACTTTTCATTTATGAGTTCACACATTTATCACATACATTTCCTCATAACACAATTCATACCAGGCACCTGCTGACTCGAGGGAGTGGATAACGAGTATACGGACAGTACTTTACGGGTACGAGCCAGTCACAAATAGTACCTTACGGGTACGAATCGAAAAACCAAGATACTTTTAACTTTCACAAAACATTTTCAAAAGGGATCTTAAATAAGATCCGAGCACATAGGGGTTCGTGAGGAACCAAGCGGGGACCTGATCGAGGTCCAAACGAAACTGAGGGGTGCAGCTATAAGACTCTATTAGGCATGCCTAACTATCCACTTTCTAGACTCTAGCAGATCATGCATAAACCATTCAATCCATTTCATAATATTCCAAAATCATCATTATACATATACATAGTCATATCATGGATCCGCATTCATATAATTCATAAGATATCAAGCATAAATCTCATAGGCATTAAAGGAAACTGGAGTTCAAAAACTGCATGCAACAAAAGAAAACTCATTCAGCAAACATGGAGCTGTCGCGCTCGCGATAGAGACCGAAGTCTCTTCGCTGTCCGTACGCAACAGATTTCGCGATCGCGAGGAGGATGGAGGGGCCAGGCTCTGTCGCGCTCGTGATAGATGTCGCGATCGCGACAGAGAACAAGTATTGCTGTCGCGGGCTCGCGACAAATCGCGTGCTCACGATAGCACTTAGCCAGTATCGCGCTCTGTCGCGATCGCGACGGATGTCGCGCTCGCGACAGAGGGTGCTCAACGCTTCGGCTATCGCGGGACCGCGATGGATGTCACGTGCTCGCGACAGCAAAGCTCCAAAATGTCGATCTCTGTTGCGCTCGCAACAGCATCGGGTTTTCCAAAATCTGCAGAATTCTGCAGATTTTCTTCCTCCTTCAATCAACCACAAACACACACAAAACTCATCCAAGAACCTCTTACCTCAAACCCAGCCATCCGTTAGCATCAATAACCATAATATAACATTAATCAACAAGAAATTTCACACAATTCATTAATTTAAACCTCCAATTCCAAGAATCATCCAAAACCCCAATTTATGCACAAAACCACATCAGCTCCAACATTATCACAATTAAATCATGCTCTTGCAAGATCCACATTCCAAAACAAAAACCCATAGCATATACATCAAAATAAAGAACATTTAACAACCAAATTCAATGAAACCATCAAATCTCATACATAAACATATATACATGAAAACCAAGAAATTCCCAAACCTCAAAATCCTTAGCTCCTATTGCTTGGATCCACTAGTTCCAGCCTTCTCTTTGCCCTTTGGCATGGGAGGAGGCTCAACTAAGCACAAACAAGCACCCAAACACCAAAAACACAAACCCTAACTTAGATCCAACCTAAGAAGAAGAAGAAGAAAATGCATGAATAACACAAGGAAAAAGGAAGAACTTACCAAGGAAGATGTAAGGGAGTAATTAATTCCACCACTTGAGCTTGAATCTAAGTAAAACACTTAGGAGAGTGCAAAGGAGGAAGAAGAAGAAGAAGAAGAAGAAGGAAGAGAGAAAACGGGAAATGGGTTTTAAAAATATGAATTTTCCCTTTTTCATTTTCTCTTTCCCATCCTTCTTTCCCCTTTACACATGTCAACCATCTAGTGGAGGAGATTACTTACTCACACCCTAACTAAATGTATCACATACACATAATGAAACACCCTAATAATGCACCCTACAAATGTATGCATGCCCACACACCACAATAACCCACTAGTGCATATCCTACTATGGTATGATCAACCACACATAATGCAACTCCCATGCACATACACTACAATGGTGCACTCATGCACACACAAACCTGTCCCAACTAATTCGCACCATAGTGCTACACATGCACACATACGCGCTAGAAAAACCACAAATCATACAATATTAACAAAATGCCCTTATGATCATGCCCAAAACACATACAAATACATACACACACATGGCTCGTTCTACTAGGGGGCAAACGGGGTGTGACTTGCTGCGCTACTCTGATCTCCTAACCTGCACAGATAAATAACCGTGCTAAGCGATAACGCTTAGTCAGGCGAAACAAATAATGGGCAGCCACTCACAGTGGTTCCCGAGGCAAACACATGCAAATCAATATATATATATAAATACACATAAACATAATGGAATGCCGACTAAAGTTATTACAAACAAATATCATTATTTTGTTATGAAAACTTAAGCAATTACACATACATTAGCGTCTTATAAACCATACACACAAATATTTATTTACTTTTTAATCAAAAAAAATATATTATACAAAACTTATCATATACTTTAAATCACTTAATGGCCCTATAGATAGTTATACTGCATAAATTCACGAAATACACTTTAAGCTTTGAAATATGAAGTTCAAAAATTCCCATTATTACAAATATTTCAAAATCATACAAATTACAGTATCAATACTTAAATCAAAACATTTCATTTTAGTCAAACCGTTACTTGTTCAAAACTAAACAAAATATGTCAATAATCAGATTTAGTTCGGGCTTGAAATAGTTATTCCAAGCTTCCTACGTATCCCTATGGTTGGGGAATCAGAACCACATAGTTCTACAGAAAATCTTATACACTTATTCCAGGTTCAAACATAACTTATTTCCTAAATTCAGTTATCTGTGTCATGCTTAAAATTTTATTATCCCATACTTACCAATTGATACATAATTACCGTATTCATTAAAACTAACAATAATGCACATCAATTCCTTACCAACATAATTACAGTAGTAATCCATTCTACGGTCCAGTAGGCAATAATATAATATCCTTGTATTCTCAATTCAACATGTAAATGAATACATATTTATAGAATTCATTCACTAATTATTCAACCATAATAAATATGCATATCAAATCTTTCAATAATTCTTTACAAAGACTTCATACAAACAATCATCCTCATAGCTTTTAAACAGATTAATAACATGCATTATCCACATACTAACTCTTTTGCAGTCAGGATCTATGCGTAAATGCCTATTAGAACAAACATAACTGGTTACATCTCTTTTCATTGAACAAATATCGCATTATTAAATAAACACATGGGTACCCCAAGTTACCATATCTTTCCACATAAATGTCCATAAAGGATCCAGAACAGAGGCGTGCGTAGAGCACAAGTCAAATGGCATTTATCACAAATGCATCAGATACTTATTCACATAATCTCTTAGCACATCATTACAAAACTTATCAATTCATTCACATTCTGTTGCTCTTTTAATTGCCTGCTAAGTCAAAGGGGTGGATAAGTGAGTGAACACATGGCAGTACTCGTGGGTATGATTCGAAAAGCAACATCATATTTTTCTCATTCAAAACATTTTCACATTGGGGATTTTAAACAAGATCCGTACACATTTAGGTTCGCGAAGAACCAAACGAGGACCTGATCAGGGTCCAAAAAAGAACAGAGGGCTACAGTTAACAGAACTCTATAGGCATGCCTATCTATCCTCGACTCGACTAACGCAGGCTAAATTTCTCAAACCATTATTGAATTCATCACGTTCTCATATACATATACATGTTTCATTAAATACATTGTAACATTCTTTTATGAATACATAGTCACATGCATTCATATATTTGCATATCATACATGCTAATTTCATTTATCATATTCAAAGCTAATTATATATTATCTCATGGATAAAATATTCATGTGAACATACTGAACATGACCATATTATTGACATCATGCACTCAGTTAGACTAAACAAATAGATTACATGACTTTACATACATACAGCCATTAAATAATAATGGTAGACAAAAGTCTCATAATTCGAATATTAACTTGCATAGAAGCAATTGAATAATTCATATTTTAATTCATAGAAGCATAACACAAGTGAGAAATCATGGAAAGAAGAAATCTTTCAAAATTATTTAGAAATAGAGAGGGGACTGTCGCGATCGCGACAGGAGGTCGTGCTAGTGACAGTGGCCAGACTAGCGTTGCGCACAAGAAATCCATCACAAGTCGTGCTCAGGAACATGACTCGTGAAGATGAATTACGGAGGAACAGTGCAGGCATGAGAGGGAGAGGAGACTGCCACGAGTCGTGCACAATGTGCACGTCTCCTGCACAAGTACATGTCTCGTGTACTCTGCCTCTACGATCTCTATCGCGATCATGACCAGTGTCACGCTCGCGACAGAGTTGTGATTTCTAGTCCCTCGACAGAAATATGCAGAAATTCTCTCTCTCAAAATCATACCCAAAATTTCCCATTCAAAACAAACTTCAACACAATACAATTTGCTCATTCAAAACCTCATAATTAATACAAAACCCAACTTTAATACACATAAACACAATTAAATCATGCTATTAACATCATCAAAATCTCCAATTAATAAAACCAGAAATTTTGCTACAAAAACTCATTCAATCTTTTACCTTGGTTAAAACTCACAATCAGGACATTTCAACTCAATTTAAATCACAATCCAAGACATTTAAACATACCTAAACAACTTTAATCCCAAAATTTTTTCCAAAAATCAAACCAAACTCAACACAATCAATTAATATACCAAAAACCTAAATTCCCATACCTTATCTCATTTGCTCCTAATAGCTTTCTTATATAATCATTCTTGTTCCAAAACCCATCCAAGTTCTTTCTCTTCCAAAATCCTTACTAAAACACACAAATGCACAAAACATAAATCTTCGATTTTTATCAAATCAAGAAGAAAAGGGGAAATCCAAAACTTAGAACTCACTTTACCTTGACAAATCTTCACTTAATCCTCTTGAGTCAATCACCTTCATCATCAAAATCTTGGTCTTTGATCTTCAAAGGGAGTGAATGGCATGAAGCAAGAAGAAGAAGAAGAGGAAGAAGAGGATGACGAGAGAACGTGAGAATGGGAAAGGGAAGGGCAGATTTTCTGCCCTCTCTCTCCTCTCTCCTCTTTTATACTCCATCTTACCCCTTGCCACTTGTCACATTCCCATTTATCCGATCTTGATATTTTTGTCAAATCCTCTTTTTAATCCTTCAACTTTCATAACCTCATGCATTGACACTTATATCTTACTAACCCTTCACATTAGCCCACTTAACTAATTTTATCATTTCAATTAAATCCAAATTCCATACTTCACAATTTTTACTATTGGCCACACTTATCGGAACTTTCACTTAAATTCTTAAATTGTCCGTCTGACATACCAAACACCTCAACTTGCACAACTTTGGTTGCTACTCATCCTCAATATGCACAAATCCTTCTAGGGTACTTTTCGGGGTGTGACATTTTCACATTGCGGATCTTAAACAAGATCCATACACATTAAGGATCGTGAGGATCCAAACGGGGACCTGATCAGGGTCCAGAACAGAACAAAGGGCCTGCAGCTACTGAACTCTATCAGGCATGCCTAACTATCCACTAAATTGACTCTTGCAGGCCATACATAAATCATCAATTTATATTCATATTGCTTATAAAATCATCCATGCATAAGTCTAATAATATCATAAGTTCGAAAAATAAATATTGAAAGTACAAAAGAAAACTCATTTTGAAAGTAGGAGATGTCGCGCTCGCGATAGAGGCAAAGCTCGCCCTATATCGCGGTCGTGACAGTCCTCGCACTCGAGCAAAGACAAAAATCCATATTCCTGTTGCGCTTGCAACAAGCATTGCGCTCGCAATAGTGAGCGGACTGCCAAAACCCATCGTGATCGGGTGCAGGCGCACGCTCGTGACAGGGGATTGCCAAGCTCCAGCTCGACAGCCGAGCGCTCTGTTGCACTCGCAATAATATGCTCGTGCCACTGCAGTTCGGTAAGTTGAAGCTCGGTCACAGCGCGGCAGCCGAGCGCTCTGTCGCGCTCCCGACTTAGGTCGTGCTCGCGACAGTGTGCTAGTACGACTGTAGCACAGCCAAAAGTGAGAACTATAATTACCTGGCTCTATCTCGCTCGTGACAGTATTGCACTCGGGACAGAGTCACATTTTCCAGATCTGCAGAAAAACCTTCATCTCCAAAACACACCCAAACCTCCCAATTCGAACCACACTTCAACACAACTTAAATAAGATCTTCAAATCATCATAAATAATATAAAACCTAACTCTAATGTCAATAATTACAATTAAATCACGCCACACACATAATCAAATTCTCTAATTTGGTAAAACCAGAATTTTGCTTCAAACTTTCAATCAAATGCACACTTTGATCCAATATACCTCATTCAAAGCATCACAACACACATGAGTTAAAACCCATAACATTTAAACCAATATAAACATCATAAACCCCTTAATTTCTAGAAAATCCAATTCAAACACCAAATCATAACATTGCATCAAAATCACAAAAAAAATCCCAAACCTGGAAATCCTAAGCTCTAAATCAATGAGCACAACTTCCACTAGCCTTCTCTTTACCCTTGGGGTCTCTAGGAGGCACCTCTGATGAAGACCATCCACAAATCACACAACCACAAAAACCCTAACTCAAATCAAACTCTAGCAAAAATCAAAAGGAAAAGAAGAAAGAAGAAGAGAAACCCAAAAAAACTTACCAATACTCTTGAGAATGACCAAGATCCACCAATAAACGCAACCAAAGAAGATAGATCAAGATGAAGTAAGAAGAAGGAGAAGAAAGAAGAGGTAAAAACATGAGGTGGCAGAGAACGGGAGAGCAAGGATAGAAAAGGGCTGCTCTCTCTCTCTCTCTCCAATCTGTTTATACCCTTCTTAATCCCCTTGCCATGTTTCATCTTGCTATTGGTGGAATTTGGCCACTCACACCCAATCTCCTCTTCCTTACCACACACATAACCAACCCTTACTGATATACACACTACAACCATATACAACACCACACCCAAGCCTAATCACACTAATATCCACACTAACTCCCTACACACATCCACGCTATAAGCAAGCCCAAAACATGCATATAACCCGCAATAAATAACACATGCCAAAACATACACATGTAATGTGGCTTAAACTACTAGGGGGAAAATGGGGTGTCACAACTCTCCCCTACTAGCAAGAATTTCGTCCTCGAAATTGTCACCTGAACTGAATAACTGCGGATACTGAGTCCTCATCGCTGCCTCTAGCTCCCAAGTTGCTTCTTCAACCCCATGATGCTGCCACAACACCTTAACTAGAGGAACTTGCTTGCTTCTCAACTGTCTCACTTCTCTAGCTAACATGGCTTTCACCTCTTCATCATAAGAATAATCAGGTTGAATTCTGATATCTTAAACTGATAGCACATGCGATGGATTCGATCTATACTGGCAAAGCATCGATACAAGGAAAACATCATTCAACCTTGCCAAATCCATCGGTAAAGCCAACCTATATGCTACAGGACCAACCTTTTCCAAAACCTCGAAAGGCCTAATGAATCGAGGACTAAGTTTGCCCTTCTTGCCAAAACGTAATACTTTTCTCCACGGTGACACCTTGTCCCCAACCACAAACTGAATATCCTTTCTCTTTAGATTGGTGTAAGACCTCTGCCTATCCTTAGCCACTTTCAGATTCTATTGCACCACTAGAATCTTCTCTTCCGTATCCCTAACCATCTACACATATCCGTGCTTTACCATTCTTCTTGACTTCCGAAAAGGACCACAAGGGTTCTATGGGCTTATCATGGATACAGATTGTTCTAAGTATGTGAAACAATATTAGTTGTGTCAGCAGTATGTAAATTTAAGACACTTTCCAGTTTTGGAATTGCATAGTTTGACATCGCCTTGGCCGTTCGTAGCTTAGGAGATAGACATTATCGGAGAGATGCATCCTACAACATCTAATGGACATAAATTCATCATAGTTGCTACCGACTATTTTACTAAATGGGTGAAGGCTGAGCCTTTTAAGAAGGTCGACGCTCAGGATTTGGCCAGGTTCATTAAAAAGAATTTGATATGCAGATACGGTCTCCGACATTACGTTGTGTCCGATAATGGGGTCCAGTTTATGGCTGAAATAAAGAAGCTACTTCAAAAATATGGCATCGAGCATCACAAATCCTCTCCGTATTGCCCACAAGACAACGGGGTGGTGGAGGCTGCCAATAAGAATGTAAAGAAAATGCTGGCCAAAATAGTTCAGAACTATAAAGATTGGGCGAAAAAGTTGCCTTTTGCAGTTTGGGGTTATAGAACTACCGTCAAAACTTCCACGGGAGCCACGTCGTATTCTTTAGTGTATGGGACGAAAGCAATGTTGCCAGTTGAAATAGAGCTCAGATCATTGAGGGTAATTATAAAGGCCCAAATTCTAGAGGCTGAATGGGCACAACAGCGGTAGCAACACCTGAATATGGTAGATGAGAGTAGGTTGAGAGCCTATTATCACAATTAGATTTATCAGAAAAGGCTTGCCAGGTCATTCGGAAGGAAGGTCAAGAAACACCCATTGAAGGAAGGAGATTTGGTCTTCAAGCAAATGAGACTAGGGGCATGGGACATACGGGTTAAGTTCAGGCCGACGTAGGAAGTTCCTTTTATTCTCAAAAAGCTGCTGTCAAAAGGAGCAGTAATCATGACAGATAGTGATGGCAATGAGTTCAAGGAGCCGATCAATATAGGTAGACTCAAAAGGTTCCATGGCTAAAGGGTAAAAATTAAAAGAAGAGAATAAAAGCCCTGCGGGTCAAAAATCGAAAAAAGGTGGCCTTGCTAAAATTGGGTGCCTCGTCAGGGTAAAAACCGAAAAAGGGACCTTAGGAAAAAATTAGAGGCTTGAGAGAAAATGTCCAATCAAGAAACCTGAGAGGGCTAATTAGTAATAAGAGTTTGATGCTATCAAGATCTGTTTCAGGAATGAATGTAGCTTTGCATTTTGAATTGATGCTAAATGGTGATCATGTATAGTGAAATCATACTGAATTGTACACAATTTTGCAAAATGAAATAAAACTGAATTTATTTATTTACATTATTTTCTAGTTCTATTTAAAAAGAAACACATTGCTCTAAATGCATGCAAATCTGAACTATGCTCTATTACTGCTCTCGCCAACCAGATGCCTAAGTCGATGAATCCTGTTATCGACTTTAGGGCTAAGCACCCATCTCTTATATGCACTGGTAGAAGTGACGGAATGACTTTTGAAGGAGGGTATGACAGTCTTCACCGGTAGTTCCACCCAGAGTTCATGATATCGAAAAGCGAAAGCTGAAGACAGAACTCCACCCCGGAAAGATAAAGGGAGCCTCACCACATCCTGGGTCATCCCGAACTGTCGAGCACAGCAGGCTGTGATATAAAAAGTGGCCTCACGAAGCCCGCATAGGGGTACACACCCTGAAGAGCCGTCAACTGTTGCAACAGAAAAAGGAAGCAAAGCATTCATGAAACTGATATTCTCGTTTGTTACCTCACCAAGTCTAGTAATGCCTTCGTCAAGAGTCGGAAATGAGCACAGTTGTTGACGGGGGAGGAAGTGCCTCAAGGAATATTGGCTGATAACCCTGGGAGGAGGTTCTGACAGCAGTCTCAGCTTCTCTTGCAGCCATATCTGAAAAAAAAAAGAAAGAAAAGAGAGACATATTAAGTATGAAAGCCGCTGGAGTGAGTTGAGTTCACCCTAGGCAAAAGTAAGGCATAGGGCTATGTGAAAATTCAAAAAGGACGCATTTCTCGCTAAGAAAAGCTAGTGTGAAAATCCATAAGGGACACACTACCTTTCAAAATAATGATGTACTTGGAGGAATAAGGGGCTCCCAGAAAGGGCGGCAGAGGAATCAGCACGAGCAGAATCCAAACCCATGATGGTCTCGGCAAGGGTCAATGGGAAAGGGGATAGTCCATGATGAAAGTCATCCACAATCCTAAATAGATGAGCATCACCAGTCAGCTCCTCAGAGGTCACGGTCAAATACCTGATGACATAAAATAAGAAAATGACACTAGTACGGTATGGGGGAACATCAGAGAAGTCCTCCAATGCCTCAATCAGTGGCCCTAAGGCAAAAGTAGAACCCTGAGCGACCAACCGTGCAGCTTTAGAAGGAGGGATGCTTAAGGCCAATGCAATATCCCTAGTATGATTCAGACCACAGCGTGGAATACAGGGTAAGGCACCAGGAGGATACCAGGCCCTAATAATAGCAGCAAACTCTTTAGGTAGGGGGTATAGTTCCTAATAAGTAAATCTGAAGATGTGAAAATGTGGGTTCCAGAAGCGAGCAATAGCCAGAAGAAGGTTGTGATCTATCCTAACCCTTCTTAGAAATTTCAGGCCAAAAAGTGGTGAAAGGGAGGTATTTTCCCAAGTTTGGAGGTTATCCAAAACTCAATACATTTTGGTAAAGACAGAGGAAAACATTTTCTAAGTATTATGGCTAAAAATTAAAATTATCAAGGAAAAGTATGAAGAAAAGAGAGAAAAACCTGGAAAGGAAGCTCTTACTAAGGTTCGAAGTGTTGAGAGTGCACAAATCCCAAGGAAAGGAGGAGAATTTAAAGCAAAATGCGAGAGATGGTGTGACGCGCGCCGGATGTCCCTTTGGCCGCCCCTATGACCACCCGCTTGAGGGTGATCGGGCAATTGAGGGTCCGCTAATAGCTTGCAATAAATCGCAAGTGCGTCTATGTTCGGCAACAAGGTGGTTTCATGGAGTCGCCACCCAATAGAACATTAGGAAAGTTTCTCTCGCCTCGAAGAGCCTAAGACTGCGCTTAGTATCCATTTTGGGACAACCAAAGGGGTCTTAGAGGGTAAACCTCTCGCCCTAAGGACCTTAGGATTAATGCCAAAATCTCATGACACAAGAGGTGTCTTAGAGGGTAAACCTCTCGCCTCTTTGAGCCCAAAGATCAGAGCTGGGTTCGAGACTTCTCATCTATTTCTACCTCGATTATTTTATGATCAAATTTTAATTACCATTAATTCGCTCTCTCTCCACAGGATGCAATTGATTAAAGGCGCATTTATTCACATTTGGAAAGCAGTAAATGAGCAAGTAATGAAAGCAATAAATTACAATAATACAAGGAGCGGAATACAACTCCCTTTTATAAAGGTACGATACATACACAAATCGGGGCATTGCTTATTTTGAGGACTTTTGTCCTCGCATGCATCATTATCAAAATGGCTATTTTTATTGTGAGAGCTTTTATTGGATAAAAATAGGACATTGGGTCCTTGCGTTTATGAAAACCTCTTTTTATTGAATATAAAATATTAATCAATTTTTGTATTTAACGGGATACAAAAAAGGGCATACTCATGTACATAGAATAAATAATGAATAAACAAATAAAGGGAATAACCAAGAGGGTTATGAAACAAAATCGGACGGAATCCTCTGAGCATGGTAGATCGCCCCTCGAGCTCAGGATAGTCCAAGAAAATCAATATATGCTCACAGAAGGTTAAAAGATGTTAATATATGAAAGCTCAATATAAATGGAGTCAAAAGACTTGAAAGAAATAGAAAAGATTCGAAAAAGTGGATACAGGACCCAGCAACGGCCTCTTTCGAGTGACCGACGGGCGTCAGTAGGTGACAAACATATCCTGTCGCTCACTCAAGAGAGGGCGTCTGTAGGTGAGGTGACCGACGGGCGTCGGTGAGATAGATGACCCGTCGGTTACCACTGCCTCCGAAAATAAACAGTGAAAAACTCTTTTTTCAAAGCAAAAATGGGTTTTTATCACAAAATGAGATGAAGAGAATCAAAATAAAGGAAATTGAAAGCAAAAAGCCACAAGAACAGCAAAAATAAAGAATAAAGATAAAATAACTCGGAGACTAAGTCCGGAATATTTTGTAACACCCCCTTCCCATACGTAGGCGATCCCATCCGAGGAGGAGTGAGATGCCGTATGAGTCAAGGTGTCACCAAGGAAGAAAAAAAAACAAAACATACATTCATTCATAACATACATACAGAAATACAGGATAATTAAAACTTTACAGAAAGGAAAGCAAAAGTTGATCATACATTAATATAATAAACCATTACAATAATGTTCTGATCAAACCAGCTGATACAAAGGATATTACATATACAAAATATAGGTACAAAAGCGGAAGCTGATACAAAACTGATACAAACTGATACATGAGAGTTCTATACAAAAAGAATCATCAACTACTATAAAATTAAGCCCTACACTAAACCCTTCTGTGTTGGCTTGATGGCGGCAACTCTCAGATAAAAACTCCTTCCGCACCTGCACGGATAAAAACACCATGCTAAGCGATAAACGCTTAGTGGGGAATCACACATAAATTATGGACGGCCATTCACAATGGTCGTCAAGGCATAACACATTCACAAATGCAAAAACTGCAATAGCTTTAACAATATTCATAAAATCATATGCTCATAAATTAAAGCCATACATTTGCATCACAATACATATTAATCGAACATATATCCCATCATTATACACATTCTGATATCACCTATATATGTCCAATTCAGAACAGAGCATTTCAATCAATTATTTAATGAACACCTGAAGAACACCTGCTGACTCTAGGTAGTGGATAACGAGTATACTGAAGGTACCTTACGGGTACGAATCGAATACTGAGGGTACCTCACAGGTACAATTCAAAAGTCATTTCATTTTTATCAAAACACATTATATTTACTGAGGGGATCTTAAACAATATCCTAATACTGATGGGTTCGCGAGGAACCAAACGGGGACCTGATCGGGGTCCAAACTGAACTGAGGGCTGCAGCTAAAAGACTCTATTAGGCATGCCTAACTATCCACTTACTTGACTCTAGCAGGCTATAACTCATTCAAATCACAATTCGAAACATCGCTTATAATTAATCAGAAGAATCAAGGTATCACGCATTTCAAAGCATATAAAAGTATGACATGCATCACACAGCAGTATAAATTCATTCGAAAGAATTACGGAATCCAATTATAAGTTAAAATCTGGGAAATTTCAGAAAATGGGCTGAACGGGGTGACGGGCGAGGTTGGCTGGTCACGGGGCGTGACTGGCGTCACAACACGTGACTGGCCTCCTCACAAGGCTGGTCACGAGACGTGACTGAGGGTCACGCCTCGTGACTGGCTCTATCCCTCATGGATCACGCGGCGTGACTCGCCCCTTACCTCTCGCTGGTCACGAGTCGTGACTGGGTGTCACGTCTCGTGACTGGCTTCCTTCTTTGGGCTGGTCACGCGACGTGTCTGTCTATCGTGACCATTCTCTCTCAGGCCGGTCACGAGTCGTGACTGGGAGTCACGTCTTGTGACTGGCTTCATCTTAGCTGGTCACGAGTTGTGACAAGTAGCCACAACTCGTGACTGGCCTCAATCTGGCAGGTCACGAGTCGTGACCGGAGGTCACGTCTCGTGACTTACCTCTCTTTCTTGGCTAGTCACGCGACACAACCTGGAAAACGGGATTTCTACAGTAACTCGATTCCCAGTTTTCCAGAATTTCCCAGAATACAAAGATATCAATCCAAATTTGATTAAAGGTCATTCAAACTGTTCTTACTTACAGAAGACATTCCAAACAATATAACAACATATATATACAACACAATTCAGCATTTACACAACCAAATCAAGTACATATATATATATATATATCAAGCTCTTCAAGAACATAAACCCTAGAATTTTACAGTAAGCTCAAAATCACACAAATCATAACAAACAATTCCCAAACCTGAATTCTAAGCTTCACTTCACTTAGTCCCACTACTCCCAGCAATCTCCTTGCCTTTGGGATCGCGAGGAGCCTCAGCTAAACACAAACATCCAACAATGCAAACCCTAAGTTAAATCTAAACTCAAGGAATAAGAAGAAGAAGAAGAAGAATAAGAGCAAGACCAAGATATGTACTTACCAAGTTAGGAGCAAGAGTGACCAATTTCCACAACCATAATTTGATTTACAGTTAGCAATAATTAGGAAAGGGAAAAGGAAGAAGAAGATGGAAGTAGAAGGGAAAACGTGAATCTGATCTTCCCTTCCCTCTTCCTTCTTTTCTTTATTCATTTTCCCTAACCTAATACACATGTCAATCTCTTGGTGGTGGAACTTGCTCACTCACACCTTAACTCCATACTTCACACACATCTTATGCACTCCTAACTTATACACCCTACAATGGTATGAACTCACACACACAAGTACTTCTCAACTTAAAACACCGTAGAATGATATGCTCAAGTGCACACAAGAAATTCCCAATTAGTACACACACTAATGTCATGCATATAACTACATGCTAATAAACCCCAAAAACATGTATTTTACTAAACTACCCTCATGATATGCTGAACGCATGCACATGCATGCTCACACAGACAGGCTCATTCTACTAGGGGGCAAACGGGGTGTGACATATTTACCCTCAGATAATGCTTTAGTGATATTCTTGGTGTTGATTAGAGTCCCGCATGTTCCACGATAAACGAAATGAAGGATCAAAGAGAGGAAAATAGATTGTTTCCTTCTTAAACCCTCAAAAAATTTGACTTTGGAATCAAAAACCCAAAGAAAACTAATTAGTTTTAGTTCCTTTTTGACGGTTTGATCCTCAAATTAAAAGAAATTTCTTGATGTTTGTTTGCTAGAAGAGAGAGAAAATATGCTTGAAATTCTGCAGAGTTTCCCCTCTTGAAAATTTTTGGAACCCTTTTTAGGAAGAAATTCAAAGCTTTTATAGGCTAGGCACGACCGACGGGCGTCGGATGTGGAGACGGGCATCGAAAGAATCCTTCTGACATAAGGATTCATCCGACGGCCCTGCCATTTCCATCGACGGGCATCGGAGAGGTTGCGTGCTCCGGAAAACCAGCTGGCATGCTCCGGAAAAGGCGGTTCCATCCGACGGGCGTCGGAAAAAACCATAGGCCGTCTGTGACCCTAAGCGACGGGCTGGCCTCCCACAGACGGTCTGGCCGTCTGTCGAAGAAAATATACTTTTTGACTCAAAAACTCCCGTTCTTCCCCCCTCTGCCTACAAAAGGTGAAAAGACTCATTTCTCGTGGAGTATGGGACTAAAATCTCCCAATCCAAACCGTTTGTGAAGGTTCGGATACTGATTTCATCATAGGGCAATCTCTGGTCCGGATCGCTCTGGGACACGGTGCCTACAGTTGCCCCCAGTTTTGGGGAAACTAGGGCACAAGCGCCTAGATGAACCAAAACTCAGAGAAAGGATAGAAAGGAAGAAAGCGTACCTATAGCGGTTCTCACCTTCCGTGCCTTTTGCCGGGTAGACCTCGTCTCAGTCTGCTCGGCGATGTGAAGATATCCCTATCGGTCTCGTTTCGACCTGTAGGTGTTGGTGAGGTATAGCATTCTCTAGCCACAACCTTGATATGAAGAGCAGTGTTTCTCTAACCGCAACTTCTGCTTCTGCTGGCCTCCTCTCGGCTTGCGCAGGGTTGAGGAGATATAGCACTCTCTGACTACAAATCCGCTATGAAGAGCATTGTTTCCCTAACTGCAACTTCGGCTTCTGCTTGCCTCATCTCGGCTTGCGCAGGGTCGAGGAGATGTAGCACTCTCTGACTACAAATCCGCTGTGAAGAGCAGTGTTTCTCTAACTGCAACTTCGGTTTCTGCTGGCCTTGCCTCGGCTTGTGCAGGGTCGAGGAGATATAGCACTCTCTGACTACAAATCCGCTGTGAAGAGCAGTGTTTCTCTAACTGCAACTTTGATTTCTGCTGGTCTCGTCTCCGCTTGCGCAGGGTCGAGGAGATGTAGCACTCTCTGACTACAAACCCGGTTGTGAGATGTAGTACTCTCTGACTAAAACTTAGGTTTCTGCTGGCCTCGTCTCGGCTTGCGTAGGGTCGAGGAGATGTAGCACTCTCTGACTACAAATCCGCTGTGAAGAGCAGTGTTTCTCTAACTGCAACTTCGGTTGGTGAAGTTCCCTTGCTAACCCCCATCCAATCTGCAAGGTGCGTAGCACTCTCTGGCTGCCGCGTGAACTATGAGATATAACACTCTCTGGCTACAATCCCGGTTTTTTAGAGGAGGAGACCTCGATGAGTTCCCTGTTCCAAGAAGACATGAATGTTAGGCGCCCTTGTTCGGACTTCTAATCGATGCTTGTGCTCTGATCGATGTTTCTCTGTACCTGTGTGATAAAAGGTTTTGTTAATTCATGTCTGAGTTGTTATCTTTTAACATGTCTATGAATGGTGTGGTTTTGCTTTATCTACCATGTCATGTTTCGTTTATATTCTTTTCTATTGAGTTGTCATTCATCATTTTTTGTTATTTTTTGTTTTCCTTATTTTGGAATATAAGCAGATGTGAAAGCATATATTCATATGTAATATGAATGATTCATAAATAACTGAATAAATGCATAAAACTGAAAACAAAAGTTTTTCACTAGAAATATCTATTTTTGTACAATGTATATACAAAGTGAAAATACAAAAGTGACTCCCTAAACATAAGAGAGATGTGTAGTCAGAGGGCTCATCAGGATCCTCGTCATCTGATATGTGCACTGTCCCTGGCGGAGGTGGAGGTGGAGCTGGCTGTGCCGAAGGTGGAGGCTGAGCCGTGGAGGGTCCTGCCATAGCATCATGGGCCTGTCTGAATCTCATATGAGCATAGCCATCCAAGAAGGGCTGAGTACAAGTCCTCATAAACCCTATGGACTCTGAAACTATGCTTCCTAGCTTCTTGAAATCCTGGCTCATCTGAATGGTCTGCCCGCTGGCGGCCTTCCTCATCTGCTCTAGGCGCTGCTCTGTCCGCTCTCTGAACTCCCTCATGGTCTGAGACAAGGGTGGGAGAATCCCCTCTATCGCCTGGACCCGGGATCTCAGAGAGTCGAGTGACTCGTCGATCATCTGTAGGGTCATATCAACCCTCTGAGACGCCTGGTCCTGAGACGTCCTCATCACATGAGTGAGCTGCTGCCTAAGCTCCCTCTGGCCCTGTGCGATCTGCTCTATCAACCTCGCCTGCTCGTCTCTGAAAGCCTCCAAGACCTGAGCCTGATCTCGCGCTGTGTGCTCAATATAACCGGCCTGCTCCTGAACCAACCGCTCTATCCCCCGAGACTGCTCCTGAATAGCATCCTGCTGACGGTCTAACCTCTCGTGTATAGCTCTGTCTCTCTCATCCTGACGTCGCTCCAAGGCTGCGAACATGGAAGTGAGGAGCTGGGAGAAGTCAGGCTGTGCTGGCTCTGGCTGCGGGGCTGCGGAGGTGGATGCACTTGGGTCGCCCCGGAAATATGGGTGATACCTCTCGGGGAGCCCATGGGTAGACCTCTGTACCCTAATGCTCGGTGACGGAATCGGCGTCGGCGCTCTGGATACTGGTGAAGCCGCAAAGAGCTCGTCCATAGTGAACTCCATATCGAAATTCGACGGGGTCCTAGGCTGCTCCTGCTGTGGTGGCGGTGGCACAGTCTGAGGCTGAGGGGGCTGTGGCTCTGGCAGCAGAGGCTGGTGCTCTAGCTGCAGAGGCTGGTGCTCTTGCTCAGGCTCTGGCTCCTCCTTGTCTGGACCCAAAGGTGGAAGGGAGAACATCCTCCTGGTCTTGGGGATGGATAGCACTCTGTAAGCCTCTGCCTGTCCTGATATCTGCGAGATCATCCCCATCTGCACCGCCGCTGCGGCATCCACATGGATCCCCTCATCCAGGGGTCCTCTCAACCTGTCCGGGGCGACTCTTAACCCCAAAAGCAACCGAGTGATGAGTCCTCCTACTATCACCACCGGTGTCAGCCCTCTGCCAACTCTGACCAAGTTAGCCAAGATCTCATGGCTAACGTTGAGGCACTGGCCTGCCACCATAGCCCAGAGGCTTCAGATCTCGGCCGCATTAAGCGACCCTGGATTACCAGCTTGACCAAGGTACGAACTGGATAGCACTCTGTGCAGGTATCGGAGTGCCTGAGACACCAGTACGGTGCTCTTCGCTGTATCATGATCATACAGCACTCCCGGTAAGGCAATGGCCACACAGTGGGCGCGTCTCACCGCTCGCCATGGGATCTTGACCCCATCCTTTGCGGGAAGCCCCATGGCCTGCGCGAATCTCTGCCTGGTAATACTGAATTGCTGGCCATCGAACAAGAACTGGACCACCCCTGGCTCCGTATCTGATCTCTGAAAATTTCCATAATGGAGGGTGGCTAGGACCTGACGAGTAGCCTCTGGGAAGGTCTGGAAAGCGGGGTCAAGGAACTCTATCCATCCAGCGTCCTCAACAAGCATGTCGACTCCGGGGCCAGCCCTAGGGCCTCTAGGAACGGCCGGGACACGAAGTGGCTAGCCCGAATCTCCACCTGAGCCAGCGCTCTATATCTCTGAGCTGACTCATCGTCCATCCAAGCCGGAAGCACGACCTCGGGCTGGGCTTGTGGTGCTCTGCGTCTAGGAGGCATCCTGCAAAAGAAATATTAGATGGTGAAAATTTGACAAAATAGGCATTATTAGGCTTGTTTTCGAGGTGAAAGCCCATTTAGGCCTCACCCGAGCAACAGTGGCCCGAATACGCGGTAGCAAAAATAGATAATAAATGAAAAGGGGCGAACGTCCTTTTAAGGGATGTTGCCCAGCATGCTTCGTACATACCAAAATAGAGGAAACATGCAATTGGCATGGAAATATTTAAAGCGAATAAAAATGGGCTTTCTAGACCCCCAAGGTATGCATTATACACAAAAATATTCAATTTTAGAATAAAAAAATGAAAATTTGGGCAGCACCCCCGTAAGGGTGTGCCCAACCTCCTGCATAAAAAAGGCATCAAACCAGGCCTCAGGCCTCAACAACAATATTAAGATAAAAATGGGACGCACCCCGGCAACAGTGTGCCCCCAACAACACAAAATAAATGGCCTCAGGCCTCAACAACAACAATCATATATGCTAGAAAGCCTATTTCCAAGGCAACAAAGGTATAGAAAGATTCTATTTCTATGTGATCATGCAAAAGTTCAGATTAATTGCACTACAAAATATATATATAAAAATAAATAAAATAAATAAAAACGGGCAGCACTCTCCCTATATTTTTAAGGCATCTAAAGCATTATAGCCATTTCTAAGGCTAAAAGAAGAAATAAATTAAATAAAATAAAAAAGTAGCTATTTTATTTACTTGAAGTCGCGAAAAGTGTAGAAAACTGAAGAAATATGAATGTCTGAGCGTCCGGTGAGTGGAGAACGCGTAAATATGATGAAATTGCAAGAAAAAATGAGAAAGAAGGCTTAAAATGTAAAAAAAAAAACGATAAAAAACTGTTTTTGAGAGGAAGAGTGAAAGTGACAGCGTCGCTGTTCCGTCTGTCATTCGCCCTTATATAGAGTTTCGTGACCGACGGGCTGAGCGTCTGTAGGAGCGACCGACGGGCTGACCGTCTGTCGTTCCAATTAATGCGTAATGAATGCACATGATTAATGCAATGCTGACGTATGCATCTGCCAGGTGGATCTTTACCGACGGGCAGGCCGTCTCTTGGCAGAGACGGGTAGGCCGTCGGTGATGCCTTTCTATAAATTCTTCCAAAAATTTTGCTCTTTTGTGTCTTTTCATTTTCCCAACATCTTGAGGCCTTTATTCTTCTTAGAATGTCTTCCTCTCTAGTCCAAAGAATGCACCGTATCCTAGATGACAAACACACTTGGGAAAAGGCACCCTTTCCTCTCTGTCTGGGCTAAACTATCTGCGTCGGGTCAAAGTTGATCAGAACCTTCTTCAGGCGGCGACCCACTTCTGGAACCCCCGGTTTCACGTCTTCCGGTTCACTTACCAGGAGTTGTGTCCCTGCCTAAGGAGTTAGCTGCCATTCTGAGAGCCTGGTTCCCTCCTAACGCTCTGCCCTGCGTCCCCTGTTGCGGCCTACTCCAGACTCGGGACATAGCTATGGCTCTCGGCATACCTTCTTCTGAGGCCGTCCGGCTGATTTCTCCGGGCTCTTCCTTTACTTTGGAGCCACTGGTCGAGGCTCTAGATCAGTTCACTGACATCCCCACCTACCGGGTAAGCATCATATTTCTATTTTGCATGGTGAACTTTCTCACTGTTGTTCCAGGGGGTTTGACATGTGATCCTCGCCTGTTCGGAGCTCTGAGCGACTTTCATCGGGGATCATCACCCTTCCCACTTATTCTGGCTAAGACCATTCTGGGTTTAGATGCTGTGAGTTCTGGATCCACCACTACCTTTACCGGCAGCCCCTTATTGCTCCAGGTACGTCATTATTTTAAAGGTAGTGCGTCCCTTATGGATTTTCACACTAGCTTTTCTTAGCGGGAGGTGCGTCCTTTCGAATTTTCACACAACCCTGTTCCTTATTTTTGCCTGAAGTAAACCCTACTTACTCCAGCGGCTTTTTTCTCTTTTTTCCTTTTTTTTTTCTTCTTTTTTTTTTTTTTTAGATCTGGCTGCAAGAGAGACTGAGGATGCTGTCTGAGCCACCTCCTTGAGTTATTCCACAGTATTCACCGAGCCATTTCCTTTCGCGTCGACGACTATGTGAATGTGCCACCGTTGGTGAAGGCATTACCAGATTTGGCGAGCTGTCAGATGACGACATCAGTTTCACGTCTACATGGCTCCCACTGTCTCATGTGGTCATTGATGGGTCATCGGGGTGTGATCCCCTCTGTGGGCTCCGTCAAGCCACCTTCTATATCACTTCTCGATGTACGCATCAGTTCGGGATGACCCAGGATGTGGTGAGGGTTCCCTTGTCTTTTCGGGGAGGAGCTCTTTCGGCTGCGTTTGCTTCTCGGTATTATGAGCTATGGAGCAAGCTGCCAGTGAAGACTGTTATTCCAAGGTTCGGCAATCATTCTGTGGCTTCAACTAGCGAGTACAAGAAGTGGATCCTTAGCCCAGCATCTGATAACAGGACACGAGGGCTCAAGCATCTGGTCGGCGAGAGCAGCGGCAAGACTTAGCTTAGCTTAGCTTACGTATGTATCTCTTTTGGTGCTACATTTCTTTTAATGCAGAACTAGAAAATGACGAAAATGAAAAGAATAATATTCATTCTATTTCACGAAATTGTGTACATTTCCATGTAACTTCAGCATACATGATCAGTATTGACATTTACTCAACCGTGTACGCCCTATTAATACATGAAACCAAATTTTAACAGCATCAACTCCTGTTACCAATCGGCCCTCTCGGGTTTTCATGATTGGACATTTTCTCTCGTGCCTCTAATTTTTGCACAGGATGCGTTTTTTCGGTTTTCACCCTGTCGAGGCGCCCAATTTTAGCACGGCTGACTTTTTTCGGTTTTCAACCTGCAGGGCATTTTATTCTCTTCTTTTTATTTTGGTCTTTAGCCATGGAACCTCTTGAGTCTGTCGACATTGATCAGCTCCTTGAATTCATTTCCATCGCTATCCGACAAGATTGCAGCTCCTTTGGACAACAGCTTTTTGAGGATATACAGCCCCTCCCAGGTTGGCCTGAATTTTCCTCTGATATCGGGTATACCTGGCCTCATCTGCTTGAACACTAAGTCCCCTTCTTTCAGCGGATGCTTTCTCACCTTTTTTCCGAATGTCCTGGCCAACCTCTTCTGGTAGATCTGATTGTGATAATAAGCCTTCAGCCTACTCTCATCCAGTAAGTTTAAGTGCTGTAGCCTCTGTCGTGCCCATTTGGCCTCCGGGATTTGGGTTTCCATAACTAATCTCAGTGATCGGAGCTCTATTTCAACTGGCAATACTGCTTCCGTCCCGTATACTAAGGAAAATGGCGCAGCGCCCGTAGATGTCCTTACCGTCGTCCTGTATCCCCACAGTGCAAAGGGTAGCTTCTCTGCCCAGTCTTTGTAAGTTTGGACCATCTTGGATAGGATCTTCTTCATATTTTAATTAGCGGCCTCTACTGCCCTATTAGCTTGTGGTCGGTAGGGAGAGGATCTATGGTGCTTGATACCATATTTCTCAAGGAGCTTCCTGGTTTCCCCCATGAACTGCACCCCGTTGTCAGACACTATGTGGTGAGGGAGGCCATATCTGCAGATCAGATTCCTCTCTATGAACTTGGCCATATCCCTTGCGTCTATCTTTTTGAAGGATTCTACCTCTACCCATTTGGTAAAATAGTCAATTGCAACTATGATGTGTCTGTGCCCATTGGATGTCGTAGGGCGAATCTCTCCAATAATATCTATCCCCCAAGCAGCGAAAGGCCAAGGTGATGTCAGGTTGTGTAGCTCTGATACTGGCAGATGCCTCAAATCTGCGTATTGTTGGCATAACTGGCATTGCTTGACATACTTTGAGCAGTCATTGTCCATCGTAAGCCAATAGAAGCCTTGTCTCATGATCTTCTTTGCCAGGGTCAAACCATTCATGTGATCCCCACAAACACCTGCATTGGTCTCCTCCATCACCTTGCGGGCTTTTTTTTCATTCAAGCACCTGAGCTGAATCCCGTCTGCTTGTCTCTTGTACAACACTCCTTCCAAGGATATGAGCTGAGTAGACAGTTTTCGGATCATCTTCTGGTCTTTCTCAGTAGCTTCCTCTGGAAACTTATTGTTTTCCAAATAATTCATAATGTCAAAGTACCATGGTTTTCCATCCGCCACTTCTACTTCCATTATTGGCTAGATCTCAAAGCTGGGCTTCTCAGAACTCAAAATCAACACTGGCTTCATAGCTACCCCTTCAGGATTATCCCATATCGACACTAGGAATGTCAAAGTACCATGGTTTTCCATCCGCCACTTCTACTTCCATTATTGGCTTGATCTCAAAGCTGGGCTTCTCAGAACTCAAAATCAACACTGGCTTCATAGCTACCCCTTCAGGATTATCCCATATCGACACTAGGGTTGCCAACGCATCAGCTAGACGATTTTCATCTCTTGGCACGAAGTGGAAAGTGCAGGTCTCAAACTGCCCACATACCTCTTTCAAATATTCAACGTAGGGTACCAGCCACTCTTCCTTTACAACCCACTCACCTCGGATCTAGTTAATCACTAAGGATGAGTCACCGAAGACTTCTACATTCTTTGCCCCCAATGCAGCTAAAGCTTCCAACCCGAAAGTACATGCTTCATATTCGGCTTCATTGTTGGTTGCTTTGTACCTTAGCTTCTTGGCTAGAGGGAGTTTCTCATTATCTGGGGTTGTCAAAATAATTCCAACTCCGGCCCCTCTGTTATTCACTGCCCCATCGAAGTGTAACAGCCATCCTTGGACACAGATCGCGACTATGCTCTCATCCGAAAAGGTGAACTCGGGAGTGTCTCCTTGAATAGGATGCTCAGTAAGAAATTTGATTACGGCTCGCCCCTTAATAGTTTTGCAGGTGATGTATTCAACATCAAACTCCTGTAGCAAAAGCAGCCACCTCCCCATCTTACCAAGCAAAGACGGCGCTTCTTGCAAATATCTCAACGGATTCTGCTTGGCCACTGCCTAAACTTTGTATGAGTGGAAGTAATGTCTCAGTTTCTTTGATGCCCAAATCACTGCAAGGCAGATTTTCTCTACTTCAGCATATTTAATCTCATAAGCTAGAAACTTCTTGCTGAGATAATAAACTGCGAATTCTACTCCAAATTCATCCTCCTGAGCCATCATGGCGCCCACAGAACTGCCTTCCACTGCCAGATACAGGATAAGCTGTTTAACTGGTTGCGGCGGCCTTAACACTGGCGGATTCAACAGATATTCCCTGATGCTGTCAAAGGCTTTCTGGCAGTCTTCGTTCCAGACCACAGGCTGATCCTTTCTAAGTAGTTTAAAAATAGGCTCGCATATTGAAGTGAGCTTGGTAATGAATCGGCTGACGTATTGCAGCTTGCCCAAGAAGCTCCTTACATCCTTTTCCTTTTGCGGCACGGGCATCTCTCTGATGGCCTTCACCTTGTCTGGGTCAATTTCTATTCCCCTCTGGCTAACAACATGTCCCAATAGCTTTCCTGAAGTCACTCCGAAAATGCACTTCTTGGGGTTGAGTCGCAGATTGTACTTATCAATCCTGGTGAAGAACTTCTCTAGAGCGTCAAAGTGGCCCTCTCTAGTGGCTGATTTGACCATCATGTCATCGACATAGACCTCCACCTCCTTGTGGATCAGGTCACTTAAAATCTTGGTCGCCATCCTCTGGTATGTGGCCCCTACATTCTTCAGGCCAAAAGGCATGACTCGGTAGGCATAGGTCCCCCACTCTGTGATGAAAGCGGTCTTAACCCGGTCAGCTATCTTGTTTAGGATCTGGTTGTAGCCCACATAACCATCTCCAAAGCTGTACATCGCGCAGTTGGCGGCACTGTCTATCAACACATCAATGTGGGGTAGTGGAAAATTATCTTAGGGCAAGCCTTGTTCAGATCTCGATAATCCACACATACCCTGACCTTTCCATTCTTCTTCGCTACAGGGACCACATTTCCCAACCATGTAGGATACTACACTTCAACAAGGAACTTGGCCTCAATCTGTTGCCAAATCTCCTTCTTGACCTTGTCTGCCCATTCTGGCCTGAGCCATCTCAACTTCTGCTTTACGGGCTTATAATCTGGATAAGTCGGGATGGCATGCTCTGCTACGTCTCGGTCGATCCTAGGCATGTCCTCATAGGTCCAGGCAAAGACTTTTTCATGTTTTCTTATTATTCTCTCAAATTTTTCCCTCTCATCAGGAGTTATATTTGATGCTATTAGAATTTCTTTCGGATTCTCTGAGGTTCCAAGATTAAAAGGCACTGTATTAGTGGAATCAATATCAAAAATTAATGGAATATGATCATGTTCATGCATATTGAAATTATTAGAAACATCGCACAACTAAGAGAAATCATTTGCCTTGTTAATAATATTATAATTGTCATTTACATCATAAAAAAGTTTCGGAATGAAAAGACAATCTAAGCTAGAGTCTTCTTCTGCCTCCCTAGAGGTTGATGCTGTTGCAGCTTGCTCATTGGCTTCCTGATTCAACAGAGGCCCTTCAGGTATGTCTGAGGAAATCTTTAAATCCCCCATCTTCAGTTCTATTTCTTCCATCTTATCTTTCCCTTTCAGCCTGGCAAACAACATCTTCTCGGTGATAACCTCTTTGGGCTCAGATCTGTCCCAAGCAATGCACTGAGTCATGACCTCTTCATCCCAGAAGTTCTCAGCGGTCTTGATAACCCCAACATCCCAGTCGAATACATCGTTGAAGATCTCAAATCCGGGGACAATCCTCCCATTCACCCACTGCGGCTCCTCTTCACCAGTATAAGCGCATACTGAGGATGCGGGCACAAAGCTTTCTGAAATGTGAGGGATCTTATCCACCGTCTTCTTCTTGCCAAAACCGCTTCTATACCCCAGACCCTTCCGGTTCTTCTGACCTCGAGTGGTGATTGCGGTCTGCAGCCCCTGAGAGTTTCTACCCAAACCAGCCCCAGGGAGATAGTGCATCTTTTTCATCATGTTAACCGCAGCTGGATTATCCACTGACCCGTGCTCTTCTCCTATCATTGACACATGGAAGCCGATGAAGGGCTGATTAGCAATTTCGAGAGCTGACACCTGATTCTCTCTGGCCGCCTTAATAGTTATCACCTCCCCTTCGTGCGGGAACTTTATCATTTGGTGCAGCGTGGATGGTACTCCTCCTAAACTGTGAAACCAAGGTCTCCCAAGCAGGGCTGAGAAATTAGCTGGGATGGGTAGAACCACAAACTCTACTTCTACCTCAATGGGTCCCGTCTTGACCAGGGTTTTGAATGTTGCTGAGGCTGGCCTTCTTGAATTATCATAGGCTGTAATCGTCAAGTCTGATTCTCTGAGCATATCCTCACTCAACCCAAAAGCTTGAAGGGCTATCAGAGGACAAACATTGATAGAAGATCCATCATCTACCATAACGCAAGCGGTGTGCTTGTCGTTAATCTGTGCTTTGATGTACAGAGGTCGGTTATGATCGCGGCCCTCGACTGGCAGGTCGGCATCGGAAAAAACCAATCTCTCGCCCGATCCTCCTTTAACTAGACCTAGAAGTTATGATGGGGAAATTGTGGTGGCAACGATGGACTCAGTCAAAGCCTCTATCACTTTCTACCTGTGAGAAGGGGACTGTCTTAAAAGATCCCATATGGATATTTGAGCTGCGGTCTTTTTCAACTGCTTAACAATCTGGTTCTCCTCTGGCTCTTTTTTCGTTGATGGCTGCGCTGGTTCAGGTGCCCTCGTAATCTCAGGGACCACTCTCCCACTTCTTGTCACAGCCCTATCTCTTCTTCATCCTCATCAGATCTCCACAAGTCAGGGTTCATCTCTCCTTCCTCTTCGGCCTCTCCGCCGCTCTCGCTGCTCGACCAACAATCAGTGGTTGCCACTACTGCTCTTTCTTCTTTATCCTCAGAGCAAACAACAGGAATACTCTCGCTCCCATATAAATCCTGCAGCACGTACCACTCTGGCAAGCTGGATCTAACCATAAACACTGGTGGTGGCACGGCATTATAACCAGGCTTCTTCTTGTCTTCCCTCTTCTCCGGGTCGAAAATCTGTTTGTCATCGGTCAGATCTTGAATGGAGTGCCTCAGCGCCTTACACTTGTCTGTTAGATGGCCCGTGTGCTGATGAAATGCACAGTATTCATTGTCCTTATTACCTGGCTTCCCTTGCGTCAAAGCAGGCCTAGGGGCCAGAGGTTGCAACTTCCCATCCTTCATTAACCTTCTTAAGACCCAAGACAATGGTCTCCCTAAGTTTGAAAACTTCCTCGGGGTAGTTGCGTCAGTAGCAGACACCTCAATTATTCTTCTGGTGCTGCTACTGGGACCAGTTGGCCTACTGGTACCTTAACTGGTATTAGCTCTCTTTGCAAAATTATCATTGTTAGCTTTCCGAGCAAAGAACTCTCCCTCTGCCTCAATGGCTATGTCCTTTAGAGATTCCCAATCCTTCAACCCTTTCATCTTCAAACCCTCCTTCAAATACGGGCTTGCATTCTTGATAAACAGGCGGATCTGGTCTTGGGTGTCTGGCTTTCTTTGCATTTCCATTACCCTATTCCGCCAGCAGGTGAGATAGTCGCGAAAAGATTCCCCGGCCTTCTGTTGGAGCAATTCAAGATCTTTAAGAGTCACCTCCATCTTGGTGTTGCAATCGTATTGCCTCAAGAACTCCTCTGTTAGTAGATCCCAATCTTCCTTAGTTCGATGATCGAGGCTATGGTACCAATCGATGGCAGGGCCAGTCAGTCTCAAGCAAAAGTACTCCACCTTCTGCCTTTAGACAAAGTGGTCCCTTTTAAGACCAGAGAGTATTGCTTCACATAGGCAGTCGGGTCAGAGGTACCGTCAAATTTTGGCACATCAAGCATCTTGAAATTGTAAGGAATCGGGTCTTCTCCCTCCGGTTCCTTATCCTCCGAGTTCATTCCCTGACCTCTACTCAGCATGCGGGCCATGGCTTCAAACCTCTTTTTCATCTTCTTCAAAATAAACTCATCAGTTTGAGGTGCCTTCCCTCTCTCAGATACAGAACTCATCTTATCTTCCTCGTCATCCCGGTCATCATCTACCCTCAGCACTGGTCTTCTCTTCTGCCCTCCCGAAGCTACTGACCTCAGCTCTATCGGCGGCGGCTGAACAGGCTCTTCTTGCCTCTCAGCTCTTTCTTCTTCTCGCTCATGCTGTCTCACGGGAGGAGGAGGTGGTGGATTCTGCAGAGCATTCTGTTGTGCCAAAGCAGTTCGCATATTCATCATTCTGCCCTCAAATTCCTCAAACCATCGGCCCACTTCTTCTGCAATCATGGCCCTGGTGGCATCATCTCCCCTAGGTGAGTTTGCCATCTCAGACACAGTACAACTGACTTTCGGTAAGATCTCTGAAAGGCCCTCTCTACCTGGCAACTCAGATGTAGGAACTCGAATCAATCGTCCGTGTAACACCCCGCCATCCCCGTTGGAAGGATACCGGAGTGCCACGCGAGCAAACACATATACGAATCCAAAAACATACTAATAAATAAAATAATAGATGAGATGTAAAGAAACTTTTAATCATTTAATAGTAAATCCTTTTTACATGTAACATATATCAATATCGTTAATACAAAAAGAGGCTCGTAAGCAAATACATATACAAAAATAATATTTGTTCCTTTACAAAAGATTTACTTTGCTATTCACAAGCCATATACAAAAAAATTACAGCGGAAGACTCAAAAATACTTCATCCAAAAGACTTCTAGTGGCCGACCTGCAGATATCCGACTCTGAACCGAACTCGCCACCTGCACGGGAAAAGAGCCCGTGCTAAGCGATAACGCTTAGTGGGGAGGAACAAAACAAACTAACAATATGCATATACAATATTTATACAATACCAACAATCAAGTATTCAATTCATAAATCTCTTCATTCTAAGTATACAGATTCAGGGTGCGATATAAAGCTATACAAGAATTCATGTGCATCATATACTTGTAATCATGTCGACAATGCATCTCAACATATACAACACATTTAAACATATAGCCTGATTAGTCTAAAATATTCTCTAGAAGTGGATACGGTCAAATGGATACTGATAGAACACAGTACCCCAAGCATATAGAGACATGAGTATCAAACATGTACTTTTCATATAGAGACCGAAGTCTCGCATTAAATCCATATAGACCCATACAGGATCGAAACAAGGATCCAAACGGACCCACGTATAGCGTTTTATCATATAGCAGCTACACACACACACTGACCTAAGTAAGCGCTTACTTATCCACTACTATGACTTATTCAGGCTAAAAACACAACTCATCAATTCAAGCACCAATATCTATATGAGAATTGAAAAATAATACTGATTTATAGTCCATGTATACAGGTATACTGATCACATCTAAAACAAGTAACTATAAATATTAAATACAGTTAAATGCAAATACATATTTCACGTATACATGTGTCTAGATCAAATTCAGAAACATTTAAATGCATCCAGTATCAATTATTGGAGGCAGAAGTACAAATAATTCACATTCAAGACAATTTATGTTCATGTAAAATATAAACTAGTAAATTATGTACATTAATTATTTAATCAAGTATACAACTCAATAATAAGCAATTATTAATTACAATTCAGATTTTAAACCCAAACATTTATCATGTAGTGCAAAAACCTCTTAAAACAGAAGTTAAAACTTTGTTTTTAATAAAACAGGACAGCAGGGAAGGCTGGTCACGAGTCACCTTGGCAATGGTGTCTCGTGACACTGGCTTCACGCGAGCGCCAAGTAAAAGAGCAAGGCAGTCACGTCGTGACCATCAGTCACGTCTCGTGACGCCAGAGAGGAGAGGAAGAGAGGTCACGAGATGAAATCTCGTGACACGCAGGGAGACAGGCGAGGTCGCGAGGCGTGATGCTCCATCACGTCGCGACTTCCCAAAGGGAGGAAGGTCACGGCGTGATGCTTCATCACGCCACGTGACTTCCCAAGGAGGGAGGTCACGGCGTGATGCCCCATCACGTCACGTGATCTTCCTCTCACAGATTGTTTCTCCTTCTCCAAACTTCAAAATTTCCAGAAAACTTAAAAACCCAGGAAGAAATCGTAAAACAGAGTGTAACTCAAAACTCAAATCCCAATTTGTCTAAATTCATTTTTCATGCAAAAATCATGCTAACACGTACCTTTAAGTCTTCTGGGCACAATTACAGCAATTTCACTCACAGTATTCACATTATCATATAATCACAGTAAATAAACAGAGAGAGACACAAACTAGAGTTTCACATTCATATACATGTATAAACATCTCATTTGCATACTCATAATCATTCTTTCTCTGCCTAAATCATGTATACACAATACATTTCTCATACATTAATATAGTTGAACACACACATAGCTAAAATTAACATCAAACAACAACTAGGATCCAAAATGAGAAATAACAGACGCTCCCAAACCTGAAATGAAGTTCAAAAACGTCCACTGCACTCTCAGTCCACAACCTTCTCTTTCCCTTTATCTTTCTTCTTCTCTTCAACAGATTACATGAACCAACAAATAAACCCAAAATCAATCCAAAGAAACAGCAATGAACAATCCTTAAACAGAGAAGATGGAGAACCACTTGAAACTGACAATTACTCACCTTCTGAAGCTTCAAAGCTTAAAACCCAAACTCAAGACAGATGAACATGTACATACAAACAGAAAGAAGGACATAAACACAAGAGAAGAGGAGTGCTTTACGTGAGAGAGAGCAAGAGAGAAAAACTTCAGGTCTTTTGTTTCAGCCAACTAAAACTTTCTCAGACTTCTCCTTTCCCTCACCCACGTGCACACACTCACTCTCCACTTGGCACACATGCACAGCTTCACAAATCCACTTATTCCTCTTTTACCAAAATAGTCCTTGTCAAATTACCTTTTACTCACCAAACTAAAATCTGCCATTTAAAAATACTTTATTTCTTTGCAATTAATTCCTCTTTCATTTGTAAATAACCCAATTATCCTTAAATATCCATTTAAAATTGCTAATTTCCGATTAGGCCACTTATGGGGTGTGACAGTCCGGTAGGCGATCTAGTCCACCTGGGCAGATCTATGATGGCTACAGGGGTAAGGCATTAGATATGATGCATGGAATGCAGTCATAATGCGTGGTCGTGATATGCAACACCCACAAAACACAAGCAATCAAGTAGGTCCTTCCACCCATATTTCTCCCACACACGTGGTCGCGCGGTCTCTTTCCTAGGTGGGATTAGCCCCGAGGGTCAGCAAGGGACCCAATGGACACGCATATTGTACGGCAAAAAACCGGCAGCATGACACTCTTATGCTAATGTACAAGCGAATGGATAATGATCATCACGTATTTAGACATTCCAAAAATTTTGGCATGGCCCTACCGGGGTATGAAAGCCTTTGGCTAGGTTACCAAGCAAGACATCTGTACTCACCCAATACATAAGGATCCATACAGCAAGCATAGAATTACGGTTCATATCACCTGTGGAAAGTAGCTACGGCCATTACATGAGCTTTGGACGAGGGAGATGTTACTTTAGGGCTTCCCAAGCATGATCCCTGCCGACAGGTCTAGCTCATCATGAGCATAACGACCGATCGGGTCATCATTTTGATATACCATTGAGGTACGAGGCTTGGGCTGGTGAATATCCTTAACACTTCCCTAAATTGAGTGAAAATAGGGTCGTGCTTCAGGAACGCACCGGGGCTAATAGAGGGACCAAACAAGCATATTCTAAGGCTCTAATGAGATGCGAATGCAAATGAGAGAAGGCGAATTTATGAATTAAACTTTAATCATAAATGTTAAATGAGATATTTTAAAATCGAAGTCTCAAACCATATGTCCCCAGCGGAGTCGACACTGTGACGCGCGCCGGATGTCCCATCGGCCGCCACTATGACCGCTCGCTTGAGGGCGATCGGGCAATTGAGGGTTCGCTAACAGCTTGCAATAAATTGCAAGTGCGTCTATGTTGGGCAACAAGGAGGTTTCATGGAGTCGCCACCCAATAGAACATTGGGAAAGTTTCTCTCGCCTCGGAGAGCCTAAGACCGCGCTTAGTATCCATTTTGGGCCAACCAAAGGGATCTTGGAGGGTAAACCTCTCGCCCTAAGGAGCCTAGGATTAACGCCAAAATCTCATGACATAAGAGGTGTCTTGGAGGGTAAACCTCTCGCCTCTTTGAGCCCAAAGATCAGAGCTGGGTTCGGGACTTCTCATCTATTTCTACCTCGATTATTTTATGATCAAATTTTAATTACCATTACTTCGCTCTCTCTCCACACGATGCAATTGATTAAAGGAGCATTTATTCACATTTAGAAAGCAGTAAATGAGCAAGTAATGAAAGCAATAAATTACAATAATACAAGGAGCAGAATACAACTCCCTTTTATAAAGGTTCGATACATACACAAATCGGGGCATTGCTTATTTTGAGGACTTTGGTCCTCGCATGCATCATTATCAAAATAGCTATTTTTATTGTGAGAGCTTTTATTGGATAAAAATACGACATTGGGTCCTTGCGTTTATGAAAATCTCTTTTTATTAAATATAAAATATTAATCAATTTTTGTATTTAACGGGATACAAAAAAGGGCATACTCATGTACATAGAATAAATAATGAATAAACAAATAAAGGGAATAACTAAGAGGGTTAGAAAACAAAACCGGACGGAATCCTCCGACCATGGTAGATCGCCCCTCGAGCTCAGGATAGTCCAAGAAAATCAATATATGCTCACAGAAGGTTAAAAGATGTTAATATATGAAAGCTCAAAATAAATGGAGTCAAAAGACTTGAAAGAAATAATAAAGATTCGAAAAAGTGGAGACAGGACCCAGCGACGGCCTCTGTCGAGTGACCGACGGGCGTCGGTAGGTGACAAACATATCCCGTCGCTAACTCAAGAGAGGGCGTCTGTAGGTGAGGTGACCGATCGGTGAGATAGATGACCCGTCGGTTACCACTCCTCCGAAAATAAACAGTGAAAAACTATTTTTTCAAAGCAAAAATGGGTTTTTATGACAAAATGACATGAAGAGAATCAAAATAAAGGAAAGCGAAAGCAAAAAGCCACAAGAACAGCAAAAATAAAGAATAAAGATGAAATAACTCGGAGAATAAGTCCGGAATATTTACCCTCAGATAATGCTTTAGTGATATTCTTGGTGTTGATTAGAGTCCCGCACGTTCCATGAGAAACGAAATGAAGGATCAAAGAGAGGAAAATAGATTGTTTCCTTCTTAACCCCTCAAAAAGTTTGACTTTGGAATCAAAAACCCAAAGAAAACTAATTAGTTTTAGTTCCTTTTTGACGGTTTAATCCTCAGATTAAAAGAAATTTCTTGATGCGTTTTTGCTGGAAGAGAGAGAAAATACGCTTGAAATTCGGCAGAGTTTGCCCTCTTGAAAATTTTTGGAACCCTTTTTAGGAAGAAATTCAAAGCTTTTATAGGCCAAGCACGACCGATGGGCATCGGATGTGGAGGCGGGCATCGGAAGAATCCTTCTGACACAAGGATTTATCCGACGGCCCTGCCATTTGCACCGACGGGCGTCGGAGAGGTTGCGTGCTCCGGAAAACCAGCTGGCATGCTCCGAAAAAGGCGGGTCCATCCGACGGGCATCGAAAAAAACCATAGGCCATCTGTGACCCTAAGCGACGGGCTGGCCTCCCACAGACGGTCTGGCCGTCTGTCGAAGAAAATGTACTTTTTGACTCAAAAACTCTTGTTCTTCCCCCCTCTGCCTACAAAAGGTGAAAAGACTCATTTCTCGTGGAGTATGGGACTAAAATCTCCCAATCCAAACCGTTTGTGAAGGTTCGGATACTGATTTCATCATAGGGCAATCTCTGATCCGGACCGCTCCGGGACACGGTGCCTACAGATGGGTTGCCCGTCTGTTGGTGCTCCGACGGGAAGCCCGTCGATCAACCTGGTTGACCCTTAGGAGATCTATTTTTTTGCATATTTCATGCATATCACAAGCATAAAATAATTTTTGCATATTTCTATCATCCTTGCAATTTGACAAAGATGGGCACCAGACACGAAAATCGGAGCAAGATATTCAGGGAGTTAAAAAAAAGTAATTAGTTAATTAAGTAATTAATTAATTAAGGGCAGAAACGAAGAAGCAAAGACGGAATTTTTAACGATCGACGGGATTCCCGTCGCTCGGTGTTCAAATGGGCAGCCTGTCGGTCATGAAAAACAATAAAAAGAGAGCCCAGCAATGCTCCTTCAGTTCTTCTTCTCTTCTTTCTTCCCTTCTCCTTCGCAAACTGATGCCCCAGTTCAGTTTCTCTCCCATTTCTCACTCATTTTTGATCCGTTTTGCGCACCACTTGCGTCAAAACGATCCTTGCACCGTCACACACATTTAGGACCAACTTTTTCACAATTTCGTCAAGTTTTTTTCAGTGCATTTCGTCAACTACCAGGTTAGTTTGTCATCTTTTTCTACTCGTTTCTATTATCTAAATGTAGGACTAAATTCTGCCCGTTTATCCTTAGTATTTTTGGACTGTATACGAACCATAAACCATAAATATGAATATGTATGAACAAATAATGATAAAAAGAGAGGACTATGAACTTGTGAACTTATCCCTATCTAATTGATTTTTAGAACCAAATTGGACTAAATAAGACGCGTAAATAACATACAATAATGAAATTGTTGCTTGGGGCTTGAGGTCTGTCCCATTATTTTGTGTTTTTTTATGCATGGAGTTTGGGTACATCTTGGATGCTGCCCAAATGTTTTAGAATTTTCTGGGTAGGCACATCCTTGTCTGGATGCTGCCGAAATTTTTTTGGTAGCCACATTTCAGCCGAAATACTACCAAAATTTACAAAATTTTTAACCTTTTGATTAGCTTACCTGAGATGATAATGCAAACCTAACTTTTCTCATTTTCAGGATGCCTCCGCGATGCAATGTCCCTCACAAGCAGGCTGAGCCTCAGGATCCCATATGGATGAGCGACGAGGCCAGGACGAGATTCCGAGCCTTAGCACATTTGCAGTTCAGTGCCAGTTGTTTCATCTCCAGACCGTTCCTATAGAGTATGGGGATGCTCGAGGAGGTTGATGCCTTAGCAGCAGCAGCAGGATGGACAGAGTTCATATGGCCCTCATTCCAGACTCATCCCGAGATCGTTAGGGAATTCTTGGCCACTCTCCACTACGGGGGATTCCAGAGGTCGAACACCGAGGAGGGTGTTATTCAGTTCTAGGTTACAGTCCGGCATCACAGCATCATTCGTCGAACATTCACAGAGGCCATGGGGCTTCCTTATGGGGATAATGTGATGATCCCATAGAGAGCGATCAGGAGGCAGCATTGGGAGATTATTGCTATGCCGGGAGTGCCGTATGACCATGATATGGCGAAGAGTACGGTGCTCTCGTCTCAGGCACTGCGGTATATACATAGAGTGCTCTCCAGCTCTTATTTGTGCTGGGCAGGTAATCGGGATCTGTGAATAGAGTCGAGATCTGGAGCTTATGGGCGATGGTAGCTGGCCAGTGCCTCAACATTAGCCACGAGATAGTGGCTAACTTGGTTAGAGTTTCACGGGGGGTAGCCCCTATAGTTTGGGTCGGAGGAGTGGTTACCAAGCTGCTGCTACATTTGGGAGTTGACCTAGATAGTTTTGAGCCTCCATTGGATGAGAGTGTTTATGTGGATGCGTCAATGGCTCTGACTATGGGGATGATTACACAGGTGACTAATCGTCCAGAGGAGTACCGGTTGCTTTCATACCAGAGACTAGGCATATGTTCGGTCTCCCTCTACTCCAGCCAGTAGAAGTGGAGCCCCGGATGGAAGAGTAGCGTCCACAATAGCCTAAGTCTCAGGGGCCACAGCCCACACAGATGTCCCCACAGCAGCCTCAGTCGGAGGAGGATCAACCTTAGACTCCGTTCGATATGGGTACCGAGTTCAGTATTGATGAGTTGATAGTCACCCCACCGGTGCAGAGGGTTCAAAGTCCTACTCCACCACCACCATCGTGAGTCCAGCGTTTCATACTCTGGGAGACCGGGAGGTTCCACCCTTATAGTAGGCTAGGATACCCGAGGGCATCTACCTCCACAACATTTACCCTAGAGTACAGAGCAGATCCGGCATAACCTACTCTGTCATCACCTCCGCAACCGGCCCAGCCTGATGTCATTGCTGCTATGACTGCCCTTCTCACTACCATGGAACATTGACATGTGGAGAGAGATCGAGCCCTCCTTGAATGCCTCGACCAGTAAAAGGAGAGAGATCAGGTTACGCTTAAGCGTATGGGCCAGCATGAGAGGTTTATAAAGGAGCAGGGGAGGCTCATTGAGAACTTGAGGCATAGTTTGGGTGCCTCCCACGATACGGTAGCCCAGAGGGTCGATTAGGCAATCCGGGTGCTTGATGAATCCGTCACTGCCCTCAGATTTCGGGTAAAGAGGCTGGAGGGTGCCATACCGCACATATCTGCATCCATCAGGGAGTTCAGGGAGCAGATAGAGACCAAGCTCATGGACATAAGGGAAGCAGCTAGAGACTAGACCACGAGACTGTCGAGGGCCTTTATGGAGCTGGACAGTGTGGTCAGGGACACGTTGGAGTTCATCGGGGTTTTTGCTCAGCATTTCTTCTATGGATACGGTCAAGTTTAGTTCCTGCAGGCTACCCCGTCATAGGACAGCCAGTATCCGGACCCGTCGCCATCCCTCTGCATTTAGATCTAGGGCTGGGCCCTCAGCACCTCATAGTCGGCCTCCCACCTCCAGAGCCGGGCCATCCGCATCTTCATCTCGTAGTCAGTTGGTACACGTATCAGATGACGAGGAGGACCTGGAGGAGCCCTCAGACTACTTTCCCCTGTAATGTATTAAGGGAGTTTATTTCATTGTACTTGTACATTTGTAGTACAAAATTTGCATTTTGTTAGTGGAACTTACATTTTGTTAAATTTATGTTTCATCCTGTATATTTCCATTATTGTTAATGTCTTACTTGTACTTTCAAAATGTTTGATAGCACGATAAGTAAGAAAGACGAAAATAAAAGACGACATAAGAAAATGTTTATGAATTTATGAAACGAATTAATCCGCAATGAATTAACAAAGTCTTTTATAACCATAGGAACATGACACCACGCCGACCCAAGGTTGGTCAGCAGTTAAGCACTAGGTTGACTGAATGGTGGTTATCAAATCAGACACTACGTCATTCAGATAATGGTTAATATGCTGACCGGATGGGGGTCAGCAAATCAAAAATCATATCTTGCAGACTGGATGGGGGTTACCAAATCAAAAATCATATCTTGCAAACCGGATGGGGGTTAGCAAGATCATAACATGCAGGCCCAGAAATGGACAACAAGACAGAATACTCAATCACACACCTTGCAGATCGGATGGGGGTTAGCAAAGACACCGTGCACGCCGGGACGAGGCCAGCGGGACACATGCGATAGAATGAATCACAATTTGGTTGTAGTTTGAGAACACTACTTCTAACAACAATAAGATATTGTGCAAGCTGAGACGAGGCCAACAGGACACAAGTGGTAGAACAAATCGCAATTGGGCTGTAGTTAGAGAACACTGCATCTCACATCATTTAGACACCGTGCAAGCCGAGATGAGGCCAGCCGGACACATGTGATAGAACAAATCGCAACTGAGTTGTAGTTAGATACCACTATCTCTCACAACAATCAGTTATCATGCAAGCCAAGATGAGGCCAGCGAGATACACGAGATAAAACAAATCGCAATCGAGTTGTAGTTAGAGAACACTACTTCTCACGACATTTAGACACCGCGCAGGCCGAGACGAGGCCAGTAAAATAAAGGTAGCAAAACGAATCGTCAGAGGGTTGCGATGAAATACACTGCGGCTCGGCAGCGAAGGGTCACCAGCTTAAACACACCTTGGAAGGTAAGGGACTGCCTCAGGTACACATCTCTTTCCTTCTTCTCTGAATTTTGGCTCATCTAGACACTAGTGTAGTAGTTTCCCCAAAATTAGGGGCTGCTATAGACATAGTGCCCTGAGGTAGTCCAAATCAGAGTTACCCGATGAAGATATTAATGCCTGTTTCCGGGCAAATGGATGAAAGTTGTGAGTTTTCGCTCTTCGGATTTACAAGGATTGAGGATTTTTCTTGATGACAAGAGATTTTCGGGCGTCAAGAGAAGTTTGTCTTTAGAAAATATTATCTTTGCTCCACCGACAGGGTGCCCGTCTATCGGGAGGGATGCCCGTCGTTAATTTCAAAGGACAGCCTCCCTCGCACGAGTAGCACTTGTCGCTCGCACGGGAGGGGCTTGTCTCTTACGGGAGCGACGCCCATCGCTCGTGTTAGGGGCTTGTCACTCGCAGGAGCGACACCCGTCACTCGCATGAGAGGCCCATCTCTTGCGGCGAGCGCCGACTATCGCTCGTGTGCGGGAGACCATCTCTTGCGCTGAGAGATGCCCGTCGCTCATGCGAGAGACGCTTACCTCTCGCAAGCGATGGCTGCCTCTCGCGAATGACGGCTGTCTCTCGGCACCCTCCTCTCATGGAGTGGTACGCCGCTCCATGAGACCGAGGGTGCCCCCGTGAGCAATGCTCGTCGGTCCTCCACAGATGCCTGTCGGTCGTTGATCTGCTGCAAGTTTGGACGGGATTTTTCAAGATTTTCATATCTTAAAATATATTTCAAGGATTTTCCAAATCTTTTCAAATATATTTCCTAGATTTCCTATTGTAGACATCGGATCTAGAGACAGCCTAGATCAATTTTACCCAAAGATGAAATTAAGTGTGCCTGTTTATAGGTAAAAATGAAAGTTATAAGTGACGATTTCCTTGTCGGTTTGATTTACTAAAAATAAATGAAAATGTATTTAAAAAAAATATTTTAAAAATATTTTTTTGAGACAAAAAGGGTATGTTTCGAAATTATAGTATTTTAGCAAAAATTTTTAAAAAAAAATTGCGAGTGTCGGGGTGCGGCAGTGCGCTGGGCGTGTGCGGTAGCGCCCAGCGCTCAGGCGAGGTGCGCTCGAGTGGCTTGCTGGGCATCGCCTGCGCGTCCCCGACAACCCCTTTGGGCGTTTTTGGTCCAATTTTAAGTGTTTTTATGTGTTTTAACACATTTGTTTTTGTAGATTTTAATTTTTTAAACCTTTTATCTTCTGTACTCTTCAAATTCTTCAGTTTTTTATGTTAATGGGAATTAAATCATTTTAATTTCTTCATTAAAAATCTGAATTTTTGGGGGTATAAATTGCTTTTTAGAGAGAGGATTTAGGGGGGATTTTTCTTTAGAAAAATATAATTTCTCTCATCTTCATCTTCTTCCTTTTTTTCTTCTTCAAGAAAAATTCTCCAAGTGTTCTAATTTGATTTTTTAAGTTAATTTTTGAGATAAATAAATTAATTATTTGTTCTTGTGAATTTTCTTAATTCTTTATTACAATTTTTTCCTTAAGACAAATAAATTAATTATTTATTCTTGGGATAAAATTTCATTATATATTTTATTTTTTCAAATCAAAGTAAGGAAATTTATCATCCAATTTCATTCATCACATCAAATTTTGAGGGTAAGCATTCTAGGCTCAATTTTTTAATTTACTTTTTTTTATAATTAATTAGTCATCATGTAAATCGTGTAAATTTTCTTTTGTTGTTTATGTGATTTAGTTATTTGATTTAATTTTTTAGAATATTTTATTTTATTCTTGTATGATTATTTGGTTGTTCATCTTTTGTTGCTAATGTTTTTTCTTATTATTATTATTATCATCATTTTTGTTCATATATTATTATTATTATTATTAGTATTATTTAACATGTTTTGTTTACTCTATTTCTTGTTATTCTTGTATGTTTATTTGATTGTTCATTTTTTTGTTGTTATTTTTATTTTTATTTTTATTGTTATTATTGTTAATAGCATTATTATTTTTGTTTTATTATTATTATTATTATTATTATTATTATTATTATTATTATTATTATTATTATTATTATTATTATTATTATTACGCTTGTTGTTACTCTTATTATTATTATTATCTATTATTACTACTATTATTATTTTTTTTAGTCTTGGTTATTATTATAATTTGTTATCGTTATCATTTTTATTTTTATTATTATTATTATTATTATTATTATTATTATTATTATTATTATTATTATTATTATTATTATTATTTTCATGCATGTTGAATTTTATTGTTATTATTTATGCTTTTTATGCATGTTGAATTATTAATATGATAAATTACATATTTTTATTGTATCATTTAATTGATTTGTCATGCATGATGTATTTTACTTAATTTAATTATTTTTCGTATGTTACATATTTAATTTGTTGCATGATGCATATTATTTATTTTAATTTACTTTCATATGTTACATGTTTAATTTGTTTTTTGTTACTAACGTCACTTTCATTTGTGTTTTTATTTCAATTCTTATTTTTCGTGTGTGAGTTTTTTCCAATGGCAAGTGGGAGCCCATGGAGATTCGAAGACACCATTTTGGTGGAATTTGTCATGCTTTAGTTTGTTTTAGCATTTTTCATTATTTTGCTTATATTTGTTTTTATTATGTAATTTTTAATAAATTTATTTATTCATGTACGTTAATTAAACAAGTCACCAAAAGTATTTTATTAATAAATTGGGATTTTCCTAATAAAATGGGACCAATGTCCTAATTTCAAACCAAAATTTCACTTTTGAAAAAGAAGAGTTAATTTCCTCAAAATGGGATCACTCCTCCCGATTTTCCAAAGTATGCCAAAAATAACTCTTCGATTTTCTAAAGTAAGCATGAAGAAACCAATGTTCCTACCTTAAATAATATCCAGATTTATGAATGTTCATTTATTTATTTGAGTTTATTATTTATTTATATTTTGCTTGATTTTTTTTGGAGGATTGTATTTTGTCCCACTTCTTTAGTTTGCTTTATTATTTTACTGTTTTCTTTACTGTTTTATTTCGTGCTTGATTTGCGCTTTATTTTTTCTAATGCATGCCCGTGTGAGAAAAGAGCTAAAGTTTTAAAATTAAAAACCCATTTATAATTAACTTAAGGCACTAATAAGAGTGAAGTTCCGAACACTTTCTCTGTTTTAAAACCTCCGAGGTTAGACGAACTTTTCCAATTTCTTGTAAATTGGGTGGCGACTCCAAAATACCTCAAAGGTGCCTAAAGGCTTCATAAGATTAGATAATCTTTTCAGTATTCTACTGGAAAGAGGTGTCCAAGATATCTCATGATTGCCTAAGATCAAAAGACGCAAACACTCTTAGGCCCTAAAAGCAGGCACCTGGGAAGCGGCCGGGTCCGACTTGCGTGACACCTATATCTTCCAAATCTCTTCAAATATTTTCAAATCTCTAATTTGGTTTTGAGAATATTCTGTAAATCATTCAGATTTAATTCTGATTTCAGAAATCTTTTTCAAATTTAAATTCCAAATTTTAATTTATTTGAATGATTTTCCTTAACTTAGAAATAGGGGATTAAGGCTCATTATTCGGGGTTAGCAATTTTTATGAAACAGAGAGTTTTCTCACAAAAAGTTCTTGCTTTTATTTTCATCAAACTTTTATCAAAAATTCTTGAAATGAAGGCGAATCTGAGGGAACGAGATTAATTCGTTTCTTTCCGATCCAGCCATTTTTAGCATTCATAATTGCTACCAAAACATCAAGAAGGAAAAATATATTTTTCTTTTCTTGATCTGTTTTCAAAAAGTGTGATTTTGCAGTCAAAAATCTCCTAAAATTATACATTATGGATCAATCCTTATAGAATTCAAGTGACAGAAATCACGCGACATTCACCTTCGAAGGTAATATTCCGAGGGTAAACATTCTGGATCAACCACTTTTGCATCTTATCCTTTCATATTGATTTTACACCTAAAATCCCATTTTATTCAAAATAAAATAGTTTTTCAGTTAATTTTCTTTATTTTCCCGAGTATAGGACGACCGACAGGCAGAGGCTCTACCGACGGCCGTCTCTCAGCCGAGTGACAGGCCATCTAGGATTTCCACCTCCACCCGTCGGTTGGCCTAAGGACGCCCGTCGCTCGCGCGATATGTGCCGTCCTTGCGCCTTCCTCCTCCATTTTCTTCATTTTTCTTTTTTTTATCACTTATTCTTTTTTTTCTTTTCTTTATTTTCATGATAATTTTTCATAGATTCTTTTCCCTTTTTTTTCATGTTATTGTTGCACTAACATGATTTTTCCTTTTGTGAGTTTTATTGCTTTTTTATGGGATTTGGGGTATTAAAAACGGATGACTCTGCGATGATTTGAGGACATTAATCGGGTTTATTTCTCTATCCCATTTCCTCTTATTTCAATTTCCATGTACTATTTATTATAAATATTATTTTACTCCGCTAACATGAAAAATTGCTAAATATTTGTATTAATTAAGTTGGAGCTTTTCTAATAAAATGGGACCAATTTCCTAATTTTTCCTATCAAAATAAAATTGTCACTTTAAAATTATTTTTGTGGATATGCATGCGAGAACCAATGTCCTCATCCCTAATAAATGCCTCATTTTCTGTATGATTACATGTTATTTACAATAGGGGTTGTATTCCACCCCTAATTTTGTTGTAATTTATTGGATTTTCGTTTATTCCATTGTAATCTTGCTTCTATTTACTGCTTTCGTTTACCGCTTTTATTACGTGAATGATCTGTGCCTTAGTTAATGCATTAAATTATATGAGAAAATGAATGAAATCTTAATTTCAAAACTCAATTACAACTTAATCAAGGTATGAATAAATGGAAAGTTTCGAACCTTCTCTAGTCTTAGGCTCAACGAGGTTAGAGGACCATTTCAAGGTCCTATTGGGGTGGGGTCTCCAAAATATCTCTTTTTGCCCAAAATAGGCCCAATTTGCATGGTCTTAGGTTCCACAAGATTAGATCATCTTTCCAATGTTTTATTGGAAATAGGTGTCCAAAATATTTCTGGCTTGTCAAAAATATTTCTGGCTTGCCCAAAATAGATATGCATGCGCTGTTTTAGGCTCAGTGATGCTAGACGACCTTTCCCAATATTTTATTGGGTGGCGACTCCAAAACATCTCATTGTTGCCAAAAAAAGACGACCTTGTAAATTTCTTACAAGTTCCATGAAGCTCTCCCGAATGCCCTAAAAGCGGGTACTTCAAGGGGAACCCAGGGTTCGGCGCGCGTCACATACCCTGTACCCGTAGATAGTACGGACATTGGATGTCACAGCACTGCACTGACATGCACTATAAATGCACTTAACAATCAGCGAATTTTTTTTTGAATAATAACAATCACAACATTCGTATACAAACTTAGCAGTACACTATCATACAATTCAAATACTTATACCATACGACATAGCCTTCCTCTACTGCAATCATATACATGCGATGCCAAACCTTCTATCCTTGCTGTCGAATACTTCTTTCTGTCGTTACTATATCTTTGACCACTTCAAATCTACCATAACCTACGCGTAGTAACACACAGCGCGCTGAGCATTAAAAACGCCCAATGTTAGATACATATCCTAAATTTTCCATTACTGTAACTACATGCATGTACATATAAATGCATTTTCTTAATCCCATTATTTGAGTATCAATTTTTTACTTTGGTCATTTATCTTTATTATATCTTTTGTTTCCTATTTTGTAACTATCCTTTCATATTTTCAATTTTATTATCAGTGTCATTATTATGTGTACTATTAATCCTAACATTTCTAACACTATATTCGGTCTATTAATTAATAATCAATTACATTAACAATCTTTATTATCACTTTGTCTATTTTTAAAATCTATACCTGAGCACATCATTAGTCATCTAATCACTTATTAGAACAGTCGTTAATGTAACTCTTGGCAGTACCAATTTCACATTTTTACTTTCTTGATGTCCTTAATGATTCATTTACTTTTCCTTTAATTACACTAAATCTCTTGCATTTTACGGTTGCACTAATATTTTCCACTCAATCAAATCTTATATAGTTTACTTAATTTCAATTAACCGCACTTTGAAATATACTCCTGAATTATTAACGCTAGAATGCAAATTACTATCATTAATGACATTATTATTAATCTTATTATTCACACTAACAATTCCGTACACATTCACAATGATATCAATTTTAAATTATGACCTTAACAATACTATATTTTAATATTACCTTTAAATTTATTATTTCCTACTATAATTATTAAATACTTTTCTTATATTTTATTTGGCAAACTATACAATTAGTCTCATTAACCCTTTTGAATTTCACTCAATATCCATACACTATAGTTTAAATTCAATAAAGTCCTTCACATTCTTTAAATTTACTAATTTACCCTTCCATGTCACTTTATTATCATTATAATTATTATTCTTATTAGTTAGATTTATTGATCTCAATTTTCATTTCTTAACTTACAATAGTATATCCAAATTAATGTTCTGATAATTTCATTTAATAATCCATCCACTTATTAATGTACGATTAATTCATTATATTAATACTATTAGGAACAATTACCCTTTAATCCCTCATTTTTCACTTATTTACAATAATTCCGCTACTTTACATTTTTGCCATTCATTATTTCTTAATTACAATTATGTCACTATAGAAATGTAATTATATTACACACACATACCCAATTATATATATTAAATCAATTAAAACCAATATTCACTTAATAATTATTTATACCATAATATTCCATTTTCATTATTATTTATTCTTTAATTATCAACTATGCATTTAATATTTATGTTAATGATTAACTCCACTTTAATCCCTTAATTAGACTTACTATTGCAAATTTACAATCAGGTCCCTAAATTTTTATCAAATTACGATTTTACCCTTAATTGTATTGTATTTACAAAAATGCCGCTAGTTAATCTTGTTCATACATTTATTTATCATTTGACCTACAAATTACAATTTAATCCTTACACTATCATTTTTAAACCAACTTACACTTTAATCCTTATATTTTCCTTAAATTTAAATTTTATCATTCAAGTTCACTATAATTACAATTATGCCACTAATTATTCTTAATTTCACTTTTAATTTATTATTAACATACAAATTTACATTTTAGTCATTCTGATCACATTTTTATGCTAATTTTCATTTTAGTCCCTAGCACATAATATAATTACATCCTTAATCATTTAATTACACTTTTCTTCTTTAATACATTTAATATCTCAATTATACACTAAATTATCGTCTTACCCCTACATTTTTCATTTCTTTTAACTTAGTTCTCAAACCAATCATTTAAATCATTTATCCACTTAAATACTTACATTAGTCAATAATTACACTTAAGTCCTTTAATTTGCTATTCCTTTTTAAAATTACATTTGGGTCCTCAATATTTACAAAAATTACGATTATGTCCCCAAATTTTATCTTATTTACTAAAATACCCTTATTTAAACTTATCTTTCATCTAAGTCATTATTTAACTTACAAAATTACATTTTGGTCCCTAAATTTTCACTTTTATGCCAAATTACATTTTAGTCCCTAAACTTTAAATTCGTTACACTATTATCATTTTATTTACACTTTTCACTTAATTATCACTTATTTTCACTCTAGAGTGTAAAATTACCGTTTTGCCCTTAATCTTTATACTACTTTCAATTCAGTCCTATTTTAACTTATTTTCTTATTTATTACTATTTTAATCAATTTAAATGCATATTACCATAATGTCTCAATCTTTTACATAATTACCATATTGCCCCTAGTATACACCCGATAGAAATTTACGAACCGGATAGGCGGGGCGTGTATACCATATATCCACTACACTATAGAATGATACCAAAGGAACCATTGAAAACTAGCACTGCATTACACTGAACATTGCACTGAGATAGACCATCATTGGCCTATCGATACTGAATCGCCATGACTCAGACCGTAGTGTGGAATCCCTATGGCCAGTTAATTATATCCTAGACTAGATTTTACTACTAGACTATCACTAAGGGCAAATAATATCAGATTTTCACTTATATCACTTAATATATCAACATATACCATTCGGTCATCAAATACAGTTCACTTTAAAATTTACATATCACTTATAATTCACTTTCATTTCATATATTTGTCATTTATATCTTCAATTATGCCATTGAGTTCATTTAATCATATAATAATCATTTTCACTTCACTCTTTTTCCATCAATTTCATTCTAATACACTTATTATTCAATTTTAACATCAATTATGTTATTTCTTTACTTTAATGTATATCATAGCCCACAACATTCACTTTAGACATAATGTATGTTCAACATATAAAATACTCAATTAAACAATTAAGAATTCTAATTAATTTATTTTACACTCCATTTCATTTATACATTTATTTTTAAACATTTTTATTATCAATTTCACAAAATTAACTATAAGGTTATCAATATACTCATTCGGCCATCACTTGCACTATACCTTAAAATTTCTCATTTTAAACATTAATCACTTCTATCTCACTTATTAACCCATATTAACACTAAACATAACATTTTACACAATTTACATTATACATGTCAATATTTTTACTTTATACATATTAGATTACCATACCAAATTATTTCAATTAAATTCCATTTATTTCGACTAACTTAATACACACTTTATTATCATTCTAATGTCATTTTATGCCATTACACTTAATCAATTATCAAAATATACTAAATTACCCTAGCCTATTCCATTCGACTAAGGTGTGTCCATATAATTTCACTTAGGTTTCTTTCTTATAATCACTTAATTAACTAAATTACATGTTATACATCACTAATACACTTGTTAGATGCTTTAAACATCAAAGTATTCCTTAAGAATACCATTTGGCCAGACCTAGAGTTCCTACATCCATTTGTTTTCCTTCCATTTTAATTATTCAAATTCTCATTTTTAACCTTCCTAAACATGTTTATCAAATTTATTTTAATTAAACATGCATAAATCACATACATGTAATATCAACATAACCTAAAATCATACTTTTTCAATGGAAAAAGAAGGATATTGTATCCACGAACCTTATTTTCATGTTATCCACATCTTAAGCATGCTTTTCATGCCTTAGCTCCTTGAAACACCATCATCTCCCTTATCTTCCTTAAGTGGCCGAATATAATCATAAAAGAAATCAACATAAATTTGCTTCCTTTATGCAATACAATTACATAAAAATACTTTGCACATCCTAAAGTACCTATTTGAACCTTTACACCAATTTAAAAACATCAACTTTATATACCTCAATTTGACACACAAACTTTTCCACTTATTTTCTCCCACTTCTTCCACTTCAAATGATGTCTAATCACCACCATCAGATTATAGAGAGGCTAAAATTTTCTTAGGAGGCTTAGTTTTGGGGAGACATGGAGAGAAAATGGAAGAAAAATGGAGAAGAAAGGAAAAAATTCACTTACTCCTAAGAAAGAGAGGAGAAGGTCAGTTTCTCTAGGGATTTCTCTAGATAAATCTTGTCTTGGGGGGTATTTATAGCTGTAATATAAACCAAATCAGGTCCAACCAAAGTGGTCAAACTGGTTTGAACTAATTTTCGATTTTTAAGTAATTTTCCACTTTCTAATGGCAACTATTAGTTTCTCAACTTATTTTCACTCCCAACTAATTCCATCATTCTTAGAATATGAAAAATAGCATCTCTACAAAATTTTAGCTCAATAGGAGTCTTTTTGGGTCCTGGTTTGCTCAAACCGGTCCGATTCAACATTGTTCGGTTCTGCCGTAATTTGCTAATCTAATACTGTAAAAAATTCCTAAAAATTATTTTAAACCTTTACAGAACCCACATTAAACCACTTAGAGTTCATTTACTATTTTTAAAAATTGAGTTAAAGTTTGGTCAAACCCTGGTTACTAATGAACCGAACTAGAGGCTTTTCTTCAGTTTGACTTTCGAGAACCTCTTTGACCTTATTTTCACTCCAAATTATACCACCAGACTCCTTATTACTTGTAATTTTCAATGGTATACTAAAATAATTTTCACTACTAGCTTCCTGAGAGGTCACCCATCAGGGGCTTCCCTGGCCGGAGCACATTTAACCTTTCTCCTCTACTGTCTTTTAAGGCACAATCATTGATGTTTTCATATGAAATTCACACTATAACCTTTGCAGATTTCACTAATTACTACTAACTCGGTATTTGGGCCATTACATTGCAGCTCCACTTACTCAGTTGTTACAGAAGCAGGTTAAGTTTGAATGGACTGAGGCAAGTGATAGGAGCTTAATTGAGGTATAATTTAGTATTTATTTTGTATAAGTTTATGTAATTAATCATGCAATTGTGTATAAAATTTGATGTGATATGTTAGTTAATGTTTATTTGTATTAGTTGAGTGTTTATTGTGTTTATTATTGTTTTTAGGTGAAAAATGAAGAGAAAGATGAGAGGATCACGAGAGAGGAGCAGGTCACGTCTCATACAAGGAGTCACGAGATGTGAGCATAGGTAACGAGACGTGACTGGATCAAGAAGAACAAAGAAGTGGAGGAAAAGAAGAGAAGAAGCTGAGAGAGAAGCGTCACGCGACGTGAGCGGAGGTGGCGACTCGTGACGACATAGAGAGGCAAGGAAAGAAAGGGCAAGAGAAAGAAGAGAAGAGAAAGAGAGGAGAAGGAGAGACGTGAGCACCGGTCACGACACACACGCGAAGTCACGCCACGTGATGGGAAGTCGCGATTCATGACGAGCCAGAGGAAGAAAGAAGAAAAGAAAGAAAGGCCAAGAGCAGCGTGTTCTGTTGCGATCGCGACACCGTTGCGATCGCGACAGAGGCGACCGTTGGACAGTTTTTAGCCAAAAGTCACTTGAAAAGCCATCTATTTTCACCAAACTTTGCAACTATTCTCAAGGGACACAATCTTTAAATTATTATCTATAAATATGTAGTTTAACTGTAATTTTAAAAGATTAATTTTAGTTAAGTAATTTTTCTGTATTTTACAAGACAGATTTTTCTTAGTAAAATTTCTATTTAGTTTTATGATTTGAAGAAGAAGATCAAGGAGAAGATAACTTGTTTCAAGAGATTGAGAAAAGGGTTGAAAGGCTTCTATCTTATTCTCTTATTTTTAGTTCTTCTCCAATATTTCTATGAATATCATTTCAGTGAATTTATATATTATTATTCTTTCTATTTCCATCTACTTTCATAGTCTTTCAATGTAGATTCGCTATTAGTATATTTTGCATGATCTTTATAAGTTAAAGTAATTCGAGAGTTTGCTTTATTTGACATCTAATAGAGTTTCATTATCAAGGTATATTTTGAGAAATCGGTATATTGAGATAATTGCTATAGGTTAGTGTTTATTCTTAAAATATGTAATTAGAAACCTCTAATTCATTAATGAAAATTGTGAGTTAGAATTTTAATTGTATGTTTTAGGCATTTTAATTCATGTCGAGAGAGTGAGTTAAAAATTTATTCTAACTTGGCTTGCATAAAAAGATGAAAGATGTTAATCAAATTGATGGAATCAAGTTCATTGTCTTTAATTCTTCATAATTTATTTTATCTTCTTTTGACTATCATTAACTAGGTATATTTAGTTTACATGTTAAATTAGATTAAAATCAACTTTACCATTAATTAATCATTGTAAACAAGATTAAAATCAATTAGTAATAGTGTGTAAAAACGTTCCTCGTGGGATCGACATCTTAAGTACTATTGCGGTACACCGTATACTTGCGGTATAATTAGCATCTATAGAAAATGCTCGACAGCAAGTCATGAAAGCTTCGAGAAGTTGAAGAAGATGCTGATAGAAGCACCAATGTTAACCCAGCATGATTCGGGTAAAGACTTCGTGATCTACAGTGATGCTTCCAGAAATGGATTGGGTTGTGTATTAATACAGGAAGGCCAAGTACTTGCATATGCTTTGCGACAGCTCAAGACAGATGAAAAGAACTATCCCACACATGATCTTGAGCTAGCAGCCATTGTCTTTGCCTTGAAGATTTGGAGGCATTATTTGTATTGTGAATGATGTTACATCTACACAGATCATAAAAGTCTGAAGTACGTGCTTACTCAAAAGGAACTAAATCTGAGACATAGATGCTGGCTAGAGCTTATAAAGGACTACGATTGCTTCATAGATTATCACCCAAGAAAGGCGAACGTAGTTGCTGATGCCTTTAGTAGGAAGTTTCTAGTAGCCCTTCGGGCTATGAATGTTAGGCTAAACTTGGCATAAGACGGAGTGATTATAGCTTAAATGCAAGTGAATTCAGACTTTCTACAGCAAGTAAAATGGCCCAAAAACAAGATAAACGTTTGAAGGCTATAGAGAAATGTGTAAAAGATGGAAATGGTGGTGACTACTCCTTGGGCCCATATGGTAGTCTTTATTACAAGTAGAGATTGTATGTTTGTAATGACCTAAAATCTACCCTAGTAGTATTTTGGCTTAACTAGGGTAACTTGATGAGCTTGAGTTGGGATTCCTAATTTGGACTTAAGTGTAATTGAGAAATCAAGGACCTAATTGCATAAAGTAAATAAGTTTAACTGGCTTAAGAGTAGTTGTACATGATTAAGGTTTTTGGAGGATTAATTAGTGAAAAGTGTGATTAACTTAATTTAATCTTGTTTACGGAGAAAGATGGTGGAATCCAAGTGTTGAGTGATGGCCTTGCCACCTCATCTTTTGCATGCAATATAAATATGGAAAGTGTGAGTGGGACAAGAAAGATTTTGGCTCATTTCTTCTGTAACACCCCTAACTCCCACACATAGCATACAAAGGTAAATGTAGGCAAAGAGGTACAGTGAGTGGAGGGTGCTACTAGAAAAACACACTCTTAGACATAACGGAAAACAGAATAATAAAATTTCTAACATTAAGACCTCAAAGACACACACATCCTAAACTTATATCACCCATACACCATTATTCGTACTAAAAAGTATTACAACTTAATATGAATGCTAATAAATGAAACTTAAATACATCCCAAAAATCAATAATACTTCCTATAAACTTCTATCGACTTATTGGCCAAAGTCACAGCGGACCACACGAACTAAACTTTGATCTCCTAACTTGCACGGATAAACAACCGTGCTAAGCGATAATGCTTAGCAGGGATACAAAATAATAGACAGCCACTCATAGTGGCAGTCGATATAAATACATGCATAAGCAAATAGATACATAAGCATAAAGATACCGGCTAGAGTTAGCACAAAATTACAACATTAATCTCCTATAAAAACTTAAGCCATTTCACACGTGTATGCATTTTATAAACCATAAACAGAAATACTTTACTACTTTTCATCACAATACAATATACATACTTATCATTTGTATTAAATCACTTAATGACCTTATAAATAGTTATACCTCATGAATTCCAGAAATACGTTTTCGAAAATCGAAATATAAAGTCTAGAAATTCCCATTATTATGAATATCTCCAAAACCATGCAAATTACAGTATCAACACTTAAGTCAAAAGATTTCTTTTGATAAAATCATTACATGATCAAAACTAAACAAAATACTTCAATTCTCAGATTTGGTTCGGGCTTGAAATAATTATCCTAAGCTTCCTACGTATCCCTATTGTTATGAATCAGAACCACGTAGTTCTACAGAAAACCTTTATGCATACATATTCCAAAATTAAACTTAACTAATTCCCTAACTCCAGTTATCTATATCATGCTTACTACTTCTGTAACACCCCGATACCCCCATTGGAAGGATACCGGAGCACTACCGTGACACTCACTCACACACATGCATACATCTCAGCGGAAGCATACAATAACAATAATAAATCTTAACATATAGACAAAATATATTATATACATCATCGAATACATATATCACTGTACCCAAAAAGAATTACATAATTACATAACCCAAAATGATATACAAAAATAAATACAGGAGGAGTACAAAATAAAACAAAACTCTACTCCTATGTGGCCGACCTGCAGATACGTGACTCAAACTGAATAAAAACCTGCCACCTACACGGGAAAACAACCCGTGCTAAGCGATAACACTTAGTGGCGAGGAATAAGACAAAGAGCACTATATAGAAACATTAATAATAAAACATTAACATGTTGGATTTTCAAAGTAGCAGAAAACAGAGATATATAAGCCATATTCACTGTAAGAAAGAAGAGCTTAATAACAGTATGCATGTAACAAATATACTAACTGAAATCACTCAATAGTCACAACACTTCACTAAGCAAAGTACCAACACTTCAAACAATAGCTTGAATTTCAGTAGTGGTGGATACGGGAACACTACACTAGAGGGGACACTGCGAGCAATATCAAAAGTGGAAACCGAAGCCTCAACACTATCACTAATCACTAGACCCTAAGTGGGGTCATCGCAAGGTCCAAACGGGGCAACCTAGGCAGCTGCACTCACTATCCCTTTATAAGCATGCTTATCTATCCACTACTATGACACTTCAGGCTCAACTCACTCACTCGAAGCATATCACTTGACCATACACAAAATCACAAGTCAAATCACCATCACATCATCAATTATTAATTCAAAAGCTAGGACAATAATATCATCAAGGCATGAGCAAAACCATGTACCATACAATAATGTGAAACCATGCAAAGTGGGAAAAGAAGAAACAATTCAGAAAATAGGGTAGGCAGGAAGGGCCTTTGTCGCGATCGAGATCGCGATAGAGCATAGGATACCGTCGCATGCTCGGGCGAAGTTACGCTTGCGATGAAGCATAGCTCGGCAGACGCTCACTTTTCCAAGCTCTATCGCGCTCGTGACAGAGACCGAGCACTTCCTTTTCGTATTCGCGCTCGGAGGCACGCTCGCATTGAGGCTCAGCTTACCGAAGCCTAGCCTATCGAGCTCTCTATCGCTCTCGTGACAGCGGGCTCCTTAGCAATAAAAAAGCCATTTTGGAGCGCGACAGAGACGAAAATTAACTAGAATCTGCACTTCACTGCACTTCTTCCCAACTCAACCAATACTCAAATCCACTCAATCATGCACTAACTGTTACCTCAACACTCAATTGCATACCAAGTCGTACTTATCATTAATATATACTCGATTTAAGCAAGAAATCACAATTAAATCACAAGAGCATGCAAACCAGAATTTACACTAACTCATGCTATTTCACTTCTAAAACTTTACATGCAAATCACTACAACTTGAAGCATGCCAAACCAACGATCTAACTCAACCAAATACATGCATTTACACATAATTTAAAACTTTACATGCAAATCACTACAACTTGAAGCATGCCAAACCAATGATCTAACTCAATTAAATACATGCATTTACACATAATTTAACACTCAAAATCACCAAAAAATTTTAAAACATAACACGCAGATGATCCGAAAAGAGAAGAGGGCAAAACACTCCCAAACCTCAAAATGAAGCTTCAATCCAACCCTTCGAGATCCAACTTTTTCCTTCCCTTTGCTCCTCCTTCTTTCCTCCAATTCTTGCACAAAACCCAGCCAAATCAACACTAAATCAATCCATACACTCACTCTTCTAAAACCAGAAACAAAGAAAGAAGAAGAGACCCAAATCACCACACAAGCACTTACCTTTTCAAAACCCAACTCAAACTCATAAATCCTACTCAAAGATTGAAGAACCAACTCATGGAAAGGTGAAGAGCATCAAAAATGAAAAGAAAGAGGAGAGAGGAATGGGAATTGAGCAAGCCAAGAGGGAAATTCAGCTTCCACAGGAAGCTAATCCCTTTTCTGCCCTGCCTTCCCTCTCTCTTCCTTTTACATTAAATGCCCAACCACCAAGTCCACATGGCAAGCTCCTATTGGACCCTAGAATCCAAATCTTTGACTTTCTCTTCATCCTTGGCACCATACTATGTAATGCCCCAATGCCCCTTGGGAGGACAAGGGAGCGCTACATAGCACTAAGCATACAATTACCATAATCAATTAACATTATTTAATATCACTATCACTATTAGATACACTAAGGACTATAAGCCTTACACTACCACTAGCTCATACACTATTACTAGTTCATTATAGTTCTAATATTACAAGTTACAGATTTCACTTCTTGACTTACATATTACTATACAGGTTACAAAAAGAATAGTTATTATAAAAATGGAGCTTTAACTTATTACACTTAAAATGACACTTCCTGCTCCTAGGGTGGCCTGCAGAACTTCCTTCAAACCTTGACTCCAATCCACAACCTACACGGGAGACACACACCCGTGCTAAGCGATAATGCTTAGTGGGGATGTAGATAAACAAATACCAATATAACCATTCACATGACACCATACAATAAACAAAAAGGAAACTTGCTTAAGCCATATACAATTTCATGTAACAATCACTAAGTCAATATTGCTTTAGCTTACCAATATCCATTAATAGATTTTAAGCAAGAAGGTTACAATAACTATAAACCGCTATAAGTCAATAATCACATACCATGCTCAATAATCACTACACTATGCCAGTAAAAGGCTTCACTATCAATATCACTAATTCACTTAGCATGGCATCGATATTACACGATCACTAGTAATAATATTATCAATATACATATGAAATATAAACATTCTTTAACACTACATCATTATCAATCACACATTTGTCATTGTTAGCCTGAATCGTCTCAGAGGTGGATACGGGTACAATAAATATTAATCACTAGAGATCGAAGTCTCAAACTTATTATCTCTAGATACCCGTCGGTATCGATCACTAGACAGCCGTCGGTGTCACACTAGCAGCCGCAATTCACTAGCCCTTCATAACCATGCTTATTTATCCACGACTCGAATACAGGTTTATTAGTTTATTCAGTCATTATGCATTTATTCTCATGGCATTACCTATTCACATAATACTCGATCGCATTGTAATACATAATAATAGTTGTTATCATAATATGGCTCATTCCTATAGTATTATTTATTCGCATGGTATTATTCACATATTAAGATTCAATCGCATAAGTAGATACTCATCACTTATTAATAATCTCACATAGTGATGCAATCAAGCTTAGTTAGGCTTTGTCATGCATCCCAAAATCTCATGATGTTTAGAAAAGAAGACAATGTTGAAGTACCTCACGGTGACAACCAATCTGGTTGTGACCGTAACATACACCAATTCTCAAAATAGAATGCATAATTTCATACCTCAAGGTGACAACCAATCTAGTTGTGACCGTGACATACGAAATAGTTCCTAGACAGAATGCAAACTCGGGTATCTCACGGTGGCAACCAGATTCATTGTCACCGTGACGTACCATTTCTATTCGGACATAATGCAATCTCTGTATGCCCCACGGTGACAACCAAATGGTTGTGACCGTGACCGATGCAAAATTTCCAATACATAGCTATATTTTACCAAGGCACAGCTGTGCTATATACACACTATGCATTCTTGCATTCACTATCTTTTGACTAACTCACTCACAACTCAAGCACACTTTACCACATCACTTCACATGCCATAATGCACAGCTAAACTCTTACATGCATCTTTCTAAACTCGCTATAAAATTTAGCATAAACAATCATACAAGGTATCAAAATCAACTCACCAAACTTGGCATGTCAATAGCTTCTACTATCCACTACATATCAATATCTCTATTCCATTTCAATAATCCATTTACACTAATTCACTATCCAATTCAATCACTATCCAATTAAAATCAATCAACCATATTCACACAATAAACACATACTTTAACACAACAAAGCATGTCAATTCACACTCAATCCCTAACCTCTTGGAGCACTCCTTCCTTTCTTTCTATACCACCTTCTCTTTACTCTTGGAAGCTCTACTTGGCTCTTCAACTCACAACACATGCACATATTTATATACAAAAAAGAATTAAAAATATGTACAGAAATTCAATAAGAAGAAGAAGGAGTAGAAGTTAACAAGTACCAAACTTACTCATACCTTAACTTATCAATGACCTCTTAATTGATGCAACTCTATTCTAAATATGCTAATTTTGAAGAAGATACAAATGAAACCAAGAAGAAACAGAGACAAGATTGAAAGACCATAAGAAGCAAGATAAGAGAAAGGCAGATCAAAGGGAACAAGAATGGCAAATTTTGCCCACAATTCCACCTTATATTTGCATGCAAGGAGGAGGTGTCAACTTCCCTTTCCCTCTCAAGCTAGGTGGCCGGCTTACACACACCCACATGGCTTCCACTAACTTCTAATTAGACTTAATTAAGTTCACTTAGTTAACCTAATTCATCCATCACTTAACACTAATCATGCATTATTACCTTTTATTCACTACTATACTTTATTTTCTTTCAATTCCCTAGTTTCACATTTTCAATTAGGTCCAAATCTGTAAACCCTAATTAACACTCACTTATTTACACTAATCTCACTCAATTCTACTAAGGGGATTTTTGGGGTGTTACATACACATTACTCACTAGATAAACTCTTCACCTAACACTTTAATTAATCTTGCAATTTAATCCTCAATTATTTAAATTCCCACATGTACAAATAACTAAAATACCCTTAATTCCCGACTAAGCCCTTTTTGAGTCGTTACAATCACTCCCCCTTAAGAAATTTTGTCCTCAAAATTTCCCCGCTAATCACATATATCCAATAACTCAAAAACGGAGCATACATAAAAGCTTAACAATATAAACTTACCGGAAGGCCCTGCTGGTTTAGCTGCATCTTCCCCAATCATTGCATACACTCGAGGGCACACATGCACTTCTTTAGTTGGCAATTTTTGCACTGTTTTTGAGGGCACCTGAGAACGTCTTCCACTACATTTACGACTTTAGTTCCTTCTCGATCTCTGCTCACTTACTCTACTTTTTGACTGATCTTTAAGCTCTCTTCTTTTCGGGCAATTTGCTAAGAAATGCTCTTTGCTTCCACATTTGAAGCACGCTCCAGAGATCCTTCTACACTCGTCCCAATAGCGTTTCTGACAATGCTCGCTGTCACACCCCATAAGTGGCCTAATTGGAATTAGCGATTTTAATTGGACAATTAAGGGCAAGTGGGTAATTTGCATGAGGAAAAGAGGATTTTATTGCAAGGTATTAATAAAGAATTAATTACAGATTTTTAGTTTAGTGAGTAAAGAGTAATTTGACAAGGGTTTATTGGTAATAGATGGAGCAGATTGTAAAAGAGTATTTAGTGGATTTGTGAACCGTGCATGTGTGCCAAGTGGAGAGTGAGTGTGTGCATGTGGGTGAGAGAAAAGAGAGGTCTGAATGTTTTTAGTTCCTGGAAACTAAAGACGTGAGGTTTTCTCTCTTTTGCTCTCTCTCACGTTAGCCATCCCTTCCCTCTCCATTTTCTGTTCTTTCTCTCATTTGCATGTGTGTTCATCTGTTGTGAGCTAGGGTTGTGAGCTTTGAAGGGTTTTCCAGAGGTAAGTGGCAGAAGTTTTCTTGGTTTTTATGGTTGAATCTCCTTCTTCTTCTCCTTTGGGTTTATAGAGATTCTGTTCTTGGGTTAATGGAATGTGGTTTTATCTGTTTGCAAGCATCTGAAGATAAGAGGAAAGAGAAGGGTAAAGGAAAGATTGTGGATTGAAGAGTACAGTGGACATTTTGAACTTCATTACAGGTTTGGGAGTGTCTGTCCCTTCTCATTTTGGATCCTGTTATTATTCTGATGTTAAAGTTATTTAGGTGTATTTGTATTTTGAAATACATGAGTTACGTAATGTAGTATACATGATTACAGTAGAAAGAGAATGATAGAATGATGTTAACTATGCAATGAGATGAATATGCATGAGTTTGAATGTGGATTCCTGGGAAGCTGATGTTTTGGCATTACTTCTGTTTTGATCGTAAAAATGTGTTATTTGTATTAAAATTGTTGTAATTGTGCTCTGGAGACTTGAAGGTACGTATTCGAATAATCATTGCATGAATAATGGTTTTAGAAAAAATGGGGTTTTGAGTTTTGGTTGTACTCTGTTTTCACGATTTTCTGGTTTTTTATGTTTTTCTGGAATTCTAAAGTTTTGAGAAGGAGAAGCAGTTGTGTGAAGAAGTTCACGAGACGTGATGGAGCATCACGCCGTGATCTCCTTCCCTGGGAAATCACGAGACGTCTTGCCTTCCTTGCGTGTCACGAGATTTTGTCTCGTGACCTTCCCTCTCCTCTCTGGCGTCACGAGGCGTGACAGAGGGTCACGACTCGTGACTGCCTCCGTTTTACGTGGTGTTCACGTGAAGTCAGCGTCACGAGGCACCACTGCCTGGGTGACTCGTGACCGGCCTTCCTCCTACTGCCCTATTTTCCTAAAAGCATAATTTTAACTTCTGGTTTAAAGGATTTTTCAGTATATATCACACGTTTGGGTTTTAAAGATTTGAATTGTATTTTAATAACTATTTAATTATGAGATTTGTGGTCATAATTAATATTAATGTACATGATTTACATGTTTATAATTTACATGAGTATGGATTATTTCAATGTGAATTATAGGTCCTTTTAACTTCTGTATTTAATATTTATATTTACATGTTTTAAATGTGATCAGTATACATGTATACATGGATTATAGATTAGTATTAATTTCAATTCTCATGTTATGATATTGATACTTGAATTGATGTGTTGTGTCCTTAATCCTGGATAAGTCATAGTAGTGGATAAGTAAGCGCTTACTTAGGACAGGGTGTGTGTGTGCAGCTGCTATATGATAAAATGTTACATGTGGGTTCTGTTTGGATCCTTGTTTCGACCCCGTTTGGGTCTATATGGAAATTAATGCGAGACTTCGGTCTCTATATGAAAAATCACATGTTTGAGACTCATGTCTCTATATGCTTGGGATACTGTGTTCAATCAGCATCCAAATGACCGCATCCACTCCTAAAGTGTATTTTCAGACTAATCAGGCTATATGTTTATATGTGTTGCATATGTTGAGATGTGTATTGACAGGAATAAAAGTATATGATGCACATGAATTCTTGCATAACTTTATGATATGCACCTTGTATCTGTGTACTTAGAATGGTGAGAATTATGTTAATCCTAGTATGAATTGAGTAGTAATTGCTTGTAATGTATGTTTATGCATGTCAAGTAAAGAACATGGAATTAGGTTTATATGAAATTATATTTTTGTTGGATATATTGTATATGCATATTGTTCGTTTGTTTTGTTCCTCCCCACTAAGCGTTATCGCTTAGCACGGGTTCTTTTCCCGTGCAGGTGGCGAGTTCGGTTTGGAGTCAGATATCTGCAGGTCGGCCACTAGAAGTCTTTTTGGATGAAGTTATTTTTGAGTCTTCCGCTGTTATTTTGTACATGGCTTGTTAATAGCAAAACAAATCTTTTGTAATGGAACAACTATTTTTGTATATGTATTTGCTTACGAGCCCTTTTTGTAAAAACGATATATATATATGATGTATGTTAAAGGATTTACTATATATGATTAAAAGTTTCTTTACGTATAATCAATTATTTTTATTTATTAGTATGTTTTTGGATTTGTATATGTGTTTGCCCGCGTGGCACTCCGGTATCCTTCCAATGGGGATAACGGGGTGTTACACTCACACTCCGAAATCACACTTCCCTTACAAGAGGGCAGTGCTACACTCCAAACTTCCGAATGCACTGGAACCGAACTTTTTGCTCCTTGGCCACTCGGAACACCTCTTGATTTCTTACCACTCCCAAGTTCGCTATTCGGGCCTCTCCTCTTCTACTCAATCCTCAGCTTGATTAACTCAAATTCCTCTAACTTGATCGCTCCCACCACTAACTGATAATAGTTGACCGGTTGCATGACCGCCATGGCCAACAACGGTCCTCGAATCACTTCCCTCAATCCATCCTCGAAGTGTTGGCACTTAAACTCTTCCGTCAAAAGCAACTCGGGCACATACTTGCTCAAACGGCTAAACTCTTACTCGTACTCACTCACTGACATACTTTGCTATTTCAGATTGATAAACTCCTTCCACTTGGCTTCCCGGTATGCCTTCGTCAGATATTTTTGTTCAAGCTCTTACTTAAAGAACTCCCATGTCAACTCAGCTGGTCGTTGAGGGTTACGAAGCACAAGCTTCCACCAATCATACGCTAACTCTTGAAGTAGCAAAACTGCACAAGACACCCTTTGATTTGCGGGACAGCTAATCTCTTGCAAAATCCGATCTATCCTCTCAATCCAGAACTCGGCCACATCCGATTGTTCCAACGAAGTCCCATGTGGCTGACCCGCAGATGCATGACTCGACCCGAAGAGAAACCTACCACCTACATATGAAAACAACCCATGCTAATCGACAACGATTAGTGGGGAGGAACAAGACAAAGAGCAATATACAAAAATATTAATAATAAAACATTAACGTATTCGATTTTCTAAGTAGCAGAAAATCGAGATACATAAGCCATATTCACTGTGAGAAAGCAGAGCTTAATAATAGTATGCATGTAACAAATATACTAACTAAAATCACTCAATAGTTATAACACTTCACTAAGCAAAGTACCAACACTTCAAACAATAGCCTAAATTTCAGTGGTGGTGGATACGGGAACACTACACTAGAGGGCACACTACGAGCAGTATCAAAAGTGGAGACCGAAGCCTCAATACTATCACTAATCACTAGACCCTAAGCGGGGTCATCGCAAGGCCTAAACGGGGCAACATAGGCAGCTGCACTCACTATCCCTTTATAAGCATGCTTATCTATCCACTACTATGACACTTTAGGCTCAACTCACTCACTCGAAGCATATCACTCGACTGCACCCAAAATCACAAGTCAAATCACCATCACATCATCAATTATTAATGCAAAAGCTAGGACATTAATATCATCAAGGCATGAGCAAAACCATGTACCATGCAATAATGTGAAACCATGCAAAGTGGGAGAAGAAGAAACAATTCAGAAAATAGGGCAGGCAAGAAGGGCCTTTGTCGCGAACGCGACGTGCGTCGCGCTCGCAACAGAGCATAGGGTACCCCATCGCGTGCTCGCGACGAAGCACAGCTCGGCAGATACTCACTTTTCTAAGCTCTATCGCGCTTGCCAGGAACGTCGCGCTCGAGATAAAGACAGGCTACTTCCACTTCGCATTCGCGCTCGGAGGCATGCTCGCGTTGAGGCTCGACTTACCGAAGCCCGGCCTACCGAGCTCTCTGTCGCACTTGCGACAACGGGCTGCTCATCAACAAAAAGGCCATTTCACACTCTGTCGTGCTTGCGACAGGCATCGCACTCACGACAGAGATGAAAATTACCCAGAATCTGCACTTCACTGCACTTCTTCCCAACTCAACCAATACTCAAATCCACTCAATTTTGAACTAACACTTACCTCAACACTCAATTGCATACCAAGTCATACTTATCATCAATATATACTCAATTTAAACAAGAAATCACAAGAGCATGCAAACCAGAATTTACACTAACTCATGCAATTTCACTTCCAAAACTTTACATGCAAATCACTACAACTTGAAACATGACAAGCCAACGATCCAACTTAATCAAATACATGCATTTACACATAATTTAACACTCAAAATCACTCGAAAATTTTAAAACATAACACACAGATGATTCGAAAAGAGAAGAGGGCAAAACACTCCCAAACCTCAAAATGAAGCTTCAATCCAACCCTTTAAGATCCAACTTTTTCCTTACCTTTGCTCCTCCTTCTTTTGTCCAATTCTTGCACAAAACCTAGAAAAATCAACACTAAATCAATCCATACACTCATTCTTCCAAAACCAGAAACAAAGAAAGAAGAAGCGACCCAAATCACAACCCAAGCACTTACCTTTTCAAAACCTAGCTCAAACTCAGAAATCCTACTCAAAGATTGAAGTACCAACTCGTGAAAAGATGAAGAGCATCAAAAATGAAAAGATAGAGAAGAGAGGAATGGGAATTGAGCAAGCCAAGAGGGAAATTCAGCTTCCACGGGAAGCTAATCCCCTTTTCTGCCCTCCATTCCCTCTCTCTTCCTTTTACATTAAATGCCCAACCACCAAGTCCACATGGCAAGCTCCTATTGGACCCTAGAATCCAAATCTTTGACTTTCTCTTAATCCTTGGCACCATACACATTACTCACTAGATAAACTCTTCACTTAACACTTTAATTAATCTTGCAATTTAATCCTCAATTATTCAAATTCCCACATGCACAAATTACTGAAATACCCTTATTTCCCGACTTAGCATGCAAATTCCGACTAGACCCTTTTGGGGTCATTACAACTTCATTTCCCTTAACTAATCTATGCACATCATTATCGTACTCATGGGCAATGACAAACAATGCACATAACTTTCTTACCAATATACTTACAGTAGATATCCAGGCTACGGTCTAGTAGGCAAATAATATATAACATTCCTGTATCCTCATTTCAAACTTATAAACGAATATACATACTGTGACACACGCCGAACCCCGGGGTGCCCCGAAAGCCCGCTTTTAGGGCATTCGAGAGAGGTTCATGAAAACTTATAAGAGATTGCAAGTGCGTCTATTTTGGGCAACATGGAGGTTTCTTGGAGTCGCTACCCAATAGAACATTGGGAAAGGTCGTCTAGCCTCAGTGAGCCTAAGACAGCGCATATGCATCCATTTTGGGCAAGCCAGAGATATGTTGGAGGCCGCATCCCAATGGAACATTGCGATGGTCCTCTAATCTTGTAGAGCCTAGGACTATGCAAATTAGGCCTTTTTGGGGCAATAAGAGATATTTTAGAGACCCCATCCCAATAAAATATTAAGATTGTCCTCTAACCTCGTTAAGCTTAAGACCAGATAAGGTTTGGGACTTCCCATTTATTAATACCTTAAGCAAAGTTAAATTGAGTTTTGAATTTAGCGTTTCATCCCATTTCTCATTCGATTTAATGGAATTAATTAAAGTGCAAGTTGGCCACACAAGGAAAGCGGTAAACAGGAACATAATGAAAATAAAGTATATGAAAATAAATTACAATAAAACTAGGGGCTGAATACAACCCCCATTGTAAATAGCATGCGATTCATACATAAATCGGGATATATGTTAAGGATGAGTGTGACGCCCATTCCCTAATGATAGACTAGCTTAGTTAATCTTAGTTAGAGAAGGCCGCACACACACAATAAAACACATGCTTGACATGAATAATAAAATTTCATCACATACGATCTTAACTCATGCATCACATGCCAACTACTTATAGTGCATTCTCCATGGCCACATGCATTGCTCATACATATTTATACTCTTAGGTTAACATTCATAGTTATCAGATTATTACATGCCTTTACATACCCGCTATACATTCGATTGTACAAAAGCTTATACAGAAATCCCAAAATATCAAACCCAGAACCTACACTTTTTACTTCCTACTGTTGACCGTACAAAATGCGGGGACGTCCTCTGGTCGCCTCTTGTCCGTACCAGCACGGATTAGAGTAAATCCATGCTAAGCGATAACGCTTAGTGGGGAACTCATATAAAGCAAATAATTATCACACAAATAGGGTTATCATACATTGCATGCCAGCAATCAAGCCTAATTATAATTATCTCATCAAACACCACTCCATACATATCATGGTTCAACACTATATTCAATCATAAAGCATTAATCACAAGTTCATATATTCACATCGTTTACTATATTATGTCACAATCATTTCCACTTATTAGTTAGTTGGTTAGCCTGCAACTCAATGATGCGGATAACGGGTATCGCATTGGTACCATTCAGGTACTAGAATCTCATCGAGATTACTTTTACGCATTGGTACCCTCAGGTACTTAACATCATTCTACATATAATAAAAATCCAGCAAGGATTATTCACATAGTTTTCGCATTGTGATTCCCATGGAATCAGACACATTTAACGCATGGGGCTGCAGCACTTGACCCTATAGGCATGCCTAACTATCCACTACTTGACTCGCAGGCTTAAGTTGATAAACATATTATTCAGCTCACATTATTCACTTTCCACATCACATACGTAGATAGCCCATATCACATTCACTCTACACATTCGCATTAGCACATAGCTAAGCATTACACTTGCATACCCAATATGCTTCCAATTCATTTTTCATAGTTAATAATCACATAATTGATTGCATTAAAGAACTATCACATAGTATGCAAATGTATAATACTTAATACCCACATAACTCTTACTCATAATGTTCTTCATTCCAGTTTAAGGCCTTACCGTTAGAAAGTCCAAACACATTAGGGTTATATTGCCAAAACAGGGTAGGTCACGGTCACAATGAATTTCATTGTCACCGTGACATGTTGAAGTTCAAAACAGAATGCAAACTGGGGGCAGGTCACGGTCACAATCAATTTCATTGTCACCGTGACATGTTCCCAACTCTCGGCAGAATGCAACTTGAGGGTATGTCACGGTCACAATGAAGTTCATTGTCACCGTGACATATCCATACTTTGCAAAACAGAATGCTCCCTTAGGTACCTCACGGTCACAATGAATTTCATTGTCACCGTGACATACCAAAATCCAATAGGCAGAATTGAACTCAGGCATACCTCACGGTCATAATCAATTTCATTGTCACCGTGACCTATGCAAAAACACTATAACACAGCTATGTTTTATCACTAGCACAGCTATGCTTTCCAGTCCAATTCTCCTTCCACATCAAGACTTCAAATCTCATTCTCACTTTTGGCAATCAACCCAAAAACATCAATCACTTACTCAATTAGCACATACCTGATTTCCCTTCTTATTTTGGCACTCATCTTTGGCACAATTTATAATCAATCCCAATTCACACATAACATACATGCTCTCAAGCAATTCATTCACTAAACACATTACCACATACACATACAGCTCATATCAAAGTCCCTATTGGACCAATACAAATCATACAATTTACACATTTAGGGTTTGTTCCCAAACCTTATCGCCTTAGCTCCTAATCTCAACGGACGCTCGGCTCTCCGATTACAGCTTTTCCCTTATCTCTCTTCACTTCTTCAGCTAGCAAAACCAGTACAAATTCCATAATTGAACACAATCCATCAATTCTCATTCCAACACCAAATCAAAACCAAGAAGAAGAGTGGAAGATGAGAACACTATGCACTTACTCACTTACCTCTTAAGTTAACACTTAATTCTTGCTCCCATTAACTATATGCATGCACTACTAAAGGCCTCTCTAAAGCTCATTCTCACGCAAGAAAGAAGAGAGAAGAACACAGAAAAATTGACTGAAATCACAAAAATGAATCTTTTCCCTTTCCTTAGTTAACTCATGCATGAAAAGGTGGAGGTGGCATCCTCTCAAGAAGCCACACGGATTCCACTCACCAAAGTTTGCCTCCACTAACCAATTCCTACTTATTTTATTCTTAACTAATGCATCATTAGACAAACTAATCAACCATTAACTTAACATAATATAATTACCCAATAGCCACTTAACAATCCCTTATATTACAATTAGGTCCTTCCAACCTTTCAATTGAGTCCTGCCTTCAATCAATTTAATCCAAACCTCACATTCAATTCACACATACACACACACACATGCCAATTTAAGTTAATTCTTTTAGGGTACAAGTTCGGCCATGACAACTCTCCCCTCCTTAGAGAATTTCGTCCTCGAAATTCTTACCTGAGTGAAACAGCTGTGGATGGTGCTCTCGCATAGCCGCTTCGGGTTCCCAAGTTGCCTCTTCTATACCATGATGTTGCCAAAGCACTTTTACAAGTGGTATTTGCTTATTCCGAAGTTGCCTCATTTCTCTTGCTAAAATTACTTTCGATTTCTCATCATAGGTAAAGTCTGGCTGAACTTCTACTTCTTGCACAGTTAACACATGAGATTCATCCGATTTATACCTCCTCAACATGGACACATGAAACACATCATGAAGCTTGCTTAACGCCGGAGGCAATGCCAAGCGATATGCCACGGAGCCCACTCTTTCCAGAACTTCATATGGTCCAATAAACCTTGGACTCAATTTTCCTTTCTTGCCAAACCTCAGTACCTTCCTCCAAGGAGATACTTTCAGAAACACTTTATCACCCACACTGAACTCAATATCCCTTCTCTTCAAATCAGCATACGACTTCTGTCTGTCACTTGCTGCTTTCAACCTTTACTGTATGATCTTAGCTTTCTCCTCTATATCCCTCACTAGTTTGGGTCCAATGATTTTGCTTTCATTCAATTCTATCCAGCAAACCGGTGAACGGCATTTCCTTCCGTACAAGACTTCATACGGTGCCATACCAATACTGGTTTGATAACTGTTGTTATAAGTAAATTCCATAAGTGGAAGATACTTATCCCAACTCTTAGAGAAATCCAAAACACATGCTCGCATCAAATCTTCCAAAACCTGGATAATTCTTTCCGATTGTTCATCAGTTTGTGGATAAAAAGCAGTACTAAAATTAAATTTCGTACCCAACGCCGCTTGTAAGCTCCGCCAAAACTTAGAAGTGAATCTGGGATCCCTATCAGAAACAATAGACAAAGGTATCCCATGCAATCGGACAATTTCTCTTCCATACAACTCAGCCAACTTTTCCATAGAATAACCCATCCGAACTGGTATAAAGTGAGCCGATTTCAAAAACCTGTCCACAATAACCCATACTGCATCTTGCTGTCTTGAGGTCAGAGGCAATCCGGATACAAAATCCAACGTAATATTATCCCATTTCAATTGTGGAATAGGGAGTGGATGCAGCAGTCCCTGAGGCACTTGATGCTCCGCTTTAACTTGTTGACAGACAAGGCACTTAGACACATATTCCACTACATCCTTCTTCATCCCAGGCCACCAGTACAACTGTTTCATATCTTGATACATCTTGTTTCCACCTGGATGCATAGTGAAAATTGTATTATGAGCCTCATGCATCAATCTCTTCTTTAATTCTTTATCATTTGCCACACATATTCTATTCTTGTACAGCAGTATTCCATCTTCACTCACTGAATAGTCAGTCTTATCCATTTCACTGACTGACTGCAGAACTTGTTGCAACCTCTCATTATTTCTCTGAGCAACTATTAACTCGTCTTTCAGGATCGGTCTCGCTTTCAACTGTGCCAATAAAGCTCCGTCTGCAGAAAACCTCCACTTAATCTGCTTTAACTGTAATGCTGAAATTGATTTCCTACTCAAAGCATCAGCCACTACATTAGCTTTTCCCGGGTGATAATCCACAATACAATCATAGTCCTTAAACAACTCGAGCCATCTTCGCTGTCTCAGATTCAATTCCTTCTGTGTAAGCAAATATTCAAACTCTTGTGATCAGTGTAAATTCTACACTTCTCACCATACAAGTAATGTCGCCAAATCTTTAAAGCAAACACTACTGCTGCCAATTCCAAATCATGAGTCGGATAATTTTGTTCGTGAGGTTTCAATTGCCTTGACGCATACGCTATTACGTTCCCCTCTTGCATCAATACACAACCCAACCCTATACCTGAAGCATCGGTGTACAACACATACTCTTTACCAGTCATAGGCTGTGTAAGAATCGGTGCTTCTACTAACATCTTCTTCAACTGATCGAAACTCGCATGACATCTTTCAGACCACTCATGCTTCACTCCTTTTTGTAACAATCTTTTCAACGGTGAAGCTATTACTGAAAATCCTTTCACAAACCTTCTGTAGTATCTCGCCAACCCTAAGAAACTGCGAACCTCCAGCACATTCTTAGGTGTTTTCCAATTCACAATTGCTTCTATCTTAGTTGGATCTACTTTAATCCCCTCAGATGACATCACATGACCCAGAAATGACACCTCTTTGAGCCAGAACTCACACTTACTTAGTTTGGCATACAGCTGATGCTCCCGCAGTGACCGAAGCACGATTCTCAAATGCTGCTCATGCTCCTTCTCATCCCTTGAATAAATCAGAATATCATCTATAAATACTACCACAAATTGATCCAGATACGGTCTAAACACCCGATTCATTAAATCCATCAATGCAGCTGGCGCATTGGTTAACCCAAATGGCATCTCTAGGAACTCATAATGCCCGTACTGAGTTCTAAATGCAGTCTTAGGTATATCTTCTTTCTTCACTTGCAACTGATAATACCCCGAACGCAAGTCAATCTTTGAGAATACACCAGCTCCTCTTAACTGATCAAACAAGTCTTCAATCCGAGGTAAAGGGTATCGATTCTTTACTGTCACTTTATTCAACTATCGATAATCAATGCACATTCTCATTGTACCATCTTTCTTTTTAACAAATAACACTGGTGCTCCCCAAGGAGAAACACTAGGTCTAATAAAAACCCCTATTCAGCAATTCTTGCAGCTGTTCCTTCAATTCCTTCAACCCAGTTTGAGCCATTCTGTACGGTGCCTTAGATACAGGTACTGTTCCTGGCGCCACATCAATCGATAGCTCAACCTCTCTTATTGGTGGTATACCGCTCAATTCTTCAGGGAACACGTCAAGAAACTCTCTGACTACCGGTATCTCTTGCATCTTCACATGTTCTCTCTTACTGTCCAACACCAAAGCTAGGTAAACTTCACATCCTTTTCTCATACATCGACAGGCTTGCATAGCAGGTATCACATTTACTAGAGGATTAGTGCACACTCCTCTTACTATCACTCTGTTCCCCTCACCATCATAGAGTATAACCATCCTCTTCTTACACTTAACATTTGCATCATATTTAGTTAACCAATCCATACCCAAAATCAAATCAAACTCATCAAACGGTAATTCAATCAAATCTGCTGGAAACACACTACCTTGAACATCTAATGCACAATTTCTATACACTCTGTTCACATTAACATTACCTCCCAAAGGGCTAGACACACATATATCATACTTTAAACATTCAACTTTAGGCATCTTTTCTCATATCTTTTTATCACACACATATGAATGAGTTGAGCCAGGATGAATAAGTGCAAACATTTCCACACCATAATGTAGAATAGTACCTGCTATCACCTCAGGTGCATCCTGATCCTTTCGTGCCCTCATTGCATAAGCCCGCACCGGTGCCGCATCAGGCCTATCCACAATCTCAGAATCAATTGCACCCCTGGACTGGCTACCTCTGCCACGTCCTCTTCCTCTTCCTCTATTAGTAGAAGGCAAATTTGAACCACCCCTACTCTGCTCTTGTTGATTTCCTGACATGTCATAAGCATTCGGGCAATTAGCAAGGAAATGCTCAGTGCTTCCGCATCTAAAACAAGCACCCGTCACTCTCCAGCATTCTCCTCTATGCCTCTTACCACAATGAGGACACTCATGTACCTCACTTCTGTTACCAGATGTTCCTCTTCCTGAACCAGATGATGAGGGAGCGCCACGCTTCTTACCTCTCACTGCAGAACTGAACCCTAATTCTGCAGGTGGTGCCACATGAGAATCTCTTGTTCTTTTCCCCGTCTGGGAACCACCTCTACTTGCATTCCTCCTTTGTCTCCATTCTCTTTGAGCTCCCAAAGTCCTTTCAGCTCTCAAAGCTGCTTGAACAATTCGATAATAGCTTACGTTCTGCTCTGTTGTTAGAGAAATCAGCAACGCTTTAATCTCCTCAATCAACCCTTCCTCAAATTGTTGACATCGCAGCACATCGGTCAAAACACCTTTTGGCGCATACTTGCTTAGGCGACAAAATTCCGCTTCATACTTCGCCACCGTCATGGTTCTCTGCCTCAAACTCAGAAACTTCTTCCAGTTTGCCTCTCAATGTGCTTTAGTAATATACTTGTTCTCTAATTCCTTTTCAAAGAACTCCAAGTTTAATGGTTCGGGAAGCATCAAATTCTGCAGAACTAGCTTCCACCAATCATATGCAGGGCCTTGGAGTAATGACTCCACGCATTCAACCCACTAGTCCGGAGGACACCGTATCTCCTTAAGAATCCTTTCCACCTTCTCAATCCAGTACTCTGCTTTTTCTGACTCATCCAACCTGGTTCCAAGAAATTCCTCCAAACCATGCTTTCTCAAAGATTCTATTAGGGCTCTAGGCGCCATCATACGTTCCATCACTCTTGCCATATCTTGAGTCATTTTCCTCATAGCTTCCATAGGCCCAAATGGAATCTCATTCCCGAAACCAACCGATCTAGACTGTCCAGACCCCGTCACCTCAGCTTCATGGGGATTAACACTTTCAGCAGATATTTCTCCGGTATGCCTTCCAGAATCCATCTTACTACACAAATTAAACAAGGACTTCCGCATTAGGTCAACAGACTATGCACATCGTATCTACCCAATTCCCAGAAAAGACTCAACCTAGGCTCTGATACCACAACTTGAGACGCCCATTCCCTAATGACAGACTAGCTCAGCTAATCTTAGTTAGAGAAGGCCACACACACACAATAAAACACATGCTTGACCTGAATAATAAAATTTCATCACATACGATCTTCACTCATGCATCACATGCCAACTACTTATAGTGCATTCTCCATGGCCACACGCATTGCTCATACATATTTATACTCTTAGGTTAACATTCATAGTTATCAGATTATTACATGCCTTTACATACCCGCTATACATTCGATTGTACAAAAGCTTATACAGAAATCCCAAAATATCAAACCCAGAACCTACACTTTCTACTTCCTACTGTTGACCATACAAAATGCGGGGACGTCCTCCGGTTGCCTCTTGTCCGTACCAGCACGGATCATAGTAAATCCATGCTAAGCGATAACGCTTAGTGGGGAACTCATATAAAGCAAATAATTATCACACAAATAGGGTTATCATACATTGCATGCCAGCAATCAAGCCTAATTATAATTATCTCATCAAACACCACTCCATACATATCATGGTTCAACACTATATTCAATCATAAAGCATTAATCACAAGTTCACATATTCACATCGTTTACTATATTATGTCACAATCATTTCCACTTAATAGTTAGTTGGTTAGCCTGCAACTCAATGATGTGGATAACGGGTATCGTATTGGTACCATTAAGGTACTAGAATCTCATCGAGATTACTTTTACGCATTGGTACCCTCAGGTACTTAACATCATTCCACATATAATAAAAATCCAGCAAGGATTATTTGGATAGTTTTCGCATTGTGATTCGCATGGAATCAGACACATTTAACGCATGGGGCTGCAGCACTTGACCCTATAGGCATGCCTAACTATCCACTACTTGACTCGCAGGCTTAAGTTGTTAAACATATTATTCAGCTCACATTGTTCACTTTTCATATCACATACGTAGATAGCCCATATCACATTCACTCTACACATTCGCATTAGCACATAGCTAAGCATTACACAAGCATTGTCACACCCCACAAGTGGCTTATTTGGAAATTAGAATTTTAATTGGATAATTAAGGTTAATTGGGTAATATTAAAGTGGAAAGGAGGATTAATTTGCAAGTATTAATAAAGTAATTAAATGGTAGATTTTATTTTGGTGAGGAAAAGGTAATTTAACATGGACTTATTGGTAAAAGGGTATGAAGTGGACTAGTGATTTTGTGCATGTGTGCCATGTGGAAGGGGCATGTGCACGTGGAGAGGGAAAGGAAAAAGTCTGGGAAAAACTTAGTTAGTTGGAAAACAAAGGACTGAAGAGTTTTCTCTTTCTTTTCTGGTTCTCTCTCACACGAAGCACATTCTGCCTTTCCTTCTTTTTTCTGTTCTTTCTATCATCTGCATGTGAGTATTGCTGTTGAGGAATTAAGGTCTGGTTGAGTTAGAAGCTTCAACAGGGTAAGTAGCTACTGGTTTTCCTTTGGGTTTTAGAGATTCTGTTATTGCATTTTGATTGTGATTTTATATGTTGGAAGCTCCTGAGGATAAAAGGAAGGAGAAGGGTAAGGGCAAGGTTGTGGAGTAGAGGATACAGTGGACATTTTTCTTTTGGACTTCAGTATCAGGTTTGGGAGTGTTTGCTCTTTTCTCGTTTTTGGATCCTGTTTGATGTTAATGTTGTTGTTAAATTATGTTTTTGATATATAGAGTAATGCATGAGTAAAGTAGAGTTGTGTAATTGATTTGTAGCAGCAAGTGATGATGATATGTATGTGAAATTTGAGATATTTGCATGAACGTAAGAGAGGAAACTTCTGGGTTTAAGTCTCTGTAAATGCAATTTTGATTGATTATCAAGGTGAATGATTTGAGTGATTGTTGCTGTAAATATGCTCTGGAGGCCTGAATGTATGTGGTTGCATGGTTATTGCATGAAAACTGGTTTTGAGCAAGAAAGGGTTTTGAATTTAGGTAGTACTCTGTTTTAAAAATCTTCTGGTTTTTCGTGTTTTCTGGGTTTCTGAAGAAAATTGGAATGTTTGGAGAAGATGAAGTTTTGTGAGGAGAAGGTCACGAGACGTGACTGCTGGTCACGCCGTGACCCCCTTCTCGGCTGTAGATCACGAGGCGCGAAGCAGCTTCATGCCGTGACCCTTTCTTTGCTGAAGGTCACGTCGCGTGAAGCGGCATCACGCCGTGACTCTCGCCCTTTGCCTGCGCGATTTCTTCCTCTCCTCTCTCAGGCGTCACGCGACGTGACTGGTGGTCACGCCGTGACTGCCCTGCCTCGCCTGCTTTTGCCTTGCTTTCTTGCCTTGCTCTTTTGCCTGGCTCGCGTGAAGCCGGTGTCACGTGACGTGACTGAAGGTCACGACGTGACCTGCCTCTGCCTGCTGTTCTGTTTTCCTAAAACAAAGTTTTAACTTCTGATTTTTAGTTGTTTTTACACTGTTGATGAATAATTAGTTTTAAAATCTGATTGTATTTTAATAATTGCATAATATTGGGTTTTGAATACATGAATAATAATATTATTATACATGATTTATATGTTTATAATTCACATGAATATAGTTATTCCAATGTGGGTTTTAGGTTCTTTTTACCTCCTGTGTTTGATAATTGAATATGTTTAAATGTTCTGAAGTTGATTATTATACAAGTATACATGATTTATAAGCTAGTATTTAATGAAATTCTCATGATTTGATATATGAATTATTGAGTTGTGTCATATAAGCCTGTATAAGTCACAAGTAGTGGATAAGTAAGCGCTTACTTAGGTCAGAGTGTGTGTGCAGCTGCTATATGATAAAAATGTTATATGCGGGTCCGTTTGGATCCTTGTTTCGACCATGTTTGGTCTATATGGAAATAAAGCGAGACCTCGGTCTCTATATGAAAATTACATGTTTGAGACTCATGTCTCTATATGCTTGGGATATTGTGTCCTATCAGTATCCAAATGACCGTATCCACTTCTTAGGTTTATACCAGACTGATCAGGCTACATGTTTATTTGCTCTATATATGTTGAGATGTTTACTGATATGTTTAAATGTATATGTTACACCTGAATTCTTGTATATCCTGCGTTGGTGTAATCGGAAAAGTATGTGTGTATTTGTTAATTGCTTATATTGTGAATATTATAATGTGATGTGATACTATATTGTATTTGTATATTGTTATTTTGTTTTGTTCCTCCCCACTAAGCGTTATCGCTTAGCACGGGCTCTTGTCCCGTGCAGGTGGCGTGTGCAGTTCAGAGTCGGATATCTGCAGGTCGGCCACTAGGAGTCTTTTTGGATGAAGTTATTATATATTTGAAGTCTTCCGCTGTGTTATTTTGTATATGGCTTGTAATTAGCAAAAATGAATCTTTTGTAAAGGAACAAGTATTCTTTTTGTATATGTAATGGCATACGTGCCTCTTTTTGTAAAACGATACTGATATGTATATGTATATGCTAAAAGGCTTTACTATAAATGATTAAAAGTTTCTTAAATCTCATTTGGTTTTCTTTTATTTATTTATACTTGTGTAAATGTATATGATTATATGTGTTTACCCGCGTGGCACTCCGGCATCCTTCCAACGGGGATGGCGGGGTGTTACAGCTTGGTATCAGAGCCCAGGTTTGGTGGTTCTGGGTTATGTTGTGATTGTTTAAGTATAGAGTCGAGTCTATGCATGAGAGTCAGTTTTGTATAGTGGCCTAATGCAGATGTCTTTTGTTTTGTAGTGTCTATATGGAGTCGGATCCAAGTGAGTATATGGGCGACACTATGAGCAGTTATAATGGGGGTCCTAGAGAGAATCCAGTTAGAAGAGATGATCCAGTTAGACAGGATAGACATGAGCGGGAACCTGCACCAGCTGAGGGTGCAAATAGAGGTATTGCTTTTGATCCAGCGTTAGTTCAAGGATTATTACAAGTGGTGGATAGGTTGACTGCACCTAAGGCTCCCACTGAGTTGTTAAGAAAAAGAGGAGCAGAGGATTTTCATGGGACTGCTTTAGATGAGTCCGATATAGCTGAGTTTTGGTTGAAGAGAGTGGGTAGGATTTTGCAAGAGATTAGATGTCCCGCAGATCAGAGAGCTTCTTGTGCAGTTTCGTTACTTCAGGGACCAGCATATGATTGGTGGGAATTAGTGATGCGAAATCCTCAGCGACCAGCCGAGTTGACTTGGGACTTCTTTAAGCAAGAGTTTGAGCAAAAATATATCACAAAAGCATATCAAGAAGCTAAGTGGAGAGAGTTCATTAGCTTGAAGCAGAGAGGAATGACAGTGAGTGAGTACGACAAGGAGTTCAATAGGTTAAGTAAGTATGTGCCTGAGCAATTGTTGACAGATGAGTTCAGATGTAGGCACTTCTTAGAGGGATTGCGTGAGGTATTCAGAGGCCCTTTGTCTGCGATGATTGTTTTGCAGCCAGTTGGGTATTATCAGATTGTGGCTGCAACAATGAGGTTAGAGGAATCAGAAGAGATTAAGCAGAAGATGGCACAGAAGAGAAGAGCACCAGAAGGGGGAAATGTGAGTGTTAAGAAAGCAAAGGGTACACCCGTGGAGCAAGGATCTAGAGGGAGTGTTCAGATGCCTTCACAAAGAGAGAGTGTAGCCCCACATGGTAGTAAAGGAAATCGAGCACCAGAATGTGAGCACTGTCATAGGTACCATTGGGGTACATGTCGGAAGATTACTGGCGCTTGTTTTAAGTGCGGAAGTATGGAGCATCGGTTTGCCTCTTGCCCCGATCGACAAGTGGACCAGCATCAGCAAGAGAGTAAGAAATCCAATGTTATTCAAAGCAATCGTGAAGGAAGTCGAGCTCCGAGAGCACCATCAGAAACCGTGCAGCGACCTGGTGCTACTGAGGATCATAATCAGTTTAGAGGTTATGCTATGATTGCTAGAGATGCGACGGGTGCAGCGGGTCCTTCGGGTAAGTGTTTACATGTTCAGTTTTGTTTCGATTTGGTTTTGGTATTTGAGTTGTATTCGGTAAGCAAGGAAATTTCGAGGACGAAATTTTCTTAAGGAGGGGTGAGTTGTCACACCCCACAAGTGGCTTATTTGGAAATTAGAATTTTAATTGGATAATTAAGGTTAATTGGGTAATATTCAAGTGGAAAGGAGGATTAATTTGCAAGTATTAATAAAGTAATTAAATGGTAGATTTTATTTTGGTGAGGAAAAGGTAATTTAACAAGGACTTATTGGTAAAAGGGTATGAAGTGGACTAGTGATTTTGTGCATGTGTGCCATGTGGAAGGAGCATGTGCACGTGGAGAGGGAAAGGAAAAAGTCTGGGAAAAACTTAGTTAGTTGGAAAACAAAGGACTGAAGAGTTTTCTCTTTCTTTTCTGGTTCTCTCTCACACGAAGCACATTCTGCCTTTCCTTCTTTTTTCTGTTCTTTCTATCATCTGCATGTGAGTATTGCTGTTGAGGAATTAAGGTCTGGTTGAGTTAGAAGCTTCAACAGGGTAAGTAGCTACTGGTTTTCCTTTGGGTTTTAGAGATTCTGTTATTGGATTTTGATTGTGATTTTATATGTTGGAAGCTCCTGAGGATAAAAGGAAGGAGAAGGGTGGAGTAGAGGATACAGTGGACATTTTTCTTTTGGACTTCAGTATCAGGTTTGGGAGTGTTTGCTCTTTTCTCGTTTTTGGATCCTGTTTGATGTTAATGTTGTTGTTAAATTATGTTTTTGATATATAGAGTAATGCATGAGTAAAGTAGAGTTGTGTAATTGATTTGTAGCAGCAAGTGATGATGATATGTATGTGAAATTTGAGATATTTGCATGAACGTAAGAGAGGAAACTTCTGGGTTTAAGTCTCTGTAAATGCAATTCTGATTGATTATCAAGGTGAATGATTTGAGTGATTGTTGCTGTAAATATGCTCTGGAGGCCTGAATGTATGTGGTTGCATGGTTATTGCATGAAAACTGGTTTTGAGCAAGAAAGGGTTTTGAATTTAGGTAGTACTCTGTTTTAAAAATCTTCTGGTTTTTCGTGTTTTCTGGGTTTCTGAAGAAAATTGGAATGTTTGGAGAAGATGAAGTTTTGTGAGGAGAAGGTCACGAGACGTGACTGCTGGTCACGCCGTGACCCCCTTCTCGGCTGTAGATCATGAGGCGCGAAGCAGCTTCACGCCGTGACCCTTTCTTTGCTGAAGGTCACGTCGCGTGAAGCGGCATCACGCCGTGACTCTCGCCCTTTGCCTGCGCGATTTCTTCCTCTCCTCTCTCAGGCGTCACGCGACGTGACTGGTGGTCACGCCGTGACTGCCCTGCCTCGCCTGCTTTTGCCTTGCTTTCTTGCCTTGCTCTTTTGCCTGGCTCGCGTGAAGCCGGTGTCACGTGACGTGACTGAAGGTCACGACGTGACCTGCCTCTGCCTGCTGTTCTGTTTTCCTAAAACAAAGTTTTAACTTCTGATTTTTAGTTGTTTTTACACTGTTGATGAATAATTAGTTTTAAAATCTGATTGTATTTTAATAATTGCATAATATTGGGTTTTGAATACATGAATAATAATATTATTATACATGATTTATATGTTTATAATTCACATGAATATAGTTATTCCAATGTGGGTTTTAGGTTCTTTTTACCTCCTGTGTTTGATAATTGAATATGTTTAAATGTTCTGAAGTTGATTATTATACAAGTATACATGATTTATAAGCTAGTATTTAATGAAATTCTCATGATTTGATATATGAATTATTGAGTTGTGTCATATAAGCCTGTATAAGTCACAAGTAGTGGATAAGTAAGCGCTTACTTAGGTCAGAGTGTGTGTGCAGCTGCTATATGATAAAAATGTTATATGCGGGTCCGTTTGGATCCTTGTTTCGACCATGTTTGGTCTATATGGAAATAAAGCGAGACCTCGGTCTCTATATGAAAATTACATGTTTGAGACTCATGTCTCTATATGCTTGGGATATTGTGTCCTATCAGTATCCAAATGACCGTATCCACTTCTTAGGTTTATACCAGACTGATCAGGCTACATGTTTATTTGCTCTATATATGTTGAGATGTTTACTGATATGTTTAAATGTATATGTTACACCTGAATTCTTGTATATCCTGCGTTGGTGTAATCGGAAAAGTATGTGTGTATTTGTTAATTGCTTATATTGTGAATATTATAATGTGATGTGATACTATATTGTATTTTTATATTGTTATTTTGTTTTGTTCCTCCCCACTAAGCGTTATCGCTTAGCACGGGCTCTTGTCCCGTGCAGGTGGCGTGTGCAGTTCAGAGTCGGATATCTGCAGGTCGGCCACTAGGAGTCTTTTTGGATGAAGTTGTTATATATTTGAAGTCTTCCGCTGTGTTATTTTGTATATGGCTTGTAATTAGCAAAAATGAATCTTTTGTAAAGGAACAAGTATTCTTTTTGTATATGTAATGGCATACGTGCCTCTTTTTGTAAAACGATACTGATATGTATATGTATATGCTAAAAGGCTTTACTATAAATGATTAAAAGTTTCTTAAATCTCATTTGGTTTTCTTTTATTTATTTATACTTGTGTAAATGTATATGATTATATGTGTTTGCCCGCGTGGCACTCCGGCATCCTTCCAACGGGGATGGCGGGGTGTTACATGCATACCCAATATGCTTCCAATTCATTTTCATAGTTAATAATCACATAATTGATTGCATTCAAGAACCATCACATAGTATGCAAATGTACAATACTTAATACCCACATAACTCTTACTCATAATGTTCTTCCTTCCAGCTTAAGGCCTTACCATTAGAAAGTCCAAACACATTAGGGTTATATTGCCAAAACAGGGTAGGTCATGGTCACAATGAATTTCATTATCACCTTGACATGTTGAAGTTCAAAACAGAATGCAAACTGGGGGCAGGTCACGGTCACAATCAATTTCATTGTCACTGTGACATGTTCCCAACTCTCAGCAGAATGCAACTTGAGGGTATGTCACGGTCGCAATGAAGTTCATTGTCACCGTGACATATCCATACTTTGCAAAACAGAATGCTCCCTTAGGTACCTCATGGTCACAATGAATTTCATTGTCACCGTGACATACCAAAATCCAATAGGCAGAATTGAACTCAAGCATACCTCACGGTCACAATAAATTTCATTGTCACTGTGACCTATGCAAAAACACTATAACACAGCTATGTTTTATCACTAGCATAGCTGTGCTTTCCAGTCCAATTCTCCTTCCACATCAAGACTTCAAATCCCATTCTCACTTTTGGCAATCAACCCAAAAACATCAACCACTTACTCAATTAGCACATACCTGATTTCCCTTCTTATTTTGGCACTCATCTTTGGCACAATTTATAATCAATCCCAATTCACACATAGCATACATGCTCTCAAGCAATTCATTCACCAAACACATTACCACATACACATACAGAGCTCATATCAAAGTCCCTATTGGACCAATACCAATCATACAATTTACACATTTAGGGTTTGTTCCCAAACCTTATCGCCTTAGCTCCTAATCTCGACGGACGCTCGGCTCTCCGATTACAACTTTTCCCTTATCTCTCTTCACTTCTTCAGCTAGCAAAACCAGTACAAATTCCAGAATTGAATACAATCCATCAATTCTCATTCCAACACCAAATCAAAACCAAGAAGAAGAGTGGAAGATGAGAACACTATGCACTTACTCACTTACTGTAACACCCCAAAAAGGGCCTAGTCGGAATTTTGCGCGATAAGTCGGGGTATTAAGGGTATTTCCGTAATTTGTGTAAGAGGAAAATTTGGATATTAAGGATTTTGTGCAAGGAAATTAATTAAGTATGTTAAGAGGAGAAATATTAAGGTGTGCAGGTGGTGTATGGATGTAGGGTATGTTAATTGTGATTAATCTAGTGTGTGCTTGTAATGTATGGGAGTAGGATGTAAGTGGGTTTTAAGGAATTATATGGTGTGAGTGGTGTTTGGTGCCTTGAAGATATTTATTCAAGACATGGTTGTGTGTGGTTTGTGTATGGTGCTTTTAGCGGAAAAGTCAAGTGAGTGGATGTTTGGTCCTATAGGAAGTTGACAAGTGGCTTGGTAGGTGGGCAATTAATGGGAAAAGAGTTAAAGGAAAAGAAGAATGAGAGGGAGAGCAGATTTCACGTGGGACTCTCATCTCTCTCTCCCATTCCTTCTCTTCTTCTCTTATTTCCATTTCTTGCGTTTCCTCTCTTGCTTGTGTGGGTTGGAGCTGGTTTTGGAAGTGTATGAGAGCAAGATTAAGGAGGTAAGTGGTTAGATTTTGGATTATTGTGTTTGGATCTTCTTCTTCTTCTAGTTGCTTTTGATTTTGGGAATTTAAGGTTTGGATGGGTAATTTGTGAGTTTTGGTATGTGCAAGTTTTGAGTGACAAGAAGAAGAACAAAGGCAAGGAGAAGGCTCAAGAGTGAAGATCAACTGGGTTTTTGGTCTACAAGAGGTTTGGGAGCTTTGATTTCTTCATTATGTTTGAGTTGTCATTTGCCTAATTCTCCTTGGATCATGGGTATGTGTTTATGTTTGTTTCCAATAATTTGAAATGCTTTGATATGAGTTTATGCATGATTTAAATTGAGTAAATGTGCTAGTAATCCATGTTATTGAATGAGATGAATGTGTATGTGGGTTGGTATTGAAATGCATGAGTTTGGGGATTTCTTTGAATTTGATGTTTTATGGTAATTTTAGTAATCCTGTTCAGTTCTCTTTTGACCTCCGTGCATTGTTTTTGTCATAGGTGTAGTTATAGAGCTCTAAATTGAGTGATTCTTTCTTCATTAGAACTCTAATTCCCATGCCTTTAAATGTCCTAGAAATAGCCTTGGGCTAATTCTTGCTCTAAGACCCTGAAATAACCGTAAAGTCTCTTTTTGTGTCGGGTTGTCTGACCAGTTTTGGTTGTGGAGATCATATTTAGAGTTATAGATGTCATTTTGATCTGAAATTTGTTGCATTTTAACTTTAACATCCTAGGGAACATTTTTTAAGAAGGAAGTTTTGGCTAAAAATGAGGTTTAGAGGTTGTTTTAGGCAATGTAAATCTGGGGCATTAAACAGTCTTTTGCGGGTTCTGAGTTGAGCCTCTGTCGCGATCGCGACAAGGGTCGCAACCTCGCTACAGAAAAACCTATTTTAGCCTTTATTTCTTCATTTTTGAGCCCTCGATTGATTCGGATCAATCCCGTACCTTCCCCTCAGCTTTTTATGCATGTTTAGGGTAATTAAATGGCTGTATAAGCAATTGTCTTTGGGAGAACTTAGGAGTATGATTAAGGTTGGTGATTTAGCTAGTAAATAATGATAGATATAACTTTGTGAAGGATGAGGATTAATATGTGTTAATCTTATGAGTAACCTAAGCATGATGTATCACATGTTTGAATGCATTTAACATGGGTGCGATTGAGACGAATGACGAATAATGTTGTTGTTATAGATTGTGTATATGGATATTGTTAGTGGTATGTTTTATCGAAATTCTTGATACGGATGTTGTGTTTATGTTGTCAATGATGTGTGGCTTGCTGGAGATGAGGTAAGAGACCTTTGGTTATGTTTCGTGTGTTTGTAGGTGAGTATGAGGAAGGAAAGATTCTGCAGAATTCTTTAGATATTCGGAATCATGACTCTGTCGCGAGCGCGACAGAGATCGGTGATCCTAATGCTTTGCCATCGCGAGTACGCGACGATGTCGCGAGCCCGCGATAGCAATAGCTTGTGTGCTCTCTGTTGCGAGCACGATAACTGTCGCGACCGCGACAGAGCACATTGTTGGCCTGTGCTATCGCGAGCCCGCGACTTGTCGCGACCCCGCGATAGCAATGCTTACCCTATATCGCGATCGCGACAGCGTCGCGAGCGCGACAGAGCCGGGCTCTTCTCTCCTTCCCGCGATCGCGAAGTCCGTCGCGCGCACGCAGCGAAGAGACTATGGTCTCTGTCGCGAGAGCGACAGATGTGTTGTGTTGAATGAGTTTTCTTTGGTGATTCCAATGTTTGAATTCCGAACTTGTGGTACCTTTAGGTTTATACTTTGACTATTTTATGTAGTATGTTAATATAATTGGATGTATTATGCATATCTATACTTATGATCTTTCTCTAAGATTGTTATGTTATGCTTAAAGTGTAAATTGTATGATGCATGTTTGACTTTATGAACTTATTCATATGTCTCACTTATTGCTGATTATGCATAATGATATAAATTATGTGATTTGAAATATGATTTGTATTATGTAAGACCTGCGAAAGTCTGTCTAGTGGATAGTTAGGCATGCCTAAAAGAGTCTTCCTGCTGCAGCTTCCGTTATCGTTTGGACCCCGATCAGGTCCCCGTTTGGTTCCTCGCGAACCCCTTTATTGTGTTTGGATCTTGTTTAAGGTCCTTCCGAAAAATGTTTGTGAATGAAAATAGAAATGGTTTTCGATTTGTACCCGTAAGGTACTTTCCGTAATCGGCTTGTACCCGTAAAGTACTTTCTGTATACTCGTTATCCACTATTTTGAGTCAGCAGGTATTCTGTTTGTTTTGCCTAATATGAACAAGAGAATGTGATATTCGATTAAGCATGATTCTGGACACGTGAATCAGTTATGTATCCGCATGTGATTATGAATGTCTGAATGGGTTAAGTGTGACCTAAGCATGTGATTTGGATATAATTATCTGCATATATGGGTATATGCATAACATATTGTGAATGTATGGTATGCTAACGGTTGTGAGTATAGGTACGGCAATTTAGATGTGTGTAACCGTGACCATGATCTTTTGAATGCCATGAGTTCGATTAGTTATGTCTATTTTGAATGCTATGATTAGTAAGTATGTGCACAAACGTGATTTTGTACTTTTGGCGGTTATAGTGAATTATATGAATCAAGATACGTAACGAATGTGCTCTTGACCTTGGAATGTATATATATTGTGTTATGTTACGTGCCTCCTCTCTCTAGTTTTCCTATTGTAGTGATTTCAGCGTGTGGGCATGTATTTACATTTCGAGGCATAATAGAAGTATGTTTAGTTAACTAGCGTTCTCGGCATGATAATTGGGTGTGTATTTGCCTGATAATTGTATTGCATGTGAATGGGTTTTCCGTTAAATGCATGAGTCCTTGGCATGATAGTCGTATGTGTATATGAACTTCCGAATGCCGGGCTTTCCTATACAGGCTTATTTATCCATCTATTGTGATTATTTGTATATGCCATTTGTGTATGTAATTTGTTCTAGCGACCATTGTGAATGGCCGTCCATATTGCTTGTGTGTTCTCCCCACTAAGCGTTTATCGCTTAGCACGGGCTCTTTTCCCGTGCAGGTGGCAGGTTTGGTTCGGTTCGAGTCGTGCATCTGCAAGGTCGGCCACATAGGAGTTAGAAGCGCTTTGTTATTTTGTTCAGCTTCTGTATTTCGGATTCTGTAATTTTGTAGCCTTTTTCTTATGTATTTGGTTATGTAAAGGATATTATTGTAATGAGGTTCTCAGTTATTCCTCAGTCTTATCTTTCGCCTTATGCTTCCGCTGAGTGATTATATGTACGTATGTGAGTTAATGTTTGTTCAGCTTTTGTTTCTTTAAAGTTTTAATTTCCGCTGTATTTCATATGTATGTTATGTATAAATGTATGTTTCCGCTTAGTGTATGCATGCATGTATGTAAGTGAGCGTCGGGTAGCGCGCCCGCCGGTGCCCTTCCAATGGGGGCGACGGTGGGGGTGTTACACTTACCTCTTAAGTTAACCCTTAATTCTTGCTCCCATTAACTATATGCATGCACTTCTAAAGGCCTCTCTAAAGCTCATTCTCACGCAAGGAAAAAGAGAGAAGAACACAGAAAAATTGACTGAAATCACACAAATGAATCTTTTCCCTTTCCTTAGTTAACTCATGCATGCAAAGGTGGAGGTGGCATCCTCTCAAGAAGCCACACGGATTCCACTCACCAAAGTTTGCCTCCACTAACCAATTCCTACTTATTTTATTCTTAACTAATGCATCATTAGACAAACTAATCAACCATTAACTTAACATAATATAATTACCCAATAGCCACTTAACAATCCCTTATATTACAATTAGGTCCTTCCAACCTTTCAATTGAGTCCTGCCTTCAATCAATTTAATCCAAACCTCACATTCAATTCACACAGACACACACACACATGCCAATTTAAGTTAATTCTCTTAGGGTACAAGTTCGGCCATGACAATGAGGATATTGTTCCTTGCATCCCTGTTTATTACAAAATAATTTTAAAGTGTCGATTTTATTTGCTGAAAAATAGGACTTTGGTCCTCAATTTATTAATGAAAAACCCAATTTAATTATTATAAAATTTTAACCATTTTTATATTAGTGGGATTAAAACAATATTTACAATAATAATATATAAAGTAAAAGAAATGAGGTCAAGTTAAAAGAATGGACCCAGATGAAGATTCTCAGATCACCATGGCGACCGCCATTTTAACAACCCTAAATTCATCAAATAAGTCAGATAAAACTCACAGAAAACAAAAATCATCATAGTTCCAAAATTAAGGGCGAAATAAGGTGCGAGAAACTAAATAACAAGGAAAATCCATGAGAAACTACAACAAAAAATGATGGGAAAACTAGTAAAATAGAAAGAAAGAAAAAAAGGTGAGAAAAGGCCCAGGGACGGCCCAAGATACTCGAGCGACGGGCGTCCCTAAGTTGATCGGCGAGCAGAGGCAGTATCCATCGACGGTTCATTGCTCGCGTGAGAGACGGCCGTCGCTGGACTCTTTGCCCGTCGGTCACACCTGATCTTGAAAAAAACGTAAAAATCAAACAAAAATTAATTTTTTTTAAACAAATTGGGTTTTTGTGTGTAAAATCATTATGAATTGATTAAATACGAAAATGACAAATCTAGAATATTTACGCTCGAATTTTTACCTTTGAAGGTGAATGTTGTGCAATTTCGGTTCCTCGAGTTCTATAAGAATTGGTCCGCGATGTGCGACTTTCAAAAGATTTTTGAACTACAAAAATCATTTTTCGAAAACAAATCAAGAGAAGAAGATTATATTTCTCTTTCTCAATATTTTGATAGTAATTATGGATGCTAAAATGGCTGCATTTGATAGAAACGAATTAATGTCGTTCCCTCGGATTCGCCTTAATTGAAAGAATATTTGATGATGATTTTTCGAAAAAGTGAGAGAACTTTTTGTAAAAAATTAAGAATAAGAATAGATAAAATTCTTTTTTTTTTTTGGGTCAAAATCGCCCCGAACAATGATCTCCCAACCCCTATTTAGAGGTTTAGGAAGAAAATTCAAACAACTTCAAATTTAGAATTTAAATTTGAAAAAAAAATTCTGAAATCAAAATTGAAACCGAATGATTTTCAGAATATTCTCAAAATCAAATCCACGATTTGAAATTATTTGAAAAGATTTAAAAGATTTTGGAAAAATCTTGGAAATATTAGGAGATCTCCTTAAAAATCTTGAAAATCCCGCTTAACTAACGTCAGATCATCGACTGACGGGCATCGGTGGAGTGCCGATGGGCGTCGCTGATGGGGGTACGCTTGGTCTTTTGGTTGGTGGGCCCCTCACAAGAGATAAAATCGCGAGAGACGGGCGTCTCTCGAATGAGCGATGGGCATCAATTCACACGAGAGACGGGCTCTCGCGGGTGAGTGACACCTGGCGCTCGTCGCGAGAGATGGGTCTCTCACGCGAGAGATAGGCGTCGCTCCCGTGAGAAACGGGGCTCTGCAAGTGAGCGACAGTAGGCACTTATCGTGAGAGACAGGCGTCGCTCCTATGAAAGATGAGGCTCCGCAAGCGAGCGACAGTTGGCTCTCATCGTGAGAGACGGGTCTCTCATGCGAGCGACGGGCATCGCTTAGACCGACCGTATACCCGTCGGTGGAGCAAAACCCAATTTCCAAGTTATTAACTCCTCCCGATTCCCTGAAATCTTCTTTTGCCGAGAAAAAGTCCTCAATCCTTTTAAAACCGGAGAATGAAAACACACAATCTTCATCCATGGTCTGGAAATAGTCCTTGATGTCTTCATCTGGTAACCCTGATCTGGACTGCCTTAGGACCCGGTGTCTACACATATAAATATATGCACAAAGTTCATTTACTGAATAATTAACTATAGCTAATACACATATCATTTACTTCAATAATCCACTACAAAGACTTCATATATACAATCATACTCACAAATTTTAAATAGATTAATAACATACATTTTCCACATACAAATTCTTATGCAGTCAATATTCATTCCTACACTTTCATTAGATTAAACATTATTTGCTATACCTCTTTTCATTTAATTGACATTGGGTTCAGATGCTTAGCATTTAGGTATTCGAAGATACCACACAATTCCACATAGGTGTTCGTAAAGGATCCATAACATTTAAGTGCATAAAGCACAAGCTCAATATATCAACAAACACTTTCGAATGCTTAGTCACATAATTTTATGCACATCATCCCAGAACTTGTCAATTTATTCACATTCTTTTATTCTTTTAATTGCCTGCTAAGTCAAGAGGGTGGATAAGCGAGTGAACAGAACACATTGGGGGTACCCGAGGGTACAATCGAAAAGCAACATCTTTCATTTTCTCATTCGAAAACATTTTCACATTGGGGGATCTTAAACAAGATCCGTACACATTGAGGATCGCGAGGATCCAAATGGTGGCATGATCAGGGTCCAAAACCAAAGGGGCTATAGCAATAGAACTCTATAGGCATGTCTATCTATCCACGACCGACTATGCAGGCTAAGTTCACATGTGTTACCATTAAAGGCTTGTAAGATTCTTTTATTTTACATAGACACATGCATTCATATACTTGCATATCATTTGCAATAATTACATTTATCATATTCATATGAACATATTAGACATAACCATATTATTGGGCATCATGCACTCATTTAGACTTAACAAATAAATTGCATTACCTTACACACATACATATATATTCATAAAATAATAATGGTAGATAACATTCTCATGTTTCAATTATTACCATGAATGAGAACATTTGAATAATTTCTATTTAAAGTCATATTTGCATAACACAAGTGAGAAACCATTCAAATAGGAACTTAGCAAAAACATTTTTTTGCAAAAGGGTCTGTCGTGCTCGCGACAGAAGCATCCCAGGTGGCTGTCATGACTCATAAAGGCAAAACTCATCAACATATCAACTGAACAAAGGGCAGGCAAATGGAGGAGAGGGAGTTGTCACGAGTCGTGCTTAGTGACTCGTGATCCTATGCACGACTCGTGCTCCCTTGCACGACTTGTGGTCCTCCGCCACTACTCTTGACAGCCAAAATCACACAAGAGACAGGCTCTCGCGGGTGAGCAACAGCTAGCACTCATCGCAAGAGGCGGCCCTCTCACCTGAACGATGGGTGTCGCTCCCGCAAGAGATGGGGCTCCGTAAGTGAGCGACTGTCGATGCTCATCGCGAGAGATGGGTCTCTCACACGAGTGATGGGCATCGATTAGACTAACAGTATACCCGTCGGTGGAGCAGAACCCAATTTCCAAGATATTAACTCCCCCCGATTCCCTGAAATCTTCTATTGCCGAGAAAAAGTCCTCAATCCTTGTAAAATCGGAGATTGAAAACTCACAACCTTCATCCATTGGTCTTGAAATAGACCTTGATGTCTTCATCAGGTAACCTTGAACTGGACTGCCTTAGGACCCAGTGTCTACAGTTGCCCCCAATTTTAGGGAAACAAGTACACTAGTGTCTAGATGAGCCAAAATTCAGAGGAGAAAGGAAGAAATGCATACCTGAGGCAGTCCTTCTCTTTCTGCTATTGCATTTATACTTGTGACCTTCTGCTGCAGAGTAGTAGCGTATTCTGCCATGATTCTTTGGCAACTTGTTCGACCACTTTCATCCGGCGGACCTCGTCTCGGCCTGCCTAATGTTTTAATGTCGTGGGAAGCATTATTTTCCAACTGCAACCCCATTGCAATTTGTTCTATTGCATTTGTACCGCTAGCCTCGTCTTGGCTTGCATGGTGTATGAATGTCATGAAAAATAGTGTTATCCAACTACAACTTGATTGCAGTTTGTTCTACCGCGGGTGTCCCGCAGGCCTCGTCTCGGCTTGCACGGTGTGAGAGGTAGTGTTATCCAACTACAACTCAGTTGCGGTTTGTTCTACCGTGGGTGTCCCCCTGGCCTCATTTCGACTTGCACGGCATCTGATTGAGAGGTAGTGTTATCTAACTACAACTCGGTTTTGCGATGTATGACTTCCAATTTGCTGACCACCATCCGTTTAGCAGAGCATGATCGTCGATCATCCTCGAGTCGACATGATGTCGTGTTCCTGTAGTTATATAGGATTTTCATTAATCAATTGTAAATCAATTTAAATAGTAATTTCATAAACAATTTTTATGTCGTCATTTATTACTTATTCTAACTTATTCGTGTTATCAATGTTCGAAAAATATAAGTAAGACGTTAATCACAATGTAAATATATAAAATGAAATATAAATTTAACAAAATGTAAATGTAAGTTTCCACTAACAAAATTCGAATTTTGTACAACACATATACAATTACAATCATGTAAACTCCCTGAACAAACTAGAGAGGGCAAAAATCCAAAGGCTCCTACGGGTCCTCCTGCTCATCAGACACATGCACTGGCTGGCTCTGAGATGACGATGCGGATGGTCCTGCTCTGGAGGTAGAGGGACGGCTAGGAGGTGCTAACGGTCTAACCTTTGGCCGAAGATGAGGCGGGACGACTACTGGTGTAGACACTGGCTATCCTGTTGCTAGAGCGGTCTGCTGGAACTGGACCTGGGCATACTTATCTAGGAAAGGCTGAGCGCAAACCCCGAGGAACTCCAAGGTGTCTCTGACTATGCCACCCAACTCTGTAAAATCTTTAGATAGTCTCAAAGTCTAATCCCTGGCCGCATCCCTAAGCCTCCGAGCCTAGTCTCCGTCTGCTCTCAAAACTCTCTGATGGACTCGGAGATAGGCGGTATGGCACCCTCCAACACCTCTATCCTGAACTTGAGGGCGCTGACGGACTCATCCACCATCTGAACTGCAGTGTCGACCCTTTGAGCTGCGGCATTATAGGAGGCAACCAGACTCAGCCTAAGCTCCTTAATAAGCCTCCCCTGATTCTCTATGACCCTCTCCTGCTAGCCTAGCCGCTCCAGCATGAGCCGATCTCGCTCCTCATATCGACCAATTCGCTCTAGAAGGACTCGGTCCCTCTCCTTCTGTCTGCGCTCCATGGAGGTGAGTATAGAAGTCATAGCTGCCACTAGATACGGCTAGGCTGGCTGGGGCAATGGTGATGGCGTTGGAGGTGCTGGCTCTGTCATCTACTCTGGAGGCGGTGCCGTAGAGGTAGATGCCCCCGGATGCCCTACTTTACTATAAGGGTGGAACCTCTCAGTATCCTAGGGCGCTGACCTCTGTACCCGTGCTGAAGGAGGAGGAGTGAGGCTCTGTACTCTTCGTGCTAGAGGAGTGACCAACAATTCATCCATATTGAACACTATACCCATGTCAAAAGGAGTCTGCGGCTGCTCCTCCTCTACTGGCTACTGTAGAGGCTGCTCCTCCTGATGTACCGGTTGCTGTGGAGGCTGCTCCTCCTGATATACTGGCTCCTCCTCTACTGGCTAGTGTGAAGGGAGGCTTAATGCACGTCTGGTCTCGTGTATGGATAGTAGCCGGTACTCCTCAGTCTGGCCTGTCACCTGGGTGATCATCCCCATGGTCAGGGCCACTGGTACCTCCACATAGATACTCTCCTCCAATACGGGCCCAAAAATGTTCGAAAGAGCTCCCAACTGCAGTAGCAACCTGGTCACCACTCCTCTCGGAAACACTATGGGGGCTGCTCCTCGTGATACTCTAACCAGGTTAGCCACAATCTCATGGCTAATGTTAAGGCGACGACTCGCTACCATCGCCCAAAGGCTCCAAATCTCCACCCCATTCCCTGACCTAGGATTACCTGCCCATCCCAGGTAAGAACTAGAGATCACCCTGTGCACGTACCTTAGTGCATGTGATGAGAGTACCGTACTTTTTGTTGTATTGTGGTCATACGGCACTCCTGGCAAGGCAATCATCTCCCAGTGCTGCCTCCTCACGGCCCTCTGGGGAACCATAACATCAAGCTCGAGTGGGAAACCCATAGCCTCAGAGAATCTCTGGCGCGTCATGCTATAATTGTAGCCTCGGACCCAAAACTGTATAACCCCTCCTCCGTGTGAGATCTCTGGAAACCTCCGTAGTGAAGGGTAGCTAGAAACTCCCGAACGACCTCGGGGTGAGTCTAAAACGACGGCCATAAGAACTCTATCCATCCTGTGGCTACCACTAAGGTGTCTACCTCCCCCAGCATACCCATACTCTTCAGGAAAGGTCTAGAGATGAAATAGCTGGCCCGAAACTGCACGTGAGCCAATGCTCTGAATCTCTCTCTAGCCTCGTCATTTATCCAGAGAGGAGCCTGAGGCTCATACTGGTCACGGGGAACATTACATCGTGGAGGCATCTTAAAAACAGAATAGACTTAGCTTTACATTATTGTTGCAAAATAATGGCTGAAAAAAAGATCATGAATTTTAAAAAAATTCGATAGCATTTCGGCTGAAATGTGCCTATCCAAAAAATTTCGGCAGCATCCCAGCAAGGGTGTGCCTACAAAGAAAAATTTAAAAATTTTTGGGTAGCATCTCGGTCGGGATGTGGCCAACTTCCTACATAGAAAATTCGGTCGGGATGTGCCCAACTTCATGCATAGAAAATTGCAATAAAGGGACAGGCCTCAGGCCCCAAGCAATAATTTTATCATTTGCGAGTTATTTTTGTGTCTTATTTAGTTCAGACTACTCCTAAAACTAAATTAGCCTAGAGGAAGTCCACAAATCTCAAATTCTTTTTTCAATTTTTTTTATTTATTTGTTCATGCATATTTACATTTCTATGACTATGTCCCTATACAGCCCAAAGAAACTAAGTAGACAATAGTAGAAATTAATACTACATCTTGCTAGATTACACTAAACATGCATTTTCCATGCAAATTTATTCCAAAACTAAATAAAAAAGGAATAGAGAAATATGACGTACTAACCTGGTAGTCGACGAAAATGTAGTAAAAAATACTTGATAAAAATGCAAAAAAGATACTCCTAAGTGTGCATGATAGTACAAGGGTCATTTTGGCGCAAACGGTGCAAGAAACGGGCAAGAAATGAAGAAGAAAAGTGAAAAAAATGAAGGGGTGGCGCTGGTTGCATGAGGGAAGAGAAGAAGAAGGGGAAAAAACTGAAGGGGCATCGATGGGCGCCCCTTTTATAATTTTTCATGACTGACGGGCTTCCCGTCGAAACACCAAGCAACGGGCAGCCCGTTTGTCGTTAAAAATTCCACTTTTTACCCCCTTCATTAATAGCTTATTTAATAAGCCATGAATTGGAAAACTCATTAAATGCTTTTATTTTTTATTTGTGTTATGTAAAACTCCCTGAATATCATGCGATTTTTGCATCCAACGCATGTTCCGGTCAAATAGTGAAGAAATATGCAAAAATTATTTTATGCACGTGACATGCCTGAAACATGCAGGAAATAAACCCGCCCAGCGGTCAACCAGGTTGACCGACGGGCTACTCATCGAGTAAATGACAGACGGGTACCCCATCGGTCACTTCTTCCTTATAAATACACCACTTTCTTGAATTTTGTGCACTTCCAACATTTCTAGTCTTAGTCCAGGCTTCTTTCTCATGTTCCTCCCTCTTTTCTTCTTTACTTTCCTTTGCTAGCTTATATCTCTTAGTTGCAACCTTTAGGAAATGTTCATGTCTTCCATTACTAAGATACACCGAATCCTGGACAACCCTCGGACCTGGGAGAACAACATCCTTGCTCCACTTTCTGGTCTAAAATTCCTGAGAAGGGTTAGGATAGATTACAACCACCTTCTAGCCGCAGTCCGCTTCTGGGACCCGCGCTTTCATGTCTTCAAGTTAACCTATCAGGAACTGTGCCCCCTACTTGAAGAATTTGCTACCATTATCAGAGCCTGGTATCCTCCCAGTGCCTTGCCCTGCATTCCTCGTCTGACCCACACCCGAGACATTGCATTGGCCTTAAGCATTGCTCCTTCTGACGTTGCTCGCTTAGTTCATCAGGGTTCCACATTCATTTTAGGGCCATTGATTGAGGCATTGGGTGAGTTCTCTGATGTTCCCCCATACTATACGAGTATCATCTTCCTGTTTTATCTCATGAGGTATCTGACTGTGACTTCAGAGGAGTTGACTGGCGACACTAGTCTATTTGGGATTCTGGATGACTTCATCGTGGCTTAACCCCTTTTCCATTGGTACTTGCCGAGACTATCCTTGGTCTGGATTCTGCCCGTGCTAAGTCTTCTGCCATCTTTTCTGGGAGCACCTTATTACTCCAGGTAAGTCATTATCTTAAAAGGTAGTGCATCCCTTGTGGATTTTCACACTAACTTTTCTTAGCGAGAAGTGCATCCTTTTTGGATTTTCACATAACCCCATGCCTTACTTTTGCCTGGGTGAACCCAACTCACTCCAGTGGTTTTTATTCTATTTTTACTTTACTTTTATATTTTCCTTTCTTTCTTTTCAGATATGGCTATAAGAGAAGTTGAAGTTGCTGTCAGAACCACCTTCCAGGGTCATTAGTCAATACTCTTCAAGGCATTTGCTTTCCTGTCAGCGACTGTACTTATTCGCAACTCCTGACGAGGGCATCACCAGATTTGGCAAGGTAACAGACGAGGATATTACTTTCATAAGCGCTTGGCTTCCCTTATCTGTCGTGGTAGTCGATCGCTCTTCGGGGTGTGTCCCCCTGTGTGGGCTTCGCGAAGCCACTTTTTTCATCACAGGCCGCTGCGCTCGACAGCTCGGGATGACCCAAGATGTGTTAAGGCTCCCTTTATCTTTTTGAGGTGGAGTTCTATCCTCGGCCTTTGCTTACCGATATCACGATCTCTAGAGTGAGCTACCAGTGAAGACTGTTATACCCTTCTTCGAAAATCATTATGTTACTTCTACCTGTACATATAAGAGATGGGTGCTTAGCCCTGCAGTTGATAACAGGACTCGATGACTTACACACTTGGCCGGTGAGAGTAGTGATAGAGCCTACTTTAGATTTGCATGCATTTTAAGCGATGTATTTCCCTTTTAAAATAGAACTAGAAAATAATGAAAATGAATAAATTCAGTTTTATTCCATTCACAAAGTTGTCTACACCTCAGCATGATTTCAATATACATGATCATCATTTAACACTAATTCAAAATGCAAAGCTACATTCATTCATGGAACAAATCTTGATAGCATCAAACTCCTATTACCAATCATCCCTTTCAGGTTGTTTTGATTGGACATTTTCTCTCAAGACTCTAATTTTTGCTCAGGATGCCTTTTTTAGGTTTTCACCCTGACGAGGTGCCTAATTTTAGCAAGGCCGCCTTTTTTCGATTTTCAACCCGCGGGACTTTTATTCTCTTCTTTTGATTTTTATTGTCTTTAGCCATGGAACCTCTTGAGCCTGTCAATGTTGATTGGCTCTGTCACACCCCAAATCGGGCCTAGTCGGAATTGACTAGCTAAGTCGGATAAGTGAAGGGCATTTTGGTAATTTTGTTCATGAAGAATTGGATAATAAGGACTTAAGTGCAAAGTATTTAATTAATTATGTTAAGAGGGGGGAAATTATAAGGTGTGCATGTGTGTATGGATGTAGGGTACTTTGGTTTTGGCATGATCTAGTGGTATTAGTGCATGGTAACTAGGATGTAAAAGTGTTTCATGGGAGGTTATATGGTGTGAGTTGAGTGTGGTGCCTTGGGTTGTTAGTCAAGATGAGGTCATTAGGGACCAATAGTGGGGTGACATGTGTAAGGTTGGTGGGAGCATTGATTGGGATTTGAAAAGAGAAGAGAGAGGGATTGATGGACTAGCTTCCCGTTGAAGCCAAAGGAAGTTTTGCCTTCCCTTTTCCCACGCCTCTCTCTCTCTTTCCCATCCACATTTCTGCTCTCTCTTCCTTTCATGTGGGTTTTCTTCCACCTTTGGTCTAGGGTTTGAGCTTTGAAGGTTTTATAGGAGGTAAGTGGCTGTTTTGCTTTTAGTATACTTCTTCTTCTTCTCCTTTTTCGGATTTGAGTGGGTTTTAAAGGTTATGTTCTTGGGTTAATGAGGTTTTGATTTGATTTGGTTTCAAGAATTGGAGGAGAAGGGAAGAGAAGGTTGGATTTTGAAGTGTTCGGTTTGAAGCTTTGATTTCCAGGTTTGGAAGCTATGTGTGATATAATCTTGATGTATAAATGATACATGATGATGTATTGGATGATTGTGCATGAATTTTTGGATGTGTTAGATTGTTCATATAATTTTTGGTGTGTAAAGTATGATGTTTGGGAAATTCTGTTTAGTTTTTGCCAGACCTTTGTGCATTGTTTTTGTCATAGGTCGAGTTATAGAGCTCCAAAATGAGTAATTACAGTTCCATTTGAAAGCTAAGACATAGATATAAAATTTTCTCTAAAGGTCCGGAAGCTAGTTCTTGCTCTAAGACCCTTGAATAAGTTAAAATCTGAAGTATCTCTGGTTGGGTCGGGTTACTAGACTAGTGTTTATGTTTTAGCTCATATCTGGAGTTATAGATGTCCTTTTAATCTAAAATTTGTTTCATTTGAATCTTAGCATCCTAATAAATAAATTTTAAGAGGAAATTTTGCCTAAAAATGTCATTTAGATGTCCGTTTAGGCTGAACAAAAATGAGTTGTGATGCAGTCCTGAATCGTAGCTTCTGTTTTGCAAGTTTTTGGTAGGTCACGGTGGTAACCAAATTCATTACCACTGTGACATATGAATGCTTAGTTTGGGACCTCACGGTGGTAACCAAATTCATTACCACCGTGACCCCTTCTGTCTTGACCATTTTATGTGTTTTTCTTCCCGAATTGAACCCGTTTTGCACCGGAACTTCCTAGGATCCATCCAATGCATGTTTAGGACTATTAAATGAGTATAAGAACAGTTTTCACTGGGAAAATAAACATGAATAGGATTAAGATGAATACAAACTAATGAAATAATTAGGTGTAATTGTATGATTAGAATCTAGTCCAGTTAAATGACATATAAGGGTTGTAATACCTTAATCTGTATGAGCATGTGTAACATGATTAAGTTATACACATTTAAAGGATATCGAATGAATTGGGGTTGCTTGATGTGATTTATTAATGTTAGTTGTTGTGGGTGGTATCGTATATCGCCATCTGAAATCGAGTGAGTTATGAATGCCAATTTCATGGTTGTTCATCATGAACATGTAATATTGGATGTGAAATGTATTATGCATATCTGTACTTATGATCCTCCTCTAAGAATATTATGCTATGCTTAAGTGTAAATTGTATCATTGCATAATTAAAACTTTGCATTGTTAAGTATTGGCATAATAATGTTCCCCTACTTGACCCTGGTGTTATAGAATAAAGAATTGGGTATAGTGTGTTGGCATGAATTATATTATACGCTTTGCAATATGAATTGTATGATGCATGACTGATTTAATGATATTTTGAATGGTTTAATTTTATTATTGAGGTGAGACTATGCTTTTTGATGTGTGAATTGTGGGATTTTGGGCTTGAAAATTGGGAAGTTTGCCTTCAGGAATCGCATCTGTGCGTGGGTCACGGTGGCAACCAACTTAGTTACCACCGTGAGCCATGAACCAAATGCATTCTGCCCAGAGTTTGAACATGTCACGGTGGCAACCAATCTGATCACCACCGTGAGGTATCCAAACTTTAGATTCTGTCTGGGCAGTGGGTATGTCACGGTGGCAACCCATTTCGTTACCACCATGAGGTACCCCACAGATACTTTCTGTTTTGAGGTCTGGGTATGTCACGATGGCAACCCATTTCGTTACCACCGTGAGGTACCCTAGACATGCATTCTGCCAATGATCCCTGGTATGTCACGGTGGCAACCAATCTGATTGCCACCCTGACCTACCCTGTTTGTGCAATAAAATCCTTTTTATTACGCATGTTTTAGGATGTTTAATTATGGATTTTAGCACGCAATACCATGTGTTTTGAGCTATAAGTATGTATGTTGTGATTATCATAGAATGTGAATTCTCTGCTTGTCGTAATTAAACTACGACCATTAACTATGTAATTCTCCGCCTGCAAGAGTCAGTCTAGTGGATAGTTAGGCATGCCTAATAGAGTCTTTGCTGCAGCTTTTGTTTCCGTTTGGACCCCGATCAGGTCCCCGTTTGGTTCCTCGCGAACCTTCTGTAATGTGGTTGGATCTTGTTTAAGATCCCCCATAAAAATGTTTGTGAATGAAAAGTAAAATAGTTTGCGATTTGTACCCGTAAGGTACTTTCTGTAATCGGCTTGTACCCGTAAAGTACTTTATGTATACTCGTTATCCACTATTTTGAGTCAGCAGGTATTCTGTCTGTTTTGCCTAATGTGAACAAGAGAATGTGATATTCGATTAAGCATGATTCTGGACATGTGAATCGGTTATGTATCCAAATGTGATTATGAATCTCTGAATGGGTTAAGTGTGACCTAAACATGTGAATTGGACATAATTATCTGCATATATGGGTATATGCATAACATAGTGTGAATGTATGGTATGCCAACGGTTGTGAATATAGGTACGGGAATTAAGATGTGCATGACTGTGACCATGATCTTTTGAATGCCATGAATTCGATTAGTAAGCATATGCAACCATGATTTTGTACTTTTGACGGTTATAGTGAATTATATGAATCAAGATACATAATGAATGTGCTCTTGACCTTGGAATGTATATATATATTGTGTTATGTTACGTGCCTCCTCTCTCTAGTTTTCCTATTGTAGTGATTTCAGCGTGTGGTCATGTATTTACATTTCAAGGCATGATAAAAGTATGTTTAGTTAACTAGCGTTCTCGGCACGATAGTTGGGTGCGTATTGCTTTATAATTGTATTGTATGTGAATGGGTTTTCCGTTAATGCATGAGTACTTGGCATGATAGTCATATGTGTATTATCTCTCGTGATTGTGCACGGTAGGGTACTGACACTTGATGACCCGGTGTAACACCCCCGCCGCCGCCCCCGTTGGAAGGGCGCCGGCGGGCGCGCTACACGACGCTCACTCACGACGCGACAAAGCATACAGCGGAAGCATACATGCGCTAAGCGAAAGCATTCAATAACCAGTTATATGCGTTAAATAAACATAAAAGAATAATAGGAAATATACTTCAATACATAAATAATCAAAATACGAGTTATATACAATAGCCCAAAAGATTACATTTTAAAAACCTCTACAAAATAAAGAAATACATATACAAAAAGAATTACAGGAGGAGACAAAATAATTAACTCGACTCCTATGTGGCCTGTCTGCAGATGCACGACTCGAGCACTCCCAAAAATCCTTCACGATACTTGCACGGGATAAAAGCCCGTGCTAAGCGATAATGCTTAGTGGGGAGAAACAAGCACAACAGAACACTATAATAATAATCATGCACTAACATACATAATTCATTATGCATCAGAGTACAGAGATATAACTATATAATCAGAACACTTCACTGTATCAAAACCAGACAGTTCACACAATAGCCTGAAATCAATGGTTGAGGATACGGGAACACGGCACGGGAGACCGAAGCCTCAAAAACACTTTAATACCCGAAGGTAGCGCGAGAGACCGGAGTCTCAAAACATTTTATCACTACACGATAGATGACCATCTCGGAGGTCGACCGCTTCGCCCAAACGGGGCGGACAGAACAGCTGAACACTAACCCTTCTTAAGCATGCTTAATTATCCTATACCTTGACACTTCAGGCTCGACAAGACAATAACTCACCAGACAATACATAACAAAAACAATATTCAAATTAAGACTCTTATATAATATAAATCCATATCAAGGACACTAGTACAATAATATCACGAGTCAAAGGCACTCACATATACCATGCAATAGTGAGAAACCGTGCAAAGTGGGACAAACGAAACACATTCAGAAAACAAGGCAAGTAGGAAGGGCCTCTGTCGCGATCGCAACAAGTGTCGCGCTCGCGACAGAGCACGGGGTACTTCCTCGCGAGGTCGCGCCAAAGAACCTCCTCGCGACGAAGCACTCGCGGCAGAACTCACGGAGCCGAGCTCTGTCGCGCTCGCGACAAGTGTCGCGATCGCGACAGTGCACGGGATACTTCGTCGCGTCCTCGCGCCAAGAGGCCTGGTCGCGACGGAGCACCCGCGGCAAAAATCATGGAGCTGAGCTCTGTCGCGCTCGCAACAATAGTCGCGATCGCGACAGAGACCAGTTCCTTCCTCCTCGCGCGCACGCTCGACAGCACGCCCGCGCGGAGGTTTCCGCAACCAAGCTCTCTGTCGCGCTCGCGATAAGCATCGCGATCGCGACAGAGGGCTCCTCAAGAACAAGGGGCCAAGTCCGCCTTCTGCCGCGATCGCGGCACTTGTCGCGATCGCGACAGAACCCAGATTCACCCAATTCTGCTTTTTTTCCTACTCTATTCACACACAACTCATCATACATGCATACAACAAGCTCAAAACACTTACCTCTCGCCTCCAGCACATCACCGTATCACTTCCAAGCCACATAACACATTTAAACAATAATATCACGTCGATGTATCAAAAATTCACTCACATGGCACGACCACGATCTCATAACACATAACAATTTCACTATAACACAATCACTTCACTATAAATCAATACTCGATTTACATGTATTCAGAACACACTCAGGATTACAATTAACATGCAAACACTAGCTAGAGTTGATCCTAGGAGGAAAAAAATAAGGGAAAAACCACAATCTATAACACAGCTCATACCACTTGCATGTACCCAAAACACATTCAATAACACAGCTCCCAAACATCATCAAATAAACTCCCAAACCTGGAAATCGCAGCTTCGACGGAACTCCTCACGAATCCACTTTATCCTTGCCCTTTCTCTTCCTTCTCTCTTCCGATTCTTGCACAAAAACCCAGCCACAAACACTCAAATCAGACCCAAGCACAAACAAAACTAAAAATCAAAGAGCAAGAGACCTCTAACCGAACTCAACCACTTACCTTCCACAAACCCAGCTCAAACCTTCCAAGATCCCACTCAAAACTCAAGAAATCACAAGAGGAAAGAGATGAGAGTAGAAGAATGAAAGCAAGAGAGAGAGGAGGACGGGAGAATGAGAAAGAAGTGAGGGAAAAATGAGATAGCTTCCACGGGAAGCTTCACCCAAAAGCTGCCCCTCCCTTCCTCTCTCCTACTTTACATTAATTACTCACCAACCCTTGCCACTTGTCACAATCCAAGGGAATCCATCAATCCATCTTAACATACACCACTTATGGCACCATACACTAACCACACACAAGCCTATTTACACAAATATCTTCTAAAGCACCAAACACAACCCACACCTTATAATTTCCAATAACCCACTTACCTCCAAGGCACCATGCACCACAAACCACACAATAAAAACCTTAAGTCCATAAACACCCTACAACTATACACTATAAACACACTCTATTATTTCCTTCACTTCATTTACCACTTAATTAATTAGTTCCAATAACACAAAATTCTTAAATGACCAAAATTCTTCTTACCCAAATTATGAAAATACCCTCACTTTACCGACTTACCGCACAGATTCCAACTAGGCCCTATTTGGGTTGTTACACCCGGTGCCTATATGCATAAGAGTCTGTATGTATTCTTACATGAATATTTGTATCTATTGTGATCCCTTGTCTGTTTGGGGCTTTGCTTAATATGATATAAGAGTGTAGTATTCGGATGAATATGATATTGAGGCGAGCACTCAGGTAATATGTACAAGTATGTGTGTATGAACTTCCGAATGCATGGCTTTCCTATGCAGGCTTATTTATCCATCTGTTGTGATTATTTGTATATGCCATTTGTGTATGTAATTTATTCTGGCGACCATTGTGAATGGCCGTCCATCTTGCTTGTGTGTTCTCCCCACTAAGCGTTTATCGCTTAGCACGGGCTCTTTTCCCGTGCAGGTGGCAGGTTTGGTTCGGTTCGAGTCGCGCGTCTGCAGGGTCGGCCACATAGGAGTTAGAAGTGTTATGTTATTCTGTTCAGCTTCTGTATTTTGATTTCTGTAACTTGTAGCCTTTTGATTATGTAAGGATCTTATTGTAATTAAGTTTCAGTTATTTCTCTGCTTTATGCTTCCGCTGAATGATCATATGTATGCATGTGTATATGTTTTGGCTTAGTGCCTGCATGTGTGTGAGTTAATGTATGTCCAGTTTTGCTTCTCAAGATAAGTTTTTAATTTTCCGTGTTTTTGCATGAACGTATGCTTTCACTTGGCGTATGTGTGCATGTATGTGAGTGAGCGTCGGTAGCACACCCGCGTCCTTCCAACGGGGACATAGGGGGTGTGACAGGCTCCTTGAACTCATTGCCATCGCTGTCTACCAGAATTGCCGTCCCTTTCCATAATAGCTTATGGATGATGAAAGGGCCATCCCACGTTGATCTGAATTACCCCCTGATGTCGGAAGCGCTCGGTCTCATCTATTTAAATACTAGATCTCCTTCCTTTAGCTGGTGTTTCTTGACTTTCTTCCCGAACGACCTGGCTAGCCTTTTTTGATGCTCTCATCTTGCAGGTTCAGATGTTGCAACTGCTGCTGTGCCCACTAAGTCTCTGAAATTTGAGCTTCCATAATTACCCCCAATGACGTAAGTTCTATTTCTACTGGCAGCACTGCTTCTATCCCATATACTAAAGAATACAGCGTGGCCCCTGTAGAAGTTCTGACAGTCATTCTATAACCCCAGAGTGCAAAAGGTAATTTTTTCGTCCAATCTTTATTTTTCTAAACCATCTTGGCTAGGTGTGACGCACGCCGAACCCTGGGGTGCCCCGAACCGACTGCTTTTAGGGCTTTTGGGAGGAGGTTCATAAGAGCTTGTAAGAAATTACAAGTGCGTCCATTTTGGGCAACAAGGAGGTTTCTTAGAGTCGCCACCCAATAGAACATTGGGAAAGGTCGTCTAGCCTCAGTGAGCCTAAGACAGCGTTGCTATGTCCATTATAGGCAAGTCGGAGGAGTCTTGGAGACTTCCACCCCAATGATAGGATGGTCCTCTAGCCTCACGCTTGGGCAAACCAGCAGTGTCTTGGAGGCCTCCATCCTAATAGAACATTAGGAGGGCCCTCTCGCCTCGTGGCGCCTAGGACTTTGCAATTTTGAGCCTTTTACGGGGCACAAGAGGTGTCTTGGAGGCTCCATCCCAACAGAACATTGAGATGGTCCTCTCGCCTCATTGAGCCCAAAGACCAGAGAAGGTTCGTGTAACACCCCCAGCTCCCACACGTAGCATTTCGTAGGGTAAAGAGCTATGACGAGTAGAAGGTGTTACCAGACAAAGACATTCATGGCCATACAGAAATTAGAACAATAAAATTCCTAACATCCATACCATAAAACACGCACACACCATCATTCGCACTGAAGATTAATACATCTCATTACAATTGCTAAATCAATAAACTTAATTATAGTTGACAACCAATAAATACATTCTATAACTTCTACCGACATCGTTGGCCAAAGTCATAAAGAACCGCTGTGCGACTCTGATTTCCTAACCTGTACGACAAACAACCATGCTAAGCGATAACGCTTGGTAGGGCGAAACGAATAATGGGTAGCCACTCGCAGTGGTTGCCAAGGCAAACACATGTAATTCAATATATATATAAATATGTATACATAGACATAAAGTATATAGGTTAAGGCTATCATAAATTCATATTCTTCTTCTTATACAAAACATAAACATTTTCTTATATACATTTGTTTACATACCATAGCCAGAATTTACGTTATTACCTAAGCAATTTACGATGACATTATGCTTACTCATGGTTTGCTTTATTTAATTAATTAACTATGTGAATAGTTATACCTCCCTGGGTTACCAAAGATACATTTGCTAAAGAGGCAATTAAGTCATAGTGATTCTCGTTATTACTAATATTTCCAAAATCATGCAGATCAAAGTATCAGTGCTTGCATTAAAACATTCTATTTGTTTAAACCATTACTGTTCAAAGATGGACAAAACATTTAGATTTCAAATTTGGTTCAGGCTCGAAATAAGTATTCCAAGCTTCCTACGTATATCCCTATGGTCGGGAATCAGAACCATGTAGTTCCATAGAAACCTATGCACACATCTCCCAAATTAATCTTAACACATTTCCTAAATCAATTTATCTATATCATGCTTAATACTTTATTATCTCTTACTTATCAATCAAGACATATATAACTTATTGTATTTATTAAAAATCAACAGCAAGGCACATGAATTCCTTACCAAAAGGTTTACAGCAATTATCCAGGCTAAGATCTAGAAGGTAGATAACACAATACATACCTGTATTCTCAATTTAAACATATAAACGGATATATTTATAGAGTTCATTTATTGAGTACTTAACTATAGCAAATAAGCATATCAATCATTTCAAAAATTCTTACACCGACTTTACATAGGCAATTATAGTCATAACTTATGAACAGATTAATAATAGGTATCTCTCACATACGAATTTTTATACAAACAGTATTCATTCATGCATACTTATTAGCACAACATCGTTTGAGATACAAAACCATTTAGGTATCCGATAATACCACACAATTTTACATTCGAGTCCGTAACGGCTCCAGAACAGAGGGGTGCGTAGAGCACCAGTCAAATGGCAATAATCACAATTGCATCAAAATGTTTATTCACATAACTTTTGTACATCATTATAGAATTTATCAATTCAATCACATACTTTTATTTTCATTAATTGCCTAATTAGTCCTAGGGGTGGATAAGCGAGTAAATAGTGATGGTACCTTACGGTTACGAATTGAACAGTGACGGTACCTTACGGGTACAAATCGAAAAGCAGCATCAGATTTTCTCATTCAAAACATTTTACAGAGGGGATCTTAAACAAGATCCATACATATATAGGTTTGCGAGGAACCAAACGGGGACCTGTTCAGGGTCCAGAACAGTACAGAGGGCTGCAGCTAATAGAACTCTATAGGCATTCCTATTTATCCATGACTCGACTAACGCAGGCTAAATTCCATGTTATTATTATTGGGTTCGTCTCATTTCCACATATATACACATTCCACAATACGCATAACATTCTTTCATTTTTAATTAGGCCCATGTATTCATTTACGTATAACATCTCATATAAACATCTTAAGCATATCTATGCTATTGAATATCATGTCCATATTTAGTCTCAACAATTACATTACAATTATCATATTTATTTAGACTTAACGGATAAGTTCACGTTTCATTACACATATACATTTACAATATAATCATGGTAGATCAAATTCTTATATTTCAATAATTACTAAGCATGGGAAAAACATCAACAATTCACATTTCCACTAGACTGACTCTTGCATGTACTACATAATATAAATCATGCCCCAAGTCATAGCATATCATTTATCATGAAGAATTCATAATATTTCCATATAAATAAGCATATTATATTGCATACAGGGGTAAAAATCCATGAAGAAACCATTTGAAATTCATTTTAGAAGAGAAGGGCAAAATCAAAAAAATAGGGCATGGGAAGCTCACTGTCGCGATCGCGACTCGACAGAATGGCATCGGACACGAGTTGTGCAAGTCGACACGACTCATGTCAATGCCTTGCTCCCCAAAGCAAGTCATGTTCTGAAGCATGACTTGCGGCCACCAATTAAGAGCACGAGTCATGCCTCTCCTACACGAGTCGTGCTGGTCCCTCCGAGTCACATGCAGCCTTCATGTGTCGTGAAAATTCTTCACGACTCGTGAAGGCTTGCTCCCTCGCTGCTCCCAGTGGCACGAATTATGCACATTGAAGACAGCACGAGTCATGCTGCTTGACACAAGTCGGACGCCCCTCATTCTCCAGTGTAAAATCAACGTGGAACGGGACTGTACGATTCTGTTGTGCTCGGGAGGGTGTCGTGCTCGCGACAGCATCATGACTCCCAAATCCCAGAAAAATGCATAGAAACCCAGAATTTGCAATCCAAAACTCATTTTGACCCAAAATCAAACAAAACCTCATCTTACCTTCAAATAAGCCTTCCATCATCACACATATCATAAAACATGACTTAAATCCACAATTTACACAATCCAAATAATGCTTAGCAAAATCAAACTTCATCAAACTTCAATAATTGTTCAATACATCTACATTCATGCACCATAATTCAAATCAAATAATTACCCATAACATTAACACTATAATATGCCTCATCAAACATCAATTTTCCAGAAATTCTCATGTAAACATAAAAATCACAAAATGCACAAAGTCAATAATTTCTCAAAAAAAACCCCAAACCTTTAACTCCTTTTCTCCTATTAGCTTTCTTTGTTGCTCTTTCTTGCTCCTAAACCCATCCAAGATCTTTCCCAACCAAAACCCTCAACAAACTCACACAAATAACAAAAACCCTAGATCAAAACACACTCAAACAAAATCCAAAGAAGAGATGAAAGAGGAGAAGAAAGCCCAATAAAATTTACAAATCTCACTTGTGATGATCAATTTCCACCAAGGATTCACAGCCAAAGAGGAAGAATCATGATGGTCCAAAGTGGGAAGAAGAAGAGGAGGAGAAAGAGGCGTGAGGAAGAGAGAATGGGAGAACTTGGAAAAATTTTGCTCTTCCTTTCTCTTTCCTTGCCTTAAATGCCCCTCTCTAAATACTTGCCACATGTCACCACCTAATTGGTTGAACTTGACCATTCACACCCTACACCCATACATAACACTACACACAAGGTTACCTCCACTAACACATACACTACTTCCCTCTAGACATGCGCACTCTATTAAAACCCACAAATAGATATTTATGTCAAATCCTCTTTTAAATCCTTAAACTCTTATAATCTCAGACATTGATATTTATAATTTACTATTGGTCTCACTTATCGAAACTTTCACTTAAATTCTTAAATTATCCATCTGACATACCAAACACTTCAACTTGCACGACTTCGGTCACTACTCATCCTCAATATGCACAAATCCTTCTAGGGTACTTTTTAGGGTTGACAGTTCAGGACTTCCCATTTATTCATACCTTGGTTAAATTTATAATTAATTTTTGAACTTATCATTTTATCCCATTTCTCATTCAATTTAATGCATTAAATTAAAGCGCAAATCATCCATTTAGGGAAAGTGGTAAATAAAGCATAATTAAAATAAAATGTACAAAAAATAAATTACAATAAAACTAGGGGCGGAATACAACCCCAATTATAAATTGCCAACGATTCATACATAAATCGGGATATATGTTAGGAGTGAGCACATTGGTCCTCGCATGCATATTTATTACAAAATAATTTTGAGATGTCAATTTTTATTTGTTAGGAAAATTGGACATTGGTCCTCATTTTACAAAAATCCCAATTTAATTAATAAAGATATTTAACCATTTTTATTAGCGAGATAATATAAAAAGGGTATTATTCATGATAACGATAGAATTTAAAATAAAAAAGGATAAAGTCTACCTTAGGTCTTTGCAGTAGCTTCTACATCAAATGGCTACAAATCCACCAAATAAGTCAAAAATAAAAACTCATAAAAATATAAAGGACATGTTAGTGTAAAATTAGGGAACCAAAATAAATATGAAATTAAATGATAAGAAGGAAAATGGAAGAAATTGCATAAGAAAACCATCAAAAACAAAAGAAGAAAAGAAAAGGAGTTAAATGGGGAAATGAGGCCTAGGGATGGCCCAAAGCGTGTATCTGACGGGCATCCCTGGGTGCGACAGGCAGGTGTAAGGGCAACCTTCGATGGCCCGTCGCTCACTTGAGCGACGGCTGTCGGTGGTCCTTATGCCCGTCGGTTGCCTCTGTTCCTAAAGAAACCCCAAAAAAATGAAATTTTCTTTTTGTTTTAATTTGAATAAAAATGGATTTTTATACAAGAAATTACTAAGAATAATTAAATTCAAAATAATAGACCCAGAATGTTTACCCTCGGATTTTTACCTCGTGAAGGTGAACGTTGCAAGATTTTGACTCCTCGAGTTCTATAAGGATTGGATAGTGATCACGCGATCTAGAGAGATTTTTGGTTGCAAAAATCTCACTTTGAAAAATAAACCAAGAGAAGAAAATTATTTTCTCTTTCTTAGAATTTTGACAGCAATGAATATTTGAATTAGCTATGTCACACCCCGTTTGCCCCCTAGTAGAATGAGCCATTTGTGTGTGCATGCATTGTGTGTGTTTTGGCATGTGATAAGGGCATTTTGGGTAAAAATGCATGTTTGTGGGTTTTGTTGGTATGAGGGTGCATGTATGGTAGTAGGATGTGAGTAAGTTGGGTTATGTTTGTGTGTGCATAGCATACCATAATAGGGTGTGTTTAAGTTGGGATGTCTTTGTGTGTGAGTGATGCATGTGTTTTAGGTGTGAGTGACCAAATCCCACTAATAGGGAAGTGACACTTGTCTAGGGTTAGGAAAAGAAAAAGAAAAAGAAAGAACAAGGGGAGAGGCAGAAATTATTCCCGTTTTCCCTTCTCACCGTTCTTCTTCTTTTTCTCTTCCCCTAAGAACCCTAGCTTTGATTCAAGGACTACTAGTGGGAATTGATCATCTCCTTATGTCTCTTGTGGTAAGTTTTCTGCATTCTTCATCTTGTTCTTCCTTGTCCTTTTTCTTCTTCATTTCTGGGTTTGGAGTTTTGATCTAGTGTTTGGTTTTTGGTGTGTTATTATTGGTTTGTTGGTTAGTTGAGCCTCCCCGTGACCCGAAAGGCAAAGAGAAGGCAGGGAGTAGTGGAACTAAGTGATTAGAGTTTCAGTTTTTAAGGTTTGGGAATTTCTGCATTTCCTGTGTTCTTATTGTGTTTGCTCCTTTTTTTGGCAATCTGCTATGTTGATAATGCATGTTGGGATAATGGATGAGTGGGAATTGAATTTGATTTGAGTTTACTGTCATTTTCTGGGTTCTGATACTGTTAAATTCTAATTTAACCTAATCTGTGTGTTGAGAGTGAAATTGTTGAAGGAAGTATTTTTATATTGTTTACGTTGGTTTTGCATACTTGGGAAAGCTGAATCCAGGTGAGATTGAAGTGGATTTAAGTTAGGATGGAATTACGGTATTGAGAAATCACGTTATCGGGGACTTTTTCCTTTAAGACGTGAAGAGAAGCACGAGACGTGTCCCGTAGACACGACTCGTGCAGCTCCTCATGCCTCTGTCCCTTCTCTTTCGTGTTTTTGCTTTCTTTGTTGCTGTCTGTGTGCTTGTCTGAGTCATGCTTGGGCGCGTGAGTTATGTCCATCTAGTGAGTATTTCTTCCTCTTTTTGTTCTCTTTTACACCATCTGAGCGAGCAGTGAGAGAGCCAGAGCACGAGTCGTGTTCTAGAACACGAGACGTGCTCTGGCAGGGAACATGAGCACGAGTAGTGCTCGAGAGCACGACCCGTGCTCATGCCTGAGGGACTCAGCACGAGTCATGTCCCTCAAGGCTTCTGTCCCTCTCGTTTTCATCAAACTTAAATGTGCATTTTCAATCCTTTTTCCCTTGTTTCTTTAGTCTACTTTTATTTGTTATTAATTTGTAAATGATATAAATGGTATTTTAACTTAGCCAAATAATAAGTAATGTATACCATATTGTATGTTTAGGTTGTTGAATGATATGGGATTATGCATGTCTTATTTATGATTCCTTGTTATGAATGTGAGTATAATTATGTGTTACACTTGGAAGTATGATTTGAATGATGCATGACCTGCTAGAGTCAAGTAAGTGGATAGTTAGGCATGCCTAATAGAGTCTCTTAGCTGCAGCCCTCAGTTCTATTTTGAACCCGATCAGGTCCCCATTTGGTTCCTTGCAAACCACTTATGCGTTTTGGATCTTGTTTAAGGTCCCCCTTTGTAAAATGTTTTGAATGCGACAAAAATAAAATGGTTTGGATTCGTACCCGTAAGGTACGCTATGTGTCCGATTCGTGCCCCGTAAGGTACGCTATGCGTTTACTCTTATCCACTATTATGAGTCAGCAGGTGCTCTTTTTATTTTGTTCCGCTTTGATATGATTACAAGAATATGGTATTCGGATGCGTATAATGATAGGTATGAGAAATCAACTAAAGTGTAAATGAATGTGGATGTGAACTTCTGAATGTATGTCTTTATTATGCAAGTATGTTTATATAGCTGATATCATTATCCGCATTTGTCATATTGTATGTGTATTGCATTGACAACCATTGTGAATGGCCGTCCACTCTTTTGTTGTGTGTTCCCCACTCAGCATTTATCGCTTAGCACGGTGTTTTATCCATGCAGGTCCGGAGGATGGTGTTCTTTTGGGAGAGTCGTCGCCAATCAAGCCAACACAGAGGAATTAGTGTTAGGGCTTTATTTTTGGTAGCATGTTGATTCTTTTACAGCAGAACTCTCTTTATACCATTATTTTGTAAAGCTTCCGCATTTATATACTTTTGGGATATGTAATTATTTTATTCTGGCTTTTGATCCGAACATTATTGTAATGAATTTTGCTATTTTAATGATTAATCATTCTGATACTTATGAAGGTTCTAATTTCCCCGTAAAGATGTATGGTTATTGTGTATGAATGTATGTTTTGTATCTTTATCTGCTTGATGACACACCCGGCTCATACGGCTTCTCACTCCTTGAGGATGGGTACGCCTACGTATGGGTAGGGGTTGTTACAAGCTAGATTGATGAAAACGAATGGATCTCGTTTCCTCAGGTTAGCATAATTCGTAAATAAAATAAAATCAAGAAAAATAAATTTTGAAAGAAAATTCCTTTTGCAGAAGTCTAAATATGAAATCTCTGTGGAAAATTGCTAATCTTTAGTTTTCTAAAAAGTTTTCTAATCAAGAATTTTTCAGCAAATTTTTCCAACCCCTAAAACTGAATTTTCTTCCCCTATTTATAGATTTAGGAAGAAATTTCAAATAAATTTAAATTTTAAATTTAAATTTGAAGAGGATTTTTCGAAATCAAATCAAAACCAAACGATTTTGAGAATATTCCTAAAATCAAATCTAATATTTAAAAATATTTGAAAAGATTTGGGAAATTCAAAAAGATTTAAAAGATATTTTGTAAAATCCTTCAAAATTTGGTGAATTCGGCGGTTCAAATAACCAGATCACCGACCGACGAGCTACCCGTGGATTATCGACGGGCATCAGTCATAAGGGGCACCAGCGGTCATTTGGCTGATAGGCCCTACATGTGGCACGGAGATGAGAGACGGCCGTCTCCAGCGAGGAGCAGGCATCGCTTAGGCAGGCGACGAGTGCCGCTCGAACGAGCGATAGGCGTCGCTCAGCCAAGAGACGGCTCCATTCCCGAGCGACGGGTGTCGCAAAGGCTAGCGACGGGCATCTCTCATTCGAGCGACGAGCTCCCTTCCTCGAGGGACAGCCGGCACTCGACATGAGAGACGGGCCTCTCGCGTGAGTGATGGGCTGTCTGCCACCGACGGGCTGCCCGTCTGTGGAACCAAATGCCAATTCTCAAAGTTGAACTCTCTTCAACTTTTCGAAATCCCCCCGTTTACCTAGAAAACCTCCAATCCTTATAAAATTGGAGGATGAACATCCACAACTTTCATCCCTTATTCGAAAACCGATGTTAGTTTCTTCATCGGGTAACTCTGATCTGGACTACCTCAGGACCTGGTGTCTATAGTTGCCCCCAATTTTGGGGAAACTAGTACACTAGTATCTAGATGAGCCAAAATTCAGAGGAGAAAGGAAGAGGTGCATACCTAATGTACTCCTTACCTTCCTGATGCTGTGTGGAAGCAAGTGGTTTCTCATCTCCATCCAGTGGGCCTCGTTCTGGCCTGCCCGGTAACTAAGAGTCACGGGAGGCAGTATTATCCAACTGCAACACATTTGCAATTTGTTCTATTGCAGGTATACTGCTAGCCTCGTCTCGGCTTGCATGGTGTCTGCTAGATGCGGTGTTATCTAACCCCATCTCGGTTGCGATTTGTTCTATCACGTTTTCCCCACTAACCTCATCTCGGTTTGCGGGGCGGCTGATCTGTTTCGCTAGCCTCATCTCGGCATGCGCGGTGTGAGGTGAAGTGTTATCTAACCGCATCCTCTATTTGTGATTTGTTCTATCATGTGTGCCTCGTTATCCTCATCTCGGCTTACACGGTAGCTGATCTATCCCGCTGGCCTCATCTCGGCTTGGACGGTGTCTGTGGGATGCAGTGTTCTCTAACTACAACCTCTATTTGTGATCTGTTCTATTGCGTATGCGCCGCTGTCCTCATCTCGGCTATCATGGTGGCTGATCTATCCCGCTGGCCTCATCTCGGCTTGCACGGTGTCTGTGGGATGCAGTTTTCTCTAGCTACAACCTTTGTTTGCGATCTATTCTATCGCGTGTGCCCCGCTGTCCTCATCTCGGCTTGACCGGTTGCTGATCTATCCCGATGGCCTCATCTCAGCTTGCACGGTGTTTAAATTATTTCATCGTTGACCATCTTCGGGTCAGTGTGAATTCATGTTCCTGTGTTACAAAAGATTTGATCAATTTATTGCGAGTTGATTTGTTAGTTATCTTTTAAGCAATTTTTGTGTTATTATTATCTTGTTTTTCATTTTTTTCCATTTACTGTGTTATCAAATGTTAGGAAATCGTAAATAAGATATTAACATGGCAGATATACAGGTTGAAATATATATTTAACAGAATATAAGCATAAGTTAGCCAAAATGTAAACATAGATGTTCCACTAAATAACAACATATTTTGTAAAAAAAAAATATACAAGTAAAACAAAATACAATGAGAATGGGCTCCCTGAACAGTCTAAAGAGGGTGGTAGTCCGAACAAAATACAATGAGAATGGGCTCCCTGAACAATCTAAAGAGGGTGGTAGTCCGAGGGCTCATCCGGGTCCACCTCATCATTCGATACATGCACTGGCTGGCTCTGTGATGTGGACGCCGATGGTCGGGCCCTGGAAGTGGAGGGTCGGTTAGGCGGTGCTGGAGCTGGGGGTCTGAACGCGGCTTGGGCGCGAAGAGGGGCTACGACCGGTGCAGCTGCGGGCTGTGCTCTCGCAGGGTCTGCCTGCTGAAACTGTACCTGTGCATAGCCATCCAGGAAAGGTTGGGTGCACACTCCCACGAACTCCAAGGTGTCTCTGACTACCCGTCCCAACTCCTGAAATCTGCTAGACAGTGTCAGGGTCTAATCTCGAGTTGCACTCCTGATGCCCCCAAGTGTAGACTCTGTCTGCTCTCTGAATTCTCTGATAGACTGGGAGATGGGCGGAATGGCATCCTCCAGCACCCCAACTCTGAATCCGAGGGAACTAACGGACTTATACACCATCTGGACAGCCGTATCCATCTTGTCGGCTGCAGCACTATGGAAAGCTGTCAAATCCCGTCGCAACTCCTCAATGAGCCTAGCCTGGTCCTGGATGACCCTCTTCTGTCCATCCAGGCTCTCTAACATGGCCTAGCCACGCTCCTCATACTGCCCAATCAGCTCAAGGAGGACCCTGTCTCTCTCATCCTATTTGTGCTCCATAGCAGCAAGGATGGACATCATGGCTGCTATCAGGTCTGCCTGGGTTGACTGTGGTACTGGGGGCATTGACTCAGTCGGATGGTCCGGAGGTGGTGCAGTGGAAGTGGATGCCCCCAGGTGCCTTGCTCGGCTGTAAGGGTAAAATCTAGCCGTATCCGGAGGCATCGGCCTCTGTATCCGTGCCAGAGATAGAGGAGGGCTCTGCACCCTCGGAGCTAGGGGAGTGGCAAATAACTCATCCAGGGTCAACTCGATTCCCATATCGACAGGAGTCTGCGGCTGTCCCTCTCCTAATGGCATATGCTGAAACTCAGGCTGTTGGGGAGGCCGGCCCTCCTAAAACTCAGGCTACTGGGGAGGTTGGCCGAAGCTAATGTTTAGCCGATGCCCTGTAACCATGACCCACTGACTCCAGATCTCTGCGGCATTAAGTGAGCCCGGGTTACCAGCCCGTCCCAGGTAGGAGCTGGAGATCACCCTATGAATGTACTAGAGGGCCTGCGATGAGAGCACCGTACTCTTTGCCGTGTCATGGTCATATGGCACTCCCGGCAGAGCTATGACCTCGCAATGCTGGCGCTTAACGGCTCTCTGAGGCAGTATGACATTGTCTCTGAACGGTAATCCCGTAGCCTCTACGAACCGCAGGCGGGTGATGCTGTAGTTATATCTGTCGACCCAAAACTAAATGACCCCCTCCTCTATGTCCGATCTCTGGAATCCCCTGTAATGCAAAGTAGCAAGAAATTCCCGGACAACCCCTGGGTGGGTGTGGAAGGCAGGCCACAGAAACTCTACCCATCCTATAGTCGCTACTAGTGCGTCTACCTCCTCCAACATACCCATGGCCTGTAGGAAGGGTCTGGAGATGAAACGGCTGGCCCGGAACTTAACTCGAGCTAGCAGCCTGAACCTCTCCCTCACCTCATCACTCATCCAGATAGGAGGCTCGGGCTCTAGCTGATCATGCAGAACCTAGCATCTGTGAAGGCATCCTGTAAAAGAGAAAGTAGGAAATTAGCTTTACATTACCACAGTAAATAACAGCTAAACGAAAGATTATGACTTTGTAAATTTTTGCCAAATTTTCGGCCAAAAATGCAAAAATTTCAGCAGTGTTCTCATAAGGGTATACTTAATCAAAATGTACAAAATTTGGACGGCATTCCGGGCAAGGTGCGCCCAATCAGAAGAAAATTTTGGCAGCATCCTGGCAAGGGTGTGCCCCATTAGACAAATTGAAAAAAATTGGACAGCATCACTGCAAGGATGTGCGCCAACTAGAAAAATTTAAAAAAATTTGGGCAGCATCCCGGTAAGGATGTGCCTCACCTCCTGCATAAAAAACAAAAAAAAGGACAGGCTTCAGGCCCCAATCAACATTTCAATTTATTCATATGTCTCATTTAGTTCAAAATGTCCTAAAACTAAGTTCCACAGAGATAAGTCTAAACTTTCTATGGGTAACTTTCATGCTCTTATCATTTTATTCTTTTCATTTTTCCTTTTTTTTCAATTTTTTTTCATTGTCCTTTCATTATGGTCCACACATAGTTCAAAGAAAATGAGTAGAAAAGGGCAGAAATTAATATTGCATTTTTGCCAAACCATGCCAACATGCATTTCTCATGAAAAATATTAAAAATAAATAGAAAAAAGAGTAGAAAAAATGGATAACTAACCTGTATGTCGATGCGACTGTGCTGGAAATAAACTCGACTAAAGTTTGCACAAAGTGTGTCTAAATGTTCGTGATGGTGTGGGGGTTGTTTTGGCGCAAACGGCACACGAAACGCGTGAACAGTGAGGAAGATATGGTCAAAAAACGACCTTAGGGCGTCGATTGGTGAAGAAAACAGAAAAAGCAAGAAGAAAATGATTGAAGGGCATCGATCACTCGCGCCTTATATAGGCTTTAGTGACCGACGGGTAGCCTATCTATCACTCTGGATTTTGGTTTTTAATGCTAACTAATTCCCTAATTAAATCCTAATTAATTCCCCATTAATTAGCCTATTAAATACTTTTTTTTCCACTCCCTGGATAGTTTCCAACTTTCGCGCCTGGATTTGCCTCCAAAAATTACAAAGTCAATATAAATATGCAAATATTATTTTATGCGTGTGTCATGCATGCATGCAAGAAAGAGATCTGCCCATTGGTCAACCAGGTTGACCGACGGGCTAGCCTTCGGTTGGGTGACAGACGGGCACCCCGTCGGTCATCCCCTCGTCTTAAATTACCCATTTTCTTCCTTGGGTTTATGCACATGTGTTTGAGTTGTGACACTCTATAGTCATCACATTAAAGCTCTACGGGTGGTTACGGGGTGTTATAGTTTGTGGTATAAAAGCATAAGTTTAGTCATTTCTGGGCTAGTGTAGAATAGAAATGAATATAGTTTTGTGTTAGCCTAATGCGAATGTCTTGCTTTTCTTAGAATGTCGAGTGATTCTTCTCAAGAAGCAGAGAAAGAGATTTTTGGAAGTGGTAAAAGGGCGGATATAGTAGGGTATAGTATCAGTTATGAGTTCCCGGCTTACCGATTGGAGTATTCGAGCACTTCACTTCTTTTGATAGGTAACTCTTTTATAAGTAGCAGTCTACTCATATACTTCCTTCGACCTTGTTTAGAATATCCCTAGTCTTAGAGCATTCGGAAGTCCTCTAACTAATTCGTCCATGAATGGATTGACTCACTGCTTGACTCCGGACCAATGAATGGACCTCGAGTACCTAACCTTGACTTGAGTCATCTTCTAGAAGCACATCGGAGTCTAACAGCCGGCTTTTGGTAGAACCGCTAGTTCTGGATCCATCTAAACCATTGAGTAATGTCAGTGATGTTCCAGTTGCACTTTTAGAGGCTCTACTTAAAACATCACAAGAGTTGGTATCAGTCTTGGATCAAATGACTACATTTGGAGTTCCAATAGATTCGAGAAGCGATCTTCCTTCAGGATAAAGGTCTAGAGATTTACAAGAGACTTCTTCAGCCAGGTCTGAAAGGGGACCTGCTACCAAAGGTAGACAATAAGGATCTTTGCTGCATCTAAATCTGGTAGAGCTTCGATTTTTAATATACTGTAGTGTTCTCATTGTGCTAAACGTCATAGAAGCGAATGCAGATGGCTAACTGGTGGGTGTTTTCATTGTGGGAGCACTATGAACATTTTACCAATTGCCCTAAGGCTTATGAATTATGTAGAAGACAACAAGAAGTAAGTAGGGGTGGATCTAATGTATTTTTAGCAATCCGTGGTAGAAAAGGAAGTCGAAGTAGAGGTAATCGGTTCAGAAGTGGTATCGTATTAAGATTAGTTGATAGTCCTACAATGGTTCCAGCATAGGGTCTTACTAGGGAGGCGAGAAAGGACTAGGATAGACTGGAAGTTATACTTGGTACTTGTTTACTTCCTAAAAATTAATGTGTTAAAGTGTGTGTTGATTATCTTGATTATGATAGGTATGTGATTGGTCCTTCGGAGCAAATTGTAAATGGGTATAATGCGTATAAGAACTGTTCTATAGTGATTCAAAGTAAAAGAGTTATCGGTTAATTTGATTGAAGTGCTATCCCATGAATTTGAACTAATTCTAGGTATGGATAATTTTGGAACTAAGAATGATGTGGAAAGTAAGATAAAGTGGTGACACTTTAAATGACTGTCAGCTATCTCAATGGAATCATTTGAGCATGAGTGTGTATAAACATGGGGATGGGAAAGTGCATTAATATCGCATCAACTTCATTTTTGCATCATTTTGCATACATACGTCATCATATATTCATTCGCATCCCTTAATTATGTGTGAAAAATATTTGTGTATGTGTTTCATACGAAAAGAAAGCTGACAGGATGTATATATAATGTTTGGTGTTAGAAAGAGGACTATTGAGGAGAAGTGAAGTTTATGTTAAGGAAAGTATAAAGTATGAGAAATCTAAGATAAGAAGAGAAAGTTATTTACGAAGTTTATATAAGAGAATGCTAACAAGATTTTGAATGAAGAATGAGTAACATGAGTGAAAGAAGTAACAGGTGTATTTTATAAATTTGATGCTTCAAAAAAATTTGCGGTCAGAGAATAAAAGTAGAAGTGTTTGAATATGAAATATATGTGTTTGGGTTTCTAAATAGTAACAAAGATAGCAACTGATCTGATGATATTGATTGACTTGAAAGTAAATTACTGAAAGAAGAATTATGGATCATCAAGTTGTAATTGAAGACTTTAAGTGAAAGACTGTAAGTGACGAGTAAAAGTGTTAAGTGGCTTTGAAAGAGAGAATGTAAATATGCAATGATAAGGTTTTCTAGAAGTGCCTCAATGGAGGAAAGTTAAGTATCTTCTATTATGGGATCATATTTGAATTTCGCGGACGAAATTCTTTTAAGGAGGGGAGAATTGTAATGACCCGAAATCTGCCCTAGTAGTATTTTGACTTAACTAGGGTAACTGGATGAGCTTGAGTTGGGATTCCTAATTTGGACTTAAGTGTAATTGAGAATTCAAGGACCTAATTGTATAAAGTAAATAAGTTTAAGTGGCTTAAGTGTAGTTGTACATGATTAAGGTTATTGGAGGATTAATTAGTGTAAAGTGTGATTAAGTTAATTTAATCTTGTTTAAGGGGAACGATGGTGGAATCCAAATGTTGAGTGCTGGCCTTGCCACCTCAGCTTTTGCATGCAATATATATATGGAAAATGTGAGTGGGACAAGATAGATTTTGGCTCATTTCTTCTCTCTTTGGTTCGGTCATCTCCTTCCATTTCTGCTCTTTCTTGGTTCTTCTTCTTCTTTTCATCTGTTCTTTATCTTCTTTAGCTGAATTCATTGCATTTCTGTTGATTGAGTCATGTAACTCTGAGTTGTGCTCTTAGATTAAGGTAAGTAGTTAAGTTGATTGTTCTTCCACTTATTATTCCTTTTGATTAAATTGGAAATTAATTACCTTTGTCCCCAATTCTGGAATTTGATTGTGCATGTGATGGTGGCTATGAGAAAAGAAAAGGGAAAGAGAAAGGTTGGTGATCAAGGTGCCAAGTGAGCACATTGAAGCTAACGAAATTGAGGTTTGAAAATTTTATTTATTATTGCATTTTTGATGGTTAACTTCTTATTTTGAAGTATACATGGAATATTTGTGTTGAGTTGTTATGATAGTTTTGGCAGATTTGATAATTTGGGCATTGTTGAGTTTCTGAGGGAAACTCTGCATAAATTTAGTTGGACCTTTGTTGATTGTGTTAGTCATAAGTCAAGTTAACAAATTCCAAATTGTATGAAACTAGTGCTGTTAGAAAGCTAAGATAAATATCTACAAATTTCTTAGAAATATCCATGAGCTAATTTTAACGCTTCATGCTCCAAAATTTGCCAAAACAGAGGTATCTTTACTTTGGTCAGTTCATTAGAATAGTTCAGGTTGTTTTGATCATATATGATGATTTAGTTATCCATGTGATCTGAAATTTTTGCCATATGAAAGATAATATCCTAAAGATCGTTTCTTAAGAAGGACGTGTTGTCTAACAATTTGTTATAGATGTTGGTTTTGGCGGTGCAAGTTTGAGGTGAAAGTTGTCCTGATATTCTAATTTCGTGGGGCACCTAATGAATGCCACTATCACGAGCGCGACCTTAATTAGTCAAAAGCGTGATAGAATGTGATAGTTGAGGGCTTTTCTTCTTATTTGGGACCTCAAAGCTAGCATGAATCATTGCCCACCGATGCCCTCCCCTGTTTTGTATATTTTTTGTGTTTTTCCTCCCGAAACACACACGAACTTCACCAAAACCTTTCGGAACTTATCCGACACATGTTTAGAGTATTGTAAAGAGTAAATGAATAATTACTAAGGTACTTAAAGTGTAACTAAATTCTGTAGGAGGGCTTTTGGAACAAGTGGCATTTCATTGGCCATAACTCCTTAATTTCAAGTCCAATTATAATGATATTTGTGCCATTGTAATGTTAACATATAGATAAACATTTGATCAGAAGGTCATGATGGCTGAAAGTGATGTTATGTTGTTATTTAGAAATCATATAAGTGAATATTGGATACGTGCTTAAAAAGAGGTATGTGGAATGGAGCTTTGAGCATGAAGTTCAGCCACTGTCGCGAGTGCAACAGGGGTCGTGGGCGCGAGAGTGTGCATTGCTACGAGCATGACAAAAGTCATTAGTGGGTTCTGGTGTGTGCATGACTTATGCCGCGACCGCGATAGAAGGGATTGTCGATGTCTGTCGCGATCGCAATAGAGCTCAAGTTTGGAATACATTCTAAATGTCCTATTTTGTGTAAATTGTGGTATTGGCCTATGAATAACTATGCATATGAAACTTATAGATGTGTTAATTCATGTAAATATATGTATATTGAAGTGTGTGCTTGTTAATAAAACATACATGTGTGCATAATATTAAATGACATGTTAATGCTTAACATAGTTGTATGGAAAAATTGTAAGTATATATATATTCCATGTGAGGTTATGCATAATGAGGTTTGAGCTTGCATGGTAAATCATATATGTGTGTGTATGCAAGATGTCTGTGACGCGCGCCGAGCCCCAGGGTGCCCCGAAGACCCGCCTTCAGGGCTTTCGAGAGAGGTTCATTAAAACTTGTAATGAATTACATATGTTAGACAACAAGGAGATTTGTTGGAGTCGCCACCCAACAGAACATTGGGAAAGGTCGTCTAGCCTCAGTGAGCCTAAGACGGCGCATGTATATCCATTTTGGGCAAGCCAGAGGGATCTTGGAGACCTCATCCCAATAGAACATTGGAATGATCCTCCAACCCTATAGAGCCTAGGATTATTCGAGTTGGGCCTTTTGGTGGGCAACAAGACATATTTTGGAGGCCCCATCCCAATGAAACATTGAGATGGTCCTCTAACCTCGTTGAGCCTAAGACCAGAGTGGGTTCGGGACTTCCCATTTATTCATACCTTGGTTAATTTCATAGTCGAGTTTTGAATTTAGAGTTTCATCTTGTTTCTCATTCATTTTAATGCAGTTAATTAAAGTGCATGTTATCAACTCAAGAAAAAGCAGTAAATAAAGCAGAATTAAAAATGAAGCATAGATCGGGATATTCATTGATGATGCGGACATTGGCCCTCGAATGCATTTTTATTATGAAACAGTTTTGATGTGATGATTTTGGATTGAGAAAATTGAGACATTGGTCCCATATTTATTAGGAAAGATTCCAAGTTAATTAATATAAAAATGTTTAGCGATTTTCTTTCTAGCGTGCCTGAAATAAACAATTTTATAGGAGATTACATGTAAAAATAAATAAGGCAAATAAATAAAATATTACAAATAAAGCAATTAAACATTTAACACAAATGAGCCTTCTAGTTCCCCTCGTGTGCTCGCAAAAATGCCCAAGCGGAAAATAAGTTTTGGCATAAACAAACAAAACACAGATGAAATAATGTTAGTGATTAAATCAATTAAATAATAATAAATGAATGACAAATTAAAATAAAATAAGGTGATGTGAAAGAATGATAGTTGAATTAAAATGTTAACAAATCAAAATAAATGAAAATATACATTAAATGATAAAATAATTAAATGATTTAACTGGAATAAATAAAACATGTTAATGATTTAATATGTAAAAATATGAACATGATAATAATAATGATATTAAAATGATAATAACAAAACACAATAATAAATAACAATAACTAAATATATACAATAATAATAATAAACGCAATAATAATAACAATAAACATAAATTAAATAATATCAATAACAAAAATATCAATATAACACAATAACATTAATAGTAGATAAATCAAATAATAATAATAATAACAATAATAATATAATATCAATAAGCATAAAATAAACATATAATAATAATAATAATAATAATAATAATAATAATAATAATAATAATAATACTAATAAGAGAAAGGGGCTCACCAGATTTACTCGCCGGAGCAGCCGCGAGCTGGAGGTGGTCGACACCTCCTCCACCGAAAGACAGATCAGGACACCAGGAGTGCGACGGAGGTGGTCACGCACTGGAGGACGGCATCTTCTCGCCGAAAAATGCCTTGGAGCGTCATGCTACTGTCCCTCTGATCTCGCCGCTGCCGGCGAGTGGTGGAGGCCGGTGGGTGCCGGCCGGTTTGTCCGGCTGCCAGAAGCCTAGTACCGCCGCGCGTGTGCCATTCCGGCACTGTGGCTGGTCGGCGGAGGCACCACCTCCTTCTCCCTTTTTTTCTTCTCCTCCTCTCTGTGTTTTTCGTTCCCGTTGGTTTGCCTCTCTCCTTTTATTTCTTCTTTTTATTTTCTTTTGATTTTGTTTTCACTTGTCCACTGTCCCTCTTCTTTCTCTTTTTATTTTTCTTTTCTTTGGCTTTGGCCTCACCTGTTCTTGTTCTCTCTTTCTTTTTTCTTTTGTTTTTCTTTTCTCTGGTTTCCCAATTGCCGAGCCTCCTTTCTTCTCTTCATCATTTTCTTTTTATACCACAATTAGGGTTTGGCCCTTAATTCATTTCTACTATATTTTAATTCTTTAATTTAATTAATTTACTTAAATTATATTTTACTTAATTAGACCCTATATTTATTTTCTTTTTCAACTTTAATTAACCTAAAATATTTACTAATTAATTTTTAATTTTATAAACATATATATATTTTTTATTTTTTATATTTTTTTTCGGAGAAATTATCAAGGAGCATGGAGTGCCAAAACTGCTATATTTTTTTTCCTTTAACTCGGGATCCGGTGTCTACAATGTAATATGTTCGGATGTTAGTTAATGTTGGTGTATTGCTGTGACTTATGACCTTGAGCTTATGAATTGCTTATTTACATGAAGTTAATAATGTGGCAATTCAGGTGAGTATGTGTCTATATATTTATATACAATTTGCATGAATTAAATGATGAAGTGTGAGATTGATAATAAGATATATTTAGCTGGTGATCCGCTGGCCTCGTTTCGGCTTGCACGGAGTCTGTTTTGTACTGCTAGCCTCATCTCGGCCTGCACGGTGTGAGGTGCAGTGTCTCTAACTCCAACCTCTATTGCAACCTATTCTATCGCTGGCGCCCTGCTAACCTCATCTCGGTCTGCACGGTGGCTAGTCTGTCCCGCTGGCCTCGTCTTGGCCTGCACGGTGTGAGGTGCAGTGTCTCTAACTCCAACCTCTGTTGTGATCTGTTCTAACGATGGTGATCCGCTAGCCTCGTCCCGGCCTGCACGGTGTCTGTGAGATGCAGTACTCTCTAACTACAACCTCTGTTTGCGATCTCTCCTACTGCATGTGCTCTCTTGGCCTCGTCTCGGCTCATGCAGTATCTGTGAGATGTAGTGTTCTCTAACTACAATCCCATTGCGATCTATTGTATCGCATGTGATTGAACGTTCCGTCTTGGTGGCCGCTTCTGGGCTTGCACAACATAACCTTGGTAACCTCCAACCAATTTGTGTAACATCTTATCCGCTAACCATTATCCGGTCAGTGTAATATCTGCTAACCACCATCCTGTCAGTACAATATCTGATCTGCTAACCCCCATCTGACTAGTGCAATGTCTGATCTGCTAACCCCTATTCGACTAGTATAGTGTCTGATCTGCTAACCCCCATTCAGCTAGTATAATATCTGATCTGCTAACCACCATCCAGCTAGTACAATATCTGACTTGCTAACCCCCATCTGGCTAGTACAATGTCTAATCTGCTAACCTCCCATCTAGCTAGTATGATTTTTAATCTGATCTGCTAACCACCATTCGGTCAGTATAATATCTGATCTACTAACCCCCATCCGGCTAGTGCATTATCCAATTGTTGACCATCCTTAGGTTGGTATGGTGAACCATTAATCTCTTTCTTTGTTGTTTCTTATCCCGGACCTCTTTTTTTTACTACAAAAAGGGAAAAGCAAATGTACAGGGCATATAAAAGATGCATACCTATGGTAGTACATACCTTTTGGGGCCGACGTCAGACGGGTGCCCCCTTGAAGGACGGTTGGTTGCTCCCCTGGAAGATAATTTGTGGAGTGTCATCCTCTTGGCTTTTTGGCTAAGTCTGTTTTAAACTTCTAAAGTATGGGTGCCGTTCTCTTGATTGTACGGACTATGATGTGCCAGATATCGTCTCCTCTATCGTAGCCTCCTTGTTAAAAAGACCTGCGTACTTCTTAAGAGGGTGATAGAATTCGGCCCCTTCATCTGAGCCATGTACGTATACAAAATACTGTGCACGTGTGTGGAATCAAGTGTGTGCAATATACATACATTTGAATTCGGATTTTATACGCTTTGTGTGTGGTGTGTGAGCGTACATCTTATGATAGAGAAACTTACTTGTTTGCTCCCGGCATGGTGTGCATAGAAAGGCTTATTCTTTTCCCTCTTGGGAGCAGGTCCTTGAGATTCTTCTCTCGTGAGGACTTTATCTTAATCCGATTGTTAGGCATGGATGAGCACCAATGTAGAGCTGAAATTGTACCTCGGCCCATTTCTTCATTTGATTACCTCCAATTAAAGTATGCGTGGGTAGTCCAACTTCTCAAAGGATCTTATTTTCTATAGATTTGTGTGATTTCAGATTGCCCTGAGCACGGTGTGTCCGGACAGGCTTGTCCTTATAGGTGTTCCACCTCTGTATATACGCACTTGATTTTATGTTGGATACCATGGTCGATAATGTTGAGCTGAATTCGTCCTTTGGATCATCCTTGCTTATAAGGTCTATTCGGGCCTTTCCTTCTGAGTCATGTGCACAACAAGATATACAACAGACTGTGTGTGTGTATGGAATCATGGGTGTGAAATATACACATAAAGCTATATACACGAGACATAAGCAAAGGATTAGTGTACAAGAATTGTGTGTGCATATCTATACGCATAAAGGATCGAATGCACGTAAGATGCATGTGATATGAAAAAGTGGATAGACCACATCCCAGGTGGTTAAGGAATTCGTTGAGGGCGCCTGCCCGGCTGCTCTGACGCACCCAGAGATCTAAAAAAGCATTGTCTCGATTTTACTGACTCTGATCCATAATCTTCCCAAAGAGAACTGACTCGTGCACATCTTTGCCCCCCGGTCAATGAGCATCTTGCCCCTAGGACTCTGAATCAAGTTCTACATCATGTAATACCTTCCTAAAAGTAAGTTATTCGATGTAACATTGCCTTATCGCTCCGGCTTCAAGAGTCATTGTTTTAAAGGTAGTGCGTCCCTTGTGGATTTTCACACTAGCTTTTTTTAGTTGGAAATGCATCCCTTTGGGGATTTTCACATAAACCTGTGCCTAACTTTTGCCTGGAATGGACCCAACCCATTTCAGCGGCTTTTTATTCATTTTTTGAAGGACAGACTGCCTGTTCCCAGGTTTTCACCCTGCCATTTGGCCTAATTTTTGCTTAGAGAGCCGGTCACGGTTTTTATTTCTAACGGCCTTTCTTTTCTTTGTTTTTTTTTTAATTTTTTTTTAGACTTTCCCGCCTTTCAGGTACAGCTGCAAGAAAAGTTGAAGCTACTATCAAAGCCTCTTCCTAGGGTAAACAACAGTTATTCTCTGAGACATTTCTCTCTAGGCATCAGTTGCATTCCTTTGACTTTCTGGATGAATGTGTTGCCAGATTAGGTGAGGTAGCGAATGAGGATCGGGTTCTTTAGGGCTTCATGAGGCTGCCTTTTACATTATCGCCCATTGTGTTCGATAGTTCGGAGGGATTAACGATATAGCGAGGCATCCCTATCTTTCCAAGATGGACTTTTATCTTCAGTTTTGACCTCCATACATCATGGTTTCTAGGCAAGCTGCCGATGAAGACTATTATAGCATCTATCGGGGATTGTTCCTTTGCTCCCACTAATGCATTAAAGAGGTAGGTGCTCAGTCCCGCAATTGATAGCAGAATTCATCGACTTAGACATTCGAATGGTGAGAGCAGTAGCAAAGTGTAGCCATTTAGATTTCATGCATTCAGCAATGAACAACATTTCTCTTTTTTTAAATGAACTAGAAAACAATGAACACATGTAGTCGCAAAGATTGTCTACATTTCGGTATGATTTCTCCATACATGATCATTATCTAACACTGATTCAAAATACAAAACTACATCTAATCTCAAAGTAGATCTTGCAAGCATCAAACTCCTATCTCTAATCAGCCCTCTCGGGTTTTCTTGATTGGACATTTTCTCTCGAGCCTCTAATTTTTTCCTAGGATGCCTTTTTTTTTTGTTTTCACCCTGACGAGGGGCCCATTTTTAGCGAGGCCACCTTTTTTTGGTTTTCAACCCGCGGGGCTTTTATTCTCTTCTTTTGATTTTTAAGTATTTAGCCATGGACCCTCTTGAGTTCATCGACATTGACTGGTTCTTTGAAGTCATCTTTATCGCTGCCTGTTGCTGTTGTCTTAGATAACAATCTTTGAAGGACAACGGGTCCTCTCACGTTAGCCTAAACCTATCCCGTATTCCTGGAACACATGGTCTCATTTGCCTGACAATTGAATCTCTCTCTTTCATCGGATGCTTTCTGGCCGTTTTTCCAAATGATCAAGTAGAATGTTTTTTGATATACCTGACCGTGGTAATAATCCCGTGACCTGTCCTTGTCTGACTTGTTCAATTGCTACTGCCGTTGCTGTGCCTTATCGGCTTCCAAAATTTGGGCTTTCATGATTGTTCTTAAAGATTTGAGCTCTATTTTGTTTGGCCATACTGTTTCTGCCCTATGTGTCGAGGAATAAAAAGTAACTCTTGTAGAGGTTTTGATGGCGGTTCTCTAGCTTCAAAGTACAAAAGGCTATTGCTCTGCCCAATCCTTGTAGTTTTGAACCATCTTGATCAAGATCTTTTTGTTAGCAACCTCTGCTGCCCCATTAGTTTGAGGGCAATACAGAGAGGACAAATGGTCTTCAATGCCATACTTTTGGAACAACTTAACCATAAAATGTCCTTCCATCCTTGAACCCTACGTGGTGTGGGAAAATATAGTGACCTACTGGATTCTTTTTGATGACCCCATCCATTAGTGGCCGTAGGGTGTACCTCCCCTATGATGTCTTTTCCCAAGATCGAGCATCCTGTATCCGTTGTAAGTTGATATACTTCTTCTGGTCCTTTTCGGAAGTCAAGAAAAATGGCAAAGTACGAGCATGTGTAGATCAACGGGATTTGAACAAAGCTTGCCCCCCATGATGATTTTCCGATCTACATATCGATTCTTTTCTTTCTCTCTCTTCTCTTTTTTTATATTTTATTTTTCTCTTTCCTTTTTTTTTGTTCTTTTTTTGTTCTTTTTGTTCTTTTGAGGATAAGCTTTGTTCAAATCCTAATAGTTTACACATACACGCACTTCTCCTCTTCTCGATTTGGTACAACATTGACCAACCAAGACTGACATTGAACTTCGACTAGAAATTTTTGCTTCATTTCTGCTTGTGGATTCCTCTTTTTGACCTTTTTTGCCCCTTCCAGCTTCAATCTTTTGAGCTTCTGCATGGCCGGTTCATGATTGTGGTGTGTTTGAACGACGTGCCTAGTAATTCCATGATCAACTCTTAGCGTGTCTTCATATGTCTAGGCAAAGACCTTTTTATATTTTGTTTTAATTCTCTCAAATTTTGATCTTGCTTCAGGAGTTACATTAGATGCTATCAAGATTTTCTTTGGGTTTTCCAAAGTTTTGAGATTAAATGGAGTAGCATCAATTGAATCAATGTCGAACATGAATGAGTCATGCTCATGATTATGCATAGTGAAATCATTAGAGATATAACACAAGTAAGCAAAGACGTTCATCTTATTAATGAAACTAAAATGTCATTATTAAACAGTTCAAAAATAAAAAGAACATTCTAAACAGCTAATCAACTTCCGTTCTTGCCAACACAGCTGTTGCAGTCGATGGTCCATTATCGTCCCTAAGAACCATCCATCTCATTCTTTTTCTCTCACTTTTTTGGGTGAGAGATCTTCTTAAAATCAATCAAATCTTGAATAGCATGTCTCAAAGTCTTGCAATCATCTGTGATATGCCCAGTGTGTTGGTGGAAGGCACAATAGTATCCCCCTTGTGATCGAGTTATCCCTGGCTTCTAGCAGGCCTAGCTGGTAATGGCTGTAATATCCCCTCCTTTATCAGCCTCTTAAGGACCCAGGACAAAGATCTGCCCAAATTAGAAAAATGCCTTTGCTTTACTTTCGTGGTTGGCACTTCTATAATCTTTTCCTTTTCTGGGCCTGGCATCAGTTCTTGAATGCGATCTCTCAAGGGACAACAATAGTGTGTTCTATGCCCTGAATACTGGTGATATGCACAGTACCAGTCTGCTCTATATTTAGGGCATCCTTGACTTAGGGCAGGGCCGACCGGCAAGGGTTATAACTTCCCTTTCTTGACGAGACGGGTGAAGTGCCAGGATGATGGCCTACCCGAAACAGTGAGGTGGGACGGAACTGCTCTAGTGGATGAGACTTCTGTATCCTTAGCATTTGCCTTATTGTTGTTATGGCTTCTTGAGCTTTCATCTTTATGCGTGATTGCAAGGGCCCCATCCTCTTCAGGCACAGTGCTACATTTAGAGTAGGCCTCCTATCTCCTCCTTGCTCAACTGGTGAATCAAGTGGCCCCTTGCCTCTGGTTTGAAAAGAAAATGGAGGTACTATAGCCGTCGCTGTATGAGCTTTGTCAACTGTGGCCGGCTTCAATTGGTCGAGAGCTGTTGCCATAAGTTGAGTTTGGAGAACCAGTGCCATGGCATCCATTCTTTCTTTGATCATAGCCAGCATCCTTTTTTCCAGCTCTTCAAACCTTTTATCTATCTCCTGGGCAATCAGGGTGCGAGTCTCTTTTATCAATTGTGCAGGGCCAGCCATTTTTAATACCTTTAGATGCTCTGGTAAGAACGCTAAAACTTTGTTAGCCCACGTGAACTCTGATCGCTCCTTAGACAACTATTGGGATCCCCTAAGCACCCAAGCAAATGGTCTATAATGGCTGAAAAGCAAGGAGTTAGAATGATGTATGAATAATATGTAATGCATGATCGTGCTGTGCAACAAATGGTATACAGTGACTAAAAGAGATTACAATGATACATGTGAAGCATTTGAAAAACTATACACGGGATGATATGTACATGTAATAATTATATGCAAAGAATAGGATGTATACATAGGGAGGAAATAAAAAATTTTTATTTGTGCATGAATGACATGAATATGCAATGCATCATCCACAACCACATGCTAGCAGGTAGATCCTTCCAACCTTATTGCCCCCACATACGAGGTTGTGCGGTCTCTATCCTAGGTGGGCTTGATCCATGGGTTAACAGGGAACCCTATGGATGCGCATGGTGCATGGTGAAAAACCGGCAGCATAACCTCTCTTAACTAATACTCATGCGCATGGGTTGGGATCGTTACGTATTTAGGCAGTTCAAATAAATTGACATGGGCCTAACGGGGCATGAAAGCCTTTGATTAAGTGACCAATCAAGTTATCTGGATTTGTCCAACACATAATTATCCATATAGCAAGCAAGGTATTATGGTTCATACCACCTAGGTGAAGTATCTATTTCCATTACATGAGCTTTGGCCAGGGTGATGATACTTTAGGTCTACCCAAGCATGGTTCCTGCGAACGGGTCTATCTCATCATGAGCGTAATGACCGATCAGGTCTCCATTTAATATACCATGATGGTACGAGGCTTGGGCTGGTGATTATCCTTAACACTTCCCTACATTGAGTGAACGTAGGGTCATGCTTTGGGAACGCACTGGGGCTAAAAGAGGGACCAAACTAGCGTAGATCTAAGGCTCTAATGATATGTAATGCAATCTCGAAAAATGATGAAATGTTTAAATTAAAACTCAACTGTAAATTTTAACCAAGGAACTTTTGAAGCGAAGTCTCGAGTATTGTCCCCAGCGGAGTTGCCACTGTGACGCGCGCCGAACCTCGGGGTGCCCCGAAGACCCGCCTTTAGGGCTTTCGAGAGAGGTTTATTAAAACTTGTAACAAATTACAAGTGCGTCTATGTTGGGCAACAAGGAGGTTTCTTGGAGTCGCCATCCAATAGAACATTGGGAAAGGTCGTCTAGCCTCAGTGAGCCTAAGACGGCGCATGTATATCCATTTTGGGCAAGCTAGAGGGATCTTGGAGGGCTCATCCCAATAGAACATTGGAATGATCCTCTAACCCCATGGAGCCTCGGATTATTCGTGTTCGGCCTTTTGGTGGGCAACAAGAGATATTTTGGAGGCCCCATCCCAATAAAACATTGCGATGGTCCTCTAACCTCGTTGAGCCTAAGACCAGAGTGGGTTTGGGACTTCCCATTTATTCATACCTTGGTTAATTTTATAGTCGAGTTTTCAATTTAGAGTTTTATCTTATTTCTCATTCATTTTAATGCAGTTAATTAAAGCGCATGTCATCCACTCAAGAAAAAGCGGTAAATAAAGCAAAATTAAAAACGAAGCATATGAAAATAAATTACAATAAAACTAGGGGCGGAATGCAACCCCCATTGTAAATAAAATACAAATGATGCATAGATAGGGATATTCATTGATGATGAGGACATTGGTCCTCGCATGCATTTTTATTATGAAATAGTTTTGATGTGATGATTTTGGATGGAGAAAATCAAGACATTGGTCCCATATTTATTAGGAAAGATTTCAAGTTAATTAATAAAAAAATGTTTAGCGATTTTCTTTCTAGCGTGCCTGAAATAAACAATTTTATAGGAAATTACATGGCAAAATAAATAAGGCAAATAAATAAAAAATTACAAATAAAGCAATTAAACATTTAATCCAAACGAGCCTTCTAGGTCCCCTCGTGTGCTCATAAAAATGCCCAAGCGAAAAATAAGTTTTGACATAAACAAACAGAACACAGATGAAATAATGTTAGTGATTAAATCAATTAAATAATAATAAATGAATGACAAATTAAAATAAAATAAGGTGATGTGAAAGAATGATAATTGAATTAAAATGTTAACAAATCAAAATAAATGAAAATATACATTAAATAATAAAAGAATTAAATGATTTAACTCGAATAAATAAAACATGTTAATGAGTTAATATGTAAAAATATGAACATGATAATAATAATGATATTAAAATGATAATAACAAAACACATTAATAAATAACAATAACTAAATATATACAATAATAATAATAAACACAATAATAATAACAATAAACATAAATTAAATAATATCAATAACAAAAATATCAATATAACACAATAACATTAATAATAGATAAATGAAATAATAATAATAATAATAATAATAATAATAATAATAATAATAACAACAATAACAATATAATATCAATAAACATAAAATAAACATACAATAATAATAATAATAATAATAATAATAATAATAATAATAATAATACAGAATATTAAATAATAATAATAATAATAATAATAATAATAATAATAATAATAAGAGAAAGGGGCTCACCAGATTTACTCGCCGAAGCCGCTGCGAGCCAGAGGTGGTCGACACCTCCTCCACCGGAAGACAAATCAGGACACCGGGAGTGCGACGGAGGTGGTCACGTGCTGGAGCACGGTGCCTTCTCGCCGAAAAATGCCTTGGAGCGTCGTGCTGCTATCCCTCCGATGTTGTCGCTGCCGGAGAGTGGTGGAGGCCGGTGGGTGTCGGCCGGTTCGTCCGGCTGCCAGAAGCCTAGCACCGCCACGTGTGTGCCGTTCAGGCACCGTGGGTGGCCGGCGGAGGCACTGCCTCCTTCTCCCTTTTTTTCTTCTCATCCTCTCTGCGTTTTTCATTCCCGTTGGTCTGCCTCTCTCCTTTTATTTCTTCTTTCTATTTCCCTTTTATTTTCCTTTGATTTTGTTTTCACTTGTCCATGTCCCTCTTCTTTCCCTTTTTTATTTTTCTTTTCTTTGGCTTCGGCCTCACCTGTTCTTGTTCTCTCTTTCTTTTTTCTTTTGTTTTTCTTTTCTCTGGTTTCCCATTTGCCGAGCCTCCTTTCTTCTCTTCATCATTTTCTTTTTATACCCACAATTAGGGTTTGGCCCTTAATTCATTTCTCCTATATTTTAATTCTTTAATTTAATTAATTTACTTAAATTATATTTTACTTAATTAGACCCTATATTTATTTTCTTTTTCAACTTTAATTAACCTAAAATATTAACTAATTAATTTTTAATTTTATAAACATATATATATTTTTTATTTTTTATTTTTTATATTTTTTTCGGAGAAATTATCAAGGAGCATGGAGAGCCAAAACCGCTATATTTTTTTTCCTTTAACTCGGGACCCGGTGTCTACTTGTCATATGTTCGGATGTTAGTTAATGTTGGTGTATTACTGTGACTTATGACCTTGAGCTTATGAATTGCTTATTTACATGAAGTTAATAATGTGGCAATTCAGGTGAGTATGTGTCTATATATTTATATACAATTTATATGAATTAAATGATGAAGTGTGAGATTGATAATAAGATATACGCGTATGGAAGTGAATATTATTAAGAGCTATCCGATATTTGTTTAATGCTATTTTGGGAAGGTTTATATCCTGAGAATCTGCTTTAAGTAACTGAGTCAGTTATCTAGCCTGCAAGTCGAGTCGTGGATAGATAGGCATGCCTATAAGGTTAAAAGTGTTGTAGCCAACGTGCTTTCAAATTACCGATCCCATTTGGCTCAGGGATAATCTCGAAATAGGTTCCCCAAAAGCGAGTGATTGTGTGTATTTTTAAATAAAAGTATCTACCGATTCTAATGTGATATAAAAGTGTAAAACCCCATTTCCCACCCTAGTAGTTTGAGCCATATTGTATGCAAGTGTGTATGCAAGTGTGTATGTGTATTTTAGCATATGTTAAATTCTTTTATTTGAGTTTTATTCATGTTATTGGGTTTGTTAGAGTGTGGATGTATGTATGGAGTTAGTGTGTGAGTTAGTGTGGTTAGACTTGGTTGTAGTGTAGAAGAGGGTAGTAGGGTGTGAGTGATCAAATCCCACCAACCCCTAGTTGACTTATGGCAAGGAAAGAGAAAGATGGGGTAGAAATAGTTAGGAGAGAGAAAATGAGAGAGAGCCAAGTTTCAACCCTCTCCCGTTTCCCCTCTTCCTGCCCCATTTCCTCTATTCCTTCTTCTTTCCTTGTGCCCTAGATTTGATTCAAGTGGGTGTTGGTGGAAATTGGTCAACTTAAGGGTTATATTGGTAAGTTTTAGTTGGGTTTTCTTCTTCCTCATATTTTCCTTTGATTTTTGTTAGTGTGTGTTCTTGGGTTAGGGTTTTGAGTTTTGTGTGTTTTGGGTTTTGATTGCTCAGAATTTCCTCCTAGAAAACCTAAGGGAAAGGAGAAGGTTAGTGGAAGTGGAGCCCTTTGATTCGGAGCAAAGTACATTAAGGTTTGAGAAATTTATGATTTTGGGTGAATATTTGATTGTTTTATTTGATTTATTCCTCTGGATAATTATGAGGTTAAAGTTGTTTTTGGGCGTTTAAATGTTATGGGTTTTGATTAATTTGAGTTGAGATGCTTTGATTGTGCATTTTTGAATCAAAATATGCTTTTGGATGAACTTTTGGAGCAAAATTCTGGTTTATTAAATTCTAGTTTTTGATTGTGTTAATTGCATGTTTTAAATGTGTCAATTGGTGTAAAAGTTTGGTTTTGTGTTGTTTATGATGATTGGGATGCTAGATTTGAGTTGGGTCGAAGTTTTGGGTTGCTTGGAGTTTTGGGTGAGTTGTTGAAGGAGATGAATTTCTGCAGAATTGCCGGAGAACTGGATAATGTGACTCTATCATGAGTGCGACAGAGCTCCAGCTCTTGCGGTAAGTCAAGATCTGTTCTGTCGAGCTATAGCATCACGCATGCTATCGCGAGTGCGACCATCGTCGCGAGCACGATCGAATGCATAGTACCGAGCTAAGGCTGGACAACGCTATCACGAGTGTGCGATCGGGATAGTGATATCGGGCACGTTCTATCATGAGCGCGACAGAAGCCAATCTGTTCCTTTGCGTGTGAGCGCGACGCACAGGGAGGTTTGCCCCTGTCACGAGCGCGACAACTCTTACTTTTCAAAACGGGTTTTCTTTTGTGCTTTCGATATTTATTTTTCGAACTTGTGATGTTATTAGACTTATGCATGAATGGTTTTATGAACAATATGAATATGATTGGATGATTTATGCATGGCCTGCAAGAGGCAAATTAGTGGATAGGTAGGCATGCCTAATAGAGTTCAGTAGCTGCAGCCCCAATGTGTTTCGAATCCTGATCAGGTCCCCGTTTGGATCCTTGCGATCCTTAATGTGTTCGGATCTTATTTAAGATCCTCCAATGTGAAAATGTTTTCAATGAGAAAATTAAAGATGTTGCTTTTCGATTGTACCCTCGGGTACCCCAATGTGTTCACTCGTTATCCGCTATTGTGAGTTAGCAAGCGTTTTGTTGTGATTATGAGCTTTTAAATATAATTGATAATGTTCAAGCTATGATTTAGCATATGTGATTATAAGCATGTGCCATTTGTATGTGTTCTGCTTTAACAACCATTGTGAATGGCCATTCATATTATTGTGTGTTTTCCCCACTAAGCGTTATCGCTTAGCACGGAAGTTTCATCCGTGCAGGTGCGAAAGGAGTCGAGTTTTTGGGAGAGTCTCCGCAAGTCCAGCCAACACAGAAGGATTGAAGTGTTATAGATTAGCTTTCTATCTAAGTTCTATTTGTAATATTTTTTGGCTCTTTTATTGTATTTATTCTTTTGTATTCCTTCCGCCATGTATTTTGGAAGATGGAATTTTGTAATATCAGTTATGTACAGAATATTTTTGTAATGAACCTTTGATATCAATGAATGATCTTTGCACTTTGAATGTTTTAATTTCCGCTGTAATCTATATATTATGTATTTATTTTTATATTTATCATGTTTAGTGACACCCTTGCTTGTACGGGCTCTCTCTCCCTTTGTGGATGACTTCTCCTACGTATGGGTAAGGGGTGTTATAATTTTTGGTATCAGAGCCCAGGTTTAGGTGTTTCTGGTTATTTGTAGAGTATAGATATATGTTTAGGACTGTGTTTGCCTAATATGGATGTCTTTGTGTTTGTTATAGATTGAGTCTGCACGTGGATCACTCGAGGGGTCAGCTGAGAGTGCTAATCCCCAAGAGCAAGATCCGTCAGTGTCTGGTCCTGCTCAGCCAACTAGGGTGCATCCTGAGGCCGCAGCCATGCCTTTTGAGGCAATGTTAAAGATATCTCAAAACATGGCTCAGGTCTTAGAAAGGGTTGCTGCTCCGAGAGGCCCGATAGAGAGTATGAGAAAAGTTGGGGCAAAAGATTTATATGGAACAAGCTTAGATGAGTTTGAGTTGGCAGAGAAGTAGATAAAGAAGATGGAAAGAGTTCTTGAGGAGATTTGTTGCCCTCTTGAGAGGCAAGTTGAGTGTGTTGTTGCCTTGCTCTAAGGATCGGCCTATGACTAGTGGAAGTTAGTCAATAGGAATCCCTAGCTGCTAGATTCGGTCATATGGGATTTCTTTGAATGGGAATTTTTGAGTAAGTATGTGACCAAGGCTTATAAAGAGGCTAAGTGGGCTCAGTTTTTAAGTCTGAAGCAAAGGGCAATGTCGGTTGTAGAGTATGAGAAGGAATTCAATCGACTTGGGAAGTATGCTCCTTCGGGTATTTTGATAGAAGAGTTTCGGTATCAGCATTTTGAGGCCGGGTTGAATGAGTCCTTGAGAGCCATGCTCATATCTCTAATGAGTACTGCTGCTATCAGTTATTATCAGATTGTTCAAGCAGCTGTGCAGGCAGAGAGGTTTGAGTCGATTTTGAGGGAGAGAGCTCAGAAGAGGAATCCCCCTGGTGGAGGTTTGTCCTCGGGTAAGAGATCAAGGAACCCACAGGATGAGTCCTCTTCTAGTCCTGCTTCGAGGGGTAGGAGCTAGGGATCTACAGTTGGTTCGAGTGCTGGTAGAGGTAGTTTGGTGGAAGAGGTGAAGTGGTGCCCGAGTGTTCTCACTGTAGTAAGTACCACAAGGGGGAGTGTAGATGGATTACTGGAGGATGTTTCCATTGTGGATGTGATAGCCCGAATTACACCCTAGTATTATATTGGGTTGATTGTGGTAATTGGATAAGTTTAATTTGGAAATTGCAAAATTCTGGACTAAAGGGTAGAAGAAATGAGGACTTAATTGAATTAACAAAATGACTTAAGTGACCCATATGTATTTATGTATGATTAAGATTAAGTGGAAGATTAATTAAAATACAATGGTGATTAGGATTTAACAAAGCATAATTTAAGGGAAAGAAGGTGGAAATCCAGGTGTCATTGTTTGGGTTTGCCACCTCATGCTAGCCATGCAATATATAGTGGTTTGATGAGAGAAAGTCTCATTTTTCTACTTTTGATCTTCATTCTTTGGTTATTCTTCCTCAAGCTCTTCTTATTCTTTTTATTTTCTTGAATTAGAATTCAAAAGTTCTATTAAGTGATCAAGTGGTCTTATAGTGCATGAATATTACTAGCATTCAAGGTAAGTGTTTCATGATTGGGATGTTCTTCATCTTCTTCTACTCCTTCTTGTGATGGTGTGACGCGCGCCAAACCTTGCGGCCTCCTGAAGGCCCGCTTCAGGGCGATCAGGAGAGGTTGATAAAACTTGTAAGGTATTTACAAGTGCGTCTATTTTGGGCAACAATGAGGTTTCTTGGAGTCGCCACCCAATAGAACATTGGGAAGGGTCGTCTAGCCTTATCGAGCCTAAGACGGCGCATACATATCCATCTTGAGCTAGCCAGAGGGATCTTGGAGGCCTTATCCTCTACTCCCCTAGAGCCTAGGATTGTATATTTAAGCCTTTTGGTGGCACTCAAGAGGTGTCTTGGAAGTCCTAGACCTTTCGCCTCTTTGAGTCCCAAAGACCAGAGTGAGTTCGGGACTTCTCATTTATTCGTACTTTGATTAATTTTACAATTATGTTTTGAATTTATTATTTCACCAACTTTCCACACGATGCATTTTATTAAAGCGCAAATCATTCACATCCAAAGCGGTAAATAGAAGCAAGAATCAAGATAAAGTGTTCGAAATAAATTACAATAACACTAGGAGCAGAATACAACTCCCATTTATAAAAGTGCGATACATGCATAAAACGGGATATTCATTGAAATGAGGACTTTGATCCTACCATGCATATTCATTACAAATACGAATTTTATGAAGTGTCAATTTTATTGGCTGAAATGGGACATTGGTCCACCATTTTCGGGAAAATCTCCAGGTTTAATTGTTAAAAAAAAACCTTTGGTCCTTTTTACCTTAACGATATTAAAACCATTTCCATAACAACATATATACAATGTAAGGGTAGAAAAATGAACCCGAATCGAGATCCGCAGGATGGCGCAACCAACATCTCTCACAACTCCAACTTCCAATGGTCAGAAAAGAACTCACCAGGATAAACACGTTAGCAAAAACGTGAATAAAAATAAAAATGAGAAAATTCTAACAGCAATAAGTTAAGAGATAGGATTTTATGAGATAAAAAAAATGAAAATTTTGCCTAGGGACGGCTACCTGGATCGTGCCAGTGGCCGTCCCTAGTGAGGGGAAAACAAATAAAAAAAAAAAACCTCTTAAATCTTTTGTAAAAAAAAGATAATGAAGTATATATAGAAATCAATGTAAATCAAATTAAATTATACAAATGTTAATCCAGAATGTTTACCCTTTGATTTTACCTTTTAGGATGGATGTCGAATGATTTTGTCCCCGTGTGCCTCGCAAGGATCAAAAGAAGAATCAGATCAAAGAAAGAAAATTTATGTTATTCTTTCCTTGATAATTTGATAGCAATCGTGTGTTCGAATTAGTTATATTGATGGAAACGACTGAACTTCGTCACCTCAATTTGACTAAATTCGTAAGAAAAATTTGAAGAAATCGATTAATTAATAGAAGTTTTATCAAAATAAAACTCTACAGATGAATAGAGATTTATGAACTTTTTGCGTAATCTGCTCACAGAAAAGCCTTTTTCTAAAAAGCAATTTTTTTCAAAAAATATTTGATTGCCTCTTTTTCTAAATAAATTTTCTCTAAAATTTCTCTCTCTTTTTCCAGATTTTCTCCAAATTTTCTAACCCCTAAAACTGAAATTTGATCCTTTAGTTATAGGGTTTTATGAGATAATTAAGATAAGCCTCTATCTAAAGTTTGAATTTTAAAAGGGCTTTAAAATTCAACTTTTAGATAAATTCTATCCCCCTTTTGAAAAGAAAAGAGATCAAATTTTATCCAATCTCGAGTGATCCGGTCAGTTACCGTACCGACGGGGTTCCCTGCGCCTACCGACGGCCGTCTCTACTAGGGGCAAATGCGAGAGACTGACTAGGGATGGGGCGCGATCCTAGGGACGGGGATCCCTAGGTTGCCACGGGTCCGTCCCTACTACGCCTAGGGACGGGTATCTCCCTATGTAGGGACGGGCGTCCCTAAACAGACGGAATGCCCGTCTGTGAAGCAAAACTCCCATTTTTACCCAAATTATATAAAATTTATCCAACTCTTTCAAAACTCCATGCTATAGAAAAAGATTTTAATCCTTGCGAGACCGAGAGACGAAAACCTCCAAATTCCATCCCCTTACTCGTAAATCGACATTGATCTCTTCATCGGGTAACTCTGATCTGGACTGCCTCAAGACCCGGTGTCTACAGTTGCCCCCAATTTCGGGGAAACTAGGGCACTAGTGCCTAGATGAGCCAAAATTCAGAGAAGAAAGGAAAGAGACTCATACCTGAGGCAGTCCTTACCTTTTCGCAGGGGAAGCGGCAATGCGTCTAGTCGGTTCTGGACTTATAAAACGCGAGGTTTGCACAGAGTCTTCTTCAGACTGTACGAAGTGCGATAATTGCTCTCTTGAGCTGCACCGAGTCTTCTTCGGACTGTACGAAGTGCGATAATTGCTATCCTGAGCTGCACCGAGTCTTCTTCGGACTGTACAAAGTGCGATAATTGCTCTCTTGAGCTGCATCGAGTCTTCTACGGACTGTATAAAGTGTGATAATTGCTCTCCTGAGCTGTACAGAGTCTTCTTCAGACTATACGAAGTGCGATAATTGCTCTCCTGAGCTGCACCGAGTCTTCTTCGGACTGTACGAAGTGCGATAATTGCTCTCCTGAGCTGCACCGAGTCTTCTTTGGACTGTACAAAGTGCGATAATTGCTCTCCTGAGCTGCACCGAGTTTTCTTCGGACTGGGTGTTTTAATTTGGCGGCCTCATCGTGCCCCCAAAGTACAATTCTGATCTTTTGATTTCCTGTGATCCCGAAGGACATGATGTTTGATATATTTATTCTTCCTTTTGATTGTGGGTTGATTTTGAATCAGTGTAAGACCATGTTCCTGTATAGTAAAAGACTTTTGTTAATTCTTACGCCAAGTAACATCTTATATCTCTCTTTACTATTCATCATCTTGTTTTCCATGTAATCAATTCCTCTTTTCTTTTTTTTTCTCTTAAATTTTCTTTTAAGAAATCATGAAGAAATAACATGCAAATTTAACAAGTTGATCAAAAATTTTTTTTCCACAAAAAGGTTAAATTTTGTACAATATACAGATGTGATTACAAAAAGAATAAACACAAAACTAGAAGAACTACCTGAACAATCTATAATGGCGCATAATCTGAGAGCTCATATGGGTCATCATCATCGTCTGATATATGAACCGGCTGGTCTCGTGCTGGAGCAGCGGAGGGTCCTGCGTCTGAGGCAGATGGCTGACTGGGAGGGGCTGACGGTCCGGCCTGCTGAGTAGCCCAATCCCCGGCTACCTGCTGGTATCTGGGAGGTACAACCACTGGTACCGATAACGGCTGTGCTCCTGCTGAGTCCTGCTACTGGAACTGGACCTGGGCATATCCATCGAGAAACGGCCGTGCACAGACCGTCATGAACTGGAGTGTACTGGTAACAACCCCCCCTAACTCTCTGAAAGCATCGCCCAGGCGGAGGGTCTGATCTGTGGAGGTGGTCCTCATACTCCTCAGCCTATCCTCAGCCTGCTCTCTAAACTCCCGTAGGGACTGGGCGATGGGAGGTATGGCACCCTCTAGGACCTGAATCCTGAATCTGAGAGCCTCAACTGACTCATCCACCATCTGTACGGATGCGTCTATCCTCTGGGTTGCCTCACTCTGGGAGGCCCTCATCTCCTGCCTCAGCTGACCTACGAGTCTCTCCTGCTCCTGTCTCAGATGATCAATAAGCCTCCCCTGGTCCTGGATGATCCCCTGCTGCTGATCCAGCCGATCTAATATGACCCTATCTCGCTCTCCGAGCTGTCCGAGAAGGGCCCTGTCTCTCTCCTCCTATCTATGCTCCAAAGATGCGAACAAAGAAGTCAATAGGGTAGTAAAATCTGGCTGCACTGGGAAAGCTGATGACGAGGATGGAGGGGGAGCCGAATCTGGCGTCGGCTCAGGTGGTGGAGCTGTAGAAGTAGATGCTCCCTGATCCCCCACTCTAGCATATGGGCTAAACCTCTCAGGCGCTCGGGGAGCTATCCGCTGTACTCTCGATGATGGAGGCATAGGACTCTGCACTCTCTGTCCGGGAGGAGTAGCCAGCAACTCATCCATAGTAAACTCAATCCCCACATCAAAAGGTGTACCCGGCTGCTCCTTGTGCTGCGGCTGCGGAGGCTGACCATCGGGATGCTCTGGCTGTCGGGGAGGTTGGTCCTCCTGATGCTGAGGGTGCTCGGGAATCTGATGCTCCTGATGTTCTGGGTGCTTAGGAGGCTGGTCCTGAGCCTGCTCCTCTACTGGCTCTAACGAGGGCAAGCTAAATGCACGCCTAGTCTCGTGCACAGTGCGAAGTCTGTATGCATCGGGGTGGCCCGGTATCAGCAGTATCATGGCCATCGTCATAGCCGCTGGAGCGTCTACATAAATACTCTCATCTAAAGGGCACCCCAAAATATCTGGATGAACACCCAAACTCAAGAGCAATCTGGTAATGACACCCCCGACATACATTACAGGGGCTGCCCCCCTGGATACCCTCACCAGGTTGACCAAAATCTCGTGGCTGATATTGAGCCTCTGGCCTGCCATCATGGCCCATAAACTCCAGATCTCTGCGGCATTAAGGGAACCTGGGTTACCAGCTCGTCCCAAATATGAGCTGGACAAAACCCGATGAAGATATCGCAGAGCCTGTGATAAAAGTACTGTACTCTTCGCCGTATTATGATCGTACGACACTCCTGGTAAGGCTATAACCGCCCAATGCTGACGTCTCACTGATCTCTGGGGTGTCATGACATCCTGCCCTACTGGAAGCCCCGTGGCCTCTGTAAACCGCTGACGGGTGATGCTGAAATGGTGGCCCTCAATCCAAAACTGGATGACACCCTCCTCCGTGTCAGATCTCTGATATCCGCCATAGTGTAGCGTAGCGAGGAACTGTCGTACCACCTCTGGGTGAGTCTGGAAATTAGGTGTCAAAAACTCTATCCAATCTGCGCCTGCCATCAGTATATCCACCTCATCTGCCATCCCCAGAGCCTCGAGGAACGGCCTAGAAACGAAGCGGCTAGCTCAGAACTGCACCTGAACCAGTGCTGCATATCTTTGTCTAGCCTCATCGCTCATCCAACCTGGGGCCTCAGGCTCTGGCTGATCATGTGGAGCGTATCGTCGTGGTGGCATCCTGGAAGTTGAGACCCACTGAAGAAGTCAAAAAACTGGAAACTGGTGCGAAAAAATGCAATTTTAATAGATAAAAACAAAAAAAGACTGTTGGAAACAAAGGAAAAGGCATCGGTGTGAAGAAGAAGGAAAAGAAAACGATTTCCCGTCGGTACTTGCGTCTTTATATAGATTTTAAGTACCAACGGGCTTCCCACCCATATAGCTACAGAAGGGTATTCCGTCTGTCGATCCAGATTCCCTCATTAATTACCTAATTAATGCGCGTGATATGCACAATGCACGATTCGCCAGGTGGACTAGTACAGACGGGTTCACCGTCTGAATATAGGGACGGGTTAGCCGTCTGTCAGCCAAATCTATAAAATTCAGCCATTTTTCTTGAATTTCGTGCCCCTTCCTTATTTTAGCTCCAAAATAGGCTCTTTTCTCCAGTTTTTTCCTTTTTTCCCCTTAGCAACTGTGGCTTTAGCTATCAAGACATGAATTCTCCTTTCCTTTCCAAGATGCACCGTGTCTTAGATGATGCTCAAATTTGGGAACACAGTACTCTTGCCCCCCTTTCTGGACTGAGGTTTTTGCGGAGAGTCAAGGTAGACTACACCCTTCTTTTGGCTGCAACCCACTTCTGGGATCCTCATTTTCATGTCTTCAGGTTCACCTATCAGGAAATATGCCCCTTGCCCGAAGAATTTGCTGCTATCATTGGAAGTTGGTATCCACCTGGTGCTTTGCCTTGCGTACCTCGCTGCGGTTTGATCCAAATCCGGGATATTGCCTTGTCCTTAAGTGTAGCTCCTTCTGACGCTTCTCGTCTAGTTCCTTAGGGCTCAGTATTTTCTTTAGAACCTCTGATTGAAGCAATGGATGAATTCTCCAACATCCCCTCATACAGGGTAAGTGTCATCTTCCTCTTCTGCCTGATGAAGTATCTAGTCATGACCTCAGAGGAGCTACTCGGAGACCCTCGTCTATTTGGAATTCTGGATGACTTTCATCACGGGCTCACACCTTTCCCCCTCATTCTAGCTGAGACTATCTTGGGTTTGGACTCTGTTCATGTCGGGTCTACCACTTCATTCTCTGGGAGCCCCTTTTTACTCTAGGTACTTCATTGTTTTAAAAGGTAGTGCGTCCCTTGTGGATTTTCACACTAGCTTTTCTTAGCGGGAAGTGCGTCCTTTCGGATTTTCACACAGCCCTATGCCTAATTTTTTCCTGAAGTAAATCCAACTTACTCCAGCGGCTTGTCTTTGCCTTTTATTTTATTCTCTTTGGCTTTTATTTTCTTTGTCTTTCTTTGTTTCCCCTATCAGATCTGGTTGCAGGAGAAATTAAAGCTTTTGCCAGAGCCTCCTCCTAGAGTCATCAATCGTTACTCTGCAAACTGTTTCCTCGCTCGACGTCATAAGTATTTACCTGGGACTCATGACGAGTGCATTACTGTAACACCCCCATACCCCCGGTAAGGAATATCGGGGCGTCACGCGGACACTTACGTATACATGTACATGCATTAGCGAAAGCGATATCATAAACACATCCATTTAAAAGTAATTAAATACTACACTAGGGCCCACTTGCATTTCATATTAACTACATATACATTTACATGTTCATATTACATCTGTTTCCATTTAGCTTTACATGTACCTTTACTTGTGATTTTTCTACTTAAATTACATAATGATGTTACTCGAAATGTAAAACTCTAACTCTTTCTTATATAAAAAGGTATAGCAAAAACTCCTAGTGGCCTTGACCTGCAGATGCACGCTCACTGATCCGAACCTGTAAACCTACACGGAAACAAACATCCGTGCTAAGCGATAACGCTTAGTGGGGATGAAAACAATGCAAAGGACTTCTTTACGAAGTCACAAATAGCTCACACATATGCCATATAACAAATATCAAGTAGTTCATGCATATAGCTCTGATACTTGTATAAGTTTCATGTTCAATTATCAAATACTATGAGTTCACATGCATATAACATCTACTCGTTTACTTGTTCATATACACTACAACTTGTACATTTCGTTTATTCAAATATACATTATCACGTAACCACATTCATGTCAATACACTCATGTAATCATGTACTTGTATACAGAACTGTAATGTACTTAAACATTACTTTCATGTACTATAGCTTTATTCGAAGCAACACTATAATCATCTCAAGTTCACTGCACAACATTTAACAAAACAAGCCTGAGTTCCTCTCATGGTGGATACGGGATGCTCTATATAAAAAACATTTTCGATAGACCGAAGTCACAAAAATTTTTCATATATCTCTATTAATGACCATTCTCAGAGGTCGACCCGCTTCGCCCAAACGGCGCGGAACATTGGCAGCTGCACTCGATAATCCCTTTATAAGCATGCTTATCTATCCACTATAACGGTAATCAGGCTCAATACCAACTCATATACTATACACAGACATCAACTCACCAACTAAAATTCAAGTGCATTTATCAAATTCAGAGGCATGTAATTCATATACAATCTTGTTCAACAATTAAAAGCATGTAACATTTAAATTCATTACATAAACGTATAAATCATGCATAGCAAGAAAAAAGGAAACATTCTTTAAAACAAGTAAAACAGGTCGAGAAGGGGTTCTCTGTCGCGATCGCGACAAGAGGTCGCGCACGTAACAGAAGACAGATTACATATGGGTTCTATACTCTATACCAAATGCATTATATAATAATTCATATCACATGGCGTAACATGGTCAATGCTAACTCTTATGCCGTAGCATTGGTTACATAAATAACTAATACTATAATCATTTGATAACCCTAAACATGTAGAGTATAAATCACGGAAACATTCCGGGGTAATACGGTTCATTCCGGGGAGTAAAACATCAACAAAATATAAAATTTAGTCAAGGGGAAGGGTAAGGGGTTGACCCATGGCAACTAGGAGCTCAAAAAGAATAAGAAAAAGCCTAAAATGAGTTGTTCTATCGCGAGGTCGCGACATGTGTCGCGCTCGCGACAGAGGCTCCGCTTTGGTGCCTCACAAGACTGCTTTTTACCCTAAACTTGTATCGTCTAAATGAACCTCTAAACGTATTTTTGTGGAAAAAAGTTCTTCTTAACAATTTTTATTTAGGATATTAACTTTCTAATGGGATAAGTTTCAGGTCGTTTGGATATCTATAACAAGAGATATTATCTAAACAACATATACTGTTCCAGTGAACCCGCCAGAACAGGGTCACCTACGTTTTAATTACTTTTTGGGATACTTAGGGCCAGAATTAGATTAAGCATCCTCTTAGTCATTTTTAGGCACGGATCGTATCTTTCATATGAAATTGGAATGAACACAATTGGAGTCCTATAACTCTACTTATCACAAATACAATACACTAGGGTCTAATGACAAATAAGCAGAATTTCGCAACATCAAACTCTATCATCAACACAAACACTCAAATGATCAAGTTACATACTTTAAACACATATACACTTGTCATGAGCACTGTAAGCAATCAAAATGAACATCTTGAGCTAATTAAAGCTCATCAAGCATCTCTTTATTTTTACATGTCTTTGTTCAAGCATTTCTCATATAAACACATGCAAATTTAACACTGTAACACTCGATCCCTACCTTAGGTGGCTTAACCGATTCTCTCTCTCTAATCAATTATGAGCTTCTCCTTTCCCTTCACTAGCCTCTTATCCACCGCTTTCTTGCATAACAAACCAGGAGATCACTTAATCCATGGATTTCACTTTAAATCAAAAACATAAATTAAAAAGAAGAAGACCAATACTAACTATATATACCATCTCTTACCTTCATAGGAGACCATCTCAATCCTATATCCACTCCCTCTTGAAACCAAATTCAAGTAATTCTCTTAAGGAAACAATTTAAAATGAAGAAGAGAAAGAACAAAAGCAAGAGAAAAGGCAAAACGATAGTAAATGGCAAACCAAAGGAAAAGAAAAGGAAGTCAAAATGGCCCATAGCACTCCAACGTGGGAAGGGAAAAGAAAGAAGCAAATGGTCAATGTAAATCCAAATATTTACTATGCTAATAAATGCCATCTATCCCAATAAATACATGCTTATCTCCTTTTTAATTCTAATCTCTTTTTATTTTATGTAATAATATCCAACTCTTGCCACATGTCACATCCCTACAGAGCCATGTGTCACTTCCCTACAATGACACTTGGCACACTCCTACAATGCCACTTGTCAAACTCTCATGCCGCCACTTGTCACTCTTCTACGATGACACTTGTCACTCTCCTACGATGCCACTTGTCACTCCTCTACGATGCCACTTGTCAACTTCCTACAACTCCAAGTCTCTTAGTCCCACTTATGCATACATCTCGAGAGGGAGTTCTGTCACGCTTGCGACGCTTGTCGCGCTCGCGACAGAACGCTCACGCCCGCACCAACCAGCTGAAGTTCGGAAACCGCTGGAGGGCTCTGTCGCGCCCGTAACACTTATCGCGCTCGCGATATAACTCTCGCACATAAACTTTCCTTTTTCGAACAAAACTCTGTAATTCTTCTAGGGCCACTTTGGGGTGTGACAAATCTCTCCCCCTTAAAAAATTTCGTCCTCGAAATTTCCCTGCTAATCACTTACACTATACAGCTATCAAATCGAACACACTTTACACTTTCCTTAATGCACTGCACTCTAATCCATATACTTCTTCTATACATCTAGCACTGAATGTATATCCTGTCAGCTTTTCTCAATGAAACGCATGCAATGATACTTTTTCACATACAAATGAGGGATGCGGATGAAATGGTCATGTAATGATTTTATGTATGAAAAATGATGCGAAAATGCAATGTAAGCTACTGTAATGCACTTTTCCCATCCCCATGTTTCACTATGCTCATGTCAAATGATTTCAAGAAGATAGCTGACAGGAATACAGAGTGTCACCTCAAACTCTTACCAATTCACATCTGCCGCTGTCTCTTCTGCGCTCTCACGCAAGTCAAACTCCATCTATACTTTACACAAACCACATCTGCATTAGGCCACAACTCTAGACAAACTCTGACATTAACCTATACTTTACATCTTATAGACCAGAACCTCTAACCTAAGCTCTGATACCACTAAATGTAACACCCCCATACCCCCGGTAAGGAATATCGGGGCGTCACGCGGACACTTACATATACATGTACATGCATTAGCGGAAGCGATATCATAAACACATCCATTTAAAAGTAATTAAATACTACACTAGGGCCCACTTGCATTTCATATTAACTACATATACATTTACATGTTCATATTACATCTGTTTCCATTTAGCTTTACATATACATTTACATGTACCTTTACTTGTGATTTTTCTACTTAAATTACATAATGATGTTACTCAAAATGTAAAACTCTAACTCTTTCTTATATAAAAAGGTATAGCAAAAACTCCTAGTGGCCTTGACCTGCAGATGCACGCTCACTGATCCGAAGCTGTAAACCTACACGTAAACAAACATCCGTGCTAAGCGATAACGCTTAGTAGGGATGAAAACAATGCAAAGGACTTCTTTACGAAGTCACAAATAGCTCACACATATGTCATATAACAAATATCAAGTAGTTCATGCATATAGCTCTGATACTTGTATAAGTTTCATGTTTAATTATCAAATACTATGAGTTCACATGCATATAACATCTACTCGTTTACTTGTTCATATACACTACAACTTGTACATTTCGTTTATTCAAATATACATTATCACGTAACCACATTCATGTCAATACACTCATGTAATCATGTACTTGTATACAGAACTGTAGTGTACTTAAACATTACTTTCATGTACTATAGCTTTATTCGAAGCAACACTATAATCATCTCAAGTTCACTGCACAACATTTAACAAAACAAGCCTGAGTTCCTCTCATGGTGGATACGGGACGCTCTATATAAAAAACATTTTCGATAGACCGAAGTCACAAAACTTTTTCATATATCTCTATTAATGACCATTCTCAGAGGTCGACCCGGTTCGCCCAAACGGGGCGGAACATTGGCAGCTGCACTCGATAATCCCTTTATAAGCATGCTTATCTATCCACTATAACGGTAATCAGGCTCAATACCAACTCACATACTATACACAGACATCAACTCACCAACTAAAATTCAAGTGCATTTATCAAATTCAGAGGCATGTAATTCATATACAATCTTGTTCAACAATTAAAAGCATGTAACATTTAAATTCATTACATAAACGTATAAATCATGCAAAGCAAGACAAAAGGAAACATTCTTTAAAACAAGTAAAACAGGTCGAGAAGGGGTTCTCTGTCGCGACAGCGACAAGAGGTCGCGCTCGCGACAGAAGACAGATTACATATGGGTTCTATACTCTATACCAAATGCATTATATAATAATTCATATCACATGGCGGAACATGGTCAAAGCTAACTCTTATGCCGTAGCATTGGTTACATAAATAACGAATCCTATAATCATTTGATAACCCTAAACATGTAGAGTATAAATCACGGAAACATTCCGGGGTAATACGGTTCATTCCGGGGAGTAAAACATCAACAAAATATACAATTTAGTCAAGGGGAAGGGTAAGGGGTTGACCCATGGCAACTAGGAGCTCAAAAAGAAGAAGAAAAAGCCTAAAATGAGTTGTTCTGTCGCGAGATCGCGACATGTGTCGCGCTCGCGACAGAGGCTCCGCTTTGGTGCCTCACAAGACTGCTTTTTACCCTAAATCTGTATCGTCTAAATGAACCTCTAAAAGTATTTTTTTGGAAAAACGTTCTTCTTAACAATTTTTCTTTAGGATGTTAACTTTCAAATGGGATAAGTTTTAGGTCGTTTGGATATCTATAACAAGAGATATTATATAAACAACATATACTGTTGCAGTGAACCCGCCAGAACAGGGTCACCTACGTTTTAATTACTTTTTGGGATACTTAGGGCCAGAATTAGATTAAGCACCCTTTTAGTCATTTTTAGGCACGGATCGTATCTTTCATAGGCAATTAGAATAAACACAATTGGAGTCCTATAGCTCTACTTATCACAAATACAATACACTAGGGTCTAATGACAAATAAGCAGAATTTCGCAACATCAAACTCTATCATCAACACAAACACTCAAATGATCAAGTTACATACTTTAAACACATATACACTTGTCATGAGCACTGTAAGCAATCAAAATGAACATCTTGAGCTAATTAAAGCTCATCAAGCATCTCTTTATTTTTACATGTCTTTGTTCAAGCATTTCTCATATAAACACATGCAAATTTAACACAGTAACACTCGATCCCTACCTTAGGTGGCTTAACCGATTCTCTCTCTCTAATCAATTATGAGCTTCTCCTTTCCCTTCACTAGCCTCTTATCCACCGCTTTCTTGCACAACAAACCAAGAGATCACTTAATCCATGGATTTCACTTTAAATCAAAAATAGAAATTAAAAAGAAGAAGACCAATACTAACTATATATAGCATTCTTACCTTCTTAGGAGACCATCTCAATCCTATATCCACTCCCTCTTGAAACCAAATTCAAGTAATTCTCTTAAGGAAACAATTTAAAATGAAGAAGAGAAAGAACAAAAGCAAGAGAAAAGGCAAATCGATAGTAAATGGCAAACCAAAGGAAAAGAAAAGGAAGTCAAAATGGCCCATAGCACTCCAACGTGGGAAGGGAAAAGAAAGAAGCAAATGGTCAATGTAAATCCAAATATTTACTATGATAATAAATGCCACCTATCCCAATAAATACATGCTTATCTCCTTTTTAATTCTAATCTCTTTTTATTTTATGTAATAATATCCAACTCTTGCCACATGTCACATCCCTACAAAGCCATGTGTCACTTCCCTACAATGACACTTGGCACACTCCTACAATGCCACTTGTCAAACTCTCATGCCGCCACTTGTCACTCTTCTACGATGACACTTGTCACTCTCCTACGATGCCACTTGTCACTCCTCTACGATGCCACTTGTCAACTTCCTACAACTCCAAGTCTCTTAGTCCCACTTATGCATACATCTCGAGAGGGAGTTCTGTCGTGCTCGCGACATAACTCTCGCACATAAACTTTCCTTTTTCGAACAAAACTCTGTAATTCTTCTAGGGCCACTTTGGGGTGTGACAATTACAAGATTCAGTGAGATATCTGACGATGATATTAGCTTTACGCACGCTTGGCTTCCCTTGTCCGGTGCAGTTATTGATGGGTCTTCAGGATGTGTTCCAATATGCGGGCTCCGTGAGGCGACTTTCTACATCACAGCTCGTTGTTCCCGTCAACTCGGAGTAACTCAGGATGTGGTGAGACTCCCTCTATCCTTTTGAGGTGGAGTCCTTTCTGCGGCCTTTGCCTCCCGCTATCATGAGCTTTGGAGCCGACTTCCATTGAAAACCGTCATACCTTTGTTCGGGAGCCATTCTACCATCTCTACCAGGGCGTACAAGAGATGGATACTTAGCCCGGCAGCTGATAACCGAACCCGATGACTGAGGCATTTAGCCAGCGAGGGTAGTAGTAGGGCATAGTTAACTTTACATGCATTTTGAGCAGTATGTTTCTTTTTAAAGCAGAATTGGACAATAATGTAAATGAATAAATCAAACTTATTTCATTTCACAAATTTGTGTACATTTCAGTGCGACTTCAGCATACATGATCGCTTTTTTTGACTTTAATTCAATTATGCAAGACTACATTCATTCATGGAACTAAATCTTGACAGCATCAAACTCCTGTCTCCAATCAGCCCTCTCGGGTTTTTATGATTGGATATTTTCTCTTAAGCCTCTAATTTTTGCCCAGGATGCCTTTTTCGGTTTTCACCCTGACGAGGCGCCCGAGTTTAGCAAGGCCGCCTTTTTTCGATTTTCGATCCGCGGGGCTTTCATTCTCTTCTTTTGATTTTGGTCTTTAGCTATGGAACCTTTTGAGTCTATCAATATTGACTGGCTCTTTGAATTCATTGCCATCGCTATCCGACAAAATTGTAGCTCCTTTGGATAACAGCTTCTTGAGGATATATGGTCCTTCCCAAGTTGGTCTAAATTTTCCTTTGATATCCGGTACGCCTGGTCTCATCTGTTTTAACACGAAATCCCCCTCCTTCAGCGGATGCTTTTTCACCTTTTTCCCAAATGATCTGACCAGCCTTTTCTGATAGACCTGATTATGATAGTAAGCTTTCATCCTGCTTTCATCTAATAAGTTCAAATGCTGTAACCTCTCTTGCATCCATTCGGCTTCCGGAATCTGAGCTTCCATGACTACTCTCAGTGATTTAAGCTCTACCTCAACCGGCAGCACTGCCTCTATTCCGTAAACCAAAGAATATGGAGTAACGCCTGTAGATGTCCTTATAGTCGTTTTGTAACCCCATAATGCAAAGGGAAGCTTCTCTGCCCAGTCTTTGTAGGTTTGGACCATCTTGGCTAGGATTCTCTTCACATTCTTATTGGCGGCCTCTACTGCCCCGTTAGCTTGTGGTCGATAAGGGGAGGATTTGTGGTGCTCGATGCCATTCTTCTCAAGAAGTTTTCTAGTTTCCCCCATGAATTGCACCCCGTTATCAGACACTATGTGATATGGGAGGCCATATCTGCATATCAGACTTCTTTCAATGAACCTGGCCATATCTCTTGCGTCGATCTTCTTAAAGGACTCCGCCTCCACCTATTTTGTAAAATAGTCGATTGTGACTATTATATATATGTGTCCGTTGGATGCCGTAGGGCAGATTTCTCCAATAATGTCTATTCCCCAAGCAGCGAATGGCCAAGGTGACGTTAGGTTGTGTAGCTCTGACACTGGCAAATTCCTTAAGTTTGTGTATTGCTGGCACAGTTGGCACTGCTTCACATATTTTGAGCAATCGTTATCCAACGTAAGCCAGTAGAAGCCTTACCTCATGGTCTTTTTGGCTAATGTCAGCCCATTCATATGGGCTCCGCATATTCCGGCGTGTGTTTCTTCCATTACCCTCCTGGCTTCTTTTTCGTCCAAACACCTCAATTGGATACCATCCGCTTGCCATTTGTACATTATCCCATTTATACAAATGAACTGGGTAGACAGCTTGCGAATCATCCTTTGATCCTTTTCGGTAGCCTCCTCTGCAAATGTCGCATTCTCTAGGTAATTTATAATGTCATGATACCATGGCTTTCCATCCGCCACTTCTACTTCCATAACTGATCTCAATTCGAAGCTAGGTTTCTCATAACTATAGATTAAAACTGGCTTTATGTGCACCCCTTCAGGGTTGTCCCACATTGATACTAGCGTGGCGAGCGCATCGGCTATCTAATTTTCATCCCTGGGAATGAAATGGAATGTGCATACTTCGAATTGACTGCTCAGTTCTCTCAAATGTCGGATATATGGCATTAGCCTCTCTTCTTTCACGACCCATTTGCCTCGGATTTGATTGACCACCAAAGAAGAATCACCAAACACTTCCACATTCTTTGCTCCTAAAGCTATTAACGCCTCCAATCCAAAAACACATGCTTTGTATTCAGCTTCGTTATTGGTAGCCTTGAATCTCAACTTTTTCGCCAAGGGAAGTTTTTCGTCATCCGGGGTTATCAGAATGACTCCTACTCCTGCCCCTTTGTTATTTACAGCTCCGTCAAAGTGTAACTTCCAACCTTGAATCCCGATAGCTGCTACATCCTCATCTGGAAAGTTAAACTCGTATGAGTCTCCTTGGATCGGGTGTTCTGCTAGAAATTCTGCCACTGCACGCCCTTTAATGGTCTTCCGGGTGAAATACTCCACATCAAATTTTTTGAAGTAACAGCAACCACCTACCCATTTTCCCAAGCAAAGATGGGGCCTCTTGCAAATATCTCAGGGGATTCTGCCTCGCGACTGCCTGCACTTTGTAAGCATGAAAGTAATGTCGCAATTTCTTAGAAGCCCAGATTACTGCAAGGCAAATCTTTTCTACCTCTGTGTATTTGACTTCGTAGGCTAAGAATTTCTTGCTGAGGTAGTAAACAGCAAATTCCACTCCAAAATCATCCTCTTGGGCCATCATAGCACCTACAGAACTGTCCTCTATGGCCAGGTATAGGATCAGCGGCTTGCTTGGCCGTGGTGGTCTCAGTACCGGTGGATTCAACAAATATTCTCTCACAGCATCAAAAGCCTTTTGACAACTCTCGTTCCATACTACTAGTTGATCTTTTTTGAGTAGTTTAAAGATTGGCTCACAGATCGAAGTAAGCTTAGCGATAAACCTACTGATGTATTGCAGCCTGCCCAGAAAGCTTCTTACATCCTTCTCCTTCTGCGGTATCGGCATTTCTCTGATGGCCTTAACCTTATCCGGGTCAATCTCAATCCCCTTTTTACTAACTATGTGTCCTAAGAGGTTCCTTGAGGTAACGCCAAAGATGCACTTTTTAGGATTCAACCGCAAGTTGTACTTATCTATCCTTCGAAAGAACTTTTCTAGGGCTTCAAAATGGTCTTCTCTAGTGGCTGACTTGATCATCATATCGTCCATGTATACCTCTACTTCTTTATGAATCAATTCATCCAATATCCTCGTTGCCATCCTCTGATAAGTGGCCCCTGCATTTTTCAGGCCAAAAGGCATCACGCGATAAGCGTAAGTCCCCCACTCTGTGATGAAGGCCGTCTTGATCCGATCAATTATTTCATTGAGAATTTGATTGTAGCCCGCGTAACCATCTCCGAAGCTATACATCTCACAAGCAGCGGTGCTGTCTATTAGTACGTCTATATGAGGCAATGGAAAATCATCTTTTGGACAGGCCTTATTCAGATCCCGATAATCCACACATACTCTTACTTTGCCATTCTTCTTAGCTACAGGGACAACATTGGCCAACCATGTTGGGTATTGCACCTCGACTAGAAACTTGGCTTTGATTTGCTGGTGAATCTCTTCTTTCACTTTCTCCGGCCATTCTGGCCTAAGCCTTCTCAACTTCTGCTTAACAGGTTTATGGTCTGGATAGGTGAGGATAGCATGCTCTGCGACTTTTCGATCGATTCCTGGCATATCTTCGTAGGTCCAGGCAAAGACTTTTTCATATTTTTTTAAGATTCTCTCAAATTTTTCTCACTCTTCAGGAGTTATATTTGATGCTATCAAAATTTCTTTTGGATTGTCTAGGGTTCCAAGATTGAATGGAGTAGCATCAGTTGAATCAATATCAAATATGGATGGATAATGATCATGATCATGCATAGTGAAATCATCAGAAGCATCACACAAGTAAGCAAAACCATTCAATTTATTAATAAGATTGAAATTGTCATTGACATCATTGAAAAGTTCTGGAGCAAAAAAAAAATCTAAACTATCTTCCTCTTCCTCCTCTGCTAGTGTATCTGTCGCAGTCGACGTTTTCGCATCACATCAGCCCTTTGGAGTCTCCTCATCCATCTTGCGCACAGCTTCCTCTATCTTGGCCTTTCCTTTCAGCTGGGTGGTTATCATCTTTTCAGTAATTATTTCTTCCGGCGTCTCGCGGTCCCAAATTGTCCTACTGGTCATGATTTATTCGTCCCAAAAACCCTCTGCTGGCTTGATTAATCCAATGCCCCAGTCATAGACATCATTAAAAACCTTGAACCCTGGCACAATTCTTCCATCCAGCCATTGCGGTTCATTTTCTCCTGCATAGGCACATGCTGCGGTCGCTGGCACAAAGGTCTTCCGAATATGGGGAACTTCCATTTTCGACTTCTCGCCCTTCTTTACGGCACTTGTATATCCAAGGCCCCTCTTGTCCTTTTGACCCTTAGTGGTAACGGCTGTCAGTATCCCTTGGGAATTCTTGCCCAGCCCTGCACCAAGGAGGAATGACATTTTCTTCATCATATTCAATACCTGGGGGCTTTCTTCCTTCTGCTCTTCTTTGCCTATCATAGTGACATGAAACCCATTAAACGACTGCCTGGCTATCTCCAGCACTGAAACCTGATTCTCTCGTGCAGCTTTTATAGTCATGATCTGGCCCTCGTAAGGTATCTTTACCATCTGATGCAGTGTAGAGGGGACTCCTCCCAATCTATGAAACCATGGTCTGCCTAGCAAAGCTGAGAAATTGGCGGGTATGGGCAACACCACAAACTCTACCGGTCCCCTTTTTACTACCGCTGTGAAGGTTCCCGAAGCCTGCCTACGCGAGTTGTCATATGCCGTGATGGTAAGATCAGATTTTGCCGACATATCCTCTGTTACCCTAAAAGCTGCTATTGCTACCTGTGGGCATACATTTATGGAAGAACCATCATCCACCATCACACAAGCGGTATGCTTTTGGTTAATCTGGGCCCTTATGTAAAGAGGGCGATTATGGTTGCGACCTTCTGCCGGCAGATCCGCACTGGTAAAAACAACATTTTCTCCCGATCCTCCTTTTACTACCTCTAGGAGTTCCGTAGGTGAAATGGTTGTAGCCACAGTTGCTTCGCATAAAGCCTCCACCACCTTCTGCCTATGTGATGGCGACTGTCTCAAAAGATCCCATATTGAAACCTGAGCCGGCGTCTTTTTCAATTGCTTGATAATCGGATCTTCCTCCAGCTCCTTTCCCCTTCTGTCCTCAATCGGCTCTTGTGGCTTCTCTACTTCCGGGGCTACCCTTCCACTCCGGGTCATAGCTCCCACTTCTTTTCTCTTTGGTTCTTCTCCTTCCTCTTCCGAACCCCAAAGGTCGTAAAATGTTTCTAAATTATCACTTTCAGTTCCACTATCATCAGTGGACCAGCAATCGATCACTGCAGCGGGAAGCCCTTCTTCACTCCCCTCATAGAGGCTCGTGACAGCAGTGTGGATATTGTTGCCGTATAATTCCTTCAGCACAAAGTTCTCGGGCAAACTAGACCCGATCATATTCACTGGCGGAGGCATGTTATTGTACCCAGCTTTCTTTTGACCCCCTCTCTTTTCTGGATCTGTGATCTGTTTTGAGTCAATCAAATCCTGAATTGCATGCCTCAAAGTCCTAGAGTTATCGGTTACATGTCCAGTGTGCTGATGATATGCACAGTACTCATCGTCGTTGTGTCCTGGCGTGCCTTGAGTTCTCGCACATCTGGGCAGTAGGGGCTGCAGCTTATTCTCTTTCATCAGTCTTCTTAGTGCCCATGATAAGGACCTCCCGAGATTGGAAAAATGTCTCGGAGTGGCATTTGAAGTTGACACCTCAGCAATCTTCCTTGTACCACTAGCAGAACTTGTTGGTCTGCAGGCCCCTTGACTCCCACTACCTCTCTTAGGAAAGTTCTCATTTCCTGCTTTCCTAACAAGGTATTCTCCCTCTGCCTCAATGGCGATGTCCTTCAGGGACTCCCAATCTTTTAGTCCTTTCATCCTTAATCCATTCCTCAAATACAGGCTCGCATTTTTAATGAATAATCGTATTTGATCCTGGGTATCTGGTTTCCTCTTCATTTCCATCACCCGATTCCTCCACCGGGTTAGATACTCATGGAAGGACTCTCCTTCTCTCTGCTGTAACAGTTCCAGGTCCTTTAGGGTTACCTCCATTCTTGTACTGCAATCATATTGCCTCAAAAATTCTTCTGTTAATAAATCCCAGTCTTCCTTAGTTCGGCGATCGAGCCCGTGATACCAATCCACCGCCAGGCCCGTTAAGCTCAAGCAAAAGTACTCAATCTTCTGCTTCCTCGTCAAAGTGGTGCCTTTCATCACGAATGAGTACTGCTTTATATGTGCTAGGGGATCAGAAGTACCGTCAAACTTTGGCACATCCGGCATCTTAAAGTTCATTGGGACTAGATCTTCTCCTTCTAACTCTTTGTCATCAGGATTCATTCCTTGGCCTTTTGTCAACATCCTTGTCATAGCTTCAAATCTCTCTTCCACTTTCCTCCAGATGGCTTCTTCAATTTGAGGGGCTTTCCCTTTCTCAGACATATGTTCCTCATATTCCTGGTCTTCCCAATCATCATCCAACCTCGGGACAGGTCTTCCCCTATGTGCCCCCGAAGTAGTAGCTCTTAGGTTCACGAGTGGCGGGCGAGTTTCATCTTGTGGGTCCTCTCTGACCTCTTCCCTTTCATTATTCCTCACAGGAGGAGGCTGCGGGTTTTGCGGGGCTGCTTGTTGACCCATTGCGGCTATCATTGCCAACACCCGGTTTTCAAACTCTTCCAACGTTCGGCCCACTTCCTTTGATATCATTTCCCGGGTGGCCTCTGCCCCTCTCGGTGAGTTTGCCATTTCTTCGGGTACAGAAAACTGATCTGAAGTGGCGTTACTGGTCTCAGAAGAACTGTCCGGATACTCTATCCTTTCTGGTAACTCGAAAAATGGATTCTTGCGTAGCCGTCCCCGGGACCTTCTTGTCCACCTAGGCGAATCTATGATGGCTGAAAAACACAGGGGTCAGGATGATGTATGATTGCGCAAAAAATAATGCATGATCGTGCTATGCAGCACTCACAAGCCACATGCAAGCACATAGGTCCTTCCAACCTTATTACTCCTGCACACGAGGTCATAGTCTCTTTCCTAGGTGGGATTGGCCCATGGGTCAATCTGGGGACCCGATGAACGCGTATGGTGCACGGTGGAAATCCGGCAGCATAACCTCTCCTAACTAATGCACAGGCGGATGGGTTATGATCATTATGTATTTAAACAATCCGAATAAGGCGTCCTGGGCCTATCGGGGCATGAAAGCCTTTGATTAGGTGACCATTCGAACTATCCGGGTTTGTCCAATACCTAATGATCCATACAGCAAACATCGTATTAAGGTTCATGCCACTTGGGGGAAGTAACTATTTCCATTTACATGAGCTTTAGTCAAAGGGTGGTGTTACTTTAGGGCTACCCAAGCATGGTCCCTGCCGACGGGTCTAGCTCATCACTAGCGTAACGACCGATCGGGTCACCATTTAATATACCATGACGATACGAGGCTTGGGCTGGTGATTATCCTTAACACTTCCCTAAATTGAGTGAAAATAGGGTCGTGCTTCAGGAAAGTACCGGGGCTAAAAGAGGGACCAAACTAGCATAGATCTAAGGCTCTAATGCGATGCAATGCAGATTTTGAAAGATGGTGAAATTTTTAAGCTAAAATCTAATTGTAAACTTTTAATCAAAGTACTTTCGAATCAAAGTTTCGAGTATGTCCCCAGTGGAGTTGCCACTGTAACGCGCGCCGAACCTCGCGGCCTCCGGAAGGCCCGCTTCAGGGCGATCAGGAGAGGTTCATAAAACTTGTAAGGTATTTACAAGTGCGTCTATTTTGGGCAACAATGAGGTTTCTTAGAGTCGCCACCCAATAGAACATTGGGAAGGGTCGTCGAGCCTTATCGAGCCTAAGACGGCGCATACATATCCATCTTGAGGTAGCCAGAGGGATCTTGGAGGCCTTATCCTCTACTCCCCTAGAACCTAGGATTGTATATTTAAGCCTTTTAGTGGGACTCAAGAGGTGTCTTGGAAGTCTTAGACCTCTCGCCTCTTTGAGTCCCAAAGACCAGAGTGAGTTCGGGACTTCTCATTTATTCGTACTTTGATTAATTTTACAAATATATTTTGAATTTATTATTTCACCAACTTTCCACACGATGCATTTTATTAAAGAGCAAATCATTCACATCCAAAGCAGTAAATAGAAGCAAGAATCAAGATAAAGTGTTCGAAATAAATTACAATAACACTAGGAGCGGAATACAACTCCAATTTATAAAAGTGCGATACATGCATAAAACGGGATATTTATTGGAATGAGGACTTTGGTCCTACCATGCATATTCCTTACAAAAATGGTTTTTTATGAAGTGTCAATTTTATTGGCTGAAATGGGACATTGGTCCACCATTTTCGGGAAAATCTCCAGGTTTAATTGTTAAAAAAAAACCTTTGGTCCTTTTTACCTTAACGATATTAAAACCATTTCCATAACAACATAAATACAAGCTAAGGGTAGAAAAATGAACCCGAATCGAGATCCGCAGGATGGCGCAACCAACATCTGTCACAACTCCAACTTCCAATGGTCAGAAAAGAACTCACCAGGATAAACACGTTAGCAAAAACGTGAATAAATATAAAAATGAGAAAATTCTAACAGCAATAAGTTAAGAGATAGGATTTTATGAGATAAAAAAAATGAGAATTTTGCCTAGGAACGGCTACCTGGATCGTGCCAGTGGCCGTCCCTAGTGAGGGGAAAACAAATAAAAAATAAACCTCTTAAATCTTTTGTAAAAAAAAGATAATGAAGTATATATAGAAATTAATGTAAATCAAATTAAATTATACAAATGTTAATCCAGAATGTTTACCCTCGGATTTTACCTTTTAGGGTGGATGTCGAATGATTTTGTCCCCGTGTGCGTCGCAAGGATCAAAAGAAGAATCAGATCAAAGAAAGAAAATTTCTGTTATTCTTTCCTTGATAATTTGATAGCAATCGTGTGTTCGAATTAGTTATATTGATGGAAACGACTGAATTTCGTCACCTCAATTTGACTTAATTCGTAAGAAAAATTTGAAGAAATCGATTAATTAAAAGAAGTTTTATCAAAATAAAACTCTCCAGATGAATAGAGATTTATGAACATTTTGCGTAATCTGCTCACAGAAAAGCCTTTTTCTAAAAAGCAATTTTTTTCAAAAAATATTTGATAGCCTCTTTTTCTAAATAAATTTTCTCTAAATTTTCTCTCTCCTTTTCCAGATTTTCTCCAAATTTTCTAACCCCTAAAACTGAAATTTGATCCTTTATTTATAGGGTTTTATGAGATAATTAAGATAAGCCTCTATCTAAAGTTTGAATTTTAAAAGGGCTTTAAAATTCAACTTTTAGATAAATTCTATCCCCCTTTTGAAAATAAAAGAGATCAAATTTTATCCAATCTCGAGTGATCCGGTCAGTTACCGTACCGACGGGCTTCCCTGCGCCTACCGACGGCCGTCTCTACTAGGGGCAAATGAGGTAGACTGACTAGGGACGGGGCGCGATCCTAGGGACGGGCGTCCCTAGGTTGCCATGGGTCCGTCCCTACTACGCCTAGGGACAGGTATCTCCCCAACTAGGGACGGGCGTCCCTACACAGACGGAATGCCCGTCTGTGAAGCAAAACTCCCATTTTTACCCAAATTCTGTAAAATTTATCCAACTCTTTCAAAACTCCATGCTATAGAAAAAGATTTTAATCCTTGCGAGACCGAGAGATGAAAACCTCCGAATTCCATCCCCTTACTCGTAAATCGACATTGATCTCTTCATCGGGTAACTCTGATCTGGACTACCTCGAGACCCGGTGTCTACAGATGGACATTGGTAATTGATGTTTGCTATCCAGTTCTGGAAAATTGGATTTGAATTGTAGTAATTGAGCACAAGAAGGATAAGGGAAAAGCTAAAATTGGAGAGTCAAGTGCAAAGTAACTATTGGAGCAAAGGACAGAAAGGTTTGGGATTAGATTTTGTGTTAATCTTGATTAAATGCCTGATTGATTAATTATGGTTTATGTGTACTTATTTGATAATTGATAAGATGTTATAAATTGAGATGTGTGTTGAAATTGTTGATTGAATTGCCTTGAGATTATGACCAAAGTATGAACACTAGTTTTAGGGAAAAACTCCGCTCAGATTGTCCTAGACTTCCGTGTGATGTTTTGCTCATAAATGAAGTTTAAGAACTCCAAATTAAGTGTTTGTTAGGCCAATAGAACCATGATTCCCATATCTATAACAGTCTCAGAAATGAGCATGAATTAATTCTAGCTCTAAGACCCTTGAAAAGTGCACAAACAGACGTGTCTCTATATTGGCGGGTTCATTGGAACAGTCTATATTGTTTAATTCATATCTGTTGAATTGGAATTCCAAATGACTTGAAACTTATTCCATTTTAAACTTAACATCCTGGAGAACAATTGTTAAAAGGGATTTTTGCCTAAAAATGTTGTTTAGATGTTGGTTTGGGCTACACAAAAAGGAGTAGTGAAGCAGTCTTGAGTTTTGGCTTCTGTTTTGCAAATTTTGGTATGTCACGGTCACAACCAATTTGTTGCCACCATGACCAATGATGAGAGAAGGCAGAATTGCATATAATTGGACCTCATGGTCACAATCAATTCATTGCCACTGTGACCCTCCCCAGTTTTGTGTATTTTGTGTGTTTTTCTTCCCGAAATGCACCCGAACTTCATTGCAAGTTCCTATAACTTGTCCAACACATGTATAACATTATGGAATGAGCATGTGAATGTTATCAATTGAAACTTTATGAAAATGATGTTATGGCATAGTAGTTTAATAAAGGAGTTAAATGTATACATGCTTTTAATTATTGAACATGACATGGTATGCGATATTGATCATTCATGATTGAATCATAATGTGTTAAGTATATGATAGATGCATGAAAGAGATATTGCTTAATGAAGCTTAGCAACGTTGTTGGGATCTATAGAATGAATCAATATATATTGATATGTGAGTATGCTTTTTAAGCCATTTGTATATGCAAGGCATGAGATGATGCGAGTTTGTTCTACGTGATGACTTGTACCATGATGTTGCTTTAAGGGAGTACATGAGTACCTGTATGCGAATGTATAATACTATGTGAACGTATAATACTATGTGAATGAACAATACTATGCGAATATGCTAGCCATGATGGTGAATTGTGAAGTGAGCCATAAAACAATGTTGATTATGTTGTAATGCTATGACGATGATATTCTATATGAAAATTGCAAGTAATAACTGGACTAATAATTAGCCTGCGAGTCAAATAGTGGATAGGTAGGCATGCCTATAGGGTCTAAATACTGCGGCCGATAGCATTAGATTTCTTCAAAAATCTTTGATCTATTGAGTCCTCATTGGATTCATTTATGCATATTTTTATGCTGATTGAGTCTGTACCTATGGGTACTGATAGCGATTGTGTATCTTTGGATACGAAATGATTGTGGTACTTTTAAGTACTGATAGCGCTACCCATTATCCGCGTCTTTGAGTTGCAGGCAAGGCTAATGATAATTATGTGATCATTAAAAGAATATCATATTGAAGAGAATGAGAATGGGATGTGTTAAAGCGTAACATGTGATGCAATCATGTGAATATGACTCGCTAACAAGAATATGCATATATATATATATATATATATATATATGTGTGTGTGTGTGTGTGTGTGTGTGTGTGTAATATGATATGATTGTGTTAAGTTCATGTTATAAAATGTAATGAGACATGATTGTAGAAGTATGACCATAGGTGCATATCTATTAATTATAGTGATAATTATAATGCATATGTACACATTGAACATAAGCATACATTGAATATGAGGCATGAAAGTTAATATATGCTTGTAATTATTATAGCATGCTATATAAACGTATGTATACATCTTGTTATTGCATTGTGTATTTGTAGACACCGGGTCCCGAGTAGCCTTGATCAGGATTACCCAATGATGAAATTAAGTATGCCGATCTATAGGCAAAAAGAATGAAGTTGGAAGTGACGATTTCCTTGTCGATTTGTTGTTTTAAAATTAAATAAAAATGTATTTCAAAAATATTTTTAAAGTATTTTAAAAATTATTTTGTGATGAAAAAAGTGAGTTTTTAAATTATTATATTTTATAGAAAATTTAAAAAAAAAAAATTTGCGTGAGTGTCGGGCTGCGGCAGCCCCCCAGCGCGCACTGACGGGGAACCCGTCGCGCGCGTCTGCGCGGGGGAGGCCTGTCGGGGCGCCTCGCGCCCCTGTTCACCCGTTTTGCCTTTTTTGGCCTTTTTGGCCATAAATTCTTCATTTTAAATGCTTTTTAACTCATTTTTTTTGCAAAATTTAATCCAAAAAGCCTTTTATCTTCCAACCCAATAAATTCAGTGGTTTGTTGTAGTTATGGGAATTAAATTAATTTAATTTCTTAATTAAAAAATCTGAATTTTGAGGGGAATAAAGAGGGTTTTTTAGTGAGAATTGGGGGGGATTTTCTTTAGAAAATATTTTTCTCCTTCCTTTTCTTTCAAGAACAAATTCTCTCAATTTCTAAAGGAATTTCCAGCAATTCTTAAGGCAAAAAATAACAATTTTTGTTCTTGAGAATTTTCTTATTTTCAATTGATAATTTTTGCTTTGAGACAAATAAATAAATTATTTGTTCTTGAGTAAAAATTCACTTTCAATATTTTATTTTCTAATTTTATTCCAACAATACAAGACAAGGAATTGGATCTTACCTTCTCTTCATCAAGATAAATTTTGAGGGTAAACATTCTTGCTCAATTTCTTAGTTTAATTTTTAATTTGATTTTATATATATATATATATATATGTGTGTGTGTGTGTGTGTGTGTGTGTGTGTGTGTGTGTAATATGATATGATTGTGTTAAGTTCATGTTATAAAATGTAATGAGACATGATTGTAGAAGTATGACCATAGGTGCATATCTATTAATTATAGTGATAATTATAATGCATATGTACACATTGAACATAAGCATACATTGAATATGAGGCATGAAAGTTAATATATGCTTGTAATTATTATAGCATGCTATATAAACGTATGTATACATCTTGTTATTGCATTGTGTATTTGTAGACACCGGGTCCCGAGTAGCCTTGATCAGGATTACCCAATGATGAAATTAAGTATGCCGATCTATAGGCAAAAAGAATGAAGTTGGAAGTGACGATTTCCTTGTCGATTTGTTGTTTTAAAATTAAATAAAAATGTATTTCAAAAATATTTTTAAAGTATTTTAAAAATTATTTTGTGATGAAAAAAGTGAGTTTTTAAATTATTATATTTTATAGAAAATTTTAAAAAAAAAAATTTGCGTGAGTGTCGGGCTGCGGCAGCGCCCCAGCGCGCACTGACGGGGAACCCGTCGCGCGCGTCTGCCCGGGGGAGGCCCGTCGGGGCGCCTCGCGCCCCTGTTCACCCGTTTTGCCTTTTTTGGCCTTTTTGGCCATAAATTCTTCATTTTAAATGCTTTTTAACTCATTTTTTTTGCAAAATTTAATCCAAAAAGCCTTTTATCTTCCAACCCAATAAATTCAGTGGTTTGTTGTAGTTATGGGAATTAAATTAATTTAATTTCTTAATTAAAAAATCTGAATTTTGAGGGGAATAAAGAGGGTTTTTTAGTGAGAATTGGGGGGGATTTTCTTTAGAAAATATTTTTCTCCTTCCTTTTCTTTCAAGAACAAATTCTCTCAATTTCTAAAGGAATTTCCAGCAATTCTTAAGGCAAAAAATAACAATTTTTGTTCTTGAGAATTTTCTTATTTTCAATTGACAATTTTTGCTTTGAGACAAATAAATAAATTATTTGTTCTTGAGTAAAAATTCACTTTCAATATTTTATTTTCTAATTTTATTCCAACAATACAAGACAAGGAATTGGATCTTACCTTCTCTTCATCAAGATAAATTTTGAGGGTAAACATTCTTGCTCAATTTCTTAGTTTAATTTTTAATTTGATTTTTTATTTCTAATTAACTAGTTATCATGTAAATTCTTTTAGTCTTATTATTTTCTTCTTATTTCTTGTTTTTGATTTTTATTTGATTAGTTAACAATGTAAATTCTCTTTGAACTATTTTTTTATTTTTATTCAATTGTTCATATTATTTTTATTTAATTGTTCATGTGATTTTAATATTGTTCATCTTCTTTTATTATTATTATTATTGTTATTGTTATTATTATTATGTTTGATTGTTCATATTGCTTATTATTACTATAAGCAGAATTTTCCCTAACACTAGGGTTCATACTTTTCATGCTTATTCACTTAATATGCTCATGGATTTTGTTCAATACTCATCACACATCATGTGTAAACTTCAAGTACACCTCTATCAATTAACACATAATCATGCATCAATTACACATCAAAGTAAACTATCCATCACATATACTCATATAAAATCAACATAAGAACACATAAGAACACATATATCCCAAACCTCAAAATGGGTTGCTCGACACTCTCAATCTCCAGCTACACCTTCTCCTTTCCCTTAGCTTTCCTCTTGTCCAAATCTTGCACAAAATACAAACATAATCTCTCTCTTAGTCCATACTCAAGATTCAATCCAAATCCAAATCCAACTCAAAGAAAGGGAGTAGAAGAAAGGATACTCATATAAACATTAGCTTACTTACCTTTTTGGTTTAACTCTTCAAACCAATCCACAAGCAATCAAATTCCAGATTTAATGGAGAAGAAATAGAAACTCAAACTCAAGAGATAAAGGAATACAGAATTTTGAGGAAAGCAAAGAATGGGAAATGCTGTCAAATTCCACTACAAATTCAGCCTCTTAATTAAACATAATTTGCATGCAAAAAGGGTTGGCTGTCTCATGGGAGAAGCCACACGTGGATTCCACTCCTCAGCCTTACCAAAATCAAGCAAATGATCTTTGGCAAATAACCATTCAGTCCCTCTCATATATTCTGTCCTTTAATGGCAACTTTCCTTTTTCAATTACACCCTTGACCCATTAATTACTCACTTAATCCAATCTCATTAACACCCTAACATGCAATTGACACTATAATCCGACTAGGGTACACTTTGCGGTATTACAATTCTACCCTCCTTAAGAAATTTCGTCCTCAAAATTTCCACTGTAATAAACAGAAAATCATGCTAGTCAATGCACAAATGTAAATCTTACCAGATGGAGCAGCAGGATCTTCAACTTCTTCTCCGATCATGGCAAAGACTTGCCTCTGTCCGCTAGGAGCAGTAGGCCGCTCTACTGTCTCGGACCTTACTTGTGCTCCTCTTCCTCTTCCTCCACTAGTTCTTGTTGATCCAGATACGTTCGCATTTCCTCTATTCACTTGAGAACCAGAATTCTCTTTAATCTCAGGGCAGTTAGCAAACATGTGGTCCATACCTCCGCATTTAAAACAAGCTCCTGTAAGTTTCCTGCATGTTCCCCAATGGTTCCTTTGACAATGCTCACATTTAGGTATTGTGCTACCTCTACTCGAAGGAGGCACAACACTACCCATCAATGTAGGCTCTCTAAATGATTCTTGGATAACCTGTCCACTTGCAACTCCTCTAGTCTTCTTACTACTAACTCTATCATTTCCAGATACTTTCCTCTTATGCTCTTTCTTTTGCTTTATTAACTCAGCTTCTTCCAATTTTATAGCAGCCAAGACCAACTGATAATAATTTGCTGATTGCATAACAGCCATGGCAGACAAAGGTCCTCTTATAGGTTCTCTTAATCCGTCCTCAAATTGTCGACATCTAAGATCATCTGTTAACAATCCGTTTGGCACATATTTACTCAGTCGACTGAATTGCTTGTCATATTCTCCTACTGTCATACCTCTTTGCTTCAAACTCACAAACTCTCTCCACTTCGCTTCTTTATACGCTTTAGTGATGTACTTCCTTTAAAATTCTTGAGCAAAGAAGTCCCAAGTTAACTCATCTGGTCGCTGGGGATTTCGAAGTACCAATTCCCACCAATCGTAAGCTGGACCTTGCAATAATGATACTGCACATGTCACACGCTGATCTTGTGGACAATTAATTTCCTGTAATATCCTTTGCGTCCTTTGTAACCAAAACTCAGCCATCTCTGACTGATCCAAAGTAGTCCCACTGAACTCCTCTGCCCCTCTCTTCCTAATCAAGTCTATTGGAGGCTTAGGGGCACTTAACCTTTCCATTACTCGTATCATTCCTTGCCACAACATTGGGTCACCGTAATTCGGACCTACACCTTCTGCTCGAGGTCTCTCTTGTACTGGCGGATTAACTCTCGCAGGATTAACACTACCCGTCGTTTGTCCTACATCCTCACTCGGATCTGACTCCATCTACTACCTACACAGGGTAACATCTGCATTAGGCCACAACTCTAGACAGACTCACATGCATGTAATCATTACTCTAACATCTTCTCATCCAGAAACATCTACCTAGGCTCTGATACCACAACTTGTGGCGCCCCAATACCCCTTGGGAGGATATCGGAGTCGCTACAACACATGCACATACAGAACACTCATGCGGAAGCGAAGATAAAATCATACAATCACATGCAGCGGAATAATGGTCTTTAACACAACAAAAACATGCCAAAAAGCAAACTCATATATTCGTGTATATATTCAAAATGAAACTGTTCTTTTAGATTATAACATTTACTTTACATTTATATACTGTAAGCAAAATACACTTTGGTTTTCCATATACATGTCCTATACAAAAGTCGCTTTACTTTTACATATGCCAAGCTATACAAAACGCTAGAACATGTATACGAAACTATGCCATATACAAAAAGACTTCAATATATACTCCTAGTGGCCATGACCTTGCAGATGTGCAACCCTCCGAACCTGTAAACCTACACGGGAAAACACCCGTGCTAAGCGATAACACTTAGTGGGGATATCACATATAAAAGACTTCTAACGAAGTCACAAGCATAATCATCAAGCATATCATTAGACGATATGCCAATCATCTATAAGCATATAAGGATATAAGCATTTATCATACTTGTAACATACCAAACATATAGTCATTCTGCTATATAACATATCTACTAATCTCATGTAACCTATATCACATTCATGTTCTTCTAACTCTAATTATCAGCTCATGTAACATATAATATCATGTCATTGCATATCATGTCCATTTATTTACATATAAGCATAAAGCATACTTATAGCATATCTTGTACAAATAGTAACTTCTCATATATCTGTAAGCTCATATAAGCGTTTCAGATGTACGATAGCCATATACTTCTCTAGCCATGTACTATAGCTCTTTAGCATTTATACATCTCTTGTACATATAGACATCATTTCTTATACATATAACAATATCATCTCTTGTACATTTAGCATCAATTCATATACTTTTACATTTTACATTTAGCCCATTGTCATAACATAAGTGGATACGGGTACATGTAGATACCAAGTAATGGTAACAAAACATCTAGAGACCATAGTCTCAAGCCATCTAGAGACCGTAGTCCCAAACATCTAGATACTTTAAGTATCAACATCTAGACATCCGTCGATGCCAAACATATAGACACCCGTCAGTGCCAACATCTACCAGCTGCAAATCATCTAACCATTTATAGGCATGCCTATCTATCCACTTGTATGAGCATCTAAGGCTTATAACCATTATCCCATGTCAAAACATGTATGGTCATTCATATACATTTACTTAAACCCATGCTAGTCATGTAATCTACTTCATATTTTACTATATATACATACATGTCATTCTAAACTCATTCACATGTAACTCTATATGCATATCATTGCATACATGGTTCACCATGCTCAAGATATTTTAAATATATGCTTGTTAATACGCATCATCATTCAAGACTATACATATTCGCATTCAAAACTATAGCATTTGCACTCATGATTTATCATATTCGCATTCACATACTTAATTCATCACACTTAGAACACTTATAGCTCGTATATATATTACTATGCATAATTTATCATACTTAGGATACTCAATTTACAATGATAAATATGTATTGGACAAGTCATGGGAGCTCGTGGTGAAGTTCGGGTGCATTTCAGGAAGAAAAACACCCTAAAAAGACAAAATAGGGAGGGGTCACGGTCGCAATGAATTGGTTGTGACCGTGAGGTCCATAAATAGGCATTCTTCCTGCTAAAAACATATGTCACGGTGGCAATGAATTTCATTGTGACCGTGACATACCAAAATAAGCAAAATAGAAGCTAAACTTCAGGACTGCTTCGCACCACAATTTTGTACAGCCCAAAATGAAGTTTTACACTTAATTTTTTGCAAAGATCCCTCATAACATATATTCCTCTATGTCTTGTTGTTAAAATGGGACAAGTTTCAGGGCAATTGGATTTGTAGAACATCAGATATGAAATAAACAATATAGACTGTTCCAGTGTACCCTACAAGGTAGAGACATGTCTGTTTGTGCTATTTTTAGGGATCTTAGAGCCAGAATTATCTCAAAGTCATTTCTGACAAATTTATAGGTATAGAAGTTATGGTTATAATGTAGCAATAAAAACTCAATTTCGAGTTTGTAAACTCCAGTTATACCTAAAATACTATACGGAGGTCTAGTAAGCTATAAGCAGAATTTTCCCTAACACTAGGGTTCATACTTTTCATGCTTATTCACTTAATATGCTCATGGATTTTGTTCAATACTCATCACACATCATGTGTAAACTTCAAGTACACCTCTATCAATTAACACATAATCATGCATCAATTACACATCAAAGTAAACTATCCATCACATATACTCATATAAAATCAACATAAGAACACATAAGAGCACATATATCCCAAACCTCAAAATGGGTTGCTCGACACTCTCAATCTCCAGCTACACCTTCTCCTTTCCCTTAGCTTTCCTCTTGTCCAAATCTTGCACAAAATACAAACATAATCTCTCTCTTAGTCCATACTCAAGATTCAATCCAAATCCAAATCCAACTCAAAGAAAGGGAGTAGAAGAAAGGATACTCATATAAATATTAGGTTACTTACCTTTTTGGTTTAACTCTTCAAACCAATCCACAAGCAATCAAATTCCAGATTTAATTGGGAAGAAATAGAAACTCAAACTAAAGAGATGAATGAATACAGAATTTTGAGGAAAGCAAATAATGGGAAATGCTGTCAAATTCCACTACCAAGTCAGCCTCTTAATTAAACATAATTTGCATACAAAAAGGGTTGGCTGTCTCATGGGAGAAGCCACATGTGGATTCCACTCCTCAGCCTTACCAAAATCCAGCAAATGATCTTTGGCAAATAACCATTCAGTCCCTCTCATATATTCTGTCCTTTAATGGCAACTTTCCTTTTTCAATTACACCCTTGACCCATTAATTACTCACTTAATCCAATCTCATTAACACCCTAACATGCAATTGACACTATAATCCGACTAGGGTACACTTTGGGGTATTACAATTTTTATTTAATTGTTCATGTTGTTCATGTTGTTCATATTGTTCATCTTCTTTTATTATTATTATTATTATTATTATTATTATTATTATTATTATTATTATTATTATTATTATTATTATTATTATTATTATTATGTTTGATTGTTCATATTTTTTGTTATTATTGTGTTATTATTATTATTGTAGTTATTATCATCATTAGTATTATTATTATTATCCTTATTCTTGTTTAATTTTATTATTACTATTATTATTTATTTCTTATGCATGCTGATTTTTATTATTACCTTTGCTTGTTATACATGTTGGATATTGTTGTTATTATTTTATGCTTTTACACATGCTGAATTTTATGTTTGTATTTTCTATTCATGTATTTTGCATGTTGAGTTTTATAACTATTATTTTATGTTTGCTTATGCATGTTGGCTTTTATCGATATTATTAATATGTTTTATGCATGCTGATTTTTATCATTTCGTTTGCTTTTTATGCATAATTGGATGTTATTGATGTTATTTTGTGTTTTTATGCATGTTAAATTTTATTAACACTATTTTATGTTTTTTTAGCATGTTGATTTTATTAATTTGTGAAATTGCATATTTTTATTATGTCATTTTAATTGGCTTGTCATACATGATGCAATTTTGTTTGCATTAATTTAATTATTTTCATGTTATATGTTTAATTCATTTTTTATTGCTAACTTCATTTTCATTTGTTTTATTTTCAATACTCATTTTTATATGTGAGTTTTTTTTGCCAAGTGGGAGCCCATGAAGATTTGAAGATCCATTTGGGAGTTAATTTGTTAATTTTATTATTTTTATTTCTTTTGCTTTCATTATTTTATTTTTTTTAATATGTAATTTGTAATAAATTATTTTTATGCACGTTAATTAAAAAATCACAAAAATATTTTTATTAAACTAAATTGGGTTTTATTTAATAAAAATGGGACCAATGTCATAGATTTTTCATCCAAAATAAATTATCACTTTAAAATTATTTTCTTTAATTATGCATGAGAGGACCAATGTCCTCAATTTAATAAATAGCCCGACTTATGCATGAATTGTATTTTATTTGCAAATGGGGGTTGTATTCCGCCCCTAGTTTTGTTGTAATTTATTTTGCTTTCATTTATTTTATTTATCGCTTTTATTATGTGTTTGACATGCGCGCTTAGTTAAATTGCATTAAAATTGAATGGGAAAAGGGATGAAATGCTAAATTCAAAACTCAATTATAAACTTAATCAAGGTATGAATAAATGGGAAGTCCCGAACCTTCTCTAGTCTTTGGGCTCAACGATGCGAGAGACCTATTTCGATGGGATCTCCAAGACACCTCTTATGTCCCGTAAAAAGGCTTTAACTTGCATAGTCCTAGGCTCTACGAGACGAGAGGACCCTCCTAATATTCTATTAGGATGGGACCTCCAGGACCCCTCTGGCTTGCCCAAAATGGACATAGCAGCGCCATCTTAGGCTCACTGAGGCGACAAGAACTTTCCCAATGTTTTATTGGGTGGCGACTCCATGAAATATCCTTGTTGCCCAAAATAGACGCACTTGTAAATACCTTACAAGTTTTGTGAACCTCTCCTGATCGCCCTAAAGCGGGCTTTCGGGAAGATACGGGGTTCGGCGCGCGTCACAGTATTGTTCCCCACTAAGCGTAATCACTTAGCACGGGTTTCCTAATCCGTGCAGGTTCCGAAGCGAAGTGATTCGAAGGACAGTTCCACATTGGCAAGGGTCAACACACTAGGGTTGCTGATAGCATAGGTTTTTGGGCAGATTTGTGTTATATTAAGCGAATATGTAATTATTATTTTGGGTAACATAAAATATGTAATGTGATAGGTAACCAAGTCTGTAATATTAAACATATAAAAGTATATGTAAGCATGTGTGCATGATCAGGCATGTTATGAGTATAAGTGATCCGCTGCATGTGAATGCGATGTAAGCGAAATTTATTTGTACAGGCTTTTCTCCATGCATTGAGACATTATAAAGTTTATGAAATTATTTGTGTGGTGGCTGTTCTCGACGGCTTTAGCTGAGCTAAATGAGTGGTCGAGAATGGGTGTTACAGTGGAAGCACCGATCACTTTTTGGCTAACTGTCCAAAGTTTTGTGAGAACACTAGGGTTCAGCAAGAAGCTAGTTGGTCAGGGTCTAATGCTTCTCAAGCTAGTCGAAGTAGAGGCAGAGGTAGAGGTTATGGTGGTCGGCCTAGAGAGGGTGCTCCATCGGAGTCAGTAGATCGTCCTCAGATGGTGCCAGCAAGGGCCTATGCGATGAGAGCTCGGGATGAGCAAGATGTGCCCGATGTGATTATAGGTAAGTTTCTACTCTGTAGCACTGAGATGTATGCTCTAATAGATCCTTGTTAGTGGTTATGCCCTAGGCCAAACGTTTGGACCTTGATGTAATCATTACATTTTCATTTATTTATAATGGTTTTATTAACATTAATATTATTGGCATGTTACATTATTGTAATGTTTATGAATACAATGTTATTCATGTTGTCCCTAGTCATTTATCACTAAAGGCCATAAAGATAAATTAAGACTAGTATAGATTTGCATTGATAATCATGGGATGATTATATATGATGATATAAATCAAATCTATAGGTATTTGTTAGAGAACGAAGTACTGGATAGATCCACTGTAAGATCACTACATGGGATAGTGTCATAAGTGATCTTATAATAGATATGTTGTAACACCCCCTTCCCATACATAGGAGAACCCATCCACAAGGGAGTGAGAACTCGTATGAGTAAGGGTGCCACCACACAGAATGGTTGTCATGGCCGGACTTCTACCCTAAAAGAACTAACTTAAATTGGCATGTGTGTGTGAATTGAATGTGAGTTTTGGACTAGATTGAAATGAAGGCAGGACTTAATTGAAAGAAAGAAGAATAGTTAAGGGATTAAATGGTAATTATATATGATTGTAATAAGTATGAGTTAAAGGCTGATTAATTAGTTTAATGGAGGGTTAATTAAGAATAAAATAAAGTAAGAAATAGTTGGTGGAGGCAGGTTTTCTGAAGTGGGTTCCGTGTGGCTCATCGTGAGGATGCCACCTCCACTTATGCATGCAAATGTTTAGGGAGTTGAGAGGTGAGTGTGGTTCAGTTCCTCTCTCTCTTTTTCTGTACTTTGATTATGTTTTTCTTCTTCTTTCCATGAGTGAAGAGGAGAGTTGGTGAGTGAGTGTGTGTGCTTGTAGTATTGAAGTAAGAATTAAGGGCAAACTCAAAGGTAAGTGGTTATGCCTGCATATTCTCATCTTCTACTCTTTCTTCTTGGTTGAGTTGGTTTGGATGGGATATTATTGGATTGAGTTTGAGCTTGAGCATTTGTGTTGTATTGATAGCCGAAGAAGTGAAGAGAGATAAGGGAAAAGCTGTAATCGGAGAGCCGAGCGTCCGTCGAGATTAGGAGCTAAGGCGATAAGGTTTGGGAACAAACCCTAATTGCATAATTGTATGATTTGGAATGAACTATATGTGTATGTGCAATTGAGGGTTAAGCATGAATTATGTGATGCTAGGTTATATGATTATTGTAGTAACATGCTTTAGGATAAAGTTGATTGAAAATAATTCTGATTTATGCTATTATTGAATGCCAAAACAAGAAGGGAAAATCAGGTATGTGCTAAATGAGTAAGTGGTTGATGTTTTTGGGTTGATTGCCAAACGTGAGAATGAGTTCTGAAGTTTTAATGAGAAGGAAGAATTGGACTGGAAAGCACAGCTGTGTTATGGTGTTTTTGCATAGGTCACGGTGACAATCAAATTGATTGTGACCGTGAGGTGTGCATGAGTTCAATTCTGCCTAATGAATTTTGGTATGTCACGGTGACAATGAAATTCATTGTGACCGTGAGGTACCCAGGAGAGCATTCTGTTTTGCAAAGTGTGGATATGTCACGGTGACAATAAAATTCATTGTGACCGCGACATACCCTCAAGTTGCATTCTGCCGAGAGTTGGGAACATGTCACGGTGACAATGAAATTGATTGTGATCGTGACCTGTCCCCAGTTTGCATTCTATTTTGAACTTCAATATGTCAGGGTGACAATGAAATTCATTGTGACCGTGACCTACCCTGTTTTGGCAACATAATCCTAATGTGTTTGGACTTCTAAATGGCAAGGCTTTAAGCTGTAATGAAGGACATTATGAGTAAGTGTTATGTGAGTATAAAGTAATGTATATTTGCATAAACGTGATGACTTTTGAATGCAATCATATATGTGATTATTAACTATGAAAGAAAGGGATTGGAAATACTATGAGTATATAAGTGAAGTAAATAGCTGTGTGCTATTGCAAATGTATGAAGCGAATGTGATGTTGGACAACAACATATGTGATGCGAAGTGTGTTTAATGTGAAATGAATAAATGTTAACAATTTAAGCCTGCGAGTCAAGTAGTGGATAGTTAGGCATGCCTATAGGGTCAAGTGCTGTAGCCCCATGCGTTAAATGTGTCTGATTCCAAGGGAATCATAAAGCGAAAACAATGCGAATAATCCTTGCTGGATTTTATTATATGTGGAATGATTTTAAGTACCTGAGGGTACCAGTGCGTAAAAGTAATCTCGATGAGATTCTAGTACCTGAATGGTACCAATGCGATACCCGTTATCCGCATCATTGAATTGCAGGCTATTCAACTAATTAATAAGTGGAAATGATTGTAAAATAATATGGTAAGCAATGTGAATATGTGAACTCCCGATTGATGCTTTATCATTGAATATAGGTGTTGAACCACGATATGTATGGAGTGGTATTTGATGAGATGATTTTTAACTAAGCTTGATTGTTGGCATGCAATGTATGATAACCCTAGTTGTGTGATAATTATTTGTTATGTGTTCCCCACTAAGCATTATCGCTTAGCATGGATTTACTCTAATCCGTGCAGGTACGGACGAGAGGTGACTGGAGGACGTCCCCGCATTTTGTACGGTCAACAGTAGGAAGTAGAAAGTGTAGGTTTTGGGTTGATATTTTGGGATCCTTTTTGTATAAGCTTTTTGTATAATCGAAATGTGTATCAGGTATATGAAGGCATGTAATAATCTGATAATCATGAATTTGTGGCTATGGAATATGCACTATAAGTAGTTAGCATGTGATGCATGAGTTATGCTTGTAGATGATGAAATTTTATTGTTCTAAATTTATCGTGTGTTCTGTTGTGTGCGTGTGGCCTTCTCTAACTAAGATTAGCTAAGCTAGTCTGACGTTAGGGATTGGGCGTCACAATGGTACACAAACATCCATTCACATAATATAAACATACATACAATTAGCGGGAAATAAAAACTTTTGAAACATCAGAATGATCATGCATTAATATAATAACATTCATTACAATAATGTTCTGATCACAACTGATATTATAAAATAGTTACAACTGTCAGAGATATATAGCGGAAGCTTAACAAAATAAAAAATACAAAATACAAAGAGAGTTCTATTACAAAAGAATCACACTACAAAAGATAAAGCCCTAACAATAATCACTCTGTGTTGGCTTGATTGGCGGCAACTCTCCTAAAAGCTATACACCTTCTGCACCTGCACGGGTGAAAACATCGTGCTAAGCGATAATGCTTAGTGGGGAAACACAACAGTTGTCACACCCCGTTTACCCCCTAGTAGAATGAGCCATCTGTGTGTGCATCCATTGTGTGTGCCTTGGCATGTGTTAAAGGACATTTTAGGTAAAAATATGTGTTTTAAGGGTTTTATTAGCATGTGGATGCATGTATGTTATTAGGGTGTGAATTAGTTGGGTTAAGTTTTGGTGTGCATGAGTGTACCATTGTAGGGTGTGAGTAGTGGAGTTAGGGTTGTGTGCTTTACTCATACATTAGTAGATTGTTTTAAGTTTAGAGTGCATTGTGTGTGAGTAATGTATGCTTGTTGAGTGTGAGTGGTCAAGTTCCACAAATCTTAGGATGACACGTGGTTAGGGTTTTTTGAAATGGGTGTAAAAAGAAAGAGAAAGAAGGGCAGCCACTCCTACTGCCTTTCGCCCCGTTTTCTCTTCTTCATTACTCCTTTTTCCTCTTTTCCCTTCCCATTTGTGTCCTGGTATTTAATTCAAGTGATTTGTGGTGGAATTTGATCGCTCCTCAACCTCCACAAGGTAAAGTTTTCCACATTTTCACCATTTTCTTCACACTGTTCATTTTCTTCTTTGTATTTCTAGATTGGGTTTTGATTTAGGGTTTTTGTTTGTGTGTTCTTTGTGTATCGGCTGTTAGTTGAGCCTGCCCGTGACCCGAAAGGCAAAGAGAAAGCTGGAAGTAGTAGAACCAAGTGATCGAAGCTAGGATTTCAGGTTTGGGAATTTCTGCATTTTTGTGTTTATGTTGTGGTTGAATGATTTGTGGTAATTTGATGATCCTTGTGACACATACTGGAAGTAATGTAACGTGTTTTAGTTGATTTAAGTTTCAAAACAAAAGAACCGATTAGTGTGTTTTGGGTTTACTGTGACTTGCTGGGTTGCTGTTATTGGAATTTCCTTTTGTTCAAATGTGATTTAATTGTGTTAAGGGTGTTAAAAGTTGTGTCTGTGCATTACTGGTGGCGAGGAAAATAGCGATCTGAGGTAAGTAATTTTTGAAGAAATGTGTTTTAACGTTCTGGGCAAGTTTAGGAACTAGGGATTTCTGCTGTAGTTGCAAAATGCAAAAAATCAGTCATTCCAAGTCTCGATCGGCCAACCATCTTCTGATCGGAAATGCCTTGAGTGCGTCACTCTTGGCTATCGATCAGAAGATGGGAAGTTCCGATCGAGAGAGTGGATCTCGCCACTCGTGACCCTAGTTTTTCCTCCCCGATTGGCTGTGTGGGGAGAGGCCAGTCATGAGTAGTGATGGTCAATCATGACCCGTGACCAGCCAAGAGGCCAGTCACGAGTGGTGATGGCCAGTCATGACCCGTGACCAGCCAAGAGGCCAGTCACGAGTGGTGATTGCTAGTCATGACTCGTGACCAGCCAACTATGTTCTATTCAGCCTATTTTCTGAAATTGCCCAGTTTTAACGAAAAATGAATTTCGTATCTCTTCTGAATGGACTTATACTAATGTATGATACATGTCATGCTTTTATATGAGTGATACCACGATTCTTCAGATGAATTGTATGCTGTACTTTGAAATATGATTTGTACTATACATGACCTGCGAGAGTCAATCTAGTGGATAGTTAGGCATGCCTAATAGAGTCTCTTAGCTGCAGCCCTCAGTTCTGTCTGGGCCTCGATCAGGTCCCCGTTTGGTTACTCGCGAGCCCCTTATGCATTTTGGATCTTATTTAAGGTCCCCTCTGTAAAATGTTTTGAATGTGACAAAATAAATTGGTTTTTAATTCGTACCCGTAAGGTACGCTATGCGTTTGATTCGTGCCCGTAAGGTACGCTATGCGTTTACTCGTTATCCACTATTGTGAGTCAGCAGGTGCTCTTTTTGTTTTGTTCCGCTTTGATATGATTACGAGAATTTTGGTATTTGGATGCGTATAATGATAAGTTGGAGAAATCAACTAAAGTGTAAATGAATGTGGATGTGAACTTCTAAATGCATGTCTTTATTATGCAAGTATGATTATATAGTTGATATCATTATCCATATTTGTCATATTGTATGTGTATGGCATCGGCGACCATTGTGAATGGTCGTCCACTCTTTTGTTGTGTGTTCCCCACTAAGCGTTTATCGCTTAGCACGGTGTTTTATCCGTGCAGGTGCGGAGGATGATGTTCTTTTAGGAGAGTCATTGCCAGTCAAGCCAATACAGAGGGATTAGTGTTAGGGCTTTATTTTGATAGCATATTGATTCTTTTGTATCGAAAATCTCTTTATACCATTATTTTGTAAAGCTTCTGCATTTATGTACTTTTGGGTTATGTAATTATCTTATTCTGACTTTTGATCAGAACATTTTTGTAACGAATTTTGTTATTGTAATGATGGAATATTCTAATGCTTAGGAAAGTTTTAATTTCCCCATAATGATGTATGGTTATTATGTATGAATGTATGCTTTGTATCTTTTTATGCTTGGTGATAAACCCGGCTCATACGGCTTCTCACTCCTGGAGGATGGGTACGCCTACATATGGGTAGGGGGTGTTACAGTTTTTGATATCAGAGCTTAGGTTTAGGCGTTTCTGGGTGTTGTTGTTGTGTTGATGTGCATAGATGTGTATATGTCTAGATCTGTGTTGGCTGACGCGATTGTCTTCTCGTTGTTTTAGATGGCTTCTAACTCTGTTCGTGGATCACTTAAGGAGTCTGCCGAGAGTGTGATCCCTCAGGCTGTGGATCCTTCGATTTCTGTGTCGGCTCAACATGCTAGGGTCCAGTTCGAGGCCACTGCCATGCCTTTTGAAGCTATGTTCAGGCTATCACAGGACATGGCTAGGGTCTTGGAGAGAGTGACTGCTCCTAGAGCCCCTATAAAGAACTTAAGAAGGGCTGGTGTTGAAGACTTTTATGGCACAGGTTTGGATGAGTCTGAGTTGGCTGAGAAATGGGTAGACAAAGTGAAGCGTGCTTTGAGAGAAGTCAGGTGTCCTCCTGACCAGCAAGCAGAGTGTGCAGTGGCTTTACTGCAAGGGTCTGCTTATGAATGGTGGGAATTGGTTTGTAGGCATCCTCAGCTACTTGATCCAATTACTTGGGATTTCTTTGAGGGAGAGTTCACGAAGAAGTACATAACTCAGACCTATAAGGATGCTAGATGGGCACAGTTCCTGAGCTTGAAACAGAGGGCTTTGTCGGTTTTGGAGTTTGAGAAAGAGTTCAACCGGCTGTTTAGGTATGCTCCAGTAGGTATTATAACTGATGAGTTCAGGTGCCGTCATTTTGAGGCAGGGTTGAATGAGTCTTTGAGGGTTATGCTGATTTCCCTGATGAACACACCGGGGGTGAATTACTACCAGATAGTAGATGCTGCTATGAGGGCGGAGAGATTAGAATTTGTGTTGAGAGAGAGGGCTCAGAGGAGGAACCCTTCTCGTGGAGGATCTTCTTCTTTATCCTCGGGTAACAGATCAAGGAACCCGCAGGATGAGTCATCATTTGGTTCAGCCACTAGAGGCAAGAGACAGGGTTCTGCAGCTGTGTCAGGTTCTGGTAGAGGTGGTAGACCTGAGGATACATCGGTATGTCCTCATTGCAGTAAGACTCACCAGGGTGAGTGTAGGTGGCTCACTGGTGGGTGTTTTCGATGTGGGAACACTGTACATCTTCTGGCCAGTTGTCCGAGGTTGTATGAGGATTCGGGTTCACAGAGAGAGGCTAGCAGAGTGGGTTCGAATGCTACACAGGCTGCCCATGGTAGAGGCCGAGGTAGGGGTCGAGGTGGTCGACCTAGAGAGGGAGCTGCATCAGAGTCTGTTGAGCGACAGTTACCAGTCACAGCTAGAGCCTATGTTGTGAGAGCCAGAGAGGAGCAGGATGCGCCTGATGTTATTACTGGTAAGTTCCTACTCCATGACACTGAATTGTATGCTTTAATTAAACCTGGTTCCACACACTCATACTTATGCATAGATAAGATTGTTGATAAGTTGCATGTGGTTGATCAGTTAGATTATGAGATATGTGTGACCAATCCATTAGGGCATAGTGTCAGTATGAGTAGAGTCTATAAGAATTGTCCTTTGTTAGTTGAGGGAGTTATGTTTCCAGCGGATTTGATTGAGTTGCCTTTCAGAGAGTTTGATCTGATTCTGGGTATGGACTGGTTGGGAAAGCATCGGGTTGTAGTTGATTGGCATAGGAAGACGGTGGTGCTTCGGGATAAGGATCGATCTTCTGTGTTTGTTAAAGGTCTGGGGGCTAGTTCTTTGAACAATGTAATTTCAGCTATGCAAGCTAAGAGGTTCATTAGGAAGGGTTGTGAGGCCTTCCTAGCGGTTGTGTTGGATTCCAAGAGGGATCAAGTTCAGATTAAGGACATCTCGGTTGTGCGGGAGTTTAGTGATGTGTTTTCGAGTGAATTGCCGGGTTTGCCTCCTGAGGGAGAAGTTGAGTTGTCCATAGAGATTATGCCGGGTACCACTCCCATATCGAAAGCACCTTATCGGATGGCTCCTGTAGAGTTGAGAGAACTCAAAACTCAGCTACAAGAGCTATTGGATAAGGGGTTTATTAGACCCAGCATATCTCTATGGGGGGCTCCTGTTTTGTTTGTTAAGAAGAAGGATGGGTCCTTGCGGATGTGTATTGATTATAGGCAAATTAACAAGGTCACAGTGAAGAATAAGTATCCTTTGCCTAAGATTGAGGATTTGTTTGATCAGCTTAGAGGTGCAGGTGTTTTCTCAAAGATTGATCTTTGGTCAAGGTATTACCAGCTTCGGGTTAAGGATTAGGATGTGGTTAAGACTGCATTTCGGACTCGATATGGCCACTATGAGTTCCTTGTGATGCCGTTTGGTTTGACCAATGCTCCAGCGGCATTCATGGATTTGATGAACAGAGTATTTAGGCCATACTTAGATCGGTTTGTAGTGGTGTTTATAGATGACATCTTGGTGTATTCCAAGAATGAGAGTGAGCATGAAGAACATCTCTGGTTGGTTTTGCAAGTATTGAGAGAGCATCGGTTGTTTGCTAAGCTTAGCAAGTGCGACTTTTGGCTTCGGGAAGTGTCATTTCTGGGTCATATTGTTTCGGCTAGAGGTATTCAGGTGGATCCGGCCAAGATTGAGCCGATAGTTGATTGGAAAGCGCCTAGAAATGTTCAGGAAGTGAGGAGTTTTCTTGGTTTGGCGGGTTACTACCGTTGGTTTGTTAAGGGGTTTTCAGTGATTGCTGCTCCGATGACAAGGTTGTTAAGAAAAGGCATCAGGTTTGAGTGGTCGGATAACTGTCAGGCTTGTTTTGAACGGCTGAAGCAGTTGCTAGTCAAGGCTCCTATACTTACTCAACCCATCTCGGGTAAAGAGTTTGTCATGTATAGTGATGCATCGGGTGTCTGTCTTGGCTGTGTACTGATGCAGGAAGGTAAGGTTGTGGCTTATGCTTCTCGACAGTTGAAGCCACATGAGAGGAATTATCCGACGCATGATTTAGAGTTAGCGGCTATGGTTTTTGCTTTGAAGATTTGGTGCCATTATCTGTATGGGGAAAAATGTAGGATCTTTATGGACCATAAGAGCTTAAAGTGTTTCCTCACATAGAAGGAATTGAACATGAGACAGCACCGTTGGCTTGAGTTGTTTAAGGACTACGACTGCATTGTGGAGTACCATCCGGGTAAGGCCAATGTAGTCGCTGATGCTTTGAGTCGAAAGTCGATTTCAGCCTTACTCTTGAGACGGTTTAGATGGAGGTTTGATTTAGACGGAGCTTTGGTTGCTCAGTTGGGAGTGAAACCTTCCTTGAGACAGAGGATTGTGGATGCTCAAGAGGTTGATGAGAGGCTACAGCGGATTGTGCGGGAGGTTAGTTCGAGTAAGTAGTCAGAAATCTCAGTTTTGGATGGAGTGTTGATGTATAGGAACCGGATGTGTGTACCTGAGAATGAGGAGTTGAGGAGACAGCTATTGAGTGAGGCGCACAGTACGGTTTTTACTATGCATCCTGGCAGTGAAAAGATGTACCAGGACATGAAGTAGTTTTATTGGTGGTCCGGTATGAAGAGGGATGTTGTGGATTTTGTATCCAACTGCTTGACATGCCAGCAGGTAAAGGCTAAGCATCAAGTTCCTTCGGGATTGCTCACGCCTTTGTCCGTTCCCGAGTGGAAATGGGATGACGTTGCCATGGATTTTGTTTCTGGTTTGCCGTTGACACAGAGGAAACATGATTTTGTATGGGTGATTGTGGATAGGCTTATGAAGTCAGCTCACTTCTTGCCTGTGAGAGTGGACTATTCGATGGACAAGTTAGCCAGTATCTATGTGGGTGCGATAGTTCGGTTGCATGGAGTGCCGTTATCCATAGTATCAGATCGGGACCCAAGGTTCACTTCAAAGTTTTGGAAAGAGTTGCAGAGAGCTTTGGGTACCAAGTTAAACTTCAGTACGGCATTCCATCCTCAGACAGATGGTCAGTCAGAGCGAGTCATTTAGATTTTGGAGGATATGTTGAGGGCATGTGCTTTAGATTTTTCGGGTAGTTGGGACAGATATGTGTCGCTTATGGAGTTTAATAGCTATCAATCGAGCATCGGTATGGCACCGTATGAGGCTTTATGTGGTCGGCAGTGTAGGACTCCGATTTGTTTGACCGAGCTATCCGAGCGTTCAGTTATTGGGCCAGAGTTGGTTAGGGATACCGAAGAAAAGATCAGAGTTGTGCAGCGGAATTTGAAGACGGCCAAAGATCGACAAAAGTCTTATGCCAACTTGAAGCGGAAAGATGTGCAGTTTGAGGTCGGGGACAAAGTTTTCCTTAAGGTTTCGGCTTGGAGGAAAGTGCTTAGGTTTGGTAAGAAAGGCAAGCTTAGTCCTCGCTTCATTGGTCCTTATGAGATTTTGGCTAAGGTTTGTCCGGTAGCTTATAGATTGGCTCTACCGATGGAGTTGGCGAAGTTGCACGATGTGTTCCATGTTTTGATGCTTCGTCGGTATAGGTCAGATTTGTCACATGTTCTCTCAGTTCAGGATGTGCAAGTGCAGCCAGATTTTTCTTATGATGAAGAACCAAGAGCCATTCTAGCTCAAGAGGTGAGACAGCTGAGGAGTAAGCAGATTCCATTGGTTAAAGTGCTATGGAACGATCATGGAGTCGAGGAAGCGACTTGGGAACCAGAAGAGTCGATGAGAGCTCAGTATCCGCATTTGTTCAGTTCAGGTGAGAATTTCGAGGACGAAATTCTTGTTAGTAGGGGAGAGTTGTCACACCCCGTTTACCCCCTAGTAGAATGAGCCATCTGTGTGTGCATGCATTGTGTGTGCCTTGGCATGTGTTAAAGGACATTTTAGGTAAAAATATGTGTTTTAAGGGTTTTATTAGGATGTGGATGCATGTATGTTATTAGGGTGTGAATTAGTTGGGTTAAGTTTGGGTGTGCATGAGTGTTCCATTGTAGGGTGTGAGTATTGGAGTTAGGGTTGTGTGCTTTACTCATACATTAGTAGGGTGTTTTAAGTTGAGAGTGCATTGTGTGTGAGTAGGTATGCTTGTTGAGTGTGAGTGGTCAAGTTCCACCAATCTTAGGATGACACGTGGCTAGGGTTTTTGGAAATGGGTGTAAAAAGAAAGAGAAAGAAGGGCAGCCACTCCTATTGCCTCTCGCCCCGTTTTCTCTTCTTTATTACACCTTCTTCCTCTTTTCCCTTCCCATTTGTGTCCTGGTATTTGATTCAAGTGATTTGTGGTGGAATTTGATCGCTCCTCAACCTCCGCGAGGTAAAGTTTTCCACATTTTAACCATTTTCTTCACACTGTTCATTTTCTTCTTTGCATTTCTAGATTGGGTTTTGATTTAGGGTTTTTGTTTGTGTGTTCTTAGTGTATCGGCTGTTAGTTGAGCCTCCCCGTGACCCGAAAGGCAAAGAGAAAGCTGGATGTAGTGGAACCAAGTGATCGAAGCTAGGATTTTAGGTTTGGGAATTTCTGCATTTTTGTGTTTATGTTGTTGTTGAATGATTTGTGGTAATTTGATGATCGTTGTGACGCATGCTGGAAGTAATGTAACGTGTTTTAGTTGATTTAAGTTTCAAAACAAAAGAACTAATTAGTGTGTTTTGGGTTTACTATGACTTGCTGGGTTGCTGTTATTGGAATTTGCTTTTGTTCAAATGTGATTTAATTGTGTTAAGGGTGTTAAAAGTTGTGTCTTTGCATTGCTGGTGGAGAGGAAAATAGCGATCTGATGTAAGTAATTTTTGAAGAAATGTCTTTTAACATTCTGGGCAAGTTTAGGAACTAGGGATTTCTGCTGTAGTTGCAAAATGTAGAAAATCAGTCAGTCCAAGTCTCGATCGGCCTACCATCTTCCGATCGGAAATGCCTTGAGTGCGTCACGCTCGGCTATCGATCAGAAGATGGGAAGTTCCGATCGGGAGAGTGGATCTCGGCACTCGTGACCCTAGATTTTCCCCCCCGATCAGCTATGTGGGGAGAGGCTAGTCACGAGTAGTGATGGCCGGTCACGACTCGTGACCGGCCAGTAGGCCACTCACGAGTAGTGATGGCCAGTCACGACTCGTGACCAGCCAAGAGGCCAGTCACGAGTAGTGATGGGCAGTCACGAGTAGTGATGGCCAGTCACGACCCGTGACCAGCCAAGAGGCCAGTCACGAGTGGTGATGGCCAGTCACGACCTGTGACCAGCCAAGAGGCCACCAAGAGGCCAGTCACGAGTGGTGATTGCCAGTCACGACTCGTGACCAGCCAACCATGTTCTATTCAGCCTATATTTTTAAATTGCCCAGTTTTAACTAAAAATGAATTTCGTATCTCTTCTGAATGGACTTATACTACTGTATGATACATGTCATGCTTTTATATGAGTGATACCATGATTCTTCAGATGAATTGTATGCTGTACTTTGAAATATGATTTGTACTATACATGACCTGCGAGAGTCAATCTAGTGGACAGTTAGGCATGCCTAATAGAGTCTCTTAGCTGCAGCCCTCAGTTCTATCTGGACCCCGATCAGGTCCCCGTTTGGTTCCTTGCGAACCCCTTATGCATTCTGGATCTTGTTTAAGGTCCCCTATGTAAAATGTTTTGAATGCGACAAAATAAATTGGTTTTTGATTCGTACCCGTAAGGTACGCTATGCGTTCGATTTGTGCCCGTAAGGTACGCTATGCGTTTACTCGTTATCCACTATTGTGAGTCAGTAGGTGCTCTTTTTGTTTTGTTCCGCTTTAATTTGATTACGAGAATTTTGCTATTTGGATGCGTATAATGATAAGTTTAAGAAATCAACTAAAGTGTAAATGAATGTGGATGTGAACTTCTGAATGCATGTCTTTATTATGCAAGTATGATTATATAGCTGATATCATTATCCGCATTTGTCATATTGTATGTGTATGGCATCGGCGACCATTGTGAATGGCCGTCCACTCTTTTGTTGTGTGTTCCCCACTAAGCGTTTATCGCTTAGTACGGTGTTTTATCCGTGCAGGTGCGGAGGATGATGTTTTTTTGGGAGAGTCGGCACCAGTCAAGCTAACACAGAGGGATTAGTGTTAGGGCTTTATTTTGATAGCATATTGATTCTTTTGTATCGAAACTCTCTTTATACCATTATTTTGTAAAGCTTCCGCATTTATGTACTTTTGGGTTATGTAATTATCTTATTCTGACTTTTGATCAGAACATTTTTGTAATGAATTTTGTTATTGTAATGATGCAATATTTCGATTCTTAGGAAAGTTTTAATTTCCCCGTAGTGATGTATGGTTATTATGTATGAATGTATGCTTTGTATCATTTTATGCTTGGTGACACACCCGGCTCATACGGCTTATCACTCCTGGAGGATGGGTACGCCTACGTATGGGTAGGGGGTGTTACAACAATAATATATGGACGGCCACTCACAATGGTCGTCAAGGCAAATCACATACGATGTGGCATACTGATAAACATATGATATAACAATAGAAGAATTCCATTCAAAGGTTCAGTAAACATATTCATGTGTCAACAGATTCATGTGCTCATAAATAGAGTCATTCAGATTCAAATACTTGTAATCAGAATCACTCGGATTCACATTCTCAGGAACATATCACAAACAAACAATACACCTGCTGACTCACAATGGTGGATAATGAGTAAACACGTAGAGGTACCTTACGGGTACGAATCGTCACGTAGCGGTGCCTTACGGGTACGAATCGAGAAAATAGTATCATGTTTTCTCTTTTTAAACATTTTACAAAGGGATCTTAAACAAGATTCGAACACGTAGAAGTTCGCGAGGAACTAATGTAACCCCCCGATACCCCCGTTGGAAGGATGCCGGGGCGCCACGCGCGCAACTCACGACATGATAAGAAAACCACATAAACGCATGCATAACTCACATAAACGGATGCATAACTCACGACATGATAAGAAAACCACGTACATTTAATCAAAATGTTCCAAATTCATATACATATAATAATATTATCATATCATTTTACAAAAGGGATGTGTAAATAAAAACATATACAAAATCATCCTTTACAAAAAAATTAATTTACATTTCCAAAATCATACTCCATAAATGATAAAAAAAATACAACGGAAAACAAAAACTCCAATTCTAGACTTCTAGTGGCCGACCTGCAGATGTTCGACTCCCAAAAAGAACCTGCCACCTACACGGGAAAAGAGCCCGTGCTAAGCGATAACGCTTAGTGGGGAGGAACAACACATGCATGTACATATAATCGCAATAGCATATATATATATATATATAAACATAATAATAACAAAAGCATAAAAACATATACTACTCATACATATAACAATTGTCATCATACTCAAGTATATTGGGAAAATAAACCATTCAAATTCGAATACAAGTGTTACATCTCATCATGTCATAACTCATATTCATATACATGTAACATATATTCATTTCATATAACTGTTAGCTTCATAAAACAATTGCATGTATTAAACTCAAGTAACAGCCTGATTATTCGCTAATTAGTGGATACGGGTACCAATGATACTGATAGGACAAAGCATCCCAAGCATATGGAGACATGAGTCTCAAAACATTTTATAATCATGTATACCCGAAAGTATACCGGAGACCGAGGCCTCATACATCTTATATGACCCAAACGGGGCCCAAATGTAACAAATGACATATAGCAGCTGCACTCACACTCTGACCCTGGATAAGTGCTTATCTATCCACTAACTATGACTACCAGGCTAAAAATGCATTTATAAAATAATAAATACGTATATATATAACTCCTTTCACTATAAAGGTATAAATTACCAAAGTATTCAAGTAACTTAACCACACATGTACATAAATCATAAGTAAAGTCATGTAAATCATTTATAGGTATAATCAACATACAACTCTCAAATGAATAACTAATACACATATACCATTTAACATGCTATGAAAACTTATTTAGATATGTTAAACTTATTATGAAAGCCAATATTCCACATAATTAACATTTGAGAATGCAAAAAGGAGAAAAAAATTGCATGTTGAAGATACCTCACGGTGACAACCAAATGATAGTGACCGTGACATGCATATAAATCAAAACAGAATGCAAGACTGAGGTACCTCACGGTGAAAACCAAATGGTTGTACACCGTGACATACCTTAGAATTCAAAAATAGAAAGCAAAACTAGGTACCTCATGGTGGCAATCAAAGTGGTTGTCACCGTGACATACCTACAACAGGCGGGCAGAATGCAATCCTAACATACCTCACGGTGGCAACAAAACTGGTTATCACCGTGACCTATGTGAGATTTCAATTCCACAGCACCAAAACATATATCCAAGCCTTCCCAAACCATCATAACCCTAAAATCATACATAATCATTCATTCCTTTATCATATCCTTAGCATATACCATAGTGAACTCATATCCATGCTACCCTTATAATGCTTATAACAACACAACTCACTTACACAACAATTACACAAATCACTTATACTCATGCATTTTCATATACCAAGACTCACAACCAACAACAATATTTGACTCAAAACATGATCCAAAGTGATGATGTAAAAACACTCCCAAACCTGGAATAGAGCTCAAAACTTTCACTTCCTTCAATCAACAACTTTTCCTTTTCCCTTATCCTTTCTCTTTTCTTCAGCTTCTTGTAACCAATCAACCAAAACCAAAACTTAGTTAATCCATGAAATCAACCACAACCCATAATCAGACCCCTAGAAGGAGAAGAAGAAGAATATCAAAACCAATTAACCTGGCCACTTACCTTTTAGAACCTTCAAAGCTCAAACCCTTTTCCAAAGGTGGAAGAATACCCACATGCAAGACTTGAGAGAGCAGAAAATGGAGATGAGGAGAAGAGATAGTGGACGTGAGAAGGGAGAGAGCAAGCTTCAAGTGGCTTCCACGGGAAGTTTCACTTCCTTTCTTCCCTCTCTCTACTCCCTCAAATCACATTTAATGCTCCCCCCAACTCACACACATGTCACTCTACCAATGGCCCTTTGATCTCATCTTTGACTAACAAACCAAGGTACCAAACTTAAATCACACCATATAATCTCAAATAAAACACTTTTACATCCAAGTTACCATGCACAAATACTACTAGATTATGCCAAAACCAAAAGTACCCTACATCTATACATCACATGTATACCATATAATTCCTTCAATTAACTTAACTAAATTAATTCCTTGCAATAAAGTCCTTATCATCCAAATTTCTCTTGCTAGAATTACTGATATGCTCTAAATATTTCGACATACCACGCAGATTTCGACTAGGCTTATTTTGGGTTGTTACAACTAAATAGGGACCTTATCAGGGTCCAGAACAGTATAGAGGTGCGCAGCTAAAGGACTCTATTAGGCATGCCTAACTATCCGCTAGACTAACTCTCGCAGGTTATGCATAATAAAAATCATGCTCAAAGCGTAACATATAATTTATCATGGACAAATCATAATAGTACACATATATAAGCATAATTATTCTCATTCAGTATTAAAAACCCAAAAGGAAGTGATACAAATTCAATTTGAAAGAAAAGGGGCAAAATCGAAAAAATAGGCAAAAAGGGTCACTATCGCGATCGCGGCCAGTGTCGCGCTCGCGACAGTGGCCAATTGGCCTGTGCGAAGGCGCGCGACTCGAGCGGCACTTTCACAAGTCTTGAACAATCTTCACGACTTGTGAAGATTGTACACGACTCATGCAGGATGTTCACGTCGCGTGAACATAGTTCACGACTCGTGAACCCTGTTCACGACTCGTGAACATGATTCACGTGTCGTGAATCTCTCCTCTCCCATGCTCGATGCATAATTGCCTCACCTCTCGTGTGCCAAGGCTTTATGAGTCGTGATTCTCAATCACGAGTTGGACGAGGAGCAGAACAACAAGCAATTCGCGAAGAATTGGAATTCGCCTTTCTGTCATGCTCGCGAAGATGTCGTGCTCGCGATAGCATTGCGAATCCCAGTTTTCCAGTAAAACGCTGAAAGCCCAGAATTTCCAAATCAAACCCATTTTCAACCAAAATCAAACCAAACCTCAATGTTACCTTCAAATCAGCCTTCCACCATCACATATAATGTAAAACATAACTTAAATCCAGAATTTACACAATTAAAATCATGCTTAGCAAAATCAAACTCCTCAAGAACACAAACCCAGAAATTTAAGTAAATATTCATCAAACTTCAAACATTGTTTAATACTTGAACATTCATGCATCATAACTAAAATGAAATGATTATCCATAACATTAACACTATAATATGCCTCATCAAACATCAATTTTCTAGAAATTCTCATGTAAACACAAAAATCCCAAAATGCACAAAATCAATAAATTTCCAAACAAATTCCCAAACAAATTTCCAAACCTGAAATTCCTTTGCTCCAATCAGTTAGTGCCACTACCACTAGCCTTCTCCTTCCCCTTGGGATCACGAGGATGCTCAACTAACAAACACACCCAACAATCACAAATACAAAACCTAAATCAAAACTCCAAACCAACAAAGAAGAAGAAAAGGTGAAGAAGGTGAAGAAAAGGTGAAGAAGGTGAAGAAATGCAACAAAACTTACCAAATGAAGGTTAAGAGATGATCAATTTCCACCACACTTAATTGGATCCAAGCTAGGGCACTCTAGAGAAGAAAAAAGGAAGAAAAGAAATAGAGAGAAGAGGAGAAACGGGAAAGAGGAAGCAAAAATCTGCTTTGCTTTTTTTCTTTCTTCTTCTATTTACTCTTTTACAAACCCTAGACACATGTCACTTCCTCATTGGTGGAGATTAACCACTCACACCCAAAAAGCATGCACTATACACACACAATGCTATACTCACTAATGCACACCCCACCAGCATGTGAGTATGTACACACTAATGCAACCCACACACTCACATCCTACAAGTCTACATGCACTCACACTATAAAATTACCCACAAAACATGCATTTTACCTAAAATGTTCTTATCACATGCCATCAGACATCCAATGCACACATGCACAAATGGATCCAACTTCTAGGGGGCGAACGGGGTGTTACAACTCTTCCCTACTAACAAGAATTTCGTCCTCAAAATTCTCACCTGAACTGAATAGTTGTGGATACTGAGCCCTCATCGTTGCCTCTAGTTCCCAAGTCGCTTCCTTGACTCCATGGTGATACAATAACACCTTGACAAAAGGGACTTGCTTATTCCTCAACTGTTTTACTTCCTGAGCTAAAATGGCCTTCAGTTCCTCATCATAAGAATAATCTGGTTGCACTTGCACATCATGAACCAACAACACATGCGAAAGATCTGATCTATACCGATGAAGCATGGAAACATGAAAAATATCATGCAACTTCGCTAACTCCATTGGTAAAGCCAACCTATAGGCTACCGGACCAACCTTTGCTAATACCTCATAAGGTCTAATAAACCGAGGACTAAGCTTACCTTTCTTACCGAATTGCAACACTTTCCTCGAAGGTGAAACCTTGAGGAACACTTTATCCCCAATCCCAAATCGAATATCTTTCCTCTTCAGGTTAGCGTAGGACTTTTGTCAATCCTTAGCCACTTCTAGATTCCGCTGCACAACTTTGATCTTCTCCTCAGTATCTCTAATCAACTCTAGCCCAACAACGGAACGCTCGGCTAACTCTGTCGAAAAAATTGGAGTCCTACATGGCCGACCATACAAAGCCACATACGGTGACATACCGATGCTCGACTGGTAATTGTTGTTGTAGACAAACTCCATAAGCTGCAAATATCTGTCCCAACTACCTGAAAATTCCAAAGCACAAGCTCGCAACATATCCTCCAAAATCTGAATGACCCTCTCTAACTGCCCATATGTCTGAGGATGAAATGCCGTACTGAAATTCAACCTGGTACCCAAAGCTCTCTGCAACTCCTTCCAAAACTTTGAAGTGAACCTTGGATCCCGATCTGACACTATAGATAATGGCACTCCATGCAATCTGACCACCTCATCTACAAACACACTGGCCAACTTATCCAATGAGTAATCCACTCTAACCGGTAGAAAATGAGCTGACTTCGTAAGCCGATCCATAATCACCCAAATCGAGTCATGCTTCCTCTGAGTCAACAGCAAACCCAACACGAAATCCATAGCGATGTTATCGCATTTCCACTCAGGGACGGGGCAAAGGAGTGAGCAATCCTGAAGGGACTTGATGCTCAGCCCTTACCTGCTGATAGGTCAAACACTTGGCCACATAATCCACAATGTCTCTCTTCATGCTGGACCACCAATAGAATTGCTTCATGTCCCGATACATTTTCTCACCTTCAGGATGCATAGTGAAAACCGTAGTGTGTGCCTCACTCAAAAGCTGTCTCCTTAACTCATCATTCTCGGGCACACACAAACGATTTCAATACAGAAGCACCCCATCCAAAATCAAAAACTCCGATTGCTTACCCTGCTGAACCTGTAGCAAAGTCCGTTGCAATCTCTCATCATCCTTCTGGGCATTCACTACCAATTGTCTCAAAGTAGGCTTCACTCTCAATTGGGCAACCAAAGCCCCATCTGAATCAAATCTCCATCTAAACCGTCTAAAAAATAAAGCCAAAACTAACTTTCTACTCAGAGCATCTGTAACCACATTGGCCTTACCCGGATGGTAATCTAAAATGCAGTCGTAGTCCTTAAATAACTCTAACCATCGGCATTGCCTCATATTCAACTCCTTCTGCATGAGGAGATTCTTCAAACTCTTATGATCCGTAAAGATCCCACACTTCTCCCCATACAGATAATGCCGCCAAATCTTCAAGGCAAAGATCACAGTTGCCAATTAAAATCATGTGTTGGATAGTTCCTCTCATGTGGCTTTAACTGATGGGAAGCATAAGCCACAACTTTATCCTCTTGCATAAACACACAACCAAGCCCAACGACGAAAGCATCGCTGTACATCACAAACTCTTTACCCGATTTGGGTTGAGTAAGTACAGGAGCTTCGACTAACAACCTCTTCAACTTCTCAAAACAAGCTTGACACTTATCCCACCATTCAAATGTAACTCCTGTCCAAAACAATCTAGTTATCGTAGAAGCAATAACTGAAAAACCCTAGACACATGTCACTTTCTCATTGGTGGAGATTAATCACTCATACCCAACAAGCATGCACTACGCACACACAATGTTATCCTCACTAATGCACACCCTACCAACATGTGAGTATGTACACACTAATTCAACCCACACACTCACATCCTACAACTCTACATGCACTCACACTATAAAATTACTCATAAAACATGCATTTTACGTAAAATGTCCTTATCACATGCCATCACACACCCAATGCACACATGCACAAATGGTTCCAACTTTTATGAGACGAACGGGGTGTTACATATGTTATTAAATCCTTTGACCTGAGGTTATCATGGTTTCCTACATAAAAAACATTATGTTTTGACATAATCAAACGTTATCTTTAATCGGATATTTATAAAGTTTATGATCAGACATAATGAGAATTATGCAGAGGGAAGTGAATAATCAAGATGGAATTTGTCCCTCTCTTATGAGAGAGATATCTATTAGGCCCCTCGATAAGTAGGACTGTAAATGCATGGCCGTGCTTGAATGAATTGATAGTGTGATCAATGTCATTTGAATTTATCAGTCTACTTAGTGATCGAGAAATTATATGTTTGAACAATTTAAGTTTGACATGGACCATCACTTATGTTCAAACAAGATATCATGTGACAAAAGAATAATGGCATGTTCTATTGTCAGGTTAAAATCGGACTAACAATATTTATATTATTTGGGTAGTCATAATGTCTTGCTAGAGACCAATTATGAATTGTGGGCTTATTTTGTGATTAGGCCCACTGCCAACTTAATATAAACCTATTGGGTCACACGCCAAAACCAAAATGAATAAAATGGATTTTAATTAGGGTATTTCGAAATTATAATGTGGATTTAATTTAATTTCGAAATCATATATATATATATATATATATATATATATATATATATACATATATCTCGTATTTTGAATATGAGATAATAATATGTATTAATATAATATTTCTTATTATTTTGAATAGGAAATAAAATAAATAAATATATATATATATATATATATATATATATATAATATCTCTTAATATTGAATAAGAGATAATATCCCTATTTATCTCTTTAGGGTTTAAAATTCACACACACACATATATATATATAGATATATGTTAAGAAGATTTAATCTAACCCTTATCACGTTCTCCTAAAAAGAGAAAAAGATTGAGAGTGGCTGTAATTTTCCTAAGAGAGAAAAACCTAGCCGCCATTTTTCTTTGAGAAAGAAAAACATAAAAATCCAGTCGAAACATAAGGGAGCTAGCATCCTATCGCAATTGCAAAGATATGAAATTCAAAAGCAGCTTTAAAAGGCATTGATCCTATCGCAATTGCAGCTAGCCCGGCTGTCATCTCCAAGTCCACTAAGTTGAATTCTTATCCTACATTACTCATGCATTTCACAGGCATGCTCACTATTTTTCCTGCAAATATTTGGTTTTCTAATTTTGAAGAAAGAGAGAATCGATATGGACACCGACAAAAGGCGAGCGACGACATCAATCAAAACATCAATCCAATAATCAACCAAAGACCTCTCTGGGGGCAACCAAACAAAACGACATCAATCTAAACATCAGTTCAAGCATCAATCCAAGCATCAACCAAAGACCTCTCAAGGGGCAATCAACCAAAGGGCTCACAGATACCACCATTTAAGAAGGGTTAGCATGATGATGGCACTACCACTCCCCGGAGGATTAGCACGATCACGACACTACCACTTCACCAACTCAGAAGGGTTAGCACGATGGCGGCACTACCATTCTACGGAAGGTTAGCACGACCACGACACTACCACTTCAGAAGGGTTAGCACGATGACGGCACTACCACTCCCCGAAGGGTTAGCATGATCACGACACTACCACTTCAACAACTCAGAAGGATTAGCACGATAGCGGCACTACCATTCTACAGAAGGTTAGCACGACCATGGCACTACCACTTCAGAAGGGTTAGCACGATGACGACACTACCACTCCCCGGAGGGTTAGCATGATCACGACACTACCATTTCACCAACTCAGAAGGGTTAGCACAATGGTGGCACTACCATTCTACGAAAGGTTAGCACGACCGCGGCACTACCACTTCAGAAGGGTTAGCATGATAACGACACTACCACTCCACAGAGGGTTAGCACAACCACGGCACTACCGCTTCAAATCTAAGAAGGGTTAGCACGATGTCGGCACTACCACTCCACGGAGGGTTAGCATGACCACGACACTACGACTTCAGAAGGGTTAGCACGATGACGGCATTACAACTCTACGGAAGGTTTGCACGATCACGACACTACTGCTTCAACAAAGGATAACACGCTGATAACATAGCGATAACCATCCCAACTGTATCGTCCAGTTAGGAAAGCTGGCTGCCTCAGGTATGTATCTCTTTCCTTCTTTTCTCTGAGTTTAGGCTCATCCAGACACACTAGTGTACTAGCTTCCCAAAAACTGGGGGCAACTGTAGATATCGGGTCCCGAGTCAGCCTAGATTAGGATTACCCAATGATGAAATTAAGTGTGCCTGTTTATAGGCAAAAATGAAAGTTGGAAGTGACGATTTCCTTGTCGGTTTTATTTACTAGAAATAAATAAAAATATATATTAAAAATGTTTTAAAAAATTATTTTGAGAAAAAAAGGGTATGTTTTGAAATTAGTGTGTTTTAGAAAAATAAAATAAAATCGCGAGTGTCGGGGGTGCGGCAGCGCGCTGGGCGCAGCGATGCCCATCAGGCGTCGCTCGCCCTCGCCTGTTTTGGCCATTTTTTCCGTTTTTTGCACTAAAAATTGATTTTTCTTATTTTTTTTGTAGAATTTAATTATAAGACTTTTTAAATTCTAAACTCTTCAAATTCTTCAGTTCTTTGGTGTTAATGGGAAAACAATCATTTTAATTTCTTTATTAAAAATCTGGATTTTTGGAAAAGTATAAATGGTTTTTTACAGAGCGAATTAGGGGGAATTTTTCTTAAGAAAAATATTACTTTCTCTCTTCTTCTCCTTCTTTTTTTTTTCTTCTTCAAGAAACATTCTCCAAGTGTTCTAATGTGATTTTTTAAGTTAATTCTTGAGATAAATAAATCAATTATTTGTTCTTGTGAATTTTCTTATTTCTTTGTTACAATTTTTTCCTTACGACAAATAAACTAATTATTTGTTTTTGGGATAAAATTTCATTATACATTTTATTTTTCCAAATCAAAGCAAGGAAATTTATCATCCAACTTCATTCATCACATCAAATTTGAGGGTAAGTATTCTTGGCTCAATTTTTAATTTAATTTTTATTTACAATTGATTAGCTATCATGTAAATTTTTCTAGATCTATTTTTTTACTTCTTATTTCTCGTATTTATTTAATTGTTCATATTATTATTTCTTATTCTTATTGTTTATTTAATTGTTCATATTGTTATTATTGTCATTATTTTTGTTCATATATTATTGTTATTGTTAGTATTATCATTTAACATGTTTTTGCATGATTGGCTTATTTTATTTCTTCATTTTATTCTTGCATATTTAATTTGATTGTTCATCTTCTTTGATGTTATTGTATTATTATTATTATTATTATTATTATTATTATTATTATTATTATTATTATTATAATCATCATCATTATTGGTATTATTATTATTATTGTGATTAGTGTTGTTATTAGTTATTATTTATCATTACTACTATCTTTATTATTATTTTTATTAGTTTTGTTTATTATTATAATTTATTATTGTTTTTATCATCATTATTATTTTGATGTTTTCATGCATGTTGAATTTTATTATTGTTGTTATTTATATTATTTATGCATGTTGAATTGTTCATGTAACACCCCTTACGTCCCCGTTGGAAGGACGCGGGTGTGCTACCGACGCTCACTCACATACATGCACGCATACACTAAGCGGAAGCATACATTCGTGCAAAAACACGGGGAAATTAAAAACTTACCTTGAGAAGCAAAACTAGACGGCATTAACTCACACACGCGCCGGCGCTAAGCAGAGCATATACACATACATAAACACATTCAATCATTCAATCAGTGGAAGCATAAGGCGAATGATAGAACTGAGGAATAACTTAATACAAAAATATAATAACTTTACATAACCCAAATATTACGTTCAGAATCTTACATATCATTACATATACATAAGACTAGAGAAGAACAAAAGCCAAAATACAGAGGTTGAGCAAAGATACAAAATTTCTAACTCCTACGTGGCCGACCTTGCAGACGCGTGACTCGAACCGATCCAAACCTGCCACCTGCACGGGAAAAGAGCCCATGCTAAGCGATAACGCTTAGTGGGGAGAACACACATGCAAAAAGGACAACCATTCACAATGGTCGTCACAGCATAACACAGTCACAAATGGCACATGCAATTATTCATAGCAGACGGAATCACATGCTTGTAAAAAAATACCATGCATTCATAAGATTATATCCATAAAAAAGTACACATTACTTGAGTACTCATCTCAGTAACAACATCATGCAGTTACCACATTCCTATAATCATATTAGTCGAACTAATGCAAACAAAAGGTCACACAAAATACAAGTATTAACATGCAGAAATACTTACAATCTCATCCGCATATACTTACCGAGGTATCAAGTATCAGTACCTTACCGTGCACAGTCACAAGGGATATTACACATGCAACTATCATGCCAAAGTATCCATGCATTAACGGAAAAACCCAATCACTTGCAACACAATTACCATATAATAACGTGCCCAGCTATCATGCTAAGAACACTAGCTATCTAAGCTTACATTTGTCATGCCATAACACACATTAGCCGAACCCAAGGGAAGACCTCAAACACCACACTTCCACTGCACCACTCTATCACATAAAATATCATGCCTTGAAATGTAAACACAAGACAACACGCCGAAATCACTACAATAGGAAAACTAAAGAGAGAACACGTAACATAACACAATATTTATAACATTCCATGGTCAAGAGCACATTCATACGTATCTTGATTCACATACTTCACCATAACAGTCAATAGTATAAAATCACGTTCATGTACATACTTATTAACCATAGCATTCAGTATTGCATTCATATACCTATTAATTCATATGCTTATAAACATAACTAATCGGATTCACACACTCATCACCATAACATAATAAACTATAACCATGGCATTCAAGAGATTATGATCGCAGTTGTACACATTCAATTCACGTACTTATGTTAATAACTGATTGTATACGAACACATTCTCAATAAGATATACGTTGATAATTATGCACAATACACATGCTTGAGTCACATTCAGCCCATTCAGAAATTCATAATCACATTCGAGTACATAACTGATTCACATGCCCAGAATTATGCTCATTCAAATATCACATTCTCTTAATCATATCAGATAAAACAAACAGGATACCTGCTGACTCAAAATAGTGGATAACGAATGAACTGGCAGTACCTTACGGGTACGAATCGAATACTGACATCACGTTACGGGTGCGAATCAAATACTGACATCACCTTACGGGTGCGAATCGAATACTGACATCACCTTACGGGTGCGAATCGAATACTGACATCACCTTACGGGTACGAATCGAATACTGATATCACCTTACGGGTGCGAATCGAATACTGACATCACCTTACGGGTGCGAATCGAATACTGACATCACCTTACGGGTGCGAATCGAATACATTAAAGGGTTCGCGAGAAACCAAACAGGGACCTGATCAGGTCCAAACGTCCAAAGGTGCTGCAGCTAAAGAGGCTCTATTAGGCATGCCTAACAATCCACTAGACTGACTCTCGCAGGTCATGCGTAAAACAATTAACGTTTCGAATCGCATAATGCATATATATATAGATATATTAACATGCATAAACAATAGTACAATAGACATAGCAATATGTTCATAATGTCAGTCATGCATAATCCATTCAATCCATTCTATAATATCCCAAAATCATTTATATACATATATGCATATTCATATCATGGATTCACATTCATATAATTCATAAGTTAACAGGTATAGGACTTATAGGCACTAAAAGAAACTGGAGTTCAAAACCAAACACCAAAGAAAACTCATTCAACATAACAAGGCTGTCGCGCTCGCGACGGAGACCATAGTCCCTTCGCTGCGCGCGCGTGGTGGACCTCACGATTGCGAGGAGGAGAGAAAGCCCGGCTCTGTCGCGGTCGCGACAGAAAGCATAAGCATCGCTATCGCGGGCTCACGACAGATCGCGTGCTCGCGATAGCACAGGCCAACTGTAACACCCCCTTCCCATACGTAGGTGATCCCATCCGATAAGGAGTGAGATGCCGTATGAGTAAAGGTGCCACCAAGCAAGTACAAAGTAAAACATACATCCATCCATAACATACATTCAACAATACAGGATAATTAAAAACTTTACACGCAGAAAGCAAAAGCTGATCATGCATTACTATAATAAACTATTACAATAATGATCTGATAAACTAGCTGATACAAAATAATATTACATATACAAAATATAAATACACAAGCGGAAGCTGATACAAAACTGATACAGAGAGTTCTATACAAAAAGAATCATCACTGCTACAAAAATAGCCCTACACTAAAAACTCTTCTGTGTTGGCTTGATGACGGCGACTCTCTCAAAGCAAAACGCCTTCCGCACCTGCACGGGTAAAAACACCGTGCTAAGCGATAAACGCTTAGTGGGGAAACACATATAAATAATGGAAGGCCATTCACAATGGTCGTCAAGGCATAACACATTCACAATGGCAGAATGCAAAGGTTATAACATAATCCATATAAACATGCTCGTATTTAGAAGTCATACAATCAATATTTCAATAATCATACCCATTCCAGAATAATCCAACATAAGTTTCATCATTAAACTCATTCAGACAATCCATTCATAGCCAGATCAGATCAGAACAATACCATTAACATTTAAAGAACACCTGCTGACTCTAGATAGTGGATAACGAGTGTACTGAAGGTACCTTACGGGTACGAATCGAATACTGAGGGTACCTCACAGGTACAAGTCAAATGTTATTATTTATCAAAACATGTTATTCATATACTGAGGGGACCTTAAACAAGATCCTAATACTGAAGGGTTCGCGAGGAACCAAACGGGGACCTGATCGGGGTCCAAACTGAACTGAGGGCTGCAGCTAAAGACTCTATTAGGCATGCCTAACTATCCACTTACTTGACTCTAGCAGGCTATGCGACATTCAATTCATATTTCAGAGTACGGAATAGAATTCATCAGAAATTCATGATATCATTTATATCAAAGCATATAAAAGTATGGCATGCATTAAACCACAATATAAGTCCATTCAGAAGCAACACCAAATTCATTTCTGAGTCAAAAGCCGGGAAAATTTCGGAAAAAGAGCAAAATGGGGAAACGGGCGAGATTGGCTAGTCACAAGGCGTGACTGGCCTCCTCACAGGGCAGGTCACGAGTCGTGACTGAGGGTCACGTCTCGTGACTTGCTCTATTCCTCGTGGATCACGCTTCGTCTCTCGCTGATCACGCGACGTGATCTCGCAGATCACGCGGCGCTCTCGCAGGTCACGCGACGTGACTGGACGTCACGTCTCGTGACTTGCTTCTCTCTTCAACAGATCACGCGACACGCCTACACTCAGCCGGTCACGAGGCGTGACGGAGAGTCACGTCTCGTGACTTGCTTCAATTCAGCTGGTCACGAGTTGTGACAGGCAGCCACAACTCGTGACCGGCCTCAAGCTGGCAGGTCACGAGGCGTGACCTGAGGTCACGTCTCGTGACTTGCCTCTCTTTTTGGCGAGTCACGTGACACTGATCTGGAAACGGGAAAATTCATCAGTAACGCGATTTTCCCATTTCCAGAATTCTCAGAACCCAGAAATCGATCCCAAACTTGATTCAAAACTAATCAAACCCGATCTTACCTTCCAGAAGACATCCCAATTAACATAAACAATATACAAATACCTCAATTTAGCAATTAAACCACCAAATCAAGAATACATGCATTGAAGCTATTCAAGAACATAAACCCTAAAATTTTACAGTAAACTCAAAATCACACAAATCACAATCAATAATTCCCAAACCTGAAATCTAAGCTTCTATCACTTAGCTCCACTAGGTCCAGCAACCTCTTTACCCTTTGGATCACGAGGAGCTTCAGCTAGAACACAAACACAATAATGCAACCCTAAGTTAAACCTAAACTTAAGGAAGAAGAAGAAGATGAAAATTACAGTAAGACAAAGACAAGGATATGCACTTACCAATAAGTTAGGAGCAAGAGTGACCAATTTCCACAATCACGCTTAATTAACAGATAGCAAGCAGTAATTAGGAGAGGGAAAAGGAAGAAGAAGAAGATGGAGGTTGAAGGGAAAAACGTGAATCTAATTTCCTTTTCACTCTTCCTTCATTTCTTTCTTCATTTTCCTTAACCTAATACACATGTCATCCTTTTGGTGGTGAAACTTGCTCACTCACACCCTAACTCCACACACAACACTCACACTTAATGTATTCCTAATTAAAACACCCTACAATGGTATAAGCAAGTGCACACAAATGTAACTTAATTAATTCACACCCTAATGCCATGTATGCACCCACGTACTAACAAAACCCCAAACATACATTTTACCAGAATACCCTTATGAAATGCCGTACACATGCGAATGCTTACACATACAGACAGACAGACATGCTCATTCTACTAGGGGGCAAATGGGGTGTGACACCAACATTGCGCTCTGTCGCGATCGCGATAGAGAGCACACAACAACTATTGCTATCGCGGGCTCGCGACAGCACAGCCCAGCAACAGGATCACCGGTCTCTGTCGCGCTCGCGACAGAGTCGTGATTCCCAAATTCTATAGAATTCTGTAGGTTTCTTCCTCTCCAAAACTCACATACAAACACACAAAACACATCAAATGGTCTCTTACCACAAATCCAGCCACCCATCACCACTATCAACATAAATCACAACATCTATACCAAGAATTCCAACTAAATCATGCCAATAACAACCTCAATTTACTCAATTTGAAATATCAGCACTACTCATCATCATCACACTCAAGAATACAATTAAGTTCATCAAACCACATTTGGACTTCCTTAACACATCTAAAGCAAAACCCATGACATATGAACCACAAAACACATCAAAATCACATATACACATCCAATGGCCTCTTACCTCAAATCTAACCACCCATCATCATCAATACCCATAATATAACATTTATCATCAAGCAATTCCACACAAAACATCAATTCAGATTCAAAATTCCATAAATTATCAAAACCCATAAATTTACAGCAAAACCACATTAAACCACACATTCACCACAATAAATTCGCACTCATGCATAATTACTCTTCTCAATCAAAAGCCCATAACATGCATGCTAAACAAAGCCCATTTCACAACCTAATTTCCCGAAATCAAATATAAACACACATATACACACAAACTTGATCCTAGAAAAGAGAAGAGAAAAGACATTCCCAAACCTCTTCTGAAGCACAACCCACAATCTCTTAAAGCTTTAATCTTCAATCTTCCTTGCCCTTGAGCTTTCTCTTGCCACCCAAAACTTGCACAAACCAAAACCCACAAAATCACTTAATCTAAACCCTAACTCAAATAAGACAAAAAGAAGAAGAAGAGGAAGAACCCAAATGCTGTAAATCCAAAAACCCAAACACATACCTCTTTAATATTGTTCTAAGAACTCAATCAAAGCACCCCATAGCAAGCACAACATCTGGCCAAAAGAGAAGAAAAGGAAAAACAAAGAATGGAGAAGCAAAGAAGAAGAGGAGGCGTGAGAGGGAGGGGAGAACGGGAACAAATTCTGTGTTCTCTCTCCCTCTCTCTCTCTCTCTTTTCTTCTTTCCTTCATTCAATGCTCACCAACCATGCCACATGGCAAGCTCTCATTGGACCACAATCCCACTTATTGACTTAATGCACTAATACAATATACAACACATGCACCATAGTTGCTCTCTCAAATCAATGACTTAAATTCCATGGCACCAAACACTTACCTCACTAGATAATTCTTAGGTAGATATTTTCCAACCTTAGTACCATACACACAATCCACTAGATAATTACCACAACAAAACACCCTACAACCATACACCACATAATTTCCCACACTTAACTTATTTAATTTAATTACTTGTAATTAAATCCTTATCATCTAAATTCCTCATGCACAAATTACCGAAATACCCTTCACTTATCCGACTTAGCTTGCCAAATCCGACTAGGTCCGATTTGGGGTGTGACAGTTCATGTGTTAAGTTATATTTTTTATTGTTATATTTTTTATTATGTCATCTAATTGATTTGTCATGCATGATGTATTTTATTTGTTTTAATTTAATTTTTACATGTTACATGTTTAACTCATTTTCATTACTAACATCACTTTCTTTTGTGTTTTTTTTATTTCAATAATTATTTTTTATGTATGAGCCTTTTTAATGGCGAGTGGGAGCCCATGGAAGTTTGGAGACACCATTTTCGTGGGATGTATTTTTTAGCATTTTTAGTATTATTTTGCTTTTATTATATAATATGTAATTCGTAATAAGTTTGTTTATTTTCATGCACGTTAATTAAAAAGTCGCATAAAGTTTTATATTAATAAATTTGGATTTTTTCTAATAAAGTGGGACCAATGTCCTAATTTTTTCATCCAAATAAATTGTCAATTCAAAATTATTTTCTTTAATTATGCATGCGAGGACCAATGTCTTCACTCTTAATAAATATCCCATTTTACGCATGATTTACATTTATTATTGGGGTTTGTATTTCGCCCCTAGTTTTGTTGTAGCTTATTTTATTTCCTTTCTACTTTATTTTAATCCTGCTTTTTATCGCTTTTATATATGTGATTGATATGTGCTCTATTAAATTGCATCAAAACGTATGAGCAAAGGGATAAAATCTTAAATTCAAAACTCAATTGTAATTTAACCAGGGTATGAATAAATGAGAAGTCCTGAACCATCTCTGGTCTTTGGGCTCCATGAGCCGAGAGGGCCATCTCAATATTCTATTGGGATGGGGCCTCCAAGACACATCTTGTGTCCCAAAAGGCTCAAACTTGCACAGTCCTAGACACTAGAGGCGAGAGGACCATCCTAATGCTCTATTAGGGTGGAGCCTCGAAGACCCCTCTGGTTTGCCCAAGCGCGAGGCGAGAAGGCAATCCTACTGTTAGAGTGGAAACCTCCAAGACACCTCTGGCTTCACCATGATGGACATAGCAGCATTGTCTTAGGCTCACTGAGGCTAGACGACCTTTCCCAATGTTCTGTTGGGTGGCGACTCCATGAAACCTCCTTGTTGCCCAAAATGGATGCACTTGTAATTTCTTACAAGTTTTTATGAACTTCATTCCTGAAAGACCTAAAGGCGGGTCTTCGGGGCCTCCCGGGGTTCGGCTCGCGTCACAGAGTCACTTAAGGATATTGCTGTAGAGGCTGAGGGGGCTTACCTAGCAAAGAAAGCAAGCCAAAATAACTTTGCTGGGAAAAATTTTGGGAACCAATCTGGGTAAAAATCAAGCGCTGCTGGAAGTAGTAATTTTAGAAATAGTAAGGCAGCTAAGGTTTTAGCTACTGAAGTGGGATAAGGGTAGAGGAACTTTTCTAACTTGGGCTGCTCTCTATCTTGGGTGTTGGAGAGATTAATGAAGGAGGGCAAGCTATAACCATTGCCATCTAGGCCAGCTATAAATCAGGGACAACCAGGGCATAAAGGTGATCAGTACTGTACTTACCATCAGCACATGGGCACCTGACAGATTATTATCAGACTTTAAGGAACAAGATATAGTCTCTCTCATCGACTCCAAACAGATCATGGATCTGGAAAAGAGAAGAAGAAGAAGAAGGCAGGCTATAATGCAGTCCCCCTGCATGTATTTGATCCGGTCTGATCTACCCAACTGGCATGGGTCACAAACAACTGTAGGGAGATGAGTATGTAGCTGTTATACATCAGGAGATGGGTGAAGAAGGGTTTCCCATGGCGGCGGTAGATTGTTAATCCACTAGTAAGAGTGGAGAAGAAGATAATGTTTTTTTTAGATGCTTTGTTCTTTTTATTCCAAGAACTTCTTATGGCAGTGTTGGCTGTTTTAATGCGATGAATAATTTTGCTTATTTGTATGGTGTTTTCTAATGATTTCATTTCTGATGATCACGATGCATTCATTTTTTGACTTTAATTCATTTAACATGATTGTATTTAATCTCAAAACTTTGAAAAATCCAAAGAAAATCTCGATAACATCTGATATAACTCCTGAAGAGAGGAAGACTCTGAGAGATTCATAAAAAATAAAAAAAAAAAGAAAAGAAAAAGAGCCTTTGCCTGGACCTAAAACTACATGTTAAAAATTAAAAAGGGTATTATTGGGACATCGCAGCTTCAACACGCCAGCACGATGATGAGCAGAATTTTAAAAGCCAGTCCTTTGTTTCCTCAAGGTCTAGGACACATACAATGCAGCCAAACAAGATCAAACTCCGAGGGCTATATCAGAAGCAAGACAAATGAAACTCTGGACCTTCACAAGAAATATATAACTCATTAGAACCAAGCCTTATGACTCCTTTCCTCACAACCATTTGAGATGTGTACCCCAAAGCCAATCAAGATTGACCTTTAATTATATGAGACCAAGATAAGCGAAGTATGGATCCTTATAGCCAAACTTTAAATGACAGCTCATTACCTTAAACAAAAAAACAAAAACAAAAAAACAAAAAAACAAACAAAAAAAAAACAAAACAAACAAAAAAAAAAGAAAAAAAAATTTAAAAAAAAAGAGAAAAAGAAAGAAGTAAAAACCATAGTTTTGTCCAAAACCATCTGAGGCCAATGTACGACTCCATCTCAACCATTAAAGGGTACTTTAGAAATTGAGCCACCAAAGTCGACAAAAAGAAGATACAGATTTTCACGGTCTAGATTCAAGCGTAGAAACTAACTACCTCAGCCAATGTGCACAAGAACCAAGGTGAAACTTTTGATGTAAAAAAAAATAAGAAGAAGGAGCACTGTCAAATTGAGCAGCCTTCCCTGCTAATGAGAATGAAAGAGAATCCAAAGAAACTAATCGATGCCACCAGACTGATTGAGGTTCCATGACAAAGGCTAAAAAAAAGCGAGTGGCATCCTTGGCAAAAATTAAGGGCTGAGAGAAAATCTTCAATCATGAAAACCTGAGAGGGCTGATTGATAACAGGAGTTTGATGCTTTCAGGATTTATCCTAAGATTAGATGAGGTTTTGTATTTTTCGAGTTGATACCAAATAAAGTTAATGTGTTATGAAATCAAATTAAAATATATGCAATGATGTGATCGGAGCAGTTCATTTTGCATACTCAAAGTTATCTAGTTCCAGGAATAAAAGTAGCACATTGTTACTACCTACCCTCTACTACTCTCGCCACTCAGATGCTTCGATCGATTCATCCTGCTATCAAATGTAAAGCCAATTTTATAGCACCATCATGAGAAGAATCAAGCTCATTCGACTATATTCTGGGATGTAAACACATGCTGATCACCCTTGACGAATCTCTAGTAACAGCTTCAACCTCTCTTACAATCTGCAAAAAAAAAAAAAAACAAAAACAAAAACAAAAACAAAAAACAAAAAAAAATAAAGAAGGCCGTTAGAGATGAAAACTATGACTGGCTCTCTAAGCAAAAGTTAGGCCAAAGGACAGGGTGAAAACCTGGAAACAGGAAGTCTACCCTACAAAAAATAGATGGATAAAAGCTGCTGGAGTGGATTGGGTCCATTTCAGGTAAAAGTTAGGCACAGGGTTATGTGAAAATCAAGAAAGGACGTATTTCCCACTAAGAAAAGTTAGTGTGAAAATCCACAAGGGATGCACGACCTTAAGAAAATGACAACAGGTATTAGATGAGAACGTCATAATTCAAAAATGGAATTCAAAATTAATTCCAAAGGGCATCAGTCCTACCGCAAATTGTGACCAGCCTGGCTATCGCCTCCAAAACTCACTTAGATGAATTATTGTCCAGCATTTCTGCATGACACATACATTTCACATGCATGCTCACTATTTTTCCTGCATATCTAGCTTTATAGTTTCGCAGTAAGAGAGATTCGATGCGAACACTGACAAAAGCCGAGTGGCGACATTAGTCCAGACACCAATCCAAACAATCAACGAAAGACCTCTCAAGGGGCAATCAACCAAAGACCTCTCAGGGGGCACCACTTCAGGGATGGCGGCACTACCATTCTACGGAAGGTTATCACGACCACGGCACTACCACCTCAGAAGGGTTAGCACGATGATGACACTACAACTTCACGGAGGGTTAGCACGATCACGGCACTACCACTTCAAATCTTAGAAGGGTTAGCACAATGGCGGCACTACCATTCTACAGAAGGTTAGCACGACCACGACACTACCACTTCAGAAGAGTTAGCACGATGATGGCACTACCACTCCATGGAGGGTTAGTATGATCACAGCACTACCGCTTCAAATCTCAGAAGGGTTAGTATGATGGCGGCACTACCATTCTACGGAAGGTTAGCACGACCATGGCACTACAACTTCAGAAGGGTTGGCATGATGACGACACTACCACTCCATGAAGGGTAAGCAAGATCACGGCACTACCGCTTCAACAAAGGACAACACGCCGACAACATGGCGACAACCATCCCAACAACAATATCCAGTTAGGAAAGACGACTGCCTCAGGTACGTGTCTCTTTCCTTCTTTTCTCTGAATTTTGGCTCACTTAGGCAACTATGTGTAAGCACCGTGTCCCGGAGCGGTCCGGATCAGAGGTTACCCTAGGATGAAATCAGTATCCGAGCCTGTATAAATGGTTTGGATTTGGGGGTTTTAGTCCCGCGTTTCACGAGAAGTGAGTCTTTTTACCTTTCGTAGTCAGAGGGGGAGAAAACAGGGGATCTTCGAGCCAAAAGGCATTTTTTCCTCCACAGACGGCCAGCCCGTCGCCTAGGGTCACCGACGGCTTGTGGCATTTTTCGACGCCCATCGGAAAATCACCGCCCCTGTCAGAACGCCTCCTGGTTTCCCGGGACACGCAACCATTCCGACGCCCGTCGGTGGATGTGGCAGGGCTGTCGGATGAATCCTTGTGTCAGAAGGATTCTTTCGACGCCCGCCTCCATACTCCGACGCCCGTCGGTCGTGTCTGGCTTATAAAAGCTCCGGATTTTCAATAGAAAAGGGTTCCAAAAATTTTTGAAGAGGGGAAACTCTGCCCAAATTAAAGCACATTTTCTCTCTCTTCCAGCAAACACATTTCATAAAGAAATCTATTTCAAAAAAGGATCAAATCCATCAAAAGGGACTAAAAACTAATTAGTTTTCCTTAGATTTTGATTCCAAAGACAATATTTTGAAGAGTTGAGGAGGAAACAATCTGTTTTCCTTTCTTTGATCCTTCATCTTGCTTTTCGTGGAACACGCGGGGTTCTAATCAACACAAGAATCTCACCCAAAGCGAATATCTAAGGGTAAATATTCTAGATTCCTTCTTCACATCATTTCACATTTATTCTTTATTTGTTGATTTTTTCAATTTTGTCATTACTTTCCTTTATTTTGACTATCTTTACCTCACTTTGTGATAAAACCCCTTTTTTGGCTTTGAAAAGAGTTTTTTTTCTCCTGTTTTTTTCGAAGACAGTGGTGACCGACGAGTCATCTCCATCACCGATGCCCGTCGGTCACCCGACCTACAGATGCCCCTCCTTGAGTGACAAACGGACATGTCGGTTACCTTGACTGACGCCCGTCGGTCACCTAAGGAAGGCCGTCGGTGGGTTCTGTCTCCACCCTTTTAAATCATTTTCTATCGTTTTCAAGTCCCTTTGGCTTTCTATATTTTAATTTTATGTATATTGACATCTTTTAACTTTCTATGAGTGTATATTGATTCTCTTGGACCATCCCGAGCTTGAGCGGCTATCTACCATATTCGGAGGATTTCGTCCGGTTTTGTTTCCTAATTCTCTTGATTATTTCCTTCATTTGTTTACTTATTGATTTTATGTATATGGATATACTCTTTTCATATCTCGTTAATGTATAAAAATGACTCAATGTTTTATATTCAATAAAATGAGGTTTCCATAAAAGCAAGGGTCCAATGCCCTATTTTTATCCAATAAAATCGTCACAAATAAAAACATCCAATTTTGATAATGATGCATGCGAGGACCAAAGTCCTCAAAATAAACAATGCCCCGATTCGTGTATGTATCGCACATTTATAAAAGGGAGTTGTATTCTTCTCCTTGTATTATTGTAATTTATCGCTTTCAATATTTGTCTTGCTCATTTACTGCTTTCCGAATATGAATGAATGCGCCTTTAATCAATTGCATCGTGTGGAGAGAGAGTGAATCAAATGATAATTAAAATTTGATCATAAGATAAATCGAGGTAGAAATAGATGAGAAATCCCGGACCCAGCTCTGGTCTTTGGGCTCAAAGAGGCTAGAGGTCTACCCTCCAAGACACCTTTTTGTGCCACGAGACTTTAGCGCTAATCCTAGGCTCCTTAGGGCGAGAGGTTTACCTTCCAAGACCCCTTTGGCTGGCCCAAAATGGATACCAAGTGCAGTCTTAGGCTCTCCGAGGCGAGAGTAACTTTCCCAATGTTCTATTGGGTGGCGACTCCATGATACCTCCTTGTTGCCCAACATAGACGCACTTGTGATTTATTTGCAAGCTGTCAACGGACCCACAAATGCCCCGATCGCCCACGTGCAGGCAGTCCCATGGGCGGCCGCGGGGATCCGGCGCGCGTCACAGTGGCGACTACACTGGGGACGTTTATGGTTCGAGATTTCGATTTGAAAATACCTCGCTTAACATTTATGATTAAAATTTAATTCATAAATTCGCTTTATCTTAAATTTGCATTCGCATATCATTAGAGCCTTAGAATATGCTAGTTTGGTCCCTCTTTTAGCCCCGGTGCGTTCCTGAAGCACGACCTCATTTTCACTCAATTTGGGGAAGTGTTAAGGATAATCACCAGCCCAAGCCACGTACCTCAAATGGTATATCAAAATGATGACCCGATCGGTCGCTATGCTCGTGATGAGCTAGACCTGTCGGTAGGGATCATGCTTGGGTAGCCCTAAAGTAACATCTCCCTTGTCCAAAGCTCATGTAATGGCTGTAGTTACTTTCCACAGGTGAAATGAACCTTAGTTCCATGCTTGCTGTATGGATCCTCATGTATTGGGTGAGTCCAGATGTCTCGCTTGGTAACCTAGCCAAAGGCTATCATGCCCCTGTAGGGCCATATCGAAATTTATGGAACGTCCAAATACGTGACGATCATTATCCATTCGCTTGTACATTAGCATAGGAGTGTCATGCTGCCGGTTTTTCGCCGTGCACCATGCGTGTCCATTGGGTCCCTCGTTGACCCCTGGACTAATCCCACTTAGGAAAGAGACTGCACGACCACGTGTGTGGGAGAAATAAGGGTGGAAGGACCTACTTGCTTGCTTGTGCTCTATGAGTGTTGCATATCACGACCATGCATTATACCTGCATTTCATGCATCATGCCTAACGTCTTGTCCCTACAGCCATCATAGATCTGCCCAAGTGGACTAGATCACCAACCGGATGACTGATCCGAGTTCCTACTCCTGAGCTGTCAGATAGAGAAGGTCTACCAGAAATCTTATCAGAAATTAGTGGTACTGTATCTCAGATGGCAAACTCGCCTAGAGGGGATGACGCCACAAGGGCCATGATCGCGAAAGAAGTGGGTCGGCGGTTTGAGGAATTCAAGGGCAGAATGATGAATATGTTGACCGCCCTGGCACAGTAGAATGCTCCATAGAATGCTCGTCCTCCTCCTGTGAGATAGAATGAGCAAGAGGAAAAAAGGGCTGAAAGACGAGAAGAGCCTGTTAGGCCGCCGCCAGTAGAGTTAAGGTCAATAGCCTCGGGAGAGCAGAGAAGAAGGCCTGTGCTGAGAATTGATGATGATATCGAAGATGATAGGGTGAGCCTTGCATCTGAGAGGGGGAAGGCACCTCAGGCTGATGACTTTATTTTAAAAAAGATGGAAGAAAGGTTAGAAGCTATGGCTCGTATGTTGAGCCGGGGTCAAGGGATGAACCCAGAAGATAAGGAATTTAAGGGAGAGGACCCGATCCCTTACAACTTCAAGATGCCAGATGTGCCAAAATTCGATGGTTCTGACCCAACCGCTCATGTGAAATAGTATTCTCTGGTCATGAAGGGGACCACGTTGTCTAAGAAGCAGAAAGTAGAATACTTTTGTCTGAGTCTGACCGCCCATGCCATTAAGTGGTATCATGGTCTCAACCGTCGCACTAAAGAAGATTGGGATATGCTCACTGAGGAGTTTTTGAAGTAGTATGATTGCAATACCAGAATGGAGGTGACTCTAAAAGATCTTGAACTGCTCCAGTAGAAGGCCGGGGAATCTTTCCATGATTATCTCACCCGATGGCGGAACCGAGTAATGGAGATGCGGAGAAAACCGGACACCCAGGATCAGATTCGTTTATTTATCAAGAACGCAAGCCAGTACTTGAAAGAGGGGTTGAAGATGAAGGGGTTGAAGGACTGGGAGTCTCTCAAGGATATAGCCATTGAGGCTGAAGGAGAATTCTTGGCTAGGAAGGCTAACAATGACAATTTTGCCAAAAGGGCTAACCCCGGTCAAGGAACCAGTAGGCCGGTGGATCCCAGTGGTAGCACCAGAAGAAAAGGTGAGGTGTCTGCTACTGAGGTAACCACCCAGAGGAATTTTTTGAACTTTGGGAGACCATTATCTTGGGTCTTGAGAAGGTTAATGAAGGAGGGAAAATTGCAGCCCTTAGCTCCTAGACCTGCTTTGACGCTGGGAAAGCCTGGGCACAAAGACAATGAATTCTATGCATTTCACCAGCACTCAGGCCATATCACAGATAAGTGCAAAGCGCTGCGGCATTCTATCCAAGACTTGATCAATAGCAAGCAGATTTCTGACCCTGAAAAGAGGGAAACTGAGAAGAAGCTCGGTTATAATGCCGTACCACCACCCGTGTTTATGATCGGATCTAGCTTGCCAGAGTGGTACATGCTACAAGATCTGTATGGGAGCGAGAATTTGGCTGTTGATTGTTCCGAGGGTAGAGAGAAGAAAGCAGTTGTGGCAACCCTTGATTGATGGTCTAGCAGTGAGAGCGGCGGAGAAGCCGAGGAGGAGGGAGAGATGAACCTTGACTTGTGGGGGTCTGATGAAGGCAAAGAAGAAATAGGGGCTGTAACGAGAAGCGAGAGAGTGGTCCCCGAGATTACAAGGCTACCTAAGCCAACGCAGATGCCAGCAGAGAAAGAGCCAGAGGAGAATCAGATTGTCAGGCAATTGAAGAAGACTGCGGCTCAAATATCCATCTGGGATCTTTTGAGACAGTCCCCCTCTCATAGGCAGAAGGTAGTAGAGGCTTTGGTTGAGGCCATGGTCGCCACCACGATTTCCCCATCAGAGCTTTTGGGTTTAGTTAAGGGAGGATCCGAGGAGAGATTGGTCTTTTCTGATGCCGACCTACCGGTCGAAGGCCGTAATCATAACAGACCCCTGTACATCAAAGCGCAGATTAACGACAAGCACACTGCTTGCGTTATGGTAGATGATGGGTCTTCTATCAATGTGTGCCCCCTGATAGCTCTGCAGGCTTTTGGTTTAAACGAAGATATGCTCAGTGGATCAGATCTGACTATCACAGCCTACGATAAGTCAAGGAGGCAAGCCTCGGGAACCTTTAAGACCTTGGTCAAGACAGGACCTATTGAAGTGGAGGTAGAATTTGTAGTTCTGCCTATCCCTGCTAACTTCTCAGCTCTGCTTGGGAGACCCTGGTTTCACAAATTAGGAGGAGTGCCATCCACGTTGCATCAAATGATAAAGTTCCCATATGAAGGGGAGGTGGTGACTATCAAGGCAGCCAGGGAGAACCAGGTCTCAGCGCTTGAAATTGCTAATCAGCCATTTAGTGGCTTCCACGTGTCCATGATAAGAGAAGAGCACGGGTCAGTGGATAACCCAGCTGTGGTTAATATGTTGAAGAAGATGCATTATCTCCCTGGGGCCGGTTTGGGCAGAAACTCTCAAGGGTTGCAAACCGCGATCACCACTTGAGGTCAGAAGAACCGAAAAGGTCTGGGGTACAAAGGCGGCTTCGGCAAGAAGAAGGCAACTGATAAGATCCCTCACATTTCAGAGAACTTCGTACCAGCATCCTCAGTTTGTGCATATACTGGCGATGATGAACCGCAATGGGTGAAGGGGAGGATTGTCCCTTGGTTTGAGATCTTTAATGATGTATTTGACTGGAGAGTCGGGTTTATCAAGACTGCTGAAGACTTATGGGATGAGGAGGTCATGACTTGGGGTATCACTTGGGACAGATGCGAGCCTGAAGAGGTCGTTACCGAGAAAATGATAGCTGCCAGGCTGAAAGGGAAAGGGAAGATAGTAGAATTAGAACTGGAGATAGGAGGCTTGAAGATTTCCTCCGACATGCCTGAGGGGCCTCTGCTGAATCAGGAAGCCAGTGAACAAGCTGCGACAACATCGACCTCTGGAGCGGCAGAAGAAGACTCTAGCTTAGACTGTCTTTTTATTCCAGAACTCTTTTATGATGTAAATGACAATTATAATATTATTAATAAGGCAAACAATTTCTCTTACTTGTGCAATGTTTCTAATGATTTCAACATGCATGAACATGATCATATTCCATCAATTTTTGACATTGATTCCACTGATACAATGCCTTTTAATCTTGGAACCTCGAAAAATCCGAGAGAAATTCTAATAACATCAAATATAACTCCTGAGGAGAGAAAAAATTTTGAGAGAATAATAAGAAAACATGAAAAGGTCTTTGCCTGGACCTATGAGGACATGCCAGGAATTGACCGAGACGTGGCGGAACATGCTATCCCAACTTACCCAGATTACAAGCCTGTGAAACAGAAGTTGAGAAGGCTCAGGCCAGAATGGGCAGACAAGGTTAAGGAGAAAATCCGACAGCAGATTGAAGCCAAGTTCCTTGTTGAATTGCAGTATCCTACATGGTTGGCAAATGTGGTCCCTGTAGCAAAGAAGAACGGAAAGGTCAGGGTGTGTGTGGATTATCAAGATCTGAACCAGGCCTACCCTAAAGATGATTTTCCACTACCCCACATCGATGTATTGATAGACAGTGCTGCAAATTGCGCGATGTACAGCTTTGGAGATGGTTATGTGGGATACAACCAGATCTTGAACAAAATAGCTGACCGGGTTAAGACCGCTTTCATCACGGAGTGGGGGACCTACGCCTACCAAGTCATGCCTTTTGGCCTGAAGAATGCAGGGGCCACATACCAAAGGATGGCGACCAAGATCTTAAGTGACCTGATCCACAAAGAGGTAGAAGTGTATGTCGATGACATGATGGTCAAGTCAGCCACCCGAGAGGGACACTTTGAAGCTCTAGAAAAGTTCTTCACCAGGATAGACAGGTATAATCTGCGACTTAACCCCAAGAAATGCATTTTTGGAGTAACTTCAGGAAAACTATTGGGACATGTCGTCAGTCAAAGGGGAATAGAAATTGACCCGGACAAGGTGAAGGCCATCAGAGAGATGCTTGTGCCACAAAAAGAGAAGGATGTAAGGAGTTTCCTGGGCAAGCTGCAGTATGTCAGCCGATTTATCACCAAGCTCACTTCGATATGCGAGCCTATTTTTAAACTGCTTAGAAAGCTACAACCAATCAAGTCGCTTATCCTGTATCTGGCAGTAGAGGGTAGTTCAGTGGGCGCCATGATGGCTCAGGAGGATGAATTTGGGGTGGAATTTGCAATTTATTACCTCAGCAAGAAGTTCCTAGCTTATGAGATAAAATATGCTGAAGTAGAGAAGATCTGCCTTGCAGTGATTTGGGCGTCAAAGAAGCTGAGACATTACTTCCACTCATACAAAGTTCAGGCAGTGGCCAAGCAGAATCCGCTAAGATATTTGCAGGAAGCCCCATCTTTGCTTGGTAAGATGGGGAGGTGGCTGCTCTTGCTACAAGAGTTTGATGTGCAATACATCACTCGCAAAACTATCAAGGGGCGAGCGGTAGAAGAATTTCTTGCTGAGCATCCTATTCAAGGAGACACTCCCGAGTTTACCTTTCCTGATGAGAGCATAGTCGCGATTTCTGTCCAGGGTTGGCAGTTACACTTCAATGGGGTAGTAAATAATAGAGGGGCCGGAGTTGGAATCGTCTTGACAACCCCAGATAATGAGAAACTCCCCCTAGCCAAGAAGCTGAGGTACAGAGCTACCAACAATGAGGCCGAATATGAAGCATGCACTTTCGGGTTGGAAGCCTTAGCTACATTGGGGGCAAGGAATGTAGAAGTCTTTGGCGACTCATCTTTGGTGATTAACCAGATCCGAGGTGAGTGGGCTGTAAAAGAAGAGCGACTGGTACCTTATGTTGAATATTTGAAAGAGGTATGTGGGCAGTTTGAGACTTGCACTTTCCACTTCGTGCCAAGAGATGAGAATCATCTAGCTGATGCGTTGGCAACCTTAGTGTCAATGTGGGATAACCCTGAAGGAGTGGTTATGAAGCCAGTCCTAATTTCGAGTTCTGAGAAGCCTAGCTTCGAGACCGAGCCTGTAATGGAAGTAGAAGTGGCGGACGGGAAACCATGGTACTTCGACATCATGAATTACTTGGAAAACAGTAAGTTTCCAGAAGAAGCTACTGAGAAAGACCAGAGGATGATCCAAAAGCTATCTACTCAGTTCATATCCTTAGAAGGGGTGTTGTACAAAAGACAGTCGGACGGGATTCAGCTCAGGTGCTTGAACGAAAAAGAAGCCCGCAAAGTGATGGAGGAAACCCATGCAGGTGTCTGCGGGGCCCACATGAACTGTTTGACCTTGGCTAAGAAAATCATGAGACAAGGCTTCTATTGGTTTACGATAGACAATGACTGCTCAAAGTATGTTAAGCAATGCCAGTTGTGCCAACAATATGCAGACTTGAGATACTTGCCAGTATCAGAGTTACATAACCTGACATCACCTTGGCCTTTCGCTGCTTGGGGGATAGATATCATTGGAGAGATTTGCCCTGCGGCATCCAATGGGCACAGATACATCATAGTCGCAATTGACTATTTCACCAAATGGGTAGAGGCGAAATCCTTTAAGAAGATTGACGCGAGGGATATGGCCAAGTTCATAGAGAGAAATCTGATCTGCAGGTATGGCCTCCCCCATCATATAGTGTCTGACAATGGGGTGCAGTTCATAGGGGAAACTAGGAAAGTCCTTGAGAAGTATGGTGTCGAGCATCATAAATCCTCTCCCTACCGGCCACAAGCGAATGGAGCAGTAGAAGCCACAAATAAGAATATGAAGAAGATCCCGTCTAAGATGGTCCAAACCTACAAAGACTGGGCTGAAAAGCTACCCTTCGCCCTGTGGGGATATAGGACAACGGTAAGGACGTCTACAGGCGCTACACCATTTTCCTTGGTATACAGAGCAGAAGTGGTGTTGCCAGTTGAGATAGAGCTCAAATCACTGAGGGTGGTCATGGAAGCCCGAGTTCCGGAGGCCGAATGGGCGCAGCAGAGGTTACAGCACTTGAACTTGCTGGATGAGAGTAGGCTGAAAGCTTATTATCATAATCAGATTTACCAAAAGAGATTGGCAAGAACTTTCGGAATGAAGGTGAGAAAGCACCCGCTGAAAGAAGGGGACTTGGTGTTCAAGCAGATGAGGCCAGGCATACCAGATATTAAAGAGAAATTCAGACCGACCTGGGAGGGGCCGTATATCCTGAAGAAGCTGCTGTCCAAAGAGCTGCAATCTTGTCGGATAGTGATGGGAACGAATTCAAAGAACCGATCAACGTCGACAGACTCAAAAGGTTCCATGGCTAAAGAGCAAAATAAAAAGAAGAGAATAAAATGCCCTGCAGGTCGAAAACCGAAAAAAGGCGGCTGTGCTAAAATTGTGCGCCTCGACAGGGTGAAAACCGAAAAAAGGCATCATGTGCAAAAATTAGAGGCATGAGAGAAAATGTCCGATCTTGAAAACCCGAGAGGGCCGATTGGTAACAGGAGTTGATGCTGTTAAAATTTTGGTTTCATGTATTAACAGCGCGTAAGCAGCTGAGTAAATGCCAAAACTGATCATGTATGCTGAAATTATATGAAAATATACACAATTTCGTGAAATAGAATGAATATTATTCTTTTAATATTTGTCATTTCCAAGTTCTGCATTAAAAAGAAATGTAGCACCAAAAGAAATACATATATAGGCTAAGCTAGGTCCTGCTGCTGCTCTCACCGACCAGAAGCTTGAGCCCTCGAGTCCTGTTATCAGATGCTGGACTAAGGATCCACTTCTTGTACTCATTAGTCGAAGACACAATGATTGCCGAACCTTGGGATAACAGTCTTCACTGGTAGTTTGCCCCACAGCTCATGATACCGAGAGGCAAACGCAACCGAGAGAGCTACTCCCCGAAAAGATAAGGGAACCCTCACTACATCCTGGGTCATCCCGAGTTGACGCATACATCGAGAGGTGATGCAGAAGGTGGCTCGACGGAGCCCACAGAGGGGAACACACCCCGATGGTCCATCAATGACCACATGGGACAGTGGGAGCCAGGCAGACGTAAAACTGATGTTGTCATCCGACAGCTCGCCAAATCTGGTAATGCCTTCACCAGTAGTGGCACACCCTTGCTGTGACGCCCGTTCCCTGACAACAGACTAGCTCAGCTAATCTTAGTTAGAGACGGTCGCACACACACACACAGGACACATGCGGAAACTGAATAATAAAATTTCATCACACACTATCTTAATTCATGCATCACATGCCAACTACTATTATTCACACGCCTTAGCTATTCATATGACACACATACATGTGGGAGATTACATCCATGATTACTACATTATTACATGCCCTTACATATTCAAAATACATATTAACCATATAAAACTTATACAAAAGTTCCAAATAACAACCCCCAACCTACACTATACGCTTCCTATTGTTGACCGTACCAAAATGCGGGGGACGTCCTTCAGTCACCTCTCGTCCGTACCTGCACGGATTAGAGTAAATCCATGCTAAGCGATAACGCTTAGTGGGGAACTTATATATATAGCAATTAATTAGCACACATCAGAAACGTCATACATTACATGCTAGTAGACATGCCAGAACATTCATTATTAAAGCACGTACCATTTCAAACATAGTTTTATCCATTACTATATTCAATCATAAAGCATCAATCACTTACTTACATATCCACACCACATACTTTCTTGTATCACAGTCACTTCCATTTATTATTTAATTAATCAGTTAGCCTGCAATTCAATGACGCGAATAACGGGTATCGCATCGGTACCTCCTAGGTATCCAGAATCTCATCGAGATCACTTTTACACAATAGTACCTTCTGGTACTTTTCATCATTCCACAATTAACTGAATCCAGCAAGGATAATCGCATTCTGATTCCCATGGAAACAGACACATTTAACGCATGGGGCTGCAGCACTGAACCCTATAGGCATGCCTAACTATCCACTACTTGACTCGCAGGCTTAAGTTATTGACAAATTATTCAATTCACTTTTCACTTTACACATTTGCATTAGCACATGGCTAACATTTCACTTGCATATTCAGTATGCTTCCAAATTCAATCTTCTCATATAATATTTACATAACTGATCATATTCAGAAATCACCATGTTTGTATGCATTTGTAGATCACTTAACACACATACAATACTTACTCTTGTTGTCCTTTATTTCAGCTCAAAGCCTTGCCATTTGAATGGCCAAACACATTAGGTTCATATTGCCAAAAACAGGGTGGGTCACGGTCACAATGAATTTCATTGTCACCGTGATATATTGAAGTCCAAAACAGAATGCAAACTGGGGGCATGTCACGGTCACAATCAATTTCATTGTCACCGTGATGTGTTCCCAACTCTCGGCATAATGCAACCTGAGGGTATGTCACGGTCACAACGAATTCCATTGTCACCGTGACATATTCTCATTTGCAAAACAGAATGCCTTCATGGGTAGGTCACGGTCACAATGAATTCCATTGTCACCGTGACATACCAAATTCCACTAGGCAGAATTGAACTCAGCATATGTCACGGTCACAATCAATTTCATTGTCACCGTGACCTATGCAAAAATACCAAAAACACAGCTGTGTTTATCACTAGCATGGCTGTGCTTTTTCAGTCCAATTCTCCTTTTACGCCTAGACTTCAAATCTCCTTCTTATTTGTTTGGCAATCAACCCAAATACAACAACCACACAATCAATAACACATACCTGATTTTCCCTTCTTGTTTGGCATTCATTAATAGTACAAATCATAATCATTCTCAAGCACTTTATCACAATCATATTGCTACTATAATCATACAATTTAGCATCACATAATTCATGCTCAAACTTCAATTTCACATATCTTGCAATTCATTTCAAAACTCTATTTAACCAACACTAATCACATAATCACACAATTAGGGTTTATTCCCAAACCTCGACGCCTTAGCTCCTAATTACGACGGACGCTCGGTTCTCCAACTACAGCTTTTCCCTTATCTCTTTTCACTGCTTCAGCTAGCAAAACCAACACAAATTCCAGAATTGAACACAATCCATCAATCCTCACTCCAAACCAAATCAAAACCAAGAAGAAGAGTAGAAGATGAGAATAAGCACACTTAACCACTTACCTCTTAGGTTTAACCCTTAATTCCTGAGCAACTAAACATCAATATGCTTGCGCTTCCTTAGCACTCACTCTCACGCAAGAAGAAAAGAGAAGAACACAGAAATTACTAGGTTACCCGAATGAAACCCTTCACTTCCCTTAACCCACTCTTGCATGCAAAGGTGTAGGTGGCACACCCTCACTAAGCCACACGGAAACCACTCACCAAAATCTGCCTCCACTATCCAATTTCTTACATTATTATATTCCTAATTAAAGCATCATTAAACAACTAAACAACCATTAGCTTAATGTGACTCAATTACTCATTAGCCACTAAACAATTCCTCTTTCTTCAATTAAGTCCAATCCTACACTTCAATTACACTTTCACCCCAATTAGACCAAATACAACTAGGGCACAATTCCGGCCATGACAACTCTCCCCTCCTTAAAGAATTTCGTCCTCGAAATTCATACCTGAATGGAACAGTTGTGGATGCTGCTCACGCATAGCCGCTTCTGGTTCCCAAGTTGCTTCTTCAACACCATGGTGCTGCCAGAGCACTTTTACAAGTGGTATCTGCTTGTTCCGAAGTTGTCTTACTTCTTTTGCTAAGATCACTATTGGCTTTTCATCATAAGTGAAATCTGACTGCACTTCCACTTCTGGTAGAGATAGCACATGGGAATCATCTGACCTATATTTTCTTAACATAGACACATGGAACACATCATGTAGCTTAGCCAAAGTCGGAGGCAAAGCCAACCGATAAGCTACAAAACCTACTCTTTCAAGTACTTCATATGGCCCAATAAACCTTGGACTCAGTTTCCCTTTCTTACCAAATCGCAGTACCTTCCTCCAAGGAGACACTTTCAGAAACACTTTATCACCTACACTGAACTCAATATCTCTTCTCTTCAAATCAGCATACGACTTCTGTCTGTCACTTGCTGCCTTCAATCTTTGCTGTATGATTTTAGCTTTCTCTTCTGTATCACGAACCAAATCTGGCCCTATGACTCTGCTTTCATTCAATTCTGTCCAGCAAATCGGTGAACGACATTTCCTTCCATACAAAACTTCATACGGTGCCATACCAATACTGGTCTGATAACTGTTGTTATAAGCAAATTCCATAAGTGGAAGATACCTATCCCAACTCTTAGAGAAATCCAAAACACACGCTCGCATCAAATCTTCCAAAACCTGGATAATTCTTTCCGACTGTCCATCAGTCTGTGGATTGAAAGAAGTACTAAAATTCAATTTCGTACCCAACGCTGCCTGTAAGCTCCTCCAAAATTTAGAAGTGAATATGGGATCCCTATCAGAAATAATAGACAAAGGTATCCCATGCAATCGAACAATTTCTCTTACATATAATTCAGCCAACTTCTCCATAGAATAATCCATCCGAACAGGTATAAAGTGAGCTGATTTCGAAAACCTGTCTACGATAACCCATACTGCATCTTGTTGTCTTGAAGTCAGAGGCAAACCCGATACAAAATCCATCGTAATATTATCCCACTTCCATTGGGGAATAGGGAGTGGATGCAACATTCCCTGGGGCACTTGATGCTCCGCTTTAACTTGTTGACAGACAAGACACTTAGACACATATTCCACTACATCCTTCTTCATCCCTGGCCACCAATACAACTGTTTCATATCTTGATACATCTTGTTTCCACCTGGATGCATAGTGAAAACTGTATTATGAGCCTCGTGCATCAATCTCTTCCTTAATTCTTTATCATTGGCCACACACATTCTATTCTTATACAGCAGTATTCCATTTTCATTCACTGAATAGTCAGTCTTATCCATATCACCAACTGACTGCAGAACTTGTTGCAATTTCCCATCACTTCTCTGAGCAACTATTAACTCATCTTTCAGAACCGGTCTTGCTTTCAACTGTGCTAATAAAGCTCCATCTGCCGAAAACCTCCACTCAATCCGCTTTAACTGTAATGCTGAAATTGACTTCCTACTCAAAGCATCGGCCACTACGTTAGCTTTTCCCGGATGATAATCCACAATACAATCATAATCTTTAAACAACTCGAGCCACCTTCGCTGTCTCAGATTCAGTTCCTTCTGTGTAAGCAGATATTTCAAACTCTTGTGATCCGTGTAAATTCTACACTTCTCACCATACAAGTAATGTCGACAAATCTTTAAAGCAAACACTACTGCAGCCAATTCCAAATCATGAGTCGGATAATTCTGCTCATGCGGTTTCAATTGCCTTGACGCATACGCTATCACCTTCCCCTCTTGCATCAACACACAACCCAATCCGACACCTGAAGCATCGGTATACAACACATACTCTTTACCAGTCATAGGCTGTGTAAGAATCGGTGCTTCTACTAACATCTTCCTCAACCGATCGAAACTTGCTTGACATCTTTCAGACCACTCATATTTCACTCCTTTACGTAACAATCTTGTCAACGGTGAAGCTATTACTGAAAATCCTTTCACAAACCTTCTGTAGTATCCAGCCAACCCTAAGAAACTGCGAATCTCTAACACATTCTTAGGCGGTTTCCAATTCACAATTGCTTCTATCTTAGTTGGATCCACTTTAACTCCTTCAGATGAGATCACATGACCCAGAAATGATACCTCTTTGAGCCAGAACTCACACTTACTGAGTTTGGCATACAGCTGATGTTCTTGCAAAGTCCGAAGTACAACTCTCAAATGCTGTTCATGTTCCTTTTCATCTCTTGAATATACCAAAATATCGTCTATGAACACAACCACAAACTGATCCAAGTACGGTCTGAACACCCGATTCATTAAATCCATGAATGTAGCTGGCGCATTGGTTAACCCGAATGGCATTACTAGAAATTCATAATGCCCATAACGAGTTCTAAACGCAGTCTTAGGTACATCTTCCTTCTTCACTTGCAACTGATAATACCCTGAACGCAAGTCAATCTTTGAGAATACACCGGCTCCCCTTAACTGATCAAACAAGTCTTCAATCCGTGGTAAAGGATATCGATTCTTTACTGTCACTTTATTCAACTGTCGATAATCGATACACATTCTCATTGTACCATCGTTCTTTTTAACAAACAACACTGGTGCTCCCCAAGGGGAAACACTAGGTCTAATAAAACCCCTATTCAGTAATTCTTGCAACTGCTCCTTCAATTCCTTCAACTCAGTTGGAGCCATTCTATACGGTGCCTTCGATACCGGTACAGTTCCTAGTACCACGTCAATTGATAACTCAACTTCTCTTATTGGTGGTACACCGCTCAATTCTTCAGGAAACACGTCAGGAAACTCTCTGACTATTGGTATCTCTTGCATCTTTACCTGTTCTCTCTTACTATCTAATACCAGGGCCAAATAAGCTTCACATCCTTTTCTCATACACCGACAGGCTTGCATAGCAGATATCACATTCACAAGAGGATTAGTGCACACTCCTCTCACTGTAGCTCTGTTTCCCTTACCATCAGAGAGTATAACCATTTTCTTCTTACACTTAACATCCGCATCATACTTAATTAACCAATCCATACCCAGAATCAAATCAAACTCATCGAACGGTAGCTCAATCAAATCCGCTGGAAACATTATACCTTGAACTTCTAATGCACAGTTTCTATATACTCTGTTCACATTAACACTACCTCCCAAAGGGCTAGACACACAAATATCATATTTTAAACATTCCACTTTAGGCATCTTTTCACATATCTTTTTATCACATACATATGAGTGAGTTGAACCAGGATCAATAAGTGCAAACATTTCCACACCACAAAGTAAAATAGTACCTTCTATCATCTCAGGCGCATCCTGATCCTCTCGTGCCTTCATAGCATAAGCCCGCACTGACGCCGCATCAGGTCTATCCACAATCTCAGAATCGACTGCACCTCTGGACTGACTACCTCTGCCACGTCCTCTTCCTCTTCCTCTATTCGTAGAAGGCAAGTTTGAACCACCCCTACTCTGCTCTTGTTGACTTCCTGACACCTCATAAGTATTCGGGCAATTAGCAATAAAATGCTCAGTGCTCCCACATCTATAACAAGCTCTCGACACTCTCCAGCATTCTCCTCTATGCCACTTACCATAATGAGGACACTCCTGAACCTCACTTCTACTACCAGATGTTCCTCTTCCAGAACCAGATGCTGAAGGAGCGCCTCGCTTTCTACCTCTCGCTGCAGAACTGAACCCTGACTCAGCAGGTGGTGTCACATGAGAATCTCTTGGTCTTTTTCCCGTTTGGGAACCACCTCTATTTGCATTCTTCCTTTGTCTCCATTCCCTTTGAGCTCCTAGAGTCCTTTCAGCTCTCAAAGCTGCTTGAACAATTCGATAGTAACTTATATTCTGCTCTGTTGTTAGAGAAATCAGCAAAGCTTTAATTTCCTCAATCAATCCATCCTCAAACTGTTGACATCGCAACACATCAGTTAACACACCTTTTGGCGCATATTTGCTTAAGCGACAGAATTCCGCTTCATACTCTGCCACTGTCATAGTCCTCTGCCTCAAACTCAAGAACTTCTTCCAATTTGCCTCTCGATGTGCTTTAGTAATATACTTGTTCTTGAATTCCCTTTCGAAGAACTCCCAATTTAAAGGTTCAGGAAGCATCGGATTCTGCAGAACCAGCTTCCACCAATCATATGCAGGACCTTGGAGTAATGACTCCACACATACAACCCACTGATCTGGAGGACATCGAATCTCCTTAAGAATCCTTTCCACCTTCTCAATCCAGTACTCTGCTTTTTCTGACTCATCTAACCTTGTTCCATGAAATTCCTCCAAACCATGCTTTCTCAAAGATTCTATTGGGGCTCTTGGTGCCATCATACGTTCCATTACTCTTGCCATGTCTTGTGTCATTTTCATCATAGCTTCCATAGGCCCAAACGGAATCTCATTCCCATAGCCAACCGATTTAGACTGCCCAGACCCTGTCACCTCAGCTTCACGAGGATTCACACTTTCGGCAGATTCCTCACCGGTATGCCTTCCAGAATCCATCTTACTACACAGATTAAACAAGGACTTCCGCATTAGGTCAACAAACTATACACATCTTATCTACCCAATTCCCAGAAAAGACTCAACCTAGGCTCTGATACCACAACTTGTGACGCTCGTTCCCTGACGACAGACTAGCTCAGCTAATCTTAGTTAGAGAAGGTCGCACACACACACACAGGACACATGCGGAAACTGAATAATAAAATTTCATCACACACTATCTTAATTCATGCATCACATGCCAACTACTATTATTCACACGCCTTAGCTATTCATATGACACACATACATGTGGGAGATTACATCCATGATTACTACATTATTACATGCCCTTACATATTCAAAATACATATTAACCATATAAAACTTATACAAAAGTTCCAAATAACAACCCCCAACCTACACTATACGCTTCCTATTGTTGACCGTACCAAAATGCGGGGGACGACCTTCAGTCACCTCTCGTCCGTACCTGCACGGATTAGAGTAAATCCATGCTAAGCGATAACGCTTAGTGGGGAACTTATATATATAGCAATTAATTAGCACACATCAGAAACGTCATACATTACATGCTAGTAGACATGCCAGAACATTCATTATTAAAGCACGTACCATTTCAAACATAGTTTTATCCATTACTATATTCAATCATAAAGCATCAATCACTTACTTACATATCCACACCACATACTTCCTTGTATCACAGTCACTTCCATTTATTATTTAATTAATCAGTTAGCCTGCAATTCAATGACGCGAATAACGGGTATCGCATCGGTACCTCCTAGGTATCCAGAATCTCATCGAGATCACTTTTACACAATAGTACCTTCTGGTACTTTTCATCATTCCACAATTAACTGAATCCAGCAAGGATAATCGCATTCTGATTCCCATGGAAACAGACACATTTAACGCATGGGGCTGCAGCACTGAACCCTATAGGCATGCCTAACTATCCACTACTTGACTCGCAGGCTTAAGTTATTGACAAATTATTCAATTCACTTTTCACTTTACACATTTGCATTAGCACATGGCTAACATTTCACTTGCATATTCAGTATGCTTCCAAATTCAATCTTCTCATATAATATTTACATAACTGATCATATTCAGAAATCACCATGTTTGTATGCATTTGTAGATCACTTAACACACATACAATACTTACTCTTGTTGTCCTTTATTTCAGCTCAAAGCCTTGCCATTTGAATGGCCAAACACATTAGGTTCATATTGCCAAAAACAGGGTGGGTCACGGTCACAATGAATTTCATTGTCACCGTGACATATTGAAGTCCAAAACAGAATGCAAACTGGGGGCATGTCACGGTCACAATCAATTTCATTGTCACCGTGATGTGTTCCCAACTCTCGGCAGAATGCAACCTGAGGGTATGTCACGGTCACAACGAATTCCATTGTCACCGTGACATATTCTCATTTGCAAAACAGAATGCCTTCATGGGTAGGTCACGGTCACAATGAATTCCATTGTCACCGTGACATACCAAATTCCACTAGGCAGAATTGAACTCAGCATATGTCACGGTCACAATCAATTTCATTGTCACCGTGACCTATGCAAAAATACCAAAAACACAGTTGTGTTTATCACTAGCATGGCTGTGCTTTTTCAGTCCAATTCTCCTTTTACACCTAGACTTCAAATCTCCTTCTTATTTGTTTGGCAATCAACCCAAATACAACAACCACACAATCAATAACACATACCTGATTTTCCCTTCTTGTTTGGCATTCATTAATAGTACAAATCATAATCATTCTCAAGCACTTTATCACAATCATATTGCTACTATAATCATACAATTTAGCATCACATAATTCATGCTCAAACTTCAATTTCACATATCTTGCAATTCATTTCAAAACTCTATTTAACCAACACTAATCACATAATCACACAATTAGGGTTTATTCCTAAACCTCGACGCCTTAGCTCCTAATTACGACGGACGCTCGGTTCTCCAACTACAGCTTTTCCCTTATCTCTTTTCACTGCTTCAGCTAGCAAAACCAACACAAATTCCAGAATTGAACACAATCCATCAATCCTCACTCCAAACCAAATCAAAACCAAGAAGAAGAGTAGAAGATGAGAATAAGCACACTTAACCACTTACCTCTTAGGTTTAACCCTTAATTCCTGAGCAACTAAACATCAATATGCTTGCGCTTCCTTAGCACTCACTCTCACGCAAGAAGAAAAGAGAAGAACACAGAAATTACTAGGTTACCCGAATGAAACCCTTCACTTCCCTTAACCCACTCTTGCATGCAAAGGTGTAGGTGGGACACCCTCACTAAGCCACACGGAAACCACTCACCAAAATCTGCCTCCACTATCCAATTTCTTACATTATTATATTCCTAATTAAAGCATCATTAAACAACTAAACAACCATTAGCTTAATGTGACTCAATTACTCATTAGCCACTAAACAATTCCTCTTTCTTCAATTAAGTCCAATCCTACACTTCAATTACACTTTCACCCCAATTAGACCAAATACAACTAGGGCACAATTCCGGCCATGACACTTGCAGTCGTCGACGCGGCAGAAAGTGGCTTGGCGAGTACTGTGGGGTAACTCGAGGGGGTGGCTCAGACAGCATCTTCAGTTTCTCTTGCAGCCAGATATGAAAAAAATAAATAAAAAAAAGAAAAAAAGAAAAAAAATAAATAAAAAAAGAGAAAAAGAAAGATGAGAAGAAAAAAGAAGAAAAAGAAAAAAGGCCACTGGAGTAAGTAGGATTTACTTCAGGCAAAAATAAGGCACTGGGTTGTGTGAAAATCCGAAAGGACGCACCTCCCGCTAAGAAAAGCAAGTGTGAAAATCCATAAGGGACGCACTACCTTTAAAATAATGACGTACCTGAAGCAATAAGGGGCTGCCGGTAAAGGTTGTAGTGGATCCAGAGCTCACATCGTCCAAGCCCAAAATGGTTTCAGCCAGAATGAGCGGTAAGGGTGATAATCCCAGATGAAAGTCGCTCAGGACTCCGAACAGGTGGGAGTCACCTGTCAAACCCCCTGGAACAACAGTGAGGAAGTTCACCATGCAAAACAAGAAGGTGATGCTTACCCGGTAGGTGGGGATGTCGGTGAACTGATCCAGAGCCTCGATCAGTGGCCCCAAAGCAAAGGAAGAGCCCGGAGGAATCAGCCGGACGGCCTCAAAAGAAGGTATGCCGAGAGCCATGGCTATGTCCCGGGTCTGGAATAGGCCGCAGCAGGGGACGCAAGGCAGAGCGCTAGGAGGGAACCAGGCTCCCAGAATGGTAGCTAACTCTTCAGGCAAAGGGCACAGTTCCTGGTAGGTGAACCGGAAGACGTGAAACCGAGGATTCCAGAAGTGGGTCGCCGCCAGAAGGAGGTTCTGATCGACTTTGACCCAACACAGATATTTTAGCCCGGACAGAGAGGAAAGGGCACCTTCTCTCCAAGTGTGTTTGTCATCTAAGATACGGTGCATCCTTTGGGCTAGAGAATAAGACATATTGGGAGAGATGAAAGGCTCAAGATGTTGGAAAATGAAGAGACACAAGAAGAGCAAAAATTTTGCAAGAATTTATAGGGAAGCGTCACCGACGGCCTACCCGTCTCTCTAGAGAGACGGCCTGGCCGTTGGTATAGATCCGCCTGGCAGACGTCAGCATTGCATTCATCACGCGCATTAACTTGCATTTATTGCACGATAGACGGCCAGCCCGTCGGTCGGTCCTACAGACGCCCAGCCCGTCGGTCACGAAATTCTATATAAGGGCGAGTGACAGACAGTGCAAACGCTGCTGTCCCTTTCATTTTCCTCTCTCAAACCCTTTTTTTAGCTGTTTTTCAAGCATTTCCTCTTTTTTTTTCGCGATTTCTTCATATTTTCGCATTCTTTACTCACCGGGTGCTTGGATATTCATATTTCTTCAGTTTCTATACTTCTCGACCGACGGCCAGCCCGTCGGTCGGTCCTACAGACGCCCAGCCCGTCGGTCACGAAATTCTATATAAGGGCGAGTGACAGACAGTGCAAACGCTGCTGTCCCTTTCATTTTCCTCTCTCAAACCGTTTTTTTAGTGGTTTTTCAAGCATTTCCTCTTTTTTTTTGCGATTTCTTCATATTTTCGCATTCTCTACTCACCGGGTGCTTGGATATTCATATTTCTTCAGTTTCTACACTTCTCGCGACTACAAGTAAGTAAATAACTACTTTTTTAATTTATTTCTTCATTTCTTCTTCTTTTAATCTTTAGAAATGATTAGAAAGTTTTAGATGTCTTAGAAATTTAGGGGGGATGCTGCCCATTTTTTTTTATTTTTTTTATGCAATTAAACCTGAATCTTTGCATGATCACATAGAAATAGAATTTTTCTATAACTTTGGTGCTTTAGAAATGGATCTTTCTAGCGCACTATTCTGTGTATATATTGCTTGTGAGGCCTGAGGCCATTATTCTGTGTTGTTGGGGGCACACTCTTGCCGGGGTGCGTCCCATTTACATGCATATATTATTGTTGAGGCCTGAGGCCTATTTTGTTGCCTTTTTATGCAGGAGGTCGAGCATACCCCTGCCGGGGTGCTGCCCAAATTTTTATTATTTATTCTAGAATTAAATATTTTTATGTATAATGCATGCCTTGGGACCTAGAAAGCCCGTTTTCTTTATTCGCTTCAAATTATTTCCATGCTAATCGCATGTTGTTTTTGCTTTGATATGTGCAAAACATGTGGGCAGCCATTGCCCTTTTCCTTTTTTTTTATCAATTTTCTTTATCTAGTTTTCGGGCCGCCATTGCCCTGGTGAGGCCCAAATGGGCCGTCACCTTGAAAATAAGTCTAATAATACTTGTTTTGTCAAATTTTCGTTATCTAATTTTTCTCCTTTTGCAGGATGGCTCCCAGACGTAGAGCACCGTAGGCCCAGCTCGAGATCGTAGTTCTGGGTTGGATGGATGCTGAGTCAGCTTAGAGGTATAGAGCGTTGGCTCAGGTAGAGCTTCGGGCCAGCCGTTTCGTGTCCCGGCCGTTTCTAGAGGTCCTAGGGATGGCCCCAGAGTTTGATTTACTCGTCGAGGGTGCTGGCTGGATAGAGTTCCTTGAGCCCTCCTTCCAGACTTTTTCGGAGGCTACTCGTGTCACACCCCACAAGTGGCTTAATTGGAAATTAGAATTTTAATTGGATATTTTAAGGGCAATTGAGTAATTTGTTAGTAAAAGAGGATTTAATGGTAAGGAAATAATAGTGTTTAATTGCAAATGTCTAGTTTAGTGAGGAAAGAGTATTTTGACAAGGACTTTTTGGGAATTATTTTGGACCAAACGGTAAAAGAGAATAAGTGGATTAGTGATTCTTGTGCATGTGTGCCATGTGGAAGGAGGATGTGCACGTGGAGAGGGAAAGGAAAAGTCTGAGAAAATTAGTAGTTGGAAAACAAAGGACTGAAAAAAAGTTTTCTCTTTCTTTTTTTGATTCTCTCTCACGTAAACCACATTCTGCCTTTTCTTCATTTTTCTGTTCTTTCTATCATCTGCATGTGTGTTTTCTTGTTGAGGAATTGAGGTCTGGATGTGTTAGTAGCTTCAGAAGGTAAGTGGCAGAAGTTTTCTTGGTTTATGGTTAATTTCCGTCTCATTCCTCGTTGGATTATAGGGATTCTGTTCTTGGTTAATGAACTGTGGTTTCATTTGTTGCAAGCTTCTGAAGATAAAAGAAAGGAGAAAGGAAAGGATAAGATTGTGGATTGAAGAAGAAATACAGTGGACATTTTGGACTTCAGTAACAGGTTTGGGAACGTCTGCTATTTCTTGTTTGGATCCTGTTGCTGTGTTGTTTTGAACATTGTTTATGTGTTTTTGATTATCGAAATGTATGAGAAATGCAATGTGTATAAATGATTTCTGTAGAAAAGTATGCAAATGAGATGTTTATGCATGAAAGTAGATATGAAATTCTCAGGTGATGACTTCCTGGTTTTGCTTCTGTTTGATTTGTAATAATACGTGATTTGTAGTATGAGTTCTGTAAATGTGCTCCGAAGACTTAAAGGTACGTATTTGCATAAATATTGCATGAAAAATGGATTTAGGCAAATTGGGATTTGAATTTTGAATCACACTCTGTTTTCACGATGTTTCTGGATTTATGTTTTTCTAAAATTTCTGATGTGTCGAGAAGAGGAAGAAGAAGTGTGAGAAGAAGGTCACGAGCCGTGATGCTGCATCACGCCGTGACCCCCTTCTCTGTTGAAGGTCACGTGGCGCGACACAGCTTCACGCCGTGACCTCTTCTCTGAAGAGGGTCACGAGACGTGATGCTGCATCACGCCGTGACCTGCTTCACTTTCCTGCGTGTCACGGGACGGAATCTGGTGACTTCTTCCCCTCTCCTCACAGGCGTCACGAGACGTGACTGATGGTCACGCCGTGACTGCCTTGCGTTTTGCCTGGCGCTCACGTGAAGCCAGTGTCACGAGACGTGACCAGTGGTCACGACGTGACCGGCTTCTGCTTGCTGTCCTGTTTTTCTAAAAGCATGATTTTTAACTTCTGATTTCAAGGGTTTTACACTACATGACGACTAATTAGTTTTAAAATCTGATTGTATTTTAATAATTGCATAATACTGGGTTTTGAACACATGATTAATAATATTAATATATATGACTTACATGTTTATAATTTACATGGATTATTGCAAGATGAATTATAAGTTCTTATTACTTCCGGTAATTAATATTTGAATATATATATATGTTTCTGATTTTGATCAATGTACATGAATACATGAATTATTGTGTTGTGTTATTTAAGCCTGAATAAGTCACAGTAGTGGATAAGTAAGCGCTTACTTAGGTCAGAGTGTGTGTGCAGCTGCTATATGATAAAATGATATATGCGGGTCCGTTGGGATCCTTGTTTCGACCATGTTTGGTCTATATGAAAATAAAGCGAGACTCCGGTCTCTATATGAAAAGTACATGTTCGAGACTCATGTCTCTATATGCTTGGGATACTGTGTTCTATCAGTATCCAAATGACTGTATCCACTTCTTAGGTTTATACCAGACTAATCAGGCTACATGTTTATATGTGATATATATATATGTTGAGATGTATATTGACATGATTAAAGGTATATGTTGCACATGAATTCTTGTATATCCTATATCGGTAATGTAGAAAAGTATGTTTGTATTTGTTAATTACTTGTATTGTAAATATCATAAAGGTAATGTGATATTGTATTGTATATGTATATTGTTATTTTGCTTTGTTCCTCCCCACTAAGCGTTATCGCTTAGCACGGGCTCTTTTCCCGTGCAGGTGGCGGGTGTAGCTTGGAGTCAGATATCTGCAGGTCGGCCACTAGGAGTCTTTTTGATGAAGTCATTTTTTAAGTCTTCCGCTGTAATTATTTTTGTATATGGCTTGTGTATAGCAAAGTAAATCTTTTGTAAAGGAACAAACATTATTTTTGGTATATGTATTTGCTTACAAGCCTCTTTTTGTAAAACGATATTGATATATGTTATATGTAAATAGGATTTTTCTATTAAATGATTAAAAAGTTTCTTTACATCTCATTTGGTTTCTGTTTACATGTGTATATGGATTTGTTATATGTGTTTGTCCGCGTGGCACTCCGGCATCCTTCCAACGGGGATGGCGGGGTGTTACAACTCGCCAGGTCCTGGCCACTCTCGCTATGCCGGTTTTCAGAGTGCAGACACCGACCCAGGGGTGGTCCAGTTTTGGTTTGACGGCGACCACTATAGTATCACTAGACAGAGATTCGCTCAGGCCATGGGCCTCCCTACAGAGGAGGGGGTCGAGATCCCATGGCGAGCTGTTAGACGCGCCCATTGGGCGGCTATTGCCATACCGGGAGTGTTGTATGATCATGATACAGCAAAGAGCACCGTACTGGTGTCTCAGGCACTCCGGTATTTGCACAGAGTGCTGTCCAGTTCGTACCTCGGTCGAGCTGGTAATCCAGGGTCGCTTAATGCGGCCGAGATCTGGAGCCTCTGGGCTATGGTGGCAGGCCAGCGTCTCAACATTGGCTATGAGATCTTGGCCAACTTGACCAGAGTCGGCAGAGGGTTGACACCTGTGATGATAGTGGGAGGAGTTATCACCCAGCTGCTTCTGAGATTGGGAGTTACCCTTGACAGATTGAGAGGACCCTTGGCAAAGGGGATCCATGTGGATGCAGGCGCGGCAGTGTAGATGGGGATGATCTCCCCGATATCAGGGCAGGCAGAGGCATACAGGGTGCTGACCATTCACGAGACCCGGCAGATGTTCTCACTTCCCCCCTTAGGTCCAGATCTAGACCACCCGGAGCACCCAGAGGATCAGCCTCCGCAGCCAGAGCTCCAGTCTCAGCCAGAGTACTAGCCTCTACATCCAGAGCCAGAGCCCCAGCCTCCTCAGCCTCAGACGGTGCCACCGCCTCAGCAGCAGGAGCAGCCCAGGACCCCTTCGGACTTCGATATAGAGATCACGATGGATGATCTTTTTGCTGTCTCACCCGCATCCCGAGCAACGACTCCTATCCCATCCCCGGGCTTCAGAGTGCATAGGACTACCCACGGTCCCCCCGAGAGGTATCATCCTTATTCTAGAGGCGACCCGGGGGCATACACCTCTACAGCACCGCCTCCAGAGCCACCACAGTAGCAGCCAGCACAGTCCGACTTCTCTCAGCTCCTCACTTCCATGTTTGCAGCTTTAGAGCGACGGCAGGATGAGAGAGACAGAGCTATTCATGAGAGGTTGGACCGCCAGCAGGCTGCCATTCAGGAGCAGTCCCAGTCAGTGGAGCGGTTAGCCCGGGAGTAGGCCGGCTACATCGAGCATACTAAGCGGGAGCAGGCTCGGATCATGGATGCCTTTAGGGATGAGCAGGCTTAGGTCATAGAGACCTTCAGAGGTGAGCAGTTGAGGCTGATCGAGCAGATTGCTCAGTGCCAGAGGGAGCTTAGGCAGTAGCTCGCTCATGATTTGAGGACGTCACAGGACCAAGCATCTCAGAGGGTTGATATGACCCTACAGATGATTGACGAGTCACTCGACTCTCTGAGATCCCGCATCCAGGCGATAGAGGGGATACTCCCACCTTTGTCTCAGACCATGAGGGAGTTCAGGGACCAGACAGAGCAGCGCCTAGAGCACATGAAGGGGGCCGCCAGCGAGCAGACCACTCAGTTGAGCAAGGCGTTCAAGAAGTTTGGAGGCACAGTATCAGAGACATTGGAGTTTATCAGGACCTACACCCAGCCTTTCTTGGATGGCCACGCTCAGATCCGATTCAGGCGGGCCCACGATGTCGAGGCCGGACCCTCCATAGCTCAGCCTCCACCTCCGGCACGGCCAGCTCCGCCTCCACCTCCTCCCGGGACAGTGCATATATCGGATGATGAGGACCCCGATGAGCCCTCTGACTACACACCCCTATGATATTCAAGGAGTCATATTTTTGTATATTTGTACTTTATATATACGTTGTACAAAATAGATATTTCTAGTGAAAAACTTTTGTTTCAAAATTTATGCATTTATGATTCATTCATATAGCAGATGAATATATACCTTCACAATCACTCATACTCTAAAACAAAAATGGTGAAAAAATGATGAATAACAACTCAACAAAAAAGAACAAATGAAACATGGCATAACAGATAAAAGCAAAATCACGCCACTAATAACAGGTTAAAAGATAACCATTCAAACATGAACTAACAAAACCTTTTATCACACAGGTACAGAGAAATACTACTTTTCACCTCACCAAATCGAAGCTGTGGTTAGAGAAACACTGCTCTTCACCAGACCAAGATTGTAGCCAAAGCAAGCTACATCTCACAGTTCGCGTGGCACCCAGAGAGTGCTACGCACCTTGCAGATCGAATGGGGGTTAGCAAGGGAACTTCAGATCGAAGCTGCCGTTAGAGAAACACTGCTCTTCACCAGACCAAGATGGTAGCCAAAGCATGCTACATCTCACAGTTCACGCGGCAGCCAGAGAGTGCTACGCACCTTGCGGATCGAATGGGGGTTAGCAAGGGAACTTCAGATCGAAGCTGCAGTTAGAGAAACACTGCTCTTCACCAGACCAAGATTGTAGCCAAAGCATGCTACATCTCACAGTTCGCGCGGCAGCCAAAGAGTGCTACGCACCTTGCAGATCGAATGGGGGTTAGCAAGGGAACTTTAGATCGAAGCTGCAGTTAGAGAAACACTGCTCTTCACCAGACCGAGATTGTAGCCAAAGCATGCTACATCTCACAGTTCGCGCGGCAGCCAGAGAGTGCTACGCACCTTGCAGATCGAATGGTGGTTAGCAAGGGAACTTCAAATCGAAGCTGTGGTTGTAGAAACACCGCTCTTCACATCGGGATTGTGGCTAGAGAATGCTATGTCTCACATACACCTACCAGTCGAGACGACATCAGTAGGGGTATCTTCGCATAGCCGAATAGACCGAGATGAGGTCTACCCGGAAAAGGGCACGGAAGGTAAGAACCGTCGCAGGTACGCCTTTTTTCTTTCTGTCCTTTCTCTGGGTTTTGGCTTATCTAGGCGCTTGTGCACTAGTTTCCCCAAAACTGGGGGCAACTATATGCACCGTGTCCCAGAGCGGTCCGGATCAGAGGTTACCCTATGAGGAAATCATATCCAACCCTGTATAAATGGTTTGGATTTGGGGGTTTTAGTCCCGCGTTTCACGAGAAGTGAGTCTTTTTACCTTTCGTAGTCAGAGGGGGAGAAAACAGGGGATTTTCGAGTCAAAAGGTATTTTTTCCTCCACAGACGGCCAGCCCGTCTGTGAAGCCAGCCCGTCGCCTAGGGTCACCGACGGCTTATGGCATTTTCTGACGCCCGTCAAAAAATCACCGCCCCTGTCAGAACGCCGCCTTGTTTCCTGGGACACGCAACCGTTCCGACGCCCGTCGGTGGATGTGGCAGGGCTGTCAGACGAATCCTTGTGTTAGAAGGATTCTTCCGACGCCCGCCTCCATACACCGACGCCCGTCGGTCGTGTCTGGCTTATAAAAGCTCTGGATTTTCAATAGAAAAGGGTTCCAAAAGTTTCTGAAGAGGGGAAACTCTGCCCAAATTAAAGCAATTTTCTCTCTCTTCCAGCAAACACATTTCATAAAGAAATCTATTTCAAAAAAGGATCAAATCCATCAAAAGGGACTAAAAACTAATTAGTTTTCCTTAGATTTTGATTCTAAAGACAATATTTTGAAGGGTTGAGGAGGAAACAATCTGTTTTCCTTTCTTTGATCCTTCATCTTGCTTTTCGTGGAACACGCGAGGCTCTAATCAACACAAGAATCTCACCCAAAGCGAATATCTGAGGGTAAATATTCCGGATTCCTTCTTCACATCATTTCACATTTATTCTTTATTTGTTGATTCTTTCAATTTTGTCATTACTTTCCTTTATTTTGACGATCTTTACCTCACTTTGTGATAAAACCCCTTTTTCGGTTTTGAAAAGAGTTTTCTTTCTCCTGTTTTTTTCAGAGACAGTGGTGACCGACGGGTCATCTCCATCACCGATGCCCGTCGGTCACCCCACCTACGGACGCCCCTCCTTGAGTGACAGACGGACATGTCGGTTACCTTGACTGATGCCCGTCGGTCACCTAAGGAAGGCCTTCGGTGGGTTCTGTCTCCACCCTTTTAAATCATTTTCTATCGTTTTCAAGTCCCTTTGGCTTTCTATATTTTAATTTTATGTATATTGACATCTTTTAACTTTCTATGAGTGTATATTGATTCTCTTGGACCATCCCGAGCTTGAGCGGCTATCTACCATATTCGGAGGATTTCGTCCGGTTTTGTTTCCTAATTCTCTTGATTATTTCCTTCATTTGTTTACTTATTGATTTTATGTATATGGATATACTCTTTTCATATCTCGTTAATGTATAAAAATGACTCAATGTTTTATATTCAATAAAATGAGGTTTATATAAAAGCAAGGGTCTAATGCCCTATTTTTATCCAATAAAATCGTCACAAATAAAAACATCCAATTTTGATAATGATGCATGCGAGGACCAAAGTCCTCAAAATAAACAATGCCCCGATTCGTGTATGTATCGCACATTTATAAAAGGGAGTTGTATTCTGCTCCTTGTATTATTGTAATTTATCGCTTTCAATATTTGTCTTGCTCATTTACTGCTTTCCGAATATGAATGAATGCGCCTTTAATCAATCGCATCATGCGGAGAGAGAGCGAATCAAATGATAATTAAAATTTGATCATAAGATAAATCGAGGTAGAAATAGATGAGAAATCCCGGACCCAGCTTTGGTCTTTGGGCTCAAAGAGGCTAGAGGTCTACTGTGACGCGCACCGGATCCCGAGCGCCGCCCTTTCGGACCGCCCGCACGTGGGCGATCGGGGCATTTGCGGGTCCGTTGACATCTTGCGATAAATCGCAAGTGCGTCTATGTTGAGCAACAAGGAGGTATCATGGAGTCGCCACCCAATAGAACATTGGGAAAGTTTCTGTCGCCTCGGAGAGCCTAAGACTTGCGCATTTTATCCATATTGAGCCATGAGGCCTAGGATTAGCGCTAAAGCCTCGTGACTCAAGAAGTATTTTGGAGGATAACCTCTAACCTCTCGAGCCCAAAGACCAGAGCTGGGTCCGGGATTTCTCATCTATTTCTACCTCGATTAATTTATGATCAAATTTTAATTATCATTAATTCGCTCTCTCTCCACACGATGCAATTTTAATCTAAAAGCGCATTTATACATGTTAGGAAAACCATAAATTAGCAAGTAAAGCAATGAATTACAATAATACAAGGAGCGGAATACAACTCCCATTTAAAAGTGCAAACATACATAAAACCGGGGAGTTTATTAATTATGAGGACTTTGGTCCCCGCATGCACAATTAAAGAAAACATTTTGGATGTGATGATCTTATTCGGGATGAAAACTGGGACATTGGTCCCGTTTTATTATGAAAAATCCAAGTTAATTTAGTAAAACTATTTTTGTGGTTTTTATTTTGGCGCGCATAAGAAAACATTTTATTCAATGAATATATACAAAGCAATGTAAATAAAATAGGAATTAAAAATGTATAAAGAAAATACCAAACCCCGCAACTCCTCCTTCATGTGCATGGATGTTCAATTGAAAGTAAAAACAATGGTGTGCAACCAAAAATAAAACAAAAGAAATTCATGTTAGTGATTAAGCCAACAAAATAATATGACATAAAAATATAATATGTACCATGAAAATATAATATGCATAAAATAATTAAGATGCAATTTAACATGCATAGAATAATTAAGATGCAATTTAACATGCATAAGGTGAGAAAGTATCATGGCACATGCAACTTATTAATATTAGTAATTAACGTACATGGAAAATTAGTGACAATCAATTTTATTATAGTTAAGATATGAATAAATGTGTAACATGAGAATAATTCCACTTGACATGCATAACTAGCATAAAATAATGACTATAACACTCATACATGCAAAAGAAAGCATAATAATAAACATGATATAGCATTAAGAAATTAAAGGTATTTACAACCTAAAACATGCATAATTACATGAACAAAGAATAATTTGACATGAAAAATAAGATAATAGAATTTAAAAAAAAAAACTTATTTGTTATATGAATAATTGAAGATAAAAAAATAAGAAGAAGAATATGGAGACTAAGAGAATTTACATGTTTGATATGTTAATTAGAAGCCAAAATAAATGAAATTAACAAGAGAATTAATGAGTAAAGCCAAGAATAATTACCCTCAAATTCAGTTTTGAAGAATTGAAGATAGAAGTGTTGAATTCCTTGTCTTCTCTTGTGAAAATCCTTAGAAAATAGCTTGAAAACTTGAAGAAAAGCTCTTGGAAACAAGTGTGTAAGATGGATTTTTTTCTCTCAACTCAAAGCTCCAAAATTCAGTTTTTTCTCACCCAAATGTTCTTGGTTCGTTCTCCTCTATTTCTGAATTTTTTCTAGTGTTTTAATCATCAAAAGCTACCCAAAAACCACCAAAAACCGTCCAAAAACGGTTGAAAATCGAGTGGGGGTCGAAAAGTGGGCGAAATGGGCGAAGTGGGGCGATTTCGGCGAGAGATCGTGCGCGTCGCGCACGTTTCCGCGCGATCTGCGCGGAGTTTCCGCGCACGACGTGCGCGGGGCGAGCGACGCCCTGCGCGTCGCTCGCGCGGAGCGCACGGAAATTTGCGACGGCCCTTGGCCGTCGCCTTTTCGTCGCGATTATTTTCCCCCATTTTCCATTTTTCCTACTTTCTTCATTTTTTCATCATTTTTCACCTTTTTTTTTTTTTTTTTTTTTATTAAAATACCCTCAACCTAAAACACACTTTTTCTTCTTCAAAATAATTTAAAAAATATTTTTAAAATATTTTTAAAATACCCTTTTTACTCACCGAAAAGACAAGGAAAATCACTTCTGAACTCCAATCTTTTTGCCTATAAGCCGGCATAGCTAAATTTCATCATCGGGTAATCCTGATCAAGGCTACTCGGGACCCAGTGTCTACAGTTGCCCCCAATTTTGAAGAGACTAGTGCATGGGTGCCTAGGTGAGCCAAAATTCAGGAAAAGGAAAGAAACGCGTACCTGAAGCAGCGATCTTCCTGCTTGATGGAGTTATGATGATAGCTACTGCTGTCTTTCGGTTGTAGCTGGTAATACCGTAGGTGCGCTAACCTCTTGTGGGTGGCGCCGCTATCGTGCTAAACATTATGAGTTGGTAATGCCGTGGTCGTGCTAACCTCTTATGGGTAGTGCCGCCATCGTTCTAACCGCTGTGAATTGGTAGTGCCGTGGTCGTGCTAACCTCTTGTGGGTAGTGCCGCCATCGTGCCAACTGCTGTGAATTGGTAGTGCCGTGGTCGTGCTAACCTCTTGTGGGTAGTGCCGCCATCGTGCTAAACATTATGAGTTGGTAATGCCGTGGTCGTGCTAACCTCTTATGGGTAGTGCCGCCATCGTGCTAAACATTATGAGTTGGTAATGCCGTGGTCGTGCTAACCTCTTATGGGTAGTGCCGCCATCGTGCTAACCGCTGTGAATTGGTAGTGCCGTGGTCGTGCTAACCTCTTGTGGGTAGTGCCGCCATCGTGCCAACCGCTATGAATTGGTAGTGCCGTGGTCGTGCTAACCTCTTGTGGGTAGTGCCGCCATCGTGCTAACCGCTGTGAATTGGTAGTGCCGTGGTCGTGCTAACCTCTTGTGGGTAGTGCCGCCATCGTGCCAACCGCTGTGAATTTTGGAACTGTGCTCCTTTAGATGTTTGGACTGGTGTCATCACTCGGCTTTTTTTTTTTTTGGTGTTTCCCGCCGATTTCTCCTGCGAGATTGTATGCATAGGAATATACAAGAAATCATGTGTGTATGTTATGGAATGCAAATGCTTGCAAAAATGTATAGATCGCGCCCTAGGTGATCCATGGTTTGCTGAACTTATAGCTTGTCTGCTGTACCATGCCCCCTGAATCCTGAGGATCGTCGACAAGCTTTTTGAAAGAGACGTCCGGTGTATATCCCTTGCCCCCTGGTCAATGATCATTTACTTGGGATTCTATTTTATGTTCTGTGTTGTGTGTTGTCTGACTGACAGAAGATCATCTTGAAATAATGCCGCCTTATCGCTCCAGGCATTGAATGTCATTGTTTTAAAGGTAGTGCGTCCCTTGTGGATTTTCGCACTAGCTTTTCTTTGCGGGAAATGGGTCCCTTATGGGATTTTCACACAACCCTTTGCCTAACTTTTGCCTGGAATGGACCCAACCCAATCCAGCGGCTTTTGTGTATTTTATTTTATTTTTTTTGTAGGGCAGACTGCCTGTTTTCAGGTTTTCACCCTGCCCTTTGGCCTAACTTTTGCTTAGAGAGCCAGTTACGGTTTTCATCTCTAACGGCCTTCTTTGTTTTTTTTTTTTTTTTTTTTTTAATTTTATTTTTTTTTTTAATTTTATTTTAGAGAAGGTTATCACCAAAGCTTCTGTTAAGAGCAAATAGGGCATATCTGATGAGCGATAATCATTAGATGAAAAATTGATATAACTCTTTTTGAGACAGAACTGAAAGATCAATGAAAATGTATTCTTTTATTCATTGCAAAATTGTGTACATTTCTATATGATTTCATCATACATGATTTTCATTTGACAAGAATTCAAAAGCATATGACTACACCTAATCTCGGAGTGGATTTTGTCAGCCTCAAACTCCTGTTATTAATCGGCCCTCTCGGGTTTTCTCGATTAAATATTTTCTCTGATGCCTCTAATGTTTTGCACAAGATGCCTTTTTTCGGTTTTCACCCTGTCGAGGCGCCCAATTTTAGCACAGCCGCCTTTTTTCGGTTTTCGACTTGCAGGGCATTTTATTCTCTTCTTTTTATTTTTGGTCTTTAGCCATGGAACCTTTTAAGTCTATCGACATTGACCGGGTCCTTGAACTCATTCCCATCGCTGTCTGCTAAAATTGCTGCTCCTTTTGTTAGCAACTTTTTCAAAATGAAAGGTCCTTCCCAGGTTGGTCTGAATTTTCCTCGTATGTCTGGAACTCCCGGCCTCATCATCTTAAAGACCAAATCCCCCTCCTTCAACGGATGCTTTCGTACTTTCTTGCCAAATGACCGAGCCAGCCTCTTTTGATAAACTTGGTTGTGGTAATAGGCTCGTAACCTATCTTCATCCAACAGATTTAGCTGTGACAAACGTTGTTGTGCCCATTCTGCTTCAGGAATCTCAGCTTCCATGACTACCCTTAATGATTTCAGCTCAATTTCAACCGGTAGGACTGCTTCAGTTTCGTACACCAGAGAGAATGGTGTTGCCCCCGTAGAGGTTCTGACTGTTGTTCTATAACCCCAAAGTGCGAAGGGTAGCTTTTTTGCCCAATCCTTGTAGTTCTGAACCATCTTGGCCAAAATTCTCTTCACATTCTTATTTGCCGCTTCAACTGCACCGTTTGCTTGAGGATGGTAAGGAGAAGACTTATGATGTTGGATCCCATATTTCTGGAGCATCTGTTTAGTCTCTGCTAGGAATTGTAGCCCATTATCAGATACAATGTGATGTGGGAGACCATATCTGCATATCAAATTCCGCTCGATGAATTTAGCCATATCCCTTGCATCAACCTTCTTGAAAGATTCAGCCTCAACCCACTTAGTGAAGTAGTCAATGGCAACTATGATGAATCTATGCCCATTAGAAGCAGTAGGATGGATTTCGCCTATGATGTCTATTCCCCATGCTGCAAATGGCCATGGAGATGTTAAGTTATGTAACTCTGAAACTGGCACATGCCTCAAATTCGCGTACTGTTGGCATAACCGACATTGCTTCACAAATTTTGAACAATCTGTATCCATTGTGAGCCAATAAAACCCTTGGCGCATGATCTTCTTTGCTAAGGCTAAGCCATTCATGTGAGCTCCACAAACCCCGGTGTGAACTTCTTCCATAACTCTTTTAGCTTCTTTCTCTGCCAGACATCTTAACTGGATACCATCAGCTTGCCTTTTGTACAAAGTGCCATTAACACTGATGAATTGAGTGGATAACTTCCTGATCATTCTTTGGTCCTTCTCAGTGGCTTCCTCTGGAAAGACTGATCTCTCTAAATAATTCTGAATGTCATAATACCATGGATTTCCATCAATGGCCTCAATGTCCATCACCTGTTCAGCTTCAAAGCAAGGTCTTTCCGAACTATAAATCAGCACGGGTTTCATCGCAACTCCTGTTGGGTTGTCCCACATAGACACTAATGTTGCTAGAGCATCAGCTAACTGATTTTCGTCTCTGGGGATGAAGTGAAAAGTGCAAATCTCAAATTGGCTGCTCAACGCTCTCAAGTGCTTTACATAAGGCAACAGCCTTTCTTCCTTGACTGACCACTCCCTTCTGATCTGATGAATTACCAAGGAAGAATCTCCGAATACTTCTGCGGTCTTTGCCCCCAGAGCAAGTAATGCTTCCAATCCAAAGATGCAAGCTTCATATTCTGCTTCATTATTGGTAGCCTTATACCTCAACTTCTTAGCCAATGGTAGCCTTTCACCATCTGGGGTCGTAAGAATAACTCCTATGCCTGCTCCCTTATTATTGACTGCTCCATCAAAGAATAATTGCCACCCTTGCACTGCTATGGCCGTGACGTCTTCATCTGGGAAGTTGTATTCAAATTGATCTCCCTCAATAGGATGCTCGGCTAAGAACTCCGCTACGGCTCTTCCCTTAATGGTTTTCCTGGTTATGTACTCAATGTCAAATTCCTGCAACAGCAGTAACCATCTTCCCATCTTCCCTAGTAAAGAGGGTGCTTCTTGGAGGTATCTAAGCGGATTATGTTTGGCAACCGTTTGTACCTTGAAGGAATGAAAGTAGTGTCGCAACTTCTTAGAAGCCCAGATAACTGCTAAACAAATCTTTTCTACCTCCACATATTTGGCTTCGTAAGGCAAGAACTTCTTGCTAAGATAATAAACTGCAAACTCCACACCAAAATCGTCCTCTTGAGACATCATAGCACCCACTGAGTTATCTTCCACAGCCAGGTACAGGATTAATGGTTTGGCACGGCGTGGTGGTCTTAACACTGGAGGATTTAACAAATACCTCTTAATGGTGTCAAAGGCCAATTGGCAGTCATCGTTCCATAGCACCGGCTGATTCTTCCTAAGAAGCTTGAAAATAGGCTCACATACCGAAGCTAGCTTGGCAATAAATCGGCTGATGTACTGAAGCTTTCCTAGGAAACTTCTAACGTCCTTCTCCTTCTGGGGCACTGGCATCTCTCTTATGGCTTTGACTTTATCGGGATCTACCTCGATTCCCCTCTGGCTTACCACATGGCCTAACAACTTTCCTGATGTAACTCCAAAAATGCACTTGTTGGGATTGAGTCGCAGATCATACTTGCTAATCCTTTGAAAGAACTTTTCTAATGCCTCAAAGTGACCTTCCCTGGTAGCCGACTTAATCATCATGTCATCGACGTACACCTCCACTTCTTTGTGGATTAAGTCATTGAGAACCTTGGTTGCCATCCTCTGATAGGTTGCTCCTGCATTCTTCAACCCAAAAGGCATAACCCGATAGGCATATGTCCCCCACTCGGTGATAAAGGCTGTCTTGATCCGGTCCACTATCTTGTTGAGAATTTGATTGTACCCTGCGTATCCATCCACAAAGCTGTACATCATGCAAGCAGCAGCACTATCTACTAGCACATCAATATGAGGCAGTGGGAAATCATCTTTAGGGCAAGCTTTGTTCAGGTCTCGATAGTCGACGCATACTCGAACCTTACCGTCTTTCTTAGCTACAGGAACCACATTAGCTAACCATGTTGGGTATTGAACCTCTATCAGGAACTTAGCCTCAATCTGCTTATGGATCTCCTCTTTCACTTTCTGTGCCAATTCTGGCCTAAGCCTCCGAAGCTTTTGCTTGACTGGTTTAAACTCTGGGTAAGTTGGGATGGCATGTTCGGCAACATCTCGATCTATTCCCGGCATATCCTCATAGGTCCAGGCAAAGACTTTTTCATATTTTTTTAATATTCTCTCAAATTTTATTCTCTCTTCAGGAGTTATGTCTGATGCTAGCAAAATTTCCTTTGGATTTTCCAAAGTTCCGAGATTAAATGCAGTTGTGCCAGTTGAATTAATATCAAAAATGAATGCATCATGCTTATGATCATGCGAAATGAAATCATCAGAAACATCACACAAGTAAGCAAAGTTGTTCATCTCATTAACATAATCAGAAACATTAACATTGTCCTCAAAGAGTTCTGGTATAAAAAGAGAATCTAAATGACTATCAACTTCAGTCGACAACGATGCTGCAGCTGACTGTACTTTGGCTTCTTGATTTGGTGAAATCTTGAGATCTTCAATCTTTGGCTCTGGCTCCACTATCTTCTCCTTCCCCTTAAGTCTGGTGGCTAACAGCTTATTAGTGACAATCTCTTCGGGCTCATCTCTGTCCCAGATGCTGCATTGGGTCATAATCTCCTCATCCCAAAAGTTCTCTACAGCTTTAACAACTCCGATCTCCCAATCAAAGACATCGTTGAAAATTTCAAATCCAGGGATAATCTTCCCATCTACCCACTGCGGTTCTTCTTCTCCAGTGTAGGCACAAACCGATGATGATGGCATAAAGCTCTCCGAAATATGGGGAATCTTCCCTGACCCTTTCTTCTTACCATATTCTCCTTTGTAGCCCAACCCCTTTCGATCTTTCTGACCACGTGTAGTGATAGCATTCTGCAGCCCTTGTGACTCTTTTCCCAAACCAGCCCCTGGGAGGAAGTGCATCTTCTTCAGCATATTCACCACTTGAGGGCTACCTTCTAGGTTTTGCTCTTCTCCGATCATCGATACATGAAAGCCACTGAATGGCTGATTAGAGATCTCCAAGGCAGACACTTGGTTCTCTCTTGCTGCTTTAATGGTCACTACTTCTCCTTCATGGGGTATTTTAATTATCTGGTGTAAGGTAGATGGCACTCCCCCTAACTTGTGAAACCACGGTCTACCAAGTAGAGCTGAAAAGTTTGCTGGGATCGGCAGAACCACAAAATCTGTTTCTGTCTCAATGGGCCCTGTCTTTACCAAAGCTTTGAAAATTCCCGATGCTTGCCTCCTAGAGTTGTCGTAGGCGGTGATGGTCAGGTCAGATTTGCTTAACATACTCTCATCCATCCCAAAGGCCTGAAGTGCCACCAAAGGGCAGACATTTATCGATGACCCATCATCAACCATGACACAAGCGGTGTGTTTACCATTGATCTGTGCCTTGATGTACAAAGGTCGGTTGTGGTTGCGACCCTCTGTTGGTAGGTCTACATCAGAAAAAACCAACTTCTCCCCAGATCCCCCCTTTACAAGGTCTAAAAGCTCGGATGGAGAGATTGTAGTTGCTACAGTGGATAAGCTCAATGCTTCGACTAACTTCTGTCGGTGCGAGGGGGACTGTCTCAAGAGGTCCCAAATAGATATCTGAGCCATGGTCTTTTTCAGTTGCTTCACTATTGAATTTTCTTCCGGCTCTTTCTCTGCGATTGCTTGTGCTGGGTCCTGCTGCTTCTCAACTTCTGGAATGACCCTCCCACTTCTTGTTACTGCTTCTACTCTTTCTTCTTCCTCTGAATCCCACGGATCTGTAAACTCTCCATTTTTCTCATCTTCGTCATCTCCACTCTCACTAGTGGACCAACAGTCTATCGCTGCCACGGAAACCCCTTTTTCATCCACTGCAGGGCGAGTAATAGCGACATACTCATTTCCATATAGATCTTGCATTACGTACCACTCTGGTAGGCTCGATCCGATCATAAAGACTGGAGGTGGCACTGTGTTATAACCAGACTTCTTCTTGCTTTCTCTCTGCTCAGGATCGGTGATCTGCTTGTTGTCAATTAGATCTTGGACCCGATGTCTTAGCGTTATACACTCATCCGTCAAATGCCCGGTATGTTGGTGGAATGCGCAGTATTCATTCTCTTTGTGCCCTGGCTGTCCTTGGGCTTTGGCCGGCTTAGGTGATAGGGGCCGCAGTTTTCCTTCTTTTATTAGCCTCTTCAGCACCCATGATAAAGGCTTACCCAAGTTGGAGAAATACCTCTGACTTACGCCGGTTGCAGACACCTCGGCAGTCTTCCCAACTCTGTTACCACTGCTTGAACCTACTGGTTTGGCCGTCCCCTGATTGCTGTATCCCCTCCGGGCATAGGACTCACTATTTGCCCTCTTGGATAAATATTCTCCTTCCGCTTCTATGGCAATGTCCTTCAAAGACTCCCAAGCCTTGAGTCCCTTCATTTTCAATCCATCTCTCAAGTAGGGGCTGGCATTTCGAATGAACAGCCGGATCTGATCAGAAGTGTCCGGTTTGCGTTTCATCTCCATAACCCGGTTTCTCCACCGAGTAAGGTACTCGTGGAAGGACTCTCCAGCCTTCTGTTGTAGCAACTCGAGATCTTTCAAAGTGACCTCCATCCGGGTACTGCAATCGTACTGCTTAAGGAACTCTTCGGTCAACAAGTCCCAGTCCTCCTTGGATCTCCTGTCAAGCCCATGGTACCAATCAATAGCAGCTCCTGTGAGACTCAAGCAGAAATATTCTATCTTCTGCTTTCTTGTTAAGGTCGTTCCCTTCATGACCAGCGAGTATTGCTTGATGTGTGCGGCAGGGTCAGAGGTTCCATCAAATTTGGGAATGTCCGGCATCTTAAAATTCTGGGGAATTAGGTCATCCCCATCCAGCTCTCGGTCTTCCAGGTTCATTCCTTTTCCCACGGTCATCATCCTTGCCATGACCTCAAATCTCTCTTCCATTTTCCTCCACATTGCCTCATCCAGTTTTGGCAACTTTTCTTTAGCTACTGCATGCTCCTCATGCTCATCTCCCCTAAATTCAGCTTCAGACCTGGGGCCCTCTCTGCGCTCAATAGGTGCAGGTACTCTTGGCTCAACAACAGGTGGGTCAACCACTGGTTGGTTAATTGCAGCAGGACGTTCTTCTCTTACAACCTCTTGTTCAGCTGGTACTCGGATAGGGGCAACAGCTTGTTGCCCAGCTATAGTGGCGGCAAGATTGCCCATCATTGCAATCATTCGGGCTTCAAATTCCTCCATTCTCTTTCCTACCTCCTCAACGATTACTGCCCGGGTTGCATCAGACTCATTTGATGGATTAGCCATGCTTACTTCTGTTGATGATTTGGAAGAAAACCCCACACTATTTTCTGAGATTGAATCTGAACTCTGATCCGACACTAACTCAGTTAACCCCAAAAGCGGCGTCCTTCTTAACCGTCCGTCTGGACCTCTAGACCACCCAGGAGAATCTATGATGGCTGAAATGCAAAGATTATTAAGATGATGCATGATTAAAATGCAATGTATGCTCGTGCTGATGCAACATAGACAAACACATGCAAGTAGATAGATCTTTCCAACCTTGTATCTCCCACACACGTGGTAATTCGGTCTCTTTCCTAGGTGGGCTTAATCCATGGATTAACGTGGAACCCGATGGACACGTATGGTGCGCGGTGAAAAACCGGCAGCATAACAGCTCCTATCTAATGTACATACGTATGGGTGTTTGGCAATTATGTATTTAAACAATTCAACTTAACTAAGATGGGCTCACCAGGGCATGAAAGCCTTTGATGAAGACCATTTAATTAAATTGATTTCGTTTAATATATGATGGCCCATATAGCAAGCATAGTATTACGGTACATTTCACCTAGTGGAAGTATCTATTGCCATTACATGAGCTTTGGACAAGGGAGATGTTACTTTAAGGCTACCCAAGCATGATCCCTGCCGATGGGTCTAGCTCATCACAAGCATAGCGACCGGTCGGGTCGTCATTTTGATATACCATTGAGGTACGTGGCTTGGGCTGGTGATTATCCTTAACACTTCCCCAAATTGAGTGAAAATGAGGTCGTGCTTCGGGAACGCACCGGGGCTTGAAAAGGGACCAAACTAACTTAATCTAAAGCTCTAATGAGATGATATGCAATTTTGAGATAAGGCGAATTTATGAATTAAATTTTAACCATAAATGTTAAACGAGGTATTTTCAAATTGAAATCTCGAACCATATCGTCCCCAGTGGAGTCGCCACTGTGACGCGCACCGGATCCCGAGCGCCACCCTTTCGGACCGCCCGCACGTGGGCGATCGGGGCATTTGCGGGTCCGTTGACATCTTGCGATAAATCGCAAGTGCGTCTATGTTGAGCAACAAGGAGGTATCATGGAGTCGCCACCCAATAGAACATTGGGAAAGTTTCTCTCGCCTCGGAGAGCCTAAGACTTGCGCATTTTATCCATATTGAGCCATGAGGCCTAGGATTAGCGCTAAAGCCTCGTGACTCAAGAAGTATTTTGGAGGATAACCTCTAACCTCTCGAGCCCAAAGACCAGAGCTGGGTCCAGGATTTCTCATCTATTTCTACCTCGATTAATTTATGATCAAATTTTAATTATCATTAATTCGCTCTCTCTCCACACGATGCAATTTTAATCTAAAAGCGCATTTATACATGTTAGGAAAACCATAAATTAGCAAGTAAAGCAATGAATTACAATAATACAAGGAGCGGAATACAACTCCCATTTAAAAGTGCAAACATACATAAAATCGGGGAGTTTATTAATTATGAGGACTTTGGTCCCCGCATGCACAATTAAAGAAAACATTTTGGATGTGATGATCTTATTCGGGATGAAAACTGGGACATTGGTCCCGTTTTATTATGAAAAATCCAAGTTAATTTAGTAAAACTATTTTTGTGGTTTTTATTTTGGCGCGCATAAGAAAACATTTTATTCAATGAATATATACAAGGCAATGTAAATAAAATAGGAATTAAAAATGTATAAAGAAAATACCAAACCCCGCAACTCCTCCTTCATGTGCATGGATGTTCAATTGAAAGTAAAAACAATGGTGTGCAACCAAAAATAAAACAAAAGAAATTCATGTTAGTGATTAAGCCAACAAAATAATATGACATAAAAATATAATATGTACCATGAAAATATAATATGCATAAAATAATTAAGATGCAATTTAACATGCATAGAATAATTAAGATGCAATTTAACATGCATAAGGTGAGAAAGTATCATGGCACATGCAACTTATTAATATTAGTAATTAACGTACATGGAAAATTAGTGACAATCAATTTTATTATAGTTAAGATATGAATAAATGTGTAACATGAGAATAATTCCACTTGACATGCATAACTAGCATAAAATAATGACTATAACACTCATACATGCAAAAGAAAGCATAATAATAAACATGATATAGCATTAAGAAATTAAAGGTATTTACAACCTAAAACATGCATAATTACATGAACAAAGAATAATTTGACATGAAAAATAAGATAATAGAATTTAAAAAAAAAAACTTATTTGTTATATGAATAATTGAAGATAAAAAAATAAGAAGAAGAATATGGAGACTAAGAGAATTTACATGTTTGATATGTTAATTAGAAGCCAAAATAAATGAAATTAACAAGAGAATTAATGAGTAAAGCCAAGAATAATTACCCTCAAATTCAGTTTTGAAGAATTGAAGATAGAAGTGTTGAATTCCTTGTCTTCTCTTGTGAAAATCCTTAGAAAATAGCTTGAAAACTTGAAGAAAAGCTCTTGGAAACAAGTGTGTAAGATAGATTTTTTTCTCTCAACTCAAAGCTCCAAAATTCAGTTTTTTCTCACCCAAATGTTCTTGGTTCGTTCTCCTCTATTTCTGAATTTTTTCTAGTGTTTTAATCATCAAAAACTACCCAAAAACCACCAAAAACCGTCCAAAAACGGTTGAAAATCGAGTGGGGGTCGAAAAGTGGGCGAAATGGGCGAAGTGGGGCGATTTCGGCGAGAGATCGTGCGCGTCGAGCACGTTTCCGCGCGATCTGCGCGGAGTTTCCGCGCACGACGTGCGCGGGGCGCCCGACGCCAAGGGCGTCGGACGCGCGGAGCGCGCGCTCCGTGCACGGAGCGCACGGAAATTTGCGACGGCCCTTGGCCGTCGCCTTTTCGTCGCGATTATTTTCCCCCATTTTCCATTTTTCCTACTTTCTTCATTTTTTCATCATTTTTCACCTTTTTTATTTTAATTTTTTTTTTTTATTAAAATACCCTCAACCTAAAACACACTTTTTCTTCTTCAAAATAATTTAAAAAATATTTTTAAAATATTTTTAAAATACCCTTTTTACTCACCGAAAAGACAAGGAAAATCACTTCTGAACTCCAATCTTTTTGCCTATAAGCCGGCATAGCTAAATTTCATCATCGGGTAATCCTGATCAAGGCTACTCGGGACCCAGTGTCTACAGTCTACCCTCCAAGACACCTTTTTGTGCCACGAGACTTTAGCGCTAATCCTAGGCTCCTTAGGGCGAGAGGTTTACCTTCCAAGACCCCTCTGGCTGGCCCAAAATGGATACCAAGCGCAGTCTTAGGCTCTCCGAGGCGAGAGTAACTTTCCCAATGTTCTATTGGGTGGCGACTCCATGATACCTCCTTGTTGCCCAACATAGACGCACTTGCGATTTATTTGCAAGCTGTCAACGGACCCACAAATGCCCCGATCGACCACGTGCGGGCGGTCCCATGGGTGGCCGCGGGGATCCGGTGCGCGTCACACTATGCACTAGCTTTCCCAAAATTGGGGGCAACGGTAGACACCAAGTTCTGAGGCAGTCCAAGATCAGGATTACCCAATGACAAAAATGATGCTTGTTTAAAGGCAAAAAGGTTAGAACTGATGATTCCCTTGTCGAAAATCCTTCTTCTTAAATAAAAAGTTTTTTTAATTTTATTTTATCTTCTAGGGTTTTCGGTGGCCTACCGCCGAGGTGGCTTGTATGGCACGTGTGAGGCAGAACGACTACATGCGAGTGCACGAGGCACAACGGCTGCGTGCGGGCACTCAAGGCCTAGGTGCTAAGGGTTTTAACTTTCCCTCTTTTTCAAGCTTCTTTAAAACCCAAGACAGGGGTCGGCCTAGATGCAAAAGTACCTTTGGCTTGCCACCTGATTGCGATAAACCTCCCTAGCATAGGCTTAACTACTCGCTCTCTTGGCCACGAATTCACTCTCAGCCTCTATGGCGATATCCTTTAAGGATTTCCAATCCTTGAGACCTTTCAGGGTTTGGCCACCATCTATTGGGTATCTGGTGTGTTGATGATGATTTAGTTGCCTCTGATCTCTAGTTGGCCTGGCCGACCCTGGTCACGAGTTCTCCTCTATTATTTGAGGCAAAGATCTATCTAAATCGAAATAATATTTTTGGGCTATTCTGGTTGCTGATACTTCTTCCCTCCCCCAAGTGCCGACACAGCTGTCACACCCATATAGTTGACTTCTCATTTTTAAGTTCATAGTGACTTTCTTGCGAGCAACTATGGTAGTTCCAAGCTTAGACTATAAAATTTCTTCTTTGAGGACATCCATCATTCTCTTCAGGCCCCGTGTTGTTGCTAGAAACCCATCCTCTGAACCTGCCCCTTGCCTTTTCATCCAAATGACGGAGCAAAAGACAACTCTCCTATAGACTCAGTTAGTGGTAGGCATACTTCCCTAGTTGGATCATGCTCTTTTTACTGCATGGTAGGAGTAGTAGGCTGTTGCCTGGTGGGTGGCATAACCACAGGACCAACTAGTGGCCGCTCAATGGGCTGTGTCATTGCGGCAGTTAAATTCCCCATCATAGCCGTCATTTTATTTTCAAACTCCTCTAGTCTCCTACCCAGTTCCTCAGCAATCAATGCATGGGTCACCACAGACTCTCTCAAAGGTTCGGCCATACTGAATACTGTGGAAAAGTCTGAAGGGAAAGTCTTACTGCTCTCTGAAAGCGAATCCAAACCCTAAACTGGTACCCTTCTCGGCAACTCGAAGGTAAGATTTCTAATCAGCCGTCCACTGGGATCCCTAAACCATTCGAGCAAATCTATGATGGCTGTAGAGCTCACCTTGTCATAATGATGCATGAATGACATGTATGATGCATGACCGTGAGCTATGCAGCATTTCACAACCACATACAAGCAAGTAGATCATTTCAGCCTTTTTACTCCGGCACATGAGGTCAATTTGTCTCTTCTTAGGTGGGCTTAATCCAGGGTCAACAGGGGATCCGAGTAACGTGTATAGTGCATAGCGGGAAACTAGCAGCACAAGGTCTCTCAGAATCTGCATACGTATGAGTTTTGGCCATTATATATTTGGACACTTCAACAAAATTAAGGTGAACCCACTGGGACATGAAAGCCTTTGATAGGAGACCACTTAATTCATTTGATTTTATTTAATAGATGACAAGCGCTGTATTACGGTTCATTTCACCTAATGGAAGTATCTATTTCCATTACATGAGCTTTGGTCAAGGTGATGTTACATTAGGGCTACCTAAGTATGGTCCCTGCTAACGGGTCTAGCTCATCACAAGTATAACAACCAATCAGGTCTCTATTTGACATACCAAAAGGTACTAGACTTGGGCTAGTGATTATCCTTAACACTTCCCCATATTGAGGGAACGTAGTTTCGTGCTTTTGGAACGCACCGAGGTAAAATAGGGGTCCAAACTAATATAATTCTAAGGCTCTAGCATGATGCGATGCGATTTTAGAAGAGAGATAGAATTTTTGTTTTAAAAACTCAATTATACATTTTAACCAAGATACTTTCAAAGCAAAGTCACAAAGTCCCCAGTGGAGTCGCCACTATGACGCTCGCGAAACCGAATTGTTGTTTTCAATGGCCCGCTTTTAGGGCTCGAAGGGAGTTGGTTAGCATCATTTGATCTTGGATAACACGAGACATTTTGGAATCCCTTCCCAATAGAACATTGGGGAAGTTCATCTAGTCTCATGATACCTTTAGGCATTTTTCAAGGTATTTTAGAGTCGCCACCAAATTTACGAGAAATTGGGAAAGGTTATCTAACCTATATGGTCTAAACCAGAGAGTAGTTCAGAACTCCACTCATATTATTGTCCTGATTAGTTATAAATGAGTTTTCAAGTTTAGAAAATTCTATCTCTCATCTCACACGATTAATGCATTTTATTAAAAGGCGCACTTCAAGCATCCAGAAAGCGAAAAATGAAAACTGTAAAGAAAGCGATAAACACGTAAAGCCATATCATTACATAATAGAAATTGGGACAAATACAATCCCCCAAATAAAAAGAAAAGCTAAATAAATTTGCCCTAAAAATTGTAACAACCCAAAATGGCCCTAGTCGGAATTTGCATGCGAAGTCGGGAACGGAAGGGTATCTCGGTAATTTATGCTTGAGAAAAATTGGATATTAAGGATTTATTTGCAAAGGAAATAATTAAATAAGTTTAGTGGAGGAAGTTTATGGTGTGCTTGTGATGTATGGATGTAGGGTACTTTTATTGTGTTATAATCTAGTGGTTTGTGTGTATGGTGCTAAGGATGGGAAAATATCTACTTAAGAATTATATAGTGAGGTAAGAGTTTGGTGCCATGGAATGTAAGCCTTTGATTTGAGGGATCAACTATAGTGCATGTGTTGTTTGGTGTGTTAGAGCATAAAGTCAAGTGAGTGGGAATTGTGGTCCAATTGAAGCTTGCCACATAGGATGAGTAGGTGAAGGGCATTAATGAGGAGAGAGGGAAGAGAAGAAAGCAGAATTTCTACTTCTCCTCTACGTTTTCCACTTTCATTTTTCCCTCTCCTTTCTTCTTTCATTTTTGCTCTTCCTTACTTGCCCTAGCGTGGATCTTCAAGAGTTTAAGTTGGATTTGCTGAGTTTGAGCTGGATTTCTAGAGGTAAGTTCTTGAGTTTTAAGTGGGTGTTCTTCTTCATCTTCTACTCTATTTTTCTGGGTTTTGGATGTGGTGTGTTTGTTGGATTAAGTGAGTTTTTGGCTGGGTTTTGTGCAAGATTTGGAGGAGAAAAGAAATATAAAAGGCAAGGAGAAGGTTCAAGAGTGAAGATCAGCTGGGATTTTGTCTACAAGAGGTTTGGGAGCTTTGATTTCTTCATTTGTGTTTGAGTTGTCATTTGTCTAACTCTCCTTGGATCATGAGTTGGTATTGTTGTTTGTTTTCTAGATCTTTGAGTGCTTTGATATGAGTTTATGCATGATTTAATTTGAGTAAATGTGTTAGTAATCCATGTTATTGAATGAGATGAATTTATATGTGAGTTGGCATTGAAATGCATGAGTTTGAGAAATCTTTTGAATTTGATGTTTGATGGTGATTTTGGGCAATTCTGTTCCGTTTTTGTTTGACCTCTGTGCATTGTTTTTGTCATATCTGTAGTTATAGAGCTCTGACTCGTGTGATTCTTGATCCATTTGAACCATGATTCCCATTCCTTTAAATGTCTCTGAAATAGCCTTGGACAAATTCTCACTCTAAGACATCGAAAAATTGATTACAAATGTAGTGTCCCTGTTGTGTCGGGTTGTTTGAACAGTTTGAGTTGTGGAGATCATATCTGGAGTTATAGGTATCCTTTTGACCTGAAATTTGTTGCATCTGAACGATAACATCCTAGGAAACATTTGTTAAGAAGGAAGTTTTGGCTAAAAATGAGGTTTAGAGGTTGGTTTAGGCAATGCAAATCTGGGGCGTTAAACAGTCTTTTTCGGGTTCTGAGATGAGCCTCTGTCGCGATCGCGACAAGGGTCGCGACCTCGCGACAGAAAAACCTATATTAGCCTTTATTTCTTCATTTTTGAGCCCTCGATTGATTCGGATCAATCCCGTACCTTCCCCTCAGCTTTTTATGCATGTTTAGGGTAATTAAACAACTATATAAGTAATTATCTTTGGGAGAAACTTAGGAGTATGATTAAGGTTGGTAATTTAGCTAGTAAATAATGATAGATATAATTTTGTGAAGGATGAGGATTAAAATGTGTTAATCTTATGAGTAACCTAAGCACGATGTATCACACGTTTGAATGCATTTAACATGGGTGCGATTGAGACGAGTGACGAATAATGATGTTGTTATAGATTGTGTATATGGATATTGTTAGTGGTATGTTTTATCGAAATTCTTGATACGGATGTTGTGTTTATGTTGTTAATGATGTGTGGCTTGCTGGAGTTGAGGTAAGAGACCTTTGGTTATGTTTCGTGTGTTTGTAGGTGAGTATGAGGAAGGAAAGATTCTGTAGATTTTCGGAATCATGACTCTGTCGCGATCGCGACACTGTCGCGAGCGCGACAGAGACCGGTGATCCTAATGCTATGCCATCGCGAGTACGCGACGCTGTCGCGAGCCCGCGATAGCAATAGCTTGTATGCTCTCTGTCGCGAGCGCGACAACTGTCGCGATCGCGACAGAGCATATTGTTGGCCTGTGTTATCGCGAGCACGCGACTTGTCGCGACCCCGCGATAGCAATGCTTACCCTCTGTCGCGATCGCGACAACGTCGCGAGCGCGACAGAGCCGGGCTCTTCTCTCCTTCCCGCGATCGCGAAGTCCGTCGCGCGCACGTAGCGAAGAGACTATGGTCTCTGTCGCGAGCGCGACAGGCATCGCGAGCGCGACAGATGTGTTGTGCTGAATGAGTTTTCTTGGTGATTCCAATGCCTAATTTCTGAACTTGTGATGCCTTTAGGTTTATACTTTGACTATTTTATGAAGCATGATAATATAATTGGATGTATTATGCATATCTATACTTCTGACCTCTCTGCAAGATTATTATGTGATGCTTAAGTGTAAATTGTATGATGCATGATTGACTTTATGAACTTATTCATATGTCTCACCTATTGCTGATTATGCATAATGATATAAATTATGTGAATTGAAATATGAATTGTATTATGCATGACCTGCGAGAGTCAGTCTAGTGGATAGTTAGGCATGCCTAAAAGAGTCTTCCGCTGCAGCTTCCGTTATCGTTTGGACCCCGATCAGGTCCCCGTTTGGTTCCTCGCGAACCCCTTTAATGTATTTGGATCTTGTTTAAGATCCTTCCGAAAAATGTTGGTGAATGAAAATTGAAATGGTTTTCGATTTGTACCCGTAAGGTACTTTCCGTAATCGATTGGTACCCGTAATGTACCTTCCGTTCACTCTTTATCCACTACGTTGAGTCAGCAGGTGCTTTATTGTGTTGTGTTACTCTGAATAACTCTAAGAATGTGACCTCCGAATGGGCATAATAATGATCAGAGGGATCAGTTTCTATGTATACGAATTTGACTCTGGGTTTTGGAATGTATGTCTGTATTATGTAAGTATGATTTTTATATCTGACACCATTATCTACACTTTTTATGTGATGTGTTATAAGCTTCAGAATGCTTTGAATGTAATTCGACTAATGTATTTAAGTATGTGACTCAAGCATGGTTTTATTGTATATAAGCAAGTGAATCGGATCTGTTGTGATGACAAGTATGTAAGATTTAACTGTACTTTCCGCATGGTGATGTTATGAATGTGATTATGTCTTTGGTCTCTTCTATTGGAGGGTATCTGGCATGATATTTTATGTATGAGAGTTGCATAGTGGAAGTGTGGTGGTTCGATGTTATACCTTGAGTTCCAATTAGCGTATGCATCTTGTGACATGACAAAAGTATGTTTAGGTAGATAATGTTCTCGGCATGATAGTTGGGTGCGTTACTATATGATAATAGTATTGCATGTGAATGGGTTTCCAATGAATGAGTACTCGGATATGACGATTGTATGTGATTATGAACCTTTGAATGCATGGCTCTCTTATGCAGGTTTGTATATCCATCCATTGTGATTATTTGCATATGCCATTCATGTATGTGACTTGCTTTGGCGACCATTGTGAATGGCCGTCCATATTGCTTGTGTGTTCTCCCCACTAAGCGTTTATCGCTTAGCACGGGCTCTTTTCCCGTGCAGGTGGCAGGTTTGGTTCGGTTCGAGTCAAGCATCTGCAAGGTCGGCCACATAGGAGTTAGAAGCATTTTGTTATTTTGTTAAGCTTCCGTATTTCTGATTCTGTAATTTTGTAGCCTTTTCTTATGTTTTGGTTATGTAAAGGATATTATTGTAATTAAGCTTTCAGTTATTCCTCAGTTTTATCGTTTGCCTTATGCTTCCGCTGAGTGATTATATGTATGTATGTGAGTAAATGTATGTTCAGCTTTTGTTTCTTTAAAAGTTTTAATTTACCCTGTATTTTGGTATGTATGTTTATGTATGAATGTATGTATATTCTGTATCTGCGTGGTGACACCTTTACTCTTACGGCATCTCACTCCTTATCGGATGGGATCGCCTAAGTACGGGTAAGGGGTGTTACAAGTTGTGGTATCAGAGCGCAGGTTTGGCGGTTCTGGTTGCCTTTGTTTGTTTGAGTGTCAAGTCTTGGTATGCTAGTTGGTTTGTGTCATGTCTTTGCATGAGAGTCAGTGTTGTGTTGTGGCCTAATGCAGATGTGTCGTGTCTTGTGTCGTGTTTAGATGGAGTCTGATCCGAGTGAGAATGTGGGCGAGACAACGGAAAGTGTGAACCCAGTTAGAGCTGATCAGAGTGTTTCCGAGCGTCCTCCAGTTGAAGATTCTGGTCATGTTTCTGAGGATAGGGCTTTAGTGCAAGGGTTGATTCGGATTTTGGATAGGTTAACCGCTCCTCAGGTTTCTCAAGATTTGATTCGGAAGGTACCTAAGAAGAGAAAAGTTTCGAGTAGAGAAGTGTCAGTGGGGAAAAGGATTCAAGAAGCAACGGCATGTCAACAATATCAGAAGCAACCTGGGGACAAGTGTAAGAAGAAGTGGGTACGGTCTATATGTCAGCACTGTCAGAAGCCACATCGGGGCCCATGTCGAAAGCTCTCGGGTGCTTGTTTCAGGTGTGGCAGCTTAGAACATCAGATAGTTGATTGTCCTAAGAAGATGAGTGAGAATCTAGCTCGGCAGGCTAGAAAAGATGTGGAGGAGTTGCTTCGAGCCACACGAGCATCATTGGGATCAGTCGGCAAGTTAGATGCTACCAAGGATTCAGCCAGAGTATCTGTCTCTAACCGCATAGAAGTGACTGAGTCTGCAGAGCCTTCCGGTAAGTATGTGTTGTAAGTTTTTGTTTAAGTTGGTTTGTTTGTTTGGGTTGTATGGATATAAGCGTTTAGCGGGGAAATTTCGGGGACGAAATTTCTTAAGAGGGAGAGATTTGTAACAACCCAAAATGGCCCTAGTCGGAATTTGCATGCGAAGTCGGGAACGGAAGGGTATCTCGGTAATTTATGCTTGAGAAAAATTGGATATTAAGGATTTATTTGCAAAGGAAATAATTAAATAAGTTTAGTGGAGGAAGTTTATGGTGTGCTTGTGATGTATGGATGTAGGGTACTTTTATTGTGTTATAATCTAGTGGTTTGTGTGTATGGTGCTAAGGATGGGAAAATATCTACTTAAGAATTATATAGTGAGGTAAGAGTTTGGTGCCATGGAATGTAAGCCTTTGATTTGAGGGATCAACTATAGTGCATGTGTTGTTTGGTGTGTTAGAGCATAAAGTCAAGTGAGTGGGAATTGTGGTCCAATTGAAGCTTGCCACATAGGATGAGTAGGTGAAGGGCATTAATGAGGAGAGAGGGAAGAGAAGAAAGCAGAATTTCTACTTCTCCTCTACGTTTTCCACTTTCATTTTTCCCTCTCCTTTCTTCTTTCATTTTTGCTCTTCCTTACTTGCCCTAGCGTGGATCTTCAAGAGTTTAAGTTGGATTTGCTGAGTTTGAGCTGGATTTCTAGAGGTAAGTTCTTGAGTTTTAAGTGGGTGTTCTTCTTCATCTTCTACTCTATTTTTCTGGGTTTTGGATGTGGTGTGTTTGTTGGATTAAGTGAGTTTTTGGCTGGGTTTTGTGCAAGATTTGGAGGAGAAAAGAAATAGAAAAGGCAAGGAGAAGGTTCAAGAGTGAAGATCAGCTGGGATTTTGTCTACAAGAGGTTTGGGAGCTTTGATTTCTTCATTTGTGTTTGAGTTGTCATTTGTCTAACTCTCCTTGGATCATGAGTTGGTATTGTTGTTTGTTTTCTAGATCTTTGAGTGCTTTGATATGAGTTTATGCATGATTTAATTTGAGTAAATGTGTTAGTAATCCATGTTATTGAATGAGATGAATTTATATGTGAGTTGGCATTGAAATGCATGAGTTTGAGAAATCTTTTGAATTTGATGTTTGATGGTGATTTTGGGCAATTCTGTTCCGTTTTTGTTTGACCTCTGTGCATTGTTTTTGTCATATCTGTAGTTATAGAGCTCTGACTCATGTGATTCTTGATCCATTTGAACCATGATTCCCATTCCTTTAAATGTCTCTGAAATAGCCTTGGACAAATTCTCACTCTAAGACATCGAAAAATTGATTACAAATGTAGTGTCCCTGTTGTGTCGGGTTGTTTGAACAGTTTGAGTTGTGGAGATCATATATGGAGTTATAGGTATCCTTTTGACCTGAAATTTGTTGCATCTGAACGGTAACATCCTAGGAAACATTTTTTAAGAAGGAAGTTTTGGCTAAAAATGAGGGTTAGAGGTTGGTTTAGGCAATGCAAATCTGGGGCGTTAAACAGTCTTTTTCGGGTTCTGAGATGAGCCTCTGTCGCGATCGCGACAAGGGTCGCGACCTCGCGACAGAAAAACCTATATTAGCCTTTATTTCTTCATTTTTGAGCCCTCGATTGATTCGGATCAATCCTGTACCTTCCCCTCAGCTTTTTATGCATGTTTAGGGTAATTAAACGACTATATAAGTAATTATCTTTGGGAGAAACTTAGGAGTATGATTAAGGTTGGTAATTTAGCTAGTAAATAATGATAGATATAATTTTGTGAAGGATGAGGATTAAAATGTGTTAATCTTATGAGTAACCTAAGCACGATGTATCACACGTTTGAATGCATTTAACATGGGTGCGATTGAGACGAGTGACGAATAATGATGTTGTTATAGATTGTGTATATGGATATTGTTAGTGGTATGTTTTATCGAAATTCTTGATACGGATGTTGTGTTTATGTTGTTAATGATGTGTGGCTTGCTGGAGTTGAGGTAAGAGACCTTTGGTTATGTTTCGTGTGTTTGTAGGTGAGTATGAGGAAGGAAAGATTCTGTAGATTTTCGGAATCATGACTCTGTCGCGATCGCGACACTGTCGCGAGCGCGACAGAGACCGGTGATCCTAATGCTATGCCATCGCGAGTACGCGACGCTGTCGCGAGCCCGCGATAGCAATAGCTTGTATGCTCTCTGTCGCGAGCGCGACAACTGTCGCGATCGCGACAGAGCATATTGTTGGCCTGTGTTATCGCGAGCACGCGACTTGTCGCGACCCCGCGATAGCAATGCTTACCCTCTGTCGCGATCGCGACAACGTCGCGAGCGCGACAGAGCCGGGCTCTTCTCTCCTTCCCGCGATCGCGAAGTCCGTCGCGCGCACGTAGCGAAGAGACTATGGTCTCTGTCGCGAGCGCGACAGGCATCGCGAGCGCGACAGATGTGTTGTGCTGAATGAGTTTTCTTGGTGATTCCAATGCCTAATTTCTGAACTTGTGATGCCTTTAGGTTTATACTTTGACTATTTTATGAAGCATGATAATATAATTGGATGTATTATGCATATCTATACTTCTGACCTCTCTGCAAGATTATTATGTGATGCTTAAGTGTAAATTGTATGATGCATGATTGACTTTATGAACTTATTCATATGTCTCACCTATTGCTGATTATGCATAATGATATAAATTATGTGAATTGAAATATGAATTGTATTATGCATGACCTGCGAGAGTCAGTCTAGTGGATAGTTAGGCATGCCTAAAAGAGTCTTCCGCTGCAGCTTCCGTTATCGTTTGGACCCCGATCAGGTCCCCGTTTGGTTCCTCGCGAACCCCTTTAATGTATTTGGATCTTGTTTAAGATCCTTCCGAAAAATGTTGGTGAATGAAAATTGAAATGGTTTTCGATTTGTACCCGTAAGGTACTTTCCGTAATCGATTGGTACCCGTAATGTACCTTCCGTTCACTCTTTATCCACTACGTTGAGTCAGCAGGTGCTTTATTGTGTTGTGTTACTCTGAATAACTCTAAGAATGTGACCTCCGAATGGGCATAATAATGATCAGAGGGATCAGTTTCTATGTATACGAATTTGACTCTGGGTTTTGGAATGTATGTCTGTATTATGTAAGTATGATTTTTATATCTGACACCATTATCTACACTTTTTATGTGATGTGTTATAAGCTTCAGAATGCTTTGAATGTAATTCGACTAATGTATTTAAGTATGTGACTCAAGCATGGTTTTATTGTATATAAGCAAGTGAATCGGATCTGTTGTGATGACAAGTATGTAAGATTTAACTGTACTTTCCGCATGGTGATGTTATGAATGTGATTATGTCTTTGGTCTCTTCTATTGGAGGGTATCTGGCATGATATTTTATGTATGAGAGTTGCATAGTGGAAGTGTGGTGGTTCGATGTTATACCTTGAGTTCCAATTAGCGTATGCATCTTGTGACATGACAAAAGTATGTTTAGGTAGATAATGTTCTCGGCATGATAGTTGGGTGCGTTACTATATGATAATAGTATTGCATGTGAATGGGTTTCCAATGAATGAGTACTCGGATATGACGATTGTATGTGATTATGAACCTTTGAATGCATGGCTCTCTTATGCAGGTTTGTATATCCATCCATTGTGATTATTTGCATATGCCATTCATGTATGTGACTTGCTTTGGCGACCATTGTGAATGGCCGTCCATATTGCTTGTGTGTTCTCCCCACTAAGCGTTTATCGCTTAGCACGGGCTCTTTTCCCGTGCAGGTGGCAGGTTTGGTTCGGTTCGAGTCAAGCATCTGCAAGGTCGGCCACATAGGAGTTAGAAGCATTTTGTTATTTTGTTAAGCTTCCGTATTTCTGATTCTGTAATTTTGTAGCCTTTTCTTATGTTTTGGTTATGTAAAGGATATTATTGTAATTAAGCTTTCAGTTATTCCTCAGTTTTATCGTTTGCCTTATGCTTCCGCTGAGTGATTATATGTATGTATGTGAGTAAATGTATATTCAGCTTTTGTTTCTTTAAAAGTTTTAATTTACCCTGTATTTTGGTATGTATGTTTATGTATGAATGTATGTATATTCTGTATCTGCGTGGTGACACCTTTACTCTTACGGCATCTCACTCCTTATCGGATGGGATCGCCTAAGTACGGGTAAGGGGTGTTACAAAAATAATTAATTACAAGGACCCACAAGATATATAGACATAAAAGCTAAACACTTAAGCAAAGTCAATCATAAGAAGAGACATGCATAAATCGGAACATTTATTTGGTTTAGGAATATTGGTTCCTTCTTGCTCACTTAAAATGGGATTGAAGAGTTATTTCGCCCATTGGCTTAAAAACCGAGACCGATTGCTCCCATTTTGAGAAAATACAGCTCTTCATTTTAATTCGTGACATTTTTTCATTCCTTGGCTAATTTATTAATAAAATCCCAATCTACTCGTAAAATTGTTTTGTGATTTTTATCTAATGCGCTTATAAAATGAAACTATTTATTTATAAACAAACACGTCACGCAAATAGATATAGGTAAGATCTCACCCAAGTAATGTAGTCTCCTACGCATCGTGACCCTTCCATTTGGTCACGAGAATGCTTAAACAAGCACAACAATATTTTAAACCCCAAATAATAAAATAAAATAATAAAAATATTAGTAATAATTATAAAATCGACCAAATAAACATGAGCACAAAGGAAATATAGAATAATACTAGCACATAAGTAGAAGGTAAAACAAGTCACATTAAATACATTAACTTGATATGTGAACAACACACATGCAAAATATAATGACAATAATAACAATAATAATAATAATAACAATAATAATAATAATAATAATAATAATAATAATAATAATAATAATAACATTAATAATAATGACGACAATAAGAGGAATAATAATAATAATAATAATAATAATAATAATAATAATAATAAAATTAATACATGACAATAATAAACTTGATTAAATTACCAAGGTTAATGAGTAGAACAAATGTGCATGCGACGACAATCATATTTAAACATAAAAGAATGAAAAGGCTATTCACAAAGATCACACCAAAGAAAAAAATGAACCTGATTTTTTCAAAAATCATATATTTACCCATTTTCATGCAAAAAATAAAATAAACATTGAAAAATCATTCTAAGAGAATAAATCTCAACTTCAAAAACACATATTCATCAAATCATTATTTATGTATTTATTAGTGCAAGAAAAGTAAGACAAAATAAATAAAATAAAATAAAACGAGATAATAAAAAGGATCCCAGAATCTTTACCTCATATAGTAGATAATACGGAAGTAAGATGTCTCAATATATTCTCCTTATCAAGATTCAAAAATAGACTAAAAAAGATTCAAGAAAATCCTAAATTTTTGTCTCAAAAAGAAAACTCAAGAACATTAAACTTTAAAATGATTTTTTTATTGTTTAATGAGAAAACCCAATCTAAGGAAATTAATTTTCCCTTCCTCAAGTTAATCCAATCTCAACAAACGTTTTTCAATTCGAGAAAATCAAAGAAGAAATGTGTTTGTTTGCTATGAAAATTGGTTCTTTTCCTTAAAAAAAAACTCACGTTTTCTTCTCTTTAAAACTCTTCCCTTTTTCTTCTTTCAAAAATCCATCTTTAAAAAATCAATCCCCCCTTTCGAAAGTTCTTCCTTTTTTTTTTTATTTCCTCTCCCCTCTAAAATGGAAGGGGATCCATCTCCTTTTCTCCTCATCCCCCAAAAATTGCATGACAATTAAAATAAAATAAGCTTGTCCAGTCCAAAATCTGACAAAACAGCGCATCAAAAGGAGATCAGTACTTCAGAAGGAGGCACAGAGGAGAAGGGGCGGCCTGTCGAGGGACGACCTCGCTCACGCAGGCAACACCTACAGGGCACCCTCGCTCGTGCACAGGCTGCACCTACAAGGCGGTCTCTTGCGCGGGCGTGAGGCAGGGGGTAGCGCCCCGCCCGCGTGCTCCTTTCTTGGAGAGACGGTGCCGTGCACCTTCCGCACGCAAACCCAAAAAACCTTCTATCTTCAACAATATAATAAAATAAAAAGAAACATAAAATAAATAAATAAATAATTTTAATAGCATTTTGAGACAGATAAATGAACTTGACAAGGGGGATGATCAATCCCTATTTTCTTGCCTATGAATCGGTCTTTATTTTCATCACTGGGTAATCATAATCTTGGACCGCCTCGAAACCCGGTGTCTATAGTTCCCTTGGCCATAACTCCTTGGTTGTGAGTCCAAATTTATTAAGGGTTATACCATTAGAAAGTTAACATATAGGTGATTATTGGGTTACAGGGTCATCTTGGCTGAAAATGGTGTTTTGGTTGGTTTTAAAAGTCATATAAGTGGAAGTAGGAAAGGGCTTTAAAGTGGTAAGTTAGATGCTTCTGTTTTCCCTTTCTGCCTTAAATTTGCTTTGGTCATGGTCACAACTATGTGGGTGTCACTATGAGATGCTTCTATTTTCCTTTCTATTCTGAATTGCTTTTTCTATTCTGAATTGCTTTTGGTCACGGTCACAACCATGTGGTTGTCACCGTGAGGTGGTCCGGTTTCCTTTTTATTTTTGTATATTTGGAAAAGGGGAATTCCCAGTCACCATGGCCAAGTGTCAATCTATATCTCACCATCCACCACGCTCCGACTGTGCGGTCTAACTCTGAACCGGCCAGGGAGCCGACTTTGCGAAAGCCACGTGCCAATCCGGACAGAGGAGCCCTCTTTGTGACTCTTCTCCTGCGATTCGAACCCGTGACCTCGTGGAGATGAATGAGGTTAGGAAGGCTCTAATACCATTTGGAAAAGGGGAATTCCCAGTCACCAAGGCCCAGCGTCAATCCTATATCTCACCATTAGCCTTTGGTTAAGGCCACAACCATTTGGTTGTCACTGTGAAGTGCTTCTATTTTTGATTTTGCCTTGAATTAACTTTGGTCACGGCCACAACCATTTGGTTGTCATCATGAGGTACCTGAATTCTTTGCAATTCAACACAAAACGTTATCTATTGCTGTATAAAGTGTATAAGAACATATTTCAACTAAGTTTGGCAAATTTATTGGAAACTATAAATGTGTTAATGCATGTGAATATATATAATGAAGTGTGGGCTTATTTAATAAGCCATATGTGTTTGCAAGATATCAAATGTTATGATATTGCTTAATGTGGTTATATGGATGTTATACAATGCGACAATATGAACATTAAATGGATTAATAATTTAGCCTACAAGTCGAGTCGTGGATAGATGGGCATGCCTATAGGGTCAAGTCCTACAGCCGAAGCCTTTTTTATTCCTGTTTGGAATCCCCAATTTGTTTAGAATCCCGTTTGGATTCACATAATTGTATATATTTATATGAATATATCACTACCTATAGGTACTAATGTGTAAGTGTTGTATCTATGATTATTAATGTGATTTATGGTACTTACGAGTACTAATGCGATATCTCGTTATCCACTTCTAAGAATATGCAGGCAAGGTAAGAAATGAATGATGAACTAATAATAAGTAATGTGAATACTATGCGTTATGTGAATGTGATGTGATATCTGAATTTAAGAATATGGTTTATTGATGATGTTAAATATATACATATATACATAGGAATGGTAATTGATAGATTATATGGTGTATTAATATAAAGTATGTATTATAATGATAGTCAATGTTTGCTATAAAAGAATATTGTGTGTTGTTTTCCCACTAAGCGTTATCACTTAGCACGAGTATTAGTCAGTGTAGGTTCTGAAGTAAAGCACATGTGAAGGATGGTCCCGCATCTTCTCTGGTCAACACATTACGGTCTGCTATTTGGGTAGGTTCTTTTGTATTATGTAATTACTAGTTTTTGTCATGTAAAAGAGAGGTGATGTAATAGCTGAGTTTTATAACTAAAAGTTATTATCATGTTTATGAAAGTTAATAATATGTAATATAAGATGTTAGCTAATGTTATGTATATTATCGTACGAGTTTTAAAATGTATCGTGCTGCTTTAGAAGAAATTTGTTAATTCAGGATTTTGTTTATAACTAAGTTATGCGTGTATGTGTAATTTGTTATGTGCGTGGCGACCCTCTTCGAATACCGTTGCAAAGCTATGCGTCCGGTCGGGGAGGGGCACTACACTAGTTCCCTAAAAGGAAAAAGATGTGAGGAGTTTGCTAGGGAAATTGAAATATATTAGCAGATTCATCGCTAAACTTACATCCATTTGCGAGCCCATCTTTAAACTGCTTAGGAAGAATCAGACTGTGATATGGAATGATGACTGCCAGAAAGCTTTCGAAACCATTAAGAAATATTTGTTAAACCCTCAAATTTGAGACTGCTTTAGCCAGTCAAGCCTTTGATCCAATACCTTGCAATAGAAGATAGTTCTGTAGGTTCCATGATGGCTTAGGAAGATGAATTCAGAGTAGAATTTGCAGTTTATTATCTTAGTAAGAAGTTTCTTTCTTATGAGATCAAATATAATGAAGTCAAAAAGATTTGCCTAGTAGTGGTTTAGGCCTCTAAGAAATTAAGACACTACTTCCACTCTTATAAGGTACAAGCTGTCGCTAAGCAGAATCCTCTCATATACCTTCAAGAAATACCTTTTTTACTAGGAAAGATGGGAAGATGTTTAATACTGTTGCAAGAATTTGATGTCGAATACATCATTAGGAAGACCATCAAAGGCCGAGGTATATCAGAATTCCTAGCCGAATATCGTATAGAGTGGGATCGGAATGAATATAACTTCCCAGATGAGGATATTGCGGCCATTGCAATATAAGGTTGGCAGTTGCATTTCGATAGAGCAGTTAATAGCAAAGGGGAAGGAGTAGGGATCGTTCTCATAACTCCGGATGGCAAAAAACTTCCATTAGCCAAGAAGTTGAGGTATAGGATAACTAATAATGAAGCTGAGTACGAAGCTTGTATTTTTGAATTTGAGGCATTATTGGCCTTGGGGGCAAAGAATGAGGAAGTTTTCAGGGATTTGTCACTAGTAATCGATCAGGTTCGAGGAGAGTGCTCTGTTAAGAAAGAGCGATTGATGTCGTACATAAAACACTCGAAGATGTTGAGCAGTCAAATCAAAACATGTACATTTCGCTTTGTCCCTAGGGATGAAAACCAGTTGGCAGATGCCCCTGCCACTTTGGTATCCATTGGGGTTAAGCCCAAAGGGGTCATAATAATGCCATTGTTGATCTCAAGTTCAAAAAAGCACATCTTCGAATCTGAGCAGATAATGGAAATTAAGGTTGTTGACGAGAAGCCATGGTTTTATGACATTAAGAATTACTTACAAAAGATAGTATTCCCGGAAGAGGCCATCGAGAAAGATCAAAGATTGATACATAAGCTTTCTACTTAGTTTATCCTCATATATGTTGCATTATACAAAAGGCAAGCCAATGGCATTCAACTGAGATGTTTAGATGAGAAAGAAGCCAAGAAAGTTATGGAAGAAACTCATGCCGAGCTCTGTGGGGCTCCCATGAACGGTCTAACGTTAGTAAAGAAGATTATGTGATAAGGGTTTTATTAGCTCACAATGGATACATACTATTTGAAATATGTAAAGCAGTGTCAATTATGCCAACAATATGCAGACTTGAGGCATCTGCCGGTTTCAAAATTGCACAACTTAGCATCACCTTGGCCATTTGCAGCTTAGGGAATAGATATTATGGGAGAGATACACCCTACAGCTTCTAATGGACATAGGTTCATCATAGTCACTATCGATTACTTCACCAAGTGGGTCGAGGATGAATCTTTCAAGAAGGTCAATGCACGGGACATGGCCAAGTTCATTGAAAAGAATTTGATATATAGATATAGTCTCCCCCACCACGTTGATAATGGGGTACAATTTATGGTTGAAACTAAAAAGTTACTCTAGAAGTATGTCATTGACTCTCTATATCGCCCATATGACAATGGGGTGGTTGAAGTGGCTAATAAAAATGTTAAAAAGATCTTATCCAAAATGGTTCAAAACTATAGGGATTGGGCAGAGAATTACCTTTTGCACTTTGGGGCTATAGAACAACCATCAGAACCTCCACATGAGCCACACCTTATTATTTGGTATTTGGGATAGAAGCGGTACTGTGAGTTGAAATAGACCTCAGATCTTTAAGCATAGTCATGGAAGCCTAGAATCCACAAACTAATTAGGCGCAACAACGATTGCTGCAGTTGAATATGTTAGATGAGAAGAGGTTGCAGGCTCATTAACACAACCAAATCTATCAGAAAAGAGTTACTCAATCATTCAGAAAAAAGGTCAAAGGGCATCCACTAAGGTCAATGTTGTATCCATTACCTGAATTAATCAACAGCTTAGGATGCAAGGTAGTGTGCCAGGAAAAAACCTCTCTCCGATAATTATAGCATATTCTTCAGGCAAGGGGCACAATTTTTTATAGGGAAATCTGAAAACGTGGAATCAGGGGTCTGTGATATGCTCCGGATTATCCCTCGGTCGCCCCTATGACTGCCCGCCTGAGGGCGATCGGGCAATTGAGGGTCCGCTAACAGCTTGCAATAACTTGCAAGTGCGTCTATGTTGGGCAACAAGGAGGTTTCATGGAGTCGCCACCCAATAGAACATTGGGAAAGTTTCTCTCGCCTCGGAGAGCCTAAGACTGCGCTTAGTATCCATTTTGGGCCAACCAAAGGGGTCTTAGAGGGTGAACCTCTTGCCCTAAGGAGCTTAGGATTAATGCCAAAATCTCGTGACACAAGATGTGTCTTAGAGGACAAACCTCTCGCCTCTTTGAGCCCAAAGACTAGAGATGGGTTCGGGACTTCTCATCTATTTCTACCTCGATTATTTTATGATCAAATTTTAATTATCATTAATTCGCTCTCTCTCCACACGATGCAATTGATTAAAAGGCGCATTTTTTCACATTTAGAAAGTAGTAAATGAGCAAGTAAATAGTGAAAGCAATAAATTACAATAATACAAGGAGCGGAATACAACTCCCTTTTATAAATGTTCAATACATACACAAATCGAGGCATTGTTTATTTTGAGGACTTTGGTCCTCGCATGCATCATTATCAAAATGGATATTTTTATTGGGAGGATTTTTATTGGATAAAAATAGGACATTGGGTCCTTATGTTTATGAAAACCTCTCTTTATTAAATATAAAACATTATCAGTTTTTATATTTAGCGGGTTACAAAAAGGGTATACTCATGTACATAAAATAATTAATGAATAAGCAAATCAAGGAAATAACCAAGAACGTTAGAAAACTAAACCGGACGGAATCCTCCGAGCATAGTAGATCGCCCCTCGAGCTCAGGATAGTCCAAGAAAATCAATATATGCTCACAGAAGGTTAAAAGTTGTTAATATATGAAAGCTCAACATAAATGAAGTCAAAAGGACTTGAGAAAGATAGAAAAGATTTTGAAACGTGGAGACAGGACCCAGCGACGGCCTCTGTCGAGTGACCGACGGGCATCAGTCAAAGTGACCAATGTGTCCCGTCGCTCACTCAATAGAGAGAGCGTCTGTGAGTGGGGTGACCGACGGGCGTCGGTGAAATAGATGACCCGTCGATCACCACTGACTCCGAAAATAAACAGTAAAAACTCTCTTTTTCAAAGCAAAAATTGGTTTTTATCACAAAATAAGATGAAGAGAATCAAAATAAAGAAAAGTGAAAGCAAAAAGCCAAAAGAACAACAAAAAGAAAGAATAAAGATGAAATAACACGGAGAATAAGTCCGGAATATTTACCCTCAGATAATGTTTTAGTGAGATTCTTGGTGTCGATTAGAGTCCCGCACGTTCCACGAGAAACCAAATGAAAGGTCAAGAAAGAGGAAAATAGATTGTTTCCTTCTTAACCCCTCAAAAAGATTGACTTTGGAATCAAAAACTCAAAGAAAACTAATTAGTTTTAGTTCCTTTTTAACGGTTTGATCCTCAAATTAAAACAAATTTCTTGATGTGTGTGTTTGCTAGAAGAGAGAGAAAACGCGCTTGAAATTTGGCAGAGTTTCCCCTTTTGAAAATTTTTGTAACCCTTTTTAGGAAGAAATTCAAAGCTTTTATAGGCCAGGCACGACCGATGGGCGTCAGAGAGGTTGCGTGCTCCAGGAAATCAGCCGGCGTGCTCTGGAAGAAGCGGATCCATCCGACGGGCGTCGAAAAATCCATAAGCCATCTGTGACCCTAAGCGACGGGCTGGCCTCCCACAGACGGGCTGGCCGTCTGTCGAGGAAAACATACTTTTTGACTAAAAAAATCCCGTTTTTCCCCCTCTGCCTACAAAAGGTGAAAAGACTCATTTCTCGTAGAGCATGGGACTAAAACCTCCGAATCCAAACCATTTGTATAGGCTCGGATACTGATTTCATCATAGGGTAATCTCTGATCCGGACCGCTCCGGGAAACGGTGCCTACAGTTGCCCCCAGTTTTGGGGAAACTAGTGCACAAGCGCCTAGATGAGCCAAAACTCAGAGAAAGGACAGAAAGGAAGAAAGCATACCTATGGCGGTTGTCACCTTCCATGCCTTTTGCCGAGTAGACTTCGTCTTAGTCTGTTCGGTATGTGAAGATATCCCTATCGGTCTCGTTTCGACCTGTAGGTGTTGGTGAGATGTAGCATTCTCTAGCCACAACCTCGATATGAAGAGCAGTGTTTCTTTAACTGCAACTTCTGCTTCTGCTGGCCTCGTCTCAGCTTGCGTAGGGTTGAGGAGATGTAGCACTCTCTGACTACAAATTCGATGTGAAGAGCAGTGTTTCTCTAACTGCAACTTCTGCTTCTGCTGGCCTCGTCTCGGCTTGCGCAGGGTTGAGGAGATGTAGCACTCTCTGACTACAAATCTACTGTGAAGAGCAGTGTTTCTCTAACTGCAACTTCTGCTTCTACTGGCCTCGTCTTGGCTTGCGCAGGGTTGAGGAGATGTAGCACTCTCTGACTACAAATCTGCTGTGAAGAGCAGTGTTTCTCTAACTGCAACTTCGATTGGTGAGAAGCGGTACTCTCTGACCACAGTCTCGAAATGAAGAGTAGTATTCTCTAACTACAACTTCAATTGTTGAAGTTCCCTTGCTAACCCTCATCCGATCTGCAAGGTGCGTAGCACTCTCTGGCTGCCGTGTGAACTGTGAGATGAGGTACTATCTGACCGTAATCTCGATTTTGTAGAGGAGGAGACTTCGCTGGGTTCCTCGTTCCAAGAAGACATGATTCTTAGGCGCCCTTGTTTGGACTTTTAATCGATGCTTGTGTTCGGATCGATGTTTCTCTGTACCTGTGTGACAAAAGGTTTTGTTAATTCATGTTTGAGTTGTCATCTTTCAACATGTCTATGAATGGTGCGATTTTGCTTTATCTACCATGTCATGTTTCATTTATATTCTTCTTTTTTTTATTGAGTTGGCATTCATCATTTTTCATTTTTTCATTCATTTTTTTTTCTTATTTTGTAATATGAGCAAATGTGAAAGCATATATTCATCTGTAATATGAATGAATCATAAATAACTGAATAAATGCATAAAACTGAAAACAAAAGTTCAGTAGAAATATCCATTTTTGTACAATGTATATACAAAGTGAAAATGTTCAAAAATACAAAAATGACTCCCTGAATCATCAGAGGGGTGTGTAGTCAGAGGGCTCATCAGGATCCTCATCATCTGATATGTGCACTGTCCCTGGTGGAGGTAGAGGTGGAGCTGGCTGTACGGGAGGTGGAGGCTGAGCCGTGGAGGGTCCTGCCTCAGCATCATGGGCCCGTCTGAATCTAATCTGAGCGTAGCCATCCAAGAAGGGCTAGATACAAGTCCTCATAAACCCTAAGGTCTTTGAAACTGTGCCTCCTAGCTTCTTGAATGCCTGACTCATCTGAATGGTCTGCTCGCTAGCGGCCCTCCTCATCAACTCTAGGCGCTGCTCTGTCTGCTCTCTGAACTCCCTCATGGTCTGAGACAAGGGTGGGAGGATCCCCTCTATCGCCTGGACCCGGGATCTAAGGGAGTCGAGTGACTCGTCGATCATCTGTAGGGTCATATCAATCCTCTAAGACGCCCGGTCCTGAGACGTCCTCATCTCATGAGCGAGCTGCTGCCTAAGCTCCCTCTGGCCCTGGGCAATATGCTCTATCAACCTCACCTGCTCGTCTCTGAAGGCCTCCACGACCTGAGCCTACTCTCGCGCTGTGTGCTCGATATAACTGACCTGCTCCTGAGCCAACCGCTCTATCCCCTGAGACTGCTCCTGAATAGCAGCCTGCTGACGGTCTAACCTATCGTGTATAGCTCTATCTCTCTCATCTTGTCGTCGCTCCAAGGCTGTGAACATGGAAGTCAGGAGCTGGGAGAAGTCAGGTTGTGCTGGCTGTTGCTGTGCTGGCTCTGGCGGCGGGGCTGCGGAGGTGGATGCCCCTGGGTCACCCCGAAAATATGGGTGATACCTCTCGGGGGGCCCGTGGGTAGACCTCTGTACTCTGATGCTCGGCAACGGAACAGGAGTCGGCGCTCTGGATGCCGGAGAAGCCGCAAAGAGCTCGTCCATAGTGAACTCCATGTCAAAATCTGACGGGGTCCTGGGCTGCTCCTGCTGTGGTGGCAGTGGCACCGTCTGAGGCTGAGGCTGGGGAGGCTGAGGAGGCTACTGCTCCGGCTAAGGTTGACGAGGCTGAGGAGGCTGCAGCTCTAGCTGTGGCCCTGGCTGCTTCTCTAGCTCCGGCTCTGGCGGCTCCGGGTCTTGACCCAAGGGTGGAAGGGAGAACATCCGCCTGGTCTCGTGGATGGACAACACTCTATAAGCCTCTGCCTGCCCTGATATCTGGGAGATCATCCCCATCTGCACTGCTACTACAGCATCCATATGTATCCCCTCATCCAGGGGTCCTCTCAACCTATCCGGGGCGACTCCTAGCCCCAAAAGCAGACAAGTGATGACTCCTCCCACTATCACCACTGGTGTCAGTCCTCTGCCAACTCTGACCAAGTTAGCCAAGATCTCATGGCTAACGTTGAGGTGCTGGCCTGCCACCATAGCCCAGAGGCTCTAAATCTCGGCCGCATTAAGCGACCCTGGATTACCAGCTCGACCAAGGTACAAACTGGATAGCACTCTGTGCAGATACCGGAGTGCCTGAGACACTAGTACGGTGCTCTTCGCTGTATCATGATCATACAGCACTCCCGGTAAGGCAATGGCCGCCTAATGGGCACGTTTCACCGCTCGCCGTGGGATCTCGACCCCCTCTTCTCTAGGTAGCCCCATGGCCTGCGCGAACCTCTGCCTGGTAATACTGAAATGCTTGCCATCGAACCAAAACTTGACCACCCCTTGCTCTGTATCTGATCTCTGAAAACCGCCATAATGTAGGGTGGCCAGGACCTGGCGAGTAGCCTCTGGGAAGGTCTGAAAAGCGGGGTCAAGGAACTCTGTCCATCCGGCACCCTCAACAAGCATGTCGACCTCCGAGGCCATCCCTAGGGCCTCTTGGAACGGCCGGGACACAAAGCAGCTAGCCCGAATCTCCACCTGAGCCAGCGCTCTATATCTCTGAGCTGACTCATCGTCCATCCAACTCGGAACCACGACCTCGGGCTGGGCCTGTGGTGCTCTGCGTCTAGGAGACATCCTGCAAAAGAAATATTAGATGGTGAAAATTTGACAAAACAGGCATAATTAGGCTTGTTTTCTAGGTGAAAGCCCATTTAGGCCTCACCCAGGCAATAGCGGCCCGAATACGAGGTAAATAAACAGATAATAAATGAAAAGAGGCGAACGTCCTGTCAAGGGATGTTACCCAGGATGCTTCGCACATATTAAAACAGAAGAAACATGCAATCGGCATGGAAATATTTAAAGCGAATAAAATTGGGCTTTCTAGACCCCAAGGCATGCATTATACACAAAAATATTCAATTCCAGAATAAATAAAAAAAAAAAAGAAAATTTGGGCAGCACCCCGGTAAGGGTGTGACCAACCCCCTGCATAAAAAGGCATCAAACCAGGCCTCAGGCCTCAACAACAATAATATACATGTATAAATGGGACGCACCCCGGCAAAAGTGTGCCCCGAACAACACAAAAATAATGGCCTCAGGCCTCAACAACACAAAATATGCACTAGAAAGCCTATTTCTAAGGCGACAAAGGTATATAAGAATTCTATTTATACGCAATCATACAAAAGTTCAGATTAATTGCACTATATTAAAGAAATAAATAAAATAAAAAAAAACGGGCAGCATTCTCCCTAGATTTTTAAGGCATCTAAAGCATTCTAGCCATTTCTAAGGCTAAAGGAAGAAGAAGAAATGAAGAAATAAATTGAATTAAATAATAATAAAAATATAAATAAAAAAGTAGTTATTTTACTTACTTGAAGTCACGAAAAGTGTAGAAAACTGAAGAAATATGAATGTCTGAGCGTCCGGTGAGTGGAGAACGCGAAAAGATGAAGAAATTGTAAGAAAAAATGAGAAAGAATGCTTGAAAATGCAAAAAAAAAATCGCTAAAGAACCGTTTCTTGGAGGGGGAGTGAAAGTGACAGCACGGCAGGTCCGTCTGTCACTCGTCCTTATATAGAGTTTCGTGACCGATGGGCTGGGCATCTGTAGGAGCGACCGACAGGCAGACCGTCTGTCGTTCCCCATTCCCCAATTAATGCGCATTTAATGCTCGTGATGAATGCAATGCTGACGTATGCATCTGCCAGGTGGATCTTTACCGACGGGCAGGCCGTCTCTTGGGAGAGACGGGTAGGCCATTGGTGACGCCTTTCTATAAATTCTTCCAAAAATTTTGCTTCTCTTGTGTCTCTTCATTTTCCCAACATCTTGAGCCCTTTATTCTTATTAGAATGTCTTCCTCTCTAGTCCAAAGAATGCACCGCATCTTAGATGACAAGCACACTTGGGAAAAAGGCGCCCTTTCCTCTCTGTCTGGGCTAAAATACCTGTGTCGGGCCAAATTCGATCAGAACCTTCTTCTGGCGGCGACCCACTTCTAGAACCCCCGGTTTTACGTCTTTCGGTTCACTTACCAGGAGCTGTGCCCCCTGCCTGAGGAGTTAGCTGCCATTCTTGGAGCCTGGTTCCCTCCTAACAGTTCGTGCTGGTGTTCACTGTCGAGAGCGCGACAGTGAGGCCTTCCTTTGTCTCTTTCGCGAGTGCGACACCCTCTAGCTTTTCTTTCTGATTTCTTTTTATGATTGCAATACTTAACTTCCTAGTTTATATTACTTTTAGAATTATGTGCAGTTTAATATATAAATGTGTTTATATGTTTCCTATATCATGAATAATACATGATGCACACAAATGTTGTGAATTAAAATGTGCCTGGGATTATGCATGACCTGCTAGAGTCAAATAAGTGGATAGTTAGGCATGCCTAATAGAGCTAGTGTTGCTACAGCTAGTGTATGATTTGGACCCTGATCAGGTCCCCCGATTGGATCTTCGTCATCCTTGTGTACCGAATTTATGAGAAAATGTTTTTGGAACAAATTTAAAAGACTGTTTTGATACCCTCGAGTATCTATGTGTTATGAGGATACTGTTAATATGTCACACCTCAACCTATACCATGGAGACTTCTCCTCATATCAGAGGGAGAAGGATCCAGATAGGTAGGAGTGTCACATCCCACTAGTACAAACAAGCAAACATCACATACAGAAATGACATATCAGAGTTAAACAAAAACTTTAAAAGAAAGAAGCGTGATACAGAGCAAAATGAATACTTTTATTAATATACAAAAAGAGGTCTTTACATCTTACATCAGTTTACAAACCAAAAATACCAATAAACAAAAGTCCAAAGTACACTGTTCCGAAGGGTTAACAAAACATAATATCTATTACAAAAGAAGGAAAACTTATACTACAAAACTTCAATCTCTAGTTGCGTTGGCCTTCCCGATGCGACACGCCCAGACCATGCGTACCAAAAACCTTCCACACCTGCACGGATAAACACCCGTGCTAAGCGAAATCGCTTAGTGGGGAAAACACAAATGCATAACTGCCACTCACAGTGACGACAACAGAAGGCACATGACAATGATACAATTATAGATATAAGCTCATACATGATCAGTTCAATTATTTATATTATCATTCAATGTTCTTGTACAAAGATACACTAACACCTGCTTAATCATAAAGAGTGGATAACGAGTACACATAGATACTTGAGAGTATCATTATCATATTATGGACACATAGATATTCGAAGGTATCGAGTCATTCTTTTTATTTTGCTTCCAAATTGTTTTCACATAGAATCTTAAGAAAGATTCAAACAGAAGGATCGCGAGGATCCGATTGGGGGACCTGATCAGGATCAAAAATCGTACACATAGCTGCAGCAACACATAACTCTATTAGGCATGCCTAACTATCCACTTTCCGACATTAGCAGGTTATACGAAATCTTGTCAAATTAACATACATATTATTCATTTAAATAGGTATTCAAGGCTTTAAATAAAAGAGTGCATGCAAAAGAAATCAAGTCATTAAGCAAAAAGGAGAAGAAATCAAGTTTGGAAGTCACGTCTGTCGCGCTCGCGACAGAAGCCTAGCTACACCTCCCCGCCTCGTCTCGCGATCGCGAGTGATCTCATGCTCACGAGAGGACATAGGTGCTGCTCTTCTGTCGCGCTCGCGACAGAAGAGAGCCTTGCATATGTTCAAAGTTCGAGCACTCTGTCGCGCTCGCGACAGAGAGCTCCTTCGAGTTCTTTAGCGCGACATCTCTCGCGCCGGCGCGAGGGTTGAAACCTCCGCACTCTGTCGCGCTCGCGACAGTGTCGCGATCGCGACAGACACGGGTTTTTCAGCTCTTACGCCCAAAATCTGCAAAATTTACACAAAATTCACATCCAAACTTCCAAAATTGATTCTAAACCTCAAAATTGAGCAACACAAGCATCAACAACTCATCATATAATTAAAAACCCAGCTTTATCACTATTTATCTTAATTAAATCAAGCCAAATACATGCTCAATTCCAAGAAATCCCAAAACAGCAACTTTAACACTAATTGCAACTATTCACATGATTCCCTGCAAATCCTTCAACAATATTCATTCTCTCACATCACATATCACACTCATTCCAATTCAAGCTATAATAACTCAACTCATAATCCCAATCCAAGCAAAATCACAATTATCAAACTCAAATCACAAATATACATAAAAAGACAAACGTTCCCAAACCTTCTTTCCTTAGCTCCTATTCGCGAGCTCCGCTCCCGCTAGCGATTTCTTTCCCTTTATCCGGTCTAGGAGCCTCCTCTGAACCACAAACCCACAATAGCCAAGATCAATTCTAAAGCAATCCACATATAAACATATATATAACCTAAACTTAGAGAAGAGGAAGAAGAAGAAATCAAGGCATCCATAACCCCTACTCACCTTTGAGCTTCAAAATTACTATCCAAACAACTCTAATTACTCAAATAAAGAAAAGGGAGCAAGATTGTGCAAAGAAAAAGGAAGAACAAAGAAAGAAGAAGAAGAAGTGAAGAAAGTGGCGTGGAGAAGAGAGGGAGAACGGAAATCAAAAGGGAATGGTTGCCTTCTCTCTCTCTCACCAAACTCATTAAATGTTAACCTATCCATATGCCACATATCACTCTCTCCAAAAGACACTTGCCCTATATCACACCCTACTCCCATACATTACTATGCACAATAATCCATCTCTTGCTCATACCTTACTTCTATACACCCACCTATACACTAGCCTAATTCCTCTTCTCAAACTAATACACATAAATTAAATAAATAATCCAATATAACACATACAAATACACACATACAGACACGGACAGGCTCAAACTACTGGGGTGGTTTTGGGGTGTTACATAATACCTTCGGGTATCTATGCGTACTCATTATCCACTGTTTTGATTAAGCAGGTGCCATAATATTATTTGTTATTATGCATGAATATTGAATCATTTCATATTGGGAATAACATGGTTCTAATTCTATTATATGCTAAGTTAACTCATGTGATCTTAATATTTGACTGTGCTATTCATTTGTGATTAAATTGTTACACTACTATGAGTGGTCGTTGTGCATCTTTGTTTCCCCACTAAGCGATTTCGCTTAGCACGGGTGTTCTATCCGTGCAGGTGTCAGACCCCGTTGCCCCCTAGTAGAATGAGCCTGTCTGTGTGAGCATGCATTTGTATGTGTTCAGCATATCATAAGGGTATTTTAGTAAAATACATGTTTTTGGGTTTTATTAGTATGTGGTTGCACGTATGACATTAGTGTGTGTACTAATTGGGAATTGCTTGTGTGCACTTGAGCATATCATTCTATGGTGTTTTAAGTTGAGAAGTGCTTGTGTGTGTGAGTTCATACCATTGTAGGGTGTATAAGTTAGGAGTGCATAAGATGTGTGTGAAGGATGGAGTGAGGGTGTGAGTGAGCAAGTTCCACCACTAAAAGATTGACATGTGTATTAGGTTAGGGAAAATGAATAAAGAAAAGAAGGAAGAGTGAAGGGAAGATCAGATTCACGTTTTCCCTTCTACCTCCATCTTCTTCTTCCTTTTCCCTTTCCTAATTATTGCTAACTGTAAATCAAATTGTGGTTGTGGAAATTGGTCACTCTTGCTCCGAATTTGGTAAGTACGTATCTTGGTCTTGCTCTTATTCTTCTTTTTCTTCTTCTTCCTTGAGTTTAGATTTAACTCAGGGTTTGCATTGTTTGATGTTTGTGTTTAGCTGAGGCTCCTCGCGAATCCAAAGGCAAGGAGATTGCTGGGAGTAGTGGGACTAAGTGAAGTGAAGCTTAGAATTCAGGTTTGGGAATTGTTTGTTATGATTTGTGTGATTTTGAGCTTACTGTAAAATTCTAGGGTTTGTGTTCCTTAGAAGCTTGAATGCATTTACTGTTGATTTTGATTTGGTTGTTTTAATTGTTGAATTGAGTTGTTGTTATGTCATTTTGATGCTTGAATGATCTTCTGGAAGGTAAGAACTGATTTGTCTGGTTAATCTTTGTATTCTGGGAAATTCTGGAAAACTGGGAATCGAGTTACTGTAGAAATCCCGTTTTCCAGATTGTGTCGCGTGAATCGCCAAGTAAGATAAGCAAGTCACGAGACGTGACCTCCGGACACGACTCGTGACCTGCCAGATTGAGGCCAGTCACGAGTTGTGGCTGCCTATCACAACTCGTGACCAACTAAGATGAAGCCAGTCACGAGACGTGACTCCCAGTCACGACTCGTGACCAGCTTGAGAGAGAGGGCAGTCACCGATGTCACGTCGCATGACCAGCTGAAGAAGGAAGCCAGTAACGCGTGACCAGCCCAAAGAAGCCAGTCACAAGACGTGACTCCCAGTCACGACTCGTGACCAGCAAGAATTAGGCAAGTCACGCATGACCAGGGAGCCAGTCACGAGGCGTAACCCCCAGTCACATCTCGTGACCTGCCTTGTGAGGAAGCCAGTCACGAGTTGTGATGCCAGTCACGCCTCGTGACCAGCCAACCTCGCCCGTCACCTCGTTCAGCCCATTTTCTGAAATTTCCCGGATTTTAACTTATAAATGGATTTCGTAATTTCTTCGATTGAATTTATACTGCTATATGATGCATGTCATACTTTTATATGCTTTGAAATTCGTGATACCATGATTCTTCTGATGAATTATACGCGATGTTTTGAATTGTGATTTGAATGAGTTTTAGCTTGCTAGAGTAAAGTAAGTGGATAGTTAGGCATGCCTAATAGAGTCTTTTAGTTGCAAGCCTCAGTTCAGTTTGGACCCCGATCAGGTCCCCGTTTGGTTCCTTTCGAACCCATCAGTATTAAGATCTTGTTTAAGATCCCCTCAGTATACAAATAATGTGTTTTGATAAAAAATGAAATGACTTTTGATTTGTACCTGTGAGGTACCCTCAGTATTCGATTCGTACCCGTAAGGTACCTTTAGTTCACTCGTTATCCACTACCTAGAGTCAGCAGGTGTTCATTAAATAATTGATTGAATTGCTCTGTTCTGAATTGAATATATACAGGTGATATCAGAATGAGTATAATGATGGGATATGTTAGTGGTTATGCCCTAGGCCAAACATTTGGACCTTGATGAAATCATTACATTTTCATTTATATAATGGTTTTCTTCACATTAATATTATTAGCATGTTACATTATTGTAATGTTTATGAATAACAATGTTATTCATATTGTCCCTAGTCATTTATAACTAAAGGGCATAAAGATAAATTAAGACTAGTATAGATTTGCATTGATAATCATGGGATGATTATATATATATGTTGATATAAATCAAATCTATAGGTACTTTCTGGAGAACAAAGTACTGGATAGACCCACTATAAGATTACTTCATGGGATAGTGTCACAAGTGATCTTATTATAGATATGTTATTGAATCCTTTGACCTGAGGTTATCATGGTTTCCTACATTAGGAACATTATGTTTTGACATAATCAAATGTTATCTTTAATCGGATAATTATAAAGGTTATGATTGGACATAATGAGAATTATGCAGAGGAAAATGAATAATCAAGATGGAATTTGTCCCTCTCTTATGAGAGAGATATCTATTGGGCCCCTCAATAAGTAGGACTGTAAAATGCATGGCCGTGCTCAAATGAATTGATAGTATGATCAATGTCATTTGAATTTATCAGTCTACTTGGTGATCGAGAAATTATATGTTTGAACAATTTAAGTTTGACATGGACCATGACTTATGTTCGAACAAGATATCGTGTGACAAAAGGATAATAACATGTTCTATTTACAGGTTAAAATCGGACTAACGATATTTATATTATTTGGTAGTCATAATGTCTTGCTAGAGACCAATTATGACTTGTACGCTTATTATGGGATAAGGCCCACTGCCAACATAATATAAACCTATTGGGTCACACACCAAGACCAGAATGAACAATATGGATTTTATTGGGTTATTTCGAAATAATATATAAACGTAGGTATTTATATATTTAATTTTGAAATTACTTATTTATTTATTTATGTACATATACATATATCTCTAATTTTGAATATGAGATAATAGTATGTATTAATATTTCTTATTATTTTGAATAAGAAATAAATAAATAAATATATATATAAGGTAGATATCTCTTGTTTTGAATTAAGAGATAATATCCTTATTTATCTTTTCCTAAGAGAAAAAGGATTTGAAATATATATACATATATATATATAGATATATGTATGGGATATAGTTTAATAAAAGGTTATTAACTCTTATCAAAACTCAATTCCAGTTTTTCAAAAGGAATAAGAGTTTTAAAGTGGTTAAAACATAGGATACCAACATTGGATACCCTAGCTAGCATAACTTCTTATTGAGAAGAAGAAAAGACTACTCTAGCTGATTTTCTGGAGAGAAGCCACCATTGTTCTTCCTTGAGAAGGAAAGAAAATCGTAAAATCCATTCGCATCTAAAGGGAACTAGCAACCCTGCGACTTCGGTTCATTTTGTTCGTGCGTGTGGATACCAGTAGAGGACGTTCGTGTTAAAGGCAGCGTCTTCAGTTCGATTTAAAGGTGTTTAATTTGAATTCCCACACTGAAAAGGTTAGTAAATCTTATCACTTTCTTTTGAATCAATCGAAATACATGGATCTTGTTTTCAGGTTTCGATTTATTTACGCTGCGTTAATGTTGAATTAATCCGATGAAACCCAACAGTGGTATCAGAGCCACTTGTATATTCGATTGATTCAAATATTTTATATATGTATGTGATATATATATTATTTTATTGATCGATTTGTATGTTGATACTTGGAGATTGATTTCGATTTTAAGTGTTAAAAACGAATGAATTTTTGTGATAAAACGAGATTAACTTGGTAATATTAATTTGGTATTTTAAGGGCTACGAAATTACATTATGTTAATATGATTAACAAACTCAATTAAGTGTTAATGTGATTAACTAAAGGGATTAATATGTTTAATACGAAATTATTTATGATGGTATTCTGTGTTTACTAAATTGTTTAATGTGATTAAACGACGGCTGATATGATTAGCAAAATCGTTTTTTCATACATACAGAATAGAGTTTTTGGGCAGCCGTGCTACCTCTTCGTACCGCCTTATATGTCATTAATAATTATCACTCGGTAATTTTAATATATCAATTTATGAAATAAGGTATATTATTCACGATATGAAATAAATATGATTTATTATGTTTATGTATGATGTCTTTGCATGGTGCATAGCATGGCCAATTGAACCTTTTATGGATGAATTTTATTTTATCTATTTTAAGGGTTTGTAATTTTAAATACGACCTGCGTGTCGTTAATTTTGTTGTAATCTTTATTTTGCTCAATAGTTGAAGTAGAATATCTTTGTAATATTAATGTAATGAAGACGAAGAACAACAATGGAGATCAATCCAAGTCCATGGCGATGGAGGTGCAAGATGGAAGATTTTGATCAAGTCCATTTTCACACCTAGGATTGACCTTTGATCTTCATATTGGCTTATGGGGATCAATGTAGATTTGGCCATGCTATGACACGGTTTTATATATATTATGCATATATTCTTAGTATGTGATGCGATGAATGTTTATATATGTGTATGAGATGGCATGTATGAATTAATGCATGATGTATATAAATAATTAGACATCATAAGTTAAAATTAAATCCCTCACCATAATTTTAAGTCATACGCCACCCATTATTAAAACACTTGTCAAGACTAAGATCACCAAAATGTGGGTTCTGCCAAAGCGAAGTGCATTAGGTTATCTTAGTAAGGCAAGATGGGTAATGGTGCTACTCATATGTTTAAAATGGTTAGACTTAATGAGGCTATCAAAACGGTTTTGGGCCTAAGGGCATAAGATGGGATTATAACATGCCGGGACATATGATGTCAAAATCCCATAAATGATCTAAGAGTTATATAAGACATAATTGGTAAATGAGCTACCTACCTAAATAACTTAACTTTAAGCGTCATGCCAAAGCTGACTTAGAGTTAAGTGAAATATGGATCTTAGCCCACTAAATTATTATAATTATTGTAATTATTAATGAGGGTTACTATTTTAGTGGGAGTTTATAAGAAAACCTAAAATGAAATTGGTACTAATATAATTTATCTTGCATGTTTGTAGATTAATGGCATCAAATAACACTTCTGCTATGTCACTGCGATTTGTTCTTGAGAAGGAAAAACTTAAAGAAACTGGCACAAACTTCCTTGACTGGTTCAGAAACTTGAGGATTGTCCTTAAGCAAGAAAGGAAATTGTATGTGCTGGATGAGCCTATTCCCAATGAGCCACCTGCTGATGCCGCAAGGGCAGTCAAAGAGAAATTCAAGAAACATGTTGATGATTCTGTTGATGTTGGCTGTTTAATGTTAGCTACCATGGCCCCAGAGCTTCAGAAGCATCTGGAAAACATGGAGGCTTATGAGTTGAGTACTCATCTCAAGCAGACCTTTCAACAGCAGGCTAGGCAAGAAAGGTATGAGACTACCAAAGCTTTGCATTCTTGCAAAATGGCTGAAGGTGCTTTAGTTAGCTCTCATGTTTTGAAAATGAAGGGCTATATTGATCACCTTGAGAGGCTTGGATTTCCCCTCAGTTTGGAACTGGCAACGGATTTGATCCTTAATTCATTGCCTGATAGTTATGACCATTTTGTCATGAACTACAACATGAATAATATGGAGAAATCAATAGCTGAGCTGCATGCCATGCTCAAAACAGCTGAGCAAAGCATAAGCAAAAAGCCTGGCCATGTTCTGATGGTTAACAAAGGGAAAGGCATGAAAGTCAAGGGTAAGGCTAAGGCTAAGGCAAAAGTTGGTGGTAAGCCTAAGCCCAAACCCAAGCCTAAGGTTAAACCTCCAAAGGAAGGAGTTTGATTCCACTGCAATGAACCTGGTCATTGGAAAAGGAATTGCAAGCTTTACTTGGAAGAATTAAAGAAGAAGAAGAGTGGTGAGACTACTTCTTCAGGTATTTATGTTATAGAAATTAACTTATCTACTTCTAATTCCTGGGTATTAGATAATGGATGTGGATCTCACATTTGTACAAATGTGCAGGGACTCAAAAGGAGTAGGCAGCTGAAGAGGGGTGAAGTGGACCTACAAGTTGGAAATGGAGCAAAAGTTGCTGCTCTAGCTGTAGGATCTTATGAGTTGACTTTGCCCAATGGGCTTTTGTTAGTTTTGAACAATTGCTATTATGTTCCTAGTTTGAGTAGGAATATTATTTCAGTTTCAAGTTTGGATGATGAAGGTTTTTCTTTTCTTATTAAGAATAAGAAATGTTCTATTTATTATGATGATATGCTTTATGGTATTGCTGATTCATATTGTGGGCTTTATGTCCTAAACCTAGAAACATCCAATAATCATGATATTTATAACATAAGTACAAAGAAATCCAAACCAAATGATTTAAATACAGCATATTTATGGCATTGTCGCCTTGGTCATATAAATGAGAAACGCATAGCTAAACTCCATTCAGATGGAATTTTGCAATCATTTGATTTTGAATCATTTGATAATTGTGAATCTTGTTTATTAGGCAAGATGACGAAGGATCCATTCACTGGACATAGTGAAAGGGCCACTGACTTATTAGGCCTTGTACATTCTGATGTATGTGGCCCATTAAGCATAAATGCCAGGGGAGGATTTCAGTACTTCATTACATTCACTGATGATTTCAGTAGATATGGCTATGTCTATCTAATGAAACATAAACATGAATCATTTGAAATGTTTAGAACCTTTCAAAATGAAGTACAAAATCAACTTGGTAAAACTATTAAAGCACTTTGATCTGATCGAGGTGGTGAATATTTGAGCCAAGAGTTTGATAATCATCTAAAAGATTGTGGAATTGTTTCACAATTAACTCCGTCAGGAACACCACAATGGAATGGTGTATCTGAAAGGAGGAATCGAACTTTATTAGATATGGTTCGATCTATGATGAGTCAAACAGATCTTCCATTATCCTTTTGGGGTTATGCATTAGAAACAGCCGCATTCACTTTGAATCGAGTTCCATCTAAAGCTGTTGAAAAGACACCATATGAGATATGGACTGGGAAAATTCCTAATTTGTCTTTTCTAAAGATTTGGGGCTGTGAGGCTTACGTCAAATGACAAGTCTCAGATAAATTAGCACCAAAATCTGATAAATGTCTTTTTGTGGGATATCCTAAGGAAACTAAAGGATATTACTTTTACAATCCTTCTGAGAATAAAGTGTTTGTTGCTCGAAATGGTGTCTTTCTAGAAAAAGAATTCATTTCTAAAAGAACCAGTGGGAGTAAAGTACAACTTGAAGAAATTCAAGAACCACAAGAAAACAATGAACCATTGGTGGAAACTCAACAAGTTTCACAACCTGTTGTGGAACCTGTACCTGTTACACAAGTACCACGTAGATCTGGTAGGATACGACTTCAACCCGAGAGATATGGATTTCTCGTGACAGATAGTCGTGAAGTAATGCTCATGGATCAAGATGAGCCTACTACCTATCAAGATGTCGTTTCAGGTCCGGAATCTCAGAAATGGCTAGAAGCCATGAAGTCTGAGATGCAATCCATGTATGATAATCAAGTTTGGAACTTGATTGATCCACCTGAAGGAATTAAAACCATTGGGTGCAAATGGGTCTTCAAAAAGAAAACCGACATGGATGGCAAAGTAAATACCTTTAAAGCAAGACTTGTTGCAAAAGGATTCAAACAAACTCATGGTATTGACTATGATGAAACCTTTTCACCAGTCGCAATGCTTAAATCTATAAGAATTCTTATTGCCATTGCTGCATATTATGACTATGAGATATAGCAAATGGATGTCAAAACAACGTTTCTTAATGGAAACTTACTTGAGGATGTGTATATGACACAACTTGAGGGTTTTGTCCATCCTAAGAATTCTAAGAAGGTATGTAAGCTGCAATGATCCATTTATGGATTGAAGCAAGCTTCTCGGAGCTGGAATCTTCGTTTTGATGAGACAGTCAAAGAGCTTGGGTTTATCAAAAATGAGGATGAACCTTGTGTATACAAGAAGGTTAGTGGGAGCGTTGTGATGTTTCTTGTGTTATATGTCGATGACATATTACTCATTGGAAATGACATCCCTATCATGCAAAAGACAAAAGAATGGTTAGGGAAATCTTTTTCAATGAAAGATTTGGGTGAAGCTGCTTCTATCCTTGGGATTAAGATCTATAGGGATAGATCTAAAAGGATAATTGGTCTGAGTCAAAGCACTTATATAGATAAGGTGCTAAATAGATTCAGTATGCCAAATTCTAAGAGAGGATTTTTGCCAATGTCTCATGGCATTACTCTTAGCAAGACTCAATGTCCAATGACATCTGATGAGCGAGATCGCATGAGTATGATTCCTTATGCTTCGGCTATAGGATCAATCATGTATGCTGTCACACCCCATTTGCCCCCTAGTAGAATGAGCCTGTCTGTCTGTCTATCTGTCTGTCTGTATGTGTAAGCATTCGCATGTGTTCAGCATTCATAAGGGTAATTTAGTAAAATATATGATTTTGGGGTTTTATTATTATGTGGGTGCATACATGGTATTAAGGTGAGAATTAATTGAGTTGCATTTGTGTGCACTTATATATATACCATTGTAGGGTACATTTAAATGAGGTTACTTAGGGTGTGTGTAATGCATTGTATTTTAGTATGAGTGATTAGTTTCACCAATAGGAAATGGATACATATTTAGAATAAAGAAAAGAAAAAGAAAAAGGAATGAGAGAAAAGGGACTTACAGATTCACGTTCTTGCTCACTCATTTTCTTCTTCTTCAATTTTCTTTATCCCAAATATTGTGTTGAGGGTTCAAGGTCTTATTGGTGAAGATAATCTCTCCTTGCATCCCCTATCTTGGTAAGTGCATATCTTGTTTGTGTTTTACTGTAAGTTTACATCTTCATCTTCTTCTTTAGGTTGAGTTTTAAATTAGGGTTCCATGTTGATGTTCATTACTGTATTTGTGTTCTAGCTGAGGCTCCACGTGATCCAAAGGGGAAGGAGGTTGCTGGACCTAGTGGAGCTAAGTGATAGAAGTTTAGAATCCAGGTTTGGGAATATCTGATTGTGATTTGTGTGATTTTGATGTTTACTGCAAATTCTAGGGTTTATATGTTCTTGAAGAGCTTGAATCAATTAGTCTGGATTTGGTTGTTTAAATGCTAAATTGAATTGCATGTATATTGATTAAGTGATTTAAGATGATTTCTGGAAGGTAGAAACAGGTTGGAATGGTTTTAAATTAAATTGGGATTGAATTCTTGGTTCTGGAAATCGTGGAAATTCTGGAAAATCGAATTACTGTAGAAACTCTCTCTGTCGCGTGACTCGCTACGAAGGAAGGCACGTCACGTCGCGTGACCCTCGGTCACTGCGTGACCTGCCTGCTGAGAAGCCAGTCGCGTGACCAGCTGGAGAGCAGGCAAGTCACGCGACGTGACCTTCGGTCACGTCGTGCGACCTGCGAAGATGAGGCAGATCACGCAACGTGATCTGCGAGGGAGAAGCAGCGTCACGTCGCATGACCCTCGGTCACGCCGTGACCTGCATAAGCATTGCGTGACCCGCGAGGATCACGCAACGCGACAGGCGAGAAACAAGCAGGTCACGAGACGTGACCCTAGGTCACGCCGTGACCTGCCTGTTGAGAAGGCCAGTCATGCCAGTGACCAGCCATTCCTCGCCCGTTTCTCCGTTCGGCTCCTTTTTCCGAAATTTCCTGGTTTTTAACTCAGAAATGAACTTGGTATTTCTTCTGAATGGACTTTACTGTTGTATGGTGCATGTCTTACTGTTTGATACTTCGATATGCGTGATAACATGATTTTCTGATGAATTATACTCTGTATCCTGAAATGTGATCTGTATGACGCATAACCTACTAGGGTCAAGTAAGTGGATAGTTAGGCATGCCTAATAGAGTCTGTTGCTGCAGCCCATAGTTCTGTTTGGACCCCGATCAGGTCCCCGTTTGGTTCCTCGCGAACCCTTTTCTGTATTGGATCTTGTTTAAGGTCCCTTTTGAAAATATCTGTGAAAGTAAAAGTAAAACGGTTTAATCGGTTCGTACCCATAATGTACTGTCTGTAATCGGCTCGTACCCGGAAAGTACTGTCTGTACACTCGTTATCCACTGTCTAGAGTCAGCAGGTGTTCTTTAAATGTTAATGGAATTGTTCTGCTCTGATCTGGCTTTGAATGGAATATCTGAATGAATTTAATGATGAATTACATGATGGTTTATTCTGTAATGCTTATGATATTGGGATACTGAATGTATGGATTTTTAAATACGAGCATGCTTATATGGAATATGCTATAACCTTTGCATTCTGCCATTGTGAATGTGTTATGCCTTGACGACCATTGTGAATGGCCGTCCATAATTTATGTGTGTTTACCCACTAAGCGTTTATCGCTTAGCACGATGTTTTTACCCGTGCAGGTGCGGAAGGCGTTTTGATTTGGGAGAGTCGCCGTCATCAAGCCAACACAGAAGGGATTAGTGTAGGCTCAGTTTTGTATCAGTTATTGATTCTTTCTGTATAGAACTCTCTGTATCAGCTTCCGCTTTTGTATCTATATTTTGTATATGTAATATTATTTTGTATCAGCTAGTTGATCAGATCATTATTGTAATAGTTTATTATAGTAATGCATGATCAGCTTTTGCTTTCTGCATGTAAAGTTTTTAATTATTCTGTATTTTCTGAATGTCTGTTATGAATGATTGTATGTTATACTTTGTACTTGCTTGGTGGCACCTTTACTCATACGGCATCTCACTCCTACTCGGATGGGATCGCCTACGTATGGGAAGGGGGTGTTACAGTTAGTGGTATCAGAGCGTAGGTTTAGGCGTTTCTGGGTGTTGTTATGATTGTTCTGAGTTTCTTAGATGTGTATGTGTCTAGATCTGTGTTGGCTGATACGGTTGTTTCTTGTTTGTTTAGATGGCTTCTAATTCTGCTCATGGTGCCCGTGAGGAATCCGCCGAGAGTGTGAATCCTCCAGCTGTAGATCAGTCTGTTTCTGTTACTGTGTCGGCTCAGCATGCTAGGGTTCAGCCCGAAGCCGCAGCCATGCCCTTTGAGGCTATGTTTAGACTGCATCAGGACATGGCTAGGGTTTTGGATAGAGTGACTGCTCCTAGAGCACCTATGGAGAATCTGAGGAGAGCAGGAGTTGAGGATTTCTATGGTACGGGTTTGAATGAGTCTGAGATCGCAGAGAGATGGTTAGACAAAGTGAAGCGTGCTTTGAGAGAGATTCGGTGTCCTCCCGACCAGCAGGCAGAGTGTGCATTAGCTCTTCTTCAGGGGTCTGCTTTTGAGTGGTGGGAGTTGGTTTGCAGGCATCCTCAGCTACCGGATCCGATTACCTGGGAGTTCTTTGAGGGTGAGTTCATAAAGAAGTACATTACTCAGACTTATAGAGATTCGAGATGGGCGCAGTTCTTGAGTTTGAAGCAGAGGGCTTTGTCTGTAGCAGATTATGAGAAAGAGTTCAACAGGTTATCGCGCTATACCCCACGAGGAGTTATGACTGATGACTTTAGATGCAAGCATTTTGAGGCTGGGTTAAATGAGTCATTGAAGATTTCTTTGATTGCCTTGATGTGTATTCCTAGGGTTAGCTATTATCAGATTGTTGAGGCTGCTGTGAGAGCTGAGTTGAATGAGACTGTGATGAGAGAGAGAGCTCAGAGGAGGAGTTCTTCTAGTGGAGGATATTCTTCGAGTAAGAGATCTAGGAATCCACAGTATGAGTCAGCATCTGGTCCGGCTTCTAGAGGTAGACGTCAGGGTTCTACAGCTGTGTCAGGTTCTGGTAGGGGAGGTAAATCTGATGCCATACCTATTTGTGAGAATTGCAGCAAGGCTCACCGGGGTGAGTGTAGGTGGCTTACTGGGGGATGTTTCAGATGTGGGAGCACTGAGCACCGTGTGGCTGGTTGTCCCCAGTCGATTGAGGATTTAGGACCTCAGGGAGGAGCTAGTAGGGTTGGTTCGAATGCTTCTCAGGCTACCCGAGGTAGAGGTCGAGGTAGAGGGCGAGGTGGACGGCATAGAGATGGAGCTGCTTCTGAGACTGTTGAGCGTCCTCCTCAGGCTGCCATTAGAGCTTATGCTATGAGAGCCAGAGATGAGCAGGATGCGCCTGATGTTATTGCTGGTAAGTTCCTACTCCATGACACTGAGTTGTATGCTCTAATTGATCCTGGTTCCACACACTCATATTTGTGCACAGATAGAATTGTTGATAAATTGCATTCTGTTGATCAGTTAGATTATGAGATTTGTGTGACCAGTCCATTAGGGCATAGTGTCAGTGTGAGTAGAGTTTTTAGGAGTTGTCCTCTGATTGTTGAGGGAGCTGTGCTTCCAGCGGATTTGATTGAGTTACCCTTCAGAGAGTTTGACTTGATTCTGGGTATGGACTGGTTGGGAAAGCATCGGGCTGTAGTTGATTGCCATAGGAAGACAGTTGTTCTTCGGGATAGAAGTCAGTCTTTTGTGTTTTTGAAAGGGTTGGGTGCTAGTTCTGTTAATAATGTTATTTCTGCGATGCAAGCCAAGAGATTCATCAGGAAAGGTTGTGAGGCATTTCTAGCAGTTGTGTTAGATTCCAGGAGAGATCAGGTTCAGATTGAGGACATCCCTGTAGTGCGGGAGTTTAGTGATGTATTCCCGAGTGAGTTGCCTGGTTTGCCTCCTGAGAGAGAGGTTGAGTTGTCCATTGAGATTATGCCAGGTACTGCACCTATTTCGAGAGCACCTTATCGGATGGCTCCTGTAGAGTTGAGGGAACTTAAATCTCAGCTACAAGAGTTATTGGATAAGGGGTTTATTCGACCTAGCATATCTCCTTGGGGAGCTCCAGTGTTGTTTGTCAAGAAGAAAGATGGATCCCTGCGGATGTGTATTGACTACCGCCAGATTAATAAAGTTACAGTGAAGAACAAGTATCCACTACCTAGGATTGAAGACTTGTTTGATCAGCTTCGAGGGGCAGGTGTCTTTTCCAAGATAGATCTTCGATCAGGGTACTACCAGCTTCGTGTTCAGGATGCAGATGTGGTGAAGACTGCATTTCGGACTAGGTATGGCCACTATGAGTTTCTTGTGATGCCGTTTGGTTTGACAAATGCTCCAGCGGCTTTTATGGATCTGATGAATCGTGTGTTTAGGCCATACTTAGATCGATTTGTAGTAGTGTTCATTGATGACATCTTGGTGTATTCCAAGAATGAGAGTGAACATGAGGAGCATCTCAGATTGGTTTTGCAGATGTTGAGAGAGCATCATTTGTTTGCTAAGCTTAGCAAGTGTGATTTCTGGCTTCGAGAAGTGTCATTCTTGGGTCACATTATTTCAGCTAGAGGTATCCAGGTGGATCCAGCTAAGATTGAGGCGATAGTTGATTGGAAAGCGCCTCGAAATGTTCAGGAAGTGAGGAGTTTCCTCGGTTTAGCAGGTTACTACCGTTGGTTCGTTAAGGGATTTTCTGTGATTGCTGCTCCTATGACTAGATTGTTGAGAAAGGGAGTTAGATTTGAGTGGTCAGACAGGTGTCAGTCTTGTTTTGATCGGTTAAAGCAGTTGCTTGTTGAGGCTCCTATCCTTACTCAACCCATCTCGGGTATGGAGTTTGTTATTTACAGTGATGCTTCTGGAGTTGGTCTTGGATGTGTGCTGATGCAGGAAGGAAAAGTAGTGGCTTATGCTTCTCGTCAGTTGAAGCCACATGAGAAGAACTATCCGACGCATGATTTAGAGTTGGCTGCTGTGATCTTTGCTTTGAAGATTTGGCGTCACTACTTGTATGGGGAAAAGTGTAGGATCTTCTCGGACCACAAGAGTTTGAAGTACTTCCTTTCACAGAAAGAGTTGAATATGAGACAGCGCAGATGGCTTGAGTTGTTTAAGGACTACGACTGCATTGTGGATTACCATCCTGGTAAGGCCAATGTAGTTGCAGATGCTTTGAGTCGTAAATCAGTTTCAGCTTTGTTCTTGAGGCGATTCAGATGGCGATTTGGTTCAGATGGGGCTTTGCTTGCCCAGTTGCGTGTGAAGCCTACTTTGAGACAGAGGATTGTGGATGCTCAGAGAGATGATGTGAGGCTTCAGCGGATTGTGCATGAGGTTAGATCGGGTAAGCAGTCAGAGTTCTCAGTTCAGGATGAGGTACTTATGTTCAGAGATCGCTTGTGTGCGCCAGAGTCTGAGGATTTGAGGAGACAGCTCATGAGTGAGGCGCATAGTTCAGTTTTTACTATGCATCCGGGCAGTGAGAAGATGTATAGGGATATGAAGCAATTCTATGGGTGGTCCGGTATGAAGCGTGATATAGTAGATTTTGTTTCCAAGTGCTTGACTTGTCAGCAGGTAAAGGCTGAGCATCAGGTTCCTTCAGGTTTGGTTATGCCTTTATCCATTCCTGAGTGGAAATGGAATGATATTACCATGGACTTTGTTTCTGGCTTGCCTTTGACTCAGAGGAAGCATGATTCGGTTTAGGTTATTGTGGATCGGCTTACAAAATCAGCTCACTTTCTGCCGGTTAGAGTGGACTACTCCATGGACAGACTGGCCAGTATCTATGTGGATGAGATAGTTTGGTTGCATGGTGTGCCTTTGTCCATAGTGTCAGATCGGGATCCGAGGTTTACTTCCAAGTTTTGGAAGGAGTTACAGAGAGCTTTGGGCACTAGGTTGAACTTCAGCACAGCGTTTTATCCTCAGACCGACGGTCAGTCAGAGCGAGTTATTCATATTCTGGAGGATATGATGAGGGCTTGTGCTTTGGACTTTCCGGGCAGCTGGGACAGATATGTATCATTGATGGAGTTTGCCTACAACAACAGTTTCCAGTCGAGTATTGGTATGGCACCATATGAGGCTTTGTATGGTCGTCAGTGTAGGACTCCGATTTGTTGGACTGAGCTATCCGAGAGATCTATGATTGGACCCGACTTGGTTAGGGATACTGAAGATAAGATCAGAGTAGTGCAGCAGAATTTGAAGGCAACCAAGGATCGACAGAAGTCCTATGCCAATTTGAAGAGGAAAGACGTGCAATTTGAGATCGGGGACGAAGTTTTCCTTAAAGTTTCTCCTTGGAGGAGAGTGCTTCGATTTGGAAAGAAGGATAAGCTGAGTCCTCGTTTCATTGGACCTTATGAGATTTTAGATAAGGTAGGACCTGTAGCCTACAGATTGGCGCTACCGATGGAGTTGGCAAAGTTGCACGATGTGTTTCACGTTTCGATGCTTCGTCGGTACAGATCAGATCCTTCACATGTTCTGTCAGTTCAGGATATCCAGGTTCAGCCAGACTTCTCTTATGATGAGGAACCGCGAGCTATTCTAGCCCGAGAGGTGAGGCAGTTGAGAAATAAGCAGATTCCTTTGGTTAAAGTATTATGGATCCATCATGGGGTCGAGGAAGCGACTTGGGAACCAGAGGAGTCGATGAGAGCTCAGTATCCACAGTTATTCAGTTCAGGTGAGAATTTCGAGGACGAAATTCTTATTAGTAGGGGAGAGTTGTCACACCCCATTTGCCCCCTAGTAGAATGAGCCTGTCTGTCTGTCTATCTGTCTGTCTGTATGTGTAAGCATTCGCATGTGTTCAGCATTCATAAGGGTAATTTAGTAAAATATATGATTTTGGGGTTTTATTATTATGTGGGTGCATACATGGTATTAAGGTGAGAATTAATTGAGTTGCATTTGTGTGCACTTATATATATACCATTGTAGGGTACATTTAAATGAGGTTACTTAGGGTGTGTGTAATGCATTGTATTTTAGTATGAGTGATTAGTTTTACCAATAGGAAATGAATACATATTTACAATAAAGAAAAGAAAAAGAAAAAGGAATGAGAGAAAAGGGACTTACAGATTCACGTTCTTGCTCACTCATTTTCTTCTTCTTCAATTTTCTTTATCCCAAATACTGTGTTGAGGGTTCAAGGTCTTATTGGTGAAGATAATCTCTCCTTGCATCCCCTATCTTGGTAAGTGCATATCTTGTTTGTGTTTTACTGTAAGTTTACATCTTCATCTTCTTCTTTAGGTTGAGTTTTAAATTAGGGTTCCATGTTGATGTTCATTACTGTAGTTGTGTTCTAGCTGAGGCTCCACGTGATCCAAAGGGGAAGGAGGTTGCTGAACCTAGTGGAGCTAAGTGATAGAAGTTTAGAATCCAGGTTTGGGAATATCTGATTGTGATTTGTGTGATTTTGATGTTTACTGCAAATTCTAGGGTTTATATGTTCTTGAAGAGCTTGAATCAATTAGTCTGGATTTGGTTGTTTAAATGCTAAATTGAATTGCATGTATATTGATTAAGTGATTTAAGATGATTTCTGGAAGGTAGAAACAGGTTGGAATGGTTTTAAATTAAATTGGGATTGAATTCTTGGTTCTGGAAATCGTGGAAATTCTGGAAAATCGAATTACTGTAGAAACTCTCTCTGTCGCGTGACTCGCTACGAAGGAAGGCACGTCACGTCGCGTGACCCTCGGTCACGGCGTGACCTGCCTGCTGAGAAGCCAGTCGCATGACCAGCTGAAGAGCAGGCAAGTCACGCGACGTGACCTTCGGTCACGTCATGCGACCTGCGAAGATGAGGCAGATCACGCAACGTGATCTGCGAGGGAGAAGCAGCGTCACGTCGCGTGACCCTCGGTCACGCCGTGACCTGCATAAGCATTGCGTGACCCGCGAGGATCACGCAACGCGACAGGCGAGAAACAAGCAGGTCACGAGACGTGACCCTAGGTCACGCCGTGACCTGCCTGTTGAGAAGGCCAGTCACGCCAGTGACCAGCCATTCCTCGCCCGTTTCTCCGTTCGGCTCCTTTTTCCGAAATTTCCTGGTTTTTAACTCAGAAATGAACTTGGTATTTCTTCTGAATGGACTTTACTGTTGTATGGTGCATGTCTTACTGTTTGATACTTCGATATGCGTGATAACATGATTTTCTGATGAATTATACTCTGTATCCTGAAATGTGATCTGTATGACGCATAACCTACTAGGGTCAAGTAAGTGGATAGTTAGGCATGCCTAATAGAGTCTGTTGCTGCAGCCCATAGTTCTGTTTGGACCCCGATCAGGTCCCCGTTTGGTTCCTCGCGAACCCTTTTCTGTATTGGATCTTGTTTAAGGTCCCTTTTGAAAATATCTGTGAAAGTAAAAGTAAAACGGTTTAATCGGTTCGTACCCGTAATGTACTGTCTGTAATCGGCTCGTACCCAGAAAGTACTGTCTGTACACTCGTTATCCACTGTCTAGAGTCAGCAGGTGTTCTTTAAATGTTAATGGAATTGTTCTGCTCTGATCTGGCTTTGAATGGAATATCTGAATGAATTTAATGATGAATTACATGATGGTTTATTCTGTAATGCTTATGATATTGGGATACTGAATGTATGGATTTTTAAATATGAGCATGCTTATATGGAATATGCTATAACCTTTGCATTCTGCCATTGTGAATGTGTTATGCCTTGACGACCATTGTGAATGGCCGTCCATAATTTATGTGTGTTTCCCCACTAAGCGTTTATCGCTTAGCACGGTGTTTTTACCCGTGCAGGTGCGGAAGGCGTTTTGATTTGGGAGAGTCGCCGTCATCAAGCCAACACAGAAGGGATTAGTGTAGGCTCAGTTTTGTATCAGTTATTGATTCTTTCTGTATAGAACTCTCTGTATCAGCTTCCGCTTTTGTATCCATATTTTGTATATGTAATATTATTTTGTATCAACTAGTTGATCAGATCATTATTGTAATAGTTTATTATAGTAATGCATGATCAGCTTTTGCTTTCTGCATGTAAAGTTTTTAATTATTCTGTATTTTCTGAATGTCTGTTATGAATGATTGTATGTTATACTTTGTACTTGCTTGGTGGCACCTTTACTCATACGGCATCTCACTCCTTCTCGGATGGGATCGCCTACGTATGGGAAGGGGGTGTTACAGTATATAGCCTAATGGTAGTGGTATTCTATGAATTAAGGACTTATCCCCAGGTCCTTGGTTCGAATCCCACGGAAGGCAAAAATGCACAAGGGGTGTGTAAAGTTCTGTGAGTAACGCACCGCAGCTCTGTCTGTTCCGTCCTCCTCCGAGCGTAATCGGAGTCGAGTCTGTACTGTGCGGGCTCAGTCGTTACAATAAAAGGCGCCTTTTATTGTAACGACCGAGCCCGCACAGTACATACTCGACTCCGATTACGCTCGGAGGAGGACGGAACAGACAGAGCTGCGGTGCGTTACTCACAGAACTTTACACACCCCTTGTGCATTTTTGCCTTCCGTGGGATTCGAACCAAGGACCTGGGGATAAGTCCTTAATTCATAGAATACCACTACCATTAGGCTATATAGCCTAATGGTAGTGGTATTCTATGAATTAAGGACTTATCCCCAGGTCCTTGGTTCGAATCCCACGGAAGGCAAAAATGCACAGGGGGTGTGTAAAGTTCTGTGAGTAACGCACCGCAGCTCTGTCTGTTCCGTCCTCCTCCGAGCGTAATCGGAGTCGAGTCTGTACTGTGCGGGCTCGGTCGTTACATATGCCATGTTATGCACTCAACCAGACGTTTCGTATGCTTTGAGTATGACGAGCAGATACCGGTCAGATCCCGGTGAAAGTCACTGGACAGCTGTTAAGAATATTCTTAAGTACTTAAGAAGAACTAAAGATGCATTCTTAATATATGGAGGATTGGAAGATGAGTTAGTAATAAATGGTTATACAGATGCAAGCTTCCAATCTGACAAAGATGACTTTAGATCGCAGTCAGGATATGTGTTTGTGTTAAATGGAGGTGCTGTAAGCTGGAAAAGTTCTAAACAAAGCACTGTCGCTGATTCTACAACAGAAGCTGAGTATATAGCAGCATCAGATGCGGCTAAAGAAGTAGTATGGATCAAGAAATTCATTGCTGAATTGGGAGTAGTACCTAGTATCAGCAACCCAGTGGATCTTTATTGTGACAACAATGGTGCTATTGCACAGGCTAAGGAGCCTAGATCTCACCAGAGATCAAAACATATACTCAGGCGTTTTCATCTCATTCGAGAAATAATTGAGAGAGGAGACGTCAAGATATGCAGAGTACCTACTGATGATAACATCGCCGATCCACTTACCAAAGCTCTCCCACAAGCCAAACATGATGGACATACTAGGTCAATGGGTATTAGATATATATATAATTGGGCCTAGTGCAAGTGGGAGATTGTTAGTGGTTATGCCCTAGGCCAAACATTTAGACCTTGATGTAATCATTACATTTTCATTTATATAATGGTTTTCTTCACATTAATATTATTGGCATGTTACATTATTGTAATGTTTATGAATAACAATGTTATTCATATTGTCCCTAGTCATTTATAACTAAAGGGCATAAAGATAAATTAAGACTAGTATAGATTTGCATTGATAATCATGGGATGATTATATATATATGTTGATATAAATCAAATCTATAGGTACTTTCTAGAGAACAAAGTACTGGATAAACCCACTATAAGATTACTTCATGGGATAGTGTCACAAGTGATCTTATTATAGATATGTTATTGAATCCTTTGACCTGAGGTTATCATGGTTTCCTACATTAGGAACATTATGTTTTGACATAATCAAACGTTATCTTTAATCGGATAATTATAAAGGTTATTATTGGACATAATGAGAATTATGCAGAGGAAAATGAATAATCAAGATGGAATTTGTCCCTCTCTTATGAGAGAGATATCTATTGGGCCCCTCAATAAGTAGGACTGTAAAATGCATGGCCGTGCTCAAATGAATTGATAGTATGATCAATGTCATTTGAATTTATCAGTCTACTTGGTGATCGAGAAATTATATGTTTGAACAATTTAAGTTTGACATGGACCATGACTTATGTTCGAGCAAGATATCGTGTGACAAAAGGATAATAACATGTTCTATTTACAGGTTAAAATCGGACTAACGATATTTATATTATTTGGGTAGTCATAATGTCTTGCTAGAGACCAATTATGACTTGTGGGCTTATTATGGGATAAGGCCTACTGCCAACATAATATAAACCTATTGGGTCACACACCAAGACCAGAATGAACAATATGGATTTTATTGGGTTATTTCGAAATAATATATAAATATAGGTATTTATATATTTAATTTTGAAATTACTTATTTATTTATTTATGTACATATACATATATCTCTAATTTTGAATATGAGATAATAGTATGTATTAATATTTCTTATTATTTTGAATAAGAAATAAATAAATAAATAAATATATATATAAGGTAGATATCTCTTGTTTTGAATTAAGAGATAATATCCTTATTTATCTTTTCCTAAGAGAAAAAGGATTTGAAATATATATACATATATATATATAGATATATGTATGGGATATAGGTTAATAAAAGGTTATTAACTCTTATCAAAACTCAATTCCCGGTTTTCAAAAGGAATAAGAGTTTTAAAGTGGTTAAAACATAGGATACCAACATTGGATACCCTAGCTAGCATAACTTCTTATTGAGAAGAAGAAAAGACTACTCTAGCTGATTTTCTGGAGAGAAGCCACCATTGTTCTTCCTTGAGAAGGAAAGAAAATCGTAAAATCCATTCGCATCTAAAGGGAACTAGCAACCCTGCGACTTCGGTTCATTTTGTTCGTGCGTGTGGATACCAGTAGAGGACATTCGTGTTAAAGGCAACGTCTTCAGTTCGATTTAAAGGTGTTTAATTTGAATTCCCACACAGAAAAAGGTTAGTAAATCTTATCACTTTCTTTTGAATCAATCGAAATACATGGATCCTGTTTTCGGGTTTCGATTTATTTTCGCTACGTTAATGTTGAATTAATCCGACGAGACCCAACAGGATATATGTTCAATTAATATGGAAATGGATATGTAATTGTGATGTAAATGTATGGTTTTAATTTGTGAGCATATGATTTTATGAATATTGTTAAGCTATTGCAGTTTTGCATTTGTGAATGTGTTATGCCTTGACGACCATTGTGAATGGCCGTTCATATTTTATGTGTGTTTCCCCACTAAGCGTTTATCGCTTAGCACGGTGTTTTTACCCGTGCAGGTGCGGAAGAAGTTTTGCTTTGAGAGAGTCGCCGCCATCAAGCCAACACAGAAGGGTTTAGTGTAGGCCTTAATTTTTGTAATAGTTGATGATTCTTTTTGTATAGAACTCTCGGGTATCAGTTTTATATCAGCTTCCGCTTTTGTACCTATATTTTGTATATGTAATATATTTGGTTTCAGTTAGTTGATCAGAATATTATTGTAATGGTTTGTTATATTAATGTATGATCAGCTTTTGCTTTCCTTTCTGTAAAGTTTTAATTATCCTGTATTTCTGTATGTATGTTATGAATGAATGTATGTTTTTCTTTGTACTTGCTTGGTGACACCTTGACTCATACGGCATCTCACTCCTCCTCGGATGGGATCGCCTACGTATGGGAAGGGGGTGTTACAATTTGTAGTATCAGAGCGTAGGTTTAGGCATTTCTGGGTGTTGTTTGTTATGTTGAAGTGTATAGATGTGTATGTGTCTAGATCAGTGTTGGCTGATATGGTTGTTTCTTGTTTGTTTAGATGGCTTCTAATTCTGCTCGTGGATCACTTGAGGAATCCGCCGAGAGTGTAAACCCTCAAGCTGTAGATCCATCGATTTCTGTGTCGGCTCAGCATGCTAGGGTCCAGCCCGAGGCCGCAGCCATGCCTTTTGAGGCTATGTTCAGGTTGCATCAGGACATGGCTAGGGTTTTGGAGAGAGTGACTGCTCCTAGAGCACCTATGGAGAATTTGAGAAGGGCAGGAGTTGAAGATTTTTATGGCACAGGTTTGAATGAGTCTGAGATGGTTAGATAAAGTGAAGCGTGCCTTGAGAGAGATTCGGTGTCCTCCCGACCAGCAGGCAGAGTGTCAATTAGTTCTACTACAAGGGTCTGCTTTTGAGTGGTGGGAATTGGTTTGCAGGCATCCTCAGCTACCGGATCTGATGACTTGGGAGTTCTTTGAGGGTGAGTTCACAAAGAAGTATATTACTCAGACTTATAGAGATGCGAGATGGGCGCAGTTTTTGAGTTTAAGATAGAGGGCTATGTCAGTAGCAGAGTATGAGAAAGAGTTCAACAGGTTATCTCGCTATGCTCCGCGTGGAGTTATGACAGATGATTTCAGATGCAAGCATTTCGAAGCGGGGTTGAATGAGTCTTTGAAGATTGCTTTGATTTCTTTGATGTGCATGCCTGGGGTTAGCTACTATCAGATTGTGGAGGCTGCTGTGAGGGCTGAGTTATCTGAGACGGTGCTTAGAGAGAGAGCTCAGAGGAGGAACTCTTCTCGTGGAGGATCTTCTTCATCCTCGGGTAAGAGATCTAGGAACCCACAGGACGAGTCATCTTCTGGGCTGGCTTCTAGAGGTAGAAGATAGGGTTCTGCAGCTGTGTCAGGTTTTGGTAGGGGTGGTAGAGCAGAGACTACATCAATTTGTCCTCATTGCAGTAAGACTCATCGGGGTGAGTGTAGGTGGCTCTCCGGTGCGTGCTTCAGGTGTGGGAGCTCTGAGCATCTTTTGGCCAGTTGTCCGAGATTATATGAGGGTTCAGATTCCCAGAGAGAGGCCAGCAGGGTCGGTTCGAATGCTTCTCAGGCTTCCCGTGGTAGAGGCAGAGGTAGAGGTCGAGGTGGTCGGCCTAGAGATGGAGCTGCTTTTGAGACTGTTGAGCGTCCTCCTCAGGTTGCGACTAGAGCTTATGCTATGAGAGCCAGAGATGAGCAGGATGCGCCTGATGTTATTGCTGGTAAGTTCCTACTCCACGACACTGAGTTGTATGCTCTAATTGATCCTGGTTCCACACACTCATACTTGTGCACAGATAAAATTGTTGATAAGTTGCATGTGGTTGATCAGTTAGATTATGAGATATGTGTGACCAGTCCATTAGGGCATAGTGTCAGTGTGAGTAGAGTCTTTAGGAGTTGTCCTTTGATAGTTGAGGGAGTTGTGCTTCCAGCGGATTTGATTGAGTTGCCTTTCAGAGAGTTTGATCTGATTCTGGGTATGGACTGGTTGGGTAAGCATCGGGCTGTAGTTGATTGCTATAGGAAGACAGTTGTACTTTGGGATAGAAGTCAGTCTCTTGTGTTTTTGAAAGGTTTGGGTGCTAGTTATGTGAATAATGTGATTTCTGCGATGCAAGCTAAGAGGTTTATCAGGAAAGGTTGTGAGGCTTTTCTTGCAGTTGTGTTAGATTCCAAGAGAGATCAAGTTCAGATTGAGGACATTCCAGTAGTGCGGGAGTTTAGTGATGTGTTCCCGAGCAAGTTGCCTGATTTGCCTCCTGAGAGAGAGGTTCAGTTGTCCATTGAGATTATGCCAGGTACTGCGCCTATTTCGAGAGCACCTTATCGGATGGCTCCTGTAGAGTTGAGGGAACTTAAAACTCAGCTACAAGAGTTGTTGGATAAGGGGTTTATTCGACCTACCATTTCTCCTTGGGGAGCTCCAGTTCTGTTTGTCAAGAAGAAAGATGGATCTTTGCGGATGTGTATCGACTACAGGCAGATTAATAAAGTTACAGTGAAGAACAAGTATCCGTTGCCTAGGATTGAGGATTTATTTGATCAGCTTCGAGGTGCAGGTGTTTTCTCTAAGATAGATCTTCGATCAGGGTACTATCAGCTTTGAGTTCAGGATGCAGATGTGGTTAAGACTGCATTTCGGACTAGGTATGGCCACTATGAGTTTCTTGTGATGCCGTTTGGTTTGACAAATGCTCCAGCGGCTTTTATGGATTTGATGAACCGTGTGTTTAGGCCATACTTAGATCGATTTGTAGTAGTGTTCATTGATGACATCTTAGTGTATTCCAAGGATGAGAGTGAGCATGAGGAGCATCTCCGATTGGTTTTGTAGATGTTGAGAGAGCATCAGTTATTTGCTAAGCTTAGCAAGTGTGATTTCTGGCTTCGAGGAGTGTCATTCTTGGGTCACATTATTTCAGCTAGAGGTATTCAGGTAGATCCAGCCAAGATTTAGGCGATAGTTGATTGGAAAGCGCCTAGAAATGTTCAGGAAGTGAGGAGTTTCCTCGGTTTGGCAGGTTATTACCGTCGGTTTGTTAAGGGTTTTTCTGTGATTGCTGCTTTGATGACTAGATTGTTGAGGAAAGGAGTCAGATTTGAGTGGTTAGATAGATGCCAAGCTTGTTTTGATCGGTTAAAGCAGTTGCTTGTTGAGGCTCCTATTCTTACTCAACCCATCTCGGGTAATGAGTTTGTCATTTACAGTGATGCTTCGGGTGTTGGTCTTGGCTATGTTTTGATGCAGGAAGGTAAGGTCGTGGCTTATGCTTCTCGTCAGTTAAAGCCACATGAGAGGAACTATCCGACGCATGATCTTGAGTTGGCAGCTGTGATCTTTGCTTTGAAGATTTGGCGTCATTATCTGTATGGGGAAAAGTGTAGGATTTTCTCGGATCACAAGAGCTTGAAGTACTTCCTTTCACAGAAAGAGTTGAACATGAGACAGCGCCGTTGGCTTGAGTTTTTTAAGGACTACGACTGCATTGTGGATTACCATCCTGGTAAGGCTAATGTAGTCGCTGATGCTTTGAGTCGGAAGTCAGTTTCAGCCTTATTCCTAAGGCGATTCAGATGGAGATTTGGTTCAGATGGGGCTTTGATTGCTCAGTTGCGTGTGAAGCCTACTTTGAGACAGAGGATAGTGGATGCTCAGAGAGTTGATGTGAGACTTCAGCGGATTGTGCAAGAGGTCAGATTGGGCAAGCAGTCAGAGTTCTCAGTTCAGGATGAGGTGCTTATGTTCAGAGATCGCTTATGTGTGCCAGAGTCTGAGGATTTGAGGAGACAGCTTATGAGTGAGGCGCATAGTACAGTTTTTACTATGCATCTGGGCAGTGAGAAGATGTATCGGGATGTGAAACAGTTCTATTGGTGGTCCGGTATGAAGAGAGATATTGTGGATTTTGTTTCCAAGTGCTTGACATGTCAGCAGGTAAAGGCCGAGCATCAGGTTCCTTCGGGATTGCTTACGCCTTTATCCATTCTTGAGTGGAAGTGGGATGATATCGCCATGGACTTTGTTTCTGGTTTGCCTTTGACTCAGAGAAAACATGATTCGGTTTGGGTATTAGTGGATCGGCTTACGAAGTCAGCTCACTTTCTGCCGGTTAGAGTGGACTACTCGATGGACAGATTGGCCAGTATCTACGTGGATGAGATAGTTCGGTTGCATGGTGTGCCTTTGTCCATAGTTTCAGATCGGGATCCGAGGTTTACTTCCAAGTTTTGGAAGGAGTTGCAGAGAGCTTTGGGTACTAAGTTGAACTTCAGTACAGCGTTTCATCCTCAGACCGATGGTCAGTCAGAGCGAGTCATTCAGATTCTGTAGGATATGATGAGAGCTTGTGCTTTGGATTTTCCGGGTAGTTGGGACAGATATGTGTCGCTTATGGAGTTTGCCTACAACAACAGTTTTCAGTCGAGCATCGGTATGGCACCATATGAGGCTTTATATGGTCGTCAGTGTAGGACTCCGATTTGTTGGACCGAGCTATCCGAGAGATCAGTAATTGGGCCAGACTTGGTTAGAGATACTGAAGAGAAGATCAGAGTAGTGCAGCGAAATTTGAAGGCAGCCAAGGATCGACAAAAATCTTATGCCAATTTGAAGAGGAAAGACGTACATTTTTAGATCGGGGACAAAGTTTTCCTTAAAGTTTCACCTTGGAGGAAAGTGCTTCGGTTTTGAAAGAAAGGTAAGCTTAGTCCTCGTTTCATTGGTCCTTATGAGATTCTGGCTAAGGTAGGACCTGTAGCCTATAGATTAGCGCTACCGTTGGAACTAGCAAAGTTACATGATGTGTTCCACGTTTCGATGCTTCGTCGGTACAGATCCGATCCTTCGCATGTTCTTTTGGTTCAGGATATTCAGGTTCAGCCAGACTTTTCCTATGATGAGGAACCGCGAGCTATTCTAGCCCAAGAGGTGAGGCAGTTGAGAAGTAAGCAGATTCCTTTGGTTAAAGTGTTGTGGATCCATCACGGAGTCGAAGAAGCGACTTGGGAACCAGAAGAGTCGATGAGAGCTCAGTATCCGCAGTTGTTCAGTTCAGGTGAGAATTTCGAGGACAAAATTCTTATTAGTAGGGGAGAGTTGTCGCACCCCGTTTGCCCCCTAGTAGAATGAGCCTGTCTGTGTGAGCATGCATTTGTATGTGTTTAGCATATCATAAGGGTATTTTAGTAAAATACATGTTTTTGGGTTTTATTAGTATGTGGTTGCACGTATGACATTAGTGTGTGTAGTAATTGGGAATTGCTTGTGTGCACTTGAGCATATCATTCTATGGTGTTTTAAGTTGAGAAGTGCTTGTGTGTGTGAGTTCATACCATTGTAGGGTGTATAAGTTTGGAGTGCATAAGATGTGTGTGAAGGATGGAGTGAGGGTGTGAGTGAGCAAGTTCCACCACCAAAAGATTGACATGTGTATTAGGTTAGGGAAAATGAATAAAGAAAAGAAGGAAGAGTGAAGGGAAGATCAGATTCACGTTTTCCCTTCTACCTCCATCTTCTTCATCCTTTTCCCTTTCCTAATTATTGCTAACTGTAAATCAAAATGTGGTTGTGGAAATTGGTCACTCTTGCTCCTAATTTGGTAAGTACGTATCTTTGTCTTGCTCTTATTCTTCTTCTTCTTCTTCTTCTTCCTTGAGTTTAGATTTAACTCAGGGTTTGCATTGTTGGATGTTTGTGTTTAGCTGAGGCTCCTCGCGATCCCAAAAGCAAGGAGATTGCTGGGAGTAGTGGGACTAAGTGAAGTGAAGCTTAGAATTCAGGTTTGGGAATTGTTTGTTATGATTTGTGTGATTTTGAGCTTACTGTAAAATTCTAGGGTTTGTGTTCCTTAGAAGCTTGAATGCATTTATTGTTGATTTTGATTTGGTTGTTTTAATTGTTGAATTGAGTTGTTGTTATGTCATTTTGATGCTTGAATGATCTTCTGGAAGGTAAGAACTTATTTGTGTGGTTAATCTTTGTATTCTGGGAAATTTTGGAAAACTGGGAATCGAGTTACTGTAGAAATCCCGTTTTCCAGGTTGTGTCGCGTGAATCGCCAAGTAAGAGAAGCAAGTCACGAGACGTGACCTCCGGACACGACTCGTGACTTGCCAGATTGAGGCAAGTCACGAGTTGTGGCTGCCTGTCACAACTCGTGACCAGCTAAGATGAAGCCAGTCACGAGACGTGACTCCCAGTCTCGACTCATGACCGGCCTGAGAGAGAGGACAGTCACCGATGTCACGTCGCGTGACCAGCTAAAGAAGGAAGCCAGTCACGCGTGACCAGCCCAAAGAAGCCAGTCACGAGACGTGACTCCCAGTCACGACTCGTGACCAGCAAGAATTAGGCAAGTCACGCGTGACCAGGGAGCCAGTCACGAGGCGTAACCCCCAGTCACATCTTGTGACCTGGCTTGTGAGGAAGCCAGTCACGAGTTGTGATGCCAGTCACGCCTCGTGACCAGCCAACCTCGCCCGTCACCCCGTTCAGCCCATTTTCTGAAATTTCCCGAATTTTAACTTATAAATGGATTCCGTAATTTCTTCGATTGAATTTATACTGCTGTATGATGCATGTCATACTTTTATATGCTTTAAAATGCGTGATACCATGATTCTTCTGATGAATTATACGTGATGTTTTGAATTGTGATTTGAATGAGTTTTAGCCTGCTAGAGTCAAGTAAGTGGATAGTTAGGCATGCCTAATAGAGTCTTTTAGCTGTAGCCCTCAGTTTAGTTTGGATCCCGATCAGGTCCACGTTTGGTTCCTCGCGAACCCATCAGTATTAGGATCTTGTTTAAGATCCCCTCAGTATACAAAAAATGTGTTTTGATAAAAATGAAATGACTTTTGATTTGTACCTGTGAGGTAGCCTCAGTATTCGATTCGTACCCGTAAGGTACCTTCAGTTCACTCGTTATCCACTACCTAGAGTCAGCAGGTGTTCATTAAATAATTGATTGAATTGCTCTGTTCTGAATTGAATATATACAGGTGATATCAGAATGAGTATAATGATGGGATATATGTTCAATTAATATGGAAATGGATATGTAATTGTGATGTAAATGTATGGTTTTAATTTGTGAGCATATGATTTTATGAATATTGTTAAGCTATTGCAGTTTTGCATTTGTGAATGTGTTATGCCTTGACGACCATTGTGAATGGCCGTTCATATTTTATGTGTGTTTCCCCACTAAGCGTTTATCGCTTAGCACGGTGTTTTTACCCGTGCAGGTGCGGAAGAAGTTTTGCTTTGAGAGAGTCGCCGCCATCAAGCCAACACAGAAGGGTTTAGTGTAGGGCTTAATTTTTATAATAGTTGATGATTCTTTTTGTATAGAACTCTCGTGTATCAGTTTTGTATCAGCTTCCGCTTTTGTACCTATATTTTGTATATGTAATATATTTGGTTTCAGTTAGTTGATCAGAACATTATTGTAATGGTTTGTTATATTAATGTATGATCAGCTTTTGCTTTCCTTTCTGTAAAGTTTTAATTATCCTGTATTTCTGTATGTATGTTATGAATGAATGTATGTTTTGCTTTGTACTTGCTTGGTGACACCTTGACTCATACGGCATCTCACTCCTCCTCGGATGGGATCGCCTACGTATGGGAAGGGGGTGTTACAGCAGGTGTGGAAGATGTTTCAAGGGATGATCCGAGGGGTTCGCATCAGCAGGGCCAACACAACTAGTGGATAGAAGATTTTGTAGTTTAGGCCTTGTATTCTTTTTGTATGTATTGCAGTTTGATACTTTTGAAACTATGTAAAGAATCCTTTGTAAGTCATTTGACATTAATTATATGTAACTATTCAGTCGTGCTGAGGCACTTTTGTATCCTTTTGAGATATATAAGACCGCCTTTGTTATATTAATGTAATGCAATATTTTGCTATATGACTCCTTCTCTCGTTATCCACTGTTTTTGATTAAGCAGGTGCCATAATATTATTTGTTATTATGCATGAATATTGAATCATTGCATATTGGGAATAACATGGTTCTAATTCTATTATGTGCTAAGTTAACTCATGTGATTTTAATATTATACTGTGCTATTCATTTGTGATTAAATTGTGACGCTACTGTGAGTGGTCGTTGTGCATCTTTGTTTTCCCACTAAGCGATTTCGCTTAGCACGGGTGTTCTATCCGTGCAGGTGTGGAAGATGTTTGAAGGGATGATCCGAGGGGTTCGCATCAGCAGGGCCAACACAACTAGTGGACAGAAGATTTTGTAGTTTAGGCCTTGTATTCTTTTTGTATGTATTATAGTTTGATACTTTTGAAACTATGTAAAGAATCCTTTGTAAGTCATTTGACATTAATTATATGTAACTATTCAGTCGTGCTGAGGCACTTCTGTATCCTTTTGAGATATGTAAGACCGCCTTTGTTATATTAATGTAATGCAATGTTTTGCTATATGACTCCTTCTCTCGTGAGTTGTGAAATTTTAATTTACTTATTTGTATATGTATTTGGTGTACAATTGGTTCTGTTTGTGCGTCTGTGGGTTGCAACCCTTATCTATCGGGGACCTTCATCCTCTTCATAGGGTGGAGTTCTCTACGTATAGGTAAGGGGTGCTACAGATGTAGCTAAGACAGCTTTTAGGACAAGGTATGGCCACTATGTAGTTTTAGTGATGCCGTTTGGGTTGACGAATGCGCCGGCAGCTTTTATGGATCCAATGAATAGGGTATTTCGGCCATATCTCGACCGATTTGTTGTTGTGCTTATCGATGACATTTTGGTATATTCGAAGGATGAGCGTGAGGATGAAGAGCATTTGCGTGTTGTACTTCAAGTTTTAAGGGATCATTAGTTATTTGCCAAGCTTAGCAAGTGTGACTTTTGGCTTAAAGAGGTATCCTTTTTAGGTCATATTGTTTCCTCAGAAGGTATCCGAGTTGATCCATCTAAGGTTGAGGCAATAGTGAATTGGAAGCCTTATCGGAATGTGCCTGAAGTGAGAAGTTTCTAGGGGTTAGCTGGCTATTATAAGCGGTTCGTTAAGGGCTTTTTGGTTATTGCTTCGCCTTTAACCAAATTGCTTCAGAAAGGAACTATGTTTGAATGGACTGACCGGTGTCAAGCTAGTTTTGACCAATTAAAAAGAATGTTAGTCAAAGTTCCTGTACTTACTCAACCCATTTCGGGTAAGGAGTATACCACGTACAGCGATGCATCTAATATTGGTCTAGGTTGTGTTCTGATGCAGGATGGGAAATTAATAGCATATGTATTAAGGCAGCTGAAGCCGCATGAGCAGAACTACCCTACACATGATTTGGAACTAGCAGCAGTTGTGTTTGCTCTTAAGATATAGCGACATTATTTGAATGGTGAGACTTGCAGGATCTTCATTGATCATAAGAGTTTGAAGTATTTACTTACCTAAAAGGAGCTCAACCTTAGACAACAGTGATGGTTAGAATGATTCAAGGATTATGATTGTATAATAGACTACAATCCGAGCAAGGCAAATGTGGTTACTGATGCTTTGAGTAGGAAGTCAGTTTCAGCACTAGCATTGCAACGGGGTAGATGGAGAATTTGTTCGGATGGAGCTTTGATTGCCCAACTAAAAGCTAGGCCTAGTCTCAAGCAATTGATTATTGATGCTCAGAAGAATGACCCTAAGTTACAGCAAGCATTGCAAGCGGTTAAGAGTGGAGATCAGACTGATTACTCTGAGAGTGATGGGGTGCTTTACTATAGAAATCGTTTGTATGTGCCTAATGATAGTAAAGTGAAGAGAAAGCTTTTGTAGGAGGCACACACTACAGTTTTACTATGCACCCGGGAAGTAATAAGATGTATCGAGATCTGAAACAGTTCTATTGGTGGCTAGGTATGAAAATAGATGTTGTGGATTTTGCTTCCAAGTGTCTAACCTATCAGCAAGTGAAGGCTGAGCACCAAGTTTCGTCAGGCTTGCTTAATCCTTTGCCTATTCCTCAGTGGAAGTGGGACAATGTTACAATGTATTTTCTATCTGGTTTGCCTTTGACTCAATGGAAGCATGATTTCGTAGGGGTGATAGTCGATCGGCTTACTAAGTTGCCTCATTTCTTGCCGGTTCGACTTGATTACCCTATGGATTAGTTAGTAGAGATGTATGTGAATGAAGTGGTTTGGCTTCATGGAGTTCTTTTGTCAATTGTATCGGATCGGGATCCCAGGGTTTACATCAAAGTTTTGGAAAGTATTACAATCTACTTTGGGTACTCGATTGAACTTCAGCACAGCTTTTTATCCACAGACTGATGATTTATCAGAAAGGGTTATTCTGATTTTAAAGGATATGCTTCGGGGTTGTATATTAGACTTTTCTGGGAATTGGAATAGATATGTTGCTTTAATGGAATTTTCATTTAATAACAGTCATCAGATGAGTATTGGTATGGAATCATATGAGGCTCTCTACTGCAAAAAGTGTAGGACTCCAGTGTGTTGGATAAAATTAAGTGAATGCTCTATAGTGGGTCCAAATTTAGTTAGAGATATAGAAGAAAATATTAGATTGGTTCAACAAAATCTAAAGGCGGCAAGAGACCAACAAAGATCTTATGCCAACTTTAAGGGAAAGTATATTGAGTATGAGGTTGCCGATAAGGTGTTCTTAAAAGTGTTGCCTTGGAGAAGCATTCTTCGGTTCGATAAAAAAGGGAAAGCTAAGTCTAAGGTTTATTGGGCCGTATGAGATTTTGCAACGGATTAGACCAGTTGCTTACTGATTGGCTTTACCATCAGAATTAGCCAAGCTACATGATGTGTTTTATGTGTCAATGCTTCGCAGATATCAGCCGGATGAGTCTCATGTATTATTTGTTCAGAAAGTGCAAGGTCAGCTAGATTTTTTATATGATGAGGAGCCTACGGCTATCTTGGCTCGGGAAGTAAGGCAGCTTCGGAACAAGCAAATTCCTTTAGTAAAAGTGTTATGGAGACATCACAATCTGGAAGAAGCGATGTGAGAACCCGAATCAGATGTGAGAGCTCAATATCCTCAGTTGTTCGACTTAGGTGAGAATTTCGAGAACGAAATTCCTTTAAGGAACGGAGAGTTATAAGGACCCAATTTGTACCCTAGTGGTTTTGAGCTTGGTTTGGTATTCTTTTTATAGAAGTCTTTTGTGTATTATTGTTGGTCTTAGGACTTAATTGCATGTTTTAAGAAGTTTAGAAGGGTATAATTGTGCTTTAGCTTTTATTATTGTGGTTTTATTAAGTTTTGAGAAGAATTCAAGGACTAGAAGTGAGTTTTTTCCAAACCTACCATAGATTAGTGACATTTGGATGGTGTAGATGAGGAAAGAGAATGAGAAGATAAGTTTGACTTTAGTGAGAAGAGAGAGAACATGAGAGAGAAAGAGAAAGAAGTTTTGCCTTGTTCCCTCTCCCATTTTCCCTCTCCCGTTCCAGCCCTCTCTTCTCTTCTTCTTTGCTCATCTTCTTCATCCCAAGCTGATGTAATTATGAGTTGGTTTGGCAAATTCCAGAAGTATTCAAGTAAGTGAATAGTGCTTTTTTTTTCTTCTCCTCTTTGGGTGGTTTGTATGTTTGAGTGAGTGTGTTGTTTGGGTGATTTATTTAGACATTCCAGTTAGAGAGGCGAAAGGGAAGGAGAAAGTTGGTGGGAGTACTGCCAATTGATCTTTGAGGAGCATAGGAGATAAGCTTTGGGATTTATGTGTGTTTGAATAATTGTGTTTTTAAATAATTGATTTTAATTTATGGAAAATTTGAGAAATTGAGCATGTGTTATGCATGATTGAATTTGGTTTTGACAAGTTTGAGAAGAATTTGGAAATGATTTTGTGTATGAAAATTTTGAGTGATTTTGTAGGATTCTATTGATTCTAGTAGGTTTGAAGTTTGATCGTGTATATTGTTTAGTTTTGCCTAATTAGCCGTTTTTAATTAGTGTAAAACTTTGATGGAATGACTAGAAACATGTTTGAATGCATTGTGATGGTTGGGCTGATGTTCTATGGTTGATTGGATGAATTTTGGAGAATTTTTATGAGGAGAATGGTGGAGCTTGGTATCAGAGTGCGAAATTCGATTCTGTCATGAGCGCGACAAAGAGTGTGGCACCCGAGCTCCAGGCGAGGCACTCTCTATTGCAAGTGCAACAGAGTGCTCGATAAGCCAAGCTTCTACCAGGCTGATATCTGTCGCGAGCTCGTATACATGCACAAGCGCGATAGGGGTCTACCCGCCCTCTGTCGCGAGCTCGACAAAGGCCTGCCAGCTCTCTCTAGCGAGTGTGACTGTCCATTGCGAGCACATCTCTGCCTGTAGTTTGTCTCTATTGCGAGCGTGACCCTCCCCTGTTCTTCAAGTGTTTATTATTTATTGCCCTTTGCATGTTTTTTCACTCGTAATTCATGTATGTTTCAATGTGTGAATTACAAAATGCTTCATTGTGTGATCAATAATTGAATTAATATCTTAGCCTGCAATAGTCACGTAGTGGATAGATAGGCATGCCTATAGGGTTCTGTTTGCTGTAGCCTATGCGTTTCTTGGACCCTAATCACGTCCCTATGCATTTGGGTCCTTACGATCCCTATGTGTTTGGATTTTGCTTAAGATCCCTATGTGTTTTAAATGAAAAGAAAATAAATTAGTTGTTTGTACCTTCGAGTACCTATGTGTTCACCCGTTATCAACTTCATTGAGTTTTCAGGTATAATTATATGTATGTTTCCGTTATGGAAATTATGTGAATTATATGAAATGTATGAGTAATGCTATTATAGATGAATGGGATTTATGGATAAGTTCGTGATGTTTTGGTTATATTTATATGACATGTAAATGTGATTTACATTAATATCCACTGTGAGTGGTCGTTCATCTTTTATTTTCCCCACTAAGCCATTGTGCTTAGCACAAGTGTTTCATCCATGTAGGTGTGGAAGCAATAGGAGATTTTGGAAGGACTGATCCGTATCAGCCGAGGCCAACACATTAGCATGAGCTTTTGTTTAGTGTTAGGTTTTGTAATTGCTCATATGTAAAGCTTGGGGTTGTAATCAGTTTTGTAATGAAGTAATTTTTGTATTATGTATAGTTATGTAATTTTGTAAGACTTTAAATTGATTTCAAGTAAGGTTGATTTTGTAATACAACTCAGCTATGTAAATATTTTGTTTGATTGAATGAGATGTATGAAAGAGAAATTTTTGTTAACTCTATTTCTATTAAGTGTACTTATGTATGTATGGATATGTAGGTATTATTTTAGGTTTTCTGCATGATATATTTATGCTTGGTAGCAACCCTTGCCTATCAGGATACTCATTTCTCTACAAAGAGTGAGCTTCCCTACGTATAGGTAAGGGGTGTTACAAGCTTTCTCTTTGCATTTATTTTCTTTCGAAGTCTATTGAAAAGGAATTAAAAACTGAATTCGAGAAAGGGAAATCAATTCTCTTTTCTTGATTTACCTTCCTAAGATTCCAAATCATTTCAAAAGAAAGAAGTGAATTTGAGAAAGGGAAATCAATTATCTTTTCTTGATTTACCCTCTTAAGATTTCAGATCATTTAAAAAGAATGATTTTTGCAGAGAAAATTTGTTTTCAATAGTGTTAAATTGTCAACCAATCCTTGTTGAATTCAAGGGGAGATCCATACAACTTTTGCCTTCCAGAGATCAATATTCCGAAGGTAAACATTCTGAGTTAACCATTCTTGCATTAATTTCAATACCTTGACATGAGACATATGAATTGATTTCAAAATGTTAATTAATTTATCTTGTCATTTTGTTTGCCTCATTATTAATTTATTGCATGAAATAATTTGTTAAAAATGTGAGAATTTGGATTCTAATCACTTTTCTTTATTTTTTTTTTTTAGATCTAGAGATGACCGACGGGCTGAAGGCCCTACCGAGGGCCGTCGCTCAAACGAAAATGGGTCATCGTGAGATGCTTCTTCATCCCATCGATCACCTCTAAAATGACCGTCCCTGGTCCCTTATTTCTCTTTTTTTTTAATTCCCTCTTCTTACATTATATTTTTTGCTATATTTAATATTTTTTTACAATTTTTGTCATTGACTTTGTTTTAATTCTTTGTCTTAATGCTTTCTAACATGTTATTTTGTTTTGATGAGTTTCACTCCCAAAGCATGGATGATAGGATGGGGGCTCAAATTAAATAAGCAACTTCATTTTGGTTCACTCTCTTTTATTCTCCTATTTTAGTTTAATTCAGTTTGGTTCTCAATAGGCTTACTTTATTTAGTTATGATGAATGTTATTTTTCTGTTCGTTAACATAAAAAGCATCAAAAGATTTCTATGAATAAAATAAGATTTTCTTTAACAAAATATAACCAGTGTCCTAGCTTTCCCTTCCAAAACAAAACTGTCATCTTAAAAATCATTCTTTTAAAGTATATATACGGGGACCAATGTCCTCAGCTCAAATAAATGTCTAGTTTCATGCATGGTTTATATTTCCTTTATTGGAGTTGTATTCCGCCCCTGTTTTATTGTAAGCTAATATACTTTTATTTACTTTATTTTAATCGTATTATTTATTGCTTTTCGTTATCTGTTCGAATTGCACTTTAATAAACTGCATAATTGTATGAGAAAATGATGAAAGTTTAACTAAAAAACTCATTTGTAACCTTAACCAAGGTATGAATAAAAGTAAAGTCCCGAAGTCTCTCTGGTCTTAAGCTTCATGAGCTTAGATGAACCTTCCCAATGTTCTATAGGGAGGGGAATTCTAAAATATCTCTTGTTGCCAAAAATAGACATATACGTATCGTCTTAGGTTCAATGAGTCTAGATGAACTTTCTCGATGTTCTATTAGGTAGCGACTCCAAAACACCTCTTGTTGCCCAAAATAAATGCCCTTATAATCCTTACAAGTTTTATGAACCTCTCTCGAATATCCTAAAAGTGGGTTTTCGAGGCGACTGGGGTTCAGCGCACGTCAGACACGGGTGTTTCATTTGTGCAGGTACCAAAGATAGGTGTTGTGCCAAGGACATCCCATATTTTTTTCAAGGCCAACAAGTTTACAGGAATTCTTCGTATATGCTTTACGTTATATGTAAAATGTATTTATAAGCTTTTATTAAAATAGGTAACTTGGTTATGTATTAATTTGTAAAATAATAGTTTATGTATATATATAAAAGCCACTTATGAGGAATGTAATGTGTAAAGTGAAATTTTCTAACTCTATTATTTGTATGACATGTGATATATTTTGTAATGAAAAAAAAAATTTATAATTCGAACTTTTATAATTATATTAAGATAATTGTGCGTATTTCGGTGATACCTTTCGTTTGTCGTCGTAAATCGGCTATATTATGATACAATTTGTTGCATACGGGTAAGGGGTGTTACAGAAAATGCCTTTTCCTAGTTCAATGTTGCTGTGCAAGTGAGGACCAAAATCTGGTCCTGGGGCTGAAGGTGTAACGAGTCGTGACTATTGTCACAACTTGACACACTTGGGTTCTGTCACGAGTCGTGACAACAACCTACAATCACAAGTCGTGCCTTCTCTAACAAGCCATGCCTTTTGTCATGACTCGTGACAGCCAACCTCTGTAACGAGTCGTGACTGGGAGCACGACTCGTTAAAGAACCAAACCCACTTTTTGTTCTTTTATAATTTTTGTGCCATTTTCACTTCTAATGTATACAAATGTATTCCCAATGTATAAATACAATAAAAAGGGAGATTATAAGGTATTATTGGGAAATATTTTTGGAGTAAAAGTTTAAATATAGTAAATTGATAGAATTTTTGTATTAGGCATGATTAGTGTATGAGTTTGTTATATACTGGTATATATAAATTCAATAATATTGTTTATACAATATGCATGACATAGAAATTGAAAAAAGTGATATTACTTATAGAATATGCATGAAAACATAAGTGAATTGATTTGTCCATGACTGGAACAATGAAAGTCAGAAATGTTATTTGGATTGTGTAAGTTTTGAATTATGTATATAGTTATTGTATGAACTTGTTACGAATATTATTGGGCATACTACGAGTATAATAGTTCGATAGTGAAAGAGCGTGAAAGTACATGCAATATAATAGGTGTATGTGACTGAAAATGAAATACCGTGCTAGGTTCACTATATATATATATATATATATATATATATATATTCGTTTTGGTATCAGAGCCTGGGGGGCAGAGGAGACAATTTTATTTAAGCTATTCAAGATGGTTATTTTAATTAAGTTTATTTTAGAAATAGTTGCAGAAAAGATAGTTCAGGAGGATAGGAAACATTGGTTAGCCCTGAAGGCATGCGTTGGTCAGCCAGTAGCCCAGGTGAGGCATAAGGTGGTCCCGTGAATACTCTCAGGTTCAATCTCTACTGTTAATTATTTTTAAGTAAATTTAGTTAAGATAAGCAATTATGAATAGATTATTTAGAATTCTCTCTGATAGAGAACCGGGTTCTAGTTCTAATACGAACCAGAACATAAGTAATTCTTATCCCTTGGATATGAATTCTTTAGAAATTAATATAGATAAAGTAGAACAAGACTTACATAATTGGACTATACCTAAACATTATATTAAAATAATATATTCAATACGTACTCTTGATTTTATGTCAAATTACTCTATTAAAACAACTGAATAGACATTACCGATTAAACAAGAACACTCTAGTATTCAACTATTCTTAGAAGAAGCAATTAACGGTCATAGAAGAAATAAATATAGATTTTTAGATATAGGTGTAGTTCAAATAGCAATAAAGCCTTTATTCAGGTTAGGATTAGATGTTCCCATTTTGATGTGTTTAAGAGATGCTAGACATTTAGATTTTTCAAATTCCTTGCTTGCAATGGCATAAACAAATTTAGCTAATGGACAAGTTTATTTTAATTGTTACCCAGGATTTACTCTTAGTTTATATGACAAACATTTGATGGATACTCTAACTTTGATGGTTAAAACAAAAAACTTAAATGTTAAAGAAGATGTTAAAGCAGTGGCAATAATATATAGGGTATATTATAAAGTAATGACTACTTCAATAAATCCAAAATCAGTAAATACTTTAACAAAAAATGAAATAATCATTTTCGAGGGAAATAGAGCACACTCTAATATTAAGATACCTAAAAGACTAAAATGGGATGAAATTACAAGATCTGCTAGATGGAACCTTCAGGAAGTTACTGAGCCCAGATTAATAGACTTAGATAATCAAACTTCTAGAATAACCGAACATACAGATGGATCTGTAGACATAGATTTTTAAATACTCCTCGGACCAGAAGACATTCAGTATATTCCAATAATAGGCCCTCTACCTCATCCAATACTATACAACGTTCAGTTTCAACCACAAACTTAGACATAAGAGGAATAAAATTCACAGGAAATATTCCTAGGCCTATTTATACAGAAGATAATGAGTTAGTGAGCCCTACTAGATCACAAATGGAAACCTTTTCCCAACTAAATATATAATAATGATTTTTCAAATCAATAAGGAATTCCTTAGAGCAGAATTAAAAGCAGATTATAACAAAAAGAAAAGAGAATGGTACTTTAATAATTTTTCGCAAAATGAATTAGGAAAATTTAGAGAAATGTGGTACAAAGATATGGAAATTCAAAAGGTAAATATTCCTTTATTTTTATGGTTTGAAAATTATTGTCATTATATTAATGTTGATTATCCCTTTTAAAAGGAATTAAAAATGCTAAGTAACAGTAGGAAAACTCTGGAATTTAGCCAACGATGAAAGAGTAATGTCTATACATCCTCCTTTAGAAAATATAATACTAAATAAAAGTGATCAGGAATATATAGGAGTACCATTTATAGAAATCAAAAAGGAAGATTCAACAGATAAAAGAATACAACAAATTATAGTTCCAAACAATTTTACTAATCAGACCTTAGAAACCATAGGAAATCAATTAAACAGAATAGAGACTGTAGTATAAAAACCCCATCAAGTTGAATCAATAAAACCATTTACCTTAGAACAAAAACCTTTATTTAAGCCTTTCGAATTTACATGACCAACTATTAAGTTAAGTAAAGAAGAGTCTATATTATGAAAAATAGAAGAAAAATTAGGAAATCTTAACCTAAATAATTCTAAAATAATTAAGGATAACAAATAAAAAGATAAGCAAGTAGCAGTAATAAATAAAGATGAAAACTCTGAATCAGAGGAAGACCTTGTAACCAATCTAGAAATTCAGTTTGATCAATCTAATAATAAGCCCTTAGAAGTTAATAAATTAAGAAGAAATGCTCCTTTACTAACTACTAGAAATTACTATTCTAAACCCACTCCTCCTGATACTCAATTTTAAGAAAAAGAAACAATTCATCAGGCTAGTTATGACGGAAAATCTTTATACGAATGGAATATAGACGGGCAGTCAGAATACATGATATTAAATCTTTTACAAGAAATGACCATGGGAGCTAGTGCCTATAGGTCTATGGGGAATAGTGAAAGTCAGATTGCTCAGGTTTTAATTTCAGGATTCACTGGACAATTAAAAGGTTGGTGGGACTGCTATGTATCCTACGAGAAACAACAGTATATATTAAGAGCCACTAAAACTATAATTAAAAGAGAAAATAATATGGAAACAGAAACAACATTAGACGATAGTATTAATACTTTAATTTTTGCTATTATGAAAAGTTTTATAGGAGATCCTAGTCAATATCAAGACAGAAACTCATAAATATTACAAAATCTTACTTGTCCAAAATTATAGGATTTTAGATGGTACAAAGACTTATTTTTAACAAAAGTTATGACAAGATCAGATTGTAATAATTCATATTGGAAAGAAAGATTCATAGCAGGATTACCTAAACTTTTTGCAGAAAGAATTAGGAATAAATTAAGATCATATTATAATGATGTTATTCCTTATAATGATTTAACTTATGGCCAAATTATAAATTATATTAACAAAAAAGCTTTAGCTATATGTTCAGAAATTAAGCTGAGAGCAAAATTAGAAAGGGATAGTCAGACTAGGAGAAGTGAATTAGGAGATTTCTGTCAATAGTATGGGTATGAAAAAATCAGTGCACCGTCCTCTAGAGCTAGAAGAAAAAATAAAATAAGACAAAAATATAATCCAAGAAGAAGGACGTTTAGGCCCAGTTTTGAAAAGGAAAGACCCAACATAGAAAAGCCCAATAAAAGAAAAAATTTTCCTAAGAAAAAATCTTATAAGAAATCCTTTAAAAACGATATAGTAATATGTTATAAATGTGGTAAACCGGGACATTATTCAAAAAATTGCAAAATGAAAAGAAAGGTTAATAGTTTAGATGCTTCAGAAGAATTTAATGAAAAAATTATGAAACTAGTAATAAATGATTCTTCTTCTTCTGACATAGAAAGTGATATCTCTGAATATTCAAAAAATGATTTAAATTTAATTAGTGCTGATAATTCTAGTGACAATTCAGAAAATTGTGAATGTATAGGAACATGTCAGTGTAATAAGATAAACGTGTTGAGTAATGAACAAGAATTTTTACTAGATATAATAGATAAAATTGATGATCCAGAAGTAAAAAGAAACTATTTACTCAAATTAAGAGAACTAATAGGACAAAGGGAGCAAAAAGATTATAGACCCTATAATTTTAATGAAATATGTCAAAGATTTAAGCAAGTAAAGAAAGAATCCTCTATTCAAGATCTTCAAGAAGAAGTTAGGAATTTAAAGCAAGATATAAGCTCATTAAAAGGAAGGGTCCAAACCATAGAAGAAGAAAACCTTAAAAATAATTTAGGAAAATTATTCTTAGATAAAAATAAGGCGTCTACCTCTTTAGTAATAAAAGAACCTGAAGAAAAGAAAGAATATCTGAACAGAATATCTAAAGTAAATTATCAAAGGTGGTATGATAAGTTAAATATAGTTATAAATGATGATTTTCATCTTTCAAGTTTAGCTTTAATAGATAGCGGAGCCGATTAGAATTGTGTTCAGGAAGGTCTAGTTCCAATTAAATATTACGAAAAAACTTCAGAAAGACTTAGTTCAGCTAATGGTTCAAAATTATACATTAATTATAAATTATCCAAAGTTAAAATATGTAATAAAGGTTATTGCTACAAGACTTAGTTAATTTTAATTAAGAATCTTAATTTAGGAGTAATTTTAGGAAGACCCTTTATAACCAAGCTTTATCCTTTTCAAGTTTTTAATAATGGAATAATTACAAAAGTCTTAGGTAAAGATATATTATTTGAATTCGCTTTTCTAATGATAACAAGAGATGTTAACCAATTAAAAAATAATATTCAAGAAATCAACCTTATGAAAAATAAACACAGTCATGTAAAATATTTAATTAAAGAAAATGACGAAAAAAGGATAAATATCCAATTAGAGACAGAAGAAGTAAAAAACAAAATAAAAGAAATAGAGGAAACTTTTACTAAAGATGTTTGTGCACCCATACCAAATGCCTTTTTGAAAAGGAAAAGTCATATTGTTAGCCTACCTTATGAAAAAGGTTTTGATGAAAAGAAGACACCCACTAGGTCTAAAGCAATCCATATGTTAGAAGATTTAGAAAAACTTTGTAGAAAAGAAATCCAAGATCTAAAAAATAAAGGAATTATCAGAGACTCTAAGTCACCTTGGTCTTGCTCAGCCGTTTACGTTATGAATGCAGCAGAACTAGAAAGTGGAGACCCTAGATTAGTTATAAACTACAAACCCTTAAATAAAGTTCTTCAGTGGATTAGGTATCCCATTCCAAACAAAAGAGATTTTTTAAAAAGACTATATAACTCAAAATTGCTCTCTAAATTTGATATGAAATCAGGATTTTGGCAAATACAAATTCAAGAGAATGATAGGTATAAAATAGGATTTAATACTCCTTTTGGATATTATGAGTGGAACGTAATGCCCTTTGGTTTAAAGAATGCTCCATCAGAATTTCAAAATATAATGAATGATATAGTAAGGCCAATTAGTGAATTTTCTATAGTATATCAGATGATGCCTTAATTTTCTTAGAAAGTATTGCTCAACATTTCAATCATCTAAGAAAATTTTATAATATTATACATAATAGTGGATTAGTAATTTCTCATACTAAGATGAAATTATTCCAAATAAAAGTTAGATTTTTAGGACATGATATTGATCAGGGAGCTATCAGACCTATAAACAGAAGTTTAGAATTTACAGAAAATTTTCCAGATGAAATAAAAGATAAAAAAATAGTTGTAAATAGTTTTAGGTTGTCTAAATTATGTTAACGATTTTTTCCAAGATTTAGGAAAAATTTGCCAACCCCTTTATAATAGATTAAAAAAGAACCCAGAACCATGGACAGATAAACATACTCAGATAGTTAAAACTACAAAATCAAAAATTAAAAGTCTTCCTTGTCTCAGCATCCCTCATTTAGATGCATTTTTAATAGTAGAAACTGATGCTAGTGATATGGGCTTCGGAGGAATTCTAAAACAGAAAAGAAATAATAAGGAAGAAGTAGTGTGATATTTTTCAGGAAGTTGGAATAATACTCAGAAAAATTATTCTACAATTAAAAAGGAGATACTAAGCATTGTCTCATGCATCATGAAACTTGAAGATGACCTTTATTTGAAAAAGTTTTTATTAAGGATAAATTGTCTTTCTGCAAAACATATTTTAGAAAAAGATGTTAAAAATTTGATTTCTAAAGAAGTTTTTGCCAGATGGCAAGCCCTTCTTAGCAATTTTAATTTTAAAATAGAATTTATCAAAGGACAAAACAATTGTTTGCCTAATTTCCTTTCTCGTGAGTTTTTATAGGGAAAATGAATAATAAGAAGGTGCTTA